>CM046667.1:107832016-109159516 GCA_025594165.1 Tamias sibiricus
GGGGCTTCCTCTAATCCGCCATCTTGGATCCTCTTTTTGTTTATTTTTGGTATTTAACTTGACATGTTTTCTCCTCTGATTGGTTTTTCCTTTAGTGTAATACTTCCCTCTGTTGATTTTCATCATTGTTTTTTCTTTTCCTCTTCATGGCATATTTTGCCAAAGGATGTTCTGTGGTGCTGGCTTTCTACTTGTAAATTCTTTTACCTTTTGTTTATCATCGAATGTTTTTATTTCATCCTCAAATCTAAAGCTTAATTTTGCTGGGTATAAGATTCTTGGTTGGCATCCCTTTTCTTTCAGAGCTTGGAATATGTTGTTCCATGATCTCCTAGCTATGAGTGTCTGATTTGAAAAATCTGCCATGATACAAATTGGTCTCCCCCTGTATGTGATCTGATTCCTCTCTTTTGTGGCCTTTAAAATTCCATCCTTGGGCTTGCAAGCTTCCAGGTAGGCAGACTTTCCCAGCCTGCCATCCACAGCAAGGTGATCCCAGCACAGAACCTCAGCGGAAAAAGCACCGGTCTGCATGCTTTCCAGCTAGGCCCTACAGAGGACTTTCCCAGCCTGCAACCGCAGAAAGGCAATCCCAGCCCAGGACTCCAGTGGAAAAAGCCCAGGCCTGCAAACTTTTCCATCTAGGCCCTACAGAGGACTTTCCTAGCCCGCCATCCGCAGAGAGGCTATCCCAGCACCGGACCCCAGTAGGAAAAGCCCTGGCTTGCAAGCTTCCCAGGTAGGCCCCTACCAGCAGACTTTCCCAGCATGCCAACCAAAGAAAGGCAATCCCAGCGCAGGAAAGCAGGAGAATATGCCCCTGTCTGCAAGCTTCCCAGGTTCTCGGTAACTGCCTGAACATGATCAGGGACAACTGGATTAAACTGGAAGAGAAAAAAAGAAGGACTTCAAAGGGTGCTCTTTGACTGAAATCTGTTCCTGGGTTCAACTTTGGTTTTCTTTTTTGTTGTTAATGTGGTTGTTTGTGGGTTTGTTTGCTTTTATTTCTCTTTTCTTTCTTTCATTTCTTTCTTCTCACTTTTGTCTCATTTCTTCTTCCATTATCTTTTTAATTTACACCCTGCCATTGCATTCTCAACAGAGGCAAAAACAAGTTATACACAGAAATTGGGATTTTGAGAACTGGGGCAACTAAATTATACAGCAAATTGGTGTTATATATATTTATTCTCTCTTTTTTGTTCTCGCTTTCTCTTTCCTCTCTTTTACACTAATCCCTACTTCTTTGTCATCTCTATCTTTTATTTCTTTCTTATTTTTCTTTTATTTCCTTTCCATCTTTCTTTTTTTCTTCTGTTAACGGTTGCATAAGTTTGGTGAATATATTAATCGGTCTTTCCACTAAATCGTTCCCTTTCTTTCCTCTGTGGTCTGATGATATTAAAGCACTTCTATAGAATTCTCTTTTCACACTTCCTAAGAAAGGTCAACACAATACTCTCACTTTCTTCTTCCTAAACTTATAACCTCTGTGTCCAACACTTGAAACTATAAAACCCATCACAAACATACAGAGTAAATTGGAGAAAATATCTGTGTTAACTAAATCTGTACATTGTGAACAAACTGGGATTATCTGAATATAAAATGTTTGGTTTTAAAGTGTAAAGTATTTATAAGGGGATCTGATAGCATTGTACTACAGGAGCATCATAAGTATTTAAGGTAAAAACAAAATAGTCGAGGCTCCACAGTGCAAGAAGAAAAATCACACAAGCAATATGAAGAAACAAGGGAAGAAAGTGACTCAAACAAATCAACATATCACCTCAGAAGATTCCATGGCAAGCACAGTTGGTCAAATGCCAGAGATGGAACTCAGAAATTACATATTCCAAATGTTTATAGAACTTAAGAACAAACTCAAAAATGATGTAAGGGGGCAAATACGGGTGGTAAAAGATCATTTTGACAAAGAACTCCAAAAACAAAATATAGGAAGCAAAAGATTACTTCAATAGGGAGATAGAGGTTCTAAAGAGAAACCAAACAGAAATTCTGGAAATGAAAGAAGCAATATAGCAAACTAAATGTTCAATTGAAAGCATCACCAACAGAGTAGACCACTTGGATGAAAGGACATCAGATAATGAAGACAAAATATATACCCTGGAGAAAAATGTAGATTACACAGCAAAAATTGTAAGAAATCAAGAAGATAACATTCAAGAAATATGGGACAACATAAAAAGTCCAAATTTAAGAGTGATTGGGGTGGAGGAAGGTGCAGAGTTCCAAGCCAAAGGAATGAGTAATGTATTCAATGAAATAATAGAAGATTTTCCAAACTTGAGGAATGAATGGGAAAACCAAGTGCAAGAGGCTTACCGAACACCAAACGTACAAAACCACAACAGATCCACACCAAGGCACATTATAATGAAAATGTCTAATATACTGACCAAGGAGAGAATATAAAAAGCCACAAGAGAAAGGAAGCAGATTACAAATAGGGGGAAACCAATTAGACCATGTTGAGTTTTTTCAACCCAGACTTTAAAAGCTAGAAGATCCTGGAATAGCATATTTCAAGCTCTGAAAGAAAAGGGATGTCAACCAACAATCTTATACCCAGCACAACTGAGCTTTAGATTTGAAGATAAAAATAAAAACCTTCCACAACAAACAAAAGTTAAAAGATTTCCCAACTTGAAAGCCAGAACATCTGAACATCCTGGGCAAAATATTACATGAAGAAGAAAAGAAAAATAACAATGAAAATCAACAAAGGGAGATATTAAACTAAAGGAAATACCAACCAGAGGAGAAAACAAATCAAGTTAAATACCATAAACATATAAAAATGGATGGGAATGAGGATCATATCTCAGTAATAACCCTGAATGTTAATGGCCTAAACTCACCATTCAAAAGACACAGGTTGTCAGACTGGATTACAAAAACAACCGAACAATTTGCTGTCTCTAAGTAACACACCTCATAGAAATAGACATCAATAGACTGAAGGTGAAAGGATGGGAAAAGTCTTATCACACACACCAAGGCACATTATAATGAAAATGTCTAATATACTGACCAAGGAGAGAATATAAAAAGCCACAAGAGAAAGGAAGCAGATTACAAATAGGGGGAAACCAATTAGACCATGTTGAGTTTTGATTCAACCCAGACTTTAAAAGCTAGAAGATCCTGGAATAGCATATTTCAAGCTCTGAAAGAAAAGGGATGTCAACCAACAATCTTATACCCAGCACAACTGAGCTTTAGATTTGAAGATAAAAATAAAAACCTTCCACAACAAACAAAAGTTAAAAGATTTCCCAACTTGAAAGCCAGAACATCTGAACATCCTGGGCAAAATATTACATGAAGAAGAAAAGAAAAATAACAATGAAAATCAACAAAGGGAGATATTAAACTAAAGGAAATACCAACCAGAGGAGAAAACAAATCAAGTTAAATACCATAAACATATAAAAATGGATGGGAATGAGGATCATATCTCAGTAATAACCCTGAATGTTAATGGCCTAAACTCACCATTCAAAAGACACAGGTTGTCAGACTGGATTACAAAAACAACCGAACAATTTGCTGTCTCTAAGTAACACACCTCATAGAAATAGACATCAATAGACTGAAGGTGAAAGGATGGGAAAAGTCTTATCACACACATGGGCTGCGGAAGCAAGCAGGGGTTTCCATTCTCATATCAAATAAGGTAGACTTCAAGCCAAAGCTATTCAAAAGGAACAAAGATGGATATTTCTTACTAATTAAGGGAACCATTCATCAACAAGATATAACAATTATAAATATATATTCCCCAAATAATGGGGCACCTACATTCATCAAACACACACTTCTCAAGTTCAAGAGTAAAATTGACCACAACACACTTATTCTAGGGGACTTCAACACACCTCTTTCAACAATGGATAGATCATATAAACAAAAGCTAAATAAAGAAACTGTAGGTCTCATTTAAACAATTAAGAACTTAGACCTAATGGACATATAGAGATTATTTCATCCCTCAGCGAGTGAATACACTTTCTTCTCAGCAGCACATGGCTCCTTCTCCAAAATAGACCATATATTATATGACAAGGCAAATCTCAGCAAATATAAAAAAGTAGAGATACTACCCTGCATTCTATCAGACCATAATGGGATGAAATTGGAAATCAATGATAAAACAAGAAACAAACAAACAAACAAACAAAACTACTCCAACAACTTGAAGGTAAACAACATGCTACTGAATGAACAAGGGGTTGAAGAAGACATCAAGGAGGAGATTAAAAAATTCCTAGATGTAAATGAAAACGCAGATATGTCGTATAGAAATCTCTGGGACACTATGAAGGCAGTAGTAAAAGGAAAATTCATTGCACTGAGTTCATTCCTTAAAAGAAAACAACAACAACAACAACAACAACAAATAAATGACTTAACATCACACCTCAAAGCACTAGATAAAGAGGAACAAATCAACACTAAGTGTAGTAGAAGACAGGAAATAATTAAAAGCAGAGCTGAAATTAATGAGATTGAGACTAAAGAAAGAATTCAAAGAATTGACAAAACTAAAAGTTGGTTCTTTGAAAAAATAAATAAAATTGACAGACCCTTAGCGATGCTAACAAAAAGAAGAGAAAACACTCAAATTACTAACATCCATCATGAAAAAGGAAATATCACAACAAACACCTCAGATATACATAAGATAATTAGAAGTTACTTTGAAGACTTGTACTCTAATAAAAAAGAAAATACTGAATGCATTGACAGATTTCTAGAGTCATACAAATTGCCCAAACTAGAACCAGAGGCTATATACAATTTAAACAGATCAATTTCAATTGAGGAAATAGAAGATGCCATCAAAAAGGTATCATCAAGGAAAAGTCCAGGTCTTGATGGGTTACAGCCAAGTTCTACAAGACCTTCAAAGAAGAACTAATATGAATGCTCTTCAACTTATTTAAAGAAATAGAAAAACAGGGAACTCTCCCTGACTCTTTTTATGAGGCCAATATTACATTAATTCCAAAGCCAGGCAAAGACATAGCGACAAAAGAAAACTTCAGGCCAATATCTTTAATGAACATAGATGCAAAAAATCCTCAACAAAATTCTGGCAAATCAAACACAAAAACATATCAAAAAGATCATGCACCACGATCAAGTGGGGTTTATCCCAGGGATGTAAGGTTGGTTCAACATAAGGAAATCAATTAACATAATACATCACATCAATAGACTCAAAGATAAAAACCATATGATTATCTCAATAGATGCAGAGAAAGCATTCGACAAAATACAACACCCCTTTATGTTCAAAACACTAGAAAAACTAGGAATAACAGGAACATATCTCAACATCATAAACGCTATTTATGCAAAACCTCAGGCTAATTTTATCTTAAATGGAGAAAAATTGAAAGCATTCCCTCTAAAAACTGGAACAAGACAGGGGTGCCCCTTTCACCGCTGTTATGTAATATAGTACTTGAAACTCTGGCCAGAGCAATTAGACAGATGAAAGAAATTACAGGGATCCACATAGAAAAAGAAGAGCTCAAATTAGCAGTATTTGCTGATAACATCATAATATACCTAGAAGACCCAAAAAACTCTACCAGAAAACTCTTACAACGAGTAAATGAATTCAGCAAAGTGAGAGGATATAAAATCAATACCCATAAGTCAAAGTCATTTTTGTACATCAGTGACAAACCCTCTGAAAGGGAAATGATGAAAATTACCCAATTTACAATAGCATCAAAAAAATAAAATACCTAGGAATCAACTTAACGAAAGAAGTGAAAGATCTTTTTAAAGAAAATTATAGAACACTAAAGAAAGAAATTATAGAAGACCTCAGAAGATGGAAAGACCTTCCTGGTTCCTGGATAGGCAGAATAAATATTGTCAAAACGTCCATACTACCAAAAGCATTATACAGATTTAATGCAATTCCAATCAAAATCCCAATGACATTCCTCGAAGAAATAGATAAAGCAGTCATGAAATTCATCTGGAAGTATAAGAGACCCAGAATAGCCAAAGCAATCCTTAGCAAGAAAAGTGAAGCAGGTGGTATCACCATACTGGATTTTAAATTATACTATAGAGCAATACTAAAAAAAAACAGCATGGTATTGGCACCAAAACAGACGGGTAGACCAATGGTACAGAGTTGAGGAAACAGAGACTAATACATATAATTTCAGCTATCTCATATTGGACAAAGGCGCCAAAAATATACAGTGGAGAAAGGACAGCCTCTTAAACAAATGGTGCTGGGAAAGCTGAAAATCCATGTGCAACAAAATGAAATTAAACCCCTATCTCTCACCATGCACAAAATTCAATTCAAAGTTGATCAAGGACCTAGGAATTAGACCAGACACAATACGCCTAATAGAAGAAAAAGGAAGCTCCAATTCCAACATGTCAGATTAGGCCCCAAGTTCCTTAATAAGACTCCTATAGCACAAGAATTAGTATCAAGAATTAATGAATGGGATAGATTCAAACTAAAAAGCTTCTTCTCAGCAAAAGAAACAAGCAGTGAGGTGAATAGAGAACCAACTAACTGGGAACAAATTTTTAATACATGCACATCAGACAGAGCACTAATTTCTATAATGTATAAAGAACTCAAAAAACTCAACACCAAAAAAAACAAATATCCCAATAAATAAATGGGCCAAAGAAATGAACAGACACTTCTCAGAAGAATATATACAATCAATCAACAAATACATGAAAAAATGCTCAACATAACTGGCAATTAGAGAGATAAAAATCAAAACAACCCTAAGATACCATTTCACACCAGTCACAATGGCATCTATTAAGAACACAAACAACAATAAATGTTGGAGAGGATGTGGGGAAAAAGGCATGCTCATGCATTGCTGGTGGGACTGCAAAACAGTGCAACCATTATCGAAAGCAGTATGGAGATTTCTTGGAAAACTGGGAATGGAACCACCCTATGACCCAGCCATCCCACTCCTGGGTCTATTCCCAAAAAACTTAAAAACAGCATATTACAGTGACACAGCTATCTCAATGTTTGTAGCTGAACAATTCACAATAGCTAGGTTGTGGAACCAAACTAGATGTCCCTCAGTAGATGAGTGGATTAAGAAAATGTGGTATATACACACAATGGTATTTTACTCAGTAATAAAAGAAAATAAAATAATAGCATTTGCAGGTAAATGGATGAAGTTGGAGGACATAATGCTAAGTGAAGTTAGTCAGTCCCAAAAATCCAATAACTAAATGTTTTCTCTGATATAAGGAGTCAGAGTCACAGTGGTGTTGGGTGTCAGGGTACTTAGGAAGATTAGAGGAGCACTAGAGTGGTCAAAGGGAAGGGAGGAGAAGGGATGGAGTTGGGGGGTATGAGGGGTGAAAAAAAAAGGGAGGTATAATAAGATGGATATCATCCTAAATGCATGATTGAAGACTTGAAGAGTATGAATATACCTTGTATACAAACAGTGTTATGTGAAAAGAGGCTCTATGTGTGTATTATGAACCGTGATGCATTTTACTATAATGGCCAATGGGGAGGGAGGGGAAGGGAGGGGGCCAAAGGGTGAAGGAAAAAAAAAACATGGTAGAATGAGATGGATATCATTACCCTATGTGCATGTATGAAGTCACGAATGGTGTGAATGTACTTTGCGTACAACCAAAGATTTGTAAAAAATGCTCTATATGTGTAATATGAAATGTAATACATTCTTCTGTCATTTATAACATCTTAGAATAAAAAAAAAAAAAAAATTTAAAAAATTTAAAAAAGGGCTGGAAATACCAAAAATAAACAAAAATGGCTGGGAATACAAAACACATTTCAATAATAACTCTGAATGTTAATGGCCTAAACTCATCAATCAAAAGACATAGATTAGCAGATTGAATCAAAAAAACAGACCCAACAATATGCTGCCTCCAAGAGACTCATCTCACAGGAAAAGACATCCACAGGCTGAGGGTGAAAGTTTGGAAGAAATCTTACTACTCACATGGACCGAGGAAACAAGCAGGGGTTTCCATCCTCATATAAAGTAAAGTAGACTTCAAGCTAAAGTCAATAAAAAGGGATAAAGAAGGATACTACATACAGCTCAAGGGAACCATACACCAACAAGACGTAACAATTATAAATATATATGCTCCAAACAATGGAGAATCCATGTTCATCAAACAAACTCTTCTCAAGTTTAAGAGTCAAATTGACAACAACACAATAATTCTTGGTAACTTTAACACACCCCTTTCACCACTGGATAGATCTTCCAACCAAAAGCTGAACAAAGAATCTATCAAACTCAAAAATACAATAAACAACTTAGTCTGACTGACTTATATAGAATATTTCATCCTTCAACAAGCTAATACACGTTCTTCTCAGCAGCACACAGATCCTTCTCTAAAATAGACCATATACTATGCCACAAAAAAACTCTTAGCAAAGATAAAAAAGTAGGGATACTACCCTGCATTTGATCAGACCATAATGGAATGAAATCAGAAATCAATGATAAAATAAGAAATAAAAGCTATTCCATCACCTGGAGACTAAATAATATGCTACTGAATGAACAATGGGTTGCAGATGACATCAAAGTGGAGATTAAAAATTCTTAGAGGTGAATGAGAACACAGACACAACATATCGAAATCTCTGGGCCAATATGAAGGCAGTTCTAAGAGGAAGGTTCATTGCATTGGGTTCATTCCTCAAAAGAAGAAAAAGTCAACAAATAAATGACTTAAAATTACATCTCAGAGCTCTAGAAAAAGAAGAACAATCCAACACCAAAAGTGGTAGAAGACAGGAAATAATTAAAATAAGAGCTAAAAATCAATGAAATTGAAGGAAAATAAACAATTGAAAAAATTGACAAAACAAAAAGTTGGTTCTTTGAAAAAATAAATAAAATTGACAGACCTTTAGCCAGGCTAACAAAGAGAAGGAGAAAGAAAACTCAAATTACTAACATATGTGATGAAAAAAGGAAATATCACAACAAAACACTTTGGAAATACAGGAAATAATTTGAAATTATTTTGAAAACTTGTACTCCAACAAAATACAAAACACCAAAGGCATCAAGAAATTTCTAGAGTTGTATGATCTGCCCAAACTTAAGCAGGATGATATACATAATTTGAAGAGACCAATTTCAAGTGATGAAATAGAAGATGCCATCAGAAGCCTACCAACCAAGAAAAGCCCAGGACCAGATGGATACACAGTCGAGTTCTATAAGACCTTCAAAGAAGAAATGATACCAATACTCTTCAATTTATTTCAGGAAATAGAAAAAGAGGGAGCACTTCCAAACTCATTCTATGAGGCCAACATCACTCTGATCCCCAAACCAGGCAAAGACACATTCAAAAAAGAAAATTTCAGACCCATATCTTTAATAAACAGAGATGCAAAAATTCTCAATAAAATTCTAGCAAAATGGATACAAAAACATATCAAAAATATAATACACCACGATCAAGTGGGGTTCATTCCAGGGATGCAAGGATGCTTCAACATACGAAAATCAATAAATGTAATTCATCACATCAATAGACTTAAAGATAAAAACCATATTATTATCTCAATAGATGCAGAAAAAGCATTTGACAGAATACAGCATCCCTTCATGTTCAAAACACTAGAACTAGGAATAACAGGAACTTATCTCAACATCGTAAAAGCTATATATGCTAACCCTCAGGCCAACATTATTCTAAATAGAGAAAAATTGAAAGCATTCCCTCTAAAAACTGGAACAAGACAGGGATACCCTCTTTCACCACTTCTATTTAACATACTTTTTGAAACACTGGCTAGAGCAATAAGACAGTTGAAAGAAATTAAAGGGATACAGATACGTAAAGTAGAACTCAAATTATTATTATTTGCTGATGATATGATTTTATACATAGAAGACCTAAAAAAATCCACCAGAAAACTTCTAAAACTCATAAATGAATTCAGCAAAGTAGCAGGATACAAAATCAACACCCATAAATCTAATGCATTCTATGTATCAGTGACAAATCCTCTGAAAGGGAAATGAGGAAAACTACCCCGTTTACAATAACATCAAATAAAATAAAATACTTGGGAATCAACTTTACAAAAGATGTGAAAGACCTCTATAATGAAAACTACAGAACACTAAAGAAAGAAATTATGGAAGACCTTAGAATATGGAAAGATCTAACCTGTTCTTGGATAGGCAGAACTAATATTGTCAAAATGACCATACTACCAAAAGCACTATACATATTTAATGCAATGCCAATCAAAATGCCAATGACATTCTTCATAGAAATAGAAAAAGCATTCATGAAATTCATCTGGAAAAATAAAAGATCCTGAATAGCTAAAGCAATCCTTAGCAAGAGGAGGGAAGCATGTGGCATCACTATACCAGACCTCAAATGATATTACAGAGCAATAGTAACAAAACCAGCATGGTACTGGCACCAAAACAGGCTAGTAGACCAATGGCACAGAATAGAGGACACGGAGACTAACACATATAATTTCAGTTATCTTATATTAGACAAAGGCGCCAAAAACATACATCGGAGAAATGATAGGCTCTTTAACAAATGGTGCTGGGAAAACTGGAAATCCATATGCAACAAAATGAAATTAAACCCATATCTCTCACCATGCACAAAATTCAACTCAAAATGGATCAAGAATCTAGGAATTAGACCAGAGATACTACACCTAATAGAAGAAAAAGTACGCTCTAATCGCCAACATGTTGGATTAGGCCCCAAGTTCCTTAATAAGACTCCTGTAGCACAAGAATTAATATCAAGAATCAATAAATGGGATAGATTCAAATTAAAAAGCTTCTTCTCAGCAAAAGAGACAATCAGTGAGGTGAATAGAGAGCCTACTAATTGGGAACAAATTTTTACCACAGGCACATCAGATAGAGCACTAATCTCTAAAATATATAAAGAACTCAAAGATATAAACACCAAAAAAAAAAAAAAAAAAAAAAAAAACGAATAACCCCATCAATAAATGGGCCAAGGAACTGAAAAGACACTTCTCAGAAGAAAATATACAATCAATCAACAAATACTTGAAAAAAATGTTCAACATCTCTGACAATTAGAGAAATGCAAATCAAAACCACTCTAAGATTTCATCTCACACCAGTCAGAATGGCAGCTATTAAGAACACAAACAACAATAAATGTTGGAGAGGATGTGGGAAAAAAGGCATGTTCATACATTGTTGGTGGGACTGCAAAACGGTGCAGCCAATATGGAAAGCAATATGGAGATTCCTTGGAAAACTTGGAATAAAACCACCTTATGACCCAGATATCCCACTCCTAGGTCTATACCCAAAGGACTTAATAACAGCATACTACAGAGACACAGCCACATCAATGTTTATAGCAGCACAATTCACAATAGCTAAACTGGGAACCAACTTAGATGTCCTTTAGTAGATGAATGGATAAAGAAAATGTGGTATATGTACACAATGGAGTATTACTCAGAAGTAAGAGAGAATAAAATCATGGCATTCACAGGTAAACAGATGAAGTTAGAGAATATAATGCTAAGTGAAGTTAGCCAATCCCAAAAAGCCAAATGCTGAATGTTTTCTCTGATATAAGGAGGCTGATTCACAGTGGGGTTGGGATGGGGATCATAGGAGGATTAGAGGAACATTAGAATGGCCAATGGGGAGGGAGGGGATGAAAGGGGGCAAAAGGGTCAAGAAAAAAAGATGGTAGAATGAGATGGATATCATTACCCTAAGTGCATGTATGAAGACACTAATGGTGTGAATATACTTTGTATACAACTACATATATGTAAAAATGTGCCCTATATGTGTAATATGAAATGTAATTCATTCTGCTATCATTTCTAACAACTTAGAATAGAAAATAAATTTGAAAAAAAAGATATTTAAAAATAATTAAAGAAAAGACTTTGGGTTCTCTCTCCCTCTCTCCCTTGTCAGTATTGCCAGTGGTTTACCAATTTTATGCATTGTTTTAAATCAAGTCATTTCCATTGGATTCTCTTTGCTTCTCTTTTTCTAGTTTCTTGAGGGAGGAACTCAGGCTATTTAGACCTATACAACTCTCTCATCCGTGGTTGCTATCACATTGAACAACTTTAAGAAGCAACAAAGTGTTCAATGAGAAAAGCACCCATTAGAATTGTGCTACACAAACTGGGCACAGTGTTGCATATTTGTAATTCCAGCAGCTCAGTAGGCTGAAGAAAGAGGATCATGAGTTTGAAGCCAGCCTCAGCAACTTAGGGAGACCCTAAGAAACTCAGTAAGAACTTGGCTCAAAATAAAAAATAAAAAAGGACTGTGGATGTGGTTCAGTGATTAAACACCCCTGGGTTCAATCCCCAGGACCAATATAAAAAAAGAATTGTGGTAGACAGTGGCCCTACTGTCAACAGTATAAGAAAACTAAATGCCAGCAAATGTGATCAACAATGAACTTTTATACCATTAACCTAACAACAATTTCACTATCACCTTTTTCTCTTGAAAATGAATAAATCTATTCATATGTAAGAGTTACCATGGTGTCTTTAAAATATATTTCAATGAAAAATAGTACATCTCTTTGTTCCTTGCAGATGTAACTGTATCCACTATTCAAGTCTGTGTTCAATTGATAAATAGAATAATTTTTGCACTCTAACACTTCTTGTGCAGATTTTATTAAACTTCCAGGGTTTCATAATAAAAAATTTAATTTACATATCAAAATTAGCTCTCCCAAACCTTTTTCTCTCCTGCATTTGCTCCTAGACTACTCATTGACAATCATGGCCAATTAGAAACCATTTTGCTGGTTTTTTAAAAATCCCTTACAAGTTTTGGTATAAAAGAAAGGGTGGGAGAAATAATTGCTTTAATACTTTGCTTCCAGCAATTCAAAAGAAGCAAGGCTAGTTAATAGGTAATTTTCTACAAATTATGTTGAGTTATAATTGATGCAACTTGGCAAGTTATTGACGATGTAGGCAAAGGGATGAGAGAAGTCAAAGATCATGCCAAGATTTTAAATCTGTGGGACTGAGAGGTGTTTGCACTATTAAAAAAATAGAAAACACAAGAAAATGATAAAGTGTTGTGGCATTTTCTATAAAGCCCTCTCCTTTTTCATGAAAGATATGGTGTTGAAAGAGTTAACTTTGACTTCTACTTGCTGCTGTTCAGTTCTTTATTCACATATATGGCCACCAGGTATCCCTATTTCAATTATTTAGATCCAGACTAACTCTGTACATTTATCTTTTCTTGAAAAGAGTAACACAAACCTTTTTCTATAAGTACTTAATTTCTAGTTAATAAGCTTTAAGAGTCTTTTTGTGATTAAAAATAAGTTTCTCTTACTTTTAAAGTAGATATAAATCCCTTAGAGTAAAAAGTCTCCCATGAGCTAACATGCAGCCTTGCCCTGCTTCTAGATTTTATAAACAACTGCTATAAAAGAAAAAACAATAGTGCTGTGGAATCCCAAACAAAGAAGGTTGACTTTTATCAGACAGCCTAAATAGTATGCATAAAAAACAGTTTCAGTCACGTACAGGGCCTTGAAAAGGTGCAAGTGACCTCAAAACCTTGAAACATGTATATAATAAGAAATTTAATATGTCTAAAATGTAATCTAAAAATTAAGTCATGTCAGCAATGAAATCACCAAAGAAAGTGTAAATATTCTGTGTTGCCAAAAAATTGTTCTTAAAACCTATGACAAAGAAAAAGTAAAGAGAAGAAGATTTCACAGCCTGACTCGCGTGTTGGTGTGTTATTTTCCCTATTGCTGCTTCTCTGCCTCCGTACTTCGCTGAGCACTCGCGTTGTACCCCCTGACTGGGGCTGGCCCCCAGCAATAAAGGAGTAGAAATGGGGCATAATATCCAGTCAGACATATCCAGCTCAGCAATTCTTTGCAATATTGGGAAGAGGACAATCAGAAATGTACATTTCATACTTTCAACAAAAATATTGACAGCTTATTGCATGTCAGATATGTGCCCTGCTTCAGAATTCATTTTCATAGAAGGTAGACTTGTAGTCCTTTTACACTGGATGAGACTAGGCAGGGAGAGTGTAAGGAGAGAAGAGCCAAACAAATGCTCATATCATTCTTGGGATATATAAAAAAAGAGAGATGAGAGAAGGAAAAATCAAGGAGCTGAAAGAAGAATCAGAATATTCAATGCTACAGAAGCTAAAGGGGGAAATAATTTTTAAAGGATCACAAAAAGTAAGAGAAGACCTAAAGAGTTTGAAGGTACTGAAAGAATATGGGATTCTGTGTATCAGAGATAACTTATACTAACAGCATTTTATACTTACTTTATATTACATGTTTTACATGATGTCATTTAATCCTCACTTAATGTCTGCAACAGAGGAAGCATTATTTTTAATTGTAATTGATACATCATAATTACATGTATCTGTGGTGTAGACTGTGATATTGCAGTGCATGTATACAATCTGTAACAATTAAATCAGGTTAATTTACCATACCTATTACCTCAAACATGTATCAATTTTTGTGTTATAAACATTCAAATTTTTCTGCTAGTTATTTTGAAATATACAATAAATTATTTTAACTATAGTCACCCTACTGTTCTATATAGAATACTAGAACTTAATCCATCTATTTAACTCTATATTTGTACCCAATTAGCAAATCTTCTCTTCCTTCCTTTCTCTCTACCTTTTTCAGTCTCTGGTACCCACTATTCTTCTCTGTACTTCTTTGAGATCAACTCTTTTGATTCCACATATAAGTCAGAACATTTGGGATTACTGTTCCTATTTTACATATTGAGGAAATTTGTTAAAGAAAACCAGAGCCAGAATCCAGTTAAAGTAGGAAAAATAGATTTTGTTCCAGATCTATTGAAATAGTAGGAAGGAGACCTCTGTATAAATCTAGGCTGAGTTATGAACACAGGAGGACAAGTGTGAATTTATAGGCAAGGAGAAAAGTGAGAGAAGGGGTCAGTGAATAGAAAATTACTAAAAGAAAACATCAAAGGTAAGGAGATACTTGCTAGATCAACCCAACAGAATTCGTACTGAAGGTAGGTCAGAATAATCTAATATCAAAGTGGGGGATGAGGAATTTAATCAGATATCAAACGTGACCAGATATCAAGGGTGGAGAATTCTCTCTAAACAAATGTAGGAGATCACAATATGCAATTCTAAACTATGATTGTAAAAGACCAGAATATGCCACCTCAAAATATGCCTCTTTCGGCATAAGGATTATTTTGAGTTGATTATTTTAGGAAATTGCAGACCCAAGCTCTGAAAACAGATAAGTTACCAATTTGTAAGGGAAACTTACATTTATTAAGGAAATTTCTATTTGTAATTCTGTCTCCCTGTATCAGGATGAGAATGAAGTTTCTAAATCACTTAATATCAATGGAGAAGGCACTGGACTTAAATCTGTAAAACAAATCCTAACATTGTTTATCCTGATTTTCCTGGTTACCTCTCTGTTACTAGCTTTCATCCTTCTTTGTTTCAATTGAAGATGATGTCTAAGCCTGATTTCAAAGCCATTTCTTTTGAGATTTACTCATTTCTCTGGATGTCTCCCATGCATGCATGAGGTATACCCATTAAAATATTTGTTTATTGTCCTCATGTTAATCTGTCTTTTAATACAGGGGTCTGCTCCAACTAAGAACTATGAAACATAGTGAGAAAATGATTTTTCCTTTCTTAACAATGACTTGGCAGGATTCTTCCTATAACTAGACTAGGCAGGCTGAAGACAAGGCCTAAGAATGAGACCTAGTCACAAACATGCCTCAAACATCTGCTCTAAAGTTTGAGCAATGTGAGTGTTTGCCAGGCTCAATGGTTAATTTGATGAAGGAAATTAGTACAGCAGGAGTTTTTAAGCTCAGCTCTGTCTATTCCTATCTTTTGCTTATTAACCTAAGAAAGAAGAGTTTCAGTCAGTGTAAGCTGAAGACATACTAGAAGGTATTAATGTAATGGTTCCCAAACTCCATCGCACAAAATGAGAAGCATAAGGTGGTAATTTAAAAAATATCCACTTTCAAATCATAATACCCATCCCAATTATATATGGTTGTGTTGCATCATATAATAGTTTTTAAAGGTTATTTCAATGTGAAACAAAGTTTGTGAATCAGTTAATCAGTAACTCAGTCAAGATGAAGCAGAGATCTGTGTAGATTATGCCTTCAAGAAATTTCCAAGAAAATTAAACGAGAGAAGTTGAGAGTGTTGTAGAAATATAATTAAAAGGAAAACAATATTCCTTGCAGGAGCCCTGTTTGGGGAGATAGCTAAGATTGCGGTTGACTATGGGCCATAGACATTTTTGGGCATTGTCGCCTTCCGTAGTCTCATGGGACTTGGCCCAGGACCTCGAGAGATTTGAGCAGTGACTCAGCAGATCGAGCAAGCACCATTCCTGCTCGGGCGCATGGGAAGAGACCAGAGAGAGAAAGGACAGGGTTATCGCTATTGTATAGATACATTGTAGTTTCTTGTAAGAGTAGGTGCCTTGGTTTCTTGTGAGAGTGTGTATGTAGTGTTAGAAATTACAAGAGACAGAGACAGAAAGATTAAAGAATTTTTTCGTCTCCAGCCTGTCTCCGGACTCCTTCCCGCGGCGCTGCCGTTCCAGGCTGCAATCCCTTTCCGGCGGCTAACAGTTGGTGGCCCGTACGGGGAATTCAGCACGGCAGGTAAGAACTGAGAAACCTCGCAGGAGTCTCTAGTCAGAGCGGTTAAAATGGGTTCGAAAATAACTAAGACCCAAGTGTACGAGGCTCTTGATGAATTCTTTGATATGGATGAGTCTGTCGTTAGTGAGGAGGATTTAGAAAACAGTGAAGGCAATCATAAAAGCGTAGATTCCGCTGAGTCAACTAAGACCAGTAAGGAGAGTATTAGAAGTGTCCCCAAAATTACAAAGATCCGAGCTGCTAAAGCTATTCAAGCTTTATTAGAGATATTTCAAGGATACATGGTCTCAATTGAACCTGGGACTCAGGATGTTACTGAGTCAGTTAGGACCAATGAGAGTAGTAGTAGTGAGGAGGAATTAACTAAAGGTGATTTTGAGAAAATGAATAAAAGGAAATTAAGGAAGACCAAGATAAGGGATCATCAAGTGGAGGAACTTGTGTCCTCTACTCCCCCATGGGTGAAATCGATTACAGAAAATATGAAGGGTATCACTAGACGTTTGCATACCCTAGAAATAGAAATAAAAAGTCTTTCTGAGCGCTTATGCGCTCTCGAGGGTAACTCACAGATATATTGGGAACTGCCAGTATTTGAATATGAAAATGGACAGAGGGGCCACCAGCCAATAGATTTCAAAACAATAAAAAATCTCAAAGAGGCAGTAATGACTTATGGACCCCAAGCTCCTTTCACGTTGAGTATACTGGAGTCCCTTAACACCTTTAGCTTAACCCCCGCAGACTGGAAACGTCTATGTAAAGCAACATTAAGTGGGGGACAATACTTGGTTTGGCGATCGCAATTTCAGGAACTTTGTATAGAAACAGCTAAAAGAAATGCAGATGCAGGGTTTGGAGACCATAATATAGAAATGCTCACAGGAGAAGGGCAATTCGCAGACGTACAGGATCAAAAACATTATACCCCAGGATTATATGCTCAGATAAATGCAGCTGCCTTAAAGGCATGGAAAACTGTACAAGGACCTGGGGATCTACAAGGTAGCTTGTCCAAAGTAATTCAAGGACCTAATGAACCATATGCTGAATTTGCTGATAGACTTTTGAGAACTGCAGGTAGAGTTTTTGGAGACATTGATCAAGTTATGCCATTAGTTATTCAATTAGCGTACGAAAATGCTAATAAATATTGCCAGGAAGTCATCAGGCCATGGAAAAATAAAAAGGATCTTTCCATATATATACAACTATGTAAAGATGTAAATGATGCCTTTGTCACAGGGAATGTGATTGCAGCAGCTGTGAGAGATGCTGCCCCTCAAAATTTTACAAGGGCTCAACATAGACATTATAATCAATCAGGATATTCTAGGCAAAATTATCATAATCAATCAGGCTATTCTAGGCAAAATCCCCAAAGAGAAATAAGACCAAATTCATACCGTACTCCAGGTTGCTGCCCCAGGTGTAAGAAAGGAAATCATTGGGCCAATAAATGCTATTCAAAATTTGACATCCATGGAAATCCTTTGTTCAGGAATTCAAAAAACAGGGCACGGGGCCCAATGCCCCGGGGCCCACAAATGTACGAGGCATTGGAGGAGGAGTATCCTCAAGCATCCACTCAGATGCTTCCCCGACACAATCCCTATTACCCATCCACTCCCTCGCCAGAGGAACAGGAGGAAATGCAGGATTAGACCTCTGTTCCACCGCCCGAATAGTGTTAACACCTGAAATGGGGGTTCAACTGATTCCCACAGGAGTCAGGGGACCTCTTCCCTCAGGGACTGTAGGACTTATTATCGGGCAAAGTCCTGAAAGCTTATTAGGTTTGCAAGTGACCCCAGGCATAATAAACTCAGACTATAAAGGGGAAATAAAAAATAATGCTTAGCTCACCCCAAAGTATAAGTTCTGTTAATCAGGGAGATAGAATTGCTCAGCTGCTCCTCCTTCCAAATTTACATAATTCATTTAAAATGAATATGCCTCTAAATAGGAACAATAGAGGATTTTGTTCCACTGATTCGAAACCCATGGTTTGCTGGGTTCGGGACTGTACAAGGAGGCCTATGTGTAAAATAAGAATCCAAGGAATAGAAATGGAGGGTCTTATAGATACTGGAGCTGATTCTTCCATCATTAATTTACGTCAATGGCCCAAACACTGGCCTCTACAAAAAGCTTCAACCAGTTTAAGAGGCTTGGGATATAATAACCTCCCAGAAAAAAGTGCGGTGATTTTAAAATGGGAGGATGATGAAGGACATAAAGGCACATTTCAGCCTTATGTTTTACCTAATCTACCGGTTACTTTATGGGGAAGAGATATTTTACAACAAATGGGAGTACACCTTGCAACCAAACCTGCAGGTGTTAAATGTAAAAACATACAGGGTAATCTTAACCCTAAAAGAAATCATCAAAAAGTACAGGGTAAGCTTAACCCTAAAAGAAATCATTATCATATAGGAAAAAGACATTTTTCTTTGGGGCCACTGAGAAAATAATTTTGAAAATACCATGGCTTTCTGATAAGCCAGTGTGGGTCCCTCAGTGGCCCCTATCTAAAGAGAAATTACAAGCGGCCCACCTACTAGTTAAGGAACAATTAAAAGCAGGACATATAGAACATTCCACCTCTCCCTGGAATTCCCCCATATTTGTGATCAAGAAAAAATCAGGAAAATGGCGATTATTACATGATCTTAGACAAATTAATAAAACCATGCAAGTCATGGGCCCTACTCAACCTGGACTTCCGAATCCTATAGCTATTCCAAAAAATTTCCATGTTATTAGTCTTGATATAAAGGATTGCTTCTTTTCTATTCCCCTACATCCTCTGGATGCCCCCAGGTTTGCTTTTTCAGTTCCTTCTATTAACAATAATGGCCCTGATCAGAGACATCAATGGAAGGTTTTGCCGCAGGGAATGGCTAATAGCCCCACCATATGCCAAATATATGTGGACAAGGCTATCCAACCCATTAAAAATGGCACTGACGTTCCAGGCTGCAATCCCTTTCCGGCGGCTAACAATTCCTGACCAGAAAACCTCTTCACAAAGCTTGTAGAGACCAAAAGGTTTTTTATTATTGAATAAGCATTAAACCAGAATGTGATGCATAGCACAGGTGATCTGCTAAGAGATTGCAAAGACAGAAATTTCTACTTTTGAAATAGCTAATTAACCACAACCCATTACACAAAAGTTTTCAAAATAAACAATACCTAGACCTTAAGTAAGAGGGCTTGAAAGCATCTTTTGTCACATATAATGTATCATAACTTTATCATGGAAACAGTGGAGAAGACCTATATTGGTTGACTGTCTTCTGAAATTAAAAGGAGAGGGGGAGGAAAAGTTTATTTTCTTTTCTATTTTTTCAATTTTTTTTTTATTTAAAGTTGTATTTATAATAGTAGTATGTATTACAATTCATAATGCACATATAGAGCATCTTTTTTACATAAAACTGTTTGTATAAAAAGTATATTCATACCATTCCAGTCTTCAATCATGCATTTAGGATAATGATATCCATCTTATTCAACCACCTTTTCTTTTTTTCCCCTCCATCCCCCTTTGCTCCCTTCCTTCCCCTCCCTTCCCTTTGACCATTCTAGTGTTCCTCTAATCCTCCTATATACCCTAACCCAACAACACTGTGAACTACCCTCCTTATATCAGAGAAAACATTCAGTATTTGGATTTTTGAGGTTGACTAATTTCACTTAGCAGTATATTCTCCAACTTTATTCATTTAACTGTGAATACCATTATTTTATTCTCTTTTATTGCTGAGTAAAATTTTATTGTGTATATATACCACATTTAGAAAAGTCTATTTTCTTATTTTCAACAGGGAAAATTAAGCTTCTTATTCTGAATATATATCTGTCCTGACAGAAGATAACATTTGAAAAGATTTTCTTTTCTATTTTCAAATGGAGAAATGTGAAAAGGTTTGTAATCTGAGGGTAAAATCTGTGCAGGAAGAAGAAGGCATAGAATATGTAAAAGAACAGATGTATTGACTGAGGAAGATTCTAGAGCAGGAGAGAAGTGATAACCTCTACTTTTTAATGTTTTCATAATTTAAGTATCTGGAATAAATGGATAATAGATCAATAAGAGAAAAGACATGCAATTTTATTACATGCATATACACAGGAGCTTCAAACAATGCAAGAACCAAAGAAAGGCTAGATGACTAAAGAGTATGTGCAAGCATACCTTCTTTTGTTGCACTCCATTTTATCACACTTCATAGAAAACTTGTTTTTTATAAATTGAAGGTTTGTGGCAAGCCTTCATTGAGCAAACCTATTGGTATAATTTTTCCAACAGCATATGCTTACTTTGGCAATTCTTACAAATTTCCAATTTCTTTGTTTTTGCATCTGCTAAGGTGATCTATGTTTTTTGATGTCACTATTTTAGTTGTTTCAGAGTGCCCACATAACTCAGAAAACTTAGCCAATAAATGGGTGATCAGACTGTTCTACTCACCAGCACATCCTCCATCTCTCTCACTGTACTTTGACCTCCCTATTCCTCGAGACACAACAATATTGAAATTATATAACCTTACAATGGTCTTTAAATATTCAAGTGAAGAATCTCATGTCTCACTTTAAAACCAAATCTGAAAATGATTAAGCTTAGTGAGGAAAGCATGTGGAATACCAAGATATGCTGAAAGATATGTTTCTTGCACAAAAGAGCTAAGTTTTGAGTGTAAAGGAAGAGTCCATTAAGAAACTTAAAAGTACTACTCCAGTAAATACATAAATGATAAGAAAGTGAAACAAGGTTGCCTGGCATGTGTAAGGCACTGGGTTCAATCCTCAGCACCACATAAAAAATAAATAAAGGTTTAAAAAATAATTTAAAAAAAAAAAAAAGAAAGTGAAACAGCCTTATTGCTAGTAGAAGAAAGTTTCAAGACAGGTGTAGTGGTACATAGTTGTAATTCTAGCTAGTTGGGAAGCTGAGGCAAGAGGAACACAAGTTTGAGTCTGACCTGGCAACTTAGAGAGACCCTGTCTTAAAATGAATTAAAAGGCCTGAGGATGTAGCTCAGTGGTAGAATGCCCCTGTGTTCAATCCTCAATATTAATTAATTAATTAATTAAAAAGAAAAAGGGTTTTGGATGTAGCTCAGTAGGAGAGTGCCCCTGAGCTCAATCTCTGGTACCACAAAAAAGTTTTAGTAGTTTGAATAGAACATCAAATCAGCCAGAAGTTTCCCTTAAGCCAAAACTTAATCCAGAGCAAGACCCTAACTCCCTTCAATTGTATGAAGGCTAAGAGAGGAGAAGAAGCTGCAGAAGAAAAGTTTGAATCTAGAAGAAGTTGGTTCATGAAGTGTAAGGGAAGAAACTTCTACAATACATAAAAGTGTCAGGTGAAATAGCAAGTGCCAATGGAGAAGTCTTATATTGGAAAAATATGACATCAAGGACTTTCATAGCTAAAGAGAAGTCAAAGCCTGGTTTCAAACATTAAAAAGATAGCCCGACTCTCCTAGGGGCCAATGCAGCTGATGACATTAAGTTGAAGTCAATGTTCACGTACCATTTCAAAATTCCCAGGGCCCTTAAGTATATCTAAAGTGTTCCTTGTCTGTGCTTTATAAATGGAGCAAGAAAAGCCTAGCTGACAGGATCTCTGTGTATAACATGGTTTAGTGAATACTTTATGCCCACTGTTAAGACCTACTTCTCAGAAAAAAGATTCCTTTGAAATTATTACTGCTCATTGACAATGCACCCAAAGGCTCTGACAGAGATATACAATGAGATTAATGTTGTTTTCATGCCTGTTAACACAACATCCATTCTTTAGCATATGGACCAAGAAGTAATTTCAATTTTCAAGTCTTATTATTTAAGAAATACATTTCCTAAGGCTATAGCAGCCATAGATGGTGGTTCCTGTTATCGATCTGGACAAGTAAATTGAAAACCTACTGGTACCATTAAGAACATTCATGATTTATAAGAGAAGGTGAAAATATCAACATTAACAAGATTTTGGAAGAAGTTGATTGCAATTCTCATGGATGACTTTGAAGAAGTTTAAGACTTCAGTGGAGGAAGTAACTGCAGATGGACATAAACAGCAAAAACACTAGAAGTGTAGCCTAAAGCTGTGGCTGAGTTACAATAATCTCATGACCAAACATTAATGGATGAAAGCAGGGAGCAGTGTTGCATACCTGTAATTCCAGCAACTGCAGAAGCTGAGGTAGGAGATCTGAAGTTCAAGGCCAGCCTTGGCAACCTAGTGAGACCTGTCTCAAAATAAAAATTAAAAAAAAGCTGAGGATGTAGCTCAGTGATACATCATTCCTGGGTTCAAGCCTCAAAACTGTCAAAGAAAAAAAATGAGGAGCTCTTTCTTATGAATTAGTAAAGAAAGTGGTTTCTTGAAATGAAATCTTCTCATTGTTGAAATGACACAAGATTTAGAATATATATACACTTAGCTGTTAAAGCAGCAGCAACATTTGAGAGAATCAACTCTAATACTAAATATAGTTTCACTGTAGGTAAAAGGCTATCAAACAGCATCATGTGCTACAGAGAAATATTTTGTGAAAGGAAGAGTGAATCAATGCAGCAAAATTCATTCTCTGATTTTAAGAAATTGTCTCAGCTACACCAACCATCAGATTCCACCATCCTAATTAGTCAGCAGCCATGGACTCTTAGGAAAGATCCTCTATCAGCAAAAAGATTATGACTTACTGAAGGTTCAGACAATTGTTAGCACTTTTAGCAATAAATTATTTTTAAATTCAGGTATCTACATTGTATTTTAGATATGATGCTGCTGCACATTGACTAGACTATAGAGGATAGGGTACACATGACTTTTATTTGCAGTGGGAAACCAAGCAATTCATGTGACTTGCTTTACTGCGATATTTCCTTTGTTTCAGTGGTCTGGAAATGAACCCACAATATCTCTGAAGTATGCCTGCAGTATCCGTAGCTATAGAAAGAAATATGGGCTTGGGGCTTCTTGGGGGAGGTACTAACAGGTTATGAGAGAGGGAAGGGAGGCAATACATGATGAAAATATGCCATCTTTTATACAGATAAAAATCTCTCATGTAGTAGCCATAAGAAAGATCATTGATAGGCTCTGCCAAAGTCTTTAAGCAAGGTATTGAGCTTTAGTCTTTCTTGTGACATGAGACAGTTTCCACAGCAGATAAGATATCTGGGGAAGACATCCAACACCACTGAATTTTTCTGAAGAATATGGTATCTAGTAAAATAAGGGAAAAACCTCTTCAAATACCTACTACTTCTTCACTTCAATTTAAAATAATCAGCAGGACATGGTGGTACGTGTCTTTAATCCTAGATACTTGGGATCTGAGGCAGGAGGATCACAAGTTTGAGGCTAGCCTGGCCAAGTTAGTAAGACCCTGTCTTAAAATATCAATTTAAAAAGAGAGCTGGGGGATATAGTTCAGTAATGCAGCATTTGTCTATCATTTACAAGGCCCTGTATTCAATATCCATTACACCCCCCCCCCACACACACACACTTAATCAGCATACCCAACACCCTACTTTGAGGTGCTTTATCTGGGCCCCATCAACATAAAAACTCTAAGTGAAGGAGTAGATTTGGATTTAGATAAAGGAATTCTTTTTCTGATGTGAAGGATTGAAGATGCAGAGATACAAATTTTTAGGGGGAGGGAAGATACTTGTCTTCCTCCTCTGGAATCCTTAGTGTTTCTCTGTTTGCATAGTATCCAGGAACTAAGCCTGCTTTTAAGAGCCACAGTCCAGTGCAAACACATTCTAGGAGGAGGCAATTAACAGTATCATTTTTGTAATCATTGCACTCATATGAGAGAAATTATAACAGACCATGCCAATGATTTGTTTATATTTTCTCCTCTTCATATCACCAACATGTCCTGCAGTCAATATCATAGGCTTTTTATTTCCAAGCTCTACAAGGCTCTATAACTGAAAAAGGAAAACTCTGTACTCATTTTGAAAGAGAATTTCCTATTATCTAAGATTTCTTTTGTAAAATGTGAGAGATCAAATAAGATTATTCCTGAAAAAACAAAGGAGAAAATACGTTAAATGCAACTCAAAAGGTTTGTTTTATTTTTCTGTTGCCATCCCAAGTTTCCATCAAATGTCAGGTAACCTGCATTCAAGGTCACTTGAATCATACTGTTAAATATTTCAAGAAATATTTGTATTTCATCTCTTCATATGAACTGTTGGAGATGTTAAAGGTAAAATCAAACTGTATGCTAAAGTGGACATAGTGAATTGAAGGGTGCAGCCACAAGGCCTAATATTAGTCTATTGTGACAGCTTGAAATAGGGTAAAAACGCAGAGAGCTAAAGGTGACTCTTAAATATTTTTAGCTATGTATCCTAGAATAATGCCCTAAGTTAACCCCTCTAGGCCTCAGTTTCCTCATTTATGTAACAAAGTTGTTGGAGTCCTTGATTTATCCTCCAGCTTCTACTAACAGAGATCAAAAGAGTTACACTGTACCATAAAGAGTCAGAGCTTGGCACAAGAAAAAGCAATGCACAAAATATTGTGTCTATACTAGGAGAAGCACTGGAATTTTTCCTTGGATACTTTTTAAAAAATATTTATTTGTTTACTTTAGTTGTACACAATGCAATGCATTTATGTTTACGTGGTACTGAGGATCGAACCCGGGCCACACACGTGTGAGGCGAGCGCTCTGCCGCTGAGCCACAACCCCAGCCCCTCCTTGGATACTTTTGAAATAAGGAATCTCCCTACATATGAAATAGTTTGGGGATTAAGATACAAAAATAAGTCTTATTTGGTGGTTGTTCTTGACCAAGTATATAATTGATTCTATTGAAAATAAGTAAATTAGATATTCTCCAGAATTCAATTTTACTGTGGACTCAGACAAGTGACAATTGAAATGTTTGGTTTATGTACTATGGATGAACAGTTCCCACTGAGGTCCAACCACAACCTTACCACTACAAACCTTTGGATTTGTCTCCACAGCATTAGCATTTTTATTGCTTTATGATCCATCCACATCCATATAAAAATGATTTACTATTGTGGTATGTGCAATAAAATACCAAAGAATTAGTACAGTAATTATATCTATGAAGGTGATTCTACCAGTTTCTTAAGTACCTCTTTCTCTACTCTTTAAACTATTACTGAGTCTAATTTCCTCATGCGTATAAAAATCACTTAAGGGTGGTTATGAGTGTTTATATGCACAGAAGCATTATTGAGGACTAATTGTCTCTATGCTTCTCTAAGACCCCCACGAGAAACTATGACCCCCACAACGATTATTGCATTTAGTTATGAGGTTCAGGTAAGAAGCTTCCATCCTGCATAGCAAATAATATATTTTGATTATCAAAAAAGGGCTTGAAGTATAGTTTAAGCCTGTATATGAACATGTATAACCTAATTGCTTATAGGAAAGGAAAACTTCTTTTTCCTTTACCTTTCTTATATTCTCTGGTTGGGATCCTATAAATTTAATTGACAAAAGACAGATTATCATTAGGAAAAAAAAAAACAAGTTTGTCAACATCCAAGGGTGGTATAACTTGGACTTATGTAGTATATTAAAAGAACAATCCAATTTCTAGAGAAATTATAAGAAAGAACAAGGAATTATAGCTTTTAGGAGAAACAAATCTGGAGAAGTTAAATATTTGGGGGATGAATTGGAAGATAAAGGCTAAGTGGTAAGGTTTCTTATGTAGTTTCCTCTGGTGTCATCTCTGGGCTGATGAGGTTCTAGGGTTGTCTCTGGTGTTAACTGCTGTTCATCCTGGTAGAAAAGAGAGGAGGGACACCCTTATAAATTTATGTGCTGCTTTTGAGCAAATAGTGGAAGGAAAGAGAGTTTTCTTGTATCTGCTTTCTCTTGATAGTTTTCAGCTCAAAATAATCCTTAATTCAGAGTTGCATATTTTGGGATAGCATATTTTTCTACCCTGTATGACCAACAACCCAGACATTTACTAAAGAAATAAGCATAGATATTTCAACCAGCCTGAGAAGAAAGAACCCAACGCCCCCCCCAAAAAAAAAAAGAACAGCCCAGTTTTATGTCATAGAAGATCAGATGATCTGAACATGTATAAACAGGTACCTGTGGCTAAGAGACATAGTCTCTAACATTCCTTCCCTTGATCATTTATCATCAAAGATGAAATGTATTTTCTCAAAGCTAACATTGTCCTGTCATAAGAACTTAGATCTGCTGAGGATGACTCCCTCTGCATACTCTGCAAAGTTGAAGGGATAAAGTATTTCCAAAAAAGATAAACTGGAAGCAAAGTGAAGTGGTTAATTGAGAGATTTAAGGATCATAGGAAGGGACCTGAGAAACTAACACAAATCTCCCATCCAATGTAGGACCCCCTCTATAAGGCCTTGCCTAGTGGAATTTAGTTTCTGTTTAAATATTTCTATTGACTGGAATTCTTTTTGAGAAAGATAAAAATTAGTCTTCATTTGGTTGATCAGGAATTTGCCTTTACAATTTCTACTCATTGAATTTACTTCTACCCATAGAAGCTACAAAATATCTACATGTAATCCCATTTTCTTTGGACAGTTCTTCAAATATTTAAAGAAAAGCCGGTTTATCTTGTAGAAAGATAATGTAACAATTAAAAAATTTGAATGCAACATGAACATACAGATCTGCTTCAGATGTACTCCCAGCAGTAGTGTCCACAATACATTATTAAACACTCCCCCTAACAGAATTCTATTACCATAAACTAAAATTATCCTATGTCATCCCACCACATCACACTGATGGCACATATACACTAATATCTCCTATTGTTGTTCATATAACTTTGAGATGAAGTCATGAGACCCCATTCTATCTTTGATATCTTTATTCCTTGGCTTTTAATAAAACACATTACAGACAACCTTGAATTTAACTTTTGCCCTATGCTCCTGGAAAACAAAGGTTAAGGGAACCCCCCCCCCATTCTCTTATGTTACAGAAAATACTTTATTTTTAAAACAATCCTATCCCCATATGGTTTAGACAAGATTTACATATGCTACTCCCATCAGTTTACCTGTGACAAAGTCAGACACAGACATTTAAATTCCCATTCTTTGCTTTATAAATGATTAGTTGAACAGTTTGCCTCAACTGATCATTTGAAACAAAATGCTTATTAAACAAACTTTAAATTTTTCCCAGTACCTAGGCCCTAGAACTTTTGCCCAAACCTCAGACTGAATCAGCATACAGTTCTTCTTTAATGGGTCCTCCTAAAGATAGACTGGCCTCAGAGTAAAATATTATCTGATCTACTATTTAATCATGACACCCTTTCAGTGCACTTCCCTACCTCTAGTTCTTTCTAGTCTTACATCTTCTACTCTGTCAAATTCAAATAAAATATAAGGAATCTCCAATAAAGGAACTGAATTTGGGAATAATGAGTAGGATTGCAATCCAGAACACATAAGCACAGATCAGAGTGTCCTCTGGTATGTCAGGAGAACAAAGAGTGATTGGGGGTTTAATCATGATAGAGAAATCTATGCAAATTGCTATGAAAAATGTTCATTGGCACTTTTCATACTTAAGAAAGCTGGCGAGTTCTGATTGGCAAGTAGCAGCAGTTATTATGTAAAGCTAGTCTTAAGGTCATAGTTGACAGTTCTGTTGACAGTTGGTAAGAAGAGGAAAATATACAGTATTAAAGATAAGACAGACTGTTTTGCTGGATTGTCCTAAGAGGGCAGTTCCTGGAACATTCCTTTGTGACCTAAAGTGTTTTCTCCCCATGACTTTTAGGCTCTATTTTAGATGGATATGACAAGAATGTTTTTATTTGTATGCTCAATTTTTACATCTTTATAGAAGAAAACCCCTTTTACCTAATTCTAAAGATTCCTTGAAGATCTCATGGTTATCATGTTCTATTACAATAGCACTTCCTCCCCTTGAAACAATCCTTTTGAATAGTCTCTTTCTTAAGTCCAGATTTGTTTTTCTTTGACACAAATTATATCTCTTTTGAAATTCATCTTGCTAGTGATAGCCAATCATTATGGCCTGCTGAGAGACTTTTCAATCTTAGCCATGGGCTAGGATTGTGGCTCAGCGGTAGAGCACGTGTGCAGCCCAGGTTCGATCCTCAGTACCATCTAAGAGTAAAGGCATGTGTACAACTAAAGCAAATAAATAAATATAAAAAAAAAATCTTAGCCCTGTTATTTAGCATCTTAAATTGGCTGTCACCTGCAAATTTAGTGTTACTCCTATATCTTCCTTCAAATTGCTGATAAAAGTATTAAATAGGATTATTCAGGTCAGAGCCCTTCAGTAGGATATCAGTCTTGAATTTGACACTGAACTCAATTCACACAAACTCTTAGGCTCTAGTGACCTAACTACCTACAGATACTACCCACAGTGCTGTTATTCAACTCATATTTTTTCACAAAGAACACAAGAAGTGCACTGCCAAATGTCTTATTTATTAAATATATTTTATATAATAAATGTATATTTATATATTTATTTTATATATAATAAATATTTTATTTATTTGTTATATGTTACATGTTTAGAATTTTCTATAGCACTAAATAGGAAGAGCAGAGCATTAGACAGTGTCTCTCCCACCCCCTATCTCTTTCTTTCAGAGAAAAAGAAGCTGAAATTTAAAGTTATATGGACCAAAATAATCTAATTTGTATGGCCCAATTCTCCAACTGTCTGGGATATCCATGTTTCATTTGAATAATTTTGCCTTTCATTCTCTCAATTCAGGGCTGACACATTTTAATAATTGAAATGTTTTTTCACAATCAATAGTGCATATTTGTCTAAGGATTTGCTGTTTCCAGGTGCTTGTCTGGAGAGATCTTAGGAAGTATTTTAGGGTGCATTTAGTCTGTATTATATTTTTATGGAGCCAATATGGCTTGAAATCCATAACTATAGTGTGGGTATGTGTTAATGCTTTGATAAAATTTGTTTTCTTTAAACTGAACAAAAATCTGCATAGTTTTTCCTGCCCCCAGTCTCATCTCTTTGATACATGCTTGTGAACAATGCTTGAAAGAGAAACACAGGAACCAGATCTTCTGAGTAATATCAGCGAACATTAGATGGGAAGAATTCAATTCTCTCTAGCACTACAAATATTTAATAGATAAATCATATGAATATTAAACACATTATGAATGTACTCATTGGAGCAGCAACAAAATTTATAAGTTACAAATATAGATTTTAAGAATAAAATAGTGTACTTTATTTGTAGACACTCCTTCCTTAGAATGTCTCTTGAAAGTATACTCAGCCCAGGAGGAGGCAAACCCTTTTGATTTTATAATTCAAGTTGCATATTTCTGGAATCCCTGGGGCACTATGAACTCATATCTCTGAAATGAGCTCTCTTAGGTGACATACAGGACAAAAACACCAGATGTATCTATTTGCCTCTCAAGGAAAGTAGAGAAGTTTTAAATGATCTTTTAATATATTTTGTATAAATCTATTTGGAATTCTGCACAGATATTATAAGTCTGTTTAGACTATTATATTACCATACAGCCTGTAAATTTGATAATGTTCATTCAAAATTAAGTTTTCCTATCCCTCTATTCTCTGTTGGTATGAGGGGGTTTTAGCTGGTAAATTCGTTTTGTTTGCTCATCAAGGAATAAATAGGGTGGGTCTGTAATTCCTCCTTAATAGAGCATTGATGAAGGATTTTGTTGTTTTGACTTGAATAGTCCTGAATATCGTCATTTATAGATTCAACTACTTATTTCATTAATTTTGTTTTACAACTTCAATTCTTATCTTCACACCTGCTGCATGGTGATCTGATTAGTACAAGGTACTGATCCTGTTGTGCTAATAGAAAAATATTTCCAAACCATCTGTACTTAAAGCCACATCTGCCTACATGTAAATACACACACACACACACACACACACACACACACACACACACACACACACAAAGACTTAATCTAAAATACAGTTAAACTGTCAGCAGTTCCCCTTGGCAAAAAAAAAAAAAATAGTGCTATAGAACACTACAGTAATTATAGATATCAATAACATACTGTACATTTAAAAAACCTATAAAAAAGAATTCCTGACATATTCATTGTAAATAAATGATAAATGTTTGAGGAGGCAGATATATTTAACAAAGTTAGACATTACACAATGTACACAGGTATTGAAACATTGCATGGTACCCCATTAATATGTACAAATTGTATGATTTTTGTACTAGTTAAAAATAAAGAAAAAAGGACAAAAATAAAGTTATATAACTCAGTATTCAAAATTTTAGATGGGTTAAAAATAATCAAACATTTAAAACATGAAAGCAACACTGATTAAAGCTGAGTTCATTACTTTATAATATTATAATTTTTCCTGGTACATACTTATTATGTACCACGTGATATTTTTTTAAACATATACACATTGTGAAATGACTAAATTGAGCTAAATGGCATATGCATTATCTAATAAATTTATTGTCTTTTATGACAACAATACTCAATAGATACTTTCCTAGGAATTTTTGAAAAATTAAGGATATTCCTATTAACTACAGTCATAATTTTGTATGAAAGATCTATTAAACATATTCTTCCTATCTCACTGAAATCTTACATCATTTGACCAATATCTCCCCATCTCATCCTAAACCCTGGCTGTGGGAAGTCAACATTCTATTCTCTAATTCAATGATTTCAACTTTTTTTATATTTCACATATAAATTAGATATTAAAATATTTGTCTTTCTGTGCCAGCCTTATACCATTTAATAAAATGTGTCCCATTTCATTCCTGTTGTCACAAATTACAGGAGTTCCTCCTTTTTAAAGACTGAATAATATTCCACTGTGTATGTAAAACACACTTTCTTTATCCATTCATCTGCTGACGGACACTTAGGTTGATTTCATATCTTGGCTATTTTGAATAATGCTTCAATTAATATACATACTTATTTATTTCCATTGGATATACATCAATTTGTAGGACTGGTGAATCACATGGTAGTTCTATTTTTAAATTATTTTAGATGCTTGTTTTAATTGACAAAAAATGATTGTGTAGATATCTGTAGTATAATGGGAAGTTGTTTTTGTTTGTTTTTGTTTTTGGTACCTAAGGGCCCTTAGTCACTGTGCCACATCCCCAACCTTTTTTTTTTTAATTTATTTTTATTTTTTTTTACTTTAAGACAGGGTCTCACTAAGTTACTTAGGGCCTCACTAAGTTGCTGAGGCTGGCTTTGAACTTGAGATCCTTCAGCCTCAACCTGGTGAGTGGCTGGGATTACAGGAGTACACAACCACACCTGGCATGATGTTTTGATATATGAATAAATTGTAGAAACATTCAGTCAAGTTAATCAAGAAATAATTTTTACTTTGCCAAATTGTCACTGCTTACTTGTGAGAATATTAAAATCTAATATTATAATAATTTTGAAATACATATTATTTTTAATTATGATCACCATTCAGTGCATTAGATCTCTAAAATTTATGCCTCCAGTCTGAATTTGCACCATTTGATTATCATCTTCCCCCTACCTATCTCCTATCCTCCCTGAAGCAAACACTAGTAACCACCTTTATTCTCTTTTTCTTTGATATCTACTTTTTTAGATTCCTCATAAGATTAGACTACACGAGATCTGTACCTGGCTTGTTTCACTTAACATAATGTTCTCCAGTAAGCATTCCCTCTAAAAACTGAAACAACACAGGGATGCCCACATATTACTCCATGTTGTTGCAAATAAAAAAAAATTCTATTTTTTTCAAATTTATTTTTTATTCTAAGTTGTTAGAAATGACAGCAGAATATATTACATTTCATATTATACTTGTAAAGCACATTTTTACATATCTCTGGTTGTATACAAAGTATAATCACACCATTCATGAGTTCATACATGCACTTAGGGTAATGCTATCCATCTCATTCTACCATCTTTTTTTTCTTCACCCTTTTGCCCCCTCCCTTCCCCTCCCTCCCCATTGGCCATTCTAGTGTTCTTCTAATCCTCCTATGCTCCCCATCCCAACCCTATTGTGAATCAGCCTCCTTATATCAGAGAAAACATTTAGCATTTGGCTTTTTGGGATTGGATAACTTCACTTAGCATTATATTCTCTAACTCCATCCATTTACCTGTAAATGCCATGATTTTATTCTGTTTTATTGCTGAGTAATACTCCATTATGTGTATATACCACATTTTCTTTTTCCATTCATATACTGAAGGGCATCTGGATTGGTTCCACAGTTTAGGTATTGTGAATTGTGCTGCTATAAACATTGATATTTGTGTGTACGTGTGTGTGTGTGTGTGTGTGTGTGTGTGTATACACACATTTCTTTATCCATTCATCTGTTGATTGCCATTTAGTTTGCTTCCATATCTTGGCTATTATGAATGATCATGGGAATACAGATATCTCTTCAACATATCAATTTCAATTCCTTTGGAAATATAGCCAGAAGTGGGATTGCTAGATTATATATTAATTCTATTTTTAGTATTTTAAGAAACCTCCATATTCTTTTCCAAAATGACTGTAGTAATTTATGTTCACATCAACAATTTGCAAGGATTCCCTTTTCTCTACATTCTCAATGTTTTTTATGCTTAACTTTTTGATTATGTCCATTCAAAGAGGTATGAGGTGATATATGTGGTTTTAATTTGCATTTCCCTGATGATTGATATAGATATTGAGCATTTTTATACACCTATTCTTTTGAAAATGTGTTAGAATCAAACAATAAAAATAAAATATGTAGAATTAAATTTAAGTGATGAGGAAAAACTTATACACTAAAAACTATAAAATATTAATGAAAGAAATTGAAGAAAACACATATAAATGGAATAATGTTAATGTATTAGAAGAATAAAGATATTAATAATTAAAATATTCACACTATCAAATATAATCTATGATTCAATATAATCTGTATCAAAATTCCAATGTTATTTTTCCCAGAAAGAGAAAACCAATCCTAAAATTCACATGGAAGCTGAATAGCTAAGGTAAGCATGAGGAAAAAGAACAAACCTGGAAGCATCAAATTCCCTGATTTCAAAATATATCATAAAGTTATAATAATCAAAAAGCATGGTATTGGCATAAAATCAGATACATATACCAATGGAACAGAATAGAGAGCATAGAAATATCCTCAGTTATTACGGTCAATTGATTTTTGAAAAATGTGCTAAGCAAACACAATGGGGAAAAGATTGTCTTATCAGCAAGCAGTGCTGGAAAACTGGATATTCAACAAGCAGAAGAATGAAACTGTTCATTTGTCTCATGTGATATATAAAAGTTAAATAAAAATGAACAATACTTAAATATAAAACTTGATGTCATGAAATTACTAGAAGAAAACATAAGCGAAAAGCACTACAACTTTGGTCTAGGCAATGATTTCTTGGTTAGGACTTCAAAGGCACAAACAATAAAAGTAAAGACAAACAAATTGGATTTCATCAAACTAAAAAACTTCTGCACAGCAAAGGAAACAACATCATGAAGAGATAATCATAGATTGAGAAAAAACATTTGCGAACCATACAGCTGATGAAAGGATAAGCTAATGTTAAAAAATATGTAAGGAAAGCATGTATAAAAAATTAGAATAAAAATTGGTGGTTGAATGAGATGGATATCATTATCCTAAATGCATGATTGAAGATCTGAATGGTACTTATATACTTTGTATACAAGCAGTTGTATGTAAAAAGATACTATACTTGTGCATGATGAATAAGTAAATAAATAATAAAAAATTTTAAAAAAAATAAATAAATTTAAAAAAATATGTAAGGACTTTCAATATGGCAAGCCTTCACAAGGACATCAGATCTCTGTGTCCTTTTCAACAATTCTTAGGTACTTAATTTTTCCTTCCAATCTACTCAATAAAATGATTTGACTCTCCCCTGCATATATATGTACACACACACACACACACACACACACACACACACACACACACACACATAAATCAAATAGCCCAATAGCAAGAACAACAACAACAACAAAAATCCCAACTACAACTTCGACAAATGATCAATTTTTAATTATTTGAGGAAGAGCCATACCGTTTTTTTGTAATAGCTATAATAACTTACATTCCCACTAACAGTGTACAAGGTTCACTTTTATCCACTTCCTCAGCAAAACTTTTTTTTTTCTTTTACGTAATAACCATTCTAATATTTGTGTGGTGATATTTCATTGTGATTTTAACTTTCATGTCTCTAATGGTTACTAATTTGGGGCATTTTCATGTACCTATTAGCCATTTGTATTTCTGGTTTGAGAAGGATCTATATGCACCCTTTACTTTTCTTTTTTTTTTTTTTTTTTTTTTTTTTTTTTTTTTTTTTTAACCAGGTTATTTTTCTTGCTATTGAATCGATTTCCTTGGAAGGACTGTTACTGACTTATGATGGTGCAAGTTGTAATTTTTCAAGTTTGTGTTATTGTGAAAGAGTACCCATAAAACCATTCTGTTTTTCACTTTCAGTACAGTACTCTATGATTACATGAGGTAATCAATACTTTGTCATAAAACAGGATTTTCACTGATGAACTTGACCAACTGTAGGCTAATGTAGTGTCTGAGCATGTATAAGTTAGGCTAGACAAATCTATGATATTCAACAGTGTCTTAGTCCATTTTCTGCTACTATAACAAAATTCCAGAGACTGGCTAATTTATAAATTGAAGAGGTTTATTTAGCCTGTAGTTCTGGTCGCTAAGAAGTCCAAGAACATGAAAAAATCATAATCTGATGAAAGCCTTCATGTTGTGTCATAATAGGCCAGAAGGGCAAGTGAGCACATGCAAGAAAGAAAGAAGAGATGGCTGAACACACTTTTATAACAACCTGCTCTCAAAATAATTCAACCATGCCCATCATTGCTATAAAAATTTATTCATGAAAGCACAGACACCAAGGCCCAATCACCTTGTAAAGATCCTTCCTCTTAATTCTGTTACAATGACAATTAAATTTCAATATGAATTTGGGAAGAGGTGTTCAAACCATAGCATGTAGTTTAGGTGCATTAAATGTGTTTATTTATTTATTTTTTTAGTTGTAGTTGCACAATACCTTTATGTTATTTGTTTATTTTTAATGTGGTGCTGAGGATTGAACCCAGTGCCTTGCACATGCTAGGTGAGCGCTTTACTGCTGAGCTACAACCTCAGCCTCTAAATGTGTTTTTTGATATAATATTTTAAACTTAGATTTATTGGTAAATACCCATTGCAAGTATAAGAGCATCTATATATTTTGTATATTAATATTAGATAAGATATATGATTTGTGAATATTTCCCCCTGTCTGTAGATTATTTCTTCACTCCATTGATTGTTTCCTTTGCTTTGCAGAAGATTTTTAGTTTGATGTGATTCCATTTGTCTGCTTTTGCTTTTCTTACTTTGTGGGGGCTTGAAGCCACCGGAAAGGGATTGCAGCCTGGAACGGCAGCGCCGCGGGAAGGAGTCCAGAGACAGGATGGAGACGAAAAAATTCTTTAATCTTTCTGTCTCTGTCTCTTGTAATTACTAACACTACATACACACTCTCACAAGAAACCAAGGCACCTACTCTTACAAGAAACTACAATATATCTATACAATATCAATAACCCTGTCCTTTCTCTCTCTGGTCTCATCCCATGCGCCCGAGCAGGAATGGCGCTTGCTCGATCTGCTGAGTCACTGCTCAAATCTCTCGAGATCCTGGGCCAAGTCCCGTGAGACTACGGAAGGCGACAATGCCCAAAAATGTCTATGGCCCGTAGTCAACCGCAATCTTAGCTATCTCCCCAAACAGGGCTCCTGCATTTCCCTCCTTTTGTTTTAAAAGAGGGGGATGCTCTAGGACGTCTATGTGCAACCAACATTCTTACCCGTCATCGGATAATCAAGGCTGTGCCCTTGACTCCTGTCTTAGGTTGATATGTTGGCCACATGAGACTGTCCCGTGCGACTGTGCCTGTCTTAGGTTGTCCCCCTCTGGGGATCTTACCCGTCATTGGCTAACCAGCCATCCAATGGAGCCCTTTAGGATCAACTGTGTAAGATGACTAACAGCCGTCCAATTGGGAGGAGATGCTGCGGCTTTAAGGCGACAAGCCTTTTGGTGACGAGCCAAATTGCATAGCATATCAAATTCTTTAAACAAATCAGCTGCCCTAAGTTCTATCAAGTAACACAGTGAGTTCTCTAAACAAATACCCGCAAGGTGCTGTCCCATGAAGTCCCAAACAATGAAAGATCAAAATGTCCACTTGTTATAACACGTAGATCTAGGAGGCCCCATGCATGCAGAGCAGAGGCCACACTGCTGGTGAGGTTGTTTGACATTTGAGCAGCAGGGATGCTTGCAGCGACCGCGATCCCTGCAGCTGTAGCAGCAGCCATCTTTTTTATGTGTAGACAATGCCACCGGCAAATCTTCAGGGCCCGCTACCTAGAGACTCAAGCATCAATTATTAAAGGAAAGGCAGTGCTATTTCAGCACTGAGTCAAGAGGCGAGTTGTCAAACTAAAAAATAGAATTATTAGATTAGAAAAATAAGTTGATTTCTGCTCACACACATTGCAACCTGAGCTCCCACAAACATAAGCTGGCAAAGTATCATATTTAGAACAAAACAAAGAAAGACTGAGGGTAATTACTGCATTAAAGATAGATTAAAGAAAAACTAAAAGCACTTTGGAGAAATAATTTGTTAGCTGGAACTCTCGAGTTTCTGCATACACAGCAGTCCTTTACCTGTTGAAATAATTGAAATTAATCATTTATTAAACAAATGAAGTTAATAACAAATAAGCAACCTCATGTCAAAACACCAAAATATCAGGTTATACAGCACTAGTCATATTTTTTGCTAAAGAGAAGTCCCTGGGACACCTATAAAACAAAATTGAAGGTACCTTCACTTATTAAATTATTTACCCAATTTGAATACTCTTAAACTTAAATGAATTAGAGTTATTTGGATCCATATATATATATATTCACAAGCGCTTTGTTATTTTTGATGTCACACTGGACAGATGCACATACAAACATATATTTGTGACGTCACATTAACATGAAATTTAGACAAATACACAGACATAAACACATATATAAAAAGTAAAAAATATATATATATATATATATATATATATATATATATATATATATAATTGTGTGCACACTAAAGAGAGATCGCTTCGTCCCAGCCGGGAGGAATAACACTTAAGTTGTGACATATTTTGAAGGACTCTTTTAAGGGAATCATTCCATATCTTCATCATGGTCCTCTTGATTTTGTACCTTTTTTATTAATCTTGATTCCTCAACAACTTCATCTTGATCCTTTTGATGTGGTACCTGCTTTATTAATCTAGATGGTATCCATATTGGAGAGGATTCATGCTTTGGAAAAACACAAACAGATCCTCTCCCCCAAATTAATACTGGATCTGGACCCTTCCATGTACCTGAAAGAACATCCTTCCAGTAAACCAAAGGTTTATGTTGTTGATGTGGGTTCCAATGTCTGTCTCCAGCAGAATAACCATCAGAGTCTAAAGTTAAAAAATTTAAAGTAAACAGGGCAACTGCCAATCTGTCCTTAGGATTTTTCCAGTTTCCTTCTTTCTGTTTTAACAACATAACTTTTAGTGTGCGGTTTGTTCTTTCAATAATGCCCTGACCCTGAGGATTGTATGGGATGCCTGTTTTATGGGATATGTTGAATTTTGCGCAAAACTGTTTGAAAGATGAGGATGTATAAGCGGGACCATTATCTGTTTTAAGCATTTTGGGGATGCCCAATGCAGCAAAAGCTTGTAAACAATGAGATGTGACATCTTTAACTTTTTCTCCGGAATATAAGGAAGCAAAAATCATGCCTGAGCATGTATCTATGGTTACATGAATAAATCACAATTTTCCAAAGCTTGGCTCATGAGTAACATCCATCTGCCACAAATGATTGGGCATTAATCCTCTAGGGTTAACACCAAAATGAGGATTGGGCAAATGTGTCATACAAGATTTACAATCTTTTACAATTGTTCTGGCTTGCTCCTTTGTGATTTTAAACCTACATTGCAAGGTGGTGCTGTTGACGTGAAACTGGGAATGAAATAAAGTAGCTTGTTGTAGTGCTGAAAGTATAAATATTGTTTTTGTAAGTTCATCTGCCTTTTGATTACCTTCATGGAGGGGGCCAGGCAAATTAGTATGTGCTCTAATATGGCCTACGAATAGAGGTTCTTTTCTTGCCCACAAAAGTTTTTATATTTGATAAAAGAATTTAAAGGCTGGAGTATGAGGTGCTATTGGTCCTGCTAACTCTAATTTTGGGACGGCTTGTACAATATAGTGGCTATCTGAAAAAATGTTTATGGGCTGGTCTCTAAAATTTTCCAGAGCTCTTACCACAGCTTCCAATTCCACTAGTTGAGCTGATTTGTGTGCAGTTATGTAAGTCATATTTTCTTTTGTAGTGACTACTGCAGCAGTACCATTTGAGGACCCATCTGTAAATACATTAAATGCCTTAGGAACAGGTTGATTTTTTATTACCTGTGGAAATATAATAGGATGATTAATACAAAAAGATAATATAGGAGACTTAGGAAGGTGATTATCAAAATTTGCAGAGGTAGAGCATCTAGCTATAGCCCAGTCATTATCATTGAAGCATAAATATTCAATCTGTGACGATGAATAGGGAGTAATAATAGTAGCAGGGTGAATGCCAAATATTTTAGTAGAAGTTTTAAGTCCTTGAAGAATAAGTTTAGCCACCATGGAGGTATATGACTCAATTATGCTTTTAGGAGAGACAGGCAAATGTATCCATAATAAAGGCCCTTGTAAAATTTTGAGGGGCAGCATCTCTCATAGCTGCTGCAATCACATTCCCTGTGACAAAGGCATCATTTACATCTTTACATAGTTGTATATATATGGAAAGATCCTTTTTATTTTTCCATGGCCTGATGACTTCCTGGCAATATTTATTAGCATTTTCGTATGCTAATTGAATAACTAATGGCATAAGTTGATCAATGTCTCCAAAAACTCTACCTGCAGTTCTCAAAAGTCTATCAGCAAATTCAGCATATGGTTCATTAGGTCCTTGAATTACTTTGGACAAGCTACCTTGTAGATCCCCAGGTCCTTGTACAGTTTTCCATGCCTTTAAGGCAGCTGCATTTATCTGAGCATATACTCCTGGGGTATAATGTTTTTGATCCTGTACGTCTGCGAATTGCCCTTCTCCTGTGAGCATTTCTATATTATGTTCTCCAAACCTTGCATCTGCGTTTCTTTTAGCTGTTTCTATACAAAGTTCCTGAAATTGCGATCGCCAAACCAAGTATTGTCCCCCACTTAATGTTGCTTTACATAGACGTTTCCAGTCTGCGGGGGTTAAGCTAAAGGTGTTAAGGGACTCCAGTATACTCAACGTGAAAGGCTCATATCCAAAAAAGTCATTGCATAGACCAAAGTCAGGCAGCATTTACACTTTGTTTCTTCTGGTATTATACTGTTTGGGTATTACATTAAGTCTTTAACCCATTTTGAAATGGGTTTTATATATGATATAAGAATGTAATTTGTTCTTTTTTGTCTAGACATTGTTTTCTCAGCATTGTTTATTGAAGATATTGTCATTTCCAGACTGTGTTCTTGGTACCTTTGTTGGAAATCACTTGACCATAAATGTATAAATTTATTTCTGGATTCAGTAGAACCCAGGGATGCTTCACCACTGAGCCACATCCCCAGCTATTCTTATTTTTTTTTATTTTGAAATACAGTCTAGCTAATTTGCTGAGGCTAGACTTGAACATGTGATTCTCATTCCTCAGGCTTGCGTCACTGGGATTAGAGGCATGCATCACTACACCCTGCTAAGTGTATGTGTTTTATGCCAGTATTATGGTGATTTGATTACTATAGATTTGTAGTATATTTTGAACTCTGGTCATTCAATGCCTCCAGCTTTGTTCTGTTTTTGTAAGTTGCTGTGACAAATGTCATGGGAATTCTGTTGTACTGAATGTGTAGATAACTTTAGGTAGTAAGGACATTTTAATACTATCAATTGTGACAACCATGAACATGGGTATTTTTCCATTTGCTTGAGTCTTCTGTTTCTTTCATCAATGTTGTAATAGTTTTCAGTGTTTAAGTCTTTCAAATCCTTGATTAAATTCATTACTTAGTATTTTATATTTTTGTAATCATTGTAAATGAGATTATATAGTGTGTTTTGAATGTTGATTGTTTATCCTGTGACTTTACTACAACCATTTACTGGTTCTAAAAGTGTTAAAGTGAAGTCGTCAGTCTTTTTATACCTAAAATCACGTCATCTGTGAATGAGCACAATTTAACTTCTTCCTTTCCATTATGGATGTCTTTTAGTTTATTTTATATTTTTATATTTTATTTATTTTTTATTTATAATATTAGTATGTATTACAATTCATAATGCACATATATAGCATCTTTTTACATATAACTGTTTGTATACAAAGTATATGTGTATAATTCAGGTCTTCAATTATGCATTTAGGATAATGATATCCATCTCATTCAACCACCTTTTCTTTTTTTCCCCTCCATCCCCCCTTGCTCCCTCCCTTCCCCTCCCTTCCCTTTGACCATTCTAGTGTTTGTCTAATCCTCCTATGTACCCCCATCCAACAACATTGTAAACTAGCCTCCTTATATCAGAGAAAACATTCGGTATTTGGATTTTTGAGATTGACTAATTTCACTTAGCATTATATTCTGGAATTTTATTCAGCAATAAAAGAGAATAAAATAATGGCATTAAGCCGGGCGCGGTGGCGCACGCCTGTAATCCCAGCACTTTGGGAGGCTGAGGCAGGAGGATCGCGAGTTCAAAGCCAGCCTCAGCAATGGTGAGGCACTTAGTAACTCAGTGAGACCCTGTCTCTAATAAAATACAAAAAAGGGCTGGGGATGTGACCCAGTGGTTGAGTGCCCCTGAGTTCAATCCCCGGTACAAAAAAAAAAAAAAAAAAAAAAAAAAAAAATGGCATTTGCAGATAAATGGATGAAGTGGGATGTCTTTTATTTCTTTCTCTTGCCTCATAGTTCTGCCTTGAACTTCGAGTACTATGTTGGATAGAAGTATTAAGAGTTGGCATCCTTGTCTTTTTCCTGATCTTAGAAGATCAAATTAATTATATCTGTGTTTTTTACTCCTGTGAAAGTTATTGTTTACAACTGAGCTTTACTGGCACTTGGATACTGCAAATCATTTGATTCATATGGGTATTAAGATGACAGTAAAGGAAAAAAAATACTTCAGCAATCCTTCCTAATGTGTCTCTTATTAAACCAAAACAACAGTAAGAGATGTAAATATAGCATCCCAATAAAATTTAATTTACATACCTCATACTGAATTTATAATTTGTTCAATTATTTATTCAATAATCTTATTTAAAATGTTATGGTCAACCTCTCCAAGTAGAGTGTATTTTTTCAAATTAATAGACCATGCCTTATAATGAGCAATGGTAGACAAATAAGAATTGCAATTCCAGCAAAACTATTGATAGAATTTTTTAAATGTTTCACTTTGTAGGAACAGAAAAACAAAAATTCATTTTACAGGCTCAAAATGAATAATTTTATAGGATTTACAGAGTAGTCTGAAAAGTAGCCAAAAAAGAATTTCCAAGATCTCAAATTCTTCTTCAGTATATTTATTGCCAATTTCCTTCTCTGAATGTGGCTCCTCATAAACACACATAATAAAAGGCACATGGAACATCTGCTGTAAAGACAAAACTCTTTCCTTCCTACTTTCTTTCCCATCACAACTTAATAAAGAGATGAGGTACCTTGTCGAATGATTCACTAAATTCCAAATTTTCCATCAATTTGAAACATTCTTCTTCAAATCTGTACGGCTTCCAGCCAGATGCAGGACAGTTAGCTACCTGAGTCAAAAGATAAATTGTGGTAACAGAGTTTCAAATAGTTCAGAATATTTGGCTGTTGTAGCATGGATTTTATTTAGTGGAAAAGGCTTGGAATGTTAAATTTTAAATCAAAATATGCATGTATTGGGACATGAGGGAAAGGATGATTTCATTTTGATTAGAAAGCTGGAAGGGGTCTAATTGTAAAACTATCTTAAATTTGCATCCTGAGTTCTCATCCAATATGTTCTTATATGCAAAATTTACAATATCCATTGAAGTTCTTCAGGAAATTTTTGAACTGCTATTCTTAGGCATGATAGCAATATGTGATATATTTATTTGCATTCTGATATCTAAAAGAAAAAGAGGTGATGATACAACAAAGAAGTGATTTTTATTGCTTTTCTGAGTTAAATATGGTCATAGTCTTTTTCCCCCTCTCTCAAGCACAGATGAACAAATAGTGGCTAGCAAAGACTGCAAATGCATTAGCTTGCTTAGAAGTATACAAATTGAAAGATTTAAGATAAAATCACTTCCAACCTTTTTTTATTCTTCAGCTTTGTCCTTTTGTGATGTATTATTTATAGCCAAAGCTTCAGAAAAAATCTCAAGACAACTCGCAGTGTAGATTAAGCCACTGAAAAATGGCGATTGTGAGACATATTCAATAGTGTTCTGTAAAAGAACTCATTTCACCACCATAACGACTAGACACTGATATTTGGCAAAGCGATTCCATAGATTTATAGCTTCATCATCTGCTTTGCTGATTGCTAGTCTCTCAAGGACAAATGCGCTTTCAGACACAATTGTAAATATCCAAGATAAAGCAACTTTGTGTCTACTGTGAATGGTTATGCCATAATTAGGAAAAAATTGCTAAATAAACTTAATTGAGCATTTAGAAGATTATATAAAGCATTCCTTTTTATTTGTTCTCTAGAAAATTTCACTAGATTTTTATATTTTCAAAATACCATCAGGTCTTTGAATGGCCATCTCTCTTTGTTCTTATATGTTAATTGCCTATGTGGTGTTTGGAGAAGTGTCACCATTTTCATAGAGGTGTGTAACTACACCACTGAAAAACCCCTAGGGTTCTTTGTTCCCATCTTTTTTAGTACTGAATGAGTTTGACAATCACTTAGTCCTTCAGGTATAAGATGAAGGACAGTCTGAGCTTGAGAGACATACAAGAAACTTTAGAGAGAAAAATCTGTTTGGAAAAGAAGACATGATTCCAGTGAACCATCAGGGCAAGGAAAATAGCCTAAAAATAAGAGTGAACAATGATTAAACACCAAAAATGTTCCTTTCAATCACCTCTTGACATTTATGTGGTATCATAATACCTCTGATAACTTTTCTTAGGTTTATGAAAATAATAGAGTCACTGATATTCCTCAGTAATTTATTCATAAGACAATAGACATCTCTGTGAATAAAAAACATTTCTGTTGTTGCTAGAGCAGAGAAATTTAGGTCTAGGGATGCCTGCTAGGAAAGCACTGCATATATTTATAGCAGTATTGGGGACTTGATGGACATTTAAGCTTCTTTTAGCTTTTTACAAATATAAAGAAGGACACAAAAAGCTTTGTATGTGCATCTTTCTTCAATTGGGTGAGTATTGCTGTAATATACATGTCTAGGAATGAAAAAGCTGGGTTAAAGGAGATGTTCATTAAAAATATTGATAGATATATCTAAATTGCACAGTTTGTGACTGTGCTTACCACAAACAATTGCCAGTTTTTTAATCTAATGCAATCTGATAAGGGGAAATGTTCACTAGTTGTTGCTTTATTTTGCATTTCTATACTACTGAATAAAATTTATGTTTTGCAAATTTCTATTGGTCCTGAAAATATATCTTTTAAATAGTTTTAAAAGTTCCTGTCAATCGTTTTAAATAAAATAAAATCTCATTTAAAATTATTAATTTTCACAAATTTATTCTAAGCAAGCCATGCAAATGTGCACACCTGTAATCCCCACAACTCAGGAGGCTGAGGCAGAAGGATCCCAAGTTTGAGGCCAGCCTCAGCAACTTAACAAGACTTAGCAAGACCCTGTCTGAAAATATAAAGGACTGAAGATATAGCTCAGTGTTAAAGTACCCCCAAGTTCAAGCTCCATTATCAAAAAATAAAATATAAATTTATTTAAGCCTAATGTACTATGGAGCCACTGATTATACTAAAGAGAGCATTTCTGCAACTCAAGTTGGCATGTCCTAGTTTCCCAGTTTTCAGGAAGACTTCATTTTAAAGGGCCTTTGGCTCTTTCTCTCATATGTGAGTTTTGGATCACATCTGGTAATATACCTGTAGTTGTCAGTGATAGAAAGGTTGGGGACTGGAAAAAAAATGATAACATCAACAAAACAATACCACTATTATTACTAATAATGATACCACCTGTTACCAGTGAAGAGTCATGCTCCCTCACATGTTGAAGTTTGAACATTAGAGAAACACACCGAGGCAAGCATATAAAGCAGAGTTTATTTTGAAAGGGATAACACTGACTTCTCCCAGAAGGAAGAAGTAGGCCATAGCTGGTATCCTGGTATCCCTAGAAGTGAGGTGTTCCACCTTTTTTTATATGTTCTAGGTTTCCTTTGTTCTCCTACTTTCTTCCCCTTATCTTTCTCCTTCCTGCATACTGACTAGGCCCAGGAAATGCTTGGTGAGATGGCCAAAAGGTGGGAAACAGGTGGACTGGAGGGGCCAAGCAGGAAAGGGGCATAATTAGCAATTCCCTATAAGGACAATTCCTGGGACAGGTTAACTTAGCAACAGGTTGGAGCAGGGGCAGGTTATCTTGATAAGGGTGGAGGAAGGGCTCTAAAGGCATTAGCATTTCAATCCCTCTCCATCTTCCCTGACTCACTCAAATTGACCTCCTTGATCCATCCTGACCCGATTTACCTATCTATAATAACTTCCTGTATAATTCTGGCTTCAATAACAGCACCTAGCATGCACCAAGTGCTTGCACTCTGTCATTACTCTTAAGTCCTTTGCATGTAGAATTTATTTAATCCTTATAACAACATATTTTTCTACTATGGAAACTGATTCAAAGAAGTTAAGCCTCTTATCTAAAGTTACATATTTATTAAATAAACATAATTCAAATCCAGAAGAAGAGATTATCAAAATATATGTGCTGTAGAGGTACCCATATAGAAGTAAGGGTCTGTAATTAACGGGAACCATTTAGATTACCTAAATGTAATTACCTAATGCAAAAGTAGATTACCTAAAATGTACTAGCTGTGTGTGATTTTAGACGAGTTGCCTAACTAATCTGTGCTATTTCCTAATATGGTTATTGGGATTATGGTACTATCTACCCCATGGAATTAAATGACTTATTGCATACAGAGTACTTGGATTATTTGTCTGCCACATAGTAATAATCACAGAAATGCTAACCATTATTACCTGAATTCCATGCCTCTCAAAGAAATATTCTAGAGCATTAGCTTTTCTTATTCTCCATCCTAGCATTGTTTGGACTATCTGCTATGTACAAAGGAACAGTTATTTGCCATCTTTACATAAACTGCATATCACTCTTGACTTTAAATCCAAAGAACATTCTTTTTCCTTTTTTTCTCAGTACTTGCTTTATTCATTCTATCAAATTCTAGCTCTTTGTGAGTACCCATAATCAGATAAGACACCAAGGAATTGTTTGAACTTTCCCATATTCTACCACCTGTCTTTCTAGCCCTGTAAGCATTATGAAGACAGAAACCCTAATATTGCCATGCAGCTGCAAGTCAGAAACATACTACCAATTAATTGTAACCCAGTTAATACACTGCCCAGAACTTGTTATTGATCAAGTCCCTACAGTAAACATTACCATTATGGGATGTAAAAAGTATATTTTTTCATCAGCTGATATCAGAATTCTTCTTGGGGACAAAATTTCTTAGTAAAAAATCTTGCAAGATCCTAGGAATGATGGGACAAGATCCTAGGAATGATGGAACAGGACTGGGAGCATAGAAGGATTAGAGGAACACTGGAAAGGCCATAGGGGAGGGAGGGGAAGGGAGGAGGCAAAAGGGTTAAAAAAAAAGATAAAAAATATGGTAGAATGAGATGGATATCATTACCCTAAGTGCATGTATGAAGACAAGAATGGTGTGAATATACTTTGTATACAACCAGAGATATGTAAAAATGTGTTCTATAAGTGTAATATGAATTGTAATGCATGTTACTGTTATATACAACAACTTAGAATAAAAGGAAAGGAAAAATAAAGATCCTAGGAATGAAGAGTGACATACTGAGGGCATGAATTTTGGCTAGAGCCAAGGCAATGGATGATAGTGTTGAGTCTGTTCTACATGACACAAAAAACTAACTTATTTTGTTTTTGTCTTTTTTCCTTCTTTGTTGTGGTGCTGGAGATTGAAACCAGGGTCTCAAGCATGCACTCTACCACTGAGCTACATTCTTAGCTCTACTTCTTTCCATTTTGACCATATAGAGGAGGGAGAGAAAAAGAAAGAAAGAGAAGGAAGGAATGAGGTGACAACACAATGGTGGAAGAGTAGATACTATGTGGGATTAAGGGCCACAAAGAAAACTTCTAGGGTCCAAATTTGTCTGACTTTTCCCCTTAACATTTTTTTATATTTGAGATAATTGTAGGTTCACATGCATTTACAAAAAGATAATACAGAGAGATTACTTGTGCAGTTTTCTCAGTTTCACCAATGATAAATTTTGCAGAACTATAGCTTAATATCAACAGATATGTGTGCATGTAGCAAAACTCTCATATTTTCCTAGTTTCGCTTGTATTCATTTGTGTACATGTGAGAATTTTTTTTAAATATGGGTCTTACTTTCATTTCTTCAACATAAATCTTCTTTCCATGTTTCCACAGAATGTTTATTTCAAAGGATTTTAGCTTTGATTGTTCACATAAATAAAACAAAAAGTTGTTTTGGCCTACAACAGGATAGGAAAAAAAATGAAAGCACATATAGAAGTAAGGGTCTGTAACTAAAGGGAACCATGGCAATATTAGCCCCCAAAATTCATAGAAATATTCAGGAAGTAATTGAACTTCCAAGTGGTGTGGGATTGAGTTCAAGTGAATGTTACATCAATGGAACAACCCAGTTGATAAGGGGTTGCATGTGTCATTACTGTTTCCCCTTGAAGACTGCAGTTGTTTATGTGATATGGTTTAAGGAACCCCATTGAGACTCTTTAATTTCTAACAAGCCATACTATCTCAAGAATAACAATTTCATTCACTTATATTGTTGAAGCTATTTGCCCCTAAATAATCTCTATGAAATACAAATACTTCTGGGAGGTGGCCCCTGTTTGAGATGGTGTATTGAATTCACACTTCAATTGCCTCCCTGATTCAAACACAAAGCTGTCTCACATAAATATAAAAAGAAAAACCATAAAAGTGTAATCATGATATAAATAATGTGACTGTCTCTGTAGAGTATAAATGGGACAAAAGAAAAGCATAAACTGTAAGTAAGCCTGAAGCTACTTGTATGTTCTCTATTTAGAAGCAGGTAGAGACATCTGGAAGTCCAGCAGATATCAGGTAAAGAGGGGAAAGTGCTTTACACAAGATGCTTTGCCTCATCCAGGTTGAGCTTAGGGGCTCAAATAGAGCTTTCCCCTTGCGTCGTTTTGTCATTGAAATTAAAGGTTGCTCTAGACTTGACAGGGCTGAGTAAAGAATTGATGAATTGGAAGATATTTCTGATAAAATTAGCCCAGGACTTCATACTAAAGGATGTTTTTAAAACATCTGAAGGATAAATTACGAAACATGAATTATAGAATAAAGTTTCCAATATTTATCTCATAAAAGTATCTACAGAAGGAAATGGATGAAATGGCAGAAAAGAACTCTTTGAGGATAAAATAGCTGAACATTTTCCAGAACTGAAATAATTCCTCAGATTGAAAGTACATTCCAAGTGCCAAACAGGATATATACATATATATGGATATAGATATAGATATATAGATATAGATACAGATATAGATAGAGATGTATATCCTCCTACGCACACCTTGTGAGACTGCAAAGCAACAAAGTTAAGGAGAGAATCTTAAAAGATATCAGAAAAGGCAGATGATTTACAAAAGACAGCTGATTTCTCAATGGAGAAAAAGACTCTATAGATAATTAAATGTTACATTCAAGGTACTCATACTGGAAGGTGATTGTGGATCTGAAATTTTATTCTCAAATTATCATCTATGATCAAGTGCAAAAAAGGCATTATTTTAGTTTTAAAGACTGAGTTTATCACAGATTCTCACTAAAAGAATTATTTATGATCAAGGACAAAAAAAGGCATTTTTTAGTCTTAGCAAGACCAAGTTTATCACAGACTCTCACTAAAAGATTTAATTATTGAAAATATGTCTTAAAAACTAAAGCAAACATACAAAGATAATGTTACTTCTGAAAACAATGGTAAGTATAGAAATTCATCAAATATGTCAAGAAACTTAATTATCCATTGTCCAAAGGAATGACTTTTTTTGTTGGGTACTGGGGATTGAGTCCAGGGCCTCATACATGCTAGGTAAATGCTCTACCACTGAGCTACATCCCCAGCCCAAAGCTGGCTTTTAACTTGCAATCATCCTGCCTTAGTCTCCTGAGTTTTTAGTGAAGGATAAAAAATATATTTTATTATAATTTATGTTTAATTGACCAATAACATACATATACAATAAATCATATGAATATATCATATATATATATATATATATATATATATATATATATATACACACACACATACAGTGGAAGGGTTACATTTAGCTTTAGCTAATTAACAAATGTATCACCTCACATAGTTATCATTTTTGAGGTGACAGCACATAAAATCCATTCTTGACATCTTTTAAGAATATAATGTATCATCAGTAGCTATAATCACCTGGCTATAAATTAGGTCTCTTGAAATTATTCCTCATATCCAATTGTTGTAAGTATTTATCACTGCCAGTAAAGGGCAAAATGAGTTATAGACAATATGCAAATGAAAGAGCATGGCCGCGTGTCAATAAAATTTTATTTATAAAAGTCACTAGGTAGTTGGCCAGTAGACTGGTTTGATTTTTCTCTAAAACAATGGTATCAGTATAAGTTATCATTAATATTTGAGAGAAGGATACAAAGATTGGAAAATTATAAACATTCTTGGACTGTCTCTAGAAGGATATACAACTTAAACTTTCATCAGTTACTACTATGATGAGCACATTTGAGAGTGAGGCCCTTTGGAAATGGAACACAAGATAGGAATCTGTATCAGAGACACTTATAGTAACGTAGGTAGTGGACAGGAGAGGCATTTGATTTATATGGTCTTTTCCATAGGGTTGGCTTTTGCTCTTACTACAGTGCTCATTAATCATAAGGTGTTTTCAAATAATTAATTACCATTTATTTTTTAAGTGCAGTTTATATTTTCCATGCCCTCACATCCCCCTATTTGCCTCTCATGGCACCTTTACTTACACCTGATGTAGCACTTACATAATTGATCATATTTGCTGGTCTCTTAGTGGTTGTTTAACATATAAAATGAGTTATCTGAATGGAGATATCATGTTTTGTCTTATCTACTATTATATTCCTCATGCCAAAATATGTGTCTGCCACATGGTAGATACTGCACAAATGATTTTTAAATGAATGAATTTCTGCTTCTGCTGAATTAATGACACATGGGCACAGGCCAAGACCTATAATCCTTGTTTCTATGGTTACAATATTGTCTTGATCTTTCAAATTCATTCAATCCACAAATAATAAATTAGTATTCATTGTAGGCAAGGCAGCACTCTAGATTCTGAGGACATAACAGTGAACAAAATTGATGAAGTCTCTGCCTCATGTAGTTTATGTTCTTATGGGGGTGGGAGATAATAATATAGAAATAACATAATAAAATAGAGATAATAATATAGAAATATTCATGAGTAAAACATTTTGATTGCCAGTAAAACAATTATTTAGTATCTTTCTTTAAATTAAAACATGACTACTTTTTGTATAAGCTTAGTCTTTAGTGTCAAATAAATTGGTGATACCATGTGTGAATTAGGTAGATTCCTGATTAATCTTATTAAATTCTTAACTATTAAATTATTTTAAAATATCACTCAAAAGCCTCCCACATATCACAGTTTGTGTTGGGTATGGGGCTCAGTGGTAGGGTACTTGCCTAGAGTGCAGGTGGTCCTGGGTTCCATCCTCAGCCCTAAATAATACTGGTGTTTCCATTTCATTTAGAAACATTGGATTAGATTATTTTCAGGTCTAATTTGAGCTCTAAGTGTCATTATGAGGTTTTCTATAATCATTTTATCCAAAAGACCTTCAGATATTTTCTTCTTTCAACATGAAAATAGCTGCATATAAATAATAATATAAGGATATTCTTTAATATTTGAAAATTAATAAAGCCCATGTTTTTATGTTATTTAACCTACTATAATATTTGCCACAATAAATTACTGGGCTCTTCTGTTATGATTTGGACATAAGATGTCCCCCAATAGCTCCTGTGTCAACATAGGATGTGTAATGATTAGATTATGAGAAGTGTGACCTAATCAGTAGATTAATCCATTTGATGAATTAATAATTCAAATGGATTAATGTGTGGTAACTATCTGCCATACATTTCTGCCATGATATTCCATCTAACCTCGGGCCCAGAATAATTGAATCAGCTGACCATGAACCATTAACTGAATCTCTAAAACTGTGAGGCAAAATAAAATTTTTCCTCCTTTAAGTAATTTTGTTGAATATTTTGGTGTCAGGACAAAAAGCTGACTAACACAGTTTTCAGACATATTTGTAAAGCTTATTGTTTGCATAGTATATCTTTTTCCTTCTTCTTACTTTCAGTTTATTTGTGTCTTTAAATTTGAAGTATGTCACCTGAATATCTTTTGGGGTCTTGCTTTTATTTTTATTTTGTTTTAGTTTTTTTTTTTATACCAGGAATTGAACACAGGGGCACTCAACTACTGAGCCATATCCCCAGTCTTATTTTGTATTTTATTTAGAGACAGAGTCTCACTGAGTTGCTTAGTGCCTAGATGTTGCTGAGGCTGGCTTTGAACTCGCAATCCTTCTATGTAAGCCTCCCAATCTGCTGGGAGGTGTTCACGACCACACCCAACCTTTTTTTTATTTTTTAGTTCAATCTGACAAATTTCTGCTTGTCATTTGGAGTGCTTAGTTATTAATATTTAAATTAATTATTAATATGATTGGTTTTAAGTTTACCATCATTTTTATTTATTTATTTTTTTGGTTACCCTAGAACTTATAGTGCACAACATTAACTTATCAGATATTTTTGCAACAGAAGGCTATGTTTGGTAGAATGCCATTTAACCAGCTTTCAGATTATACATAATTTCTACATCAGATCCTTCAAAAACATCAAATCCAGAGCTATTATTCACCTTGGATCTTACAATATTGCTTATAGATAATGTATGTTTAGTTCAACTTCAATTTGCAAGCAAAGATAGGCAGTGAGGATGATTATAGAAGTGCTACATAAACTATGTTAGGATGGATTAAGTTATATTTCATTAACAAATTCCAAAGTCTCGATGACTTAAAAAAACCTAAGGTTTAATTTTTGTTTTGCTTCATATTCATTAGAGGTAAACTGGGACTCTAGTTCAAGTCCTTTCTTAGGAACCAAGATAATGGAATAGCCACTTGCTGTTAACAATGCTTGTCAACATAGCAGAGTGAAGACAACCTCTAATTGACACACTAGTGCTCAGTCAGAATTGACACATATCACTGCTGATTGCAATCCATTGGTCAAAACAGATCACACAGCCTTACCCAAGCACAAGGGACCAGAAGGTACAACCTTACCATGAGCCCAGAAAGAGGACAGAACTAGAATATTTGGCAAGCATCATTAATGATTATCACATGGGTCATTTTTTGTAGGTTTCAAAGCCTTAACTCCTAAAGGGCTAATACTGCTTGATCCTTTTGCTTTCTCTGAGCTTAGCAGCAACATTAAATAAATATTCCTAACAAAAGGAAAAGTTGAAAACAATGATAAATTGATGCTTTGCGGGAGTGCTCTTTAATTATGAGAAAGAATAGGGTTGAACTCTAAAGGTTGGTAAAAATTCTTCTGTCCCTGAAAAACTCTGGCCCTAAATGGATTTCTGCCCTCAAAATTGTTTCAGTGTGAAAGTGAAAATGAGGAGTAGATTCTATAAGTTTTGTCATAATACAACTTAGTTGCATTCAAAGTTGAAGAAATTTGGAGACAAATGTTTGAAATAAATATGAGGATCTCTGAGAGGAATGGAAGGCAGTTGTCAACACACTAAATATGAAATTGAAGGCTTCTTAGGATCTTGACCTTTCTGGGGAGACTGTAAAATTAGGGTTTAAAATTAGATTTATATTCCTCCTAGAGGAAGCAGGAAGTGAAGAATAAAGGCAGAAATAAAACATTAATTGGGTCCTGGTAAAGCTACAGAGGCTTTTCAGGTGTTTGAAAAATCCTGTTAGCTTTCCATTACCATAATGAAAAAACTGAGATAAAAAAATATTTATAGGGGGCTGGGGTTGTGGCTCAGTGGTAGAGCGCTTTCATGTGCGCAGCCCAGGTTTGATCCTCAGCACCACCTAAGAATAAAGGCATTGTGTACAAATAAGACAAATAAATATATATATTTTTTAAAAGTTATAAAAATAAAAGGTGCATTTTGCCTTATAGTTTTGTAGGATTCAATACTTGATTGATTGTCCCTGTTGTTTTGGGCTTGTGGTGAGGCAGCACATCATGGTGGAGTATGTGGCAGAGTAAATTGTTCACCATGTGGCCAGAAACCAAAAGAGAAAGAGGAGGCAACTGAGGTCTCACTATCCCCTTCAAGGGCAGGCTTCCTATGACCTACGGATTTCCCACAAGGCTCTCCTGAAGGATCCCTAATTAGGAAGGGCTGTTGCAGCTAGCTGGAAGCCATAAGTTCCACCTGATATGTATGTGACGCACCTGTAGGCACCCGCAAAGCTGAAGGTATATAACCGGGTGAAAGCGGTCCGAGTTAGGAGAACGAATTCAGTCAGTCAGTCGTGCAGTTGCTCGGTCGGTCAGAAGAAGAGTTCGGGTCGGAGAAGAAAAGAATCAGAGCGGCCAGAACGTAGGCAGAGCGGTTACAGAAGAGAAACCAGATAGAAGAAGTAATGACTGGTCAGAGTTAGGCCGAGGCTCCCAAGGAAGAAAGAAGAAAGAAGAAAGAAGAAAGAAGCTCTACAAGAAGAAAAGCTCTCTCTAATCTTTCTCTCTAAAAATCTTTCTTTCCCTCTCTAAGCTCTCTCTAAGAAAGTAGAAGTAAAAGTAGTAATAGCTTTACTCTGCCTCCAAGTTTTTCTCCCGCGGCGGTCTGTGGCTGGCCATGACAGGCAGCTTACACTCCCCCTCACCAAAGTTCCCTTATCTTCTAGTAGCATGACTCTGGGGGCCAATATTTTAATTTGGGGGACACTTGCCCAAACTTTAGCACACATGAAGTAGTGATTCAGAAATTCAATACTTCAGAACATTCACCACTGCTCCTTAGAAAAAAAGGCAGATGATTAAAAACTATGTGGTACACAAACCTATGCAGAGTTAGAAACAAAGTCATCCCTTTACTCCTTGTCATGTGCTATCAATTTCACTTGCATTCATTGCTATTTCATTTTAAAATGTCATTTTACATCAGACAGATACTGAAATATAAGTGCTAGTGATTAATGCTTACTACTTTAATATAGCCATAAGTAAAACTTTTATAGATTTGTTTGCTATAAATGCTGTGCTGGCATTATTTGATGAGAAGGCAAACCAATGAAAATTTACAGAAAGACTGAGTTATATGGGTGGTATCCCATATACCAGATAGGATTGTATCTGTCAAGGCAAGTCATCAACTTTTCTTTATTAGAATACAGTTTCAACCTATAAGTCCAATTCTGGAAGGCTAAATGGGAACTAGGCCTTTTGAAAAGAGCCAATAAATTAAAAATGTCTGCTGCTAGAGTACCCTAAAGATCATGGTCTAGGTCAGTGTTGATAGAAGTATGGTTTGAGGTCCAATGGCTAGCCTACAGATCAGTGCCAAATGATGAACTTTTTATTGATCCATGTGTAGATCAAAGCTCTACTTCTGTCATTAGGAACGATTGCTACTAATGTATACATGTAATATGTATGTATGTATAATATATATGTATAAATATGTATATACATTTAATAGCCGGGCGCGGTGGCGCACGCCTGTAATCCCAGCACTTTGGGAGGCTGAGGCAGGAGGATCGCAAGTTCAAAGCCAGCCTCAGCAATGGCGAGGCACTTAGTAACTCAGTGAGACCCTGTCTCTAATAAAATACAAAAAAGGGCTGGGGATGTGGCCTAGTGGTCAAGTGCCCCTGAGTTCAATCCCCAGTACCAAAAAAAAAAAAATCATTTAATAGACATCCTATGTGTGTATATAGTTTATATAGACCTCTATATATCTCACTATATGTGGTATATACTTACTATATATAAATTTATACATATATATAATAAACCTATCCATATCTATGCCTATGTAGCTAGACATTGTGTTTAGAGACACAGTGGTGCAAGTAGCATGTCTCGATGCAGACAGGTAGTAAACAGCTCATAGATCAGTAGCACTGGTCTATCCTTTGGTTATGAGTGATATTGACACATCAAGAAGTGTGGCTAGTTCTATAATAATAAAAATGCATTATTTCAGATGGTATGAGAAACATTAACCAAGCAGAATTAGTTTGGGAGTTGTACAAGAACAGTGATGCTCCCTTTCTGACATCAGGAATGTCTTGAGAGACCAGGATGAGCCTGTACATAATGGAGTTCTGCCAATCCAGTGGTGGTTTTATAGTTGTTGTGTTGCCATTTCCAATGACTCTTACTTTCTCCACTATTTTCAAATACCACATATTATTCTTAAATATTCCCAAAACAGGCTATCTTCATTAAACTAGTTATCTTAATACCATAAGAATGAGAAAATATTATCAAATACTGTTGACAGCATATTGTGCACCCAGTGCTATGCTAAGTGGCTCACATTGTTTGATGCATTTAATTCCCATGACAATCCAGTGAAATGAGCATTATTATTATCACCACTTTGCAATGAAAAAATTAGAATCATAGTTTAAGTGATTTGCCTTAAATCACTCATCGGCAAGGGGACAGAAGAAGAGTCCAACTCATGCACTTTAGTCCTCAAGGCCTTACTCCTAACAACCATAGTATATTTTCTTTCTAAGGAGAAGACAGAGAATATGCATGTAGTGAAAATATTCTTGGGCTAAGAATGAAAAGGCCTGGATTTTAATTCCAGTCCTGCCATTGACTAGCCATATGTCCTTGAGCAAAACCCTTCTCCTAATTTGGGCCTCAATTTTCTAATCTAGAGAAATGAGCAGGGTGGACTTGATGTTTTCATAGATCCTTTTCAGTTTGCTGATTTTGTGAGTCTTTAAGTATAGATTTCTTACTAAAAGCAGAGGCATATCAATGTATCTTTTATACAGAATTTCTTGTTCAAATAGAATTCTCTGTTTCTAATTCAGCAAAGCATTATTGCTCTGGGCTATCTGCCTGGATGTAGAAATAGCCTTACAATTCAAAAGTGGATGTTAGCAGGGTCACTGAAACAGTATCTCAACCCTTTGCTTTCTTCTAAAGACATGTTGTAACAATTACTCAAAAGAAATAAGCCTGACATTTAATATTTTCATATTTTTTCTTATTCCTTTCCTTAAGAAAAACGGCTGACCTATGTTGTGGTTTGACTTGACTTCATAGGGAACAGATTTTTCTCCAAAGTCTTGTCAGTCTAGAAATGTTTAAATATTTAGGTATTTTGTTTCTGATACACAGCAAAATTTGCCAAGTTTTGTATCTCAAAAGTCCACCGTTTCTGGTACCAAGCCACAATGAACAAAGAAGACAGTGTTAAAATAGTCTTCTCCCATTCTGTGAGACAGTATGATTTGTAATGAATGGTGGGTATTAGTACCTACAGAATTAGATCCATTTGTACCACGAATAATCAATTTGGAAAGAAAAATACTTCTGGTCTCCAAATACATAGAAAAAACAAACTAAATATAAGTGACTAGCTATGTTGCTTCAAACATATGTTTAAAGGCACAGGGATAGGTCTGTGCTTCTGTCTGCTAAGAAGTAAATGACAGGAAAGCAACATATCAGAGAGTTTCTAAATGTCAGGTTTACCACATTTCATTGTCACTTTCCTTTGCCTGTTGAGCAATATTAGGTTCAAACTTGCAGTGAAATCTTTAGCATCATCTCACTAGGTGAGATCGGTAAGAAGTAGGGTGTTTTTTTTTTTTTTTTTTTTTTTTCTTTTTTTTTTCTAGCAGATAATTAGTTTAGGTAAGCAGAATGGGGATTTTTTTTTTTTTTTTTTTGAGGATTTTACATACCAAATTAAAGGTCATAAGGCTGGAGTCAGCTAAGCCACCAGCAAAGTTAGGCCAAGATTCCAGTGAAAACCAAAAGGCATAATTCTCCAGTAAGACCTTTTTGGTAACTGTGAATCTCTTAAGTGTTGAGAAATGATGAGCCAATACTCAGGCTGTTGTGATCCACAGACTGTAAGTATGGATGTTAAGTGTTACCAGTATGTGCTCTTTTGAAATGTACCACCATAGATGCCCTGGTCCACATGAGAAAAGAACCTCATATCAGAAATAGGAGCTCATTTAAATCAATACTTTCAAACTTATTCTATGGTAATCAGACTAGGAATTTTAAAACTAAAGTTTTCTAGTAGTCTCACTTTTAATGGAAGGTTATTTATGGTCCCTTATTATCTTCATAGTATAATGAAAAGTTCTGAATTTTAATCCTTCCCTGTTAATATCTATATTTTAGTTCCTCCCTGTTAGTATCTATATAAGGAAATTCTTTAAATCCCCTTGGCCTCAGTTTCTGCATCTGTATAGTGAGGCATTAGACCAAATCTTTCAGCCTTTTCTAGATAAAAAGCAAACAGTTGGAATTTAAAGCATTAGAATTTAAAGATTATGTCCCCCACCCCCACCCCCGCCCCACTCCACTTTTTTTTTTTTTTTTTTTGATCCAGGGTTTCTATGTTGCTCAGGATAACCTCAAACAATTTTCATGTCTCAGCCCTACCAAGTAGCTGGAACAATAGGCACATGCCACCATGCTCAGGCAGATTAAGTTATTTTAATAATATATCCTAATTTTCCCTTAAACTCTTATTCTTTGGTTTTCTCAATGTGTGTACACTCAGAGCAGAGATTAATAGAATGATACATTCTACTTCAATGGTGCTTTATATAGAGGAAAGTTACAATGCTCACATTAAGTTTAATGGAAGAAAGTTGTACAGCTATGATTAACAATAGGTTAATGTATCACTGCGCATCTATAAAAAATAATAAAAGCTGATGCATGAAGCTGAGAATGATAATATAGTTCTTTCTAAACATAAATAGACATTGAAAATAGAAGAAAGCAGAATAACTTTAAAAGAAACAGATTCAGAAACATTAAGTGTCTTGTCAAAAGTCAAAAGATACATTGATATGCCTCTGCTTTTAGTAAGAGACATATGACTAATATATGCAGGGTATTTTGCCAGCATTTTATTTATATTGACTAGTTTAATTCTTATGACAATTTGTTGGGATCATTGAAGATAGCCAAGAAATAGCATATTTTCTGTTTGCCTTAGCTTTGATCTAATTAAAAACTAAGGCCACAGAGATTAGCATAGAACCAAACTTCACCTTTACTAATACAATAAGTAAAAATTAAAGAAACCCTAAACAACTTAGTGATACCCTGTCTCAAAATAAAAATTAAAAAGGACTGGGGGAGTATCTCAGTGGTTAAGAGCCTCTGGGTTCAATCCAAGTGCCAAGAAATAAAAATTAACTTATAAAATAATTAATAAAATGACTTATACACATAGATAAATAAGTTTCATAATACCAGACAAGTGAATTAGACAGATTCAACTCCCCAACTAGGCAGATAAGAAATGCAACCAGTCCCATGCAGCCGTGGGTCACTGTAGGCTTTCCCTGCCATCTGAGTCCCTTATGACATGCAGGAGCAGAGCAGAATGAGCACTCCTTGCAGCTAGCTTGTCTCCCAAGAGAAAGGGAAATGAGTCAAGTTGGCCTATAAATACCCTGCTCCTTTTTCACACTTAACAATTAGGAAATTCACTGCACCTCTATAAAAAATAATAAAAGCTGATGCATGAAGCCAAGAATGATAATATAGTTCTATCTAAACATAAATAGACATTGAACATAGAAGAAAGCAGAATAACTCTAAAAGAAACAGATTCAGAAACATTAAGTGTCTAGTCAAAAGTCATATAACCAGTAAATGGAGGAGTTAGGGTTCAACTCTAATTCCACCTGACTCCAGAACCCATAGTTACACTCCTGTTTCTTTCCCTATATTGTTACCATGCATTTGCCACTTTAGTTGTCTTTCACTAATAGCTGAATACATATTCAACCATTATTTCTTCAACTGAAAAATCCTCTGCTACACAAGAGTCAGATCATGGCTCCCTCTTCACTATTATCTCCATGTACAAACCATGAGAGTGGTAACATTATGGGACTATCCCCCAGAACAGATTGGCTTGATTCTCAGACTAATATTAAGTACCCTACCCATGTCAGAAACATAGTAAATTTTTGTGTTTTATGTTCTTCCGTTTTTGTATATTTAAAAAGTGACAAGAACATGAAATATTCTACCATTTTAATCTTGGTGCTTCCTATAATTGGACATGTAAATAATGAAATAGCAATAAGCTCCTTCTGATGGAATATTTTTATAAGGAAAAAATAACATCTGATTATGTCTTCCAAGTTTATTGATTCTAGCTGTATATCATGCTTACTTTCATTAGAAAGCTTCAGGAACCAAACTTTTAAGTTTTTTTTTTTATTTTTAATTGACATGTGATAAAGGTATATATTGATGGGGTACAGAGTGATATTTCAATACATGTATACAATGTGTAATGATCAGATCTGAGTAATTGACATACCTATCACCTCAGCAAGGACCAAATATTTTGTAGAAAATTCATATGGAAACAGAAGGACTGGGATAGATTCCAGACTCTTGAGCAAAGAATTAGAAGTAACAGTAACTGAAGAGGATATAGTAAGCTCACTCTGAAGTATATAACCTAACCCAGTAGAAAAAGAACTATCTGCCTGGTTACCAGAGTGAAAAGAACAGGGTTCATGTGTCAATAGGGATTTGCAAGTTATTCATAGAGACAGTCAAGAGTCTGAAGGGTATATGGGAAGACTCCAAGAGATGGAAAGTAGCACAAATATGGTAACATGGGGACAAAACATCATATCCTAAGTCTCTTAAGTATGGTTACCTTTCCTAACAAACTTGCCCAACAACAAAATCTGTCATTGGAATGCATGCATTTCATTAATAAAGGTCTAGCTACTTTGAGAAGAGAATTGGCCTTTGGATGTTCCTTATCTTCTAAGTCTGCATTTCATGAAAAGAAAAAGTGTACAAAACTATTTATCAAGAATGATGGTACAGATGTCCCATCTTTACTGGTAAATAGTATATAAAGATTTGAACGTATTTCAGTTGAAATAAGCTAAAGTAAATTTGTTTTTTAGGTCTAAAAAATATTATGTAAGGATTTCTGGAAAATACCATAGTGAAAATGCTCATTATATGTAATACTAAATCATGTAAAATGCAGCAGGTATCACAAATTCACAGTTGCATTTTATTTTCTGCTACAGAATGCATCTCCTCATTACTCACATGGAGTTGAGAAGATGTTGAAGATATCATTAGTCTTAATAAGGCTATTTATTTATTTTCTTCATGACAGTGACAAGAACTAGTATGAGGAATATAGGGAAGGAAGGGCATCATTACCAATATTCATACACAATTCCCAAAGAAAACATTATTTGTGTATATTAAGTATAACAGAATAGAAGACATCAAATAATGAGCTGATTTTTAGCCAAGCTACCTAAATTTAAATATAAAACCTGGCCTGTTAAAAATATGTATAAGATAATCTCATTAACTCACATTAAAATCTTTTCAAGGCAGGCCCAGGATAGCCCTGGTTGGAGACCTGGGGTGGAGCCCTCCCTGAGGTTCCCTATTTACCAAGGCTGTAGTCCACCATGCCCACCTCCATCTTGGAACACTGTAGCCATCTCCATAGCCCTGCTTACATGGGAGCCTCCACCTTCTGACAACTGACAGGGACTAGAGACAGCTGCCTGCTGCAGCTACACACACCATAGTGCTGCATCTCCAAACAGGTCGCCCAACACCATTTGATGGCCTTCCCTTTCAGCCCCATTTCTGAAAGTGGTTACATCCATCTTGGGACACCTCTGTCTTGGGACACTGCTACCACCATCTCAGGTTACCTCTGTGGACACTATAACCATCTTCAGTTGTGGCAACTTCCATCTTGGGACACCGGTTTGGGATTGGAAGCCCAACACCAAGAGGAGACATCAGTAACCTGCAGGGACACTATAAGATTATAGGGTATGAACTGTAACACCTTGAGTTCTGCCTACACCAACCAGCTCAGGACATAGTCTCAGAGTGGGCCTGTGTCCATCCCACCACTGGCAAACACTCACTGAGCTCAGGCTCTGCCATAGGACTGCCTCTTCCAACTAGCAGACCACGGCGGGAGCTCAGATTCAGCCAGTTCTCCCCACACCAACCTGCATGGGACCTAGGCCCAGGGTAGGTCCACAGTCCATCACCCCAACCCCACCTGGGAGCACAAGCCTAACCCACTTCCATCTTGAGATGCTGCAGACATAGCCATAGCCTTCCCCACGCAGTAGCCCCTACCTTTTGATAACAGACAAGGCCTAAAAGCAGCCGCATCTCAGAGCAGGAATCCCAAAGACATTGTAATTCCCACCCTTTCAGCCCCATCCCTGGAAGATGTTGCATCCATCTTGGGGCAGCTTCACTGTTATTTCAAGTCACCTCCACAGTTGCTGACACCACCTTTAGTTGCAGTAGCATACATCGAGGGACACCTGCAGGGTCCAAAAGTCAAACATTAAGGTGAGGCAAAGACAATCTGCATGGACACTACAAGAATATAGGGTAAAAACTGTAATACCTGAGATCCACACTGTAAAAAAGGAAGACAAATAGACAACATGAAAAGAAAAGGGGGGGTAGAAAAGTGCCCCAAACAAACCAGGATACTACAATACCAGAATCTATGCTCAGCAAAGTTGATGAAATGTCAGAGAAGGAGTTCAGAAGGTTCATAATTAAAATGATCTATGAATTAAATAATGACCTAAATGAGAAAATACAGGCAAAAATTGATCACTACAACAAAGATATAAGAGAGCAAATACAGGTAGCAAAAGATCAAAAGATTACTTCAAACAAGAGATAGAAACTCTGAAGAAAAAAAAAAAAAAACAGTCAGAAATCCTTGAAATGAAGGAAACAATAAACCAAATAAAAAACACTACAGAAAACATCACCAACAGACTAGATCAACTGGAAGAAAGAACATCACATAATGAAGACAAAGTATATAATCTTGAAAATAAAGTTGACCACACAGTGAAGATAGTAAGAAACCATGAACAGAATATTTAAGAATTATGGGACTGCATCAAAACACCAAATATAAGAGTAATTTGGATAGAGGAAGGCACAAAGTTTCAAACCAAAGGAATGCACAATCTCTTCAATGAGATAATATCAGAAAATTTCCCAAGCATGAAGAATGAATTGGAAAACCAAATACAAGAGACTTACAGGACACCAGATGTACAAAATTACAACAGACCTACACCAAGACATATTATAACAAAAATGCCTAGCATACAGAAAAAGGATAGAATCTTAAAGGCCGCAAGAGAGAGGAATCAGATCACATATAGGGGGAGACCAATTTGTATTATGGCAGATATTTCAACCCAGACACTCAAAGCCAAGAGATCATGGAACAACATATACCAAGCTCTGAAAGAAAATGGATGTCAACCAAGAATCTTATATACAGCAAAACTAAGCTTTAGATTTGAGGATGAAATAAAAACCTTCTATGATAAACAAAAGTTAAAGGAATTTACAACTAAAAAGCCAGCACTACAGAACATCATCAGCAAAATATTCCATGAAGAGGAAATGAAAAACAATGATGAAAATAAGCAGAGGGAGGTACTACACTAAAGAAAAACTAATATCAATACTCTTCAATTTATTTCAGGAAATAGGAAAAAAGGGAGCACTTCCAAACTCATTCTATGAGGCCAATATCACCCTGATCCTAAAACTAGGCAAAGACACATCGAAGAAAGAAAACTTCAGACCAATATCTCTAATGAACATAGATGCAAAAATTCTCAATAAAATTCTGGCAAATTGAATACAAAAACATCAAAAAGATAGTACACTACGATAAAGTAGGGTTCATTCCAGGGATACAAGGTTGGTTCAACATACGGAAATCAATAAATGTAATTAATCACATCAATAGACTTAAAGATAAGGACCATATTATTATCTCAATAGATGCAGAAAAATCATTTGATAAAATACCGCATCCCTTGATGTTCAAAACACTAGAAAAACTAGGGATAACAGAAACATATCTCAACATTGTAAAAGCTATCTATGTTAAGCCCCAGGCCAAAATCATTCTAAATGGAGAAAAATTAAAAGTGTTCCCTCTAAAAACTGGAACAAGACAGGGATACCCTCTTTCACCACTTCTATTTAACATAGTTCTTGAAACACTGGCCAGAGCAATAAGACAGATGAAATTAAAGGGATACAGATAGGTAAAGTAGAACTCAAATTATCACTATTTGCTGATGATATGATTTTATACCTAAAAAAATTCCACCAGAAAACTTCTAGAACTCATAAATAAATTCAGCATAGTAGCAGGATACAAAATCAACACCCATAAATCAAAGGCATTTCCATATATCAGTGACAAATCCTCTGAAAGGGAAATGATGAAAACTACCCCATTTACAATAGCACCAAAAATATAAATACTTGGGAATCAGCAAAAGATATGAAAGACCTCTATAATGAAAACTGCAGAAGACTAAAGAATGAAATTAAAGAAGACCTTAGAAGATGGAAAGATCTACCTTGTTCTTGGATAGGCAGAATTAATATTGTCAAAATGACCATACTACCAAAAGCACTATACAGATTTAATGCAATTCCAATAAAAATCCCAATGACATTCCTCATAGAAATAGAAAAAGCAGTCATGAAATTCATCTGGATAAATAAGAGACCCAGAATAGCTAAAGCAATCGTTAGCAGGAACAGTGAAGCAGGAGGCATCACTATACCAGAACTTAAAGTATACTACAGAGCAATAGTAACAAAAACAGTATGGTATTGGCACCAAAATAGACTTGTAGACCAATGGTAGAGAATAGAGGACACAGAGACTAAGACATATAATTACAGTTATCTTATATTACACGATGGCACCAAAAATGTACATTAGAGAAAAGATAGCCTCTTCAACAAATGGTGCTAGGAAAACTAGAAATCCATATGCAACAAAATGAAATTAAACCCCTATCTCTCATCATGCACAAAACACAACTCAAAGTGGATCAAGGACCTAGGAATTATACCACAGATACTGCACCTATTAGAAGAAAAAGTGGGCCCTAATCTCCAACATGTTGGATTAGGCTCTTACTTCCTTAATAAGACTCCTATAGTGGAAGAATTAATATCAAGAATAAATAAATGGGATAGATTCAAACTAAAAAGCTTCCTCTCAGCAAACAAAACAATCAGTGAGGTGAATAGAGAGCTTACTAATTGGGAACAATTTTTTACCATTGCCTTTCAGATAGAGCACTAATCTCTAGGATATAAAATGAGCTCAAAATCTTAACACCAAAAAATAAATAAATAAACCAATCAATAAATGGGCCATGGAACTGAACAGACACTTCTCAGAAGAAGATATACAATCAATAAACAAATATATGAAAAAATGTTCAACATCTCTAGCAAGTAGAGAGATGCAAATCAAAACTACTCTAAAATTTCATCTCACTCCTATCAGAATGGCAGCTATTAAGAACACAAACAACAATAAATGTTGGAGAGGATGTGGGGAAAAAGGCACACTAATATACTTCTAGTGGGACTGCAAAATGGTGCAACCAATATGGAAAGCAGTATGGAGATTCCTTGGAAAACTGGAAATGGAACCACCTTATGACCCAGCAAACCAGCTCCTGGGTCTATTCCCAAAGGACTTAAAAACAGCATACATCAATGTTTATAGCAGCACAATTCACAATAGCTAAACTGTGGAACCAACCTAGATGTCCTTCAGTAGACGAATAGACAAAGAAAATGTGGTATATATACACAATGGAATACTACTCAGCAATAAAAGAGAATAAAATCATGGCATTCACAGATAAATGGATGAAGTTGGAGAATATAATGGTAATTGAAGTTAGCGTATCCCAAAAATTCAAGTGCTGAATGTTTTCTCTGATATAAGGAGTGTGATTCACAGTGGGTTGGGACAGGGAGCATAGGAGGATTAGAAAAAAAAATTGGAAAGGCCAATGGGGAGGGAGTGGAAGGGAGAGGGAAAACGTGTAAAAAAAATGGTAGAATGAGATGGACATCATTACCCTAAGTGCATGTATGAATAGACACGAATGGTGTGAATATACTTTGTATACAATCAGAGATATGTACAAAATGTGCTCTATAAATGTAATATGAATTGTAATGCATTCTGCTGTCATATATAACGAGTTAGAATAAAAGGAAAGGTAAAATCTATTAAATATTAAAATTAATGCTAGCAATTTAGAATATATATCCACAGTATTTAGCCTCTGGGACCCTACGTGATCATCATGTAAAAGAAAATGAAAATGTTAGTCTTTGTCTCCTTTGTTTAATATAGTATTTGTCAGAAAAGCATCACAGGAAAAGGTTTTATACTAAAATTGAATCTGTTTTTCACAGGTTTGAACTTTGTTTTAAATATGTATTTGATGATTTCAGAAGGTAATGGATGAATTATTCTTTGTTAGGTATACTTAACATATATCAATGAATAAGATAGATACATTCTCTTATAACCATAGAGGTTTTAAAAGAAAAAAAGCAGGGGAGGTACTAGCATTTCATTCATTGAATGAATTTTTGGAAAACCTACTATGTGTCAAGTGCTCTGGTAAGCCCTGGAGGTATAAAAATAAATAGAGCGGCCCGCGGGGGCGGGGTGGGCCAGGATGGTGCCAACTGCCAGTCTAACCGCTAGCAGGCGGACTGGGGACACTGCACTGATAGTTCCTGAGCGTCTTTCTGTCGCGGGTCTGTGTGTCTCTGGTGTCCTCTTTCCGGCCGGGCACCTCGCTCTTCGCTTCTCGGGGTTCGTCTCTGGGTTCTCAGTTTCTCCTTCTCTTTCTCCATCTCCCCATCCCTGGTGCCGGCCATTCTGGGGGCTTTGGTGTCCGAGACCTGGGGGCCTGCCCTGCACCTGATGGAAGAGCCCTTCACGCCCAGATCAGCCTTGAGAGTCACCGAGGAGCTGGGGTCCCGCGCAGAGATCATGGAAGAAGTGACATCATCCTTCTTCAACAGCCCTCTGTTCCAGCCGGAAGATGAGAAAGGGATTACCTACCGGATCACAGCCCTGCTCTATGTGCCCCCCCCCCACCTGCACATTCCTGGCCTTTGCAGAGAAGCGTTCAACAAGCAGGGATGAGGATGCACTCTACCTGGTGCTGAGGCGAGGGTTGAGGAGTGGGAACTCAGTACAGGTGACTCATCCCAGATCTAGGTCTGTGATTTATTTCTCTCCACAGATCTCAGTGCACTTTGGGATCTATGCCTTTTCCCATCAATGCTGGAAAAGCCCTGTGTGGGGAGCTGAGGAGGGAAAAACAGTAAAAATAGTGGCTTTAACTGAGTGTTTCTTGTGTGCCAGGGACACATTGTATCTTCACAGCTATTCTGTATCCTAAGTACTGTTTTGTCAGTCACAGTTTACCTATAAGGAAACTGAGCCTCAGAGAGGTTGCCATTTGCTCAAGGTCAAGCAGCTATAATACAGCAGTAGGAGGAGGCTTCAAAGAAAGTATCAACTCCAGAGGCCTCCATGGCTCATTCAGATTCAGCTAACATGTGGGGACCTCTGAAGCCACTGATGGAAGCTACATTACCTGGGCATTGGACCATTTACCCCTGTCCCATGTGGGAGCAAAAAAGTGGCTGTATGTATCTGTTCTTCATCTGCGTGGGGAACCATGTCACCGAACATCAACAGATTCTATCAGGCAGGAATGCTGCCCGCCTATGCTCGGTCTGCAGTCAGGATGCTGGATGCTCATGGAGTGAGGTGAGGGACTTGACTGAAGATGTCATCGGCTCAGAATTGAAGCACTGGACCACATTTGCTGTGGGCCCAGGGCATGGCATCCAGCTGCAGTCGGGGAGGCTGGTCATCCCTGCATATGCCTACTATTTCCCTTGCTGGTTCCTTTGCTTCCCATTACCATGTAAAACAAGCCCTCATTCCCTGATGATCTACAGTGATGACTTAGGGGTGACATGGCATCATGGTAAGCTCATTAGACCTTTGGTGACAGTGGAGTGCCAAGTGGCAGAGGTGACCAGGAAGGCTGCTCACCCTGTGCTCTATTGCAGTGCCCAGACACCAAACAGGTGCCGGGCAGAGGCTCTCAGCACTGATCATGGTGAATGTTTTCAGAGACAGACCCTGAGCCCACAGCTCTGTAAGGCCCCACATGGCTGCCAAGGCAGTATAGTGAGTTTTTAGCCCATGGAGAACACATGTAGATGCCAGGACACAGGTGGCAAATATGCTCCCACCATTCAGCAGAGCCCTCTGATGGACAATTCACTGAAGCTGGAGGAAGGAGCTGGAACACCATCAGAAACCTGGCTCTTATACTCACACCCAACTAGTAAGAAATGAAGAGTTGACCTGGGCATCTACCACAACCAGAGCCCATTGGAGATTGCCCGCTCGTCTCAGCCCTGGATCTTGCACTGCAGGCCCTGTGGCTACTCTTATCTGGCCACTGTGGAGGAGGAGGGCTTATTTGGGTGTTCGTTTGAGTGTGGGACTGAGTGGGAGTGTGAGCAAATTGCCTTCCGTCTGTTTTCAGATCAAGAGATCATGAGCTGCATATAGGGGATCTGCACCAGTCCTGGTAGGCACCTGAGCCAATTCAAGACTAATAATTAACTGACTTTTCCATAGAAAAGAATGGCAGCCACAGCCAGGATAACAGAGGTTACTGAGGTCTGTAGAGAAGCAAACTCTTAAAATTTTGCTCCCTGCCTTTTTTCCATTTCTTCTCCAAAGAGCAAATAAAAAATTATCTATAGCTCCTTCAGTTGAAAGATCACTGAATTGGCCTGCTTTAGTACATTGGACGTGTTACCTGACTTTCTGGGCCTCTGGTGTCATCTGTAAAATAAGAGAATTGATTCTGTGATCTCTTGTCTTCCCATTACTAGGAGAAGCAGAGAACCTATATGCTTCCATGATAAGCAAGTCCTGGCTGCATAAGGATTCTGCTCAGAATGGGTGTCAGAGGACTTTCTTTTCAAATGACTCTCCCCTAATCATCCTATAAGGTTACACACAGGGGTCAAGGAAAGAAGAAAGACCTGGATTTTTTTCATATTTAAAAACAAAAACACCCTTACCCTTCTAATCATGTTCCAAGCTCTGCAGTCTGTCCATCCTAGAGGAATTGAGCAAGATAGCAGAATCATGAGGTCGCCTATTTTCTCCAGCTTTGCAGCTCTGCTCAACCTTCCCTTCCTTATCCAGAAAACATCATTTCCTAGAAGAAAAATGAGAAACCAGCAGCCCTTGATGATGGTGCTTTCTGCTTCTGATACCATTGCCTTGATGAAAATGAGCCTGATGTTCATTTTCCCATTAGGGTGATTCCTGATGGGGAAGTGGACATGGGTTTAGGACATTAGAACACTGGACAAGCCTGGCATGGTGGTATACATCTATAGTCCCAGCTACTCGGGAGGCTGAGACAGGAGGATCACTTGAATTCAGAAGTTCAAGACTAATTTGAGCAATATAGAGAGATCATGTCTCTAAAAAAAAAAAAAAATCGACAAAACTTCCCATTGGTCCCTTCCTTCAAGGAGCTCACAGTTTATGGGGCTAGAAAAGGGATTAGATTTGAGAAAAAAAAATGCTGATGGTGGATAGTTGGTAGATGTTGGGCTTTATATTGGGATGATGGTAACTCCTCATTTCATTGTTTTAATTTCATCTTCAGTATACCAGGAGTCCTCTGTCCAAGGGCTTGTCCTGGCTGTCACCCGAGTTTGTCTTACTTAACAATGTTGTTGTAGCCCAGCCTCTCCTTTATCAGTGAGGAAGGTCCTTACCCATTAGGAAGGTCATGGGCTGTAAACCTCTGAATCAGGCCAATTTGTTTGGACCTTTTGGAATCACTACTTGTGAAGTGGGGATGCCTCTCCATCTGAGACTTTTGGGCTGAACTTACTTAGTCAGTTGTGGGTCTCTCAGATGATATTACAGTGGTTACTTCTATCTAGATTGTTTCCCCAATAGTTTGTTATTGTGGCAGAAATTTTATCATGAGATTTATTTTTTTGTCTCTATTTTTATCCTTATTAAGGAGGATAATGCCTTAAACTGATACCAGCTAAATACTTTTTGGTGCTAGGTAATGACCATGAAGAGTAAGCCTAGTTATGGGATGCAGCCTGGGTGGCTAGAATTGTAGTTATACAAGTCAGGTATATAACGTCATACTTGAGCATATTGGTTAAGACTGTAACTTTGAATGGATTTTTAAAATTCCCTTAGCCTTTCATACACTTGCCAAGGTAATCTTCTTAGTACAGTTATGATCTTCATCCATTTGTGTGTACATTTATTTAAATATTTCTTGAGTGGCTTTGCATAATGCAAGGTACTTCTGTTGCCATTTCTTGGTCCAAAATCATTTGTGGCTCCCAATTGCTTACTAAAGTTTAAACAGCCTGACATGCAGGACCTTCCAGTTTTGGGGTAAAATAATACATTAATACTTCCCTTTATTTCTTTATATGAAGCCCACTGTAAGGGAAGACCTTTGTCAAGCTGGCCAAGTGAAGGGTGGCAGGGGCTTAGGGGTGGGCAGTGTTGGTGGTACAGGGAAGAATTGAGGAAGAGGAGAGTTAAAAATGCTGAGAGGTAGAAACGCCTTGTTCAGCAAAGCTTTCCTGAGCACTAAACCCCAACTAGTTAAGGACTGGAACGATGACTAATTCTAAACCAGGGATAAAAGAACATCCAGACTTCTTTAGGACTATCCAAGGGAGTCAAGGAAGGGACCTTGGTTATGTGCCATCATGGGCCAAAGCTGTTTAGTATCAGTATTCATAAGATATCCATCTCTGACTTGCCCCTCACTCTGCACTCCTCCCTTACCTCGTGTTTGTTTCTCTTTAATGGCTAGCAGTGAAACTGTTAACTGGAAAGGGCTTATCTGCTTATTTAAGGAATAATAAGAGGGTTGGAGGCACAGGAATCCAGAATGAGGCCTAGAGTGGGTGATGGCAGCTGTGAAGAAAAAGATCAGCATATATGAGTCTATCACCTTTAGGAAGGGAGAGACTGTGACCCAGATATGAAATCTGGGCTAGAGAGATGGTGTAGGTGGTAGCTGCTGTGAAGAAGAAATGACAAAAGGCTGGGGCTATTCCCTGAAACCCCTGGGAAGGGGGAGAGAGACCTGCACAGGCCCACAGCTTGGCTGGAGAGGAGGTCCAACCCAGCCCTATACCAAGCTAGCTCAACTTGGCCATGTTCCAAGTGAACAATTAAGACAGCTATAGGCACTCCAATGCTGGTACCAGTCACTCAAGGCTTTCAGGGCCCTGGGACCTACCCTAAGTAAGCTCATTTCAGCCACATTTTGGATGGTAGAGTGGAAAAGATAGGGAAGGTGGTGACAGCTGTGAAGAACAGAGGAAAGCAGAAGTGGATCTCTTGGGACCCAAATGATCCTTTGCCCTCTGAAGCCCACCACTCTGTCCCTTGGACTCTTAGAATGGATGTGTCCAGCACACATGGCTTACCACTAGGTGCTCCCAGATCAACTGCCTACTCAAACTGTTGATCCTACTCATACTCCTTAACTCTTTAGCTCTTAATATTTACCTCGGGTCCTTGTTGTTTTGTACTTTATTTGTACCTGTTTTTCCTGGTGACCAGTTTCCCCTCAGGTGGTCAAAGGATGTTATGTCTGTAGACAGAGGTAAGAAACTTTTAACTCTGCCTGCTGGATAATCCAAAGGACCCATAGGGGTCAACCCGAGGCTGTAGGATTGATATCTCCACTTCACATGGGTCTGGCTGCTCACTCTTCCCCAGTAGGCTGTAAGTTTCCCTTACTGCATTATTAGTATGTTGAAATTTAACAAGCTGATGGTATTAAGAAATAGGGCCTTTGGGAAGTAATTAAGTCATGAGGGCTTGCCCTCGTGAATGGGACTGGGGCCCTCAAAAAAGGCCTAAAGCAGCTATTAGTCCCTTTGTCCATCAGCCATGTGAGGATGTGGCTACAAGATGCAGGCTATGAGGCAGAAAGCAAGCCTTCGCCAAACCTTCATCAGACACCAAATCTGCTGGCCCTGATCTTGAACTTTCCAGCCTCTAGGACTCTGAGAAATAAATTTCTGTTATTTATGAAAAAAATAAATAAATAAAAATAAATAGACATTGTCCCTGGCCCATAAGGAACTGAAAACAATCAGAGAATGTAGACATTAATGAAACAGTTAGAATACTGTAGATGTGTTGTAGTCTACTTGGGCTGCCATAACAAAATACCATACACCAATTGTCTTAAACAATAAAAAATCTTTTGTTCACAGTCTTGAAAGCTAAAAGTTCAAAATAGAGGTGCCAATACGGTTGGTTTCTGGTGATCCTCTATTCTTGGCCTGCAAATGATTTTTTTTAATGACTTCTCACATCGTCTTTCCTCTGTGTGTGTACAAGCAGAGATCTCTGTTATCTCAAGTTCTTCATATAAGGACACAAGTCCTATTGGATTATATTCCCCATTTATGACCTTATTTGACCTTAATTCCCTCCTAAAATCCTTATCTCAAAATACAGTTACATGGAGTTAAGACTTCAATATATGAATTTAGAGTGAACACAATTCAGTTCATAACAATTTTAATACACCCTATGTAAACCTGCGTATTACAATATCATAGCATACCTGTGAAAATGATGTTCTAGTTTTGGGGAGGGGAGTCAAGTTAACTTCCCTGAAGAAGTCACTTAAGTTTGGCTTGAAGAATGAAAGAAAAGTTGCTTGGATAAGAATAGGAGGAAAGTAGTTAAAGAAGCAGTAACATGTATAAAGTCTACAAAATATGGCCCATTCAAGGAAATGGAATAATTTCAGAGCAGTGATAGCAGAAAGAAGGAAAGTAAGAATAATATTAAACTGTTTAGGTAGGCAGAGGACAGATCACCTTGTGAGCCTCATGAAATGATTTAACTCTAACCTAAGTGTAATGGGAAGCCATTTTATGATTTTAAATAGTGGTCAAGTTTACTATTTGAAAAGAGGATTCTGACTTCTGTGTGTGAGTGTTTGTGTCTGTATACTATTCTTTGACACATATCCCTAGAGAAACTTGGTACATGGCTACACACTGTCAAGAGTGCTTACTTTCAATTTTCAACAATGCTTTTGCTATGATGTTATATAAGCCTGGTTACCTTTGTCCTTCTTTTACATGGGGGGATGTAGAAATGAAAAGGAAAGGAGGTGTTGCTCATGTCCTAATGATTCTCTCCCCTCTCTCATTCTTCTTCAGTAATAGTAGTATGTAAAATCTATAACAGTAATGAATATTTATTGATCACATATCATATGTAAAAACACTGTGGTATTTTAGACAGTTTTATTATTTATTCCTTATTTGAAAGTGGTTGCATAACTTGCCATAGATGGTAAGGATGTAAAGTAGTAGGGTTGTGATTCAAATTCCATCACTGAAAGCTACTACCCACACTTTCCACAAGGAAACTGTTTTGCCTTCCTTGATCAGACTATGCTCAGCCTTAAAAGCAGTACACAATAAAGGGATACAGAAAAGAGAATCAATACTTTCTCCATCCACATTGCTGATTCACATTTACTGCCTCTGCCTTGAAATGTTTTAAGAGTTATAAAAACACTTGATCATTATCAATTTGAGAAATGATGTTTTCTTTACTTCATTGTCCTTTGGAATAATGCACAAATCTAAGACTATAAGGTCCCTAAACCTCACTGAAGAAAACCTAATAGGGGAGGGTAATGAATTTTTTCATCAACTGTCTATTATTCAAGATCGTCTTTCACCTTATCAAGCAGAAGTCAATCTGGTCCCACATTCAAACTATATATTGGTTAAAATAAAATAATAGGAAATTGGAGAATGGCTTTGCAATGTTTATTTGCAAGTTAAAATGCAGACCTACTCTTCTAATTTCCTTAATGGGGATAATGTTAGTCTGGAAAATAATTAAGCTTGGATTTAATTCAAAAATTTGGATATATATATTAAGCTCATATTTACTAAAGCACAAGGCAATCTATAGGAACAAGCATCAAAAGTGTATTTTACTGCTCTTATTATGAGCAGTATTATGAGCAGATGGAGCATAGATGTCTAAAAATGCCAGATCTTTTGATTAAGAATCTGATTACAGTCAGATCAGAATGAAATATAATGGCCATATACAAAGGTTCTCTGTATTTTAAAATACTAGTGGACCTTTACTTGACTTCTCTGAAATTAGATATTAGACTTTCCTAAAATTTGGAGTTTGAAAAATAAAAGTAAACCCTAACCACACTAAGCTGAGTAGAGATAGGTAAATGGCTTGTTTTCAACAAATGAGAGACACACTTTTCTCCAGTGTTGCCAGATCAATGAGTTATTACAGTTATCAACTCACCAGGGAGTAAACTTTTGAATGTATCGGTTTATAAAAGAAATATAGGCTAGACATAGATGTGGGCAGAGGTTGATAATGTGGTTTTGGTTAGTGAGATATTAAAGAAAATTAGGATGATGGGGGGGGCATTTCTACCCTTCTGAGATTGATAACTTCCAATGATCAACTCTGGCACAGTGAAGACCAGGTGCCAAAAGTAGAAGGCTCCTGCTCCTTTGAACAAGATCCTTTACTTCTTCCCCACAGAGTAACAATTATTAGGCCTGGGGGCCTTGTTTTCCAAGTCCCTAGTATTTCCTCAATCTATTCATGAATGTATCCCCATAAAAGCCTAGTAGAACAAAGTGAAGCTGATTAAAAGTCAGTGAGGGACATTTTAAAAACATAAGCACTAAGGAGGTTGTTCTGAAATGCCTTTACCTAAAAAGTAATATGATATTGTGGTATATGGGTTTTAAAGTCTAACAAAATTAGGTTTTAAAACCTAGTTATGCAACTTGCTTGGCTACATAATCTTGGGTAAATTAATTTTTCTTATGACTTTGTGCTATATATATAAAATAGATCAAAATAGAATCAATCTCATACAGTAGTTATGAAGATTTAGTAAGATCAAGATCCAGGAACACATTCAGCAATTGATTTTTAAAATGCTTTCATTAGTGCATTATATTTATACATAATATAAGGTTTGATTCTGACATAATCATACATGCATGGAATACAATTTGTTCCACTTCAGTCCCCAGTACTTTCTATTTTCCTTCCCTCCTCCCTCCCCCATCCCCCTTCCTCTTCTCTTGGTCTCCCTTCCAATTATTTATTGTTATTTTTCAACAATTAATTTTGAAGGCATCAGAAGCACTCCAACAAATGCTGGAACAATAATTAATAATTGTTAAAAAAATCTCTCTGGATTATCATAATCATTGCTTCTACAACTTAAGCTCCTAATACTGATTTGCAGGTGTGTCAGACACTATCTGGTGCTCCTGGAATCATATATTGCTTCTATCCAGAAGGAATTTGAAGTGTCTTATAATAAGGTGGAACTACAACATGCCTTTATATTTTTCCTATTATCTGGCCAGTTTGCCTGAGTTTGGATATCAGCCTTTTCCCACTCACTCACTATGTAACACAGTTACTTAATTTCTTTGTGCTTGTTGTAAGGATTAAATGATTTAATATATGTAAAGTCATAGGCACATAATAAGTACTTGAAAAAAGTTGGTTATCCTTTCCTTTTGTTTAATAACTCATGACTGAGATTCACTTACAAATGGTTCTACACACTTCTGCTGGCAGCAGTAAGAAGTATACACAGATACAGTAGAAACACAAATCAACTAAAGCATAGCAATGACTGTAAACTGGGCATCAAATTCCTTAAGGATCACAGAATTTCTGAAAGTAGACTATGAAACCATATGTGCAGCCATCTTTTATCAAAGAGTTGCAATTAAAAAAGCCTACCAGAGGTATAGACTTCAATTTTTTTGGATGTAAAAAAGAGGTGAACACACACACACACACACACACACACACACACACACACTCACACACACAAGTTCTTGTATTTTCTCAAGTTCTAAAAGCAAATAATACTGAAAAGGATTACAGCTCTAAGTCACATTTTAATTTATATATTATCATCATTTGTTCCTCAAAAATACAATGCATCAAACAATTAAAAATATATTCACAGCTTATTAAAACAAGAACAAGGTAGCTCTATTTTTTTAAAAAAATAATTTTGTTAAAATGCCTCTTTTATTAAAGTACTGCATAGGGAACAAAACAAACTTAAGCTTCCAAGGGACACAGAAGATCAAAGAGCCTGATGTAGGAAATTACATAAGTCCTGTGAATATGAAACTAAGTAAACTAAGAAGAAAATTAATAACCCTGAAAAATCAACCACATACAGACTTCATTCTAAATAAAACAATTTCTATAAAATATTTAGCTTTTTAGTACTTTTGGATAAAATACATCTTAGAATTTTTATTTTATATTTAATTAATTTATTTTAATTTGTTATACATGACAGCAGAATACATTTCAATTCATAGTACCCATACAGAGCATAATTTTCATTTCTCTAGATGTACACAAAGTAGAGTTACACCATTCATTCATGTACTTAGGGTAATGACTTCCATCTCATTCCACCATCTTTCTTACCCCCATTTCTCCTCCCTTCTTCTCCCTCCCCTTTGCCCTATCCAAAGTTCCTCCATTCCTCCCATGATCCCCCCCGCCCCCATTATGGATCAGCATCCACATATCAGAGAAAACATTCAGCATTTGGTTTTTTGGGATTGGCTTACTTCACTTAACATGATATTCTCCATCTCCAACCATTTACCTGCAAATGGCATGATTTTATTCTCTTTTATTGCTGAATAATATTCCATTGTGTATATATACCACAGTTTCTTTATTCATTCATCTATTGGAGGGCATTTAAGTTGGTTCCACAATTTATCTATTGTGAATTGTGCTGCTATAAACATTGATGTGGCTGCATCACTGTAGTATGCTGTTTTTAAGTCCTTTATGTATAGACCAAAGAGTGGGATGGCTGGGTCAAATGGTGATTCTATTCCAAATTTTTCAAGGAATCTCCATTGTGCTTTCCAGATTGGCTGCACCAATTTGCAGTCTACCAGCAATGTGCGAGTGTGCCTTTCCCCCCACATCCTCTCCAATATGTATTGTTGTTTGTGTTCTTAATAGCTGACATTATGACTGGAGTGAAATGAAATCTTAGAGTAGTTTTGATTTGAATTTCTCTAATTGCTAGAGATGTTGAACACTTTTTCACATATTGATTGATTGATTGTATATCATCTTCTGAGAAGTGTCTGTCCAATTCCTTAGCCCATTCATTGATTGGGTTATTTGGTTTTTGGTGTTAAGATTTTTGAGTTCTTTATATATCCTAGAGATTAGTGCCCTTAGAGGCAGGGTCTCACTAAGTTGCTTGGTGCCTTGCTAAGTTGCTGAGGCTGGTTTTGAACTCACAATCTTTGTGCCTCAGCCACCCAAGCCTGTAGGATTACAGGTGTGCACCATTGTGCCCAGTGGTTAAAGTACATCTTGAAAGCTGAGATTTAGTATGACCATTTAATAGTTATAAAGCATAAAAATCTATATTAGTGAATTTAAACATATATAATTACTTACATATGTGAATCTTAAAGTAAATGTGAAGCTTTGTTATGTTTTACCTATCAAGTATCTTTCTTTTCAATTCTGCAATATTTCAATTCATAGTAGATTAAATATTTAATTGTTAATATCCTCACATCCACTGAAGAAAGAAAAGTGACAATATTAGTCAGTGTCAACTTAATAAAGTGGTACCAAAATACTTCCCACTTTTAGGTATCATTATCCTTTCATTTCTGAATAGAAAAGCATAGAGCAAAGGGATATTTTTAATAATTTCACTTTTATACATATGCCTCAGAGTGTACATTGTGAATGTGGGCAAGAATTTTAATTCTCTGAATTTCCATTTTTTGGTCGATATATGCCCTAATGGACATCTTAGGGAATCCACATTGCGGTGAACAGTGCCTATTTCACAGGATATTGACAGGTATTAACCATAAGCATATATGTTAAGGGTTGGGCATGTAGGGCTGGACTGTAGCTCAAGGGTTGATTGCTTGATTAATATGTATGAGGGTATGAGCCATAGGTTCTATCCTCACTACCAACACACACACACACACACACACACACACACACACAAAAACCCAAAAAACAGAAATGTAGTAGGCAATCGGTAAATGTTAGTTAAGAAGGAATCTACATTGGAAATGAATGGGTCATGGCAAAATAGAAGGTAAACATTTTAAATGCTGAACATAAGTGAACCACAGGTATTTATAATACATAAATACTGCAAATATATCAAGTTAAATTATACTGTGTAGACATAGCATAAATAGAAGGTTTATAAGCTATTAGAAATTTCCACTTTCAGTGATTAGACAGAACTGATATCTAAAACTTTGGTGTACCAAAGATCAAGAAATCTTTCATAAAATATTATATTCTTTTTATATGTGGCTGATCCCATAAGTATATATGAAGAATCTCCAAATCTAAAGCAAAAGGAAAGCTGAAAATCATATGGTTAGTTGACAAAGACCCTATAAGTGTCCTAGAAATATTTGAAGACCTCTCTATACCTTCAAAGCTTGAGTTTTAAGCACTGTGAAAGAACAAGAGAGAGGGCTTTGGCCCTATTAAACTGAAAGTTTAAAATGAAACCCCAGCACAAATCTGGGATCCTTGGAGGGCTATTTCTTCAGTGAAATGGTAGTTTAGAAAGTAACACACCTGCTGGCAAAGGTACACCATAACATGTCTATCCACCTTGACATGGGTTATGATTGAGGGGGAAAAAAATTTCCTCTGAGAATCTTAGCTCTAAGAGTTACAGGGCTAATAATTCATAAATAAGAAAAATTAGCATCAATTGTTTGTAACACTATGGAAAAAAGAGTAGACAAAAATCATTAATACATGTAGCAGGAAATACAGTTCGTTGGTAAATTGTTTGCCTGACATGTGAAGGGCCTTGGGTTCAGTCCTCATCAAGCTCCCCAAAATCACTAATAGAGGGAGAAATTCATTCACTCCTCAGAGCATGTTCATCAATTCCACATAAACAAAATTTAAACACACAAAGGAATGAGGACATCATGAAAATAAAAAGAAACAAACAACAAAAGCACAATTAGACCTCCAAATATTTCAGATACTGAAGTATTTGAATTACAAGATACAGAATGTGGAATAAGTGTTTTAAAGAGACAAAATAATAAAAATGGTAAGCAAGAGTAAGAGACTCTCAAAAAGTCCGAGAAATTTGAAAAAGAACCAAATAGAACTTTCAGAAATGAGAAATATAACCATTTACACTTAAAATGCAATGCAATAATTAAACAGCACACTGGAGTCATCTGAAGAGAGGAGCACAGAAGACCACAGAAAAACACAAAGACAGGAAAATATAAAACAGAGGTCAAAAGACATGGATGATAGCCTCAGAAGTTTAAATATATGTATAACTGAAATGCAGCAAAAAGTACAGAGTAATCGAGGGACACCTGCAGGTTCTGAAAGCCCAACATTAAGGTGAGGCACTGGCAACCTGCATGGATATTACAAGAATATAGGGAAGAAACTGTAATATCTCAGATCTACACTGCAAGAAAGGAAGGTAAATAGATAACATGAAAAACCAAGGGAGGAAAGTATCCCAAACAAACCAGGATACTACAATAACAGAACCCATGCTCAGTGAAGTTGATGAAATGTCAGAGAAGGAGTTCAGAAGGTTCATAATTAAAATGATTTGTGAATTAAAGAATGACCTAAATGAGAAAATACAGGCAAAAATTGATCACTACAACAAAGATATAAGAGAGCAAATACAGGTAGCAAAAGATCAAAAGATTACTTCAAACAAGAGATAGAAACTCTGAAGAAAAAAAAAAAAAAACAGTCAGAAATCCTTGAAATGAAGGAAACAATAAACCAAATAAAAAACACTACAGAAAACATCACCAACAGACTAGATCAACTGGAAGAAAGAACATCACATAATGAAGACAAAGTATATAATCTTGAAAATAAAGTTGACCACACAGTGAAGATAGTAAGAAACCATGAACAGAACATCCAAGAAATATGGGACAGTATCAAAACACCAAATATAAGAGTAATTGAGATACAAGAAGGCACAGAGTTTCAAACCAAAGGAATGCACAATCTCTTCAATGAGATAATATCAGAAAATTTCCCAAGCATGAAGAATAAATTGGAAAACCAAATACAAGAGGCTTACAGGACACCAAATGTACAAAATTACAACAGACCTACACCAAGACACATTATAATAAAAATACATAGCATACAGAAAAAGGATAGAATCTTAAAGGCCACAAGAGAGAGGAATCAGGTCACATGCAGGGGGAGACCAATTTGTATTATGGCAGATATTTCAACCCAGACACTCAAAGCCAAGAGATCATGGAACAACATATACCAAGCTCTGAAAGAAAATAGATGCCAACAGAGAATCTTATATCCAGCAAAACTAAGCTTTAGATTTGAGGATGAAATAAAAACCTTCCATGATAAACAAAAGTTAAAGGAATTTACAACTAGAAAGCCAACACTACAGAACATCCTCGGCAAAATATTCCATGAAGAGGAAATGAAAAACAATGATGAAAATCAGCAGAGGGAGGTACTACACTAAAGGATAAACCAATCTAAGGAGAAACCGTGTCAAGTTAAATACCAAAAATAAACAAAAATGGCTGGGAATACAAAACACATCTCAATAATAACTCTGAATGTTAATGGTCTAAACTCACCAATCAAAAAACATAGAGTAGCAAATTGGATTAAAAAAAAAAGAAGACCCAACAATATACTGTCTCTAAGAGACTCATCTCATAGTAAAAGACAACCACAGGCTGAAGGTGAAAAGTTGGGAGAAATCCTACCACGCACATGGACTGAGAAAATAAGTAGCAGTTTCCATTCTTATATCAAATAAAGTAGACTTCAAGCTAAAGTCAATCAAAAGGGATAAAAAAGGACACTATATACTACTCAAGGGAACCATACACCAATAAGACTTAACAATTATAAATATATATGCTCCCCAAAATGGAGCATCCATGTTCACCAAACAAACTCTTCTCAAGTTCAACAGTCAAATTGACCACAACACAATAATTCTTGGAGACTTTAACATACCCCTTTCACCACTGGATAGATGTTCCAACCAAAAGCTGAACAAAGAAACTATTGAACTCAAAAATACAATAAACAACTTAGACTTAACTGACTTATATAGAATATTTCATCCCTCAACGAGCAAATACACTTTCTTCTCAGAAGCACATGGATTCTTCTCTAATATAGATCATATACTAATCCACAAAAACAACTCCTAGCAAATATAAAAAGTAGAGATACTACCCTGCATTCTATCAGACCATAATGAAAGGAAATTAGAAATCAATGATAAAATAAGAAATAAAAGCTACTCCAACACCTGGAGACTAAATAATACGCTACTGAATGAACAATGGGTTGCAGATGACATCAAAGAGGAGATTAAAAAATTCTTAGAGGTGACTGAGAACACAGACACAACATATCAAAATCTCTGGGTCACTATAAAGGCAGTTCTAAAAGGAAAGTTCCTTGAATTGAGTTCATTCTTCAAATGAAGAAAAAGACAACAAATAAATGATTTAACATCTCAAAGCTCTAGAAAAATAAGAACAACCCAACACCAACAGCAGTAGAAGACTTGAAATAATTAAAATCAGAGCTGAAATCAATGAAATTGAAACAAAAGAAACAATTGAAAAATTGAGAAAAGAAAAAGTTGGTTCTTTGAAAAAAATAAATAAAATTGACAGACCCTTAGCTAGGCTAACAAAAAGAAGGAGAGAGAAAACTCAAATTACTAACATACATGATGAAAAAGGAAATATCAAAACAGACACTACTGAATTACAGGAGATAATTTGAAATTACTTTGAAAACTTGTCCTCCAATAAAATACAAAACATTGAAGGCATCGACAAATTTTTAGAGTCGTATGATTTGCCCAAATTGAAGCAGGATGATATACACAATTTAAACAGATCTATTTTAAGAGATAAAAAAAAAAAAGAAGATACCATCAGAAGCCTACAAAAAAAAAAAAAAAAAAAAAAAAAAAAAAAAAAAAAAAGCCCAGGACCAGATGGATACACAGCCGAGTTTTACAAGACCTTTGAAGAAGAACTAATACCAATACTTTTCAATTAATTTCAGGAAATAGAAAAAGAGGGAGGACTTCCAAACTCATTCTATGGGGCCAATATCACCCTGATCCCAAAACCAGGCAAAGACACATCAAAGAAAGAAAACTTCAGACCAATATCTCTAATGAACATTGATGCAAAAATTCTCAATGAAATTCTGGTAAATCAGATAAAAAAACATATAAAAAACATAGTAGACCACGATAAAGTGGGGTTCATTCCAGGGATGCAAGGATGTTTCAACATACAGAAATCAATAAATGTAATTAATTACATCAATAGACTTAAAGATAAGAACCATATTATTATCTCAATAGATAAAGAAAAAGCATTCAACAAAACACAGCACCCCTTCATGTTCAAAACACTAGAAAAACTAGGGATAACAGGAACATATCTCAACATCGTAAAAGCTATCTATGCTAAGCCCCAGGCCAAAATCATTCTAAATGGAGAAAAAGTGAAAGCGAAAGCATTCCCTCTAAAAACTAGAACAAGACAGGGACACCCTCTTTCACCACTTCTATTTAACATAGTTCTTGAAACGCTGGCCAGAGCAATAAGAGATGAAAGAAATTAAAGAGATACAGATAGGTCAAGTAGAACTCAAATTATCACTATTTGCTGACAATATGATTTTATACCTAGAAGACCCAAAAAGTCCACCAAAAAACTTCTAGAACTCATAAATGAATTCAGCAAAGTAACAGGATACAAAATCAACACCCATAAATTTAAGGCATTTCTATATATCAGTGACAAATCTTCTGAAAGGGAAATGAGGAAAACTACTCCGCTTACAATAGCATAAAAAAAATACTTGGGAACCAACTTAAACAAAGACATGAAAGACCTCTATAATGAAAACTACAGAACACGAAAGAAAAAAATAATAGAAGATCTTAGAAAATGGAAAGATCTACCTTGCTCTTTGATAGGCAGAATTAATATTGTCAAAATGACCATACTACCTAAAGAGCTCTACAGATTTAATGCAACTCCAATCAAAATTCCAATGACATTCCTCATAGAAATAGAAAAAGCAGTCATGAAATTCATCTGGAAAAATAAAAGACCCAGATTAGCTAAAGCAATCTTTAACAAGAAGAGTGAAGCAGGTGGAATCACTATACCAGACCTTAAATTATACTACAGAGCAATAGTAACATAAACATTGTTGGGGAGTTAAGAACACATCTGCCGAAAAGGAACTCTTAGGCTGCTTTCCAAGCCCTGTTACGGACCTGACCTAAGCAGGAGGCGTTCCTCAGACATATCGTGGGAACCGAAACTACTCTAGGGTTAGGGTGGGGGCTCCACCAATACCATTTTTCATGCTTCCTGTGTGTTCCTGTATTCCTTTTGTTTATTGGTCCTGGTCCCCTATGCCGGGGTCCAGCCCCAGCAGGGTTGGGGGTCTTCGTGGTCATGGGGTTGTGACGGGGTAGACAGCGTCGGCGATGGGATGGACACAACCACACAGACTCACAGGCCAGTGTAGAATGCTGACAAGTTTATTGAGTTCACACACAGTTTTTATACATTTTTTAAAGTATAACATGCCAAGAATGTAGTTAACATAAAACCCATAGAATTCCTGGTACAGAACAGGCTTACTGCAAAAAGTGATTGTATGAGACAATAACACCCCCACCACATCCCCTACTATTGTTCTGATTTAATATCTAAGCTATGAACGTAATCAGCAAAGTTGATCTTAAGTTTCTATTTCATCATAAATGCTCTTGACATAGTGCTTAGCTGTGGTAAACAAGCTAGACTCTTAACTCTATTAGCCTAGGTTAAACTTTAAGTTCGGGTTAGTCAAGAGGGCAGTGATCTCAGTGGTTGCCATGGCAAGGGTTAGTCAAAAGGGCAGTGATCTCAGTGGTTGCTATGGCAAATTTCCTTGTAGATAATTGCCATATTGTTTAGTAAAGTAAATCTTACTAGAACGGGATCGCAGGCACCAAAATCTAACATTTAACTTATGCCTATGAATACTTTTACCCCTCCACCATATAACATTTCCTGATTCTGGATCTAACTAACCCATGGGACACAAGAGAGGGTCTCTGTAGTAGGAAGCACTATAATTTTATTCTGTTTCTGATTACTAACAGTGAGACTATGTGCTTTTTGCATACTCATGACTGGAGAAACAGGTGGCTCTGTGACTGTTCTCACATATAACAATACATGTTTATAACAATCACCCAGGAAGAAAACACATCACATGGTGGCAGAGAATTATTTACTGTTTTTGGTAGGGAAGGGGTTATGGTTTCTAATGTTTTATTAATATTCTCAGAAAATGCTGTAGTATTCCCCTCACCCCCAGCAATCACCACTAGAAAATAGTATGAATATTATATTATTAGGAAAATAGTGCAAAAAAGGCACCAGAGCCCAGAGGCATACATCTGGCATTATCTCGAGATGATGAGTCCTTGCAAACATCATTCTCCCAGTGGATCCTTGTCAAACACTGGTTGGGTTGCCAGGTGCCCCCCGCAGCTCCCCCCTTTTTGCTTTAAAGCTAAAGGATGCCTTCTTGAATTTTGATCTTTTTCAAAAGTTTGGTGATTACACATTATGAGACAGAGTATTTATATGATTAGCTGTATGAATTTCTTTAACTAAAGCAGTAGAAGAAATATCAATAGAGCCTAATGTAAGCTACCTGGTAGCGAAACCCGGGAAAAAAATCTCGGAGGCAGAGTTAAGCTTTTACTACTTTTACTTCTACTTTCTTAGAGCTTAGAGAGGGAAAGAAAGATTTTTAGAGAGAAAGATTAAAGCGAGCTTTTCTTCTTGTCTTCTTAGCTTAGAGTTAGAGTCTTAGAGAGAAAGAAAGATAGAGCTTAGCTTAGAGTAAGATTAGAGCTTCTTTCTTCTCTCTTCTTTCTTCCTTCTTCTTTCTTCTGTCTTCTGTCTTCCTTGGGAGCCTCGGCCTAACTCTGACCAGTCATTACTTCTTCTATCTGGTTTCTCTTCTGTAACCGCTCTGCCTACGTTCTGGCCGCTCTGATTCTTCTGACCGACCGAGTGACTGCCCGGCTGACTGAATTCTCCGTTCTCCTAACTCGGACCGCTTTCACCCGGTTATATACCTTCAGCTTTGCGGGTGCCTACAGGTGCGTCACATACATATCAGGTGGAACTTATGGCTTCCAGCTAGCTGCAACAGCCCTTCCTAATTAGGGCTCCTTCACCTAATATTCCTATAAGAGCAGAAATACCTGATATAAGAGCTGCAACAAATGTTTTTTGGCCTAATTAATTTATTTAACTCCTTTAATATCTCAATTCTTAGATCATCATATCATTTTTTATTTAACTTAACAGGAAGCATTACATAAGAAGGTTGATGAACTATTATAAAAATTGTATAGTTTTTAGGCATAGGACTTTGTAAACAATTAGTTATTATATACTTTTGGCAATTAACAGTAAGCCAAATATGACTAATCAGCAGAAACTGTAATTGTTTGACAAGAAAGTAGAGTGATGAATAATAAGAAACACCTTTTTTGGGGGGTTGATAGTGACCCCTGAGCAATAACCAGGCATTGTGCCTGAGTTGTTAAGTTCTTTATATAACTCCCAAGAGGGCAGCATAGACGTTCATGTTGATTGAGCCTGTTGCAGCTAGGAGGTGAGAGACAGGTTAGCAAAGTCACAGGTCAGTTGTTCATCCTGGGTCGATAGAGAAGTTTTCAGGTACGGCTGGCATTGAAACCTCTGTCTGCAGTGGGGCTGGTTTATGATGTCTCACAAGATGTTCAGGAATCTACAGAGGTGTTGAAGGTCCTGTGAAAAAAACTCAAGCACAGCCTCAACTGGATGTCAAAAGGACATTAGGTCTTTTTCATTGACCTTTAAAAGGTCTTTTTACTTTATTAGAGGCTTGTTAGTTATTACTTGTTTTGACCAGTGTCTTTTTATAGGTGTTAATTTTGAATCATAAGATTTTTGAAATTTATTTTTCAGTTAGACTTTCTTATTATTTTATTGACTTAGACCCTTTTCTCACTTACTTAGACCTTCTTATTTACTTTTTCACATAAAGACTTTCTCATTTTGAAACCTTTTTTATTGAATATGGTTTTTATATCTATAAACTTTTAATTTCTTTTTCTCTTGTATTAACCTCTTTTTTCTGTTTACCTTTTGAAATATTTTTATAATAATTTAAACTTAGATAAATTATTTTATTTAAATAAAAATATTTTGTTATTTACAGTACTTTACCTGTTGGAACTTTAATTTCTTTTAGTGATGATAAAGTAACATTAAAATCTATTATTTTTAATTTGCCAACTTATGAAAACAACCAATAATGTTACTCAATGAAATTGAAGGAGTTACTTGATGGCATATTTAATAGTTAGTATTTTAACCTTGTAAATTAATTAGATGTCTAACAAATGAAGTTATTTATAGATGAGTAATTTTAAGTTAAATTTGTTTTACTTTTACTAAAATATTAGACAAGTGTAGTGAATATTATTACCTACTTTTTCCTTGTTGAAGATAAGTCCTGCAACCAAGGGATATTAAGGCATCAACATTTTATTAGTTTTTTGACCACCTAGAGAGAATTGTGAGTTGAGTTTCATTTTAAAGACACCTTTATATTTATTTGTTTATCTAATATATATTTAACCTTTTAAATCATGTGAATTAAAGGTATTTGGATCCATTTATAGAAATTTTGATGAGAGCTCATTATCTATTTATCAATCTTATATTACATTTATGACACATAGACATAGACATACAACATATAACACAAGTGTGCACACACAACACAATAGCAAAAGCTTTTTAGCTTTTTGTAGATGAATATCCATTGCAATGGTACAGATGTTTAAAAACTCTATAATTGAATAAAAAATAAAACTGATCAAAACAACATTAACTTAGGTGTATAAGATTAAAATTATGAGCTCAAAATATATATATATATATATATATATATATATATATATATATATATATATATATAATCTTTAAAAAAAAGCAAGAATCTTTATAAAAATGACCGGCCGGTAATAAAAACCCAGGTAAAGAGACACTTTTACCTTATTTCTTCTTTTAGGGTTTAAGCTTGAAGTTTTTCCATTTGTATTTTAATGTAAGTCTTGACTGAGGTCTGGAAGTAAAACTGCTTTTTTGTTAGTTTTACAATATTAAACACTGATTTTTTAGTTAGTTGATCAGCAGAAGCATTTCTTATATTTAAAGAACCAGAGAGATTAGAGTGTCCCCGGATATGTCCTATAAAAATTTATTTACTTTCTGATGAATTAAAGACTGTAATTTCATAAGACTATATATTATAGATGATTGAGATGATAAAGTAGAATTTTTAATAATAGGAAACAAATTAACAATATATTGAGAATCAGTATACAAATTAAATGTTTGAAACACCCTTTTAAAGGCAGCAATAATTGTAATAAGCTCAGTTCTTTGAGCAGAGGTCTGAGAAGTTTGCTGTATTATAGGTGCATTATCATCAATAATAGTAACTGCAATTCCATTAGATGACCCATGTGTAAATATCAATGATATTTAGGAGATATAAATTTAACTTTTGAAATAAATTAGACTGTGTTGTTTGTTGCCAATCAAAAGGAGTCATCTATTTTGTTGTAATTGAATCAAATATTTATAAAGTATAAAGGAAATTTGAGCTGAAATTTTTGACTGCAGTTTTGAGCTCTTTAACCAATTGTCCCAAGTAATAAAACCTAACAAATATAAGACAATTATTTTGATAAAAGTAAACCAATGATTTAGACTTTGCTTTATAATAGTACATTCGATTTATTAAATTGTTAATTATTGCCAATTTAATTACAAATTTTTGAAACTTATTTTTTACTTACATAGACTCTGTTATTACTTATTAAACTTTATCATAAACTTTTTAATTTTATAAATTATCTTATGTCATTTTTCCAAATTATTTTATTTGCTGTTTTAACAATGTCTCTAATTAAAAATCCCGTTGAGTCTCTTTTATAAAGGTACTGTAGAAAGAAACTCCCATTTTTTATTATCATCTGTAAAAGTAATAGGAAATGTAAAATTTAAATCTCCTGCTTTTAAAAGCCCCCTTCATAGCTCCTTTAAAGCCTACACTTTGAGAAGGAGGAGGCAGAGTATTGCCCAATTTGGGTATGTTTGTATCTAGTTGGAGATTTCACAGGAGCTTTATATGGCCCCTTTGTTATAGGGGCTGTGAAATCTTTTTTGTGATATTTAGTAGCTGCCTTCTCTAAATATTCTTGATCTTTAGGGGAAAACTGATTATTTAAATCATCTTTTGTATCAGAAAAAGAAGCAGTATGTTTATAGTTAATAGCATTGGAAGCTGCTCCTATAAGAGGAGTTTGTTTTGGCATTGTTACCCCATCTTCCAAGCAAACTGCTTCAAAAATAGGATCTAAACCATCTTTAAATAAATTCCATAAGGGAAAGGCATCTGAGGGACATTCCTCAGAGGCAAAAATTCTTATATAAGTATGCAAATCTTCACCCACTTTACGCCATGTTTTCAAGTCTAAGGTCCCTTGCTCTGGGAACCATGGCAAACATTCTTGTATAAACTGAAAGAACTTTTTTATCTGCTTTGTACTTAAAGTAACACCTTTCTTGGATAGCATATGCTTAGCAATATCTATGTATAAGGCTCGTTCCTCACTCTCGTTACTTCCCATGGCAATTATTCTGACTATCCCTGCCCCTACTCACTCAGTCTATTCTACTGAGGGGACCGCGGCTCCCTAGGCAGGATCCTAGCTGTCTATGAATAATTTAAGGGGAAGGGTCTTACCAGTTGCCCCACGACGTTGGGCGCCACCCCTATAAATGTTGTCCACCTTCCTCAATAAACTTGAGTTCCAACGCTGACCTGACTGAGCTCCCTGGTATTTTTCCTGGGTCTTCTGAAAGCAAAGGAGGGAATACCAGCGACCTCTTACCTTCCCATTTTTGCCTTATTGCTGAGGTATGCTTTCCCAGCCTTCTTTGCTGGACAGAGAAGGTCCATCCCGGGACTAGGGATAGCTAAAGACCTCAGCCTCTTTATCTTCCCTACAAAACATCATGGTACTGGCACCAAAATTGACTTGTAGACCAATGGTACAAAATAGAGGACTCAGAGACTATTGCATATAATTTCAGTTATCTTATATTAGATAAAGTCACCAAAAATGTACATCAGAGAAAAGATAACCTCTTCAAGAAATGGTGCTGGGAAAACTGGAAATCCATATGCAACAAAATGAAATTAAAACCTTATCTCTCACCATACACAAAATTCAACTCAAAGTGAATCAAGGATATAGGAATTAGACCAGAGACACTACACCTAATAGAAGAAAAAGTAAGTCTAATCTCCAACATGTCGAATTAGGCTCTTACTTCCTTAATAAGACTCCTATAGTGGAAGAATTAATATAAAGAATCAATAAATGGGATACATTCAAACTAAAAAGCTTCTTCTCAGCAAAAGAAACAATCACTCAGGTGAATAGAGAGCCTACTAATTGGGAACAAACTTTTACCACATGCACATCAGATAGAGCAGTAATCTATAGAATATATAAAGAACTCAAAAATCTTAATACCAAAAAAAAAACAAAAACAAAAACAAAAAAAAAAAAAAACCCAAATAACCCAATCAATAAATGGGCCAAGGTCCGGGCGTGGTGGCACACGCCTGTAATCCCAGCACTTTGGGAGGCTGAGGCAGGAGGATTGAGAGTTCAAAGCCAGCCTCAGCAATGGCGAGGCACTTAGCAACTCAGTGAGACCCTGTCTCTAAATAAAATACAAAAAAGGTCTGGGGATGTGGCCCAGTGGTCGAGTGCCCCTGAGTTCAATCCCCAGTACCACACACACACAAAAAAAAAATGGGCCAAGGAACTGAGAAGACACTTCTCAGAAGAAGATATAAAATCAATCAACAAATACATGAAAAAATGTTCAACATCTCTGGCTATTAGAGAAATTCACATCAATACCACTCTGATTTCATCTCACACCAGTCAGAATGGCAGCTATTAAGAACACAAACAACAATAAATTTCGGAGAGGATATGAGGAAAAAGGCACACTCATACATTGCTTGTAGGACTGAAAAATTGTGCAGCCAATATGGAAAACAGTATGGAGATTCCTTGGAAAACTGGGAATGGAACCACCTTATTACTCAACTATCCCACTCCTCGGTCTATACCCAAAGGACTTAAAAACAGCATACTACGGGGACACAGACACATCAATACTTATAGCAGCACATTTCACAGTAGTTAAACTATGGAACCAACCTAGATGCCCTTCAGTAGATGAATGGATTAAAAAAATGTAGTATATACACAATGGAATATTACTCAGCAATAAAAGAAAATAAAATCATGGCATTCACAGGTAAATGGATGAAGTTGGAGAATATAATATTATGTGAAGTTATCCAATCCTGAAAAGCCAAATGCTGAATATTTTCTCTGATTTAAGGAGGCCAATTCACAGTGGGGTTGGGAAGGGAAGCATAGGAGGATTAGGGGAACACTAGAATGGCCAATGGGGAGGGGAGAGGGAGGGGACAAAGGGGTGAAGAAAATATAAAAGATGGTAGAATGAGATGGACATAATTACCCTAAGTGCATGTATGAAGACACAAATGGAGAGGAGGAGGAAAGATGGAGGACAGCAGAGAGGTGCTCTCAACAGACTGTCACTAAAAGAGGCTTAGCGGGAAGTTTGAACGCGTTCCTAGCAATACTCCTGCAACTGAGAGGGAGCTGAGACATCCGTGCACATATGGATGGTAAAATACAATGAACTCCAGACCGCCGATGCACGGGGTCCAGTGTGAGAGGCCCACAAACCAAACCAGCATTAGCAGCGCAGTTGCTGCGGTAACATTGCAGTAAGGGAAGTATAGAGGACAGCTTTAAAATCAAATAGCACAGAAGAATAAAAAGGAAGCTAGACACGAGCAGCAAGCAGTGGCCTCATAGATTTCTTTCACACAAATTGCCAAACGGGACCTGCATGCTTTGGAGTGACACACAGGTCTGGGGTACTGCTGTTGAGACCAAGGAAATCACCGCCATCTTGAAGGAAATCCGTGGCTGACCAGGACAAAGAAACAAGGAAGGAAGAAAAGCAGCTGCAGGCATCCAAGGATCCAGCCAGGGCTCGGAGAACAGTACACACCTGGGTGAGACATGGGTCACCAGCAGGGGAGGGCCTGTCTGAGGCCAGCGCAGAAACCCCGAGAACTATATATGGGGGCGAGCGAGGGGAATGCGCGCCTTTTGGATGAACCCTTTCCTGGTGCCATTCACGTACTGACACAACCCCCCCCCCCAGCAACTTTTCTGCTGTGCCATTCTGCCACTGGCCAAAGGTGCAGACTTGACGCCACTAATTTGTGCTCTGTGACTGTCTGGGTGTGAGCTGGGACAACTGGCTTAAACTGGAAGGGAAAAAAAGGGCTTCCCAGGGTCCTGTTTCTTTGAGACTTGTTCCTGGGTTCGACTCCATTTTGTGTGTGTGTGTGTGTTTTGTTTTTTGTTTTTGTTTTGTTCTTATTCTGTTTGATAGTGTGCTTATTTGTTTGTTTGTGTTCCTCTTTCTTTCTCTTCTTCCCTTCTCACTTTTGTCTCTTCTTCCTTCATCTTCTCTATTTACACCCTGTCACTGTGTACTCATCAGAGGCAAAAACAAGTTATACGCAGAAATTGGGATTTCTAGATCTGGGGCAATTGAACTATACAGCAAAGCAGTGTTATATATAGTTTACTCTCTATTTTCTTGACTCACTTTCTATCTCCTCTCTCTTACACTAATTCTTATTTCTTTGTTATCTTTTATTGTTCCTTTTAATTTTTTTCTTTTTCATCTTTCTATTTTTTTCTTCTCTCAAAGGCTACATAAGTTTGGTTTATATATAATTCGGTCTTCCCTCTAAATCACTCACTCCATTCTCTTTCCTGTCCCATCTGATGATATTAAAGCACTTCCATAGAATTCTATATTCATACTTCCTAAGAAAGAACATCTCAATAACCTCACTTCCTTCTTCCTAAACATATCATCTCTGTGTCCAATACTGAAACTGTAAACCCCAACACAAGCATACAGAGTAAATTGGAAACAATACCTGAGCTAAATAAATCTGTATATAGTGATCAAACTGGTATTTACTGAATAGAAAGTGTTAGATCTTAAAGTGTAATGTATTTATAAGGGGATCTGACAGCATTGTACCACAGTAGCAACATAAGGCTATAAGGTGAAATCTAAATAGTCAAGGTCCCACAGTGCTAGAAGAATAGACACACAAGCATTATGAAGAAACAAGGGAAGAAAGTGACTGAAACAAATCAACATACCCCCCAGTAGATTCCATGGCAAGCACAGTTGGTCAAATGCCAGAGATGGAATTTAGAAGCTACATATTTCAAATGTTTATGGATTTTAAGAATGAACTCAAAAATGAGATGAGAGAGCAAATACAGGCAGTAAAAGAGCATTTTGACAAAGAACTCCAAAAACAAATACAGGAAGTGTTGTGCCCCGTGGCTTAGGACCCCCAAGAAGACTACAGAGTCCTTGGTCAATGCATGCAACAAAGAGTCATTTATTAGCAAGATTGAGCTTGGTCCTCTGCGCACTCAGTAACTGGTGATGCTAAGAGGCCCCTAGCTCAGATTTAGCAGGGTTTTTATGATGAAATACAAACAGGTTAAGGGAGGTTTCACAGCGTTCTTCTGATTGGTTGACATGTAAAGTTTCATAGAAAGCATTTTATTTTTATGTTTTGGGTCAGCCTGATGGCAAGGGGTCGGGTGGTCAGCCACCCAGCTTTTGCAAAATAGACAAAATAAAGAGCAGGAACATTCTGCGGTTTTTCTGAGAATTGAGGACAATTTGGGAAGGACTTGTGTTTACACAAGTTTTTGCATTTTCTCATCTTTTAGAAGCAAAAGATCACTTCAATAGGGAGATAGAGAGTCTAAAGAGAAACCAAACAGAAATTCTGGAAATGAAAGAAGGAATAAACCAAACTAAATGCTCAATTGAAGGCATCACCAACAGATTAGACCACTTGGAAGAAAGGACCTCTGATAATGAAGACAAAATATATATCCTGGAGAAAAATCTGTATTAAGTGGCAAAAGTTGTAAGAAATAATAACAGAGCATTCAAGAATTATGGGACAACCTAAAAAGACCAAACTTAAGAGTGATCAGGGTTGAAGAAGGAGCAGAGTTTCAAACCAAAGGAATGAGTAATTTATTCAATAATATAATAGCAGAAAATTTTCCAAACATGAGGAATGAATAGCAAAACCAAGTTCAAGAGGCTTACCAAAGACCAAACATACAAAACCACAACAGATCCACACCAAGTCACATTATAATGAAAATGCCTAATATACTACACAAGTGAGAATATTAAAAGCCACAAGAGAAAGGAAGCAGATTATATAGGGGGAAACCAATTAGACTGTGCTCAGATTTTTCAACCCAGACATTAAAAGCTAGAAGATCCTGGAATAGCATATTTCAAGCTCTGAAAGAAAAGGGATGTCAACCAGGAATCTTATACCCAGCAAAATTGAGCTTTAGATTTGAAGATGAAATAAAAACCTTCCACAACAAACAAAAGTTAAAAGATTTCACAACTTGAAAGCCAGCACTTCTGAACATCTTGGGCAAAATTTTCCACAAAGAAGAAGAGAAAAATAACAATGAAAATCAACAAAGGGAGATAGTAAACTAAAGGAATTATAAAACAGAGGAGAATCCAAATCAAGCTAAATACCATAATAAAATTAAAAATGTATGGAAATAAGAATCACATCTCAACAATAACCTTGAATGTTAATGGCCTAAACTCACCATTCAAAACACACAGATTGTCAGACTGGATTAAAAGAAATGACCCAAAAAGTTGCTGTCTCCAAGAAACACACCTCATAGAAAAAGACATCAAGCGATTGAAGGTGAAAGGCTGGGAAAAGTCTTATCATGCACATGGGCTGCGGAAGCAAGAGGGGTTTCCATTCTCATATCAAATAAGGTAGACTTCAAGCCAAAGCTCATCAAAAGGGACAAAGATGGATATTATTTACAACTTAAGGGAACCATTCATCAACAAGATATAACAATTATAAATCTATATTCCCCAAATAATGGTAAAAAAAAATGGGGCACCTACATTCACGAAAAAAACTCTTTTCAAGTTCAAGAGTAAAATAGACCACAACACAATTATTCTAGGGGACCCCAACATACCTCTCTCACCAATGGATAAATCATCTAAACAAAAGCTAAATAAAGAAAATGTAGGTCTCATTAAAACAATTAATAACTTAGACCTAATGGACATATACAGAATATTTCATCCCTCAGTGAATGAATACACTTTCTCCTCAGCAGCACATGGCTCCTTCTCCAAAATAGAATATATATTATGCCACAAGGCAAATCTCAGCAAATATAAAAAAGTAGAGATACTACCCTGCATTCTATCAGACCATAATGGGATGAAATTGGAAATCAATGACAAAACAAGAAACAAACAAACAAAAAAAAAAACTATTCTCACAACTGGAAGCTAAACAACATTCTACTGAATGAACAAGGGGTTGAAGAAGACATCAAGGAGGAGATTAATAAATTCCTAGACGTGAATGAAATCACGGACATATAGTATAGAAATCTCTGGGATACTATGAAGGCACTAGTAAGAGGAAAATTCATTGCACTGAGTTTATTCCTTAAAAGAAAAAAAAAAAAAAAAAACAAATAAATGACTTAACATCACACATCAAAGCAATAGAAAAAGAAGAACAGATCAACACTAAGAGCAGTAGAAGACAAGAAATAATTAAAATCAGAGCTGAAATTAATGAAATTGAGACTAAAGAAACAATTCAAAGAATTGACAAAATCAGAAGTTGGTTCTTTGAAATAATAAATAAAATTGACAGACCCCTAGTGATGCTAATGAAAAGAAGAAGAGAAAAAAGTCAAATTACTGACATCTGTGATGAAAAAGGAAATATCACAACAAACACCTCAGATATAAAGGACATAATTAGAAACTACTTTGAAAACTTCTACTCTAATAAAACAGAAAATATTGAAAGCATTGACAGATTTCTAGAGTCCTATGAATTGCCCAAACTGGAACTGGAGGCTATACACAATCTAAGTAAGTCAATTTCAAGCGAAGAAATAGAAGATGCCATCAAAAAACTACCAATAAGAAAAAGTCCAGGTCCTGATGGGTTTACAGCCTAGTTCTACAAGACCTTCAAAGAAGAACTAATGCCGATGCTCTTCAAATTACTTCAAGAAATACAAAAAGAGGGAGCTCTTCCAGACTCTTTCTGTGAGTCCAATATCACATTAATTCCAAAGCCAGGCAAAGACACAGCCAAGAAAGAAAACTTCAGGCCAATATCTTTAATGAACATAGATACAAAAATCCTCAACAAAATTCTGGCAAATCAGATTCAAAAACATATCAAAAAGATAGTGCAACATGATCAAGTGGGGTATATCCCAGGAATGCAAGGTTGGTTCAACAATCGGAAATCAATAAACATAATACATCACATGAAGACTTAAAAATAAAAAACATGATCATCTCAATAGATTCAGAAAAAGCATTTGACAAAATACAACACCACTTTATGTTCAAAGCTCTAGAAAAATTAGGAATAACAGGAACATATCTCAACATTATAAAAGCTATCTATGCAAAACCTCAAGCTAACATTATCATAAATGGAGAAAAATTGAAAGCATTCACTTTATAAACTGGAACAAGACAGGGATGCCCCCTTTCACCACTGCTATTTAACATAGTACTGGAAACTTTGGCCAGAGCAATTAGACAGACGAAAGTAATTAAAGGGATCCAGATAGGAAAAGAAGAGCTCAAATTAGCACTATTTGCTGATGACATGATAATATACCTAGAAGACCCAAAAAACTCCAACAGAAAACTTTTACAACTAGTAAATGAATCCAGCTATGTAGCAGGATACAAAATTAATACCCATAAGTCAAAGGCATTTTTGTGCATCAGTGATAAAGCCTCTGAAAAGGAAATGATGAAAACGACTCCATTTACAATAGCATCAAAAAAAAAAAAATACCTGTGAATCAACTTAACGAAAGAGGTGAAGGACCTCTATAACAAAAACTATAGAACACAAAAGAAAGAATTATAGAAGACCTCAGAAGATGGAAAGACCTACCTTGCTCTTGGATAGGTAGAATTAATATTGTCAAAATGTCCATAGTACCAAAAGCATTATACAAATTTGATGCAATTCCAATCAAAATTCCAATGACATTTCTCAAAGAAATAGAACAAGCAGTCATGAAATTCATCTGAAAAAATAAGAGACCCAGAATAGCTAAAACAATCCTGAGCAAGAAAAGTGAAGCAGGTGGCATCACCATATCATATTTTAAATTATACTACAGAGCAATAGTAACAAAAACAGCAAGGTATTGGCACCAAAACAGACTAGTAGACCAATGGTACAGAATTGAGGACACAGAGACTAATACATATAATTTCAGCTATCTTACATTAGACAAAGTTGCCAAAAATGTACAGTGGAGAAAGGATAGCCTTTTCAACAAATGGTGCTGGGAAAACTGGAAATTCATATGCAACAAAATGAAATTAAACCTTTATCTCTCATCATGCACAAAATTCAATTCACAGTGGATCAAGGACTTAGGAATTAGACCAGAGACAATACATCTAATAGAAGAAAAAGTAAGCTACAATTTCCAACATGTCAAACTAGGCCCCATGTTCTTTAATAAGAATCCTGTACCACAAGAATTAATATCAAGTATTAATGAATGGGATAGATTCAAACTAAAAAGCTTCTTCTCTGCAAAAGAAACAATCAGTGAGGTGAATAGAGAGCCAACTAATTGGGAACAAATATTTAATATATGCAATTCGGATAGAGCACTAATTTCTAGAATATATAAAGAACTCAAAAAACTTAACTCCTAAAAAACAAATAACCCAATCAATAAATTGGCGAAGTAATTGAAAAGACACTTCTCAGAAGAAGATACATGATTAATCAACAAATACATGAAAAAAATGCTCAACATCGCTGGCACTTAGAGAAATACAAATCAAAACTACCCCAAGATTTCATTTCACTCCAGTCAGAATGGCAGCTATCAAGAACACAAACAACAATAAATGTTGGAGAGGATGTGGGGAAAAAGGCACACTCACACATTGCTGGTGGGACTGCAAAATGGTACAACCATTATGGAAAGCAGTATGGAGATTTCTTGGAAAAATGGGAATGGACCCACCCTATGAACCAGCCACCCCACTCCTGGGTCTATTCCCAAAGGACTTAAAAACAGCATATTACAGTGACACAGCCACTTCAATGCTCATAGCAGCACAATTCACAATAGCTAGATTGTGGAACCAACCTAGATGTAGCTCAGTTGATGAATGGATAAAGAAAATGTGGTACATATACACAATGGAATTTTACTCAGCAATAAAAGAGAATAAAATAATTTCATTCACAGGTAAATGGATGAAGTTGAGAATATAATGCTAAGTGAAATCAGTCAATCTAAAAAATCCAAATACCGAATGTTTCCTCTGATATAAGGAGGCTGCTTCACAGTATTGTTGGGTCGGGGTACATAGGAGGATTAGAGGAACACTATAATGGTCAAAGGGAAGGTAGGGTAAAGGAGGGAGCAAGGGGGGATAGAGGGGAAAAAAAGAAAAAGTGGTTGAATAAAATGGATATCATTATTCTAAATGCATGAATGAAGACTTGAATGCTATGAATACACTTTGTATACAAACTGTTTTGTGTAAAAAGATGCTCTATATGTGCAGTATGAATTGTAATACATACTACTACTATAAATAAAAAATATTAAAAAAATTTTAAAAAGACACCAATGGTGTAAATATACTTTGTATACAACCAGAAATGTGTAAAAATGTGCTCTATAAGTATAATATAAAATGTAATGCATTCTACTTTCATTTTTAACAACTTCAAATAAATAAATAAATCTTAATGTTATTTATAACTATTATGACCCAATAAAAATAGAAATTAAGACTTTAAGAGTAACAAATAAAAAATAGAAATATATGAGTTTCAAAATTAGAAAGAAATAAGGAGAACTAAAAACAATGACCTAAATTAATTTAAAAGAAATAGCAAAAGGAGAAAGAAAACTCATAGAAAAGACAGGGTAAATACAAAGAACATAAAAAATTAGAAACATACACAAATACAATAGTAATCATAATAAATATAAAATGGTCAAACATTTTCGCTAGAATAAATTTTGCAGATTGGCTAATAATATATAATCCAGCTACATGCTGTTGACAAAAGGTAGCATATACCTGTATACCTATAAATATAATTTTATAAAAAATATTTTAAATAAAATGTATAAATATACATAGATTTATCAATAATAGGATGCAGAAAGATTAAGAGGATATTAAAAATTTTATCAATGTAGGATGGACAGGTCTAGAAATCTAACATACATGAGAGCAGTAGTTAATAATAATATATTTTATCTGGACATTTTGCCAAATGAATAGATTATAGCCATTCTTGGCACTCCAAAAAATGAGTAACTATGTAATATAAGGAATATATTAATTTGTTTCATTGTAGTTACCATTGTACTATCTACATGTATTCCATAATATTGTGTTAAAGATTTTGATTATATGCAATTAAATTTATTTTAAAACTAAAATATTACATCAATAAACATCATTATATTTGAGGATGTAGCTCAGTGGTAGAGTACTTGGTCAGCATACTCAAGGACCTGGGTTTAATTCCAAGCACATCCAAAAATAGAAAAGAAAAGATAAAAGAAAAGAAAACCAAATTTGCAAAAGACAAAGTGCAAAGTGACTAAGAGCAATCAGAGAATACATCACCCTGGCTGGGGAGGCTGAGGCAGGAGGATAGCGAGTTCAAAGCCAGCCTCAACAATAGTGAGGTGCTAAGCAACACAGTGAGACCCTGTCTCTAAATAAAATAAAAATAGGGCTGGGGATGTGGCTCAGTGGTTGAGTGCCTCTGAGTTCAATCCCCAAGTACACCCCACAAAAAAAATACATCACAACAATAAAATATTTTACTGAAACTTTCTTGGTTAAATTGATCAGGAATGCCAAAAATTTATAAAACAGATTTAAACAGCTCATTTTACTATTTTAATATAATGGAGATATATATGTGTATGTATATATATATATATATAATTTCCAAGTATTACCATTTTCATAAATGTGTAATATATGCTTGTGAAAATTTGCATTGTCTATTTTGGTGAGGCACAGGGTACTTAATTGCATATATATATATATATATATATATATATATATACATATTTCATGAATGTTTAACATGTGCTTATATAAAAATGTGCATTCTGTATTTGTTGGGTGTGTATTTTATATAAGCACTCAGTGGTCATTTATGAAAATTGACAATGTAATTAGTCAAAAAGCAGGCTCAACCATTCAGAGAATTCACATCAAATAGACCATGTTCTTTGCTACATGAAATTAACCAGAAATAATATTAAATAAGTTTTTAAAAATAATTTTCGGGGCTGGGATTGTGGCTCAGCGGTAGAGCGCTCGCCTCACGCGTGTGCGGCCCGGGTTCGATCCTCAGCACCACATAAACATAAATGCATTGCATTGTGTACAACTAAACCAAATAAATAAATATTAAAAAAATAATTTTCATTTGAATCTAAAAATCTAATTTAAATAATTTAGAGTTCTAAAATGGAATTGAAATGAAAATTAGAAAATAACTATAAAGGACATGTCAATTAAAATACTAGATTACATATTGAAACTCATGAAATTTAGCTAAAATGTTATTTAAATAAAATATAGCTCAGTTTAGATATGAAAAAAAATATTGAATACTTGTGAACAAGGCATCTTGTTTAAGAAATTAGAAAATAAAAGTTGAAATTAGAAAAAAAAATTTGGAAGGAAACATCTTGTTTAATAAATTAGAAAATAAAAATTGAAAGGAAAAATATAAAGTTTAAGAACAGAAAATAAGAACAATTGAGGGGGAAGGAAGGGCAGGATAAGGAAAAACAGTGGAATGAATCTGACTTAACTTTGCAGTGTACATATATAAATATATTACAATGAGTCTCACCATTATATATATCCACAGTGAAAGAAAAGTGGTGCAGGACTGATCACACATACACTTGGGATAAGAAGCGAGTTTATTGTCAGGAGCCTAACAAGGTTGCTCTGCACAAAGAGAGGGACAGCAGCAGAAAATCCCACTTGAATGTTACCTTTTATAGGCTAGACTCATGGCTGAGCGCTAGAGAAGGGTTTATTTAGTCTTGACTGACATAGTAAGCATACCCTGATCTTGTGGAAGGCAAGTTTGTTTCTTGGGAACAGAGATAGGCAGTTTTCCTATCTCTCAGAAGGGGAACAGGGAAACGGGCATGTCCCCTTATCTTCTCAAGGAGAAAACGGGGGGGAAACCAGTACCTCCACATCTCAGGGGCCAGTAAGTTGTCTCCTATCTCTCAATGAGAGAACATGGAGAGACTGGCACATCTCCAGGGAGGTAGGTTTTATCTCAGGCTACTTCCTATTTCTCGGGAATAAGAACAGTATTCATAAAGTGGGGTAAAGGAAGATGGCTGCAATTGTGCTAACACACAGGACATTAATTAAAAAAATAAATAAGTAAACAAATATAAGTAAATATCAGGAAGCTCAGCAGGGTAGTGGAAAGGGAACAGGGGAAGGGGATGTGGAGGATAAGTACTGGGAACTAAATTGGAACAAATTATACTCCATGTATTTATAATTATGTCAAAATGAGCCAAGTGTGATGGCACAAGTATGTAATCTTAGAGGCTGGGGAGGCTGAGGCAGGAGGATCGTGAGTTCATAGCCTCAGCAATTTAGAGAGGCTGTAAGAAACTCAGGGAGACATTGTCTCTAAATAAAATACAAGAAAGAGCTGGGGATGTGGCTCAGTGATTAAGTGCCCCTGGGTTCAATCCCCAGTATCAAAAAGAAAAAGAAAAAATCCTAATGGTATGTATAACTGAATAACTGATATTAACCAATTTAAAAATGAAGAAAAAAGAGTAAATGAGCTAAAATTAAAGATTCAACAAATAAGCATGTTAATAGATTAGATATAGCTGAAGAAAAAAAATCAATAGAAGATCAAAAAAATCAACATAGATTGGAAGATATCATTTGGAATAAAGGATAAGAGGACACTGACACAAATGTAAAATAAAGAAAAGCATAAGAAGAAAATGGGAGAATGAGAAGGTCTAAACATGAATTTCTGTAGCATAGAAAAAAATGAATGGGGCAAAGCCAATATTTTAAAAGATAATGGCTTAAAATGTTCCAGAACCTCTGAAAAGATTTCAGTATTCACATTCAAAATCCCAATGAAGCAAACCAGGTTAAATAAAAAGAAATCCATAGCAAGATTCATCACAGTGAATATGTAGAAAACCAAAGAAATGACAAAAATCAATGTAGCAGCCTCTGGACTGACAAGTAGCTTCTTGAACATGTAAATGACAGAAGACATAAGATGGCTGATATACTAAATGACAGTGAGTGCTTACCTTGAATTTATGTCCAGAGAAATACCTCTCTAAGAATCTAGTGCAACAAAGAGAGGGTTCCCATGAACGTGGAGGGGAAATCAGTAGATAGAGGATGGGGATCAGGGGGAAGGATGAAGAGAGGAAAAGAGGAGGTAGTGGCACATGAAATTGAACAAAGTATGTTACGTGAATGTGAGAATATATAAAAGTGAATCCCACCAACATATAAAATTGTAATGCACCAATAATTTTTTTTAAAAATTAAAGAGAGCAAAAAATAAGAAAATAAAAATAAATATGCAATAGAAAAGATCAATAAAGACAACAATTGATTCTAGTGACAGGCTAATGAAATTAGTCTGAAATTTCTGTCAGTATCAAATAAAAGAGAAAGCACAAAAATATTAGGAAATAAAAGGGACATGACTACACAACTATACATGACAGTTTTTAATCTCTCGAAATAATTCTAAGAAAATATTATTCTAATAAATTTAAATATTTGAATAAGCAATTTCTATATCAAAATTGATTAAAGGGACTGGGGTTGTAGCTCAGTGGTAGAGCACTTGCCTAACACGTATGAGGCACTGGGTTCAATCCTCAGCACCACATAAAAATAAATAAATAAAATAAAGGTATTGTGTCCATCTACAACTAAAAATATATTTTAAAAAACCGATTAAAGAAGAGAAAACACAAATACAAAATTATTAAAAACATCAAATCACTAATTTAAATCTTTTCATATAAAAGGCACCAGATTCAAACATTTCTAAAAAAGAGTCCTACCAAGTTTTTTTTTTTTTTTACCACATAATGTGAATATTGGTTTTACATTAAGAAGTCCATTAATTTCTACATTCATAGACTAAAAGAGAATATTTCTATAATATGACAACAAATGCTGAAAACCCATTCATGATAAAAGTGATTAGTAAATTAGAAACAGAAAGATATTCTTCAGTTGATAAGAATAGTTAGAGCAAATATCATAATTAATGATGTAAATTTAGACTTATACATTCAAAAATGAGAAACAAGAGAAGGATACCTGCTACTACTGCTTTTCCTCAACATATTACTAGAGGCACCCCACCAGGACAGTAAAACAAGAAAAATAAATGAAAGATATAAGGATTGAAAAGTAGGAAACAAAATAGTCATCAGTACTACTTGGTACAAGTATGTGTGTAGAATTAATTGGAGCTCAGAAAGACTATGCTTTATGTCTACTTTACAGACAAAGAAGGGGTGTCAGGATGGCCTTGGGCCTTAGCCTAAGCAGCTCCATTTTAAAACTTCACTTTGACCCTGCAGGCCGGCTTACCAAGCAACTCCAATATGGTCATCAGGCATAGCCTGATAAATTAAGTCACTCCTTTCAACCCTGACTTAAGCCCAGAGGGAAGTCTCTGTCATGTTACTCTCGCCCTGATAAGTCCCTGCCAAAGGCAGGAGACAAGAAAATCAGGGTGGGGACCACCAGACCAGATGTCTTAACCTCAGGACGAATAATGTCACTGAGAAACCTGGTAGCAACTTATAGGGATTGAAAGGATGGTCAGAAACCCCAAAATTAAGTATAAATGATGGAGCCAATGAACAGACATTCAGCTATCTGACACTAATGCCCACTTGCTGGAGAGCCTGATGAGGACCTGGACTGACCTCCCAACTCTGCTCATCATTTGCCTGATCCTCGGCATCTTCCTTACCGCTCTTAAACTTTACAGCCACATCTTGACCCTGGTGAGAACTGCTACTTCTCCCTTCGACCCTCTCCTCAAACAGCTCCACACCAGAGAAGCCTGCCTTGGTTCCTGATCTGATCACCACGGTCTGAGTGAATGGACATCTGCTGGACTTGAGACCTAAGACTTAAGACTTTAAATCTAGCACTTAAGCTTAGCATGCAGAGGGAATGTCTGTCATGACTCTGTCATGATTAAGTGCATTTGCAGTGTTTAGAATTAATCTAGAATTGTTTGATGTGGATTGGTTATGTCTATTGCGGTGTCTAGCATTGATGATTGTCATTTTCTTGACTAAGAATCTATAAAGTGAAATTTTATTGAGTAATTTGAGTGAATAAAGCATTGAAAAGGGCAGAAGCATGTGGACATGCTTTATTCTCCCCCTCTACAGCATAAGTTACAACTTTGCCCATCGCGACAGTGGGAAACAGAATGTACATCACATAGCTACTTTATAGTATGCTTTTATTATTCCCTATCACCATCAGTGACACTACCACCCATCCAATTATACAAAGAGGACAGGGACCACGTCTTTCTTGTGAGTATATCATCAGGACTTAACACAGTATCTGGTACAATATAGTGTCAATGCTTAATAAATATCTGATGAATGAAGAAATAATGAAAAAGAGGGGCAAGGAGGGAGGGAGGGAGGAAGAATCAGCCCCCAAATCCAAGTTTTTTTCTGATACCAAAGGGCCTGCTATACAGTTTCTTATGATGTAAAATGAAGTAGATTTTTTTTTTTTTTTTTTTTTTTTTTTTTTTTTTTTGTGGTGCTGGGGATTGAACTCAGGGGCACTCGACCACTGGGTCACATCCCCAGACCTTTTTTGTATTTTATTTAGAGACAGGGTCTCACTGAGTTGCTAAGTGCCTCGCCATTGCTGAGGCTGGCTTTGAACTCGCGATCCTCCTGCCTCAGCCTCCCAAAGTGCTGGGATTACAGGCGTGCACCACCGCGCCCGGCTTGAAGTAGATTTTTTAAAGGTATGTGTATTCCATTTTAAATCTCATCAACTGTTTGTTGTGCATCTGTGATGTGACAAGTCCTATGCAAGGCTATAATGGTGGCATGTGTGTACATGCATGTGAATGTGTGTATATGTCTATGTGCATGTATGTGTATATATACACATATGTATGAATATACATAAAATATGACAAAGATTATTAATGGCAAATTCCAGGGGCTAGGAATATGGATGTTTCTAAAATGTTATTTTAACAGGGCACAGTGACACATGCTTCTAATCTCAGTGACTAGGGAAACTGAGGCTATAAGATAGTAAGTTCAACACAAACCTTTCCAAGTTAGCAAGATCCTGTCTCAAAAAATAATAGTCAAATCAGATAAAATGTTATTTATACTTTTTGGTATCCTCTAATTGATATGCATTTTCTTTGCAATAAAGGAAATGATTATTTTCTAAAGAAATACATAGCCCAAAGTAACTGATTCATTCTTCAGAACTATAAACTCATACAGATTTCATAATCCTCTTGATCATAGTTTCTTTTGCTGCTTCTTAAATCAAAGTTTTTAGACATCATATCATAACTGAAGACTGGATTAGCAAATGAATGATTGAAAAACATTTCCAGACTGGGTACAGTCAGGGTACAGATCTTGACACTTTGAAATAGTATTGGTCAGTTATTTTCTAAAGTAATAGACAAATCCTCAATTTGGTTTTGCCTAATGTGTTCTGATGGTTAGAATGAGGTTATGGATCTTTTAACACAATACCAGGTGTTGTACCCTTCTCAGTATAACCTGTCAGTAAGTATATACTATTAACATTGATCACTTGATTAATCTGATATCTACCAGGGTCTTCACTAAATATTTACAATTTTTTATTTGTAATCAATATATATTTGATTTCTCCTCAACATTTTTTGCTGGGGGAGTGTATATCAGGGATTGAACTCAGGGGCACTCAACCACTGAGCAATATCCCCAGTCCTATTTTGTATGTTATTTAGAGACAGGGTCTCACTGAGTTGCTTAGTGCCTCACTTTTGCTGAGGCTGGTTTTGAACTCATGATCCTCTTGCCTTAGCCTCCAGAGCCATTGGGATTACAGGTGTGTTTCACTGTGCCCAGCTCTCCTCAAATTTTTGTCCATGAATTTCATATTCGGCAGTGGATTTTGACTGCAGAAATTATTACTGGAGTATTCAAATGGTGATTTTTATATTTCCTTCAGTCCTTCTTCATTTATTACTTATCATTCTTCTGTAAGGGAGATATGATCCTTCTTCCCTACTTATTTATTTATTCAATTATATTAAAATAAAATCTTTTATTTTGAAATAATTTTAGGATCACAAGGAATTACAAAAATAGCAGTTAGTTTCCATAAACCATCCCCCCCACATAGTACATATCAGAACCAAGAAATTGACATTTGTACAACATTACCATAGTTAGTAACTCTAGTAGGTAGTACATACTATGAACTGAACCATGGAATTCATTTGGACTTCACTAGTTGTTTTTTATATATAGGGTTGTGTGTATGTGTGTGTGTATGCTTCTATGAAATTTTCTCACAAGGCTAGAGATTTGTGTAACCACCACCATAATCAGGATATAAATGAATGATTTATTCATACCACTATGGACTCATAATATTTATTTTGATCTTTGGGATTTAGTACCATCTTAATTTGTTGTTTTGACTTTCTTTAAAAAATTTCACTTTGGGCTATAGGACACTCTTCCATGGTGACTATTTTGCCCATTATAACATTATCTGTTTATTTTTTAAAAAAATCTTCTTTCTTCCTGGCACCAGGATCATCTTATTGTTTTTCTAATCCAGAACAAGAATCAACCAGTCCTCTGAGGATCCCTGGTTCCTTTTACTAGAGAACGGTATTTATACACCATGATCTGTGTTACTTATTGCTATTGTGGTATCCTTCATTCCAGGCCCATTCAATGGATTCAGCTAGACGCACAAGTGCATATACATGTGTGTGCATGCACACACACACACACACACACACACACACACAAAGCATGTGTATAACAGCTCTACATTTATTTATCAATCAAGCTTTCTATCTAGGCATTCCTCAGTATCAGTGGGGGATTGGTTCTAGGACCCCCACAAATTAAAAAATCTGCAGATGCTCAAGTCCTTCATAAAAAGTGACCCAATATTTGCATGTAACATACATGTATCCTCCCATATACTTTAAATCATCTCTACATTACTCATAATACCTAATAAATGGAAATGCTACATAAATTTTTGTACTATGTTGTTTAGGGAATAACAATAAAAATCTGCATGTTCAGTACAGATGTTATTTTTTCTGATACTTACAATATAAAGTTGATTTAGTCTGTGGATATGAAATCCACAGATATGGAGGGTTCTCTCTCCCCCTCTCTCTCATGTGTGTGTGTGTGTGTGTGATATTGTGTATAATGTCATATGTATTGTATATTATGTGAGATGTGTATGTATTTAGAAACAAATTCCTACTGAATCCTGTCTTCAATCCAGCACCACATGACTCATTCTAAAAATCCTCTTTTGCTTATTTGTAGTTTCTTTGACTGACAATGAGAAATGTGGCTTTCATTATCTACCATGTATTTATTTGTTTAATACTACTATACTCACATTTCAGAGTTTTTAACCCATAGACCTATAAGGATAAAACAAGTACTCAATATTTAAAATGTAAATGCTTCTAAGAGGTAGGGAAGCACTACACTAATTCACACTAAAGTATCAGTGACTAATTAATGGTAATTTTGGAAGGGATAATAGATCAGTAGACACTGATTTAAATGGATTTTGATTGAAGAAAGGGCTGGGAAATAATGAAGGAAAGGTCACAGAAAGACAAAAAATGTTGCCTCCTTCCTGCTTTGAATGACATAAAATTTGCTCATATGGTTCTCATGGCCTAGCTATTCCTAAACTCTTCATCCCTGTAACACCAGCCCAGTCAAAGATTGCTGACAACAAATACCTGGCTTTTGAAAAAACATATGGCAAGGCATTAAGTAGTATACATTAAGCTATATATCTGTGATACTGTAGCTGCACTTAGCAACTCTGATTTGCATCCAGGAGATGCTCTGGAATTTGCAGAAGTATTGCTACAGATTCATCCAGGGGTGGAGTAATAACAAAGAGTGAGAATGAAAAGCAATAAAAAAATACTGTCAAACAACTTTTGGAAGGAAGATAGCAAGTATAACAAACCAGTTGGAGACAATCTCCTAATTGTTTTTCCAGAAAGTACCCAGTTTTTCTGAATGGATTAAGGCCACAATAAATATTGAGGAAAGGCTCTCATGAATCTAAACTCCTTGTACCATCACCAACTTAGACTACACAATTCATGAGTATTAGTAACAGAAACTTCCATAAACTCCAAATTAATAGTTGTTTCCTATTCCTATTATCATATGTCACATCCAATCTCCTCCCCCATATATCCTTTTAGGAAGACCTAGAACATTGCAAGAATATTTTTAGTTCTTGGTAGTGTTGGAAAATAAGTACTTTTTTGAATCACATATACTTGGTTCAAAACTGGAATCCAACACCTGTGCCATGAAATTTATTAGGAATCAGTTTCCTTATCTTTGAAATGTCTATCTCATTTTGTGGCAGAGCCTGACTAGATGCTGACCAACCTCATCTCCTCTACATGATAATGGTGGCAGACTATATTTCCTAGGCTCCCTGAAATAAGTTGTGGCATTTGATCGAGATCTAGGCAATGCAATCTGAGCAGAAATTATATATACCATATTTAGGCTTGGCTGTAACATAACTATTATAGTTTAAATATGAGGGGTTCCCCAAAAGCTCACATATGATCCAATGAAAGAATTTTCAATGAAGAAATGATTGGATTACAAGAGGTATAACCTAATGAGTGGATTAATTCACTGGATGAACTGAATGGGTGGTAACTGTAGGCAGGTTAAGTTGTGGATGGAGGAAGTAGGTCACTGGGGGTATGCCTTTTGTCCATGTTGAACAGAACTCTCTCTCTCTCTCTCTCTCTCTCTCTCTCTCTCTCTCTCTCTCTCTCTCTCTTCCTCTCCCTCTCCCTCTCCCTCCTTCATGGTTACCATGTCCTGAGCTGCTTCTCTCTATCATGCCCTTCCACCATGAAGTTCTATCTCACCCTGGGCCCAGAGCTATGAAGTCAGCCAACCATGGACAGAGCCTCTGAAACCCTAAGCAAAAATAAGCTTTTCCTCCTTTAAGTTGTCTTTTGGTAATGGCCACAAAAAGCTAACTAAAACAATAACCCATGTGATCTTACATGCTTTCTTTCTTGGTTCATTTGCTAACAGAAAACAGAGAATCTAGCACAGAATTCTGAGACAGATTTATAGTACAGGGAATTTCTAAATAGAGCCTGTGTGCCTGAATTCCTGCTTGAAGAACTCTATGGAAAGACACGCATAAATATCTGAATAGACTGAGACAGGAGTAAAAAAAATATTTTACTATGTCATGAAGATGGATGGCTTGTCTATTACATAATTCACAGCACTTATGTTGAGTAATCCATACTTTTTTTTCTATTATTCATTAAGTTGTTATAACTAAATCACCTAGCACAGTGCCTGGTACATAATAAGGGCTTAACATTTGTTGAAGTGTTTTAAATGTAAACTGACATAAAATATAGACCCAAAGGGAAATGAAAGTTAATTCAAACTGTATTTATTGAACAAGAACAATGAAAGTATATTCTTTACTTTCTTCCACTTACTCTTTTTTTACTAGTCCACGTGGAAATCTGGAGATTATTATTTCTAAATTTTTGTTTCATCTTCATAACTTTTGATTTCTAGTTTCATGCTTAAATTGTCATTTTCCTTCCTTATTTTATTCTCTAGAATGTGGGGGAAGCTTTGGAAAATAGAGATCTAAATGCCAGATAAATTTTCACTAACTATATGTCAGATCAGGTTCTTTACATTGTATCTCTTAAACATTATCAGTCACAGCTTTATCTAACCCTGGTTTATCTACAGCCTTTGGGTAGCAATTTCTTTTTGAATTGCCCTAGATTATTATCATATAGTGAAACATTGAAAGAGTGGATATATCACTTTAACATTGCATATTATTATTATTTTTTGAATATCTATCCTTTGAATTCTAATTTTTAATACCTTTATTTTATTTATGTGGTGCTGAGGATTGAACCCAGGGTCTCACACATGGGAGACAAGTGCTCTACTGCTGAGCCATAGCCCTAGCCCCCACATTGCATATTATTTAACCACAAAAGGCCTTAAAGTATCTATCAGCTACCAGGCATAAGTACTTCAGATTCAGAAATCATTGTGTAACTTCCTTTATTTCTGAAGCCATCCCCCACACATTTTAGTTTTCTTCTTTCAAATGTATTTTTTAAATTTTTAAAAAATATTTATTTATTTGCTTTTAGTTGTACACAATGCATTTTTACGTGCTGAGGATCAAACCTGGGCCACGCACGTGCTAGGCGAGCGCTTTACCACTGAGCCACAACCCCAGCCCTGTTTCTAATTTTTATTATTCTAATTTGTTATATACTTTTGCAAAGTACATTTCATTTCATATTATATATAAAGACAACGATTTTTTGAGTTGCTGGTTTAATATAAAGTATTTTTACAACAATTGTGTCTTCATACATGTATTTAGGGTAATCATGGATAACTCTGTCTGCCATTATTCCTATCCCCTTGTCCCCCCTCCCTTCCCCCTCTTTGATCTATTTAAAGCTCTTTCATTCCTCTCATTCCCTTTCTCTTGCCTTTATAAGTTAGTATCTTCATATCAAAGAGATCATTCAGCCTTTGGTTTTTGGGATTGGCTAACTTCACTTAGCATTATTTTCTCCAACTCAATCTATTTACCTGCAAATGCCATGATTTTATTCTCTTTTAGTGCTGAGTAGTGTTCCATTGTGTATATATACCAAAGTTTCCCTATCCATTCATCTGTTGATGGGCATCGGGGTTGGTTCCACAATCTAGCTATTGTGAATTGTGTTGCTATAAACATTGATGTGGCTATGTCCCTATAGTAAGCTGTTTTTAAGTCCTTTGGGAATAGACCAAGGAGTGGGATAGCTGGGTCAAATGGTGGTTCCATTCCAAGTTTTCCGAGGAATCTCCATACTACTTTCCAGATTGGCTTCACCAATTTGCAGTTCCACCAGCAGTGTAAGAGTGTGCCTTTTTCCCCACATCCTCGCCAGCATTTCTTGTTTGTTTGTTTGTTTGTTTGTTTGTTTTTTGATAGCTGCCAATCTGATTGGAGTAAGATGAAATCTTAGAATTGTTTTGATTTGCATTTCTCTAATTGCTAGAGATGTTGAACATTTTTTCATATATTTGTTGATTGATTGTATATCATCTTCTGAGAAGTGTCTGTTTAGCTCCTTGGCCCATTTATTGATTGGGTTATTTGTTTTTTTTGGTGTTAAGGCTTTTAAGAACTTTATAAATCCTTGAGGTTAGTGTTCTATCTGATGTGCTTGTGGTAAAGATTTGCTCCCATTCTGTAGGTCCTCTATTCACCTCACTGACTGTTTCTTTTGCTGAGAAGAAGCTTTTTAGTTCGAATCCATCCCATTTATGGATTCTTGGTTTTAGTTCTTGTGCTATAGGGGTCTTATTGAGGAACTTGGAGCCTAAACCAAAATGATGGAGATTTGGGCCTACTTTTTCTTCTATTAGGTGCAAGGTCTCTGGTTTAATTCCTAGGTCCTTGATCCACTTTGAGTTAAGTTTTGTGCATGGTGAGAGAAAGAGACTTAATTTCATTTTATTACATGAGGATTTCCAGTTTTTCCAACACCATTTGTTGAAGAGGCTGTCTTTTCTCCAGTGAACATTTTTGGCATCTTTGTCTAATATAAGATAACTGTAGGTGTGTGGGTTCATCTCTGAGTCTTCTATTCTGTACCATTGGTCAACTGGTCTATTTTGATGCCAATACCATGCTGTTTTTTTACTATTGATTTGTAGTACAATTTCAGGTCTGGAATAGTAATGCCACCCACTTCATTCTTCTTGGTAAGAATTGCTTTGGCTATTCTGGGTCTCTTATTTTCCAGATGAATTTCATGATTGCTTTTTCTATTTCTATGAGGAATGATATTGGGATTTTGATTGGTATTGCATTGAATCTGTATAGTGCTTTTTGGAGTATGGTCATTTTGATAATATTAGTTCTACCTATCCATGAACAAGGTAGATCTTTCCATCTCCTAAGATCTTCATTAATTACTTTCTTTAGTGTGCTGTAGTTTTCATTGAAGTGATCTTTCACTTCTTTTGTTAAGTTGATTCCCAATTTTTTTTTTTTGAGGCAATAGTAAATGGGGTGGATTTCTAGTTTCTCTTTTTGAGGATTTGTTGCTGATGTACAGAAATGCCTTTGATTTATGGGTATTGATTTTATATCCAGCTACGTTGCTGAATTCATTTATTAGATTTAGAAGATTTCTGGTGGAATTTTTTGGATCTTCTATGTATAGAATCATATCATCTGCAAATACTGATAATTTGAGTTCTTCTTTTCCTATCCATATCCCTTTAATTTCTTTCATCTGTCTAATTGCTCTGGCTAGGGCTTCAAGAACTATGTTAAATAGGAGTGGTGAAAGAGGACATCCCTGTCTTGTTCCAGTTTTTAGAGGGAATGCTTTCTTTTTTCTCCATTTAGGATGATGTTGGCCTGAGGCTTAGCATAGATGGCCTTTACGATGTTGAGGTATATTCCTGTTATCCCTATTTTTTTCTAGCATTTTGAACATGAAGGGATGTTGTATTTTGTCAAATGCTTTATCTGCATCTATTGAGATGACCATATGATTTTTATCTTTGAGCCTGTTGATGTGATGAATTACATTTATTGATTTCCTTATATTGAACCAACCTTGCATCCCTGGAATGAAGCCCACTTGTGGGGTGGGGGTACTGGGGATTAAACCCGGGTCCTCACATATGCTAGGCAAACACTCTACCAGTGAACTACATCAACAGCTCATTTTAAAAATTTTGAGACACAATTTTGCTAAATTGCCCAGCCTGGCCTTGAACTTGTGATCTTCCTCCATCAGCCTCTGGAGTACCTGGAATTAGAAGTATGTGCCACCATACCCATTTTCAAAGTGATTTTGATTCAGAGTTAAGTTTGAAGATCATCACCTGTGAAGATAAGAAATATACAGTTGTCCCTCAGTATCTACAGATGATTGGTTCCAGGACTGCTCACCCAGTATTAAAATCTGTAGATGCCCAAGTCTCTTAAAACAGAAATGAAATAGTGTTTCCATATAATTTGCACATATAATTTCCATATAATCTGCATAATTTAAATCAACTGTAGATTACTTATTATGCTTAATACTATGCAATTGTTATGTAAATAGCTGTTATAAATGCTAAGTAAGTATACTGTGTCATTTAAGAAACAATAATAATGAAAAAGGGCTGTATCCATTGAGTACGGGCACACTTTTTTTTTCAAAATATTTTTAATTCACAGTTGGTTGAATCAATGGATGTGGAATCTAAAGATACAGAGAGATGAATATACTTAAAACACATTGATGATAGTGATGATAATAATAACACCTAATACTTATTAAGTAGTTATAGTTATCCAGGCACCAGGCTAATCACTTTAAATGGATTAAGTCATTTAATCGTCACAGCAGGTATAAGGAGAAATATGATAAAAATTATTATTGCCCCGCATTGAAGATGAAAGAAACTTAAAGGTGAAGCAATTTTTTTTTCAATTTTAGATAGCAAATAAGTAGAAATCTGGCTTCCAAAACCAAGCACACCTTTGGAGTCCATTCTCCTGACCAATATAATATATATTATATGATTGGTCTGTGAATTTCTGAAGATGTTTAATCCTGATTCCAACTTGGCATTTGTCATCAGGGTTTGACAGTGTCAAACCATTTAACCTGGCTATAGAAGCTCTATAACACAGTTTTCTCCTAAGCTTCATATAAATCAGTATTTCTTGAGTATAATCTTCTTAAGTTATGACTTCATTATATCTCCCTTAAGCGTTATATTTTCTATTCTTCAATAGTGGTTTCTAACAGTTGCACTTTCAATATTTCTGCCCATCAGTCTTTCTGTCAAACATTTACTAATCTGTAAATAAATGTGGAGATGCACTGTGGAGTTCAGAAACTTTTTGAAATTACTTAAGAAAACTTTTGAAATGCAAATAATGATATCTTACTTGTCAAGTATCTGTTGTTCTTAAAGCTGAACATTGCTTTATAGTATTTTGACTAATTATAAAAGGTTGAAAAACAATATTCTAGAATAGATTAATTTTACTTATCCTGGCATAAGAGAACTATATGAAAGCCTCCTAGAAATTAAGTTTCCACTCAGCCTTTAAGAGTCTACAAGCCTTTAACCATTCTGCAAGTGAAAAAGTATGAAGAAGATAATTGCTTCTCTCTTTCAAAGGGCTTAGCCTATTGTGGCTGAATGGGGGTTTGCCTTTGAGAAAACTAGTAACCAGATAAACATCTTAGGAATTAGATAAATGCTCCTCTAAATACTTCAGGAGGAATAGGTACTTCTATTCTCTACCATCCCCCACCCCACTGCCTTAATCCTATGAGCACCCTAAATGCCTGTGCTGACGAGACACATTAACTTAAAACACTGGATTTGTCATCAAAATTACACTGCAAAGGAGCCCTTCTCTCAGGGAAGGTCATACAGGCTACAGAGCACAATGAGTAGGGTAACACAGCTTGTGAGAAACTCATTCATAATGCAGGGTAAGCATGAATGCAGCATTATTCTCTCTGGAGAAGTTCTGAAAAAAGTTGACCTCAGTGGAATAGGTGCAAATTTGCATAATTCCTCATTTCCTTAGAGCAACTGAAGGGTTGTTAACCATTACATGAAGCCAGACAACATCACTGGAAAGATTAATGGGACCGGAGTATCATTACTCCCAAATAGCAAGGAGTCATGCCAAAGTCACTGCAAGGTTTATCAAGAAAAAAGATGTTTCCTCATTGGAATGGGGGACTTGTCTCAGGGTGACAGGTAAAAGGAAACCAATTGCACATCACTATGTACAAAGCTTTCCAGTAAGTCTCTTTTGTGTTAAGTACATAACTGGATAAGGTATGGAATGGATGAGACTTGTAAAAAACTTGCTGGTTTACAACCATTGGCAAGGACCATAGTAGGAATATCCTTTAACCAATAAGTTATTTGACCCTCTTGTTATCACAGAAAGGAAATAAAAAGAATGGAATAAAAATCATTTTTGTTTCAAAGTCCCAGCGCTACTCATCTGTGTGAGTAGTTATATTTATACATTGGATTGGGCTCCTTCATGCAGCATTAAAATAGCCTCAGGGGCTTTCCTGTATGTGAGATGGAGGACTTAACCCAAACCACTTCAATAAAATATCAATAAGAAGTTAAGTCTCTAACAAGAAAAAAAAAAAAAAAAAAACTCACGAAGATGTAAATGGCTCTCTAGAAAGAATTTTCTGATCATCAACTCCTCCTGCTGTGCACCTATGTCCTAGCTTAGAATCAAAATGACAGTTAATGATGTCAGCTCCCAATCAAATTTATGGACACTGAAGGTCAAAATTTGTGAAGGAGAGAAAAATAAGCAGGTTTAAAACACAAAAAGTTAGTATTTTGTAAGGGAGAAATCATCTTGACTTTCCAGGTGGAGGGGATCTTATTGACTATATCAATATGAAGGAGCAGTAATGGACACACCTTTCCTGTCCACTTCCACCCATCCCAAAACAGTTGATATTGCTGACTTCAGGTTTCTCTGACCAAATGCAATGTCTGGGCTTAGGAGAGAAGATTGCTGTTGTCAGTGGCTTGGACAGAAATCACTGTAATCTTCTTTTAGGACCTAGAAGAAAATGTTTTATGAAAAAATGTCAATGTTGTTTTAAAATGGAAGGGGTTAACTCAAAACCTACAACTAATCCTGAATATTGATATTGTCTACTAACAGGTTTTAGAGTTTATTTGATATCTACCATTCACAATTTCAAGGTGAACTCTATTTAAGGGTTTTACATGGTGCAATTTCATTTTAAAAAGAAAGTCAACTTCAATGCAAAAATGAATAATATGAAAGACTGAGATTGTTTTATGGTCATTATAAACTCTAAGAATCAAAATTATTCTGAAAAGATGGTTAGCATTTTGGGGTCACAATTTATATTGCATTCAACTTTCAATAGTGAGACTGGAAAATAGAAAAAAAATGGTTCTATATGAATGAGTAAATGGGCACATGCAAAATTGTAAGCATATAGGTCTAATTCTGTTCTGAATGCCAGAATATTGTTTTAGTAAAACGTGTTTAGATGTACTTAAAGTAATTTCCATTTTATTCATTATCTCTGAGAAAGAAAATCAACCAAAAAAGAAAAAAAAGAAGAAAAAATTCAAACCATAATCATGATAATAACTAAAACAAAGGAATACTTCAAGGTTATTGGGTTTGCATGACTAAATATGTAAGTAAAAGGAATTGATGAATAGTACCAATAAGACAGGAAACATGGGTAGAACACAATTGTAATAGGTTGGATGGAAGTTAAAAGGGCACAATAAAACAGCATACTACAGGGACACAGCCACATCAATGTTTATAGCAGCACAATTCACAATAGCTAAACTGTGGAACCAACCTAGATGCCCTTCAGTAGATGAATAGATAAAGAAAGTGTGGTATATACACACAATGGAATATTACTCAGCAATAAGAGAGAATAAAATCATGGCATTTGCAGGAAAATGGACGGAGTTAGAGAATATAATGCTAAGTGAAGTTAGCCAATCCCAAAAAGCCAAATGCCAAATGTTTTTTTTTTTTTTTTTTTTTCTGATATAAGGAGGCCAATTCACAGTTGGTTTGGGATGGGGAGCATAGGAGGATTAGAGGAACACTAGAATGGCCAATGGGGAGGGAGGGGAAGGGAGGGGGAAAAAGGGTGAAGGAAAAACAATGATGGTAGAATGAGATGGATATCATTACCCTAAGTGCATGTATGAAGTCATGAATGGTGTGAATATACCTTGCATACAACCAGAGATCTGTAAAAAAAAAAAAGTGCTCTATATATGTAATATGAAATGTAATGCATTCTGCTGTCATTTATAACATCTTAGATTAAAAAAATAAATAAATTTTAAAAAAGAATTTAATGGCCCTATGCTAAAGTAAAAATTTTAAAAAGGGCACAATATTTTAAAATAGAATCATCTAATCATTTTTATTTTCCCTATGGATTTGTAATATTTAATCAAGAAAAACAAAATTTCTTTCACTTCAGTTTCTCTTCTCTATGTAATGTGTTACTTTTGTCTCTGGGTTTTTCTTGTGTCTGCCTTATCCCTTTGCATCGACATTTCTATTTTCTCCCAAACAAGGCCTAGGAAAAGGCTTTGGCTGTGACAGCACAGACACCACACAGTTTTTTCCCTGCCAGAGTATAAAATCCTTGGACTAAATTTCTCAGAATATTGACAAAGACAAGGTATTTACTTATCTTTCTCTTCTGCACTCCTATTAAGGCTTGCATGTGGCTCAGGATATTCTTACACTGTCCATGAAAACTAAAATCTTCTATAAAGTATCACCTCATATTGTATTGTTTTTGTCACAGTTCTATAAATTACATGCACTCCCTAGGATTTACTGACCTCATGCATTTGTCACACTTCCAGGGCTAATAGTTAAGAGTATGTCCAATAGAAAAAGTCAAAATTTCAAAATCAAGTCTAAGTATGTTTTCATCACTATCTTTGAGAATGGTCAGATACACGAACTCTCTAAATAAATGCTGCAAAGTAATAACCATAGACAAAAAAACAAAACAAAACACTTCAAGGGAAACAAGCAATTTGTTAACATACTTCCAGCTCTCTAGCACCTGTGATAAAAGGTATGAGAAAAACCCTCTTCCATCACTTTAATATTGAACACTAATTAAAGCAAAGATTGGATATCCACTTCACCTCACCATTTAAGGCCTTTCTACTTTGGTGACTATTCAGTATCATTATTCAATCTACAGTTCACTCCTTGCTGTTTAATGGAGTTTGGAGCCAATGAACTTTGCACAAAGTGACCTAAACAGATACTTGAATGCAGCCACAAGACAAACAGTACTAAAAGGAAGAAAAAAAAAATAGGGCTTATTGATTTTTGTACCTCTCTGCTCTCATTCTATTATCCAAAAGAAAATAATTAAAGATTTAGTTGTAATTAGCAGTGATAATATATTCTTCTTCTTCTCTGAACCATCTTATTATTGGTTACTTGATTTTCTGAAGGTTTTCTTTAACATCTCAATCCCCAAATACCCTTCATGTTAGCTGCTATAATGACACGTAAGGCTAAGCAGTGCCTTTAAATGGCAAAAAGCTTTATATAGGCAGGCAACTAAATAAATACCATATTACATGAGGAAGAAGGGATTTGTAAGGCCATGAGAACTTCCCTAAAACTCAATTCACATCCCTATGATGCAAAAGTGTGCCCTCCAGTCTCTAACCTCAGCTTTCTCTCCATATTATAATTTTGGAATGTTCTTACTAGGTTCTCATTATTTTCTCTTGAAATTTCCTCCCTTCTCCCCACCCCATTCTTGACATTACTTCCAGGATATATACAAATATCTATCTTAGAAAAATAGCTCCTGATATGTATTCCTCAAACTTCACATGTAACAAAGAATAAAAGATGATTTATTGAGAACAAAAATACTCTAATGTATGGATCTCCAGCCAATTTCTTCCTCCTGAGCTCCAGTTCCAAAAGCCTAATAGGTCATTTACATTTTGAATGTCTCACAAGTAGCACTGCAGTCTGAATGTTTGTGTTCCCTCAAAATGCATATGTTGAAGCCCAATCCCAAATTCAATGATATGAAGAGGTGGGACATTAGGAAATGATTAGGTCTTGATGGCCCTCCCATTATGAATAGGATGAGTGTCCTTATAAGAGAAGCCTAAGGGGAGTGGTTTGCCTCTTCTACCAGGTGAGAACATAGCTAGATGACACTATCTAAGAGGGAAGGGCCCTCATAAGAAATCAAATTTGATGGTGGCTTGGTCTACGTGGGCAAACATTTCTTACATAGAGAGCTCAGTCTAAGGTGTTTTGTTATAGCAGCTCATTTAAGACAACCTAGCACATCCAAAACTAAACTCTTCAACTTCTTTTCCACTCAACCTTTCCTTCAATGTTCCTTGTCTCAGGGCATGAATAAGATATCCCCCTATCTGTACATTCTAATATGCACACTTGATCTTTTCACTCCTTTCATGAAATACTTCCAAAGTCTCCCCCACTGACTTTAGAATAAAATCCATTTTCTTAGTATGGTGTAGAAACCCTTCAATGGTTAAACCTCAACCAACACTTATACTTCATCTTTTACTACTACTTCTAGTTCTTTGAATGTATTCTGCTTCTTCATCTCTCTCATCATTCCCACTGCCTGCAATGATCTCCAACTCTAACTTCTCCTGGCTAATTCTTACTTTTTTCTTTAAAAACTTCTCAAGCATTACCCTTCCCCAGGGAGCTTGGTTCTTCCAGGCACTGAGGCTGTGTTGAATGAACCTCCTTTGTATTCCCATGATATACTATGTGTATGTGTTGTAGCATTTCCTACTTTAGTACAATTGCCTAATTTTATCTTTCTTGTAATTGACTGAGCTACCATGTATGCAAGATCCATAACTGATTTTCATATTCCCAGGGACCTATCTAAGTATGTAGTCATACCAGATAAAGGTTTAGTGGGTAAATAACTAAGTGACCAAAGTGCTCTGACTGGAATAGAAATAATCAAACAAAAACCAATGGTTCTATTATTTGATGTAAGCAATGAAAATGCATTTTGGGAGGGGAACTGTAGTTATTAGTTTGGCAGGAATGCTGTTATAGTTTGTGCCCAAAAGGCTTATGTGTTGAAGGCTTGGTCCCCAGCTGGTGGCACTATTGGGAATGGTTGGAAACTTTAGGATATGTGACCTACTTGGAAGAGGTAGGTCACTGGGAGTATGCCTTTAAAGGGTATATATTTCTCAGCCCCTACCCCTCTCTCCTCTTCTCTTTTCTCTTCCCCCACCTTCTCTGCTTCCTGGCTACTGTGAGATAAACAGCCTTTTCTGCCACATGCTTCTGCTGCCATAATGTTCTTCTTCACCTCAGGATCAAAGCAATGGAGTCAGCTGACCATGGATTGAAACCTCTGAAACCACGTGGCAAAATAAATCTTTCCTCCTTTAAGTCAATTTTCCCAGCTACTTTGTCACAGTAACAGAAAGTGGACTAACACAGCTGCTATAACAAGGTACCACAGACTGGGTAGTTTAAACAACAGAAATTTATTTTCTCACAATTTTAGAGGCCAGGGATCTTCAATCCACATGTCAGCAAGATCAGTTTCTTCTGAAACCTCTCTCCTCCATGGAATATAAATGGCTGTCTTCTCATTGTGTATTTACATGGGCTTTTTTTCTATATATCTGTGCCCTAATTTCTACTTATAAGGACACCAATCATATTGAGCCTACTTAATACGAGTAGAGCCTACTCTAGTAACGACATTTAACCTTGATTATCTCCTTAGAACCTATCTTTACCTGTTTTGAGGTAGTAGGGATTAGAAAGTTAACATATGAATTTCATGGAAACATAATTCAGTTCACAACAGACTCTGAAGTTACATAGTTGTTCTCCAACTAATTGGGTGATTACAGATTAGTCTGTAGTGTATTTCCTACACTATATATATATTTTTCTATACTCTGTTGCTATAACAGAATATGCGAACTGGAAAATTTATAAAAACACATGCTTATTTTGGTGCATGGTTCTAGAAGCTGGTAATTCCAAAAACATAATACTTGTGAGGGCCTTGTGCTACTTAAACTCATGGCAGAAAGTAGAAGCAAGTGGGCACATGCAAAAGTGAAGACACATAACAAGATACAAGCAAAAAGAGAGAAGAGAAAGTTAAATAACTTTTGTGAAAACAAAACTACTCCTGTGAGAGGTGATTAATCCCTTTATGACAGCAGGTCCCTTATGACCCAAATGCTTCTTAAAGTTCCTTCTACCTCTCAATACTATTACACTGAAGACCAAGCCTCAACATTAATGTTGGTGGGGACAAAGCATATTTAAACCATAATATTCCTCAAGTTATCTCAATTTTTTACCTTATTTTTATTACTTTTGAAGATCTGAAACTTATTTTACATCTCCCTTCCTCCTTCTTCCTTTACAATACTTTGCCCCACACATGCAATTGTGCTAGGAATAAGGAAGTTCTATTCTAGAATTCAGCTGAACCTTCTGATCCAAACAGTGACCAAATCTTCCAATAGCATTGGCATGTGCTAGAAAAGCTAGCCTAACAGTCTTCTTTTACAGAGTCACCTCTTTGGTTATAAGATCAAGGAGCAGTCATATTCAAAATACTAAGCACTCAAAACATTTAAGGGTCTTTGACTCTCTTCCACTTTTGTGGATAATATTACAAATTATATCTTGATTTGGAGTTGAGGAAAAGTAAGTGGTCTTAACTGCTGTCTATTTCATACCATTGAAATCCAGAAGCATATATGCAAATTATATTCAACATCTCACAAAAATAAAACACAGGTAAGAAATACCTTTCTCTTATCACAGTCCCAGTATTGGCTATAATTATGTCTACTTTACTGTTTCTTCCACCCCCACCCATCTAAATTCCACCCTGTGTAAGTCAGCTTTCCATCACTGTGACAAAACATCTGAGAAAATCAACTTAGAGGGGGAAACATTTATTTTGGCTCCTGGTTTCAGAGGTCTCAGTCCATAGTCTCTTGGCTTCATTGTGATGGGCTTGTAGTGAGGTAAAATATGGCAGGTAGAAGGTGGTAGAAAAAGGCCAGGCACTGTGGTGCATACCTGTAATCCCTGAAGCTTGGAAAGCTGAGACAGAAGGATCACGAGTTGAAAGCCAGCCTCAGCAAAAACGCGAGGCACTAAGCAATTCAGTGAGACTCGGTATCTAAGTAAAATACAAAATAGGGCTGGGGATGTGGCTCAGTGGTAGAGTGTCCCTGAGTTCAATCCCAAGTACCCACCCACCCCCCAATCCCCGCCCACAAAAAAAGAAGGTGGTAGAACAAAATTGCTCATCTCCTGGTGGCTGGGAAGCAGGGAGAGAGGAAGGGACTCTGAACAAGTTATAGTCTCCAAGGGCACACTGCCAAATACCAACTCCCTCCACCCAAGTTCTACTTCTTACAATCCCTAACACCTCTCAAAAATTCAAATTATGAATCTATCAATGGATTAATCTGTTGAGGTGAGAGCTCTCATGATCCAATTGCTTGCAAATACTCCACATCAGAACACTGTTGCATTCAACACATAAGGTTTGGTGAAACATTCCAGATCCAAACTATTATACACCCCTCATTTAGGCCCTGTGATCTCTACAAAATCTTCCTTCTTGTCTGATGACCCAGCATGCTCACTATTTCCACTATACAGAAAATAGTTGATCTAGAAAAAACATTAAAATATCTATTCACATACTCTCATTTTAAAAACTTAAAAACTAGTTTAGTGAATGAATATAATCTAGTATTTTGCACCCAGGAAGGAATTTGATTTTTCTCATTTTTCTCATTATAACTGTCTTCAAACCTACTCTATTAATTTTCTTTCAAGTTCACGGATGACATTTGAAACAGATCCCTCAGTTTTTTATGAGGGGCAACAACAAATTTTAGTTACAAGAATATTCAAAATCCTATATGTTCCAAAATGCAATAAATTATTCTTACCTATAGTCACTGTGTTGTACAATAAATCTATTGAATTTATGGTATATAAGCTCAATTGAGCCCCATAATGTATACATATTTTAAAACACTATTTTGTATATGATATATATATACATATACTTTTTTCAATTTCAAAATGAATAAACTGAATTAAAATTTAAAAACATTAACAAATTAATTGTACTTAATAGGATACAATGATGAAGCAATAATCTATGAGAAATAAAATTTAAGTTCAACATATTTATATGTAAAGACTTCTCTCATCTAATTTAAAGCTTCTTTCGCATTCCAGCTTGGATTTAGCCACCAAATTTCAGATTAACCATAAGGAAAGAGGGCATGGTCTATTATTTTTCCATTCTTCTACCTTCCTTTTTGATTTTTCTTCTTTTACTCACTATATTGTCTCTCTCTGACTTCTCTGAGGTGGGTATGGGATGGGAGGGAAGGAGAAAAATAAGTGAGAGCCCAAGGTCTTACAGGGCCGGTACATTCTTTGAGAGATATCCAAATACTGCCTAGTTCTCTTGTGATATACTTTTAAGAGTTGTTTTGCAACCTGCTATATCCTCTTACCAAGGATATTCTTAAGCTGACATACTGTACCTTCTCAGTTCCAAGCAGCTGATCTCTGCTGGACTTCCCTTTTGCTAAAAGGCAGTGTTCTTATAAGGACTTATAGAACAGCTCTAATTTGGTTTCTTTCCTTGCTGTCCTCTTGATCAACAGAAAATCAACTGTAAGTTTTACCCACCAAGAGCAGAAGTGCAACCTGTACCTACTGTAGCCTCCAAACTCCTGTACCCTCTAAATTTCAAGGGCCTATCAAGTGCTTCATCAAGCACTTTCTCTATACTCTACCCTAGTGACATAGTAGCACTGGGGCTCAAGGAAACCCCTTATTTGGCTTGGAGTAGAAAGTAGAAAGAAACATTCCCTTCTAATTTGACAACTTTCCTGTGCCATATCCTCAATAGGCCAAAAATTATTTTCTTAAAAATTTCCTCTCACCAATATCCTATCAACTTTTATTTCTCTTACAGATAGGTTTAAGGTGGTGCTGGAGCAAGATATGTTGGATTTGTTTGGATCCATCATTTAGTGAGTCTTACACAAAATTATTTAGAATGTGGAAGAGTTTTTCACATATCATTCTATGTGTAGGGGAATCAGAATTCTGAGATAAAAAGTCATGTGCTATTTATTTTTTTTATTTTTATTTTTTAAAATTTTAGATGGACACAATACCTTTATTTTGTTTTTTTTTTATTTTTTATGTGGTGCTGAGGATTGAACCCAGTGCCTCACGCATGCTAGGCAAGAACGCCTACCACTGAGCTACAAACCCAGCCCAGTCATGTGCTATTTAACATCTTGCTACACAAGAATACCGAGGTGCTGGTTCACTTGCTGAAAATTATGCAGAAAGTGAAAGACACAAAAGATGAAAAAGTATATTGAAAAAATCATTTTAAGTCACTAAACTAATTTTTCCTCAATTGATTAGTTCTCTAATTTCTTCTGGGTATATCCAATTTCTCCATCATGATGCCAAACCCTTTGAGGAATGGAATGGTATAAAATTGATTTTGTGTGTTTTATCTTCATTTTTGATCCTGAGCACAAGCTATCCCAACACATACACACAGATAACCAGTCCTAGGCAAGGTGGCAAGGTAGTAAATAGATAGTAGATGGTTAAACATGTTTTCGAATTGATAGGATAACACATGAAAAAAAATCTGTCCTTTATTTTGATGATTTTTTTTATCCATCTATTCCTTAGGACATATTGAGTGAGTACTACATGGAAGAATCTAAATGCTAAAATTCATAGAATCCTAGCAATCACAGAATATTCTAAGTAGAAAGTATCTTAAAGATTAATTGAACCAGACCCTTCATCTCACCAATGATATATTAAGGCTCAGAGCACAAAGTAAGTCGCTTAAAGTTATGTAGTAAATTAGTAGATGATTTCAAACCCGTATGCTACTGGTATATAGTTGCTAATTTATAGCAACTGACAAAGAAAATGTTTAGATCTACATCAGCTAATGTAGAATTTACATTTCTTTTTGGTATTCATACTTCATTTTTGTCATTATTTTTTAAACTTGCTTCTTCTAACTTAGTGTAACCAAAATACTTCTATACTCCTGAATGACTAAAAGTCGAATTTACACTTAACACAAACACCTCACTTATCATGGGTGTGCCTTATGCTTTTACTCTGATATTCAGATTTTGCACAGGTGAAATGAAGATAATAAAAACTACCTCATACTGTAGGTCAAAAGATAAATTGAGATTAGGTATTAGGTTGAACCATATGCTATTTATATAGGCCAAAAATGGTCAAATAGAGAAATGTCATATTTCAGTATAATATATAAAGCACAATGTTTGGAATCTAGCATAAGCTCAATAAAGAGTGGCTATTATGATATTTTAAAAGAATGACAGGGAGTTTTTAAAAAGCCATTGATCTGTAAGGAACTTGCATGAAAAACATCTAATTTTTTTTTAAAAAAGCTACTTACCACTCTAGAATATAAGGCATTTTTCTCAATTTATATGAAATTCATTTCAGAAATTTACATGGACATTGAAATTATATGGAATTTTGGAATGACTAAGTTTGGAGAAATTAGGAGATGTCTATATTTCAATATTTTCTTTCAGATACCCAACTACTAAGTAGGATTGTACAGTTTCCAAGAGGTACTTTTTAACAATCATAATGAAATTCATTGATAACTCTTTAATATTCTTATTTGCATTAACAGAAGACAAGGTCAGTTCTACCAACAAGAGAATATTGCAGCAGCCTCTAGAGTAGACTTAAGCACTCCCTCTGTTTTACCATCAAAAGGTATGAAAATTTTCCACAGTGAGAGATTCTGTTTATTACTGAGTTGAAATGCATTCTGCTGTCATGTATAACTAATTGGAACAAAAAAGCTTACCTTTCCATTGAATATGCATAGGCCATAATGTTAACAGTCCTCTAAATCCTTCTGCAAATACATTTTTTTCTAGGTCTGGGGATAGAACCCAGAGTTACTCTACCACCGAGCTACTCTCCCAGCCCTGTATTTTTTTTATTAGTTTTTTTTTTTTTTTTTTTTTTTTTTTTTTGGGAATAGCACCATACCTAGCCACCTTATTTGTAGTTATTTTACTTGTGTTTTATATTTTATCATCACTGAGTGAATGAGTTCTGTTTCTGGGTCTAATTCCATAAAATATACTGATCACATAAATGTTTATTCATGTACTAAAAGTAAAACTTTTAATATGGGGGTAAACTAAAAAATGTTTCCACCATATCAAGCATTGCTGTAAAATCATTCAGAACTTTAGGAGTTTTAGTATCTTTTGTAAGACATATTTAATATGAAATCAGCATTATGGAGTAACTGTTTATAGGAAAAGCATGTACCATGAAGCTGGAACAAAATCTCAAATCCACATAAGCTAAGACCATGGGTTAAAAGGACAATTTTTAGCTGCTCCTCTCTGTCAAAAAAAGCAAATGAACAAAAATCCCTTCACTGTTTTTACACAGTAAGAACACATTATTCAAAATAATGTAGAACAAAAGCAATCTTCTTCAACAATGATCAATAAATATAAACCTAGTCAGTTTGAAGTCAGATTAATAAGACTACCCCGCTGTAAATATGGTCCATTTTAGATTTCCTTTATTATGGGCAGTTCAATAGCTTTCTAGGTAAAGTGTTTGTAGGGCAGAGTGCTAAATTATTCATTATACTGGAGAAATAATGGTGAATTAGAGTGCCATGGTAAATTACCTGACTGACTATTCCATTATCTCACTTTGAATAGCTTTAAACTGTGAACTTTGGTTTGAACAAATTCCTGGGTGGCAGATAAACTATTAGGCATCCTCTGAATCTTATTAAACTTTCAGTCTAATGGTTCTTGATTTTGGTTACACATTAGAAACAACTGAGGAATTGCAAAAGGTTCAATGCCCTAGACCACACCACACACCAATTAATCAGAATCTCTGGCAGGGGATTCGGACATCATATCCTACAGCTCTTTTAAGTAATCATAATGTAAAGCAAGGTCTAGAACTGCACATCTAGCTGCATTTATCAATGTAACAGGATATGCAGTTCATAAACAAGTTCTAAAGCAAAATTTTAAGTTTTTTTTTTTTTTTTTTTTTTTTTTAAGCAATGACAACACTGGCAGGATTATCTGGGCTCCCAAGTTGACTAACTTTGAAAGTCAATGTTCATTAGCATATACATCATCCATGTTAATCCTTTCTCACACATAATATAAGGGTTTCCAAACACTTCAATATAGAAGCAAAAGAAGGAGGAAAAACTTGCAAAGGATAGACATTTGGTATCCAGCGGTGTGAAGAAAACAAAGAGGAACTAGAGTTCCTAGAATTGACATTCAGAAATACTCTTTTTTTCTTCACTATATTTCTATCCAAGTTGTTGAGTTAGACTACCCATGGAAAGACTGATTTTTTAAAAATATACTATTAATTTAAGTAGTGAGTGCTGGTTGTTACACAGAGAAAAACATTTTTTCTTTATCTGCTCCAATATTTTTCATTCAAAAACTGATAGCATCTCTCATCATAAGAAAAAGAATGATGTCATGTCAACAACCACAGAATTCAAACCTTAGAATCTAGTTAGAAACAAATCAGGGAAAGGGACTAAGTTATATTCTTTTTACTATAGGTATCTATTTGCTTTATTCTTTATGATTTGGGGGGAAACACGTGAAGTCAAAATAGGCTAAAATTTCCTTATGCAAAGAGAAAGCATGCCTAAATTATCAACCTGAAAACTTATAATTCTCTTCTCACACATTAGAAACATGATGGCTAACCCTGCAGCAACTATGCAAACTGTTTATAAGAGAGGAGATCAAGGATCAGATGAGCTCTTGCAAAAGATGAACCTTTATATTCTTGTCAATCTAGAAGACATACAATTCCCTGTGGTGTTATTTTTGACATGCAGTTTTGTATTAAATTTTTACCTCATGCTAGTTTCAATGCTACTTTGACTCTCTGAGCAACATCAAACTACAGGATAAGATATACAAATTTGCTTTTAGTGGAAATTACTTTTACTCAAACAAACTTAGAATGTAAAACATTCCTGTAATTTCTGTGTCTAGATCCAAAGTTTCCTCAAATTCATGGACTTTTAAACTGGGAGTTTTTTAACCTGGGAGTCAGAAATGAGTTTCTGGGCACCTGCAAATATGAACAGTTTTTTGTAAAGGTGTATTTCAATGGTTTCATGAAATCATGTAAGGAGTCAACGAACCTATTAAGATAGGTTAGGTTATTTTCTACAGGAACCCATCTAGAGTAATCAGTGTTTAAAGTAAAATCTGCTCAGGTCAGGTTCAAGTACCAAGAACTCCAAGGTTCACTCTATGGAGCCAAAAGACAGGAGTAAGCAATCAGTTTAAGTAGTAAAGAATTGAGTTCTGGTGTTTAGAAGATGTCTCCTGTCTAATGTCTTGATCTGAGAACAAGTTGGTAAAGGAGATCCCTGATGTTAATACAAATGTTCCTAAGTCATTCCAAGAGACTGAATGGAGAAATTAGTATGACTTCATCTGCTACAGGTTCAAAGATAGGGACTTCAAAAAAGTTTCTAGGTAAAAAAAAAAAAAAAAAACAGGCCTAGACACTAAGTGCTTTAATAGTAATGAATAAACACCCATTTTCATGTTTCACTTAAAAGAAAAAAAAATGCATTATGCCTATTTGTAGTTCATAGCTGTTCCTTTAATTTCAGATCTATTTTACGTGAAAACATTTTAAAAAATTGATCCAACATTATAATCCAATCTTCTAGAAGGCATATAGATATTCATATTATTATTAATAATTTATTAAATGCCCACATTGTTCTCTAGAGAATTAATGTAGACATTACCCTTCTGAGATCTCTGGTTATTGATAGAAAAGGGTATGGTATATTGATCTCATTGTTCAATTAATTCATTAAGCACCTAGGTACAACAGTTATAAGCACTAGAGAAATTCCTGGAAGATCAGTAAATAACTTTTCACATTATGGTAATGATAATTTAACTGAAAAAAAAAATTATTTCTTAGGAGCTTGTTTGATATGTAAAATCACTGTGCCTGAGTAAAGAACTATGCATCCCACTTCCCAATGTAATTCTCAACTCATATATATTAAATAGATTTTGGATCTAGATACTTAATGTACATTGTCCCATATATGCATAATCTGTTCTGATATATAAATCAATTTCATCCTCTCTAGCCATATTGTTGGTCAAATTTTGTTTTATTTTTCCCAAAGGCTAAAGATCATCTTAGGTATGTTCTCAAAGAATATACACCTCAGGACCCTAATCTGGAAAATTTTTTAAAAACTCCCATGAATAATATTAATTGCTATTTCAGAGTCAATACTGACTTAGGACTTAAGATGAGAATATCTTACTAAAAATCAAAATAAATATTTTTTCATGTTATGTCAAAATATAAGTCACATCACCAAGTTAATGATTTTGAAACATGAAAATATGGCAATGAAATGTATTTCTCTAAAGCAATGGATGGAAAAAGAAACAAATTTGTAACCAGAAAAAATATTCTTATATCTTTAGGCTGCACCTTGTGTTTCAAAAATTTAGCTTATCTGACTTATAATAGAGCAAGCATTAGAGCAAATCAACCAAACCCCATAACTAACTGTGGAACTGGCCATAATTCATGAATCATTTATTCCAGAGGTTAGACCACAAGACATACCTTCTTTATGTTTTTCTTACAATATTCCATTTCTTTTTTTTAATATTTATTTTTAGTTGTAGTTGAACACAATATCTTTATTTCATTTTTGTGTGGTGCTAAGGATCGAACCCAGTGCTTCACATGTGCTAGGCAAGCACTCTGCCACTGAGCCACAACTCCAGCCCCACAACATTCCATTTCTTCTTGCTAGCATCTTTAAAAAATTCAACTAAGCTGTATCTCTCTTACAATGAAGATGATTAAGAATTCATCTCAGATCCCACTTAGCAATTTAATTTGAATGCCTCCTTCCCTCCAATATTCTCTTTTAAAATATTTAATAATTCTGAATATTCGTCTGAAAAGTGTTCACATGCATCTGGCCATATGACCTTGCAAATATTATATGACATCATTAATATCAGTTTCTTAATCATTAAAATAGGTTTATGCCAGGCATGGTGGTACATACCTGTAATCACAGTGAATTGGATGGTTGAGACAGGAGGATCACAAGATTGAGGACAGCTTGGACAACTTAGCAACATCCTGTCTCAAAACAAATGAACAAACAAACAAAAACATTGGTTTAATGGTTTAATAACACCTACTCCTTAAAGGGTATTAAGTATTTAATGAGATTAAGACATGTAAAAATGTTTCAAGTGCCAGCATGTAATAAGCATCCAGTGAGTTGTCACTATTATTAATTAACTATTAATAAAAATTAAAACCTCATACTGGAACTAGCACTCTAATAACATGCCAATCCATACTTAAATATAATGGATTAATTTCTTATATATGACTTGTAGATTTATTGGCATTAGCAGAATTAATTGGAAAAATGAAAATAGTATGGCAAATTTGAATGTTAAAATCATTCACTTTTTACCCATAATATTCACCTTTAAGGTAAATTTAAAATTATCTTAAGTTTAAAATTTTAAACAGTAATAAAATAGGAAGAGAAGAGGTAAGTATATATACTTATTTGCCAAACAAATTTGAGGAATTTAGAAGATAAAGGAATCACACTCCAAAGAAGAATTTAGTTACTTTCCTTAATAGAACCAGTGCTCATGACTCTTTTAGCCATTTGTTTAATTTTTGCATAGAAATTTCTCCCTCTCATAAATTTACACTTATTTCCATGTAAGACACTTTGAGGCTCATCCAGGAAAAGACTCTGTGTGTTTCCTCCCCAAAGAACTCACACAATTAGAGCTCCCCAATTTCCTCCATTCATATTCATTCATTTTTGAAATAAATATCCTTATGAAGTTCCTACTCTACTAGGTAGGCATTGTATTAAATTGTGCCACACACTTCTTATTTAACTTAACCCACATGATGAACCTATGGAGAATCACTATGGCTAAGTAGGAAGTCCTAGCCTAGCCACCATATAACAATGGTATGCAGAACAGAATACCTTTATGAGAAACCCTGAGTTCAGTTAAGAAATAAAATCGCCCCAAATATGCAAAAAGAAGATTTCTCCCTATATTTGGAATAGGTCTTACTCCTTAAGATACTACTCTATTTTTGAAATAAATATCCTTATGAAGTTCCTACTCTTTTTACTAGGTAGGCATTGTATTAAATTGTGCCACACACTTCTTATTTAACTTAACCCACATGGGGATTGAATATGATGCTTCAACATTAACCTATGGAGAATCACTATGGCTAAGTAGGAAGTCCTAGCCACCATATAACAATGGTATGCAGAACAGAGATAATACCTTTATGAGAAAACCCTGAGTTCAGTTAAGAAATAAAATCGCCCCAAAATATGCAAAAAGAAGATTTCTCCCTATATAGTCATATAAAGAGGTGTATCAAATTTCTTCCAATTTATTCACTCCCTACCAGATGGCAAGTTACTAGGGAGTCACCTAACCTTTGTGCTCTTTCTGTCTCCCATATAACCCTAGAGCAGTGATACTTTAAGTAGATCCATCCCTTCCCCCATATAGTTGTCACTCAACTTCCCCAGGTGCAAGCTATTAGGGAAGACCAGTGTTCAGGATTATTATTCTAGCTACCTGAGCTGACACTTATGTGAAAAAATGTAATCAGAATTCTTCCAAGGTTTGTTTTACTTATTTATTTATTTATTTATTTAAATAACACCTGTCTGGCATTTGTCACAACCCATTCAGAGTTTCTTTATTTAGAAATAATAATAAACAGCTTCAATTCAGCCAGAACGTTTCCAAAGAAAAACTATACATTTTTATTGCTGTTAAATATTGAGCACTTCACAATTATGGAAGGTACCCATGGCCCAGGGCCCTGTCTTTATAAAAAGGGTATTTTATGCATCCATACAGACAGTGTTCCAGATAGCAGGACAGTTTTCCAGACAAATAACTGAAATCAATTTAGCCACTTCCCCTTCAAGGGACAAAAGAGAAATTTCTCCGTTGTTTCAAACATAGCTGAAAGCTGTCACAAGTCCAATTGAGAAGCAGACTTAGTACAAATTGTGTTCAACCAAGCAATCAATTTCAAAATCCCACTCCCCCTTCTTCTAAAAGCAGTAAGCTATAAACTGGCCTTTGTTCCATTATTCTTAGGTGAATGTGTTTGCATTAATAGTGATATTTTCAGTAAAAGTTATCCACATACAGATTTCTGAAAGCTTTCAGTTTGCTGCTGTACATTGTACTTAGAAGAAAAGATATCAGCAAAAGAGCATGACAAGGTTTACTTTGGAGAGCAGCTGTAAACTGCTGGAACAAAGACTGCTTAGGGATCCCAGCAGAAAGTACTTGGGCTGGGTCTTCAGGCACCTGAGTGCTCCCAGAGAAGAATCCATTTTCCAATGGGTTAATTGGGTAAAAACATGATTACTAGAAATAGTACACATATCCAAGAGTCAGAGAGCCAGGCCAAAATGTTAGAGTCAGAAAATTAATTTGGCTCACCACTGTAGTAGATATCAGCACAGATACTGGCCTGGGAGACCGCTCTAAGTCATGAAAATATTAAGAATGAGGGACAATAGACATATTCATATGATTATATCACTGAACACTTAAATGGTTTTTCATACGTTTTCACAATTCTTTCACATGTAAGTCACACCAAAACTCCATTTAGAGATGCCATTCCAAGCTCCATTTTCAGAGATGGTGAAAGTGAGGTTTCCAAAAGAATAAGTGACCTGCCATCTATATGTAACACTGTCATAATTCTCAAAAGACTCAGATCTTATTGAGTGCGGAGACTCAGTCTTGTTTTACTTCTGTGTCCCCAAAATGCCTGTCATATTGAGGACAACTGCTTTGTTGTATAAATGAGCACAGTTACCCAGAAAGCAAGAGATCCACTAGAGATGCATTAATGATATCTTTGTAACAGAATGTTTGTAGTAATCTCTTCTAATTAAGATACTGATTTGGAGCTGGAAATAGTGACACACTTCTGTAATCCCAGGTGCTTACGAGGCTAAGGCAAGAGGATCGCAAGTTCAAAGCCAGCCTCAGCCTCAGGACCTTAGTGAGGCCCTAAGCAACTCAGGAGACCCTGTCTCTAAATCAAATATAAAATGGGCTGGGATGTGGCTCAGTGGCTAAGCACCCCTGGGTTTAATCACCAGTACAAAAAAAAAAAAAAAAAAAGGTACTGATTTGGAAGGTTGTATCTTGTTCATTTAGGAAAAATATAGAATTCACATATCTGATATTGATAGGGGATAGACAGATGCAAGGGGTAGAAACACAAGGTTGAGAGAATAATTCTATAAAATGGGACCATTTTCCTAACCCCCACATGCTTTCTTTTTCAAGAAGCAATTTATGTGCAAACCTGCCTGGCTTATGTGGATAGGATATGTCACATTCTTCAGCAAACTACCTGCAAGAAAAATGCAGGCCCAAAATAATGTTGACAAAGCAACCCAAGTTACACCACCCTCCAGGGGAAATTTTTGTGACCTTTTTCACAGACTAGACCCTGGAACTCAGGGAGATAAAGATAATTCCTCCTAACCATAAAATCTGTAAGAATTTATGGTTAAGAATCCAATAATATCCGGTCAGCATGGGCCAAAGTGACCTAGAGTTGTTTTGGCAATGGAGACTTCAAAGTCTAATGTCATCTTGTTCTCAGTCAAAAGTCAAGAGGTACCTGGGTAGGACTCTCTGGAAACTTCCCTGAAATCCCCAATAAAACAAGAATACAGGAGAGGCACGCTGCCCCCTCTCCTGTCTGAGAAGACCCACTCTCTCCCTTGAAAAGATTCCCTTTTCCCCTTTCTCATCCCTTCTGAGCCAGTTTCAGTATGAGTGACGTGTCTGAAATCCTTCTGACTTGATCGTAAGAATCTTGGTTTGAAGAGGGGGGTGTCTTTACAATGCCCCAGATTCCCAGAAAACCCCAGTCCTGTAACAATATTAAAACTAGAAATGTGGTAAATCACATACTCCTTTTTTCCATGGTAACCTCAGTTAGAGTGGAACTAATTTCACAGAACAGACCTAAATGAATGTATGAATGATCAAATTAATAGTGATTCCAAAAATGTCCACAAGTTGCCAATGACTGGCTTTTTGTTCAAGCTGCCTGTCAGTCCTTTTTCATATGGAATTCCCTCCTATTGATCCATCTAGCTCCATCTGAATATCTTTGCCCCCATTAAGGCTTTTCTGTTTTTTTTTTCCACCACTCTCTACAAAATGAGTCTGGTATCTACAACAAATGACTCTTATCTCCCTTTCTCTCTCTTTGAATAACATGGTCCTGTGTTTCTAGTGTGTATTGGGCCTTGTATTAGATTTATGTGGATAGTTATACCAAAATACTTGATGGCAAGAACTGGGTCTAAACTCTTCTATGTAGTCTCACAGAACATACTGAATACATGGTAGGTGCCAAATTGGCCATTATTGAATTGAATGGCTGTAAAAATGTGGTTGTAATAGTAAAATCTCAGCTGCTAACCACTCTTTAACTTAATCTTGATTTCCTGTATTTTATATTTGTCAAGCCTTTATAGTTCTCTTGTCTTTCCATGTTGCTGTATCTACCCCTTATTGCAAGCTAGTAAGAGATAAAAACACAAATCATAATATGATCCACCCCATTGTAGTTTGTGTCATTGTTGTTTTCCTAATCAAGATATTTTCTTTTCTACATGATTAATTTCTCCTTCCTGATCCTTTGAATCCTAGAGTTATCTTAAAAGTTCTTTTGTATCAGTTTTCTAAGAGAAAACATTAATAACAATAACAACTTTGTTTACAAATATCTAAAGTAATATGTTTACATGTGTGTTTCTGTGTAGGTCTACATATTTTTCTCATGCATATTTTTTAAATTATATGTAAAACAATTAAATTCACAATCATAAATATACATGGGGAAATGAGCTTTCTGAACCACTACAGAATTCAGAGGAGAAATACTTCTCAGGGGTACCTGTGCATGTACAGATTTTGCTTTTTTACCCTACATGAGGAATAGTCTCATGATACTGAGAACCTAAGGAAGAATATGCTGAGAATAAATACCTATAATCCAAGCTACATGGAGACACTGACAGGAAGATTGCAAATTCAATGCTAGCCTGGGAAAGTTAATGAAAACTTGTCTTAAAAAACAAAACAAAAATGAATAAATGAAATAAAAATGGCTGTGGATGTAGCTCAGAGAGAGCACTTGCCTAGCATGTGAAAGACCCTGGGTTTTATCTCCAGAACACACACACACACACACACACACACACACACACACACAATGCTGAGAACAAGAAGCAGGATAGCTTGATGTTGATAAATACTTAAACTTAAGTACATGTGTTATTTGATTCTTTCTGATGAGTGACCCAAGTAAGCCATTATGGGTAAGGGATATTGTGCAGCACAAAATCAGACATTGTAATTATTCATCATTTATCCATTTTCTGCTGTTATAATAGAATATCTGAGACTTCATAATTTTTGAATAACAGATTTATTGCAGTTCTGGAGTCTGGGAAGGCCAAGAACATGGTATCTGTATCCGGTGAAGGCCTTCTTGCAATATCATAACATGGCAGAGTATATCATGTAGTGAGGAAACATGCTTGAGAGACAGGGAGAAATCAGGCCAATTTATCTGTTTATTAGGAGCTCATTCCTGTGATAACTAACCTATTCTTATAATAAGGGCCTTAATCCATTTTCTTATCTTTTCTTTCAAAGTCACACTAAAACAACCATAATCATAGATAAGCAAAGAAAATGCTTACAGAAAAGTAATAGATAAATAGACTTTATTTCAATATAGCATATTGACCACAAGTTTAACTTGTTTCCTTATTAGGTCTTTATTAAAATGTCAAGGATAGGAATGATAAGCTGTAGTAATCACCAGGGACAAAGAAAATAAGAAAGGAGACTACAGCAGACAAAATAATATTTCAACAGAGTTTTATAAATGAAAAGTGAAAATTGATACCACAGAACAAAAGCTTTATAATCTAGATCCTACAGAGGGAGAAGAGCAATGAGAAGTAGCCCTATATCCCTGCAGAATCTGAGGCTTAATGTATGTTTAGAGGTACCAAATACTGCAAAAGGAAAGGAAGTGTCATGGAACTGAAAACAAGATGATTGGTTGAAAGATGACAGAAATTGCTTGGACTTCTCTTCTGATCCATGCAGTCTATGACTACCCTACCCCTCCACCCCAACAGGAGAAAATAAATTTAGTCTGGAAAACTGAATTGGGGAAACTGCAGACACAAGGACTATTGTGTAGGAGAAGGATACAGCATAGGGCTGAGAACAAGGAAATGAAAATCCATTAGCAAGCAGTGGAATCTTCACCTCTTTCCCCTAACCTGTTCCTAGACACAACTAGAGACATATCTCTACTATTCTGCTCATGACGATGTAGCGGATCATTATCTTTGGGGAGAAAGTAAGACCTCTAGATTAAAAGACCTCATATTTGTAGTGTGAAGAGGCTAGATCTTATTTTATCACCATTCAGGCAATTCCACCAATCATCAAGCTTTCAACCACTCATTTCACATGCACACACTTAAACAGCCAAAAATACTAAGAAATTCTCTAACTTGAGAGAAACTCTTAAAAGAAGACAAATTATTTTGTGTATCTTTTCTTAAGTAATACATGTTTTAGCAACATAAAGGAGTCAAACTAGAAAGACAATAGAATCTGTGAAATAGGTGGTTTAACATAAAATGATTGTAGAAGGTTACAGAACAATTTTGTCTCAGACCTAGAAAACAGAGAGTAACTGTTCTAGATTGAAACAGAAGGATATAGATAGGACTGTTTGAAAGAAAATTATAGGGAAAATTAGAAATAGTAGAGTTGTTAAAACTTTTTCTTACTATTTGAGTACTTATAAAAAAATATTGATGGACATTGACAATTCTTGAAAGATTCTTATGGAAAAAAAAAGTTAAGTTAGGCAAATAGAAAACAAAGAAAATAAAAACCAAAAAGAGAAACAGGTGATGAAATTTGTAAGAGAGAAGAAACAGAATCATGGTATATCAGAGTTAGACAGTGAACACTATTGACATAGATAGGCATGGTATTTCAAGTAAAAATGGGAGAAGTGAAAGTGTATGAGAGAGAAGTTTGCAGAATTTCTCATGTATTATAGGAAGTTAATAAACTATATGATGTTGTCAAATCAAGAAATTATAAGCATATCATATCATTATAAGCATATCATTTGATATTTCAAAATAACTAAAAGAGAGAATTTTCAATGGCTTATAACAAAGAAATGATAAATGTACGAGGTGATGGTTATGCTAAATATCTTGAATTGATCATTACACAATGGATACATGCATCAAAACAGCACACCACACCTCATAAATATGTACAATTATTGTGTCAAAACCAAAATTTTAAAAGGAAAAAAGAAATATGAAAGTAAATACTAGAAGAAATAGCTAAAAGTTTAAAATGAGACTGGGGACTAGAAACATATATGGGCAAAGGGAGAGCTTTTTTCAATATAAATTTTACTTTTAACATATACACATATTCTACTTTGGTAACACTAGATGTTTTTGTTTGTTTGTTTTTATACTGGGGATTGAATCTAAAGGTACTTTACCACTGAGCCACATCCACAGGCCTATTTTTAAATTTTGAGACAGGGTCTCACTAAGTTGGATAGGGCTTGCTAAGTGGCCAAGGCTAGCCTTGACCTTGCCATCTTCTGCCTCAGCCTCTGAATCACTGCAATTACAAGAATGTGCCACCATGCCTGGCCACTAGATGTTTCTAAAAAAAGGAAAGTAATTAAGTAAAATGAAAATAATTCCCAAAGAAACAGGATGTGAGTGCAATAATCTGGATGTGTCTGAAAAAAAGTCTTCAGAGTGAAGAAGAAATTAGCCTGTGTTGCCTCAAAAGTGATGAATAAGGATAATACTACCATCCAAGTTTAAAAAAATGCACTGTCATGTTTTAATTTCCAGTATTCTATGGGGCTCATTTGGGACTTTTAACAATGATATGAAGAACCATGCATATCCTAAAATAGATGCTTCTGAAGAAAATGGCAATTTCATCACTCACAATGTGCTACCTTCCATTTATGAAGAAGGAACACAACATTCCTTCATTAGGTTGGATAAACAATCTGGGACAACTTAGGTTATTTCTCCATTGGTGTAGGTAGATTTAGGCCACTTACCTGCCCTTTGGTCCAATTCCCATGGGACCAACTATACACATTTACAAGAGAACTAGGTAAGGTTAAAGGGGTATAGCCTAAAGTCACAGACTAGAGCAAAGCCAACTGGCCTCAACATAAGAGAAATAAATTCAAGACTTTCATAGAGTGTTTTCTCAAGAGAGAAACAATGCTTACTTTATTTTATTTTCAAGCTTCTTGCTTCAATAAACCTTTCACCTTATGTACATTATTTATGGGTCTATTCTGGTAGAGTCAACCAAAAAGTCAAGACCTTGTCTCTTACCTATATTGCTTACAAATTATTCTAGAAAGGCTAACATCTCTTTATCTGTGATAGGGAAATATTGCATAGAAAAGTCCTTTTCAGTAACATTATATTTCTTGTCCAATTTAATTCTCACATACAGAATTTCTCCCTACTCCTTCAATGGTATCTGAAGACTCTCATAGTCTGATTTGTGGCTCTCAAGATACTTCCTAGTTTCTTCTTTTCTGACGGGAAAACAAGATTCATATTTTTTCATATGGTTATTACAATGGAATTACCATCAGAAAATTAATGTATTTAACTACTGTCAAAATAGAGCAAAATGTGGCTTAAACATGGAGACAACTATATTTATTAATCATTTCAATACCCTAGAGGCATCAGATAACAGGATAAATGTCATTAAGATTTTCATCCAGAGCACCTTGTCATTTAAACTTTAAGTGAAGAAAAGATGTCCTTTATTCAACTAGACCTGAGAGCATCCTAATGAATAATGGTCATTTACTTTATATTGCTTTTAATTTGTTCGGAGTTGAATATTTTTGCATTTTAAGCATCAGCTAGAAAATGTGCTTCTTTTCTCGGGTAAATTATGAATACTGTGATACTAGGAAAATAATAACCACGTTTTAAAATCCAGAGAGTTCCTCAGTGTAGGAATGTCATTTAATCACTGATGAAATATTATTCCTTTTGGCCTTCTATTCTCTTTTTCTGTTTTATAGGTAGCAGTGTTTCTATTCTGGGTGTCCAACTGTTGCTACTTGAAATAGAAAAGACCCACTCCACTTTTTCATCATTTTCAGCAAAGTTATTGGGTCAGAGAACTTTGCCTTTTGTCCCACACATTATACACTTAAGACTTCTTGAGGGTGTACCTGACAATGGCAGGAAAGGGGAAAAATGATTAGGCCTAGCTCCTTTTCCCTCGGGCACCCATTATAAATTTTCTTTTTCCCTGTCCTTGAAAAAGCTCCATAATATCTCCTTCCTAAATGCATGTAAATTTTCATAGGAGCTATTATCAATGATGCCTGTCTGTGAATTCTGGATTCACTTTATGTGGGTTAGAACTAAGGGAATTTGTTCAGTACCCAATACACCATTGTCTTTTGAGGCATTTATAGGAATGTATCCTTGGCTTAAATTTCTCTTTGGCTCAGGTTATAAGACTTCCAAAATATTTTCATATGAGGGGCAGGGGAAGAAGAGTGTGTGTGCGTGTGTGTGTGTGTGTGTGTGTGAACATGTGAACATGGACATTTTTATTTACTTCTCGAGAATCCTGGGTGTCTATTTTTCAAAACTGCCTCATGGCCATTCTTTGTACTTTAAAAACTTTGCTTCAATAGCAGCAGAACTGGAAAAGAGCTCTTAGAAGATCCAATATTGATTTTCCCTCTCAAGAGAGTCCCTCTCCCATTATTCATTGTAGCCTTATGTTTTCTCCTGTTAAAATTTTAAATCAGGGGTGTTCTACTCCATATCCCTGCCTACTCTAACACTCCTCTGTGTCCTTTAACATAAGCTACAAAGGCACCTTTTGGGATTTAAACCTTTGCCAATCCAAGTCCTCACCACTATACACATACCCAAGAGGAAAAAAAAAAAAAAAAAAAAAAAAGAATCCCATGAAACTATTCCAAGCTTCTGTTAAAATCATTTTTTTCTGCTTATTTGAGTTCCAATTTAAGTCTAACCATGCCTTTTAAAATTCTCAAATTTACATTATCTCTACTTTCTACTACATCTTTTCTTAATTTTGAAGACTTCTACTAGGAAAAATTCACATGTATCTAGTGTAGAATTTCTCTATGTGGTTCATAAATCCTCCTTAAATTTGAATCACAAACTCCACTTTTGATCCATAATTGCCATTGCTTCAATTTTTCCTTCCAATTTTTCCTTCCTTTCTCATCATACAGAGGCCAAGACGCTATATATCTTGGAAGATCTTTCCAGATTTTCCTGTATGGCACATTCCTCTTTCTAGCTGGTTACAAACAAACAAACACTCTCTCTCTTTCTCTCTCTCTCATATTCACACACACACACACAAAGCACAAAACTTTGCATCACCATTAACCCATATTATTTTATCTAATTTAGCGATTAAAATCATCAAAATAAGACAAAGATTTTACTTCGTTATTTCATTTGATGAGCTTAGGCTTCAGCTGGAATAAGAATTTTTTCCTCATACTTTTCAGTGAATGGAACTAAAACCTCAGAGCCAGGAATAATCAAACAATGTTGAGCTACAACTGAGCTTATAATTGGGAATTAACTGCTTTGAGGGTATTTTAGAAGGCCCATAAATTTTAGACAATGAGAAATGCAAACTAAAGTCCCCTCTTGGAGAAGTCATGGCTTAATAAACTCAACTTTCCATGGTTAAATAAATCGTCCTTTCCAAGTGAAAAGTTAGTTTGTGCTTGTTTACTCTTCCAGTCAGGCTAGGCTGATAGCCTAAATTACACTCTCTTTATCCCTTACTTACTGAAGTATGGCCCTGGAGCAAACAGTTGAATCCTAAAAGGGGAACATACAGGGAGGTAAATTTCAGGTCAAGACAAATAATAAATTTTGAACCATGGGGCTGGGGTTGTGGCTCAGTGGTAGAGCACTTGCCTAGGACATGTGAGATACTGGGTTTGATCCTCATCACCACATAAAAACAAATAAATAAAACAAAGGTATTTTGTGTCCATCAAAACATTTTTGAACCATGAATGTTCTCTGAAAATCAAAGGGACTTCGCCAGGAATTAGTGTTTCAGCAGGAGCTAGGTGACTTGCCAGGAATGTTCCTGAAAGGACTTAAGGATGAATGTAGCAGGGAAGTGTCTAATATTTTTTTCCAACTCCTAATAGTTCATGAGTTTATCCCTTTCCAAAGGTCTCTAGAAAGTAACAATTTATCTGAATACATTATTTTCTGCTACTAACACCCTATTCATGCATTCTTGCTTACCCTACTTACAGGTACTAGTCTAGCTAAGATCTGGGACTAGTCCTTGCTGTAACAGCATGCATGAAGATTTCTGGCTGGGATAGATTATAATAAATTCATATTTCCTCTATGCTACTTTTCAAGAGTGTGTTTCAACCCATTTTGCCCTTTCTTGCTCTTTCATTGCTTGAGACTTTTCTGAATTCAGCTCTTTGTCCATCTGCTGGCTCTGCTTTTCAGTAAATAGGTCTTTGAGGTTCTTGCTTTCCACGATATTTCTGACTCATTGCTCTGACCTTTGATTTGCATGTGCTCTTGGAATCCAGATTTCTGACATTAGCTGTAACATTGAAATACCTGGGCTCCTAAAACAAACTGAGCTTAAATCCAGGATTCTCTGTCACTGACTAGCTCTGTGACCAGCTCTTGGACAAAACAGTTGTCCTCTTAGGACTTCAATTTCTTCTTCTGATATTTGGGAAACAAAAGGATTTCCTACATAATTGGATTGTTATGAGGATTAAATGAAATATATAAAAGGGAAAGTGCATATCATTAGTTTCTTCAAAGGCATTAGGAACACTTTAGGAAATGTTAAAGCAACAATTAACAGAGATCTCTTTGGTTTCCTATAACATTACTTTTTCAAACTCAATTCCTTGCCGATTTTCTCTTTGAATTTCCTTAGAGATGTTTTAGTCACTATCTGGGTCCCCAGGGTTACTTCTGTATTATCTGTACCCTGAACTCCTCCAAAAGTGAAACAACGAATTTGGCTCTTTTCTCTGCACTTCTGCCCCCATTTTTCATCTGTCTCCTTTGCTCTGAGTCATCATGGATTCTAGGAACATCAGACCTGATCAATACACATCTTGTAATGAGATGAAACTACCCCCCAGGAAATAGCAACTTTCTTGTCACACACAATCCCAACACAACTCCCTCAACTTATGAGGATGGTCCATTATTATCTCAGGATTGATGGGGAGGGGGGATAATAAACTATCACACTATGCCCGATTGAGATCACCTGCTTTGATGGCTGTGCAAACCCTTCACTTATGCAAATTCCCAAACTTTGCCATCACTCCCCTTTCTATAAAGCCTCAAAATCATTGTAAGCCCATCAAAGCATAGCTGAAAATACTGGTCCCTTTTTCTTCCCCATATGGCCAGATTGATTTAAGTTCCTTTCCTGCTTTTCACTATTACTTTTTCCACTTGAATTTATGGGGTAAATGATTAGACTCTATTTGTTGGACCCCCAGTGTCAAGTCTCTGGCATAGGACACTGGTAACAAAAGGAATTTAAGGAAGTATAGAGTAAAGCAGGCATGGAATAAAAGCCCGAACCCCATTTTTCTTCTTCCTTATGCTATAGATATGAATTAGATTAGTGCCCTTGTAGCAGACTCCCCATAGAACTCTCTCACCCATTCTTCCATGCAAAGACATAACAAGAAGATGACTGTCTATGTATCAGGAAATGGGCCCTTACCAGATACTAAATTTCCTAGTCTTGAATATTCTATTCCCCAGAACTGTAAGAAATGAATTTCTGTTGTTTATCATCTCCTTAGTCTATGGTAATTTTTATAGCAACCCAAATAGACTAAGATACCCTGTTGGATGTCATCAAAGTGACCATGCTTCTGAAATGCAATATAGGAGTATAGGAAAACAGGTGGACCCTGGAGTCAGACTGCTTTAATTCAAGTCCCACTTCTACTACTAACTACATGATCCTGACCAAGCTACCATTTCACCTTTTGCCTCAGTTCCTCTAAATGGAACTAGAGATGATGACAACAGCACTGACTACACAGAGGCTATGTGTAGAATATACAAATTAGTAAACCTTAACTGAATATAGTGTTATAATATATAGTATATAGTGTTAAATTAAATTCAATTGATGCTAATTATTTTTTCTCCTATACAAAAGCAACATCACACTCCTATTTAAAAAATGTGGTTCTTAATGGGTTTGTGGAAGCCAGCATCAGATAATCCAGGAATAATATTTTTTGGGGGGTGCTGGGGATTGAACTCAAGGGCACTCGACCACTGAGCCATATCCCCAGCACAGTTTCGTGTTTTTTTTTTTTTTTAATGGCAATAAATGAAAATTTAATTAAAACAAATTGAATAACTAAATGATTGGAAAATATGATGAACAAAGAGTCTAACAATACATATACATGCACTCATTTATATACATGAAATTATAAAGATATTTATTTAAAATATGTACATATAAAGACAATTCAACTGAAAAATTGGACTCTAAAATTTAAGTAAAGGAAAATAAGAAAGGAGACACAAAATAGTGTAAACCTAGAATAACCTGGAAAAATATTCCAAATAATTTTAGAAAAAGCTTGTTTCATGGTCAAAACTATATATTTAGTGTTTTCATTTCTTTGGCTTCATTTTTTATTTTTTTATTTGAAGTTGTTTTATATGACAGTAGAATGCATTGCAATTCATAATACACATATAGAGCACATTTTTATATATCTCTGGTTGTATACAAAGTATAGTCATACCATTCGTGCCTTCATACATGTACTTAGGGTAATGATATCCATCTCATTCTACCATCTCTTTTTATTTTTACCCTCCTATCTCCTCCCTTCCCCTCCCTCCCCATTGACCTTTCTAGTGTTCCTCTAATCCTCCTATGCTCCCTGTCCCAACCCCACTGTGAAACATCCTCCTTATATCAGAGAAAACATTTAGCATTTGGATTTTTGAGACTGGCTAACTTCACTTAGCATTATATTCTTCAATTTCATTCATTTACCTGTGAATGCCATTATTTTATTCTCTTTTATTGCTGAGTAATATTCCATTGTGTATATATACCACATTTTCTTTATCCATTCATCTACTGAGGGGCATCTAGGCTGGTTCCACACCCTTAGCCATTGTGAATTGTGCTGCTATAAACATTGATGTGGCTTTGTTCCTGTAGTATGCTGTTTTTAAGTCCTCCTATCCAAGGAGTGGGATAGCTGGGTTAAATGATGGTTCCATTCCCAGTTTTCCAAGGAATCTCCATACTGATTTCCAGATTGGCTGCACCATTTTGCAGCCCTACCAGCAATGTATGAGTGTGCCTTTTTACCTACATCCTCTCCAACATTTATTGTTGTTCATGTTCTTAATAGCTGCCATTCTGACTGGAGTGAAATGAAATCTTAGAGTTGTTTTGATTTGTATTTCTCTAATTGCCAACGATGTTGAGCATTTTTTCATGTATCTGTTGATTGATTGTATATCTTCTTCTGAGAAGTATCTGTTCAGTTCCTTGGCCCATTTATTGATTGGGTTATTTGTTTTTTTTGTCATTAAGATTTTTAAGTTCTTTATATATTCTAGAGATCAGTGCTCTATATGATGTGTGTGTAGTAAAGATTTGTTCCCAATGAGTAGGTTCTCTATTCATCTCACTGATTGTTTCTTTTACTGAGAAGAAGCTTTTTAGTTGGAATCCATCCCATTCATTAATCCTAGATTTTAATTCTTGTGCAATAGGAGTCTTATTAAGAAAGTAGGAGCCTAATCCGATATGATGGACATTTGGGCCTACTTTTTCTTCTAATAGATGCATGGTCTCTGGTTTAATACCTAGGTCCTTGATCCACTTTGAGTTGATTTTTGTGCATGGTGAGAGATAGAGGTTCGATTTCATTTTGTTGCATATGGATTTCCAGTTATCCCAGCACCATTTGTTGAAGAGGCTGTCTCTTCTCCAATGTATGTTTTTGGAACCTTTATCTAATATAAGATAGCTGTAGTTGTGCGTGTTAGTCTCCGTGTCCTCTATTCCGTACCATTGGTCTACATGTATATTTTGGTGCCAGTACCATGCTGTTTATGTTACTATTGCTCTGTAGTATGTTTTAAGGTGTTCAGACAGTTTTAAGGTGTTGAGACAGGGTATCACTGAGTTGCTTAGTATCTCACTTTTGCTGAGGCTGGCTTTGCACTCACAATCGTCCCGTCTTAGCCTCCCAAGCCGCTGGGATTAATAGTGTGAACCACTGTGCCTTGCTGGAATTATTTTTTTTAATTCCACTTCCTCAAGTTTTTTGGATAAGGTTCCCATAAATGCACAAAAGCATCATCCACTCAGTTACTGACCTAAACTTTTACACATATTTTTTCTTTCCTGATCTTAGCTTCCAGTCTATCCCTATATTCTGTTACTACCACCCATGGTCCTGACAGAGCTTCTCTATATTACCTCAAGAGCCATACTGTATCACCTCTAAGGGCCATAAGGAAGCACCACATTCACACAGCAATATTAAATGCCAAACATACAGGCCACAAACCTAGTAATTCTTATTCCTGTGGCTGGAAAGTAAAGAGCACCTCAGGGTGCTCACTAAATGTCAAGAGTATTAGCACAAAACAATCCAAACTAGGGAAGAGGAGTTAGAGGCACATAGGAGATTTCAATCTGGAGAGGAGAATAGAACTCCCACAAAATTCTATGGAAAATAGAAATAAACAGTTTATGGTTTCACAATTTTTGCTAAGGAAAAACTTATTGGGAGATATTGGCAGAAAAAAAACAAATTTCACTTATTTTTTCATATTAACACAGAATTCTCAAAGGAATTTGGAAATATCCTTATGTCCCTTATCTAGGGATAGCCTGGGAGTGTAGATGGGCTAGAATTGACAACTCTCAGGTTCTAGTCTTGCTTCAACCACATCTTTGATACGTACCTCTGAAATAGTCTTTTGCCCATTTTAATGCCCCTTACATTCACCATTTCTGACACAGAAAGAACCATTGCTATGATCTGAATGTTTGTGTCCATCAAAATTCATGTGTCAAAATCTATTCCTAATACTATAGTATTAAAAGGAAGAGACTTTTGGAAGGTGATTAGTTCCCTTTTATAAGAGGACAAGGGAGTTCATTGCCTTCTTTACCATGTGAGGACACACCTAGAAGGCACTATTTTTGAAGCAGAAAGTAAGTTCACACCAGATTCTGAAACTGCTGGTGCCCCAATATGAGGTTCTCCAGTCTTTATAACTGTGAACAATAAATGTATGCTATTTATAAATTACCTACTGTAAGATATTTTGTTGTAGCATCCTACATGGACTAAGACAGCCAATCTTACTCTACAAATTGGCTAAAAGAACGCAAGGAATTAAATCATTTTTTGCCTTTATAAATAACAGCAGAGATGCAAAAGAGAGGGACCTGATATTAATTCCATAGGGCTGTGTATAAGTTGGACTGCTGCTGGATTCTGAAACAATGACTTATTTGAAGCAATCAGAAAATCAGGGTTTAGATACTGATCCTGGTTCTCACAATAACAAGTTGTGTGACCTTGGAGAAGTTAAATACTCCTTGATGGCCTTTGTTTTTCTATGCCATAAAATGGGGAAAATATAGTATCTACCATATTTTTTATGATAATTGAGATAAGGCATATGAAACACTTAACTCAGTGTTTATCACAGAGTAAATGCTAAAATAAATATGACCTATTTTTATAGTTTAGCCACACTATTCCACATTTGGCAAACTCAAGAGAAACAGCAGGATATAAAGAAAGGGGTAATACAAAGAAAGGCACTACATTAGTTATTGCAGGAGAGTGGGCTTTATGTCAAAGAGGAGTATATGTTGATGGGTATGCAACTTGATAAGACTATGATGCACCTAGAAAATGGAAAAGGCAGTATCTGTAAGCTGCCTGTCATGGCCAGCCACGGCGCCACGGGAGAAAAACTCAGAGGCAGAGTAAAGCTATTACTACTTTTACTTCTACTTTAGCTTAGAGAGAAAGAAAGATAGAGCTTAGCTTCTTCTTGTAGCTTAGAGAGAAAGAAAGATAGAGCTTAGCTTCTTCTTGTCTTAGAAAGAAAGATAGAGCTTAGAGAAAGATTATTTTTTAGAGCTTCTTGCTTCTTTCTTCTGTCTTCTGTCTTCCTCGGGAGCCTCGGCCTAACTCTGACCAGCCATTACTTCTTCTATCTGGTTTCTCTTCTGTAACCGCTCTGCCTACGTTCTGGCCGCTCTGATTCTTTTCTCCGACCCGAACTCTTCTTCTGACCGACCGAGCTACTGCACGACTGACTGAATGAATTCTCCATTCTCCTAACTCGGACCGCTTTCACCCGGTTATATACCTTCAGCTTTGCGGGTGCCTACAGGTGCGTCACATACATATCAGGTGGAACTTATGGCTTCCAGCTAGCTGCAACAGCCCTTCCTAATTAGGGCTCCTTCAAGTATCAGAAGCAATTAATCTTGGAACGAATATCAAGCAGATAAGAGAAGAGGAAACTCTTGGGGTATTCGTTCTGAAAGGCCTAGAACTGACAGGTGGGAGGAAATCTGTTAATTAGTACTTCAGTAGCCAGAGTCACAGGTTGAGCCATATTCCTTCTAAGAAACCTCACTGTATAGGGGTAAGGCAGGATGATGAAGACAAATGTCAAGGCAGGAGGTTGGGCAAAATTGTTTTCAGGCCCTGGTTTCCAAAGATAAATGCCTACATTGATTCAATAAACATTAATGGGACCTCTATTATATGCAAGGCATCTTCTATGTTCTCAATAGAAAAATTGATACGTTGAAATTGTAACCCCTGAAGAGGTGGTATTAGAAGGTGGGACCTTGGGAAGTGATTAGGCCATGGAGGTATAGCCCTCATGAGTAGGCTAGTGTCCTTATAAAACAGGCCTGAGAAATAACCCTTATCCCCTTTCACCATTTGAGTACACAGTGAGAAGGATTTATCTATGAACCAAGAAGTGGGCTCCCACCAGATATCAACTCTGCTTCAGCGTTAACCTTGGAATTTCTATTCTTCAGCAGTGTGAAAAATCAATTTCTATAACTTATAAGCTACCCTGTTTAAGGTATCTTAGTAAAGTAGCCTGAATGGACTAAGACAGCATCTTTATGGCATCTGAGAACAGCATACTCCCAGAGGCTATCTTGCCACTGTAAGTCTTCAAGTCAATCACATCTCATATTCCTTTTTCATTCATTCAATTGATATTTGGTAATGTACTATGTGCCAGGTATTGTGGTAAGAATTAAATATGCAAAGAGAAAAGAGAGAAAGGCAATAGAAATTTTTGAAATAGCTTCTTTTGTGCTCTTCAATCAAGGACCTACTATGCTGATTACCCTATCTCAACTACTGATAGCCAGGTTGCCATTGTTGCATCATCCAAAAAAACTGACTATCCTTGTGAAATCATATAATTTGCTTACATGATCATCAGCTTGACTGAGACTACCATTTTCTTACAAGTTATAGTTTTCCTTTGATTCAGTTCTCTGTCCAAATCTCTCACAATACTATTCCCAGAGTAGTCGCCTCATTAGTGTAGGGACTTTACAATTGTACTTCAAAGATATCTAAGAGTTTTTAAAAAGGTAAGGTGACTCTGAAAGCATTCGATTTGAATTACAATAATTATAATATTAAATATTTTTCAAAATATAGTAAAATAATAATATGCTGACATGGAATGAAAATATGACAAATTTTAACATATTGAAATCAATACAATGTTAATTTGTGCTGTCAGGTTTATTAGTTTTTGGTGCAGACCTTGATTGATAGCTATTTCTATATCTATGTTTAATTCAAGTGTCCCCTGAGATTATAAATTGAGCTATCCAAAACAATGTTTCTATTTGCAAATTATCTGTGTGAATCAAGAATGTCTCCATGTTATGCAACCAAAACCTTATAGAAAAATATATTAGGCACTGAAACTGAATGTAAGAATACAATAGTCACTCAGAACCCCCTACTTCAAAGGTTTATGAAGACTTCATTCATGCCCTGATTACACTCTAAGCAAATAGTATAAATTTGAACTTAAACTATTCTAACTCATGTTTATATGTTATAGCTCTTTGGAAGATTCTATTTAATTAGAAAGAAAAGCACTATTAAAAATAAAATTTAGAAACCATTGTCCAAAGTAAACTCTGAACTCTCCAGAAAGTATAGTGGAATGAAGTAGTATAGTAGAGTGAATTCAGTTATAAAAAATGAGCAAACACATGGCCTCCCAATGAGAAGCCTATACAAAAGAGATGCTTGAAAAGATTGTATATCCACATGCTCATATTAATCTATCTCTTCAGGAACTGGAAGGCCTTTTCATTGACTTCTTAACCATTGTTAAGTCTCACATTCTTGTTATAAGCACCATCCATACTCAGGAATGACAGCAGGAACCACAACTCAGGAACCATACTTTATGCCCATGACAAGTTGAATTTACTCTTTTCTTACCATGTCAACAACTACTCCCCTTTGAAGCAGTGAATGCCTCTAGAGAACATGAAGTACTGATGCCCACCCACACACTTACAATGGAGTTATATCCTGATAAACCCATTACAAGTTGAAAATATTATAAGCAAAAAAAATGCTTTTAATACACCTAACTTATAGAACATCACAGTTTAGCAAAACAGTACACTATAAAGTATTCGTTGCTTCCCCTCATGATCATAAGGCAGACTGGGAGCTGTGGCTCACTGCTGCTGCCAGCATCACAAGAGAGGATCATAATGCATATCACTAGCATGGGAAAGATTAAAATTCAAAAATTTAAGTATGGTTTCTACTGAATATATATTATTTTTATACTATTGTAAAGTGGAAAAATCATCAGTTGAACCATCTTAAGTTCTGTACAGATTGCCCTAGACTGAAAATTCTACATAAGGGTGAATAAGTACTGAGTAGACTGGGAAAAATATGGATCAAAGTGCTTTATACCTGGGAATTGATAACCCATTGCCACACTGTACCTAGTATCCTTTAATCTACCCCACTAAAATAAAGTTCTTGCCACTTCACTACTGTTAGGATCTTCAGATTTCTTCATACCTAAGATTAGGCAATTTTGGTATAACTCCTTTCAGCAGTGTAACTTTTCAACACTGGCACTTTCTTGTCAATCCCATTCCCTTGACACTCAACCTGGTCAATTAGATGTCTATTTGAATAATTCTTAGGTTTCTTTATTCCTATTCCTAACTCGCTTGATTGAGCCCTCTCTTGGTTTCTGCTCCATTTTCTGTTCTAGTTCTGCTTCCCATTTTCCTTTTCCTGAACTCTCTCAGCAATTACTCTAGACCAGCTCCTCATGTTCTTATCTCTTGTCTATTACCTCCAGGCTTCCCAGTGTATCTTGAACCATTTACCTTTTAAATGATCACATATATTTTAGTCTATACCATTTTTGGTTGAAAAATAACAAAAACTGTTTTCCACTGTGCTTTGTCAACTTCTGGAGGCATTAAGATGATTCCATTTTTGCAAAAATTGTAAAGTAAAAATATGCAGGTACTTTTTTAAACAGTAATTCATACTGCCTATATTCTTGATCCTATAAACACATACCAATAAAACTGGAGAAGGCAGGAATAAAAAAACATAGTTAACAATTCAAATGAATCTTTCTGAGCCTGAGGCCCTTCAAACATATGTTATTTTACTGTCAGCTTGAACAGGTGACTCCACTCTGATTCCTGTTAACTGCATTTTGCTTATTTTTGTGAATTTCCCAAGTTCCTTTTCTTACATTATTTATATTTCTAAAAGTCTAATTATCATTTAAATTATGTCTAAAAGCAACTGACTGTGTTCCCTCTGAAGCATAGATGGAAAAGTGGAATGGGCAGGTTCTGGGGAAAATCCCACTGGGTGCCTGTCTACCTTTCTCTCCTTTAGATACATTAATCCAAAGGAAATCACATTGAGGTGAACATCAAAAAAAAAGTTTTGAGGGGCAAGACAGACAAAAAATTGCAGCCTGAAGGACTTTTGTAGAAATAGGAAGGCAAGGTGCTTTGGGAAGTGGGTGATGATTTAGGAAAGGTTTCAGATGCAGATGATCTGTATGTATGCCTCAGCTAAACTGTTCTCATTATCCCCCTCATCATCCCACAGTCCACTGACTTCTCAATGGGCCATCCACTGCCCAGTCACCTTTGCAGAAGAGGCATCTATAATTGGGGGAGCTGTGGCAAAGTAAAAGCCCCAATAAATTATAACATATTCATATAATGGAAAAGTAAGAAAATATTAAAAGACCAAAGTAGAGCCATGTGTCCTTATGTAAAGAGTATTCAGAAAATATTGCAAAAAGAAAAGGAAGAGATCTGTATCTACATCAATATTTATTACTATATCAATGACATGATACAATTTATTCTTTAAAACCCACAGGACTACATACAGTATGTGAATGTAAAGTCATTAAGTAGGATGTAAAAGTAAGGCTGCTATGATACACATTATTAACACTGACTATCTTTGGAAAAGGAAGTTAATGGCTCTCAAGGGAGATGTTCACATATCATTTCACGTACTTCAAAAACAATTTAACAATGAGTGATTAATATTTATACAACATATGCAAGAAGGAAAATGGAAGGTAATTTCAGGATTAGAGAGGTGATCCTGATAAGCCTCACCCTCTAATCTTTGTTCTTCTTATGTACTAACATAAATTCAAAGTAGTTCAGTCCACAGTCCACCAATTAATTTCTCTAAGGGTCAGTAATGCTCTAGGCTCTGACATATGCTTTCTTGTTGACCTGGAATACCTTCCTTTTCCATTTCCACATAGTAAATTTCTTGCCTGAAATTTCTGCTTAGATGTCACTTCCTCCAGAAAGATGCCCCCACACTTCATCCTGCACCATCTTCTTCCATTCCTCCATCTGTCTCACCTATAAGGAACAGCTGAATCAAGCAAAAAGGTGAGCAGGTAATCAGGTGTCCCAGTAAAGTGCTCAACAAAAGAGTAAATGAAACTTGTAAGGTGAGTTTTCCCCAAATAACTAGTCTTAAGAGATACATAGGATCCTCCCAGATTACCAAGACTTTTGACATCATAGCACCTACCACTTGGCATGGTAACCATCTGCCTGCTTGTCTGTACCCCTCACTGAAATGAAAATGCTATGATCATAAGGAAAAATCATATGTTCATTTTATTGTCCATTATAACTAAGAAATAGTCCAGTAAATGCATATATATATATATGTATACACACACACACACACACACACACACACACACACATATATATATATATATATATATATATATATATATATATATATATTCAGTGACTTACTCAAGAGAAGTGATATTAGTGATATTATGGATAGAAAGATGTTTCATCCTTTATTCTAGGGACTATAGATTATCTTAAACATAGGACAGAAAATCAGGAGGAATTAACCAGAAACTGAGGACAAAGCACAGATTTTAGTGTGTGTACTCAGGGTTCTCTGAAGAAACAAAACCAGTATGAGATACTTGCACACACATACACAATCATATATACATATATATGAAATTATTCATTATAAGGTATTGACACATGTGATTACAGAAGCTGAAATGTCCCAGTCTGCTCTCTACAAATTGGATCCCCAAAAAAGCTGTTTGTGTAGTTCAAAGGCCTGAAAACCAAAGAGCCAAAAAGGTAAATCCGAGTTAGAGTCTGACTTTCTGAGAATCAGAAGCATAGAGAGCAGGAGAAGATCAATGCCCCAACTCAAGCAGTCAGAGCCAATTCTTCTTCTGCCTGTTTGCTTTATTCAGGCCCTAAGCAGACTACATGATTCCCACCCACATTGAAAAGGGTCATCTGTATTACTTTCTTCACCAATTCAAATGTTAATATCATCCAGAAACATCCTCACAGATACACCCAATAATAATGTTTAACCAGCTATATGAACATCTTGTGGCCCAGTCTAATTGACATATAAAATTAATCACAGTGGGGAAAATTAAAAGTGGCCTCTCTTTAATTAGATAATTCCTAAGTAGGACAGAGTTTCTGAACCTTAACAGTATTGACATTTGGGGTTCTATAATTCTTTGTTGTAGGGGGCTGCCATATGCACTGTAGAATATTTAGCAACATCCCTGCCCTCTACCCATTTGATGTTAGTAACACAATTCCCCAACTAATGGAATGCAAAAATATCTTCAGAAGTTGCCAGATATTGATTGGGTGGCCAAATTACTGACATAGGGATTTCATGAATACAATAGAGCAAAGCTATGTAAAATGTACAGCACTTTCATGGTTATATGCAACCCCATTTTACAAAGGATTTAGTCCTTACAGGCAGAACAGACCCAAATGATTAATTATAATTATTCAGTAGGTAGGGGATTGGACCAGTAGACTTAACTAGATAACACAGGGTTAATGTATTAGCAAACTTTACTAAGTTTCCACAGGTTTGGAATTCAGTTGCAATTATTCCCCAGTATTTCCAAAGGTTCAGGACATGTTGTCATTTGTTAGTGTTCAGAAGCATGAAAATTGTACCATGTACTCTCTGTGGCTGGTGTATGGAGGTGAGTTACTTAGCTAGTGAGTGAACCAAGCTGACTACTTGCCACAGACATGATTTTATTTAAGTGCCTGATCTTAACATGGCTTTGTTGTTCTCTACTGAAAATGGGTGACCTAATGAGTTTTAGGAATTGAAGTGGGAGAGGAAAAAAGTAATTTTCTTATAGAAACATTGTTTTAAAATATGCCTATTTATTGGTGAAACCACTATGGAAAACAGAATGGAGATCCCCTAGAAAACTTGGAAGGGAACCACAATTTAACCCAATTATCTCACTCCGTGGTTTATATCCAAAGGACTTAAAATCAGCCTACTAACGTAAGGCAGCTACATCAGTATTTATAGCAGCTCAATTCACAATAGCTAAGCTATGGAACCAACCTAGATGTCCTTCAACCGATGAATGAATAAAGAAAATGTGGGGGCTGGGGTTGTGGCTCAGGGGTAGAGCGCTCGCCTAGCATGTGCGTGGCCCGGGTTCGATCCTCAGCACCATGTACAAATAAATGCATTGTGTACAGCTAAAGCAAATAAATAAATATTTTTTAAAAAGTTAAAAAAAGAAAATGTGGTATATATACACAATGAGCCATAAATAAGAATGACATTATGGCATTTGCTGGTAAATGGATGGAACTGGAGACTATCATGCTAAGTAAACAAGCCAATCTCCACAAAATGAAGGGCTGAATATTCTCTTTGATATGGTGGATACTAACACACAATGAAGGAGGGGGAAGGAAGAACAGAAGTTCACTGGATTAGACAAAGGGAAATGAAGGGAAGGAGGGGGGATGGGAATAAGAAAGACAGTAGAATAAATTTGACATACTTTCCTATGTTCATATATGAACACACCAACAGTGAAACTCCACACCATGTACAACCACAAGAATGGAATCCTAATTAGAATAAGTTATACTCCACGTGTGTATAATATGTCAAAATACACTCTACTGTCATGTATCTCTAAAAAGAACAAATAAAAGTTTTAAAAGATAAACAAACAAACAAACAAAAAGAAATGTCACAATAAATATAAAAATGTCAATTTGCAAGCAATGGCAATGTAAGTGAAACTGTAAGAGTGTGGTGGCTTATATTATAGTATAATTTATTTTAAGAGTTTTATGGCTAATTTGGACCTGTAGTTGTTGGATTTTTGAAGACCTAAATGGTTTTATAAAAAATTCCAGTCATATTTCACTATATTATATGGAGTCATTATATGCCATAGTGGAATTCATCAATTTGGGAATCTACAAATATCTTAAGACATAATTCTCAAGAATGTCAAGAATCTACACACAGATACAGTCATCTGATCCTTGACAAAGGTACCTAAAACTTACATTAGAGAAAAGATAGTCTTTTCAACAGATGGTGCTGGGATAGCTGTTTATCTATATGGAGAATGAGACTAGACCCTTTTCTCTCACCCTGCACAAAAATCAACTCAAAGTGGATCAAATACCTAGGAGTTAAGCCAGAAACTATGCAACTCCAAGAAGAAAACATTGGGTTAACACTCCAGGACATAGACATAGGCAATTACTTTCTCAATAGGACCCTTTAAAGCTTAAGAAATAATGCCAAGAGTTAATAAATGGGATGACATCAAATTAAAAATCTTTAGCATGCAAAGGAAATAATTCAGAATGTGAAGAGAGAACCCACAGAATGGGAGAAAATCTTTGCTAGCCACTCTATTGGCACAGGATTAATATCTAGAATAAAAACTATAAAACTGAACACCAAAAAAATCAAATAACTCAATTAATAAATGAGGAAATAAATTAAACAAACATTTCTCAAAAGAAGAAATAATAATGTCCAACAAATATACGGAAATATGTTCAACATCGTTAGCAATTAGGGAAATGTAAATCAAAACTCCACCAAGGGCTGGGTTGTGGCTCTGTGGTAGAGTGCTTGCCTAACACATGTGAGGCACTGAGTTTGATCCTCGGCACCACATTAAAAAAAAAAAAAAAAACTAAATAAACAGAATAAATGTATTGTGTCCATCTACAAGCAAAAATATTTTTAAAAATACTCCTACAATATTTCTTCTCACACCAGTCAGAATGGCAATTATCAAGAATACAAACAATAATACATGTTGGAAAAGATGTGAAGAAGAAGGAACACTTTCTTACTGTTGATGGCATTGTAAATTAGTATAACCACTATGGAAATTAGTACAGAGGTTCCTCCAAAGAATAAACATGAAACCAACGTGTGACTCATGTATACCGCTCCTTGGTATTTATCTTAAAAAATTAAAATCATCATACTATATTGATGCGTGCATACCCTTGTTTATAGCCAAACTATGCCAATAGTTTGGTTATAACAATATAACAATATATAACAATATAACAATAGCCAAACTATGGAAGCAGCCTAGGTGTCCATCAGTGGTTGAATAGATAAAGAAAATATGGTATATATACACACTGGATTTTTATTCAGTGATAAAGAAAAATGAAATTATGTCATTTACAGGAAAATGGTTGAAACTTGAGAACATTATTTTAAGGGAAATAAATTTAGAAGGTTAAGGGTTGTACATTTTCTTCTCTTATGTGGAAGCTAGAGAAGAAAAAGGAAAAGAAAGGTAGGGAACAACAAATCCTACCATTATGTACAACTATAATGCATCAATAAAATGTGGGAAAGTAAGAATGTCAAGGATCTACTAAAATTTAGGCTACTCAGATATGTCCCTTCCTCTCTGTTTCCCAAACCAGAGACTTAACCCAAACTGTAACCACCTGGATGACTCTGTCTCCTTAATTCTACTAAGCAAGCCCTATTCTCCTAGGTAATGAGCAAATGTGTTCCCTATGTGACATTCATATTAAGTAACTCACCAAAACCCAAGCCTGTAGTATACCACCCCTACAGCATGCCAAATACAAACAATTCCCTTGATTGTGAGTGAACTTTTTAGATGTTTCACCAAATGCCTACATTCTATAACATAAAATCCCTAATTTTTCTGAACATTCTTACTTCTTTACTGTGGCTTCCATTTCCTAAACCTAGATTATTTCCTGGTAAATGTATATTATCCCTCCATCTTGGAGAAGCCAAATAAAGAGGCCTCTTTACTTCCTCTTTACCATACAATATTGCTTCTTTTAAAAATTTTCTAACGTTTTTCTTTTTCTTTTATTGTGTATTTTTCTCATATTAGTTACCTTTTATTGTTATATTACCACTACACACAATGGTAGAATTCATTGTTACATACTTACACATGCACCTAAGATAGTTTGATCAATTTCCTTCTCTAGTACCTCCCCTTTCACCATATCACTTCTTGTCTTACACTTTCTACTGAAGACTGACGATTATGAAAGTACCCATTTATTCTGGGTAATTTAGACTAAAAAAGCATGGATTATATAGTCTAACAGACTTGAATTTAGATCCATTTCTGCAACTCACTAAATGGGTAAGGCTGATTAACTTACTTTTTTCATTTTAAAAAGCATCAGAGCGTCATTTCTAAAATAGGGATAATAAATCACTGTGTTATTGTGAGAATAATAAATTACTGACTGACCATCCAAATATAAACATTTGGCTTCACTAATTTTCCCCATTCTCCTTAATTTAGTCAATGGTACCTGTGGCTTATTTCAGAATTCCATCATAAAATCTTATAGATTCTATGATTTATTAGCTCTTGTGTATATTTCCATCTCTCCATCCACACTATTACCATTCTACCTTCATATCTTGCCTAAACTACTACATTAGCTTTCTAACTATTCTTCCCTCTTTTATCCCCCATATTCTCCACTGATTCTCTTCATAGTTTTCAAATTGATCTTTAAAAATAATTAATCAAATTGTGCCCATTACCTGTTTAAAACCTTCCAATGGCTTCTACTTGGACTCAGGATACAAATCACATTCTGCATCATGGCCTTCAAGTTCCTATAAAATTTGTTTGGCCCCGACTACCTCTCTATCTTAATTTCCTACCATTTCTCTCAATCTCCACCATGAACTTTCTATTCCTGCATTGTAACTTGTGTCCCTGCTTCCACTCTTACCCACCAATAATCCATTCTTCACACAAAATCCAGAGTAACTTTAGAATACATAAAAGGAACCTGAACCTGGGTAAGTTTTTAAATTCTCTAAAATGGGGACAATATTGTACCTGTCTCCTAGGACTTTTGTGAGAAATACACTAATTAATTTACATGTAGTACTTGGAAAATTGCTGGTCATATAGTAAGTACTCTATAGCACTATCAAAAATATTATTATAACGTGTTATATGCGTGCATGTATATGTATGTTATTATCGCACTATTAAAAGGGGCCCCCAAAGAGAAAAAATAGTAACCCAATTTGTATTTGTAGATTATATATAAGACATCAGGAAAACCCAAGAGAATCAACAAATACCAAGATTCAGAATGGTAGGAGGATGTAAAATAAACATAAAAATCAGTGATCTATGTATTAGATAAAATTTTATCATTGTGAACAAAGGACCAATGTAAAGGAGGAAAGGTTTATTTTGGCTCATGGTTTCAATTCATGATGAGTTGGTTCCAAGGCAGATACATGGTGGAAGTGTGTGATGAAGGAAAGATGTCAGTTATGGCAGCTGGGAAGGAGAGAGAAGGAGAAAGAAGTGAAGAGGAAGTGAAAGAAGGGGAGAGAAGAAGAAAGAAGGGGAGGGGGAAAGACAGAATGATAAAGAGGTTGGGGTAAGATATAGAACCCAAGGGCACACCCTGAGGGACCAACTCCTCCAACCCTGTCTTGCCTGCGTACATTCACTACCTCCCACTAGTCCATTCAGCTGTCGATGAATTAATCCACTGATGAGGTCAGAACCCTTGTGGTCCAACCCAAAAGCTCTAATTCTGGACATTGATACAATGGGGACCAAGCCTTCAACACACAAGTTTTGGGGAGACATTCCAAATCCAAACCATACCATTCTACTATTGTGGGATTCCATGTCACCATCATCAAGATGATTACAAAATCAAAACAAGTGTTATTGAGGTTAAGAAGGAATAAGAACTCTGATGTTCTACTGGCAGTGATATAAAATGATGTAGTTTCTATGGAAAAGAGTATGGCTATTTCAAGAGAAGAAAACAAAAAAGCATGGGGTTTTTATGTGATCCAACAATTCTACTCTTGGATATATATCCAAAAGAATAGAATTTAGGGACCCAAACAGACCTTTTGACACCCATGTTCACAGCAGCATTATTCACACTAACCAAAAGGTGGAAGCAATTCAATGTTCATTGATGGTTGTATAGATTAATAAAATGTGCTCTATCCATATAAGGGGAAATCATTGTGTTAATAATGAAGAAAAATCTGCTATATGCTGCAACCTGAACATTATTCTAAGAGAAATAAAAAGACACATACTGTATGTCTAATGATATTTGTATGAAATGTTTAGAGTAGTTCATTTCATGGAGACAGAGGAAGAACGGTGGTTACTAGGCACTAAGGGTATGGGGAAATGGGGATCATGAATACATTTTGGAGATGGAAGGAATGGTCATGGCTCAACTACATAAATATACTTAATACCCCTGAACTGAATGTTCAAGAATGATTAAGATGATCAATTTTGTTATGTGCATTTACCACAATAAAATAAAAACCACTGCTTTCTTAAAGAGGAAGATATTTCTGTATATACTCATTCTAGTTCTAAGACACATCTTGAATTCATTCACTTATTTCCATTTGCAGTTTGGCCCAAGTCATCATCTCTCACAGGGATTTCTCTACTGTATTCTTTCCAGGTCTTTCTACTGCTTGCTTTGACCCCCTCCAAGTAATTCTTCACATAGCTGCTGAAGTGACATTTTTTACTTGAAGAAACATATCAGACTATCTCATGGGGACTAGGTCCCTGCATGTTGCCTTTAAGTCTATATATCCATTATCTGGCATATTTTCATAACTCCATAGGCACTAAAGTTTATTAAGATATTGCAAAAGAAAACAAAATAGCCAAATTGTACCTCAAGATGGGAGTCGGAACACATGCATTCAAAGGTTAATAGTGTATCTATAACAATGGAACCAACATCAACTATAACTGATCAAAACAGTGAATTTCAGTCACAAAGGAACTATTTCTCTGAAGGTAGATGGACAATCATTTTAAGAAAGAAGGCAGGTAGGATAAAGAGAAAACAATTGGCTGCCTACTAGACTATTACCATTACCATGGGTAGTAAGGGAGAAGATGTGTGAAAAAAGTAAGAAGAAAGAGCTGGCTGTGACAAGCAAGTGTGCTAGTTATTTTAAGTAGATATACCATGTGACAATTAGCTATGATTTTAATCCCAGATCTCATATTCTTGACTTCAACATCAGTGGTTCTCAATCTTCAGTATTTACCAGAATCAGAAGGCTTATTAAAATACGTATTCCTGGAATCCACCCCAGGGTTTCTCATTAAGTAAGTATGGGGTCGGGGCTGAGACTCTGCACTTCTAAGTTTTCAGGTAATGTTGATTCTACTAGTCTGGAGACCACATTTGAAGAACCACTGTTTTATTGCATCTTTGCCCTTGATCATATTTTTACTTCTTTCTGAATCAATGGCAGTGAATACTGACCATCCTTTAAGTCACATATCAAATACAAGCTTCTGTATGAAACTTTCTCTGATCTCATGTCCTCTGTTAACAAGAGATTAGTTGTCTTCTGGAGTCAGCAATTCTGGAATACAAATGAAAAACTGATGTAGGGAGTGCTCGAAGTTTGTTTACAAAGATATTTTGCATTGTGTTCTGTTCATTGCTGTTCTGATGGTTCTAAAAGTGTTGTGATCTGGTGAGCCCTAAACAAAGCCATTAATGCTTGATGGTCAGTTTGCTTATAACAATGTAGTCAAGCCATGATGAAAAGATGACTTGGGAGTATAAATAGCACCTATTTAAAGACAGGAGCCTAGAAGAAATAGTAGATAAAACAACTGGACAGATCGACATGCATGGTAAGAGCACAATGGGAATAGTAACTCCAATTGAGGTGATTTTCCTTCCCCAAGGTCAGAGGAGAATAGCCTAATTGAGTAGGCCTAGAGGACAGTATTATAACAAGGAAGAATGGAGGGGAGGGGATATTTGAGAACTTTGACATTTGAGATTTGGTTAGGGTCTCAGTACAGGTAATAAGTGACAGAGCTGGGACTTAAACCATGCAATTAACCATATTCCATCATTTTTCAAAGGGTGATCCATGATCCATTATCACCAGAATTACTTGGGGGAAATTATTAAATAGTAGATTCCTGGGTCTCTCCAAGAGATATTCTAATTCAATAAATGTAGAGAAGGTCCCTAAAAATCTGCATTTTTAATCTTCTTTACTAACTGTGATATAGATGTTGTGAAGCATATATTGACAAATAAAACCAATGTCAAGTTCATCCCCTGTGAGGAAAAGGGATATTTAGTTTGCAGAAGAAATACTCATGGTAAAGAGGGGTGGAGAATGCACTGGAGAAGTGGGTCTGGTAAGGAAAAAAAAATCTCAATAGGTTGTGTCTCCAGGAGGCAGATTTTAAGAAGTTTAAAGTCAGAACTCAAAAGACGAATGGGGTACTTAGGGGATTAGGAGTTTACCATTACTGGAAATGCTACATCAGAGGTAATAGAGGCACTTTCTGGACTGTTGAGATCAGTATTTCTCAGTATAGATCATAATTTACTCAGATAATAAACATCTGAGGGTGTTTATCTCCAAACCTTTTGAATCAACATCTCTGGGGATAGAGTCTGGGAATGCATATTTTTAAGAAGTTTCCTGAGTAATTCTGATATAGTTGTGTCATGATTTATACTTTGAGAAAAAAATGGTAGGAAGATTAAGTGCATATGCTTTGCATGAAATGAAATTGAGTTTATAGTCTCATGCAGAGCAAAAGCCAGCACTGGGAGTGAATTCAATAAGTGTTAAATGAGATTGGATGGGGAGATCAAAACAGTCTTAGCACATCCTAGGTCAGTGTTTATCCCATATAATTTGGTAGTGACAGTGAAGAAGTGGTGGATGGACATTTGTATTTTTTATCTTCTTAGAGGATTACAATGAACTTCAAGTATTGAAAACCACTTGCACCAATGTGTCTATTTTTAGAGTTAAAAGTCCTTGATCCTAAAATCATGCGCATTGGAATCATCTTGGGATGATTATTAGAAGTGCATATTGGTGAGTTTTATCCAAGATCTATTAAGTCTAAATTTCCGGAAGTAGGACCCGAAAATTTCTATTTTAAATAAGCTCCACCCCAAGTTATTTTTATAAGCACTGAAGTGTCCTTTTTCTTTGTGTCTCTTCTCAGAGTTTAAATCTGCATTTGGTGCTACAAGGTGAATTCAGTGAAGTTCATTGGCCATTTGATGAGTATAACTGAAATAGTCAAACTGCACATTTTACCATAATTTAATACAATTATTAAATGAGACTTTCCTTTGCTTTTATTTATAGTAAGCAAAAGGTCTATTAAGAAGTATGTATTCAAGAGTAATAAAATAAATAAAATGAATTCTCTAGTTTTTCTTCTTTAAAATAATCAAAATACTTCTTTAAAAGGGTGGCATGAGAGGTTAGGAATGTAGATATATTTAGTTTTCCAAATTCTCCACTCCTTTAATTGAAAATTGTTCTAGAAATGTTTGATTTGAAAGCAATAGGGACAAAGCCACTGGTGACATTTAAGCTACAAGAAAATGTCAAATTTAGCAGATCATCTCTATGTTACTAAATACATGGATATTTTACATCTATAAATTTTTCACATACATGTTTTATCAACCTATTAACCTAGCCATCACAAAGTGCTCAAATTCAAGATTGCCACAATAGCCTAATTATTTAACTAATGTACTTTCTAAAAATATGTATTTTGCTGAATATAAATACTGCAAGATTATAAAGGAAGAGACTATCTAAAGATTTGGGGACTATCATTATCATAATTATTTTGTCACTGTTTATAATTGCAGTCTCATAAAACATTTCTAATATGTTTCTATGGATTTTTAGCATATTTTAAATATAAATGAACTTTCTCAACAAAACACTTATGCAATCATAATTTCAGATTTATATGTTCAAAGAGCCATCCAATAATCCTACTGCCAATCTCTTTCTCACTCCAGTATAACTTTTGGGAAGACAGGAGTTCCTGGTGACACTGTGGGAGCCTGGTATCAGTGAACAGTTCTGTCCCTTTCCACTAACCCTGTTTCTTCTTGATTCATAAAGAAGACAAAAAACTTAAAGGAATCATCTCTGCTTCAATCTTGCCTCATAAATATAATGTCCTTACCTCAGTTCTGACTTCCCAAGAGATATCTTGAGTCACACGCCTGTCCCTGTATTTCTCTGTACATGATTGTAGTAAGCTTTGGAAAGGAGATGCTCGAGAAAAGATGTATCACTATCACCACCACCAACAGCAATATGTACAGAGTGCTATACTAGGTATTTAACACATATTACCTATAATCTTCACATCCATACTGTAAGCATAGTAAATAGATTATTACCCTTATTACAATTGCAGAGAAAAAGGCTCAGAATGATTAAGTAACATAACCAAGGTCAAAATCAGTGACACTGAAAAAGCAGAATTTTAACTCAATGATATCTTTGGTTTGGTTGGCACTGTATGCAAACAAATGTTCAAATCAGCTCAACTAGTGCAATTGGAAGCTGTGGTAAGAGCTCTGGAAAAATTTTAGAGACCAGCCCATAAACATTTTTTCAGATAGCCACTATATTGTACAAGCCGTCCCAAAATTAGAGTTAGCAGGACCAATAGCACCTCATACTCCAGCCTTTAAATTGTTTTATCAGATACAAAAACTTTTGTGGGCAAGAAAAGAACCTCTATTCGTAGGCCATATTAGAGCACATACTAATTTGCCTGGCCCCCTCCATGAAGGTAATCAAAAGGCAGATGAACTTACAAAAACAATATTTATACTTTCAGCACTACAACAAGCTACTTTATTTCATTCCCAGTTTCACGTCAACAGCACCACCTTGCAACGTAGGTTTAAAATCACAAAGGAGCAAGCCAGAACAATTGTAAAAGATTGTAAATCTTGTGTATAACACATTTGCCCAATCCTCATTTTGGTGTTAACCCTAGAGGATTAATGCCCAATCATTTGTGGCAGATGGATGTTACTCATGAGCCAAGCTTTGGAAAATTGCAATTTATTCATGTAACCATAGATACATGCTCAGGCATGATTTTTGCTTCCTTACATTCCGGAGAAAAAGTTAAAGATGTCACATCTCATTGTTTACAAGCTTTTGCTGCATTGGGCATCCCCAAAATGCTTAAAACAGATAATGGTCCCGCTTATACGTCCTCATCTTTCAAACAGTTTTGCGCAAAATTCAACATATCCCATAAAACAGGCATCCCATACAATCCTCAGGGTCAAGGCATTATTGAAAGAGCAAACCGCACACTAAAAGTTATGTTGTTAAAACAGAAAGAAGGAAACTGGAAAAATCCTAAGGACAGATTGGCAGTTGCCCTGTTTACTTTAAATTTTTTAACTTTAGACTCTGATGGTTATTCTGCTGGAGACAGACATTGGAACCCACATCAACAACATAAACCTTTGGTTTACTGGAAGGATGTTCTTTCAGGTACATGGAAGGGTCCGGATCCAGTATTAATTTGGGGGAGAGGATCTGTTTGTGTCTTTCCAAAGCATGAATCCTCTCCAATATGGATACCATCTAGATTAATAAAGCAGGTACCACATCAAAAGGATCAAGATGAAGTTGTTGAGGAATCAAGATTAATAAAAAAGGTACAAAATCAAGAGGACCATGATGAAGATATGGAATGATTCCCTTAAAAGAGTCCTTCAAAATATGTCACAACTTAAGTGTCATTCCTCCCGGCTGGGACGAAGAGATCTCTCTTTAGTGTGCACACAATTATATATATATTTTTTTTACATTTATATATGTGTTTATTTGTGTATTTGTCTAAATTCCATGTTAATGTGACGTCACAAATATATGTTTGTATGTGCGTCTGTCCAGTGTGACATCAAAAATAACAAAGCGCTTGTGAATATATATATATATATGGATCCAAATAACTCTAATTCATTTAAGTTTAAGAGTATTCAAAATGGGTAAATAATTTAATAAGTGAAGGTACCTTCAATTTTGTTTTATAGGTGTCCCAGGGACTTCTCTTTAGCAAAAAATATGACTAGGGCTGTATAACCTGATATTTTGGTGTTTTGACATGAGGTTGCTTATTTGTTATTAACTTCATTTGTTTAATAAATGATTAATTTCAATTATTTCAACAGGTAAAGGACTGCTGTGTATGCAGAAACTCGAGAGTTCCAGCTAACACATTATTTCTCCAAAGTGCTTTTAGTTTTTCTTTAATCTATCTTTAATGCAGTAATTACCCTCAGTCTTTCTTTGTTTTGTTCTAAATATGATATTTTGCCAGCTTATGTTTGTGGGAGCTCAGGCTGCAATGTGTGTGAGCAGAAATCAACTTATTTTTCCAATCTAATAATTCTATTATTTAGTTTGACAACTCGCCTCTTGACTCAGTGCTGGAATAGCACTGCCTTTCCTTTAACAATTGATGCTTCAGTCTCTAGATAGCGGGCCCTGAAGATTTGCCGGTGGCATCGTCTAGACATAAAAAAGACGGCTGCTTCTACAGCTGCAGGGATCGCGGTCGCTGCAAGCATCCCTGCTGCTCAAATGTCAAACAACCTCACCAGCAGTGTGGCCTCTGCTCTGCATGCATGGGGCCTCCTAGATCTACGTGTTATAACAAGTGGACATTTTGATCTTTCATTGTTTGGGACTTCATGGGACAGTACCTTGCGGGTATTTGTTTAGAGAACTCACTGTGTTACTTGATAGAACTTAGGGCAGCTGATTTGTTTAAAGAATTTGATATGCTATGCAATTTGACTTGTCACCAAAAGGCTTGTCGCCTTAAAGCCGCAGCATCTCCTCCCAATTGGACGGCTGTTAGTCATCTTACACAGTCGATCCTAAAGGGCTCCATTGGATGGCTGGTTAGCCAATGACGGGTAAGATCCCCAGAGGGGGACAACCTAAGACAGGCACAGTCGCACGGGACAGTCTCATGTGGCCGACATATCAACCTAAGACAGGAGTCAAGGGCACAGCCTTGATTATCCAATGACGGGTAAGAATGTTGGTTGCACATAGACGTCCTAGAGCATCCCCTCTTTTAAAACAAAAGGGGGAAATGCAGGAGCCCTGTTTGGGGAGATAGCTAAGATTGCGGTTGACTATGGGCCATAGACATTTTTGGGCATTGTCGCCTTCCGTAGTCTCACGGGACTTGGCCCAGGATCTCGAGAGATTTGAGCAATGACTCAGCAGATTGACATTTTTGGGCATTGTCGCCTTCCGTAGTCTCACGGGACTTGGCCCAAGATCTCGAGAGATTTGAGGAGTGACTCGGCAGATCGAGCAAGCACCATTCCTGCTCGGGCGCATGGGATGAGACCAGAGAGAGAAAGGACAGGGTTATCGCTATTGTATAGATACATTGTAGTTTCTTGTAAGAGTACGTGGCTTGGTTTCTTGTGAGAGTGAAAGGACAGGGTTATCGCTATTGTATAGATACATTGTAGTTTCTTGTAAGAGTACGTGCTTGGTTTCTTGTGAGAGTGTGTATGTAGTGTTAGAAATTACAAGAGACAGAGACAGAAAGATTAAAGAATTTTTTCGTCTCCATCCTGTCTCCGGACTCCTTCCCCGCGGTGCTGCCGTTCCAGGCTGCAATCCCTTTCCGGCGGCTAACAGAAAGAGCTAGTTATGTTTCACCCTCCTAGACAAATACTAGACTCTAAGCCTTAAACTATTTCCCCAGAAGTTTTTGTTCCCTCTTTTAAGTGTGTATCATCAGCATTCTCATTTAAATGATCTTTTTCAAATTTGTTAATTTATAACCTTGAGATCTCCCCTCCACTCCTCAGGAAGATCATTCACAACCAAACCTACTTAATGATTGTTTATGGCTAATAAGCACTTAGACTCCTGTCTTCTAGAAATCTACTTACAGTGTCTTCTGTTTTCCCCATGTAAGAGAATACCATCCTGTAAGAAGTCTTTGAAATATTATTCTTAAGGAATTTCTAATTGATTTTAGAAATTTATAGGGCCTTCTCAAGTCTAGAAACAGGACTCTACCTGAAAATACTCAACTCTTTGAATCATGGTCAGTTTTTTTTGTGAGCAATAAATGATAAAGAAATGGGTGTTAAGAGCTTGGACGTGGCTCAGTGGTAAAGCACTTGCCTCACATGTGAAAAGCCCTGGGTTTGATCTACAGTTCCAAAAGGCAAAAGTAAAAACAAAAATGAGAGAGAGAGAGAGAGAGAGAGAGAGAGAGAGAGAGAGGGAAATAGGTATTAAAATGTCTATTACCGCCGGGCACGGTGGCGCATGCCTGTAATCCCAGCACTTTGGGAGGCTGAGGCAGGAGGATCGCGAGTTCAAAGCCAGCCTCAGCAATGGCGAGGCACTTAGCAACTCAGTGAGACCCTGTCTCTAAATAAAATACAAAAAAGGGCTGGGGATGTGGCCCAGTGGTGGAGTGCCCCTGAGTTCAATCCCCAGTACCAAAAAAAAAAAAAAAAAAAAAAATGTCTATTACCTTATTTTATTTAAGTAATTTAAGAACATATATCCTAATTAGTAACATATGCTTAGTAACCCTAAATTATGTTCCTGGAAATACAGTGGGTAGTAAGTATTAAATTTGTCTATTACAGACCTCAAGACATGGAAATTATGAAATAGTTTATCTGTTTTCTATTCCTGTTTTGAAATTCAAAAGATTATTCTCATTTCATACTTGCAACAGCTGAAGGCTATGACAGATTTTCAATGGTGGTGAAAGTACTAGTATTATTATTAAGGATTATGTTGAATATGGTACCCAAAGTTCCAGTTACTATTGCTGCATAACTTATCACATCAAAAAGTACTGTTCAAAACCAAAGACACTCATTTTTTAACTCTCGTATTTTCTGTGGTTCAAGACATTCAGGAAGGTATCAGTTGAATGGTTCTGGCTCAGAGTCTCCCATGTGATTGTGGTAGGAAGGTAACTAGAACCAGAATTGCAGGAGCACTAAAACAACAGGATGCAAACCAGGGATTCTATTCACTGCATATAGTCTCAAGACCTCACCATGTGGCCTATTTGGTACAGTTTAGGCTTCTTCATGATGTTTCACTGAGGCCTCAAGACAGAGGGATTGCTTGCATAGCAGTTCAGGGCTCCAAGCAAGTATATATATATAAAAAAAAGACATTTAATTTTAGGACCTAGACACATTTCATCACTCTGCTATATTTATAGCCACTCAGATTTAAAGGAAAGCAACACAGACCCCAGTTCTCCAAGGGAAAAATGCCAACTTTGCTTTGTATAAAAATAAAGGGATGGGAGATATCATTGCAGTCATTTTTTGAAAATATAATTAGTTATACTTTTCATTTATAGCTCTTTATATATTATTGATTTATGTGTCAGTTAAATAAACTATTTTTATGTTTTATAAGTAGTTTTTTTTCATAGAAAATACAAAATGAAGTTGATATGTACATTTTCCTGCACCCACTCAGGACTATAGTAAAGCCTCTTAGACCAGGAAGACATCGCTAAAGAACAAATATACAGTATTCTCCCCTTATCTGAGGTTTCACTTTCAATATTTACAGTTACCTGTGGTCAACTACAGTCCAAAAATTAGATGGAAAATTCCTATAATAAGTAACTTATAAATTTTAAATATCATGTTATTCTGAGTATCATGAAGAAATCTCATGCTGTCCAACCTGGGATATGAATCATCCCTTTGTCCAGCATACCCACACTCTATATGATACCCATCCATTAGTCATTTGTAGTCAGTTTTGTTATCAGATCAACTGTCACAATATCACAGTGCTTGTATGTTCATTTAACCCTCACATAGTAGCCAAATGATATGTCACAACACTTACATCATTAGCTTCACTTCATCTCATCACATCATTTACACATTTTATCATCTCATATATCACAAAAAGGGTGAATTGTAGTACAATAAGATATTTTGAGACCACATTCATAAAACTTTTATTATAGTATGTCCTAATAATTATGTTATTTTTAGTTATTAATCTCCTACTGTGCCTAATTTATAAGTTTATCACATGTGTGTATATATGTGTGTGTGTGTGTGTGTGTGTCTGTATGTGTACATGTAGTATAAAAAAATATACTTTGGTTTGGTACTATCTAATTTCAAGCATCCACTGGGGGTCTTGCCATATATTCCTCACATATAAGGGGGAACTTCTATGTATAATTCTCCAAACTTACTTGGTTGTGGACTTCTTTTTATATAGCACTGCGGTCAATATTTCTTAAAACAGTATTACAAGGAATGAAATTTGAAAAAATCGCTATGGACCAACAGTAAAAACATTCTTCAAACATTCATAATTTTAAAGTTATGAGTGACCTATTTTAATAGTATTGATGTATTTGCTAACATATCTCTAATCAAAACTCACAAGAAATGGCATTTCTTCTGTGTTCCTTTTATTTATAGATAAGTTTACTGCTTTTATTGAGATTTATTATTGAATGCTGTATTTGCCATTGACAAATGGAATTTCTAATTTAATTTCATATTTTAGTGTTAAACATGATTTATCACATGCTATTAATTGGCATTTCCAATGAAGAGAAAAAAAGTGAGGCTTCATTGCTAAACATCTGACAAGAAATTACCTTAATCTGTACATGATTCATTCTATTTAATAAATGATGGGCATATCCCACGTGATCCAAAACCTTGGGAATTAAAGTTTTATAATAACTTAATCACAGAGTATAGATCACAACACTTAAGATAAAGCAAATGAATAGATCATTTACTATTTTAGTTCAAGTTTAGCTAGAGAATAATTTAAAATATTTTAATTGATATCTGTAATGTATTTTTGTTCGATTAGAGATTTAAATGAGAGCTGAGAGCAATGGTGACCTTTAAATATCTTATTTATTTTAAGACTGCAGTAGATGATTTTAAACCAATTAATTATAAGCATTATAAGTAAATGAGTTATTAGCATTCATGAATTCTATAACAGCCAATTTGTTCCTGTTCCCAAACTCTTGAAGGGCCTATTTTATAATTTCACAGAGATATAACCATAGGAACTAAGTGGTTACCAACATAAACCTTTATAATTAATGAGGGTAAGTTTTCACCTTTCTGAATCATATTTAAATATATACAGAATTCACATGATGTACCTCAAGGACTACTGTTTTGTTCAAAGTTAAAAGTTGTCTTACAACTCTCAACTTCCTAGGGTTCATTTATTTAAGAAACATTTACAGAGTATTTGCCTTGTGAAAGGTACTGTGTTAGATACCATGAGGAATAAAAATGAAATTAAACACTCTCATTACCACCTAGGAGCTTGAAACATAGAAGAGGTACAACATTTATACAGGTTAATGCGCCATCCCATAGAATACGATAAGTGTTATAAGAGAAATAAACCAAATTGTTTTCTTGTAACAATCACTTTTGTACACTAGTAGTATATATTAATTTTTTATGCCTACCAATTCTTACCCCAGAAGAAGCTATGAAAATGCAAATAAATTACCTTTGACATATAGTTCTGGCAATACATGCAAATCTATAAATGGATTAAGGCTTTAACTAAGAAAAGTTAATCAATTCTCTCCTGCATTTGTAAATGGTCTAAGATGACAATTTCATCTTTTTCTTCCTCTCTATCTCCCTTTCTCCCTTGCCCCAGTCCCAAATGTACTTTTCTCTTAGGAAATGGATATATGTATAGCTATATGTAGATGTAAATCTTAGATGTATACCAATTTATTTACCTGCTTGTGTCTGTATATATTTATGTTATATAAATATATATGTACCTATATTTGTATATTATACACACACACACACACACACACACACACACACACACACACACACATATATATATATATATATATATATATGTGTGTGTGTGTATATATATATATATATATATATATATATATATCCCAAGGAAGGAGTGATATGGTTTATTTTTAAGGTATACCAAAAAAATCTCACATGTTAGGTAATGCAGAAACATTCAGAAGTGAAATGTCTAGATGATGAGAGTGGCAACTTTGTCAGTGGATTAATTCGAGTGGACTACTGGGTGGTAACTATAAGCAGGTGGGATGTGGCTAGAGTAAGTAGGTCACTGGAGGTGTTCCTTTTGGAATTATAATTTGTCACTGGCTCCTTGCACACACAAATGCTTTTTCTCTCTCTGCTTCCCAGAGGCCATGAGCTGAGCAACTTTCCTGTGCCATGCCCTTCCACCATAATATTCTGCCTTAACTTGGGCCCAGAGCAATGGAGCTCATAGATCATGGACTGAACCTCTGAAAGTGTGAGTTCAAATTAAACTTTTCCTCCTCAATGTTGGTCTTTTCATGTTTTTTCAGTCACAAGGATGAAAAGCTGACTAACACAAGGAGTGTGGTATATTTATATATAGTTATATGTAGTATATATATATATATATATATACATATATATACACATAGAGATGTTTATGCTTATAAAATATAAATGTATTTTAAACTAAAATATTATATATATACACACATATATCCATTCTAACGAAAGACTATGGTGTGCATGTATTCATGCTCATATATTTATATGTAGAACAGAAGAGGAAAGGAGAGGTAGTGAAAAAAAGAGAATAAATTTACTATATTTCCAGAATCAGATAATTGAATGATGTTCAATGAAAGGGCCAGAGAATATTTTTTCACTAAATATTACCACTATTCCTGAAATATATGACTCTATAACTTAAATAACCAAGTCACAGCAATAGATTGGTAATGTTTTGATTGTATTGACCATGCTTGTATATATAAATGACTACTTACCCAAACTACTTAATCATGCTGCTATTTTTCTTCCATATAAGTATAGCATTGGTATTTCTTCTCTAAATCTCTAGATCTTGTAATTGACCTACAGAGCTTTTAGACCACACAGTCAATACATTGCTATAACAAACTTTGATAATTCTTCCATGTTGTTGTAAGGACAAAGATAATACATGTCATGGATAAGAGATGACATCTAGAGTAATGCATTAGATTTTCATTATCATTATATTTTATAGTCAGTATAATAGAATTATATGTTTTGAATCACTTTTAGACCTGAGTTTTATTATAACATCCAAGATACACTTTTGGAAAGACAAAATGAATCCAAATAAAATGCAAAGATCACAGGAAGAATAAAGAACCATATTATATATACTTTGAAATTGTACACTTAATGAGAAAATGCCAATATTTTATACTTTGTTTTTAATGTTTTTATTAGTGCATTACATTACTGTTATGCATATTAGTGAGGTTCATTTTGACATATACATACATGAATATAAAATATTTTTTCCAATTCAATCCCAGTACTTCCAGTTTCCCTCCACTCTTCCCTCTCCCCTATCCTCTTCTTCTCTATCGGTCTTCCTTCTATCATTATCCTAAATGCATGATTAAAGATCTGAATGGTACTTATATACTTTGTATACAAGCAGTCGTATGTAAAAAGATGCTATACTTGTGCATTATGAATAAGTAAATAAATAATTAAATTAAAAAAAGAAAAAGAAAATGCTAATAGTTTTTAAACTATGGAGCTTAAATTTATTTATAGTTAACAAATTTTAGAATTCCTAGAAGCATAAAATAAAAAATTCATAACTTCACTAAATTCACTAGGAAAAATAATGTACCCAACTCATATCAAACCATTCTTTTTCTGAAATTCCTAGAGTTAGATGAATATGGTTTTATTCCTGCCACTTTGAAGATGCTATTGGCATACATCTAAATATAAACATAGGCGAGAATGGAGAAGAAAATAGGGAAGAACATGAAAAAGGCAAGGAACCAGGAGAATATGCAATCCTTACATAAAAGGGAAAGGACAATTCTTAAACACACACAAGTATTAAGTTGGTAATGACTAGGAATAAAGGAGTAGTACTAGAATTTTGAAGATAAAATGAACAAATTCTACAAATTTTCAACAGAGTATACTATGTATTTATTAAGGTCTGAATTTGAGATATTTTCAAGTTCCGATTTTTCATTATCAAAGTTCCATTTAGCAAGATGTATTTTTCCCTTCTGAAACACAAGTCTTCTCATTTATTAGATGCTCTTTATCTTTCGTCTTTGCAAATACTATTTTTTTCATGGATCAAGGAAGGGAGTTGCCTAAATGTTAATGGTCACTACTCCCAACACTGCATTACTCTCAGTCATCCACTTTGATATTGGTTCAAAGTGGCCTGTAATGTTGCCCCTTCTATTTTCTTTAACGAATGCATAAGATTGGGAAAATTTTTTCAGTGGCGTTTGATCTACTCTTTAGCTGAAAGGTAAACTTCTCCTTCTGACAATGTCAGTACCATTCTGTATTCTATTGCACCCGTGCAGGAGTGAGATTAGTATCCTTGCAGAAGCTGGGGCTTTTGATGTTCCTTTTTAGGTAGGACTCAAGAAATCAGGTGAACCCTATATGCATAGGAGTCTTTCCTGTCACCCCTTAAACTGAGCCAGAAAACACTTTCCTGAGGTTTGAAAATTCATCTAAGTTTACTGTTTTGACATGTTAATAACTCCCTGAAATAATGGAGTACAGTGCTTAACATGATATTGACCTCAGAATGACTGATGTTCACAGAAAACCAAAACTTCAGGTTTCCTTTGTTTTCTTCCTTCTTCATGTTGAGTTTACAGTCATTTAATTTTCCAGATCAGACTAAATCTAAACACCCAACAGAAGTTGTAACCAAGCCCTGAGAATGGGTTTATTACAGAAATTGGGCTTATTTTACAAACTGAGCCATTTTTATTCTTAGTTCAAGTACATCTTCCCTAAATAGCCTAAAGATACACTAAGAAAATAGTCACAATGAAGATATATAGAAGTAAAAGAGGGAAAAAAGTAAATACAACAAATTCTGAGAATTGTTGAAGACTTCATTAAAGATTAAGGTGACCTCAAACCATGCTGCAATGTCTCTATTTAACTAAACTTTATTTTAGAAAAGTTTTAGGTTTACAGAATTATTAGAAATAGTACAGAACTTCTGTATACTTAACAACCAGTTTCTATTGTAACATATTCATTAACAGAGCATATATGCCACAATTAATGAATAAATATGGATAAATTATTATTAACTAAAGTTCATCCTTTATTCAGATTTCCTCACTTTTTACTAGTGTTCTCTTTCTGTTCCAGGATCCCCTCAAGATATCACATTATGGGCTGGGGCTGTAGCTCAGTGGCAAAGCACTTGCATAACACATATGAGGCACTGGGTTCAATTCCCAACACCACATAAAAATAAATAAAGTAAAAGTATTCTGTCCATCCACAACAAATTTTTTTTAAAAGTTATCAAATTACATTGTCATGTCTCCTTAGGCTTCTCTTGCCTGAGACCATTTCTCAGAATTTACCATCCTTGTTTATGGAGACTGTGACACTTTTGAAGAATATTGGTCAGGTGTCTTTTATATTGTCCCTTACTTGGGATTATTCTTATGTTTTCCTTGTTGAGGTCATGAGTTCTTGGTAGGAAGACCAGAGAAGCAGAGTGTCATCCCCATTATATCATATCAAGGGTGCATGCTATTTGGCATGGCTTACACCAATGATATTAACCTTGATCACACTGCTAAGATAGTGTTGTGTTTGTCAGTTTTCTCTATTGTAAAGTTCCAATTTTCTTCACTTTTAATACTACAGTCTTAGAAAGGAAATCACTGTGCAAAATTTCCACAACACTCTACTTCCTTAAAGGCAGAATATCTACATAAATGATTTGGAATTATGCAAGGGAGATTTGCCTATTCTCCCCCATTGATTTAATTAGTCAATAATTTATTTATATCAGTATGTACTCATGAGATATTTACTTCTATAATTTGTGTTATAATCCCTGAAGGGACCAATTCCTGAAAAGGACTCCACTCCTGCCCTCTCACACTCAGCCACCCAAACTCCAAGTCCAGCCAGGAATGGGGTAGGGAGGGGCAGTGTGTTCGGGGCCACCGGAACACCTCCTCACTTAGACACCTCCACGCTGCCCCCATGATTAACACAGACACCTGGGCCCAAAGATTTGTGAGGGAAGGATAAAGGGTGGAGGGGGAAAGAAGGGGGGGTCCCTCCTATAAGAGGTCTTAGGCATAGCCAGGTGGTGGGTAGACTATCTTTTGTTCAAATGCTCTCAGCTTTGACTGTTGAGAGCACTGCTCTACCATCCATCATTGTGCTTTTGTTTTGATTTGTTTTGAAACTGCCTTATTTTGTGGAACTAGAAGATGTTCCAGCACTAGTAAATGTATACTTTCTGTCCCAGTCCTATAATTAATCATTTCTCTAAGAATGTGTGATCTTTTTTATTGGAGAATGATATTAGGAAAAGAAATCTTTGTGCAAGTTAGCTTGTTGTGACTATAGTGACATTTATTTTAGACCCTTTTGGATGATGTAACAAGGAAAAATGTGTATGTACACTATCCTATGCATACGTGCATATCTATAAATATTTCTCCGTGTATATGCTTTTAACAGTATTAATATAAACATGAGTTCATACTGATATCCCCAACTCTAATCCATTATTCCGTGGGTAATTCTAGACCTCTCTCCTTGATTATCTGTAGCTTCTCACTTCAAAACAAGAAACATGCCTCCTGACATTGATCATGAATTTTTAAATACAGTATGCACTGCATATAATCAAGTAAATGGTTTCATAACTCTGAACCGTTTCATAACTCTGAACCTGTACGCCTTGGAAAATAACTTTGTCAAGTAGATTACAGTACTTAAATGCAGTTTCTTTTGACTTTATTCTTACAGAATGTACTCACTTTTATGTATGAAGACATGAATGGTATGAATATACTTTGTATACAACCAGAGATATGTAAAACTGTGCTCTATAAGTTTAATATGAAATATAATGCATTCCGCTGTCATTTATAACAACTTAGAATTAAAAATAAATAAATAAACAAATAAACAAACAAACAGAAAAAAAGAAGAGATGATGCCAAAGGACAGGGACCTTTGTATGCAAAAGGAAGGTGGGAATAATTAGATGACCTGATAAATTGATTCTTTCTGATATTAAAAAAAAAAGAAAGCACTCATTTCTAAAGGTGTTTAGGTCAGCATCTTATACACCCCACCCTTTTAATATTTTAATGAAGCTATTTCATATATTTGGAACACAGAGTATTGTTTCTCATTCTGCACTACCTCCTGGGACCCCTTGACTTCCTACATGATTTTTTATAAATTTGTGTATATTAATATTCACGGTGTGTTGTAAAGTTTTACAGGTTTTGATAAATTCATAATGTCATGTATCTTTCCATGCTATATCACATGAAGTGATTTCACTAATTTTTTCCATAAAATTCGCCTGACTTTATCTACTTCACACCTTCTTTAAACCTTTTTATTGTCTCTATATTCTTAACGTTTACAAAATATCATATGATTCCCTAATTGGAATCATAGAGCACATAGACTTTCACTTTATTTATTTAATTGAATTTGTTTATTCATTTTATTTTAAAAGTATGCATTTAAGTTCGTCTATGGCATTTTGAACCTTGAGATCTCATTCCTTTTCATTTTGCTGAATAGTATTCCATTGTATGGATGCATATGCCAGATTATTTATCCATTTACTTATGGAAGGACATTTCGGTGGCCTCTAGTTTGTGGAAATTATGAATAAAGCCACTATAAGCATTTTTGTACAGGTATGTATGTGCATATGTTTTCAAATTAGTGGGGTAAATTTCTGAGAGCCTGATTTCTGGATTATATAGTAAGACTATGTTTGGTTATGTAAGAAACTCCCAAACTGTCTTTCAATGTGACTGCACTATTTTGCATTCCCACCAGCAATGAATGAGAGTCGCCATTGCTCTGAATCAATAACAGCAAATATCATTGTTAGTCTTTTTGTTTTGTTTTTGATTCTAACATGTGTGAGTGATGTCTATTTTGTAATGAGGCAAATATCCTAATTTAATTGTATTAATTAGAATAAGATATATTCCATGCTTGTATAATTATATCAAAATGGATATACTGTCATGTATAATGAAAAAGAACCATTAAAAATAAATAAAATAATATTAACAACAGAATGAGTGATGTATTCCTTCTCTATCAGAAATCAATCTATGCTGCTGATGAGGATACATGTAAAACAGTAGAAGGAAAAGAATTTTCTCAAAAATTATTTGTCAATTTTCCCATAAAGAACATAATAGCAATGATTTCCCAGATAGTAGGCCTTCTGCAAATGTTTTTGGACTATCTCATTTCTCCTTGGGATTTTGTCCAGAAGCATATAGGTGATTTGAGGAAGAAAACAAATCCCTTGATATTTTGACATTATCCTGTTCTACCACCACCATGATAGGCAGTTTAGGAACTTGGACACAAGTTTTCTTTTTCCTTGAAATAAGCTTCACTGAATCAACTCAACTTAGCACACAAAGACTTAATGAGTCACTCTCAGTGTCCTCTTATTTCCTATATTTAGCCCCTTGTCAGACATTGAGCAACTGTGGTGGTTGTAAATCTCAGAACACTTAAGTATGAAAGACTATGGAAGGATAAGAAGTTTCTGAAATCCTCTAGATATGAGACATCACATTTGGCAGAGTGGAGTGTTGGTCTCATCTTCCAGGGCTGAATGATCCAATATGAGATTATCATCAAGGCAATGAAATTCAAGTGGAAAAAGTGAAATCAGCTGAAAAGAGGGCAATTGGTAAGTTGGGGAAAAGATTGTTCCAGTGAGAGCCCTAAGGACAGAACAGCAATTCATGTCCCCTTCTCCACCTCCACCAGGAAACTCTAACTTCATATTCCTATTTGTTCTTTGTCTATGATCTATCCCTCAAACCATTTTCACCCTAAAATCTACTGATGGTGAAGACATGTAATTTTCCTGCTCAAATAATCTTACTAGCTCTCCATTGACTTTAGGAAAGAGAAAGAGGTAGGGGATTCAAACGATTGAATACTGTAAAATTACACCACCTGTTATTGTCCCTCTGTACAATTTTTCTTAATGTAAAATGTACCTTGTTTACCTCTTTATGAGGTGAGGGTTAACTTTAAAGCCAGAAATTCAGAGTTTCACGTACCCAAATTGGGGGCTCACCAATATGGAAATAACTTTCCTCCAAAAAAGCCATGACAAGATATCTGTACATGTGTTATTCTTGTTGACTTAATTATAATAACCTCTCTAGATTCTCACAGATCAAATATTTTTAGGAGTTCTTAGGGAGCATCACATTAATTTGGGCCAAATGAGATGGTTTGGAAATATTTTGCTCTAGAAGTTTGGGCAAAACCCTACACTTTAACTCATGCCTAATCTCCTTTTCTGCATTTTATGTTCTGGCCAGATTTTCAAGTCCCTTTCCTGCCAAGATTTTGATCTAATAAATCTGGAGTAGAATCCAGGAAAATATATTCTAATAACCTTTTCTGGTAATTCTGACATATAATCAAGTTTAGCAATCACTGATCTAATGGAACATTCACATTTGGCAGATGAAAAAATTGGTGCCTAAAACAAAGGAGTAAAAACTAAACTTTTCTCTCAGTACAGTGCTTCTTTTCACTTTACTAGACCCTGCTACCAGTGGGTATATTTAGTGGTATACTCAAAATAATTAACAACCAGAAGGTAACAGGGGCATATAACCATAGACTAGACTTAGTGTGTCACCTAGTGCTGAAACAGTACCAGTGATCACAGGCAAGGGAAAATAAGCAACCTACTTAGAATTTTTGGAAACACAGGCAAAAACAAAGCCATATTATAAAGACTGTAATAAATATCTAATCCTTTGATGCACATACATAATCACATGCCAACAAACATCAAGGACTTTCAGGGAGTCATGACCTCAAGTAATGGACAAAATAATGCAACAAAAACTGACTATGAATTAATTGATATGTAAAAATGCTTGGAGAGAGGATTTAATATAGCTGTTTTAAGAAACCATAACAAACTTGAAGAACACACAGAGAAATGATTCAGTAGTCTATTAAAGAAATTTAACAGAGAGATTGGAAAGGTTTTTAAAAATTGAGCAGAAATTTTAGAGATGAAAAGAATGCTAAATGAAATTAAAACATCAAAGATGGTATCAGTGGCATAATAAATCAAACAAAAGCTTTAGTGAACTCAAAGAGACATTATTTGAAAATGCAGCCAGAGAAGAGTAAAAAAAATAATGAAAACAAATGAAGAAAACTTTGTGACAGCATTAAAAGATAATATATTCAATTTACTGGGGTTTAAGAGGTACCTGAAAATGCTAAAAATGTAAATAGCATATTCAAATGGAAAACAAAAAGAATTTACAAAACCTAGATGAAGATATGAATATCTGGGTATGAGAATGGCTAAGGTCACAAGTCAGATTCCACTCAACCTACAATATTCCAATATATACTATAATTAAGTTCTCAAGGATGACACATAGGGAATTTTCAAAGCACAAAAAGAAAAAAAAAAACACATAGGGTATCCTAATTCCTCTGAACCAATTAAATATATACTGACTCAGATAAAGAATAGTAAATTGTGAAGAAGCAACTAAATTATATTCAGAGGCTCAAAAGATAAGAGTTAGGTTTTTGTTGTTGCTATCATTATTTTGCCTAAACATTTACTTCACCTCTAAGGACACACATACACTAAAAGTGAAACATTGGAAAAAGATATTCCATCCAAATGGAGTCTAAAATAAAGTAGAAGTAACCATTTTCAGATAATATAGACATTGAATCAAAAGCAATAAAAAGAGATAAGAAAGATCATGATACAATGGTAAATGTAAGTGAAAAATAAGTATTCTAAATATATTAGAAGTTTTCTTGAAACAAATAATAGAAACACAACATAGTAAAAGCTACAAATAAAGGACAAAGAGACAAGTTTATACCAAACAATGATAACATGAAAAAAATACCAGAAAAATCACAAATCACTTATTGTTATTCCTAAAAGAAATAGGAAAAGAATGAACCAAACTCAAAATTAAATAAGGAAATAAATAACAAAGATCAGAGTAAAAATAAATGAAACAGAAACCAAAAAATACAAATGATAAATGAAGCAAAGAGTTGGATTTTTAATTTAACAAAAGAGGTGAAAGACTTCTACAATGAAAACTACAAACCACTAAGGTAAGGAACTGAAGAACACCTTAGAAGTTGGCAAGCTCTCACATGTTCTTGGATAGTCAGATTCAATATAATCAAAATGGTCACACTACCGAAAGTGCTATACAGATTTAATGGAATTCCTATTAAAATTCCAGTGATGTTCTTCATAGAAATAGAAAAAGCAATCATGAAATTTATTTGGAAAAATAAGGGATCAGAATAGCCAAAACAATATTTAGTGAGAATAGTGAAGCTGGAGGCATTACAATACCAGCCCTTAAATTATACTACAAAGCTATAATAACAAAAACAGCATGGCATTTGTACTAAAACAGAGGGCTGGGGTTGTGGTTCAGTGGTAGAGCACTTGCCTAGCATGTGTGAGGCACTGGGTTCATTCCCTAACATCTCATAAAAAAAATAAATAAAATAAAGGTATTGTGTCCATCTACAACTAAAAATATATATATTAAAAAAAGTAGACATGAAGACCAATGGAACATAACAGAAGACACAGAGACAAACCCACATAAATACAGTTATCTCATACTAGACAAAGGCATCATAAACATACACTGGAGAAAAGATAACCTCTTCAACAAATGGTGGTGGGAAAACTGGACATCCATATGTAGCAGAATGAAATTTAACCCTATCATTCACTCTGCACAAAACTCCATTTGAAGTGGATGAAAGACCTAGACATCAGAAACCATACATCTACCTGAATAAAATGTATGCCCAACATTCCATCATGTTCACTTAGGAACCAACTTCCTTAACAATACTCCTAAGGCAAAAGAAGTAAAATCAAGAAACAATAAATGGGATGGAATAAAAATAAAAGTTTCTTCACAGGAAAGGAAACAATCAAAAGAGTGAAGAGAGTGCCTACAGAATGGGAGAAAATCTTTTCCACCAGACCTCAGATTGAGTATTAATCTTCAAGACATATATAGAACTTAAAAAATATAGCACCAAAAAATAAATAACCCAATCAATAAATTGGCAAATGAACAAGACACTTCACAGAAGAAGAAATACAAATGGTCAAATATATGAAAAAAATGTTCAACTTCTCTAGCAATTAGAGAAATGCAAATTAAAGCTACACTGAGATTTAATCTCACTCCAGTCAGAATGGCAATAATCAAGTATATAAGTAATAATAAACATTGGTGATGATGTGGGAAAAGGGTACACTCATACATTGCTTATGGGACTGAAAATTGGTGCAACCACTCTGGAAAGAAGTATGGAGATTCCTCAAAAGATTTGAATGGAACCACAATTTGACCCAATTATTGCACTCCTTGGTACATACCAAAAGGACTTAAAAATCAACATACTACTCTGACACAGCCAATACATGTTTATAGCAGGTCAGTTTATAATAGCTAAGCTATGGAACCAACCTAGATGCCCTTCAACAGATGAATGGGTAAAGAAAAAATGGTACATATACACAATGGAATATTACTCAGCCATCAAGAAGAATGAAATTATGGCATTTGCTGGTAAATGATTGTAACTGGAGAATATCATGCTAAGTGAAGTAAGTCCCCAAAAGCCAAAGTTCAAATGTTTTTTTTTTTTAATATAAGGAAGCTAATCCAAAATAAGGTGGGTTTATTTCAAAATAGAAGAAAGATCAATAGAGTAGACAAAAGGGAATAAAGGGAAGGAAGGAAACACTGAATAAGGAAAGACAGTAGAATAAATCTTACCTAATTTTTCTATGTGCATATATAAATATACTACAGTGAATTTCACTGTCATATACATCCACAAGACATTAATTAAAAATAAACTATAAGTAAATAGCAGAAAGATTAGTGGAGTGAAGGGAACAAGGGGTGGGAAGAGGGGATAGAAAGGGGTAGTAATTGGTCTATATTCTAACAAATTATATTCAGTGCTTTTATAATTATATCAAATTGAATCCTAATGCAATATATAACTAAAAAGAACCAATAAAAAATTTTTAAAAATATTAAAAAGTTTCCCATCAAAGAAAAGCTCTGGGCCAGATACCTTCACTGCCAAGTTCTATTAAACATTTAAAATATTTTTTAAATTTATATTAAAAATAAAAGAGTAGGAAATTCTTCCAAACTCATTCTGTGAGGCCAGCACTTCTGTCATATCCAAACCATACAGGGACATGACAAAAAAGAAAAGCTATAGGTCAATAATCTTGATAAACAGAGATGTAAATTGTCTCAACAAAATATTATCAAGTTGAATTCAAGGGCACATTAAAATGATCATTTATCATGATCATGTGGGATTTATTCCAGAGAAACAAGAATGTTGCAACATATATAATATCAACAAGTGCAAAATACCACATCAACAGAATGAAGGAAAAAAATCATATGATCACCTCAAGAGATGAAGAAAAAGTGATAAAATTCTACATTCCTTCATGATAAAAATCTCTGAAAAAAATTAGTCATCAAGAATGTACTTCAATATGATAAGGGCCATGATATATAAGAACCTCATAGATGGCATTATAAAGAGTGAGGAAAAGACAAAACTTTCTAAGATCTGTAATAAAACAAGTACACCCATTTTTACCACTTTGTTTCAATAGAATACTAGAGGTCTTAGACAAAGCAATCAGGCAAATCAAAGAGATAAATGGTATCCAATTTGTAAAACAGAAACTCAAATTTTCACTGTTTGCAGATTATATTATCTTATATATAGAAAAACACAAAAGCTCTCAATGAAAAAGTAAATATAGCAATTAATGAAAGGTGCAGAATACTAAATCAGCATACAAAAAAAAACCTATTTATATATGCCAGTAGTGAGTTCCTTTAAAAGAACTCAAAAAAATAATTCCATTTATAACAGCTACAAAAAGTAATAAAATAGTGTATTAGTTTTATGTTACTATAACAAATTACCTGGGACAGCTATCTTATGAAGCAAAGAGTAAGTCTCTGGTGAGGACTGACTTTTGATTGTATCCCCTCATGACATATAGCAATGGTGGAAGCATGTTTGGAAACAAGCATTTCAAACTAGGAAGCAATATATATATATATATATATATAAAGAAGAGAGAGGCCAAGCTTGCTCCTTTGTAACAACATTATCATGAATACTAACCAGATTTCCACAAAAAATTACGTTATTCCCTTTGAGAATATTTTTTCAATGATCTAAGTACCCCCACTAGTTTCCACTTTCTAAAGGTTTCTGAGGAGAAATCTTCCAAGATATTGATCCTTAAAGGACACACATACTATATCACAACCACAGCAAATATATGGGAATAAATTTAACCAAAGAGGCAACAGATTTTCTACAATGAAAATTAGAAAACACTGATTTTAAAAATTGAAGACACATGTGAAAAAGGTAAGACAGCCTGTTTTTATAGACTGGAAGAACAAATATCATTAAAATGTTCATACTTCCCAGAGTAATCTACAGAGTCAATGCAATCCCTATCAAAATACCGATAAATTACTTTCTTCACAGAACCAGGTAAAGCAGTTCTAAGTTTTATATGGAATAACAAAACAATCCCAAAAAACCAAAGCAATTTTAATCAAAAAGAAAAAGTAGAAGCTATTATACTCTCTGACTTCAAATATACTATTAAGCTATAGTAATCAAAGCAATGTGGTATTTGCATAAATATAGGCATATAGACCAATGAATCAGAATAGAGAACCTAGATGTAAACCCATATATCTATGTCCAACTAATCTTTTAGCAAGGTGCTAAGAAGACACATTAGGGAAATAATGGTATTTAATAAATGGAGCTGAAAACATTAAATATCCACATGTAGCATAATAAAACTAGACTCCTATTTCTCTCCAGTTACAAAAACCAACTCTAAAAGGATTAAATACCTAATTTAAGTCTAGAATCTATGAAACTACTCAAAGAAAACATAGGGGAAACTATTCAGTTCATTGTAATAGGTAAGGATTTTTTTTGGATAGGACCCTCAAATAACTGTTAGCAGAAGCAATAATAGACAAATGAGATTACAACAAAGGAATAAACTTCTTATATCAAAGGAAACAGTAAACAGAGTAAAAGGAAAATCAATAGATTAGGATAAAATATTTGAAAACTATACATTTAATCTTCCAAATATATAAGGAACCCAAACAACTCAATAGCAAAACAATAATCATAACAAACAATTAAAAATAATCCAATAAAACCAATAATCTAATAAAAATGGGCAAGAAACTCAAATAGACATTTCTGAAAAGGTTACATCCAAACGGCCAATAGTTATATAGAAAAAATTATCAACATCATTAATTAGCAAGGAAATGCAAATTAAAATCATAACAAAATATCACAACACACGAGTAAGTATGATTATTATCAAAAAGACAAAAGATAATAAGTGCTAGTAGAGATGTAGAGAAAGGGGAATACTTGCACATTGTTGGTAGAAATATAAATTAGCACAGCCATTATGGAAAACAGTATAGAAGTTCCTCAAAAAGTTAAAAATAGAATAGCTATATTATTCAGCAATCTTAGTATTACATATGTACCCAAATGAAATGAATGTGCCAAAGAGACTTCTGTATGCCCATGTTTTTGCTGCACCATTAGTCACACTAGCAAAGAAATAGAAAATATAGTATAAATATAGAATAAAGAAAAATATACTATATTTTCTAGTACTTACTAAAATATGCTATTCACACAATGGAATACTATTCATGCATAAAAAGGATGAAATGAAGTCATTTATGACAATATAGATGAAAACTGGAGATCATTATGTTTAATGAAATAAGCCAGAGACCAATAGACAAATACCACATGATCTCACTCATGTTGAATCTGAAAATGTTGATCTCATAGAAATTTAGAGAACTGTGATTACTAGAGACTAAAGACATTGGAAAATGAAAGGAAAAGGTTGATTGATGGATACTAAGTTACAGTTACATAGGAGCAAATATTTGTGTTATGCTATTGCACAAAAGGGTGAATGTGGGTGACAACTATGTACTGTATATTTCGAGAAGCCAAAAGAAAGGAGTTTGAATGTTTCCACCATAAATAGATGTTTGAGGTAATAGTTAATGTGTACCCTAACTTGAACATTATACAATGAATACATGTATCAAAACATCACAAGGTACCACAAGGTAGTCCGTAAATATGCATAAGTTTAATGCATCAATTTTTAAAAAATTTCCTAGGTATCTTAAGCTCTATGGCTATAGCTAAAGTATATACCTTATTTTCTTGAGTCATGTGTGGTTTCTTACTGAAACCATGACACTTATGTTAGCAAACCAAACTCAATCATGTATTCATGATGAATTTGATTAAAAAATAAAGACATGAAAACAAATAGTATGATCTTATGCTTGGTAGATCTAAAAAGCTTCACCAGAAGACTGTTAAAGCTAGTAGATTCAATGAAGTAACAGGATACAAAATCAATAGCTTTCCTATATACCAATAATGTATTTGCTGAAAAAAAAAATAAAATGGGAAAACGACCCATCACATTCACAGTAGCATTTTTACAGGAGGAACAGGGGAATCATGTTAGATACCTTTGGACTAAGACCATAGTTGAAGGCCTAGATACAGGCACTAATTATACTAGTGGATGGGGGAGATCATGGTATGTACCTGTGTCCTCTCTAAGTTCGCAGGCTAGCAAGAACTCATGGTTTTATTTAGCCCCATGGATCTTACTTTTCCAAAGCTAATTTTTTTAGAAATTTTGTAAAAATTTGCTTCTCAATGTTTCCAACTTTGGCTCACCCATAGGGAATAATGTTGTAGACAAAGAGGTTTTCCAGAATTACATTTTTCTTTAAAAAATGCAAGGGTTTTCCAGTTAAAGATATGAGATAAATTAAATAACATTTTATTATCATATCAAACCACTCAAATATCTCTATTTTAAAACCAATGTGCTAAAATTAAAGGCTATCAAACTTAATAAAAAGTGATTTTCACAAGCCCATAATTGTTAGAGTGACAAAGTTTATTATAGTGAACATTTAAAATAGAATATAAAGAGGAATGGCCAAATAAACAAAATTGCTGATACAGTGTCATTAGCAACTGCAGTAGGAAATCAAGGAACAGTATACCCTAGCATCTGTGTTATTTCAATGTAAGAAGCTTTGACTTTGTGTGTGCGCGCGCTAGGGATTGAACTCAGGGGCACTCAACCACTAAGCTACATCCCCAGCCCTATTTTATATTTATAGAAAGGGTCTCACTGAGTTGTTTAGTATCTCACTTCTACTGTGGCTGGCTTTCAACTAGCAATTCTCCTGTTTCAGCCTCCTGAGCTGATTACATGTGTGTACCACCACGCCTGGCAGCTTTGACTTTTTTTTCCCACTTATCACAGACTATGATTATTATAGTTCCTGTAAGCTACTATCATCCTATGGCATAAACCAATGGGATTGAGGCACCTGAGGTGGCTAGATAATTCACTGTTTATCTTTATCACAACTTGGAAGACAGTGACCAGTCTGCTGCTTAGGTGCCATCTTAAATCCTGCACCAGAAAAAACAATAAACCATACTTCTAAAAAAGGTGACAAGAAGGGGCACAAGGAAGCCATTTGAAAATCCAAAGATAGAATCTTATACAAATGGGAAAGCCAAAGGTTGGAAGAAGCAGCCATTTCTCTCAATGACTAGTTTAAGAACCATAAATAGTATACCAGGTTTAAATTCACTTCACTAATTATGCCTTTTGCAATTTCTACAGCATAATCATTTTTGTTTCTGTTTGAAAGACGAATGGCCTTTGGTGCAGTGACACTTAGATAAAATCATATTTAGAACATGGATAAAAATATCAATAGGTAGAATCCATAGAGTACTTCTAGCTGTTGTTTTATTTTCTGTTTGGTTGAATGTATATCCATCAAGCAGGTAGGTAAAGTGACGTAGATAATGATAGCTGGTAAATTATAAGGAATATAGATAGGTGATGAAAATGTATAGATGCACTTATGATTTAATCATTATGTCTAACAATTCATGAAATGATAGGATATCAGACTCATGAACAGTCTTAGACACAATGTTTAATCCAACCCTCTCAATTTGCAATGAGGAAACGAAGTCTGGTAAACAGTAACTGCCTCATTCATGGTTAGATAAGGAATGGTATCACAGCTCTAAAATATTAAATTAACTTATAGGGAATAAAACATTTATTTTTATGAACAAAATGAGAGAAATGGGCCAGAAAAAATGTCTGAGCCTCTTTCTCCAAGAACCAATAGATAAAAAGAATAAAACATTGTATGTAAGAATAAAAAATTCATAATCAGTTTCACTTAAACTAATTCTAGAAATATAATGTGATTGATGTGTTATATTTAACCATAGTATTAGTCCACTTGATATAGTTCATAATACATTCACTTGTAATATTTTTGTTAATAATGTTTATTCTTTTGTCTAATTAATTATATGACTTCTAAACAAAAGTGAAAGATCTTTGTAAGCTATAAGATACAAAACTTGGTTATTATTACCAGTATCATCTTTGCAAATAAGGTTTTGTTTTTTTCTTGTTTTACTTTCAATCCACATTATGTTCTTATAATTGCTTCTTGAATTTTTCTGTTGAGTAAATAAAATGATTTATAGCAATCATGAAATCTATTATTTTAATAACTACTATTATATAAAACTTACATCTCAGAATTAATGTTTATACCCTAATCACACTCTTTTTATGCTCAAAGTATATCTTTGACTGCTTTTCTCTTTGGCCCACATGCAATTATTGCTATAATATAAACATAGGTATAATTTGCATTCTCCCCCCTTTATTTTCATTCCAAAATAGGAAGAGAAGATTTTGCAAACATCTGTATTTCAATATATGTCTATAAACTGATATGATGGTACCCCAGGTTCACACAGGAGTAGCCTGAGAAGATATTTCTCTCTAGAATCCTAAGAGAGAAGGGAAGGAGAAGAAAATCCTTTGTCCTTAGAGTTACCTTGACAAGTTTAATACAATAATGGGGACCCACAATTTTGCTGCCATTTATTTAGTAAATGTCATCATTCTCCTATTCAAAATGCCCTGGGGCCAGAAAAATGTAAGCCTTCCCTTGTTCCTCACATACACATAATTCTTCTGTAGAACTCCTGTCTGGAGTCATATTTAACATACCAAAAGAGGAAAAAAAGATAATTTATTTATAAGATAATTTCTTGGTTTGCAAGTGTATGATTTAGCTGCAGAATCGGATTTTGAAAGCACAAAGATGAATGTGTTCTTTCCTTATATTATTTTTGTAACATTTTGATTTCCTTCTATGTCATCACTCCCTGAAGATACCTGCGAGTGTTCTGGGTCAACTAAGGTGGGGATCCTGTACCGGGACAGGTAAAAGCATATCAATAATTTTCAATATAAAGTATTACAAGTACAGGAAGAAAGAATGACTTTCTTATTACTATAACAGGATATGTAGAAATAGATATGTTAATTTTAAGATACTGCTAGTGTGATCCACTTAACCCCCACACTCTATTCAATATTCCAAAAAATTGCAAGATCTGACCCTTTAATTTTGCAGATCCACACAAATAAAACTAATTCTTAGAGAAACCTCCCTGCAGGATCAGCTGACATTTAAAAGTGGGAAAAATAAGTGGAGAGAAAAACTGTATGGACTGTACATTTTCTCCCACTTCTGTGCTGACACCTCCTCTTCTTTTCTCTCTTTCTCCTCCTCCTTTCTCTAAAGGGGGAGGAGGAAAGATTTGTAGGACAAAATTATGCATGCAAATACAATATTAATTTATGTGACAATTTACCAAATGATTTCTTGAACTTCTAATAAATTATTTCTAAAAGCTTCTGGAGGTTGGAATGACAGGTATTTTTTTTCATAACTTGTTTATTGATATGTCAAATCTTTCTTTTGCAGGCACACACTAGCTAAATTTAACTATTTGGGCTCTTAGAACCTTTCAGAAACAGGCAATGGGACCTTATATGCTAAAGATTAAAATTGACCAATTTAGGAAGTTCTAGAATCTTTAATCATTATATGGAAAATAAACTTATTACCTGGATATAGAAAACAAATGAAGCCAAACAAATAAGCATATACTGCATGCCAATGTCAAGACTCTACCACAGATGATATAAACCTGGATTCCTGCCTTTACCACTTCCTAGCTGCATGCCATGTCTGTATCTTTTTGTGTCTCTGAACTAGCTGAATTGAATGGAGTCAGCATTGAAATGATCAGCATTTGCAGAGGGCTCATGGATTCTTGGAAGTGATCCAAGTTCCAGGGAAAAAGAAAAGTACTCACAAAGAAGATGACATCTGGCCCTGGGAATCTTGTAGTGTTGGCTATAAAAGACAGAATGATAGTCAAGAAATTATGATTCTCAGATGCAAGGGGTTTCTTTTTAATTTTTATTCTAATTTGTTATACATGTTTGCAGAGTGCAATTCATTTCATATTATATATAAAGAACACAATTTTTCAAGTTGCTGGTTTTATATAAAGTATTTTTATAACAATTGTGTCTTCATACATGTACTTAGGGCAATGGTGGATAACTCATTCTACTATTATTCCTATCCCCTTGCCCCCTACCTTCCCTCCTCACTCTTTGTTCTATTTAAAGATCTTTCATTCCTCTCATCCCCACTCCCTTGCCTTTATAAGTCAGTATCTTCATAACAAAGAGATCATTCGACCTTTGGTTTTTTGGGATTGGCTAACTTCACTTAGCATTATTTTCTCCAACTCCATCCATCTACCTGCAAATGCCATGATTTTATTCTCTTTTAGTGCTGAGTAGTATTCCATTGTGTATATATATGAAAGTTTCCCTATCCATTCATCTGCTGATGGGCATCAGGGTTGTTTCCACAATCTAGCTATTGTGAATTGTGCTGCTATGAACATTGATGTGGCTGTGTCCCTGTAGTATGCTGTTTTTAAGTCCTTTGGGAATAGACCAAGGAGTAGGATAGCTGGGTAAAATGGTGGCTCCATTCCAAGTTTTCCTAGGAATCTCCATACTGCTTTCCAGATTGGCTTCACCAATTTGCAGTCCCACCAGCAATGTAAGAGTGTGCCTTTCCCCCCACATCCTTGCCAGCATTTATTGTTTGTATTTTTGATAGCTGCCATTCTGACTGGAATAAGATGAAATCTTAGAGTTGTTTTGATTTGCATTTCTCTAATCGCTAGAGTTGTTGAACATTTTTTCATATATTTGTTGATTGATTGTATGTTATCTTCTGAGAAGTGTCTGTTTAATTCCTTGGCCCATTTGTTGATTGGGTTATTTGTTTTTTTTTTTGGTGTTAAGACTTTTGAGAGGTTTATATATCCCTGAGGTTAGTGTTCTATCTGATGTGCTTGTGGTAAAGATTTGCTCCCATTCTGTAGGTTCTCTATTCGCCTCACTGATTGTTTCTTTTGCTGAGAAGAAGTTTTTAGTTTGAATCCATCCCATTTATTGATTCTTGGTTTTAATTCTTGCACTATAGGGGTCTTATTGAGGAAGATAGGGCCTAATCCAACATGATGGAGACTTGGGCCTATCTTTTCTTCTATTAGGTGCAATGTCTCTGGTTTAATTCCTAGGTCCTTGATCCACTTTGAGTTAAGTTTTGTGCATGGTGAGAGAAAGAGATTAATTTCATTTTATTACAGAGGATTTCCAGTTTAACCAACACCAATTTTTGAAGAGGCTGTCTTTTCTTCAAGCAACGTTTTTGGCATGTTTGTCTAATATAAGATAACTGTAGGTGTGTGGGCACACTGTGTTTTGTGCAAAGTTAAGAATGTACCAGAATAAAAGGTCAATGAGTAATTAGGACAAAGCTTGTGAAAATTGTGCAACAACCTCAACAAAGTAAAAATGCATTACCTCTTCCTCCAGGCAATATTTTTTTAGGTGGCACAAATATTAGTTGATAAGATAAACTGAGAGCATTTACTAAAAAAAAATAGTATTCTTTATTATAAGGAGAAAATTAGGTAGTACTAGTCAATGTGGATTAGATCAATACAATCTAGGTTTTGAAAGCACACTTTTCAGATTTATAACATAAATCTATTGACCAATAAATAAATTGGAAGTTGGAAAGATGACCATTTTATAATTACTTCAAATAAATCCATTTTGTTCTCAACTTCAGTTTTCTCAATTTATAAATTATGTAGCTAGAATAAATTATTTTTTCAAAACTAAATTATTTATTTTGGAATAATTTTAGATTTACCTAATAATTACAGAGATAATGCAGAAGGTTCCTACATACCCCTTAACCGGCTTCCCCTATCATTAACATCTTATATCACAAGGGTACATTTCTCAAAACAAAAAATCCCAACATTGGAACTTTACTAGAAGCTAAACTCCAGACTTTATTCAAATTCTCCAGTTTACCCACAACTTCTATCCTTTTTTTTCTCTCTAGGATCCAACCATAATGATTTTTTTTGTAATACTAGGGATTGAACCCAAGGGCTTAGACATGTTAGGCAGATGTTCTATCATTGAGGTCCATCCCAGGCCCTTTTAATTTTTTTAAGACATATTCTTGTTAAGTTTCTGAAACTGGCCTCAATCTGGCAAGCCTTCTGGCTTAGCCTTCTGAGTAGCTGGGATGACAGGCATGCACCACCATGTCTGGGTCCAATACATAATGTTTCAGTGTTCTCTTATCTATGACAATTTTTCAGTCTTTCCTTGTGTTTTATGACATTGATAATTTTGAGGCATACTGGTCAAATATTTCTTAGAATGTACCTCAGTTGGCATTTGTCTATTTTTTTCTTGTTATTAGACTGGTGTTATGGGTTTGGGTTAAGGGTACTATAGAAGTGAAGTGTCCCTATCATCACATCATATCAGGTAGTACATAATATCTATGTGATTTGTCATTAGTACATTAATCTTGGTCACTTGGTTAGAGTAGATTTGTATTAGTTTTCTATGGCTGACACAACAAATTGCCAACATTCAGTGGCTTTAAACAACAGAAACATTATATTCTGAAGTTACAGAAGTCTGATAGAGGTTTCACTGCCTAAAACCAAGGTGTTGGCAGTGCTATGTTCCTTTCAAAGGAATTAGGAAAGAATCCTTTTAATTACTTTCTCCAGCTTTTAGAGACCATTTGCATTCATGGCTCATTGCTTCAGTCTTTTATTAACAAATACAGCAACTATAGTTGAGTTCCCACATCACATCACTTTGATATTCATATCTCTTTCTGACTCAATCTGTTCTTTGGCCTTCTTCTTTCCTATTTATGAACTCTTGTGGTAGGTTATAGTAGACTCATCCAGAAAACCCTAAACAAATTCCTGTTTTAAAATCAGAAGTTTCACAACTTTAAATTCATTTACAATCTCAATTTCCCTTTAACATATAAATTTATATTCAGATACTAGGTATTCAGATGTGTACATCTTGGGGAGTGGAGTGCTGTTCTGACAATAAGAGGTAGAGTTCGCCAGATTTCTCCACTAGAAAGGTATTAATTTTATCTGTTCATATTCTTTTCTTTGGAAGTGACTACACTCAAGTGAGGAAAGATGAGACAAAGTTTTATTTCCTATAGCTGGCCACACACACCACACACACACATACACACACACACACACACACAGTTTGAAATTCTTATGTAAGGAAGATATATCACTTTTCCCCCCATTTATGCATTCAACTATTTATTTTTATCAGTATTGACTGTTGTATATTTATTTTATAACTTGGATTATGATGCAAAACTATGAAATTCATTGCTCAGATAATAAATGCTTCCTTTTAATTTTATTGTTTAAATAACCAAAATTAGACACAGTGTTTATGTGTAAAATAAAATTTTATTTTTAAAAATGATCAATGTAAAAATGTGTACAGTAAAAGTCCAAATGCTCTTCACGCCTTCTCATATTTCTAGAAGGTAACAATTATCATTTTATTTTCTATTAAACATGTCATGATTTGGATGTATTATACACCATATACACACAGAGAATGATATCTTTTCACTTTATGTAGGATTGTGCTTCACATGGTATACAAATTTCTTTTTTCATATAGCAATACATCTCAGAAATCACTACAAGCCAATTCATTTACATAATGCCTACTTCATTCATTTTCATGGCTACACAGCATCCCCTTAGTATGTATGTACTTAATTTAGTCTACTTTTCATGTACTCTTCAGTGAGTTCCAAGTTTTACCTATTGCAAACAATGTTGTAAGAAACACTCTGGTATATTTTAAACAATGCACTAATATTTCTATGGAGTTAAATTTTTCAGGTCCTTTGTAATTCTAATTCTTTTTTTCCTCAGTATTTCCAGAGGGATAAAACCAGAATAGGTATTAAAGTATAATTTTCAAAGATGTACACATGACTCTGATGTAAGAAAAATAAGATGTGTCAAATATTTCATTCAGTTTATTAATGAAGAAAGCAGTAAGATGATGGGACCAGCAGTTCAGGTTACAATTTTATATGTATGTACATACATATGTATGCATGTACATACATACATGTATACATACACATATATACACATACATACATGTATATGGTTACATATATGTATATATGAGTGTATGTTATCACACAGATATGCCTACGTGTAGTACATATTCAAGGATGCTTAAGTGAATTTTTTGTAATTGCAAAATTGGTTAATGTCCTATAAGGCATCAAAATGTATTTGGGGTCATCTTTTTCACAGGGAAGCAATTGCTACCAGGAAAAAATGCATTTGTGTGTCCATATGCAGGAATAATTTTCATTGGTATCAGTTTTCTATATCTACCAGCTCCAAAATGGTGAATAATATCAAGTTAATTAATGGTGCCTAGTGCCTACACTATGGACTAAAATGAACCCAGATGGTCCACAAAATAACTCCCAGTACTCCTCTGAAGTAATACCCAGTAATTCCTTTTCCATATTATCAAGTCTCTGACAATTATTCCTATTGCTGGACATAGAATATTGAGCCATAGACACATCATAATTATACCTGGAAATATGAACCATTAGTCAATCATTCTTACTTTCATTAAGAGGAAATTTACCCTAGTTTTCCATGACATTAGCAACACCATATTTACTCTTTATAAAGTTTTCATATTATGTATTTAAGTTATAGGTATGAGGGAGGACTAGTTTTTCTCTTAAGAATGTTGTTTGCAGTTAGGGCGTGAATTGTCTTGTGTCACAAACAGAATTCTTTTACCTGTGAAAGTATCATGAACAGAATTTTTGTATGAACTATGACACATACCAAATGGGATCAGAATTTATTTATAATAGTTTGCCAGATTATAAAATAACTTCAGCTATAACACACATAACATTTTAAAACACAATTTTAAATAACATGACTTTAAAACATATATAAATTTTAAAATACCTATGATGAATCCACAAGAAACAAAAGGACTGCACATACATTAGCTCATTTAATTCCCTTAATAATCCAATGGAGTGGGTAAATCAAATGTTTGTTACAAATGAGGATGAAAAGGAGTAACAAAGTGATATTACTTGTCAATGTTCACACAACTGGTCAGTTTCAAAATTGATTAGAATCTTAATTTCTTGACAACTAGATCAGTACTCTTTTTGCTACTTTTTACTATCACTTGGAAGCTATTATTTTAAAAAATTATATCCTATGAAAAGATCACTCAGCACTCTTCACATAAAATCATATGACTACTTAAGCTTCTTCTACACTGTATCTAATCTATCAAAAATATTTAAGTACCTAATATGGATGAGGTACTGTATTAACACTGCACATAATGCTGAAAGATACAGAAAATGTTATTTTCTTTCTAGAAACTCCTAGATTTAGTTGTACATATAATACTCACCACATTAACAAATGCTTATTGAGTATCAAATTTTTGTTGGGCACTATTATAGGCACTGAACATATATTGAAGTTCTTGTCACAATGTACAAAAGTCAAGATCACAAATTTAGTAAGGGCTGGTAGGTAGTAAATGTAAGTGAAATAGGTCTGGTGAAAGTGTTACAGACAATGACAAAAGAATGCATGTTATATCTAGAATGCATGCTATTTCATTCTAACTGTTTGTTATATGAGAAGGCAGACTTGAATCAACCAGTTCTTCAGATTTCTAGACAAGCAGGAGTTCTGAATTTTTATGCAAAACACTGGAAACTCAGCTTATTTTTAAAAATACAGAGTGGGTCAAACAAAATACATCTGCACACCAAATTTGGTTCATTCATTGCCAACGTGTGAACACTGCATTAAAAGAGATACCATAAATATATAAGAAAGATCAGTAGCGTAGAAGATTGAATGGCAGAGAAGAGGGATGGAAAAAGGGAGTCAATGCAGAATGAATTCTTTAAAAAATCATGTTATATGCATATATAAATATACCACAGGGAATTTCACCCTTATGTGTAAGAGCCCTAATAAGGAGATAGCTAAGATGGCGGCTAGCTGAGAGCCATAAGAGGTGTTTCAGTATTTTCACCTATATTCATGCATTTATCTAAGAATCTTTCTATGCCCGTGAAAACAATGTGATGCACCTGTAAGTTTGAGCTGTTGACACGTGTATATTTGTTAAGGCAAAAAGTATTTAACTGGGTGAGGCTGGTTAGAGGGGGTGGTTGGAGTTGGAGAGGTTGTTGGAGCCAGAGAGAGAAGTTAACAAGAATAAAGAGCCTATTCCTTTTCCAGTCTGCTTCCGAATTCTTTCCCGCGGTATCTTTGCTGCAGGCAGCGATAGGTGCAGGCAGCAACAAGTGGTGGCCCATATGGGGAATTCGGAACCGGCAGGTAAGAACTGAGAAGTCTCTACAGATGGGTTCAAAAATAACCAAGACCCAGTGATAAAGGCTATGGAAGAATTCTTTGATATAGCTGATAGTGAGGAGGAAAGTGATCATGAAAGCATAGCCTCTGCTGAGTCAGATAGGAACAGTAAGGATAGTATTGGTGTGAACTCAAAAATGACGAAGATCCGAGCTGCTAAAGCTATCCGAGATTTATTAGAGATAGCTGAGGAATACGTGCTCTCAATTGAACCTGGGACTCAGGATGTTACTACTAATGAAAATAATAGTAGTGAGGAGGAGTCAAATAACCATGAGAGCACAGCCTCCTCCACTGAGTCAGTTAAGACCAGAAAGGACCGTCAAGTAGAGGAACCACTTGTGCCCTCTGCTCCCTCATGGGTGGAATCCATTACAGAAACTATGAGGGGTATTTCTGAGCATTTGCGTGCCCTTGAGGCAGAGATTAATGGCCTTTCTGAGCGCTTACGCACCCTCGAACATCAAAATCCGCAGGGACATTGGGAGCTGCCGGTATTTGAAAATGAAAATGGGCAGAGGTACCACCAATCCCTAGACTTCAAAACAATAAAAAATTTCAAAGAAGCAATGGGCCCCCAAGCTCCTTTCACGTTGAGTATGTTGGAGTCCCTTAACACTTTAACTTTAACCCCCTCAGACCAGAAAGGCTTATGTAACGTAGTATTGAGCAGGGGACAATACTTGATTTGGAGGTCACAGTTCCAGGACTTTTGTGTGGAAACGGCTAGAAGAAATGCGACTGCAGGATATCCAGACTGTAACCTAGACATGTTAACTGGATAAGGGCAGTTTGCTGACTTACAGATTCAAATTCAGTATGATCTTGAAGTTTACGCTCAAATATATGCCGCAGCTGTTAAGGCATGGAAAACTTTACAAGGAACTGGTGACTTACAGGGTAGCTTGTCTAAAGTAATTCAGGGATCTAATGAACCATATGCTGACTTTGCTGATAGGCTATTGTGAACTGCAGGTAGAGTGTTTGGAGACGTTGATCAAGCTATGCCATTAGTCGTTCAGCTGGCATATGAAAATGCCAACAAATATTGTCAAGACGCTATCAGACCATGGAAATCTGAAATGGAACTTTCAGTATATATAAGATTATGTAAAATATAAATGACGTCTATGTCACAGGAAATGTGATTGCAGCAGCAATGAGAGGTGCTTCCCCTAAAAATTTCACAAAAAGGGCTCAACCTAAAAATTATTATAATCAATCAAGATATTCTAGACAATATCCCCAAAGAGAAATAAACCAAGCTCATATCGTGCCCCAGGCCGCTGCCCCAGGTGTAAAAAGGGAAACCATTGGGCTAATAAGTGCAGATCTAAATTCGATATTTATGAAAACATTTTGTCTAGGAATTCAAAAAACGGCGCACAGGGCCCAATGCCCCGGGGCCCACAAGTGTATGAGGCGAGGCGTTAGAGGAAGAGTATCCTCAAACATCCATCCAGATGATTCGTCAACACAATCCCTCTTACCCATTGACTCCCTCTTTAGAGGAACAAGAGGAAGTGCAGGACTAGACCTCTGTTCCACCACCCGGGTAGTGCTAACACCTGAAATAGGGGTTCAACTGATTCCCACGGGAATCAGGGGATCTCTTCCCTCAGGAACTGTAGGACTTATCCTCAGGAGAAGCTCTAAAAACTTATAGGGTTTTCAAGTGACTCCAGGTGTAATAGACTCAGACTACCAAAGAGAAATTAAGATTATGCTTAGTTCACCTCGAAGCATTTGCTCTGTTAACCAAGGAGATAGAATTTCTCAGCTGCTTCTCTTTCCCAGTTTATATGACTCATTTAAGAGTATGCCTCAAAATAGGAAAAATAGGGGATTTGGTTCAACTGGCTCAGGACCTATGGCTTGCTGGATTCAGGATTGTTCACAGAGGCCTATGTGCAAATTAAAAATTCAAGGTATAGAAATGGAGGGATTGATTGATACTGGGGCTGACTCTTCCATCATCAATCTACAACAATGGCCCAAGCACTGGCCTCTGCAGAAGGCTTCAACCAGTTTAAGAGGCTTGGGATATACTAACAGCCCAGAACAAAGTGCAACAGTTTTAAAATGGGAAGATGATGAAGGTTATAAAGGAACATTTCAGCCTTATGTTTTGTCCAGCATGCCAGTTACCTTATGGGTAAGAGATATTTTGCAACAAATGGGAGTACACCTTGCAACCAAGTCTGCAGGTGTTAAAAATAAAAATCTACAGGGTAATCCTAACCCTATTAAGCTTAAAAGAAATCATCATCAAAAAGGTAAAGGATATTTTTCTAGGGGCCACTGAGAAAACAATTTTGAAAATACCATGGCTTTCTGATAAGCCAGTTTGGGTCCCTCAGTGGCCCCTATCTAGAGAGAAATTACAAGCGGCCCACCTACTAATCCAAGAACAACTAGAAGCAGGACATATAGAACCTTCCACCTCTCCCAGGAATTCCCCCATATTAATGATCAGGAAAAAATCAGGAAAATGGCAATTGTTACATGATCTTAGAGAAAATAATAAAACCATGCAAATTATGGCCCTACCCAACCTGGACTTCCTAATCCTGTAGCTATTCCCAAAAAGTTCCATCTTATAACTCTTGATATAAAGGATTGTTTCTTTTCTATTCCTCTACATCCTCTGGATGCCCACTGGTTTGCTTTTTCATTTCCTTCTATCAATAATAATGGCCCTGATCAAGGATTCCAGTGGAAAGTTTTACCCCAGAGAATGGCTAATAGCCCCACTATATGTCAAATCTATGTAGATGAAGTTATTCAGCCTATCAAGAACAAATACCCAGAGCTTATGTGCCTCCATTATATGGATGATGTTTTGCTTGCTCATCCTAATCAAGAAGTCTTATTCACAATATTTAGCGATATATCAGAAAACTTGAAATGATATGGACTAAACATTGCTGAATAAAAGGTTCAAACTAGATCTCCAATATTATATCTATGATTCCAAATTATGGATACTTTTATTAGGCCTCAAAATTTTTAATAAATAAAGAATATTTGGCCACTCTTAATGATTTTCAAAAACTGCTGGGAGACATTAATTGGCTTCGCCCTACACTAAGCCTCACTACTGGCCAATTAAAACCCTTATTTGATATCCTTCGCGGGAATCCTGATCCATCTTCACCGCGAACATTGACTCCTGATGCTAGGGAAGCTTTAAAGTTAGTAGAAAAGGCTATTGAAGAATCCCATTGTGATAGATTTGATTTTACTCGACCGCTGATATTGATCATTATTTCTTCACAATATACGCCCACAGGACTATTTTGGCAACAGGGGGCCTTTATTATGGATACATTTGCCAGTCTCTCCTAAAAGTACAATTGAGTCTTATACCTCCATGGTGGCTAAACTTATTCTTCAAGGACTTAAGACTTCTACTAAAATATTTGGCATTCACCTCGCTACTATTGTTACTCCCTATTCATCATCACAGGTTGAATATTTATGCTTCAATGATAATGATTGGGCTATAGCTAGATGCTCTACTTCAGCAAATTTTGATAACCATCTCCCTAAGTCTCCTATACTATCTTTTTGTATCAATCATCCCATTATACTTCCACAGGTAATAAAAAAATCAACCTATTCCTAAGACATTAAATGTATTTACAGATGGGTCCTCTAACAGTACTGCTGCAGTAGTCACTCAGAAAGAAAATATGATTCATATTACTGCCCATAAATTAGCTCAATTAGTAGAACTAGAAGCTATTATTATAGCTCTTGAAAGTTTTAAAGAACAGCCAATAAATATTTTTTCAGACAGCCACCATATTGTACATGATGTCCCTAAATTGGAGCTAGCAGGTCCAATAGCACCTCATATTCCAGACTTTAAATTGTTTTTTTCAAATTCAAAACCTTCTATGGGAACGTAAAGAATCTTTGTTTATTGGACATATCAGAGCTCATACTAATTTTCCTGGTCCTCTCCATGAAGGTAATCAAAAGGCCGATGCCCTCACTCAAACAATCTTTATATTTTCAGCAGTCAAACAAGCTACCTTGTTCCATTCTCAATTTCATGTTAATAGTACTACTTTACAACAAAGGTTCAAAATAACTAAAGATCAAGCTCGAACAATTGGGAAGGCTTATCAATCTTGTATGTCACATTTGCCCAATCCACATTATGGGGTTAACCCAAGAGGATTAATGCCCAATCATTTGTGGCAGATGGATGTCACTCATGAGCCAAGTTTTGGAAAATTGCGATTTATTCATGTGACCATAGATATTGCTCAGGCATGATTTTTGCTTCCTTACATACTGGAGAAAAAGTTAAAGATGTTACATCTCATTATTTACAAGCTTTTGCTGCACTGGGCATTCCCAAAATGCTTAAAACAGACAATGGCCCTGCATATACATCCTCATCTTTCAAACAGTTTTGCTCCAAATTCAGTATACTTCATAAGACTGGTATCTCATATAATCCTCAAGGCCAAGGTATAATTGAATGAGCTAATCACACACTCAAACTTATGCTTTTGAAACAAAAAGAAGGAATTGGACAAATCCTAAAGATAGATTAGCCGTTGCCCTTTTTACTTTAATTTTTTTAACTTTGGATTCCAAAGGATATTCGGCTGGAGACAGACACTGGAATCCACACCAACAACATAAACCTTTGGTTTACTGGAAGGATGTTGTTTCAAGTACATGGAAAGGTCCAGACCCAGTATTAATTTGGGGTAGAGGATCTGTTTGTGTTTTTCCACAGCATGAAACCTCGCCAGTGTGGATACCGTCAAGATTAATAAAACAGGTACCAAATCAAAAAGGGCAAGATGAAGTTGTTGCAGAATCAAGATTAATAAAACAAGTGCCAAATCAAAAGGTCCAAGATGAAGTTGTTGTGGAATGATTCCCTTAAAAGAGTCCTTCAATAAATTCACAATTTAAGTCTCATTACTCTCGGCCGGGACGAGAAGATATTTCTTTAGTGTGCACACAATTGTATTTTTTCTTTTTTATATATGTCTTTATGTCTGTACGCTTGTCTAGATTTCATGTAAATGTGACGTCACAAATATATGTCTCTATGTTTGTGCATCTGTTCAATGTGACGTCGCAAATAACAAAAACCGAGCGCTCATGAAAATTAACAATATATATACATATATACATATATATATATATGGATCCAAATAACTTTAATTTATTTAAGTTAAGAGTATTCAAATTGGGTAAACAATTAAAAAGTGAATGTACCTTCAATCTTAATTTATAGGTGTCCCTAGGACTTCTCTTCAGCAAAGAATATGACTAATACTATATAACCTGATATTTTGGTATTTGACTTGGGATTGTTTATTTGTAATTAACTTTATTTGTTAAATAGCTGATTAATTTGATATATTCATGGAAGGTTGCTGTGTATGCAGAGGCTCAGGGGTTCCAGCTAACAAATTATTTTTCTAAAATACTCTTTGCTTTTCTTTCATTTATCTTAAATATAATATTTTGTCAGCTAAATACCCTCAGTCTTTCTTTAATCCGTTCTGAATGTGATATTTTGCCAGCTTATGTTTCGTGGGAGCTCAAGCAGCAATGTGTGTGAGCAGAAATCAACTTCAATTACCTGATCTAATAATTCTATTTTTTAGTTTGACAACTCGCTTCTTGACTCAGTGCTGGAATAGCACTGCCTTTCCTGTAATGATTGATGCTTGAGTTTCTAGGTAGCGGGCTCTGAAGATTTGCCGGTGGCATTGTCTAAACATAAAAAAAGAGGGTTGCTGCTACAGCTGCAGGGATCACAATCGCTACAAGCATCCCGGTGCTCAAGCATCAAACAACTTCACCAGCAGTGTGGCTTCTGCTCTGCATGCATGGGACCTCCTAGATCAACGTGTTATAACAAGTGGACATTTTGATAAATCTTTCTATGTTTGGGACATTTCGGGACAATGCCTTGCGGGTATTTGTCTAGAGAACTCAGTGTGTTACTTAATGGAACTTATGGCAGCTGATTTGTTTAAAAAACTTGATACGCTATGAAACTTGGCTCATCAGCGCAAAGCTTGCTGCCTTAGAACCGAAGCATCTCCTCGTGTTTGGTTGGCTCGATTGGACGGCTGGTAGTAAATGATCGGGTAAGATTCCCAGAGGGGGACAACCTAAGACAGGCACAGTCAATCCGGATGTGGTGAGGGTCGTCACCCATCCACAGGAAAGTCTCATGTGGTCGACATATCAACCTAAGACAGGAGTCAAGGGCACAGCCTTGATTATCCGATAACGGGTAAGAATGTTGGTTGCACATGTAGACGCCCTAGAGCTTTCCCTCTTTTAAAATAAAAGGGGGGAAATGTAAGAGCCCTAATAAGGAGATGGCTAAGATGGCGGCCAGCTGAGAGCCATAAGAGGTGTTTCAGTATTTTCACCTGATATTCATGCATTTATCTAAGAATCCTTCTATGCCCATGAAAAACTATGTGACACACCTGTAAGTTTGAGCTGTTGACACGTGTATACTTGTTAAAGCAAAAAGTATTTAACTGGGTGGGTTAGAGGGGGGTGGTTGGAGTTGGAGAGGTTGTTGGAGCCGGAGAAAGAAGTTAGCAAGAATAAAGAGCCTATTCATTTTCCAGTCTGCTTCCGAATTCTTTCCTGCGGTATCTTTGCTGCAGGCAGCGATAGCTGCAGGCGGCAACACTTATGTAATTCAGGGATCTAATGAACCATATGCTGACTTTGCTGATAGGCTATTGTGAACTGCAGGTAGAGTGTTTGGAGACGTTGATCAAGCTATGCATTCGTCGTTCAGCTGGCATATGAAAATGCCAACAAATATTGTCAAGACGCTATCAGACCATGGAAATCTGAAATGGAACTTTCAGTATATATAAGATTATGTAAAATATAAATGACGTCTATGTCACAGGAAATGTGATTGCAGCAGCAATGAGAGGTGCTTCCCCTAAAAAATTTCACAAAAGGGCTCAACCTAAAAATTATTATAATCAATCAAGATATTCTAGACAATATCCCCAAAGAGAAATAAGACCAAGCTCAAGCTCATATCGTGCCCCAGGCCGCTGCCCCAGGTGTAAAAAGGGAAACCATTGGGCTAATAAGTGCAGATCTAAATTCGATATTTATGAAAACATTTTGTCTAGGAATTCAAAAAACGGCGCACAGGGCCCAATGCCCCAGGGCCCACAAGTGTATGAGGCGAGGCGTTAGAGGAAGAGTACCTCAAAACATCCATCCAGATGATTCGTCAACACAATCCCTCTTACCCATTGAACTCCCTCTTTAGAGGAACAAGAGGAAGTGCAGGACTAGACCTCTGTTCCACCACCCGGGTAGTGCTAACACCTGAAATAGGGGTTCAACTGATTCCCACGGGAATCAGGGGATCTCTTCCCTCAGGAACTGTAGGACTTATCCTCAGGAGAAGCTCTAAAAAACTTATCGGGTTTTCAAGTGACTCCAGGTGTAATAGACTCAGACTACCAAAGAGAAATTAAGATTATGCTTAGTTCACCTCGAAGCATTTGCTCTGTTAACCAAGGAGATAGAATTTCTCAGCTGCTTCTCTTTCCCAGTTTATATGACTCATTTAAGAGTATGCCTCAAAATAGGAAAAATAGGTGATTTGGTTCAACTGGCTCAGGACCTATGGCTTGCTGGATTCAGGATTGTTCACAGAGGCCTATGTGCAAATTAAAAATTCAAGGTATAGAAATGGAGGGATTGATTGATACTGGGGCTGACTCTTCCATCATCAATCTACAACAATGGCCCAAGCACTGGCCTCTGCAGAAGGCTTCAACCAGTTTAAGAGGCTTGGGATATACTAACAGCCCAGAACAAAGTGCAACAGTTTTAAAATGGGAAGATGATGAAGGTTATAAAGGAACATTTCAGCCTTATGTTTTGTCCAGCTTGCCAGTTACCTTATGGGTAAGAGATATTTTACAACAAATGGGAGTACACCTTGCAACCAAGTCGTGCAGGTGTTAAAATAAAAATCTACAGGTAATCCTAACCCTATTAAGCTTAAAAGAAATCATCATCAAAAGGTAAAGGATATTTTTTTAGGGGCCACTGAGAAAACAATTTTGAAAATACCATGGCTTTCTGATAAGCCAGTTTGGGTCCCTCAGTGGCCCCTATCTAGAGAGAAATTACAAGCGGCCCACCTACTAATCCAAGAACAACTAGAAGCAGGACATATAGAACCTTCCACCTCTCCCAGGAATTCCCCCATATTAATGATCAGGAAAATGGCAATTGTTACATGATCTTAGAGAAAATAATAAAACCATGCAAATTATGGCCCTACCCAACCTGGACTTCCTAATCCTGTAGCTATTCCCAAAAAGTTCCATCTTATAACTCTTGAAATAAAGGATTGTTTCTTTTCTATTCCTCTACATCCTCTGGATGCCCACTGGTTTGCTTTTTCATTTCCTTCTATCAATAATAATGGCCCTGATCAAGGATTCCAGTGGAAAGTTTTAACCCCAGAGAATGGCTAATAGCCCCACTATATGTCAAATCTATGTAGATGAAGTTATTCAGCCTATCAAGAACAAATACCCTCAGATGCTTTTGTGCCTCCATTATATGGTTGATGTTTTTGCTTGCTCATCCTAATGAAGAAGTCTTATTCACAATATTTAGCGATATATCAGAAAACTTGAAATGATATGGACTAAACATTGCTGAATAAAAGGTTCAAACTAGATCTCCAATATTATATCTAGGATTCCAAATTATGGATACTTTTATTAGGCCTCAAAATTTTTAATAAATAAGGAATATTTGGCCACTCTTAATGATTTTCAAAACTGCTGGGAGACATTAATTGGCTTCGCCCTACACTAAGCCTCACTACTGGCCAATTAAAACCCTTATTTGATATCCTTCGCGGGAATCCTGATCCATCTTCACCGCGAACATTGACTCCTGATGCTAGGGAAGCTTTAAAGTTAGTAGAAAAGGCTATTGAAGGATCCCATTGTGATAGATTTGATTTTACTCGACCGCTGATATTGATCATTATTTCTTCACAATATACGCCCACAGGACTATTTTGTCAACAGGGGCCTTTATTATGGATACATTTGCCAGTCTCTCCTAAAAGTACAATTGAGTCTTATACCTCCATGGTGGCTAAACTTATTCTTCAAGGACTTAAGACTTCTACTAAAATATTTGGCATTCACCCCGCTACTATTGTTACTCCCTATTCATCATCACAGGTTGAATATTTATGCTTCAATGATAATGATTGGGCTATAGCTAGATGGTCTACTTCAGCAAATTTTGATAACCATCTCCTAAGTCTTCCTATACTATCTTTTTGTATCAATCATCCCATTATACTTCCACAGGTAATAAAAAATCAACCTATTCCTAAGACATTAAATGTATTTACAGATGGGTCCTCTAACAGTACTGCTGCAGTAGTCACTCAGAAAGAAAATATGATTCATATTACTGCCCATAAATTAGCTCAATTAGTAGAACTAGAAGCTATTATTATAGCTCTTGAAAGTTTTAAAGAACAGCCAATAAATATTTTTTCAGACAGCCACCATATTGTACATGATGTCCCTAAATTGGAGCTAGCAGGTCCAATAGCACCTCATACTCCAGACTTTAAATTGTTTTTCAAATTCAAAACCTTCTATGGGAACGTAAAGAACCTTTGTTTATTGGACATATCAGAGCTCATACTAATTTTCCTGGTCCTCTCCATGAAGGTAATCAAAAGGCCGATGCCCTCACTCAAACAATCTTTATATTTTCAGCAGTCCAACAGCTACCTTGTTCCATTCTCAATTTCATGTTAATAGTACTACTTTACAACAAAGGTTCAAATAACTAAAGATCAAGCTCGAACAATTGGGAAGGCTTATCAATCTTGTATGTCACATTTGCCCAATCCACATTATGGGGTTAACCCAAGAGGATTAATGCCCAATCATTTGTGGCAGATGGATGTCACTCATGAGCCAAGTTTTGGAAAATTGCGATTTATTCATGTGATCATAGATATTGCTCAGGCATGATTTTTGCTTCCTTACATACTGGAGAAAAAGTTAAAGATGTTACATCTCATTATTTACAAGCTTTTGCTGCACTGGGCATTCCCAAAATGCTTAAAACAGACAATGGCCCTGCATATACATCCTCATCTTTCAAACAGTTTTGCTCCAAATTCAGTATACTTCATAAGACTGGTATCTCATATAATCCTCAAGGCCAAGGTATAATTGAATGAGCTAATCACACACTCTAACTTATGCTTTTGAAACAAAAAGAAGGAAATTGGACAAATCCTAAAGATAGATTAGCCGTTGCCCTTTTTACTTTAATTTTTTTAACTTTGGATTCCAAAGGATATTCGGCTGGAGACAGACACTGGAATCCACACCAACAACATAAACCTTTGGTTTACTGGAAGGATGTTGTTTCAAGTACATGGAAAGGTCCAGACCCAGTATTAATTTGGGGTAGAGGATCTGTTTGTGTTTTTCCACAGCATGAAACCTCGCCAGTGTGGATACCGTCAAGATTAATAAAACAGGTACCAAATCAAAAAGGGCAAGATGAAGTTGTTGCAGAATCAAGATTAATAAAACAAGTGCCAAATCAAAAGGTCCAAGATGAAGTTGTTGTGGAATGATTCCCTTAAAGAGTCCTTCAATAAATTCACAATTTAAGTCTCATTACTCTCGGCCGGGGACGAGAAGATATTTCTTTAGTGTGCACACAATTGTATTTTTTCTTTTTTATATATGTCTTTATGTCTGTACGCTTGTCTAGATTTCATGTAAATGTGACGTCACAAATATATGTCTCTATGTTTGTGCATCTGTTCAATGTGACGTCGCAAATAACAAAAACCGAGCGCTCATGAAAATTAACAATATATATACATATATACATATATATATATATGGATCCAAATAACTTTAATTTATTTAAGTTAAGAGTATTCAAATTGGGTAAACAGTTAAAAAGTGAATGTACCTTCAATCTTAATTTATAGGTGTCCCTAGGACTTCTCTTCAGCAAAGAATATGACTAATACTATATAACCTGATATTTTGGTATTTGACTTGGGATTGTTTATTTGTAATTAACTTTATTTGTTAAATAGCTGATTAATTTGATATATTCATGGAAGGTTGCTGTGTATGCTGTAAGAGCCCTAATAAGGAGATAGCTAAGATGGCGGCTAGCTGAGAGCCATAAGAGGTGTTTCAGTATTTTCACCTATATTCATGCATTTATCTAAGAATCTTTCTATGCCTGTGAAAACAATGTGATGCAACTGTAAGTTTGAGCTGTTGACACGTGTATATTTGTTAAGGCAAAAAGTATTTAACTGGGTGAGGCTGGTTAGAGGGGGTGGTTGGAGTTGGAGAGGTTGTTGGAGCCAGAGAGAGAAGTTAACAAGAATAAAGAGCCGAATTCTTTCCCGCGGTATCTTTGCTGCAGGCAGCGATAGGTGCAGGCAGCAACAAGTGGTGGCCCATATGGGGAATTCGGAACCGGCAGGTAAGAACTGAGAAGTCTCTACAGATGGGTTCAAAAATAACCAAGACCCAGTGATAAAGGCTATGGAAGAATTCTTTGATATAGCTGATAGTGAGGAGGAAAGTGATCATGAAAGCATAGCCTCTGCTGAGTCAGATAGGAACAGTAAGGATAGTATTGGTGTGAACTCAAAAATGACGAAGATCCGAGCTGCTAAAGCTATCCGAGATTTATTAGAGATAGCTGAGGAATACGTGCTCTCAATTGAACCTGGGACTCAGGATGTTACTACTAATGAAAATAATAGTAGTGAGGAGGAGTCAAATAACCATGAGAGCACAGCCTCCTCCACTGAGTCAGTTAAGACCAGAAAGGACCGTCAAGTAGAGGAACCACTTGTGCCCTCTGCTCCCTCATGGGTGGAATCCATTACAGAAACTATGAGGGGTATTTCTGAGCATTTGCGTGCCCTTGAGGCAGAGATTAATGGCCTTTCTGAGCGCTTACGCACCCTCGAACATCAAAATCCGCAGGGACATTGGGAGCTGCCGGTATTTGAAAATGAAAATGGGCAGAGGTACCACCAATCCCTAGACTTCAAAACAATAAAAAATTTCAAAGAAGCAATGGGCCCCAAGCTCCTTTCACGTTGAGTATGTTGGAGTCCCTTAACACTTTAACTTTAACCCCCTCAGACCAGAAAGGCTTATGTAACGTAGTATTGAGCAGGGGACAATACTTGATTTGGAGGTCACAGTTCCAGGACTTTTGTGTGGAAACGGCTAGAAGAAATGCGACTGCAGGATATCCAGACCGTAACCTAGACATGTTAACTGGATAAGGGCAGTTTGCTGACTTACAGATTCAAATTCAGTATGATCTTGAAGTTTACGCTCAAATATACGCCGCAGCTGTTAAGGCATGGAAAACTTTACAAGGAACTGGTGACTTACAGGGTAGCTTATCTAAAGTAATTCAGGGATCTAATGAACCATATGCTGACTTTGCTGATAGGCTATTGTGAACTGCAGGTAGAGTGTTTGGAGACGTTGATCAAGCTATGCCATTCGTCGTTCAGCTGGCATATGAAAATGCCAACAAATATTGTCAAGACGCTATCAGACCATGGAAATCTGAAATGGAACTTTCAGTATATATAAGATTATGTAAAATATAAATGACGTCTATGTCACAGGAAATGTGATTGCAGCAGCAATGAGAGGTGCTTCCCCTAAAAATTTCACAAAAAGGGCTCAACCTAAAAATTATTATAATCAATCAAGATATTCTAGACAATATCCCCAAAGAGAAATAAGACCAAGCTCAAGCTCATATCGTGCCCCAGGCCGCTGCCCCAGGTGTAAAAAGGGAAACCATTGGGCTAATAAGTGCAGATCTAAATTCGATATTTATGAAAACATTTTGTCTAGGAATTCAAAAAACGGCGCACAGGGCCCAATGCCCCAGGGCCCACAAGTGTATGAGGCGAGGCGTTAGAGGAAGAGTATCCTCAAACATCCATCCAGATGATTCGTCAACACAATCCCTCTTACCCATTGACTCCCTCTTTAGAGGAACAAGAGGAAGTGCAGGACTAGACCTCTGTTCCACCACCCGGGTAGTGCTAACACCTGAAATAGGGGTTCAACTGATTCCCACGGGAATCAGGGGATCTCTTCCCTCAGGAACTGTAGGACTTATCCTCAGGAGAAGCTCTAAAAAACTTATCGGGTTTTCAAGTGACTCCAGGTGTAATAGACTCAGACTACCAAAGAGAAATTAAGATTATGCTTAGTTCACCTCGAAGCATTTGCTCTGTTAACCAAGGAGATAGAATTTCTCAGCTGCTTCTCTTTCCCAGTTTATATGACTCATTTAAGAGTATGCCTCAAAATAGGAAAAATAGGTGATTTGGTTCAACTGGCTCAGGACCTATGGCTTGCTGGATTCAGGATTGTTCACAGAGGCCTATGTGCAAATTAAAAATTCAAGGTATAGAAATGGAGGGATTGATTGATACTGGGGCTGACTCTTCCATCATCAATCTACAACAATGGCCCAAGCACTGGCCTCTGCAGAAGGCTTCAACCAGTTTAAGAGGCTTGGGATATACTAACAGCCCAGAACAAAGTGCAACAGTTTTAAAATGGGAAGATGATGAAGGTTATAAAGGAACATTTCAGCCTTATGTTTTGTCCAGCTTGCCAGTTACCTTATGGGTAAGAGATATTTTACAACAAATGGGAGTACACCTTGCAACCAAGTCTGCAGGTGTTAAAAATAAAAATCTACAGGGTAATCCTAACCCTATTAAGCTTAAAAGAAATCATCATCAAAAAGGTAAAGGATATTTTTTTTTAGGGGCCACTGAGAAAACAATTTTGAAAATACCATGGCTTTCTGATAAGCCAGTTTGGGTCCCTCAGTGGCCCCTATCTAGAGAGAAATTACAAGCGGCCCACCTACTAATCCAAGAACAACTAGAAGCAGGACATATAGAACCTTCCACCTCTCCCAGGAATTCCCCCATATTAATGATCAGGAAAAAATGGCAATTGTTACATGATCTTAGAGAAAATAATAAAACCATGCAAATTATGGGCCCTACCCAACCTGGACTTCCTAATCCTGTAGCTATTCCCAAAAAGTTCCATCTTATAACTCTTGATATAAAGGATTGTTTCTTTTCTATTCCTCTACATCCTCTGGATGCCCACTGGTTTGCTTTTTCATTTCCTTCTATCAATAATAATGGCCCTGATCAAGGATTCCAGTGGAAAGTTTTACCCCAGAGAATGGCTAATAGCCCCACTATATGTCAAATCTATGTAGATGAAGTTATTCAGCCTATCAAGAACAAATACCCAGAGCTTATGTGCCTCCATTATATGGATGATGTTTTGCTTGCTCATCCTAATGAAGAAGTCTTATTCACAATATTTAGCGATATATCAGAAAACTTGAAATGATATGGACTAAACATTGCTGAATAAAAGGTTCAAACTAGATCTCCAATATTATATCTAGGATTCCAAATTATGGATACTTTTATTAGGCCTCAAAATTTTTAATAAATAAAGAATATTTGGCCACTCTTAATGATTTTCAAAAACTGCTGGGAGACATTAATTGGCTTCGCCCTACACTAAGCCTCACTACTGGCCAATTAAAACCCTTATTTGATATCCTTCGCGGGAATCCTGATCCATCTTCACCGCGAACATTGACTCCTGATGCTAGGAAGCTTTAAAGTTAGTAGAAAAGGCTATTGAAGGATCCCATTGTGATAGATTTGATTTTACTCGACCGCTGATATTGATCATTATTTCTTCACAATATACGCCCACAGGACTATTTTGTCAACAGGGGCCTTTATTATGGATACATTTGCCAGTCTCTCCTAAAAGTACAATTGAGTCTTATACCTCCATGGTGGCTAAACTTATTCTTCAAGGACTTAAGACTTCTACTAAAATATTTGGCATTCACCCCGCTACTATTGTTACTCCCTATTCATCATCACAGGTTGAATATTTATGCTTCAATGATAATGATTGGGCTATAGCTAGATGGTCTACTTCAGCAAATTTTGATAACCATCTCCCTAAGTCTCCTATACTATCTTTTTGTATCAATCATCCCATTATACTTCCACAGGTAATAAAAAATCAACCTATTCCTAAGACATTAAATGTATTTACAGATGGGTCCTCTAACAGTACTGCTGCAGTAGTCACTCAGAAAGAAAATATGATTCATATTACTGCCCATAAATTAGCTCAATTAGTAGAACTAGAAGCTATTATTATAGCTCTTGAAAGTTTTAAAGAACAGCCAATAAATATTTTTTCAGACAGCCACCATATTGTACATGATGTCCCTAAATTGGAGCTAGCAGGTCCAATAGCACCTCATACTCCAGACTTTAAATTGTTTTTTCAAATTCAAAACCTTCTATGGGAACGTAAAGAACCTTTGTTTATTGGACATATCAGAGCTCATACTAATTTTCCTGGTCCTCTCCATGAAGGTAATCAAAAGGCCGATGCCCTCACTCAAACAATCTTTATATTTTCAGCAGTCCAACAAGCTACCTTGTTCCATTCTCAATTTCATGTTAATAGTACTACTTTACAACAAAGGTTCAAAATAACTAAAGATCAAGCTCGAACAATTGGGAAGGCTTATCAATCTTGTATGTCACATTTGCCCAATCCACATTATGGGGTTAACCCAAGAGGATTAATGCCCAATCATTTGTGGCAGATGGATGTCACTCATGAGCCAAGTTTTGGAAAATTGCGATTTATTCATGTGATCATAGATATTGCTCAGGCATGATTTTTGCTTCCTTACATACTGGAGAAAAAGTTAAAGATGTTACATCTCATTATTTACAAGCTTTTGCTGCACTGGGCATTCCCAAAATGCTTAAAACAGACAATGGCCCTGCATATACATCCTCATCTTTCAAACAGTTTTGCTCCAAATTCAGTATACTTCATAAGACTGGTATCTCATATAATCCTCAAGGCCAAGGTATAATTGAATGAGCTAATCACACACTCAAACTTATGCTTTTGAAACAAAAAGAAGGAAATTGGACAAATCCTAAAGATAGATTAGCCGTTGCCCTTTTTACTTTAATTTTTTTAACTTTGGATTCCAAAGGATATTCGGCTGGAGACAGACACTGGAATCCACACCAACAACATAAACCTTTGGTTTACTGGAAGGATGTTGTTTCAAGTACATGGAAAGGTCCAGACCCAGTATTAATTTGGGGTAGAGGATCTGTTTGTGTTTTTCCACAGCATGAAACCTCGCCAGTGTGGATACCGTCAAGATTAATAAAACAGGTACCAAATCAAAAAGGGCAAGATGAAGTTGTTGCAGAATCAAGATTAATAAAACAAGTGCCAAATCAAAAGGTCCAAGATGAAGTTGTTGTGGAATGATTCCCTTAAAAGAGTCCTTCAATAAATTCACAATTTAAGTCTCATTACTCTCGGCCGGGACGAGAAGATATTTCTTTAGTGTGCACACAATTGTATTTTTTCTTTTTTATATATGTCTTTATGTCTGTACGCTTGTCTAGATTTCATGTAAATGTGACGTCACAAATATATGTCTCTATGTTTGTGCATCTGTTCAATGTGACGTCGCAAATAACAAAAACCGAGCGCTCATGAAAATTAACAATATATATACATATATACATATATATATATATGGATCCAAATAACTTTAATTTATTTAAGTTAAGAGTATTCAAATTGGGTAAACAGTTAAAAAGTGAATGTACCTTCAATCTTAATTTATAGGTGTCCCTAGGACTTCTCTTCAGCAAAGAATATGACTAATACTATATAACCTGATATTTTGGTATTTGACTTGGGATTGTTTATTTGTAATTAACTTTATTTGTTAAATAGCTGATTAATTTGATATATTCATGGAAGGTTGCTGTGTATGCAGAGGCTCAGGGGTTCCAGCTAACAAATTATTTTTCTAAAATACTCTTTGCTTTTCTTTCATTTATCTTAAATATAATATTTTGTCAGCTAAATACCCTCAGTCTTTCTTTAATCCGTTCTGAATGTGATATTTTGCCAGCTTATGTTCGTGGGAGCTCAAGCAGCAATGTGTGTGAGCAGAAATCAACTTCAATTACCTGATCTAATAATTCTATTTTTTAGTTTGACAACTCGCTTCTTGACTCAGTGCTGGAATGGCACTGCCTTTCCTGTAATGATTGATGCTTGAGTTTCTAGGTAGCGGGCTCTGAAGATTTGCCGGTGGCATTGTCTAGACATAAAAAAAGAGGGTTGCTGCTACAGCTGCAGGGATCACAATCGCTACAAGCATCCCCGGTGCTCAAGCATCAAACAACTTCACCAGCAGTGTGGCTTCTGCTCTGCATGCATGGGACCTCCTAGATCAACGTGTTATAACAAGTGGACATTTTGATAAATCTTTCTATGTTTGGGACATTTCGGGACAATGCCTTGCGGGTATTTGTCTAGAGAACTCAGTGTGTTACTTAATGGAACTTATGGCAGCTGATTTGTTTAAAAAACTTGATACGCTATGAAACTTGGCTCATCAGCGCAAAGCTTGCTGCCTTAGAACCGAAGCATCTCCTCGTGTTTGGTTGGCTCGATTGGACGGCTGGTAGTAAATGACGGGTAAGATTCCCAGAGGGGGACAACCTAAGACAGGCACAGTCAATCCGGATGTGGTGAGGGTCGTCACCCATCCACAGGAAAGTCTCATGTGGTCGACATATCAACCTAAGACAGGAGTCAAGGGCACAGCCTTGATTATCCGATAATGGGTAAGAATGTTGGTTGCACATGTAGACGCCCTAGAGCTTTCCCTCTTTTAAAATAAAAGGGGGGAAATGTAAGAGCCCTAATAAGGAGATGGCTAAGATGGCGGCCAGCTGAGAGCCATAAGAGGTGTTTCAGTATTTTCACCTGATATTCATGCATTTATCTAAGAATCCTTCTATGCCCATGAAAACTATGTGACACACCTGTAAGTTTGAGCTGTTGACACGTGTATACTTGTTAAAGCAAAAAGTATTTAACTGGGTGGGTTAGAGGGGGTGGTTGGAGTTGGAGAGGTTGTTGGAGCCGGAGAAAGAAGTTAGCAAGAATAAAGAGCCTATTCATTTTCCAGTCTGCTTCCGAATTCTTTCCCGCGGTATCTTTGCTGCAGGCAGCGATAGCTGCAGGCGGCAACACTTATGTATAAATAAAAAGAACCAATCAAATGTAAATAAATAGGTGAATGAAAGGAAGTCTAGCAGAAAAGAGGAAGGAGAATCCGGGAGGGGAAGAAGGATGGAAGGAAAGGTAGGGATCATGAACTAAAATTGAATTCCATGCATGTATGAGTTTGTTGCTATGAATCCAACTTCTATGTATAATTACAAAGCTCTAATAAAAAATAAAGATAACAGTCAAATTAAGTTCAGAGATAATGAGAACCATTACCAAGGAAAAGAGTATAATTTAGGGTGTGGTAGACTTCACAAAGGAGGTGGGTACTGAGGAGGGTTTAGGAGACTAAAGTACGTAATGTGGGAGTTCTGTCTTCAATGCATGTCATGTTCATATGTTCTTATGTTTCTTTGTTAATTGAAATCACATGAATCAATGATATCCTGTAGCTGCAATGACATTAGTATAGTAGTAGAACACAAGAAGTGATAATCTCACTGCCTTCTGCCAGAGGCACAGATGAAAATTTGGGGTAGGTTTACAATAAGAGGCCTCCTAGAAAGGTGATAATAACAAAATGGAACACACCTGATACAGTCATCAGAATTGAAAAAGAATTATAAATCATAAGAGATAGACATGTATAGCTTGAGACATTAGTAATATAAATTGATTCATGCCATACCCTTGTACCTACCATAACTTCCATCATTCACTATACTCCAACTAAAATGAGCGTCCTTTCATTCTTTATTTTTCTTAAACAAATAAGTTTTTATTTATTTGCATCTGAGCTTGTTAACACTTTATAAGGAAAATGTACAAAGAATAATGTTGCAGTTTTTGGTTAGATTTAAATCAAGACATTCATTAATATGGAATCTTTGAATGTGACTATTCCAGAAATTTCTCTAAACCATCGGATCAAAATAATTCTCTGAACATTTCCTTACTTTGCAGGATATTGGCATACATTTGAATTTAAACTCAAATTTTCAAAAGAAGTCACAGGTTTTAAAAATTATTTTTTATTCAAACAAAAACAATTTTAATAGAACTTTTCTTTCCAGAAACAATAATGAAGGAAAGAAGGCATTTTTGTCAAATGTGTTCCTGAATAAGTCACAGTAAAAAATAAATGTAGTTCAGTGGTAGAGTGCTTGCCTAGCATACATAAAGCTCTGGATTCTATCCCCAGCACTGCACAAAAACGAAACAAAAAACCTACCAGCAGTATATTAAAATGCCTATTTCTCTACAAACAGAACAGTACAATAAAATATTACACTTTTAAAAAATGAAATAAAATAAATGTATACTTAACTTCCATCTCCTCAAAGAAGAGGCTACTTTCTGTTGCACAGCCTTGAAAACAAGGTGAAGAACAATCTATAAGCAACTTCAGGCAGGGGGTTTCCAAAACAAAACTCAAGCAGTTGAACATTGAAACCTCAGAAGAGTTTGGGAGAACCTGACCAAAACACCTGAATTCTATTTTTAGTAACTGATAAAAAAGTGAATTGGTTCCTCCCAAGTAGCTGTGCTTCTGGGGCCTGGTCCAGTCCCCTGCCCACGTGTTGTATTCCCAAGAAAATCCTGTTGCTTCTGTTCCAGGAGAGAGAATTTTCCTTTAGAGGTTCAGTGTCCAAGGAGTTTTTTGTAAAAATGAGGTGAGTGCCAACTTCACAGGTTATTTTAAGGCCGAGAGTCAAACTATTTTTCTAATACAACTTAGCTGAATACACGTGTCAATGTCCTATATTTAGTTTGTTCTGATTTTTTACAAACTATTTGTAGATCTAGGACCACAAATCTTAGCAACATCAGCACAACAACTTCTAAAGTCCATCCTAACTCATGATTCATATTCTTTGACTGGAAACATTCCCTTGTATATAACAAAAATGCCTACACATAAAACAATACAGTGTTACAACTTATATGGTCACAAAACAGTAACAATCTGCTATAGACTAAGCAAATGTTTTTAACCATAATTGCCATGCATCAAATTTACAGCCAGAATCTCCAAGATAAAAAAATTATACAGTACAAATAATAACAAAATATACATATACACATAAATACACATATTCACACACACACACACACACACACACACACACACTTCTTACACAACTCTACTTGGGGGAAATACCTTTTGTTGAGTGCCATTGAAGGTATATTTCAGTAAATGCTGCTCCAGGTATTTTGTTTAGAAAATATAGCACAGTAAGGCACAGCTGTATATTGGATGAGCAGAAAAATATGTGTGTGTGTGTGTGTGTGTGTGTGTGTGTGTATGCTTATGGCAACCAAAAAGTTTTGAGGTGTTTAAAATTGTATATAATGGGCCCACAGAAACATTTCAGTATTCTCAAGATGCAAAATTTGGACCTGAAATGTGATACCAAACCAGTTGCAAAAATATGTACAGAGGTTATCTCTTGAGGTCAAACCTGTTATGCAGATAATGCAAGAGATTTCCAGGATATATAGCTTGTTGGTCTTGTTCTATTTTACCACATTACCTGATCATGTGTGAACATCACAAAAAATTCCTACTGCTCTGCTAGTTTGGTATTGAGGTTTTGCTCATACTTCTCCAAATTTTTATCTTAACATTCTTTTCAGAGCCTCTCATAGAGACAGGGTAAAATGACACTCTCGAGAAAAAGAATGTATCTTCTCAGAAAGCAGAGTGACCTCTTTTCATTCTTTATACTTGCTAAACATTTGGTTTCCTTTGCCAAGGACATGCTTCACCATGATTTTTTGATGGGCTGGTTGGTTTAATAACTGGTTTACCTTTAGGTTTCAAGTGTTAGCTTAAAAGTCACTTCAGAGAGCTCCTACTGACCATATGTCAGGTAGCCTTCTCTGCTTATTCTCTGCCACTTTCTCTTCCTGGTTCCATGAGGGCAAGTACTATGTGTACCTTGCTCACTGTCAAATCTCCAGCACATAGTAGAGTGCCTAGAACAAAGGAGATACACAATAAATTGTTGAATAAAGAGAGATGACTATGAATAAATGAGGTCTGAACATTTCTTCACATATCTGAAGGTATGTTAGGAGGAAGGTAGAACAGAGTACATGGGTGCTGTCCTGGAAACAATATATGAGGAGGCCAAGGGCAAACAAAGTAGTGGATGGAGGAATGACTAAAAACATTTTCTGGGCTCAGATCTTGTTTTCCACACATAATAATACATCTTCTCTTATAAATGGAATAGATATTTTCCAAATGCAGATAAAATGATGGGAGATAACTTTATTATCACTCTCATGTTCTATGCAAACAAGCATTAATTATACTAGTATAGTAAACATATGTGTTAGAAGCAGCATTTTATTAATATTACCATAATTGGGTGCAATTATGTGCCACAAATAATTTGTCAGTTCCATCCTCAAGAAAATGTAACAAATGCCTTCCACCTAACACATCTCCCCCACAAAACTCAGTCCCTCCTTTATCTAGAAGATAATGAGTCAGTCAACCAAAACACAAAAATCTCAGTGAATCCAAGGAATAAAGATGGTGTCTCTACTAGGGCTTGGGTTGTGGCTCAGTGGCAGTGCACTCAACTGGCACATGTGAGGCACTGGGTTTGATCCTCAGCACCACATAAAAATAAATAAACAAAATAAAGGTATTGTGTCCATCTAAAAATTTTTTTTAAAAAGATTGTGCCTCTATATATTAACGCAGATGGCAAAAAAAGAAAGAAAATCTCAGAAGATCATGCAGCACATCACTGAAGATACTGAAAACTGTTGGCAGAGGGATGCAAAAAGACAACGAGTAGGCAATATTTTATAAGACTGAAAGTGAAAATTCAAATTGAAGCATCTGATTGCCCAAAATGACTAACATTCTATAAGTGCTCAAATAGATTAAATTTGCAGAGCACAACCAAGCATGGGTGAAAGAAAGACTAGAAGGGTATGATATATTGAAGAGTAGTTTGAATAATTTAATACACCCTAATTTTGTCTTCAGTACAATCTTATTTGAGGTATTTCCAGGGCAGACAGATAAATAAATTATAGAACATTTGCAGCATATAAACCCAGATGTTAAACACATTAATAAGAAGCTCATTTTGCCCTTTATTCATTGAATTTTTTCATTTTATTAGAGCCAAAGGCCTTAGACATACAGTAAAGTCTTAATTAGCCTAATGAGGGAAAACTATAAACTAGAAAAATTCAATAGACCAAAGTACACTTGAGCTTTGAACTTCAAGTCTTTCAAATGCTAAGGATTCATGGAAACTACTGATGTGTAATGTCACTCTTAATGCCATATTTCTCAACTTTGACTATATGAGTTGGCCCAAAGGTATATACAAACAAGAAAAAGAACAAAGGTATGTAAGGAGAAGGAAAAAAGAGAAGAATCACATCATCTGGGTGATCTAAAAAAAATCAACCAATAAGTGAGTTTTTGTGAATAGACTGTTTCCAAAGAAGCCCAGAAAGGAAATGGAGTCCCAGTTCCCAGTTTATAGGGTAGACTACACTGGGTTAATTTATTTATAATGACTCAGTACTGACTCAGCAGATGAGATTAGTTGGCTACAGAATCGTTTTCAAAAGACTGAAATCACGGGTTTGATTTCCCACTTACCCATATGGCCCATTCATTCATACATAAGACATTGAATGGACATTTGAATATAGCAGAAATGGCATGAGACCTAGAATTAGAAGACTAGTATTTCAGTTGAAACTGACACTTATTAATTTTAAGTGATTTGAAACTAGACAAGTGACTAAAACTTCTAAGCCTCATAAAATGGCGATTATCACAGCTTTTCTGTTGCCTTAAGGGCTATTGTGAGATGATGGATGTCAAAGATTCTATAAACTGCCAAATGTCACTAAAATGCCACCATCACATAGAAAATATCTCTTACAAAGGACAATTCTGGTCCATTTCCACAGGGTCTACCGTGTTGGATCTTAGGCAGGATACAGCTTACAGACTGGGCTGAAAGAGCTAGGGCAACGTCAAGAAACAAAAGATAAAGAGAAGAGCTTGTCTTATGTATGTGAAGTACACAAAACCTGATTTTAAAGATTTTTTTTTCAGAAGCATGAAGTCTAGGAGACTGTTTCCTATAGTCTCCTTCTGTGATTTTTTATTCCCATTCCTTTCCATCTCCATCACATTACTCTATCACTCATTCCCTTCTCCATTATCTCCTCTCTCTCTCTCTCTCTCCTCCTCTGTTGATTCCTTTATTTAGCCTCATAAATATACTTTAGCATCTCTCCACCAGCTTTGAAACAAAACCCAAATTTTACAGCACCAAAAAGCTTTCCATGACCTGGCTTTGTCTTCCTATTTTGTGCTTATATTCTTTGCCACTATCTTTAAAACTTCCTTTTGGTTTTCTTCACAGATGATGCTCTTTCTAAGCCTTTTTGCCTCATGCTATCTATTATGCTTACTATGACCTTCACCTTCATTCACTATACTCAGTTAAATCCTACTCTTCAAATCCAGTTTTTCTCCTTCCAAGACATGTTTCTTGACACCTTAAGACCAGCTTAATTGTCCTTCCTCTATAACACAGTCATCCTCTATCTTTGCAAATACCTCATTTTGGTATATTTTTAATTATTTATGTGTCTTATCTTCAAGATTATAGGCTCCTCAGAAATTTGGACTTACCAGTTTATCACAAAAGATTCAGCACACAGCAAATACATTTATTGGATAAATGAAGTTATTTAAAGTCAGCAAAGCAGTGTAAAGGATAAGGAATTCTCCATCAGTCAGTGACATATCAGTGAATGAATTCAAATTTATGATTTTGTCTTCATGTACAACTGAAATAATCTACTCCAAGGTAATGGGAATTTTGATTGGGATAGAAATTTCATAAGTAGGCAATTTGAAGACATAGAACATTTGTGGTCTTGTAATGCCCAGAGCATGGACCCCAAAGACCACCAAGGAATCTGGAGTGCATGCAAAAACAAAGAGCCTTTATTTGGGCTTAAGCTCGAACTCCCAGACCTCACCAACACAGTAGATCTGTACTAAGAACCTCGAACTCAGGAGAGACGAGTCTTTTATTAGGGTTGAAGCAAGGAGAGGGAGGGGGTTCACCTGATTGGCCAGGGGAGCCGTGCGTGACTAAGGAGGTTTTCATTGGTGGAGGCTGTCCTCAGAACAATGGAATATGCTGACTGTTCATTGCAGGGCCCTGTGCGCGGGCTGGCTTAACATACCCGGGCTTATTCTTGCCTTGTGACAGGAGACTTGCAACAGTTTGAGGCAGCTGATAACAAAATGGAGTCACAGAAGTTTGGCTTCTATTATCTGTAAGCCAAGAATTTTATAGAAGCAAAAAGAAGCAGTTAAACTGAAAAGAGGCATGGGGCTAAAAAAGGTGGTTCCACAGTCTCAGTAAAGGCCTAAGCAAAGCACCACAATAGAAGGCACTGCTCAGAACCAGGAGAAACAATCAAGGCCTGATGAATCCAGGTATGAGCATATCAAAGGCCAATTTAGCCCCAAAGACTGCACAGATCTGAGCTTTCATAGCCAGAGCACTAATCTTTGGAACAGAAACAGATACAGAACCCCATGAGACAGGGCAGCAAAAACATTCTCCCTCTCATTATTATTATTTTTTGTTACAGAATGCTCAGCCTGTGTCTAAAAGTGACAGTACTAGTGTGAGCATCCAAAAACGCAGAAAAGGGCAACAATGAAAATGAACAATCTAATCCTCCTATGAGAACATTCCTCCACTTTCAATGTATTCTAAAAAGAGCATTGTGTAGCTTATAACATCCCATAACTACCACTGGGAAACAACTCCCATGCCCTTAAAGAGTGTCATTTCCATACATTGTACATACTTTCTTTCATTTTAGTTTATTTGTCTATTAGGTAGCCAGATATTCAATTTAGCTGACTGATACAGACAGCTGTTGTAGAAGCCCCAGGATATGCCTCCCAAGCTGAAGTAGAGTGTGTCATTCAGAACTGTCATTAACAAATGTAACAAAAATTAAAATATGAGCTGCAGCCATTTAGTGAAAACATTTCTGGTAATTAGACTCTTTACTTGTTTATCTGAGTCTCTTGCCTCCACTCCAGATTGCTTATAACATTACAGGCCATAGGTTAAATTATAACTTTTTATATGCCATGTTATGTAGAAAAGGCCAGATCAACCCAAGCCAAACTCACTAATCAGTGCTTACTTTCAAGTGATTGGAGAACCAGGTGGAGTGGTGCATGCCTGTAATCCCAGTGGCTTGGGAGGCTGAGGTAGGAGGATTGCAAGTTAAAAGCTAGCCTCAGCAATTTAGCAAAGTCCTAAGCTACTTAAGGAGACCCTGTCACTAAAGAAAATATAAAAAGGGTTGGGGATGTGGTTAAGCCCCTAGATTCAATGCACAGTACCAAAAAAAATAAAAAAAAAAAAATGATTGGAAAGGCAAGAACAAGAATATTAAGTGGCCAGTGACACTGAATATATTAAAGAATACATTCATAACAATGGATTTGTGAATTTCTGGATAAATTAATTATTGATGATAATAATAAATAGGTATTATTCATCAAGTTTTACTATATACCAGTAGTATACATTGTGTCATCAATTCCCCACAACAATTCTGGGAGATATGATTATCACTTCCATTTCATAGATGGGTAAACTGGGAATTGGAATGATTAGAAGAATTGTTCATTATTACATAGAAATAGCAAGCACATAGGAGATCCAGGATTTGAAGCTAAGTCAGTAAATTCCAAAGACTTTGCTATTAACCATGATCAGCAATGTCTTACATATACTTTTCTATACTTGCCCAAATTGTTGAAAGTACTTGTATGTTATCTTGTAATACTTTTAAATTTCATTTAAAATGTGTAAAACTCTTAGGATTCCAATTCAATTTAACTCCAAAAGGTTTTGTTACATTCATTTTACAATATAAAAACTTAATGTTATGAGGAAACAAACTCTAGTTCCTACCCCCAAGGGAGAACAATTTGCACAATTTGCACTGTAAAGCACTACAGAATGGTTTGATAGGAAAGTGTAAACACTAGTAAGGAAAGCACTAAACAAAGGAGAGATTACTTCTAGATTGGGTAGGGAATGAGAAAATGCTTTTAAAAGGACATAGCATACAAGCAGAATTTTAAAAGATATGGAGGATTTATTTTTCCCTTTATTTTTCATTGATTTTATTGGCTCTTTTTAGCTATATATGACAATAAAATTTATCTTGACATTATTACAGAAGTGTGGAATATAATTTGTTCTAATTCAATCCCCAGTATTTCCCCTTCCCTTCCTTCCTCCTACTCACTATTCCTTTCCCTCTACAACACTGATCTTTGTGTTATTTACTTATATCTTTTTAAAAGTAGTATCTTGTGGATGTACATGATGGTGAGATACACTGTGGTATATTCATATATATACACATGAAAGTTAGGTCAGATTCCTTCTGCTGTCTTTCCCTGTCCCATGTCTCCTCCCTTCCCTTCATTCCCCTTTGTCTACTCTATTGATCTTTCTCCTATTCCTTTTTATTAATCTTCCCACTTTTTTTGGGGGGGGAATTAGCTTCCACATATCAGAGAAAACATTTGACCTTTGGCTTTTGGAGACTGGTATATTTCACATAGCATGATAGAAGTAAAAATAGCTAATGGTTGAAAATATAAAAGTTCAGGAAAATGTAAAGGGTACAGAAAATGACATATGAAGGACCGCTGTTAACATTTTGGAGTATTTCCTTTTGGATTTTATTCCTTGCTAATCACTTTACTTTAGAGAGTTGAAATCCTATTGTGTATATTGTATCCTTTTTCTTCAGTAATAACATAGCCTAAGCATGTCCACATGCTTTTTCAATCACCAGATTATTTCTCTTCTCTCTGCCTTTGTGTAAACAGCAAAGCAGCTCTCATTCTAGCAGCTCTCAAAGTGGGGATTGGGGAACCCCTGTGGCTAGGAAATCCCCTTTTAGGGGATCCACAGGTCAAAATCACATGTTAAGTTTCCACTTAATGTAAAAAGGAGTTCAAAATTTTTAATTTCATAGAATATAAAAAGTTCATTGATGCAGTTTCAGATTTCATATTTTAACTAACACCCTTGAAAAACAACCACTTGCTGAATTTTGATGTAGCATCAAAGAAGCATATTCAAAATTATTTGATAAGATTATTAAAATACTCAACTATTTTTAAATATATATCTGTATGTGGCTATAATCTTCATATTCTTCAACCAAAACAACACATCACAAATGATTGAATGCAAAAGCAAATAGAAAAATTCAATTATCTTCTATTAAGCAAGACATTAAAGGGTTAGTAAAAATATAAAACATTCTTCTCACTAGATTTTTTTGTATTTGGGGAAATAGAAATATTTGTTATAAAATGTATGTTAATGTTCCAGGCGTGGTGGCTCAGGCCTGTAATCCCAGCACTTGGGAGGCTGAGGCAGGAGGATTGCGAGTTCAAAGCCAGCCTCAGCAATGGTGAGGCACTTAGCAACTCAGTGAGACCCTGTCTCTAAATAAAATACAAAAAGGGCTGGGATGTGGCCCAGTGGTCGAGTACCCTTGAGTTCAATCCCTGGTACAAAAAAAAAAAAAAAAAATGCATGTTAATGTTTTTGTTGTTATTTTAAATTAATAAATATATTTAAATTTAAAATACAATAAACATTAATAAGCATAAGATAAACAAAAGCTTTTGGAGATCTTCAATTACTTTTAAAAACATAAAGTGTTCCTGAGACCAAAAAATGTGAGAATCATTGTCTTTACATATTTCAAGCATGCTTTAAATGTGGCTACCTTTGAGAACCTTCCCTTTAACTTTAGACTATGTTTAAATGTCCACATTGTTGGATTCCAGGCAGGAGGCTGCGCCTCCCAGGCAGAAGGCCACACCTCCCCAGGTGCTTTGTAGAAAACTATGTTTCCCAAGATCCTCAGCATGACCAGCAAACCTGGCCAGCAGGTGCCCTGGCCACTACCTCCTGACCTCTGGTGGCCTATAGGGCAAGGACTCACTCTAGGGGGGCTTTCTGACCCCCACTCTATTTAAGCCACCCCCCGACTGAAATCCCTCTCTGTTCGCGCTTGCCCCGGGTCCCATCAGTCCCCCATTTTCCCTTTTTCTCCCCCTTCCACGTGTGGCCCCTAATAAACTTCCCTTTTATTAAAATGGCATTCCCTGCGTAAGAGATTTTGCCCAATTTCTAACACACATCATGGTATATTTATTACTCAAGTACTTAGCACACCACCACTGAGTTCCTCAATGTCTGAATTTCCTAGCCCATAACCTTCATGATGCCATTAACTATGTCTGTCTTAAGAACTTATCTTCAGCATCTGGCAAAATGCCTGGCATAAAGGAGATACTCCATAATGTTTCTAATATCAATCAGTGAAATTTAAAATCCTTCATAAATCTCCATATTAATAACCACAAAATATTCCATTATATGTATAAAGCATCATTTACTTTATCACTCAAAACTGATAGATTTTACACGTAGAGGTAGACGGACTTCTTAAAAGGAGAAAAGAGGATGAAAAGGCACAAAGAGAAAAAGCATAAAGAAATTGTGGAGTAATTTGGTAAAATGGATCACAGGGATCATAAAGGAAAGTAATAGAATATAAGAATAAATACATGGGAGTAGAGTGTCTTGAATGTTATATTAATAAACTTAATCTTGAATGTTATATTAATAAACTTAGTCTTTATTCGGTAGGCAATGCAGAGACCTTTGATGTGCTTCAGTATGGGCATGACATGTTTTATCTGTGCCTTAGGAAGATTAATGTAGAAGTAGTATACAGGATTGTTTAGGGGAAGAAGAAACTAGAGGATAGAAGATCAATAAGAAACTCTCCCTCCTGACATATTCTCTACAATTATTGAACAAGTGTTCTATTACAGAAAATAGAATCAAGAGTCATTGGATGATAGAATGTGAGAATCATTGTCTTTACATGTTTCAAGCATGCTTTAAATGTCCAGAATGAACATTCAGAATAGAATGATTATTCAGAATGGTTCAGGAATACACAGAAGAGCTGCCTTAGTGAGTGAGCTGTTGGCTTTAAATTGGACAATGTCTTCCCAAGATGGGGCTGAAAGGGTAGGCTTTACAATGTCTTTGGGATGTCTCCTCTGAGATGCAGCTGCTTTTAGGTCCTGTCTGTTGTCCAAAGGTAGGGGATACTGCATGGGAAAGGTTATGGCTATGTCTGCAGTGTCTCAAGATGGAAGTGGGTTAGGTTTGTGCTCCCAGGTGGGGTTGGGGTGGTGGATTCTGGACCTACCCTGGGCCTGGGTCCCATGCAGGTTGGTGTGGGGAGAACTGGCTGAATCTGAGCTCCCACGGTGGTCTGCTAGTTGGAAGAGGCAGTCCTATGGCAGAGCCTGAGCTCAGTGAGTGTTTGCCAGTGGCGGGATGAACCTGGGCCCACTCTGAGCCTGGGTCCTGAGCAGGTTGGTGTAGGCAGAACTCAAAGTGTTACAGTTCCTACCCTATAATCTTATAGTGTCTCTGCAGGTTACTGATGTCTCCTCTTGGTGTTGGCTTCCAATCCCAAACCGGTGTCCCAAAATGGAAGCTGCCACAACTGAAGATGGTTATAGTGGCCATGGAGGTAACCTGAGATGGTGGTAGAGGTGTCCCAAGATGGATGTGACTGCTTTCGGAAATGGGTTGAAAGGGCAGGCCGTCAAATGGTGTTGGGCAATCTGTTTGGAGATGCAGCACTATGGTGCTTGATGCTGCAACAGGCAACTGTCTCTAGTCCCTGTCAGTTGTCAGAAGGTGGAGGCTCCCATGTGAGCAGGGCTATGGAGATGGCTGTTGTTCCATGATGGAGGTAGGAGGGCAGGGTGGATCACAGCCTTGGTAAATAGAGAACCTCAGGGAAGGCTCCACCCCAGGTCTCCAACCAGGGGCTGCCCTGGGCCTGCCTGGGCTACGTGGAGGTTGGTGGGTCTGTCTATTTGTATATAATTAAAATGTATTCATGATAAACTTCCAATGATTACTAGGACTATTACTGACCACTGGAAATTCTACTTCTACTTTATATAATCTAAAAAAAATCCAGAGATAACTATATAAGGCTATGTGACAAGACTTTTACATTTGGAAATATTGTATTAAAAATGCCCTAGTTGGTAAAGGGATGAGGCAAAGGGAGGAAGAAATAAGAGACCAATTACTGGTTGTAAATTCATATTAAAAAAATCTGTAGATATTATAGCACTAACAATTGGGTGTAATGTTCTTTGACAATTTGCCCCATTTTTATAATTTACATTTCACTAAAATAATTTACTTTAAATCAACCCATTTTTTAAACTTAGCACCATAAGTAGTGATTCCCTAATATCTCTTCCATTAATCAAGAACATACGCGAGACATTAATCTTGAAAAGAATTAGGGAAACCTTCCTCTAAGGAGGAAAGTAGAGGAGTTCCTAAATTTTGAAAAAGCTTCAATCAGGTGATTTTGAACATCTCCACAAAGTAAAACATACAGTCACTTGCTAAGAATAAGAGGAGCAAAGGGTGTAGGATGGCTTGAATTAGGTGGAAGAGTTTGCAATGCTCCTGCAGATAATTTAATAATTAAGTAAATCTATTGCTAGATAATAGTGAGAACTCAACTAAGAAAGAATTCTACTATGGTGAATTCAATCAGCATAGCTAAATGCTTCTTCAATAGTGTTTAGCGACCAAGGAGTAGAAGGACAGAAAGCAGATAATTGTGTCAACACATGATTTGAGGTTGGTAGTGAGGATAGAATAAACTCACTTCATCCCATGTCTCCTTCAACTAAGTGAAATGTGCCCTTATACACCTAATTGCTTACACAATACATTTGGTAGTCATCTCTGATCTTGCTCTTTCTACCACCTACCACCCACATCACTTCTACCAGGAAATTCTAACAACACCATCTTCAAAATACACAGTAAATGTTATCATTTATCACCTCCTCTACCAATATTACTCTTTTTTAGCCACTAACGTTTCATTTTTAATTGCCACTGTGCTGACTCCTTCTTTGCTCCTCTGAAATCAATTGTCCCATTAAATATTCAAAGCTATTTTAATGCATAAATATGAATATATGACACTTACTGACTCAAAATTATCCAGTGATTTATGTCATATTTTGAATAAAATTGAAATTATTTATCTATGAAGTACATGTTGACCTTCTGAGAACCCAGATAACTTTGAATGATATGAATGCTTAACATTTACACAAAAATCATCTGGCTAATTAACATTTGGGATATTTGCAAATATTTAAAAACAGCTTGGTTGAACTTGCCAAGTGAAGCTCTCTTATACCTTTACCTGACTTGAATTAGCTCTTATCACTCTACTCTCCAAAACACAACCAATGACTTGTAATTCTTTTGGGGACTATAATATCCTTTTAAATTTACCTTTGATGGTTTGGATTTCTAGCACTTTTTTCTTCCCTAAGCAGCAAATATTATATATATATATGTATATATATATATATGTATATGATATGTATATACATATCATATACATATAATATATATACACATATACATATATATAAAACATACATATATTTATGTATGTAATATTAAATTTACATATATATTTATATATATATGTAAAACATTAATTTGTATCTGAGCATGCAGTTAATGTCCCTAAACATCTGGAGCTCCTGTAGGGTATCAGTCAGGCTTGGATATCACCATATTAAATCAATATGCATTTATAAACCAGGCTCAAATGATTTGAAAGTAAAATTGATTGAATTGATGATTTGGTGGTATAGAGAAACAGATGTTCTACTTTAATCTTAGCCAATCTACTGCCTACACTATTACTGCCTACATGACTAAAGAAAGCTGAAATATCTATATACCAGCTTTTGACTAAGCAAAATAGTCATTCCATCCCCAAACTGTATTCAGTATAGTATATACAAAACTAGAACAGAAACCCATACCATCTGTAAAGCATGTAGTAAAAAAAAATATACTCCACAATGGAAGTTAGATTTTTTTGTGGGCCTGTCCATAGTCAAATTTGATTTTTTCTGATCATACTGCCAACTTTGGAGTATGATAAAATACCCATAAGTTTTCACCACACCTTCAGCCATATACCAAAGGCAGACTGACCTTCAGCTGGAATGTACTGTAAGACCTTATGGGTTGTTCATGCCAGTGCCCATTCTGATTGGCTAGTTGCATATCTTGAATTATTGGTGCTCATGCAATATTAAATATTTTAATATTATCCCTTGTTAATTGACCAATATACTACAGTATATAAGATGTAAAGAATAATATGCAAAATAGAAGCATGAGTCAGTATCAGATAAAATGTGGGATTTATATAGAAAGAATGTATTTTTTTATTCAAATGAGGATATTAAAAGATTGTATTATGATGTTCAAATAATTAACAGTAGTAGTAGTGGTAGTAGAAAGAATTTACATTTGTTAAGCAAAAGCTATATTTATTTACCTTTGATATATTGGTAACTTAGCTATGTGCTAAGTGCTCCATATGACAGTTTATTTAATTTAAACTTCACTGACCAAGCAGTAGGTAGTATTTTTCCTATTATAGAGATGAGAAAAGTGGGGTTTAGATAAGTTACAATGTATAATTTGCTCAAGGGTTCCACAATATTGGAATCAAGATTTAAACCAATCTACCTGACTTCAAAAACCCATACACTTGGGCTGGAATTGTGGCTCAGTGGTAAAGCACTTGCCTAGGACATGTGAGGCACTGGGTTTGATCCTCAGCACCACATATAAATAAGTAAAATAAAGGTATTGTATCCACCTACAACTAAAATAAAAAGTTTTAAAAAACTCATACACTTAATTGCAATTCTATTCTATCACCATTTTTTACACTCGGATTCCTTATGAAATATTCTTTTAAATTAGTGAAGTAAATTCCAAATAAGTGATACTATAAATTATGAATAACAAACCCTAGAGGTAGTCATAGTGATTATTTATTTGTATAGCTCCCAATTTAAGCTCAGTGAGTTGGGTTTTTCTTTTTCAATTACTATGATTTAGTGTTTTATCCCAAAAGACTAAGAGATTTGCTCCAATAAATTTGAACACAAGGGGAAATGTCATGCAAAGCAATTATAAATGCAATGCAAACTTTATTTAGTGTATGTTGTGGATGATAGAAAAAATATCATGGATATTGAGGATATATCAAAAAAAGAATTATAAAGAGAACTGAAATATTTGATGCTTGCCATTTGTTCACTGAGGTATCTCACCAATTTGAAAATTTCACTCCATTGTTTGAAAGTTATAAAAAAATAAAAACTTTCTGTCAAGGAAAGGTAGATTTGGAAAATGAATTTTAAGAACTTTTCATAATAAAAATAGCTACCATTTTCTGAGCAACTCTATGTGCCAAGCAATGTGCTTAATGTTTTCAAGAGACTAGTTTATTTAATTAATCTACATGTTAATCCTGTGAAGTTTCATTTATTATTCCTAATTTAATAATAAATAAATAAAGTCTGAGGTTAATAATATAAGCACTTGAACAGAATATGAAATTTTAAAAATTGTTAAAATTGAATGGGATTATAAATTCATCTAATCCAACACTCCAACAAATGTAGATGTTCTAGCAAGTGCCTTATTGCCATATGTCTATATTCCATCAGGCCTACTTATCTGTAAGGCCTATTCCTGTATGAAAGAATAATCTGCAACCACACACAAAAAGGCTGCACCCTTTTGTTGCTCACTGCCTCTGTGCTGAAATATTCACTCTGATCCACCTTAAATTAACCTACTTGCTCTGCTATGTTATTGATTACCCCAACCTGATTGCATGCAATTCAATTGCTTCCATGTCCTCTTAAGTTCAGATGCTTCAATAGCTTTAACTTTTGCCTCCATACTTGACCAGGTTTTCAACACTCAATGTCCTGACTTCCAGGACATTGTATTGTATGTTCAATCAGGCACTTGAAAGTGAAACCTTCCTTTGAAATTTCTTCTTGTTTATAGCTAAAACTTGCCTTCTTATGACATTTTGACTTTGGATTTTAGCTAGTTGTAAAATTATTTTTGACAATAAAATGTAGCTTCTCTGCCCAACTCCCTCTGCTACTCTGCTCCATATCCAAAGCAAAGTGATGAAGAGAAAAGCATTGAAAACTAGGGTGACCAACTAGGTGACCATAAAACTGGTGTCCCAGTTTTCTATGAACATTTTCAGTTTTAAAACTGGAAGTTTCTCTCCTCATAAATTTCTGTAGTCCTGGAAAAACTTGGAGGTTGCTCATCCTATCATATAGTTAATACTCCAACATTCCTGAGCTGTATTGTAGCTTTTCAAAATCACCATTTAATGAGCACACACTTGATCTCAAAACACACACACACACACACACACACACACACACACACCAATTTACTAAATATAGAAAGGGGGTTAAGGTCATGAGTACACTAAATTTAGGGCTATAAAATTATAATATAGGTATCACTATGTCTTTCCCACTCCTCATATATGCAGAAGAATTTGAAATATCAAGACACAATTGCTAGAGATCTATTCAATTTGTTATTAGCAGTTGAGGAGGGACTCTTTCTAGAAATTTGGTGAAGAATGATGAGATTTAAGCTAGACACAGTGGTACATGCCTGCAATCCCAGTGGCTTGGAAGGCTGAGGCAGGAGGATCACAGGTTCAAAGCCAGCCTCAGTAATTTAGTGAGGCCCTAAGCAACTTAGCGAGACCCTGTATCAAAAAAAAAAAAAAAATGTGGTTCAGTGGTTAGGTTCCCCTGGGTTCAAGCTCTGCTACTAAAAAAATTATGGGATTTAAACTTGTAACACTGGTTAAATTCACAATCATTCCTAGTTTTTTTTTTAATTCCTGAAATTAATAGTACACTTAAACTGGGACTGTTACACCTAAGTCACATATTCCAGTATTCCAAATTTTATGTTTTAACTGGTTATCCAGGATATTGATAGGTTGGTTGGAGAATGCCACTATGACATCTCATAGGATATAAGATATTTCAAAACTACTCCATTTGTATGATAAAGAAAATTGAATGGTTAGCCTAAGGATGTGCTTCTTTTGACCACAGAGTACAGTTTTGTAAAAAGCTGTAGTTGCCAATCTTTGAAACCCAAGCGATTTTCAGAATAATCTGAACATACATGATGCTCCATAAATATGTATAGCAGAGTAAAATGTTCAATAAATGTTTGTTAAAAGAATTGAATTCTGGAGACCACCAATGTCCTGATGTTATGTGATTTCTCTGGATTATAGAACAGGTGCAGTTACTTAAAAGAGATGGGCATGCAATTAGGAAGTTGCACTTATAAACTTTGCCTATTGCATTGAAAATAAAGACATGTCACCAATTAGCTTATATTACATTTAAGCTTTTGCTACTTGGAAAAGTTCCCTTATGCCCATAGGCTTTTTCTACATGCTGCCAAGCATCTGAATAAATGGTGATGGACACAGTTAATCATTTGGGTAATAATACACCCTTCCATTTTGTTATTTCTATGTTTTTATTTATTTATTTATTTATTTTGGTACCGGGGATTGAACTCAGGGGCACTCGACCACTGGGCCACATCCCCAGCCCTTTTTTGTATTTTTATTAGAAGCAGGGTCTCACTGAGTTACTAAGTGCCTTGCCATTGCTGAGGCTGGCTTTGAACTCGCGATCCTCCTGCCTCAGCCTCCCAAAGTGCTGGGATTACAGGCGTGCGCCACCGCGCCCGGCTATTTCTATGTTTTTAAAGCACTACTCCAATTATGGTCTTATTTGAACAAAGCAATTGAGTATCATTTCAAAAAGTTTAATGGTTGAACTCAGGCTATAGAGTCAAACATATCTGGGCTCAAATTCTTATTACTACACTTGCTAATGGTCTGACTTTTGGCAAAATACTTAACCTTTCTGAGTCTTAATGCATTTGATTTATCTTGAGGAGAATAATAATACCTGTCTCATGAGACTGTTGTGATGATTAAGTGATTATGCAGGTTATACTGAGCACAGAGCCTGAAACATGGTAAATGCTCAGTACCTTCCACTTTAATAATTACAATTAATTTTACTAAAATTAATTTAGGTATTACACATCTCATAGCCAAATACTCCTATGCTTAACTGTGCCTTTCATTTTACTATATATGTAAACCACCATAAGTTCATGGGGAGGAAGGAGATATTTATTATGTTGCTTATGGAAAATACTGAGGCGTATATTTTAGAAGGTTAAGAGTTCAAAACACCCTACTCCTAAAACTAACAGCTTTCAGCTAAGGGCAAGAATTAGTCAAGACATTAGTGTTGGCAATGGTATACAAGATGATTCTTGGTACCACAAAATGTAGAACAAAGACAAATGTATCAGCAGCCTTCTTTCTCTTTTGATCCAATCTTTGCCTTTTTGTGACAGCTTTAACAAAATAAAGGATCATTGCTGAATACTTGCTAAGCTAGGCAATAGAATTATTACTATTATTTAACATATAAGTAAACACACTAACAGAAATCAAATAACTTACATGAGGTCACATTGATAGAAATAGGTAAATTAGGGATGTCTATAGTACTCCAAATCCATGCTTTTTCTATCCATACCATGTGGCTTTTCTTTGTAGCTCAGGGTATCTTCTACCACACTTGAAATGAGTCTGCTAGGCAGGCTGCCAGTGGGCATGTCCTTACTCCTTGTCTTCCTCTTCAAGAAGCAGAATTACCATGGATCACTCATTCCTAAACTTATGTGAAAATAAGTAACCATAGCGTTGTCATGCTTCTCCATAAATATTGTGGCACTCACATGAGCCCACAAGTTAGTCTGCATTTAAAGGTTATCTATAAAATGTCTCTAGCCTTTTGGTGAAAAAGCTAGGACTAGTATTAGAATAGGAGGTACCAGGAATAAGAAAGTGAGATATTTTTCATCAGACACGTTCTGTAGGTACTGGCAGGAACCTAAGAGATATAATACAGTCCTTATTTTATAGGTAGAAAAAAAACTGCCATACTAATGACAACTGAGGCCTCATTCATTTTTTTTATTCATTTGTTCTTGCTTCCAAAGGGAAACATGGAAGCAAGTTCCTATCAAAACCAGAAATAATATCTGAAGATGAACATACTCTCTCAGGTAGCCTAATTTATCACACTGAGTAAGCTTAGAAGCCAGGGCAAACTAGTTCATGTATCAAGCAGCACCTATTGAGTGTGTTATGTGAAGGAGCTATATGAATGTATTTGGACAAATAAATTAGTAAGGCTGCCATTATAAAGAAAAATGTCTCCCAAAATCAGGATAAAAAAGCTAAATGCTATATGATTTGTTTATGAATGAGTTATAGAACTGGAGTGAGATTTAAAATGATAAATATAACAGGCCCATCTCTTGGAACACTAAAGCAGACAGAAGTAGAACAAATGAGATAACATGCTGACTCCTATGTAAAAGACTCAGGTCTACTCAGATGACAACATGGCTGAGTTTATAATGATCTGGATTGTTTGTTTTATTAGTAAAAGTAAACTAAATTGTAGATTTGTAAAATATTTTAGTTTTTCTTAACCAAAACAAACATGCATAGCATGTTTTTTTTTTTTTTTTTTCATTTGGGATAAACTACAGTTAATAAAAAAAGACATACAGTGACAGTTCAGAACAAATAAAAAATAAATAAAAGACCACACTAAACTATATGGTGCATTAGAATTAGTTCAAAATGGAAAGAATCTAATGCCATGGATATATTTAATTCCAAATTCAGCTGTCAATTTTCAAAAACAATACATAGATAATTCATCAACTTCTGACACACAGTTTTTCTTCAAATAGTGCTGCTGGGCAGAGTTATCACACAAATTGATCATTTTTTCTAAATAAACTTTTTCTTCTTTTTTCTAGTTTTACTGACATAAAATTCATACATATATGTGTATATATATATAGAGAGAGAGATACACATACATATATTTAAGAAATAAAATATGTTTGTATAGATATGTGTGTGTGTGTATATATATATATATAAATGACTAACAAAATTAAGAAAATTAACATATCCATCACCTTATGTGTTACATTTTTATATTGAGAACATTTAACATGTACTCTCTGGACAAATGTCATATATACATCATAGTATTATTAACTATAGTTAGCATCATGTGTATTAGGCTTTTGGAACTTATTTATCCTACATAACTGAAATTTGTACACTTTGACCAAAAACTTCCTATTTTTTCAATCTCTACAAAGCACTATTTTATTCTCTGCTTTTTTATATTGCATATAAAAGTGGAATTAAACAGTACTTGTCATTCTGGTCCTGGCTTATATTATTTATTTATAAATTACAGGATTTTTTTCTTTTATGTGAATGGATAATATTTTATTGAAGCATGTATGTTTTTCATCAAATTGTCAATTCACCCACCAATAGATATTTAGGTTCTTGTTTCCAGTCTTGACTACTCTAAATAATGCTGCAATAATGAACATGGTGGAACAGATATATATACATATATATATATATGTATATATATATATATATATATATATATATATATATATTCCTTTAAGTGGCTGATTTCATTTCATTTGAATATGTAACCAAAAATAGGATTGCTGAATCAAATAGTGTTTCTATTTGCAATTTTTTGAGGAAAAGCTTTTATAATGGTTAAATTAATTACACCAACAGTTATACTGTTACACCATCAGTATACAAGATTTTCTTTTTCTGCATATCCTTTCTAATATTTGTTATCATTTGCCTCTTCTTTTACAATAGCTGTTCTAACAGATATGAAATGATATCTCACTGTGGTTTTGATTTGCATTTCTCTGATGATTAGTGATAATGAATGAGCATGAGCATTTTGTGACATACCTGTTGGTCACATTTATGTCTTCATTTGAGAAATGTCTATTTAGGTAATTTTCTCATTTCTTAATTCAGTTGTTTTCTTGCTACTGAATTGAATTTCTTATGTATTTTGGATATTAACCACTTTTTTTTTTTTTGTGTGTGTGTGTGTGTGTGTGTGGTACCAGGGATTGAACTCAGGGGCACTCGTCCACTGGGTCACATCCCCAGCACTTTTTTGTATTTTATTTAGAGACAGGGTCTCACTGAGTTGCTAAGTGCCTCGCCACTGCTGAGGCTGGCTTTGAACTCGCGATCCTCCTGCCTCAGCCTCCCAAAGTGCTGGGATTACACGCGTGAGCCACCACGCCCGGCATATTAACCACTTAACACAGTCATAATTTGAAAATATGTCCTTCTATTCTGTATGTTGTCTCCTTACAGGTACCATATTCTCTCACAAAGCAGAACAAAACTGCTTTGTTCTTGAATAGTGTTTCAATTTGTGTATCTGTAATGTAAGAAATTCTGGAAACTCCTATTCCACCATCTTGTTGATGTCATGTTCCTTTAAATGGATTCTAATGTTATGTGATCCTGGGATGTGTTCCTAGAGATATGTCAAACCTCACAAAATACTTACTTTTTATTTCACTGTTTTGAATTTGCCTCAGGGTAAACCTATAATGTGTTAGTATAGCAGGAATTCCCTTATAATTTTATGTTTTCTCATTCCTTATTGCTAAATATTCCCCAGAACTCTGGGTTATAGGAATCAGTCAAGGAAACTTTTCAACAGGTCCATCTCTCTCAGGCTTCTTAATTACACTTTTTGAAGATCTCCAACTAAAACCCAGCTTCCCTTCTTATAATGCCATTCAAAACATGTTCATTTAGTCATCTGCTCATGAAAATTATTCTTTTTATTATTTCAATTGCTACCCACATTTGATGCACTTTGAATGCTCAACCAGTTTTAATTTGCTAATTGACTTTGTTTTCCAATTCTTCAGCTTCTTTTTCTCTTTCATTTTCGAAGTTAATGGGATAAATAGTAAATTTAGCAGGTCATTTCCAATGATTTATTCATAAATCTTCAAAATCTGAGCAAACGGTTTTACACAACTTATCCAAAATTTTAAAAATAGAATTTATACCTATGCCAAAATAAGCATAAAAACAAAGCTTTTAAAATGCAAGAATGACTACTTTTAGAAATAACAGCAACATTTTCAAAATGTGATAACTTAATTTTCTAGTCTGTGATACAAAGATGAGATTCAGAATAACTAGGAGGCATATTAGATATAAACCAAATGACAGTTGAGTCCATCCCTTTTATTTCCCTCCTACCCTATCCAATGCATTTTCAAGTCCTATGAATTTTGTCATATGTAATCTTCCAATTCAACTCCATCCTCCATCTTCTTGCTACCCAGTCCAATTACTATCATCTGTTTAAATTGTTACAATTGTTTTCTAACTCATTTTTTACTTTCATTCTAGTCTACTGTGGTAGTCTGACTAATGCCCCTCACACACATATGAGAGAGGGTGGGGAGAAACAGGGAGAGGGAGAGTGAGAGGGGTGAAAGAGAAAAGAAAAGAAGATTTCTACATCCAAATCCCAGGAACATACATATATGCTACTTTGCATAAGTAACAAGGATTTCATAGATGTGATCAAGTTAAGGATTTTGAGATGAGGAGATTATCCTGGGCCATTCAGTTTGCTCCAATGAAATCACAGGGGTCCAAATCAGAAGTGGGCTGAAGGATCAGAGTTAGGAAAAAAAATACAATGATTGGAGCTGACATCAGAGGAGTAAGAAAATGTTACACTGCTGGGTTTGAAATAGAGGAAGAAGTAATGTATGATTCCAAAGAATGCAAGTGGCGTCTAGAAGTTGGAAAAGGCAAGGAATGGTTTCTCTTCCTAGAATCTCCACAAATAAGACTTCTTCCTTGATTTTAGCCCAATGAAACTGATTTTGAACTTCTTTCTGATGGTAAGATAATAAATTTGTATTTTACAACATTAAATTTTATATTGAGTTGATACAGGAACAATAGGAAACTAATATAGTCATCTATAATAGTTTCCTCACATTGTAGAAAAATCTTCAATAAAATTAAAATTCTTTTATGGCAGACCTAGGCACCTAGGAAAGAGTCCAAAATACTTAACTTGTCCTCTATGCCTCTGTGTTATAGTTGATTTGTGTCCATCTTAAAATCTATACACTAAAGTCCTACTACCGAACATCTTAGAATGTGACCTTTTTTGGAGGCATGGTTTTTACAGAGCTGATTAGGTTAAAGTAAAATAATGAAGGTGGACCTTGGATGCCATATGTTTGATGTCCTCGTAAAAAATGAAAGTTTGGACACTGAAACACATAGATAAAAACAATGAGAAGAGATATAAAGAGATGAGTATCTACAATCCAATGAGAGATGCCTGAATAGATCCTTGTCTCACAGACCTTAGAAGGAACCAAACCTTCCAAAACATTGATTTTGAATTTCTAGCCTCCTGAACTATGGGACAGTAAAGTTTTATTACTTAAGTCATCCAGTTTGTAATAATTCCTTATAGCATTCCTAGAAAAATTCACCCTACATGAACTGGCCATTTTCTAACTCTCTAGGTTTATTTTGAACTATTCTCCCCCTACCTCAACCTCCAGCCACATGATCCTTTCCCTTCAATGCTTTTGTACATTCTGCCTCTGACATTGCATCCTCTTACCATTTATCACTTCATTGACACCAATTCATCCTTCAGGTCTCGGCTTAAATATCAATTTCTCACACATGCTTCCTGGCTACCAATCTAAAGTATAACTAGTCTCCATTATGCACTCATAATACCCTGACCTTTCCTGTATTATCTCAGACAAAATTTTAATTATAAATAGATTTTAAGAATATTCTACTAATGTCTTTCAGTGTTTACATCTATAGTGTTAACTATTGTATACATATCACCTGGCACACTGCCTAGCATTTAATGTATATTCAATAAGCATTTGTTGATATATGGATCAATTCAAACACAAAGACAAATGATCTCTAACAAAATCTTCATTAAATAAATGTTCTTTTGTCTAGGCCTCATGTTCTAAGAATAGGAATGTGATAGACAACTACTTATAATACCAGTGGTAAAATGAAGGAGCCTATAATCAAGGAGATAGCTAAAGATTGCGGTTAGCTGAGAGCCATAAAAGATGTTCTAGTTTCCACCTGATAGTAATACATTATCCAAAGAATCTTTGTATGCCCGTGAACACTGCGTGACGCACCTGTAAGCTCGAGCTGTAAGCACGTGTCCTTGTTAAAGCGATATGTATATAACTGGGTGAGTTTAGTTAGTGTGTGTGGGAAGAAGAAGAAGGTGGTGGTTGGAGTTAGAGCGTTTGGAGTGATTGCTGGAGCCGGAGAGAGAAGAAGAATAAAAGACCTTTTTTCATTTTCATCCTGCCTCCGAATTTTCCTGTGGCGTTCGTTGCTCCAAGCGGTTTCCACTTCAGGCAGCAACAGTAAAAGTCTCTAGAAATAAGGTTGTCCCTCGCTCAACCCTTATCTTGTATATCAAGGACCTAGAATCTCAGATAAATGGACATTACTATTGACAGCTGGTCAGGTATAGCCTATTTAAAACCTGTGAAAATATCTGGCAGCTGTCTCTGCAGAATGGTCACATTTCTGATATGGACAAGCAAGTTAAAATCTCAGTAAAGGGCTGAGGTTGTAGCTCAGTGGCACAGTGCTTACCTGGCATGTGAGGGCACTGGGTTAGATCCTCAGCACCACATTAAAAAAATAAATAAATAAATAAAGGTATTGTGTCCATCCACAACTAAAAATATATATATATTTAAAAAATCAATAAAGAAATGAAATTACCAAATAATCACCATTACAGGAAACAAGAAATGTAAAAGGAGATCAAGCTTTAAGGAAATTTGTATCTCATGAAATTTGAGGATTTCATATTCCCCACCATTTCCTTCATTAGGAGGTAACTGTAATGAGAGGCATTTTGATATCTGTTTCAACCTTTCATTTCACCTTGTATTGTAGACATTACCAACTATAGTAATAAATTAAGCCAAAAGTCATAAAACTAGTTAGAAACTTAAGCTTTAGTATGTAAAATCTTCACTTTATAATACTGCCTTTTTATTTGTAACTATTAATGTTAGCCGCCGGAAAGGGATTGCAGCCTGGAACGGCAGCGTCGCGGGAAGGAGTCCGGAGACAGGATGGAGACGAAAAAATTCTTTAATCTTTCTGTCTCTGTCTCTTGTAATTTCTAACACTACATACACACTCTCACAAGAAACCAAGCCATGTACTCTTACAAGAAACTACAATGTATCTATACAATAGCGATAACCCTGTCCTTTCTCTCTCTGGTCTCATCCCATGCGCCCTAGCAGGAATGGTGCTTGCTCGATCTGCTGAGTCACTCCTCAAATCTCTCGAGATCCTGGGCCAAGTCCCGTGAGACTACGGAAGGCGACAATGCCCAAAAATGTCAATCTGCTGAGTCATTGCTCAAATCTCTCGAGATCCTGGGCCAAGTCCCGTGAGACTACGGAAGGCGACAATGCCCAAAAATGTCTATGGCCCATAGTCAACCGCAATCTTAGCTATCTCCCCAAACAGGGCTCCTGCATTTCCCCCTTTTGTTTTAAAAGAGGGGAAGCTCTAGGACGTCTATGTGCAACCAACATTCTTACCCGTCATTGGATAATCAAGGCTGTGCCCTTGACTCCTGTCTTAGGTTGATATGTCGGCCACATGAGACTGTCCCGTGCGACTGTGCCTGTCGTAGGTTGTCCCCCTCTGGGGATCTTACCCGTCATTGGCTAACCAGCCATCCAATGGAGCCCTTTAGGATCGACTGTGTAAGATGACTAACAGCCGTCCAATTGGGAGGAGATGCTGCAGCTTTAAGGCGACAAGCCTTTTGGTGACAAGTCAAATTGCATTGCATATCAAATTCTTTAAACAAATCAGCTGCCCTAAGTTCTATCAAGTAACACAGTGAGTTCTCTAAACAAATACCCCCAAGGTACTGTCCCATGAAGTCCCAAACAATGAAAGATCAAAATGTCCACTTGTTATAACACGTAGATCTAGGAGGCCCCATGCATGCAGAGCAGAGGCCACACTGCTGGTGAGGTTGTTTGACATTTGAGCAGCAGGGATGCTTGCAGCGACCGCGATCCCTGCAGCTGTAGAAGCAGCCATCTTTTTTATGTCTAGACGATGCCACCGGCAAATCTTCAGGGCCCGCTATCTAGAGACTGAAGCATCAATTATTAAAGGAAAGGCAGTGCTATTCCAGCACTGAGTCAAGAGGCGAGTTGTCAAACTAAAAAATAGAATTATTAGATTGGAAAAATAAGTTGATTTCTGCTCACACACATTGCAGCCTGAGCTCCCACAAACATAAGCTGGCAAAATATCATATTTAGAACAAAACAAAGAAAGACTGAGGGTAATTACTGCATTAAAGATAGATTAAAGAAAAACTAAAAGCACTTTGGAGAAATAATTTGTTAGCTGGAACTCTCGAGTTTCTGCATACACAGCAGTCCTTTACCTGTTGAAATAATTGAAATTAATCATTTATTAAACAAATGAAGTTAATAACAAATAAGCAACCTCATGTCAAAACACCAAAATATCAGGTTATACAGCACTAGTCATATTTTTTGCTAAAGAGAAGTCCCTGGGACACCTATAAAACAAAATTGAAGGTACCTTCACTTATTAAATTATTTACCCATTTTGAATACTCTTAAACTTAAATGAATTAGAGTTATTTGGATCCATATATATATATATATATATATATTCACAAGCGCTTTGTTATTTTTGATGTCACACTGGACAGACGCACATACAAACATATATTTGTGACGTCACATTAACATGAAATTTAGACAAATACACAGACATAAACACATATATAAAAAGTAAAAAATATATATATATAATTGTGTGCACACTAAAGAGAGATCTCTTCGTCCCAGCCGGGAGGAATGACACTTAAGTTGTGACATATTTTGAAGGACTCTTTTAAGGGAATCATTCCATATCTTCATCATGGTCCTCTTGATTTTGTACCTTTTTTATTAATCTTGATTCCTCAACAACTTCATCTTGATCCTTTTGATGTGGTACCTGCTTTATTAATCTAGATGGTATCCATATTGGAGAGGATTCATGCTTTGGAAAGACACAAACAGATCCTCTCCCCCAAATTAATACTGGATCCGGACCCTTCCATGTACCTGAAAGAACATCCTTCCAGTAAACCAAAGGTTTATGTTGTTGATGTGGGTTCCAATGTCTGTCTCCAGCAGAATAACCATCAGAGTTCACGTTAAAGTTAAAAAACCTTTTTAAAAGTAAACAGGGCAACTGCCAATCTGTCCTTAGGATTTTTCCAGTTTCCTTCTTTCTGTTTTAACAACATAACTTTTAGTGTGCGGTTTGCTCTTTCAATAATGCCTGACCCTGAGGATTGTATGGGATGCCTGTGCTTTTATGGGATATGTTGAATTTTGCGCAATTCTAAAAACTGTTTGAAAGATGAGGACGTATAAGCGGGACCATTATCTGTATCCTTTTAAGCATTTTGGGGATGCCCAATGCAGCAAAAGCTTGTAAACAATGAGATGTGACATCTTGCAAGCGACCCCAGGTGTAATAAACTCAGACTACAAAGGGGAAATAAAAATAATGCTGAGCTCACCCCAAAGTGTAAGTTCTGTTAATCAAGGAGATAGAATTGCTCAGTTGCTTCTCCTTCCCAATTTACATAATTCATTTAAAATGGGTATGCCTCAAGAAGGGAACAATAGAGGATTTTGTTCCACTGACTCAAGTCCCATGGCTTGCTGGGTTCGAGACTGTTCAAGGAGGCCTATGTGTAAAATAAAAATCCAAGGAATAGAAATGGAGGGATTAATAGATACTGGAGCTGACTCTTCCATTATTAATTTACGCCAATGGCCCAAGCACTGGCCTCTGCAAAAAGCTTCAACCAGTTTAAGAGGCTTGGGATATAATAACCTCCCAGATAAAAGTGCAGTAATTTTAAAATGGGAGGATGATGAAGGCCATAAAGGAACATTTCAGCCTTATGTTTTACCTAATCTACCGGTTACTTTATGGGGAAGAGATATTTTGCAACAAATGGGAGTACACCTTGCAACCAAGCCTGCAGATGTTAAATGTGAAAACCTACAGGGTAATCTTAACCATAAAAGAACTCATTATCAAAAAGTACAGAGTAATCTTAACCCTAAAAGTAATCATTGTCATAAAGGAAAAAGATATTTTTTTTCGGGGCCACTGAGAAAATAATTTTGAAAATACCATGGCTTTCTGATAAGCCAGTGTGGGTCCCTCAGTGGCCCCTATCTAAAGAGAAATTACAAGCGGCCCACCAATTAGTTCAGGAACAATTAGAAGCAGGTCATATAGAACCTTCCACCTCTCCCTGGAATTCCCCCATATTTGTGATCAAGAAAAAGTCAGGAAAATGGCGATTGTTACATGATCTTAGACAAATCAATAAAACCATGCAAGTTATGGGGCCTACTCAACCTGGACTTCCTAGTCCCGTAGCTATTCCAAAAAATTTCCATCTTATTACTCTTGATATAAAGGATTGCTTCTTTTCTATTCCCCTACATCCTCTGGATGCCCCCAGGTTTGCTTTTTCCGTTCCTTCTATGAACAATAATGGCCCTGATCAGAGATATCAATGGAAGGTTTTACCACAGGGAATGGCTAATAGCCCCACCATATGCCAAATATATGTGGACAAGGCTATCCAACCCATTTAAAAATAAATATCCAAACCTCATGTGTCTACATTACATGGATGATATTTTATTGGCCCACCCTAATCAAAAAATCTTATTTAATATATTCAGTGATGTGGTAGAAAATTTAAAAAAGTATGGATTATATATAGCAGAAGAAAAAGTTCAAACCAGATCTCCCATATTATATTTAGGATTTAAAATCATGGATACTTTTGTTAGACCCCAAAAAATTTTAATAAATAAAGAACATTTGACCACCCTCAATGATTTCCAAAAACTACTGGGAGACATTAATTGGCTTCGCCCTACACTAAATCTCACTACTGGCCAACTAAAACCTTTATTTGACATCCTTCGTGGAGATCCTGATCCATCTTCACCACGAACATTGACTCCTGATGCTAGGAAAGCTTTAAAGTTAGTAGAAAAAGCCATCGAAGGAGCTCATTGTGATAGATTTGATTTAACTCAACCGCTGATGTTGATTATTATTTCTTCACAATATACACCCACAGGAGTATTTTGGCAACAAGGGCCTTTATTATGGATACATTTGCCCGTCTCTCCTAAAAGTATAATTGAATCTTATACCTCCATGGTGGCTAAACTTATTCTTCAAGGACTTAAGACTTCTACTAAAATATTTGGCATTCACCCTGCTACTATTATTACTCCCTATTCATCATCACAGATTGAATACTTATGCTTCAATGATAATGATTGGGCTATAGCTAAATGCTCTACTTCTGCAAATTTTGATAATCATCTTCCTAAGTCCCCTATATTATCTTTTTGTATTAATCATCCTATTATATTTCCACAGGTAATAAAAAATCAACCTATTCCTAAGGCATTTAATGTATTTACAGATGGGTCCTCAAATGGTACTGCTACAGTAGTCACTAAAAAAGAAAATATGACTTACATAACTGCACACAAATCAGCTCAACTAGTGGAACTGGAAGCTGTGGTAAGAGCTCTGGAAAATTTTAGGGACCAGCCCGTAAACATTTTTTCAGATAGCCACTATATTGTACAAGCCGTCCCAAAATTAGAGTTAGCAGGACCAATAGCACCTCATACTCCAGCCTTTAAATTGTTTTATCAAATACAAAAACTTTTGTGGGCAAGAAAAGAACCCCTATTCGTAGGCCATATTAGAGCACATACTAATTTGCCTGGTCCCCTCCATGAAGGTAATCAAAAGGCTGATGAACTTACAAAAACAGTATTTATACTTTCAGCGCTACAACAAGCTACTTTATTTCATTCCCAGTTTCATGTCAACAGCACCACCTTGCAACGTAGGTTTAAAATCACAAAGGAGCAAGCCAGAACAATTGTAAAAGATTGTAAATCTTGTATGACACATTTGCCCAATCCTCATTTCGGAGTTAACCCTAGAGGATTAATGCCCAATCATTTGTGGCAGATGGATGTTACTCATGAGCCAAGTTTTGGAAAATTGCGATTTATTCATGTGACTATAGATACATGCTCAGGCATGATTTTTGCTTCCTTACATTCTGGAGAAAAAGTTAAAGATGTTACATCTCATTGTTTGCAAGCTTTTGCTGCATTGGGCATCCCCAAAATGCTTAAAACAGATAATGGCCCCGCATATACGTCCTCATCTTTCAAGCAGTTTTGCGCAAAATTCAATATATCCCATAAAACAGGCATCCCATACAATCCTCAGGGTCAGGGCATTATTGAAAGAGCAAACCGAACACTGAAAATTATGTTATTAAAACAAAAAGAAGGAAATTGGAAAAGTCCTAAGGACAGATTGGCAGTTGCCCTGTTTACCTTAAATTTTCTAACTTTAGACTCTAATGGTTATTCTGCTGGAGACAGACATTGGAATCCACACCAACAACATAAACCTTTGGTTTACTGGAAGGATGTTCTTTCAGGTACATGGAAGGGTCCAGATCCAGTATTAATTTGGGGAAGAGGATCTGTTTGTGTGTTTTTCCAAAAGATGAATCCTCTCCAATATGGATACCATCTAGATTAATAAAGCAGGTACCACATCAAAATGATCCAAGATGAAGTTGTTGCCGAATCAAGATTAATAAAAAAGGTACAAAATCAAGAGGACCAAGATGAAGGTACAGAATGATTCCCTCAAAAGAGTCTTTCAAAATATTTCACAACTTAAGTGTCATTTCTCCCGGCCGGGACAAGGAGATCTCTCTTTAGTGTGCACACAATTGTTTTTTTTTTTTTTTTTTTTTATACATGTCTTTATGTCTGTACATTTGTCTACATTTCATGTTAATGTGACGTCACAAATATATGTTTGTATGCTTGTTCGTCTGTCCAGTGTGACGTCACAAAGAACAAAGCGCTTATGAAAAAGAAAATATATATATATATATATGGATCCAAATAACTTTAATTCATTTTAGGTTAAGAGTATTCATTTTAGGTAAATAATTTTATAAATGAAGGTATTTCAATTTTGATTTATAGGTGTCCCTGGGACTTCTCTTTAGCAAACAAATATGACTAGTGCTATATAACCTGATATTTTGGTGTTTTGACTTAAAATTGTTTATTTGTTATTAACTTCATTTGTTTAATAGCTCATTAATTTCAATTATCTCAACAGGTAAAAAATTGCTCTGTATACAGAGACTCAAGGGTTCCAGCTAACAAATTATTTCTCTCAAGTGCCTTTACCTTTTCTTTAATCTATCTTTAATGCAGTAATTACCCTCAGTCTTTCTTTGTTTTGTTCTAAATATGACATTTTTCCAACTTATGTTTGTAAAAGCTCAACCAGCGATGTATGTGAACAAAAATCAACTTTAATTTTCTAATCTAATTATTCTATTTTGTAGTTTGACAACTCGCCTCTTGACTCAGTGCTGCAATAGCACTGCCTTTCCTTTAATAATTGATGCTTGAGTTTCTAGGTAGCGGGCCCTGAAGATTTGCCGGTGGCATTGTCTAAACATAAAAAAGACGTCTGCTGCTCAAACATCAAACAACCTCACCAACAGTGTGGCCTCTGCTCTACATGCATGGGGCCTCCTACATCAACATGTTATAACAAATGGACATTTTGATCTTTCATTGTTTGGGACTTTACGGGACAATGCCTTGCGGGTATTTGTCTAGAGAATTCAGTGTGTTACTTGATGGAACTTAGGGCAGCTGATTTGTTTAAACAATTTGATATGCTATGCAATTTGGCTCATCACCAAAAGGCTTGTTGCCTTAAAGCCGCAACATCTCCTCACAATTTGGACGGCTGTTAGTCATCATATATAGTCGATCCTAAAGGGCTCCATTGGATGGCTGGTTAGCCAATGACGGGTAAGATCCCCAGAGGGGGACAACCTAAGACAGGCACAGTCGCACGGGACAGTCTCATGTGGCCGACATATCAACCTAAGACAGGAGTCGGAAATGTAAGGAAGCAAAAATCATGCCTGAGCTCTTTCAATAATGTATGTATCTATGGTTACATGAATAAATTGCAATTTTCCAAAGCTTGGCTCATGAGTAACATCCATCTGCCACACAAATGATTGGGCATTAATCCTCTAGGGTTAACACCAAAATGAGGATTGGGCAAATGTGTCATACAAGATTTACAATCTTTTACAATTGTTCTGGCTTGCTCCTTTGTGATTTTAAACCTACGTTGCAAGGTGGTGCTGTTGATGTGAAACTGGGAATGAAATAAAGTAGCTTGTTGTAGTGCTGAAAGTATAAATATTGTTTTTGTAAGTTCATCTGCCTTTTGATTACCTTCATGGAGGGGGCCAGGCAAATTAGTATGTGCTCTAATATGGCCTACGAATAGAGGTTCTTTTCTTGCCCACAAAAGTTTTTGTATCTGATAAAACAATTTAAAGGCTGGAGTATGAGGTGCTATTGGTCCTGCTAACTCTAATTTTGGGACGGCTTGTACAATATAGTGGCTATCTGAAAAAATGTTTATGGGCTGGTCTCTAAAATTTTCCAGAGCTCTTACCACAGCTTCCAATTCCACTAGTTGAGCTGATTTGTGTGCAGTTATGTAAGTCATATTTTCTTTTGTAGTGACTACTGCAGCAGTACCATTTGAGGACCCATCTGTAAATACATAAAATGCCTTAGGAATAGGTTGATTTTTTATTACCTGTGGAAATATAATAGGATGATTAATACAAAAAGATAATATAGGAGACTTAGGAAGGTGATTATCAAAATTTGCAGAGGTAGAGCATCTAGCTATAGCCCAGTCATTATCATTGAAGCATAAATATTCAATCTGTGACGATGAATAGGGAGTAATAATAGTAGCAGGGTGAATGCCAAATATTTTAGTAGAAGTTTTAAGTCCTTGAAGAATAAGTTTAGCCACCATGGAGGTATATGACTCAATTATGCTTTTAGGAGAGACAGGCAAATGTATCCATAATAAAGGCCCTTGTTGCCAAAATACTCCTGTGGGTGTATATTGTGAAAAAATAATAATCAATATCAGCGGTGGAGTTAAATCAAATCTGTCACAATGAGCTCCTTCTATGGCTTTTTCTACTACCTTTAAAGCTTTCCTAGCATCAGGAGTCAATGTTCGCGGTGAGGATGGATCAGGGGCCCCTCGAAGGATATCAAATAAAGTTTTTAATTGGCCAGTAGTGAGGTTTAGTGTAGGGCGAAGCCAATTAATGTCTCCCAGTAGTTTTTGGAAATCATTGAGGGTGGTTAAATGTTCTTTATTTATTAAAATTTTTGGGGGTCTAACAAAAGTATCCATGATTTTAAATCCTAAATATAATATGGGAGATCTGGTTTGAACTTTTTCTTCTGCTATATATAATCCGTATTTTTTAAAATTTTCTACCATGTCACTGAATATATTAAATAAGATTTTTTGATTAGGGTGGGCCAGTAAAATATCATCCATGTAATGTAGACACATGAGGTTTGGATATTTATTTTTAATGGGTTGAATAGCCTTGTCCACATATATTTGGCATATGGTGGGGCTATTAGCCATTCCCTGTGGCAAAACCTTCCATTGATATCTCTGATCAGGGCCATTATTGTTAATAGAAGGAACTGAAAAAGCAAACCTGGGGGCATCCAGAGGATGTAGGGGAATAGAAAAGAAGCAATCCTTTATATCAAGACTAATAACATGGAAATTTTTTGGAATAGCTATAGGATTCAGAAGTCCAGGTTGAGTCGGGCCCATGACTTGCATGGTTTTATTAATTTGTCTAAGATCATGTAATAATCGCCATTTTCCTGATTTTTTCTTGATCACAAATATGGGGGAATTCCAGGGAGAGGTGGAATGTTCTATATGTCCTGCTTTTAATTGTTCCTTAACTAGTAGGTGGGCCGCTTGTAATTTCTCTTTAGATAGGGGCCACTGAGGGACCCACACTGGCTTATCAGAAAGCCATGGTATTTTCAAAATTATTTTCTCAGTGGCCCCAAAGAAAAATGTCTTTTTCCTATATGATAATGATTTCTTTTAGGGTTAAGCTTACCCTGTACTTTTTGATGATTTCTTTTAGGGTTAAGATTACCCTGTATGTTTTTACATTTAACACCTGCAGGTTTGGTTGCAAGGTGTACTCCCATTTGTTGTAAAATATCTCTTCCCCATAAAGTAACCGGTAGATTAGGTAAAACATAAGGCTGAAATGTGCCTTTATGTCCTTCATCATCCTCCCATTTTAAAATTACCGCACTTTTTTCTGGGAGCATATTAATGTTTTTCATTTTCATAAATTTGAAATTTTAACCTGGTAAAATCTCCCCTCAAGATATAAGTAACACAGGTATCAATTTGTAATGAGTCCTTTTTAAAATTGCTCTTGTGTGACATTCTTATGAGTCACAATGTTTGTGCTATAAATTCATTATAGATTCTTATATCATGGCCCATGACCATTTTAACTTGTCATGCTTTCAAAGCTTCTCAATAACACTAATACTTTGTTGTTTTTCTTCCTGGCTGCTTTAATATTCTACCTTTAGAATGTCAATTCGCATTATGGAAAATTTGAAAATATCCCCAATTAAATTTGTCTACTTCCATATTAATTCCAAGCTAGCCATCAAGACTCAGTATGCCAACCAAATCTGAAAAATCAGGGTTTGAAGTTTCTACATTAGTTATCTCTTTAAGAAGATGGATAGTGTTAACATATCACCATTGATCCAACTGCTTTCACGGTTGAATTGGTTGTTTTAGTGATCATTCCAATCAAGCCATCTGGCCTTTTTGGCGATTGAGAAAACCAAATCAAATCATCTGTTCAATCACTCAAAAATCGACCCATAAAGTGGTCGGTATAATCAATCCTGTCAAACCAGCTTCAGTCCTGCAGAGAAAAAACTGCTAAAATACCACATTTTCAGGGAACGCAGATTGCTTTGCTTTTCCCGTCAGCTAGAATAGAATAATATTTTATTGCTTCTATGGTAAAGGCTTCTTTAATAAGTAATGATAGCTCAGCACTTATGTTGGTTGAGTTTTAGGTTTTTAAATACTAAAGTTCACAAAACACCTATGCAAATGATAAGGTAGCTAGATATATTATACACAAACACACATACATGCACACACATATTGGTTTCCTTTAGCTAGTCATAAATATCAATGTACATTTTATTATGTGACCAGAATCTTAAAAATTAAATATCTGAAAAAATGAAAGAGATAGGAATAACAGTGAATTATATAAAGGCAGTTATTGAACTATTGAACACAAAATAAAAAATAACAAAACACTTTCACCATTGAAAATTAATTATTTGGGGAAAGGTATATTTGGGGTTATTAAGAAATGATCTTTCATACAAAATCAATACCCATAAGTCAAAGGCATTTTTGTACATCAGTGACAAATCCTCTGAAAGGGAAATGATGAAAACTACCCCATTTACAATAGCATCAAAAAATAAAACAAAATGCCTGGGAATCAACTTTACGATAGAGGTGAAAGACCTCTACAACGAAAACTATAGAACACTAAAGAAAGAAATTATAGAAGACCACAGAAGATGGAAAGACCTACCTTGTTCTTGGATAGGAAGAATTAATATTGTCAAAATATCGATACTTCCAAAAGCATTATACAGATTTAATGCAATTCCAATCAAAATCCCAATGACATTCTTCAAAGAAAAATCAGTCATGAAATTCATCTGGAAAAATAAGAGACCCAGAATTGCTAAAGCAATCCTTAGCAAGAAAAGTGAAGCAGGTGGCATCACCATACCAGACTTTAAATTATACTACAGAGCAATAGTAACAAAGACAGCATGGTATTGGCACCAAAATATGCTGGTAGACCAATGGTACAGAATTGAGGACGCAGAGACTAACACATATAATTTCAGCTATTTTATATTAGACAAAAGTGCCAAAAATGTACAGTGGAGAAAGGATAGCCTCTTCAACAAATGGTGTTGGGAAAACTGGAAAGCCATATGCAACAAAATGGGAGCCTATGTTTTTCTTGTCTTCACCACTTTCCTCATTATCTTCTTGATCTTCACCTTCTTCAAAGTCCCTGAGACCTGAGGCAGGACTTTTGAGGATATCACACAGGCCTTTGAAGGGCAGAGTAATGAGTCCAATAATAGAGCTGGGAAAGCTTCCGCGGTGGAGATGAACAACATCCAGCCTGTTAAGGAGAACACCACCAATGTCTAGTCAGTCCTCCTTCCACCTCCCTCCCAACATGGAAAGCAACCTCTCCCTGAATAAGGGGAGAGACTTCATCAGGATGAACCCAGGACTGCTTCCGAATGCTGCTACTTGATTCCCTTCTCATCCCCCATACTCCTGAACACTCAGATGAACCCAGTGCTGGGGTTAGTCAGATCTTCAATGTTTTTAAATAATTCATTTCTTGGCCATTCTCTCCTATTTAGGAGAGACCAAGGGTTGAAAAAACCCTTCTTCATTTCAGGAGGGATTGGCTGCTTGGCATATGACAACTTTGCCAGCTCTTCTTCCCTTAGGTTCTAATTGCCTCACTGGGCACATAGGGGAGTAAAGAGTAAGGGTGCAGTTCCCCCGACCTCAGACTTGTCAGGAAGCAGATATACAGAGAGTGTGGAGGGCTATGGGAAATTAAATAAGAGCACCTTCCTCACTTTCTCACATCTCTGCACAGTAAAGTAACTTGAGTTTTATTTTAAAAAAAGAACACAAACAACAATAAATGTTGGAGAGGATGTGGGGAAAAAGGCACACTCATACGTTGCTGGTGGGAATGCAAAATGGTGCAACCGTTATGGAAAGCAGTATGGAGAGTTCTTGAAAAACTGGCAATGGAACCACCTTATGACCCAGCCATCCCACTCCTGGGTCTATTCCCAAAGGACTTAAAAACAGCATATTACAATGACACAGCCACTTCAATATTTATAGCAGCACAATTCACAATAGCTAGGTTGTGAAACCAACCTAGATGTCCCTCAGTTGATGAATGGATAAAGAAAATGTGGTACATATACACAATAGAATTTTACTCAGCAATAAAAGAAAATAAAATAATGGCATTCGCAGATAAATGAATGAAGTTGGAGAATATAATGCTAAGTGAAGTTAGTCAATCTCAAAAATCCAAATATTGAATGTTTTCTCTGATATAAGAAGGCTGATTCACAGTGGTGTTGGGTCGGGGTACATAAGAGGATTAGAGGAAAGCTAGAAATGTCAAAGGGGAGGGAGGGGAAGGAAGGAAGCAAGGGGGGATGTAGGGGAAAAAAGAAAAGGTGGTTGAATAAGATGGATGTCATTATCACAAATGCATGATTGAAGATTTGAATGGTACGAATATACATTGTATACAAACAGTGTTCTGTAAAAAGATTCTCTATATGTTTATTATGAATTAAATGCATAGTACTATTATAAAATAAATAAATACATAAATAAAAGATTAAAAAATGAAAAAAGAAGTTTAAAAATAAAGTTTCAGATTAATTTTTTTTTAAAAAAAGAAGCCATTGGTAACGGTTTTTATTAGTAACCATCCACAAAGCAGGTCCACTGATGCTGCAGAATCATAGAGTTATTTTAAAGATCTATTCAATAGCATACATGCTGGACTTATATAAGGCATTTAAAAATCATTTCCAAAAATTGACTCCTCAGTATAAAGTTGCACAAAGCATAATTGGAAATATGGAATAAATGGAAATTTAAATTTAAATGAAAATAAAACATCAACCTCAAAAATTTTTAACTTAAAATGAGGAAAATCCTTTTTAATTTAAAATGAGGAAAAAATGTGTAAATATTAGACCATGAGGAAAATGAATATTCTAATACACTGCTAATACAGATGAAAATTGCCAATCCCTTTGTATGAAAATATAAAAATAAACCTTAGTAAAACTCAGATAACTTTGAATTCAGTAATTTGACTTCTAGGGATTTATCAGGCAAATACAAAGATCTATTCATAAGATGCTCATTTCAGTGTTTTTCATTTTGGTAAATTTTAAAAACAATCTAAATTATTACTAAAAATAAATTTTATTAATTCTCAAAATATAATAATATTTAGTCCTTACAATGTTGTAGGTATCTACTTATTGATGGAAAGAGATCCAGATAATAAAATGTTACATATATCATAATTGCATCATCTTTATCTATTGAAAAGGATATGATAATATTATCTAATTATGTCTAGTCTATGGATATTCTTCATGTATTTATTTTTTCTGGTTTTCCTTCAAAGTTTTATAATAAGTAGAATCACTTTTAATAATCAGAAACATGTAAAACGTTTTTACTAACAGATTATGTGTTGGAGCTTGTTAGTCGTAGAGTGAGTCAAATCTTCTTATCAATGTTGAATAAGAACTTGACGTCAGAGTAGGTTATGAATATATGGGAAAATGTATCTGAATATTTGGAGCTTATTGTAGCAGCAACTGGAGGTCTAGCAAAAAATATAGTATTGAAAATATGTGGAGAGCTAGGAAGATTAGTGGTTAGTCCCCAGGGAATTGTGGGAGAATTAAATCATTATTAGTAAGAACATGGAACAAGACTAGTTGAAACATTTTGTGGAGCCAGTTTTCTTATATTTTAATAAGGCATAATTCCTACTTATAATTTTCATAGTACTTTTGCTTTTAAAACTGCGTTCCCAGTCAGTACAAATTTTTTACTAACTGAATCTTTTATAGCCCTTTGGAATGACAGCGCAAACACAGTCAGGGAGAAGTCAATTTTATTTTACAGGGTATCAGACTTTTGCTTGAAGTTTGCCCCTTATATCACAATGGTCATTGGACCTCTTATTTTTTAAACAATTTTATTGATATCTAATTTATATACCATTTTAAAGTACAATTCAGTGATTTTTAAAGTAAATTTACAGAGGTATGCAACTATACCCTTAATTATTTCAGATTTTCATCTCCTCAGAAGGAAACCCTGTACATAGGAGTAGTAATCACTCCCCTTTGCCTCATCCTCCCAGCCATAGACAACTACTAATCTACTTTTTGTCTGTATGAATTCACCCTTTCAGGACATTTTCATATACATGGATAGTACATGTTTTTTGTGTCTGGCTTCCTTCATGTAAGATGAGGTTTTCAAGGACAATCCATGTTGTAGCATTTATTAATACCTCATTTCATACACTGTCTTTTTAAAATGTATTTAATTTAATATGTTATACATGCTTTTAGAGTGCAATTCCTTTCCTATTACATATGAAGAGCACAGTTTTCCAAGTCATTGGTTTTACACAAAGTATTTTCATACACTGTCTTTTTGGCACTTAAAAAGAAAAGCATTAAATGACTAATGAGAAGCCTTTTCTCTACTGAAAAGGAAAAACATTTTCAAAACTCAGAAGGAGTATGGTAGAAAGCATGCTAAAGTTTGAGAATTTAGGGCAAGTGAAAAATGAAAAAGTTGAAAGAGAAGAAATCAAAAGATGTGGCTTGTGTAATCGGAACTGATGAACTCAATGAACCATTACACTAAGTACATATATAAAAACACAAATGGTGTGAAAATACTTTATATAAAACCAGTGACTTGAAAAACTGTGCTCTTTATATGTAATATAACAAATTAGAATAAGTAAATAATTTTAAAAAATAAAATAAATAAATTTTCAAAATTAAAAAATATATACTTAAGAGGTTGCAGGAACTAGAGAATGAGGTCAAAACTATAAAATTCTGCTCTGCATTATAAATGTTTAAAATTAACACAAAATTTCAGAGAAGTCACCATACCTCCTCAAGAGAATATAAAGAAAAGATACCACAACCTTCATCTTTGGAGGTACTCCACTGAAAATTTTTACAAGTTAGCTGGATTTTCGATGACATGGGATCAGGGGAGGGCAATAGCAGGACTGCTATATCTCTGGATAACTACTTCAGGTTCTATTAAAAGTAACTAGGAAAGAAGAAAAATATAGCCCTATAATTTGAGAGGTAAAATGCCACTGCAACAGCAGACATACAGCAGATAAACAGGAGATCCAGTAGAAATATTGACTGGCCTATAGAACAAACTATCTTAGTTAAAATATGAGACTGAACTATGTATGTGAACAAAGAATATGGAAAATTCTAAAATTATTGGATCATAAATGTCTGTGGAAATGTAATTGCTTTATTTGGTGGTGGGAAAAGAATGATAAATATGTATAATATGTAAATAACTTTGCTAATTAAAAACCTACAAGGACCAAACAAGATAATGACTGGGAAAGCAGTGGGAAAAGTAGAACATGCTATGCAAATGTAGTTATTGTTGTCATTAAGTTTTGTGCTTTAGATTCTAGAATACTTTCTGAATCAAACTGCTCAAGGATGCTACCTTATTTCTTTTTTTTTCATAGTAAGTTTTTTAATTAACATTTTACATTTGTATGGTACATTTGTTACAATTAATGATCCAAAATTGATGCATTCTTACTAAATAGTGCCTATATTCAAATTCCCTTGGTTTTTATCTAATGAGTTCTTATTCTTTTCCAGAATCCCATCCAGGATGGTATTCTTGGTTGCAGTGTTACACTTATTTTCCATGCCACATTCTAATATAGTTGCTATGTCTTCTTAGGCTCTTTTGGGTCTTGAATTTCTCTGTTAACTTATTCTTGATGATTTTGATAGTGTTGAGAATCACTGGTTGGGAAATTTGTAAAATTTCCTTTGCCTTGGGTTTTTGTTGTTGTTGTTGTTGTTGTTTATTTAATTATTTATTTACTTATTCATAATGCACATATATAGCATCTTTTAACATACAACTGCTTGTATACAAAGTATATAAGTACCATTCAGATCTTCAATCATGCATTTAGGATAATGATATCCATCTCATTCAACCACCAATTTTTTTTCCTTCCCCCTCCTCCCCCCTTGCTTGACTTTCTTGGCAAATCCCCAATGTGTTTTGTAGCTGTTTGATTTAGGATGTTTTTCCTTTGGTCCCTGTGTTCCCAGTTCTGACTTTTAGTCTTATGTTGCTAATATCAGTTGCTTATCTTACTTGTGTCAGCCTTGCCTAATCTTTTGGTTTCTATTTGTATTAATATCCTAACATAAATCCTACTGTGCTGATTTTCACTCAACATAAAGGTTTGTAGCATATAGTGAGGTAAGGAAAATATAGTGGATCAGGTCCATCATTCCATTTATGCTGTCTACTTAACACTTTGCCTTCCTTTTTATGCTCTTTGCTTTTGCTAGTGTCACCATCTTCACCTCACTCATTCAGACTTAAAAAACATTTGAAGCCAGATCTGGTGGCACATGCCTGTAATCCCAGCACTTTGGAGGCTGAGGCAGGAGGATCATGAGTTCAAAGCCAGCCTCAGCAATGGCGAGGCACTTAGCAACTCAGTGAGACCCTGTCTCTAATAAAATACAAAAAAGGGCTCGGGATGTGGCCCAGTGGTCGAGTGCCCCTGAGTTCAATCCCCAGTACCAAAAATAATTTTTTTTAGTTCTTTATCTCTTTAATTTATAATATTTTTGGAGCACTCATCCTGTACCAAGACCAGCTGTGCCAAATATTGGAAGGATACAGCTCTTATCATTAAGGAGTTCACATTAAACATAAAATAAGGATGTTTACATAACTACTAATTATACAAAGGTTGATATATGCTATAATGAAGTTACATGAAAAGGGTAAAAATGTCTCTGACATTGAAATGAGAAAAGTTTTCAGAGAGAAAGGGATGACTGAACCACAAGTTTTCCCTTTTTTAAAATGTAGTACTGGAGATTGAACTCAGGGCTTCACATATGCTAGGCAAGTGCTTTACCATTGAACTACATTTCCAGTCATGTTTTAAAATTTTATTTTGATACAGGGCCTTGATAAATTGTCCAGGCTGACCTTGAACTTGTGATCACCCTGTTTCAGCTTCCCAAGTTGCTTTTTCTTTTTTTAAGGGTATAATTTTTATATAGTAACATTCATTCTTTTAGTATATAATTCAATCGTCCCCAGAAATCTTCCTTGGTCCTTTGTAATGAAACCTTCCCTCTAACCCTCAGTGCCTGACAACACTGATCTGTCAGCTGTTCGTATAGTTTTTTTTTTTTTTTTCCAGAACATCAAATAAATGAATTATACATTATGAGGCATTTTTAGTGTTTCATAATATAAAGCATTTGAGATTTATGCATGTCATTGAGTGTATCAATAATACATTCCTTTTTATTACTAACCAATATTCCATTTATAAATGTAGTAGTTTATCTATCCATTCACCAGCTAAAGACTTTTGCGTTATTTCTGATTTGGGCTATATAGGTTTTTGTGTGAACATAATTTTTCAATTCACTTTGGCAAAAAACTAGGAAAGAAATTACTAGGTTGTATGGTAAGTTTATGTTTAGAAGGACCTGCCAAAATGTTTCCCAAAGTGGTTGTACCTACCAACAATCTATGAATATTCTGGTTGTTTTCATCCCTGTTGGAACTCAGTAATAATAGCCTTGTAAAAATTATGGTCATTGTTAAATAGTGTGTAGTGGCATCTGAATGTGGTTTTAATTTGAATTTCCCTATGATAAAGATTATCATGTTTTTTGTGTCCTCCTTTGCCATCTTTATATCTTGGGTAAAGTGTTTATGCAAATATTTTGCCCATTTTTAATTGAGCTGTTTATTATTATTTTAATTTTCATATATTTTAGTGAGATATAATTCATATCTGATAAAATTCTTATCACATTCCATAAAACTCACCTATGTAAAATTTGCTGTTTTTCAGTATATTCCTATAGTTTTGCAACATTTTCACTCTACAAAGTAACCCCATACCTATTAGCAGACATTCTCCATTCATCCATTCCCCCAGCCCCTGGCATTCCATAATCTACTTTTCATCAGTATGGGTTTCTATATACAAGAAATTTCATATTAATTGAATCAAAATATGTGGCCTTTTGTGTCTGGGTAATTTAGTTTTTAAGATTATCCTTGTTGTATGTATCTGCACTTCATTCCTTTTATATACTAATGATATTCTATTGTATACCTACATTCAGTTTATCTATTCATCAGGTGATGCATAATTTGGGTTGTTTCCACTTGATAATTATGAATACCTTTGTTGTATACAATAGTGTACAGGTTTTGTGTGAACATATGTTTAATTCTTTTGATGCATACCTAAGAGTGGAATTGCTGCATAGTACATTAACTCTTTATTTAGCTAAGTTCTTTATATATTCTGAATATGGCTTATTTATGAGATATGTGTTTTACAACAAAGTTTTCCAGGTCTGTGGCTTATCTTTTCATTGCCTGAACAGATTTTTGTGGTTGTTCTTAATTTGTTTTTTATCCCAAGAGTCATAATTTGGTGTCATATCTAAGAAATCTTTGCATAAATAAAGGTAACATGGTTTTATTTTATATTTTCTTCTAGAACTTTTATAGTTTTAAGTTCTTCTTTTAGGTCTATGATCCATTTAATCCATTTTGATTAAATTTTTGTGCATGGTATAAGGCATGGATCAAGTTCATTTTTTCGTGTATGGATTTCCAATTGTAGTAGCATCATTGCCTTTATTCTTTGTCAAGTATCAGTTGAGGGAGTTGGGTGCATAATTCAGTGGTAGAACATATGATTAGCAGGAATGAGGACCTAGGTGTAATCCCCAGGACCAATAAATAAATAAATTAGTAATAATAAAATCAGTTAACTAAATTTATATGTATTTTTACACTCCATTGTGTCCCATTTATGTACATGTCTATCCTTTTGCCGATATCATTCTTTCTTGATCACTGTAGCTATATAGTCTGTAATTTGTTTTGTTTTGTTTTCATTCTAACTTCACACATGCTAGGTGTTTTAGTTAACTTTTTCATCTCTGTGACCAAGAGACCTGACAAGAACAACTTAGAGAAAGAAAATTTATTTGGCTCATGGTTTCAAATGTTTCAGTTCATGGATGGCTGACCCCATAGCTCTGGGTCTAAAGTGAGGCAAAAGAATGTGGCAGAGGAAAGTAGCTCATGACATTCCGTCCAGGAAGCAGACAGGGAGCTCAGCTCACCAGGTTCAAAATATAAACCCTAAAGACACACACCCAGTGATCTATCTTTTCCAGCCACACCCTACATGACTATAGTCACAACTCAATTAATCCAAACCAGTGGATTAATCCACTGATTAGTTTACAGCTCTAAAATTGAATCATTTCACCACTGAATGTTCTTGCATTGTCTTACACATGAGCTTTTGGGCCTCAGGTTTAGTCTAAATCCAAGTTTAATATCCAAACTATAACACTAGGTGAATCTTCTAACAAGAGCTAACTTCTAAGCGCTCTGTAACTACATAGTAAGCCTAGCCTACATATATGCTAGAGTGATTTCTCTATTCTTTTTAAAATATTGTTTTGACTGTGCTAGCTTTGTTCTCTTTCCGTATTAATTTTCAACCAAATTATCTCTATATGAAAAATCCTATTCCTACTGAGATTCTGGTTTTAATTATATAGAATCATTATATCTGTTTGGGGTGACTGAGCATCTTAATAGTATTGATTTTCCTAATCCACCAATGTAGTGTGTGTCTTAACTTCATTAGTTGTTCTTTGACATCTTTCAACAATATTTTATATTTTGTTTTTTAGCATATGTATTTTCCTAGTTTATATCTGAGTATTTTATGTTTCTTATTGTTATATTTATATTTGCAATTATTCATTGCTAGAATATAAAATTACTATTTATTTTTAATATTTTAACCCTATATTCTCAGACCTTGCTAAACTCTATTATTAGTTCTATTAGCTCTTTTGTATTTTCCTTGGAGTTTTCTATATAGACAATCATGTCATACACAGATAAAGTTTTATTTCTTCATTTCTTTTTAAAATAACTTTATTTTAGATTTATACTAAAATTGAGGGAAAGTACAGTGAGTTCCTTTATACTCCTTGCCCTTCCCACCATGCACAATCTCCACCATTATTAGCATCCATCAGAGTGGCATATGTGTTCCAATTGATAAACCTACAATATGCATGCCTTTTAGTGCTTTTTCTTACTTTTTGTGGTAGCTAGTGCTTTTATAACAGTGCTGAATAGGACTGGTGAGTGTGGGCATACTTTGTTCTTGATTTTCAGTGGAAAACACTCAGTCTCTTACTATTAAATAAGAAAATTGTAGTATTAGAGTTTCTTCATGGTGAGAAAGTTCTCTTATTATACTACTTTGCTGAGATTTTTTTAAAATCAGGAATGAATATTGGATTTTGCCAATTGTTTTTCTGCATTTATCATTTCTGCATTTTTCTGCTCACTTAATCTTACAGGGAAAATAAAACAATGCTTTGACCCATTTTACATTCACTCATACAGTATCTTCCTTTATCACAGAACCATTAATTTTGTGGTTGTTGTTATAATCAACCCTAATCCAGGGGTTCACTACTTCATATCTGAGAGTGGTGGTTTTATAACTAATCTTTCTGTATAATCTCATCCATTCCAAATCTTCCCTGCATGTTGTCTATTGGAGTTCTCTCCCAAAATTGTTTCCAGAAACAACCTTCTTACTGAAGAACCCATACAAGATTCCTCCTTTTGGATCTCTGATTTCAGCTTGGCATCTTAACCCTTTGTGTGAAGGATAAACATTTTGGGTTGTTACCATTCCCATCAAATCTAATTTCCTTTATGAGTTCCATTATCAAAAGAAAGCATCAAACTCTTCATTCTGTTGCTACTTTAGCATTGGACACACTGAAATTTGCTATCATAACTGAATATAAATGTAGATGAAACCTCCTGTTTTCTGATCAGGGGAAGAACATTGCTGCCAAGGAGGCTTTCTCTAAAAAACAAATAAACAAACAAAACATGAACAACAACAACAACAAAAACTACATCTAAGGAATGTCATTAAGATGTACTTCATTTGTATATGTGTGTGATTCTACTATGGTCATAATTTGTACTTAATAAAGTTTATTCTTCCCTGTGGGCCTCTTGTTAGCTTGCAGGGTACTTGTGTTTTCCAGCCTGTTGTTTTGCTGTGAGAAAAAGTTTACTCAGCTGATTACACTATTTGGACAACTCTGCCTGTGGGTCCAGGAACTCAAATTGGTGTAAATTTTCTGGCTGAAATGACCCACTTTTATAATGTAAAATAGAATATTTCAAATTTATAAAGAATAATGTAATTAGCCTGATACAAGAACTCAAAAAATTAAGACTTTATACATATATTAATATATAAAATCTTTGGATGAGAACATCATTAAATAGCCTCCTTACCTCATTTGCAAATTATTATAAATATTATTTATTGAAACTAAGTTCTAACATGAGTTACCAAAAACCATAGTTTTAGCTTGAAGAAACAGTTAAATATTTAGGAAAGTTACAGTCAACATTTTACAAATAATTTCTACTTCTAAGAATACACATACTTTCTCAGAGATCATTTCTTTTTTTAAATTTTTTTATTTTTTTATTCAAAGCGATTTATTTATAGTAGTAGTATGCATTATAATTCATAATAAACATATAGAGTGTCTTTTTACATAACACTGTTTGTGTGCAATGTATATTCATACCATTCAAATCTTCAGTCATGCATTTAGGATAATGATATCCATTTTATTCATCCACCTGTTCTTTTTTTCCCCTACATCCCCCCTTGCTCCCTTCCTTCCCCTCCCTCCCCTTTGACCATTATAGTGTTCCTCTAATCCTCCTATGTACCCCAACCCAACACCACTGTGAATCAGCCTCCTTATATCAGAGAAAACCTTCAGTATTTGGATTTTGGAGATTGACTAACTTCACTTGGAATTATATTCTCCAACTTGATTTACCTGCAAATGCCATTATTTTATTCTCTCTTATTGCTGAGTAAAATTCCATTTTGTATATATACCACATTTTCTTTATCCACTCATCTACTGAGGGACATCTAGGTTGGTTCCACAACCTAGCTATTGTGAATTGTGCTGCTATAAATATTGAAGTGGCTGTGTCACTGTAATATGCTGTTTTTAAGTCCTTTGGGAATAGACCCAGGAGTGGGATGGCTGGGTCATAGGGTGGGTCCATTCCCAGTTTTTCAAGAAATCTCCATACTGCTTTCCATAACAGTTGCACCATTTTGCATTCCCACCAGCAATATATGAGTGTGCCTTTTTCCCCACATCCTCTCCAACATTTATTGTTGTTTGTGTCCTTAACAGCTGCCATTCTGACTGAAGTGAAATGAAATCATAGAGTAGATTTGATTTGCATTTCTCTAATTGCCAGCGATGTTGAGCATTTTTTCATGTATTTGCTGATTAATTGTGTATCTTTTTCTGAGAAGTCTTTTCAATTCCTTCGCCGATTTATTGATTGGGTTATTTGTATATTTTTGGTGTTAAGTTTTTTGAGTTCTTTATATATTCTACAAATTAGTGCTCTATCTGATGTGCATGTGTTAAATATTTGTTCCCAATTAGTTGGCTCTCTATTCACCTCACTGATTGTTTCTTTTGCTGAGAAGAAGCTTTTTAGTTTGAATCTATCCCATTCATTAATTCTTGATATTAATTCTTGTGCTACAGGATTCTTATTAAGGAACTTAGGGCATACTCCAACATGTTGGAAATTGGAGCTTACTTTTTCTTCTATTAGGTGTATTGTCTCTGGTCTAATTCCTAGGTCCTTGAGCCACTTTGAATTGGATTTTGTGCATGGTGAGAGATATGGGTTTAATTTCATTTTGTTGCATATGGCTTTCCAATTTTTCCCAGCACCATTTGTTGAAGAGGCTATTCTTTCTCCACTGTACATTTTTGGCACCTTTGTCTAATATAAAATAGCTGAAATTATATGTATTAGTCTCTGTGTTCTCAATTCTCTACCATTGGTCTACCAGTATATTTTGGTGCCAATACCATGCTGTCTTTGTTACTATTGCTCTGTAGTATAATTTAAAGTCTGGTATGGTGATGCCACCTGCTTCACTTTTCTTGCTAAGGATTGCTTTAGCTATTCTGGGTCTCTTATTTTTCCAGATGAATTTCATGACTGCTTTTTCTTTGAGGAATGTCATTGGGATTTTGATTGGAATTGCATTAAATCTGTATAATACTTTTGGTAGTATGGACATTTTGACAATATTAGTTCTACCTATCCAAGAACAAGTTAGGTCTTTCCATCTTTTGAAGTCTTCTATAATATCTTTTTTTAGTGTTCTATAGTGTTCATTATAGAGGTCCTTCACCTCTTTCATTAAATTGATTCCCAGATATTTTTTTTTTATGCTATTGTAAATGGGGTAGTTTTCATCATTTCCCTTTCAGAGTCTTTGTCGCTGATGTACAAAAATGCCTTTGACTTATGGGTAATGATTTTGTATCCTGCTACTTTGCCAAATTCATTTACTAGTTGTAAAAGTCTTCTGGTGGAGTTTTTTGGGTCTTCTAGGTATATTATCATGTCATCAGCAAATAGTGCTAATTTGAGCTCTTCTTTTCTTATCTGGATCCCTTTAATTTCTTTCGTCAGTCGAATTGATCTACCCAGTTTCAAGTACTATGTTAAATAGCAGTGGTGACAGGGGGCATCCCTGTCTTGTTCCAGTTTTTAGAGGAATTGCTTTCAATTTTTCTCCATTTAAGATAATGTTAGCTTGGGGCTTTGCATAAATAGCTTTTATGATGTTGAGATATGTTCCTGTTATTCTTCGTTTTTCTAGTGTTTTGAACATAAAGGAGTGTTGTATTTTGTCGAATGCTTTTTCTGCGTCTATTAAGATTATCATATGGTTATTATCTTTAAGCCTATTTATGTTTTGCTTTATGTTTACTGATTTCCAAATATTGAACCAACCTTGCATCCCTGGGATTATCCCCACTTGATCGTGGTGCACTATCTTTTTGATATGTTTTTGTATTTGATTTGCTAGAATTTTGTTGAGAATTTTTGCATCTATGTTCATTAAAGATATTGGCCTGAAGTTTTATTTCTTGGCTGTGTCTTTGCCTGGCTTTGGAATTAATGTAATTTTGGCCTCAGAGAAAGAGTCTGGGAGACCTCCCTCTTTTTCTATTTCTTTAAATAAGTTGAAGAGCATTGGTATTAGTTCTTCTTTTCCTCGGGACTTTTTCTTGATGTTAGCTTTTTGATGACATCTTCTATTTCCCTGATTGAAATTGATCTGTTTAAATTGTGTATAGCCTCCTGTTCTAGTTTTGGCAATTCATAAGACTCTAGAAATCTGTGGATGCATTCAGTATTTTCTATTTTATTAGAGTACAAGTTTTCAAAGTAACAATTACCTTTTGTATATCTGAGGTGTTTGTTGTGATATTTCCTTTTTCATCACGGATGTTAGAAATTTGAGTTTTTTCTCTTCTTCTTTTTGTTAGTGTCGCTAAATGTCTGTCAATGTTATTTATTTTTTCAAAGAACCAACTTTTAGTTTTTTCAATTCTTTGAATTGTTTCTTTAGTCTCAATTTCATTAATTTCAGCTCTGATTTTAATTATTTCCTGTATTCTACTACTTTTTAAAATATTTATTTATTTGTTTTAGTTGTACACAATACGTTTATTTGTACATGGTGCTGAGGGTCGAACCCAGGCCATGCGTGTGCTAGGCGAGCACTCTACCACTGAGCCACAACCCAAGCCCTCTTCTACTACTCTTCATGTTGATTTGTTCCTCTTTTTCTAGTGCTTTGAGGTGTGATATTAAGTCATTTATTTGTTGGGTTTTTTTGTTGTTGTTGTTGTTGTTGTTGTTGTTTTAAGGAATGAACTCAGTGCAATGAATTTTCTTCTTACTGCTGCCTTCATAGTGTCCCAGAGATTTTTATATGTTTTGTCTGTGTTTTCATTCACCTCTAAGAAATTTTAAATCTCCTCTTTGTTGTCTTCTTCAACCCCTTGTTCATTCAGAAGCATGATGTTTAGCTTCCAGTTGTTAGAATAGTTTTTTTTTTTTTTGTTTGTTTGTTTCTTGTTTTGTCATTGATTTCCAATTTCGTCCCATTATGGTCTGGTAGAATGCAGGGTAGTATCTCTACTTTTTTATATTTGCTGAGATTTGCCTTGTGGCATAATATATGGTCTATTTTGGAGAAGGAGCCATGTGCTGCTGAGAAGAAAGTGTATTCACTCACTGAGGGATGAAATAGTCTGTATATGTCCATTAGGTCTAAGTTATTAATTGTTTTAATGAGACCTACAGTTTTTTTATTTAGCTTTTGTTTAGATGATCTATCCATTGGTGAGAGAGGTGTATTGAAGTCCCCTAGAATAATTGTGTTGTGGTCTATTTTACTCTTGAACTTGAGAAGAGTTTGTTTGATGAATGTAGGTGCCCCATTATTTGGGGCATATAGATTTATAATTGCTATATCTTGTTGATGAACAGTTCCCTTAAGTAGTTAGAAATATCCAACTTTGTCCCTTTTGATTAGCTTTGGCTTGAAGTCTACCTTATTTGATATGAGAATGGAAACCCCTGCTTGATTCTGCAGGCCATGTGAGTGATAAGACTTTTCTAGCCTTTTGCCTTCAGTCTATTGATGTCTTTTTCTATGAGGTGGGTTTCTTGGAGACAGCAGATTGTTGGGTCGTTTTTTTTAATCCAGTCTGACAATCTGTGTCTTTTGAATGGTGAGTTTAAGCCATTAACATTCAGGGTTATTACTGAGATGTGATTCTTATTCCCATCCATTTTTCTTTGTTTATGGTATTTAACTTGATTTATTTTCTCCTCTGGTTGGTATTTCCTTTAGTTTAATATCTCCCTTTGTTGATTTTCATTGTTATTATTGTTTTCTTCTTCATGGAATATTTTGCCCAGGATGTTCAGAATTGATGGCTTTCGAGTTGTGAAATCTTTTAACTTTTGTTTATCATGGAAAGTTTTTATTTAATCTTCAAATCTAAAGCTCAATTTTGCTGGGTATAAGATTCTTGGTTGACATCCCTTTTCTTTCAGAGCTTGAAATATGCTATTCCAGGATCTTCTAGCTTTTAAAGTCTGGGTTGAAAAATCTGAATATAGTCTGATTGGTTTTCCCCATATGTAATCTGCTTCCTTTCTCTTGTGGCTTTTAATATTCTCTCCTTGGTCAGTATATTAGACATTTTCATTACAATGTGTCTTGGTGAGGACCTGTTGTGATTTTGTATGTTTGGTGTTCAGTAAGCCTCTTGCACTTAGTTTTCCCATTCATTCCTCAAGTTTGGAAAATCTTCTATTATTTCATTGAATACATTACTCATTCCTTTGGCTTGGAACTCTGCACCTTCCTCCACCCCAATCACTCTTAAATTTGGTCTTTTTATGTTGTCCCATATTTCTTGAATGTTCTGTTCTTGATTTCTTAAAATTTTTGCTGTGTAATCTACATTTTTCTCCATGGTATATATTTTGTCTTCGTTATCTGAGGTCCTTTCTTCCAAATGGTCTAATCTGTTGGTGATGCTTTCAACTGATCATTTAGTTTACTTTATTGCTTCTTTCATATCCAGAATTTCTGTTTGGTTTCTCTTTAGAACCTCTATCTTCCTATTGAAGTAATCTTTTGCTTCCTGTATTTCTTTTTGGAGTTCCTTATCAAAATGATCTTTTACCATTTGTATTTGCTCCCTTCTATCATTTTTGAGTTTGTTCTTAAGTTCCATAAACATTTGGAATATGTAATTTCTGAATTCCATCTCTGGCATTTGACCAACTGTGCTTGCCATGGAATCTTCTGAGGAGATATGTTGATTTGTTTGAGTCACTTTCTTCCCTTGTTTCTTCATATTGCTTGTGTGATTTTTCTTCTAGCGCTGTAGAACCTCGACTATTTTGTTTTTACCTTAAATCCTATGATGCTCCTATAGTACAATGCTATCAGATCCCCTTATAAATACTTTACACTTTAAAACCAAACACTTACTATTCAGATAATCCCAGTTTGATCACGATGTACAGATTTAGTTAACTCGGATATTGTCTCCAATTTACTCTGTATGTTTGTGATGGGTTTTATAGTTTCAATTATTGGACACAGAGGTGATAAGTTTAGGAATAAGGAAGTGAGGGTATTGGGTTGATCTTTCTAAGGAAGTGTGAAAAGAGAATTCTATGGAAGTGGTTTAATATCATAAGACAAGAGAAGAAAGAGAGTGAATGATTTAGTGGAAAGACCGATTTATATATATGCCAAACTTATTCAACCATTGTGAGAAGAAAAAAAAAAAGATGGAAAAGCAAAAAAGAAGAAGAAGAAAGAGGGGAAAAAGAGAGAGAGATGACAAAGAAGTAGGGATCAGTGTAAAATAGAGGAAAGAGAAAGTGAGAAAAAAAAGAGAGAGAATAAATTATACATAACACCACTTTGCTGTATAATTTATTTGCCCCAGTTCTCAAAATCCCAATTTCTGCATATAACTTGTTTTCACCTCTGTTGAGAATGCAATGGTAGGGTGTAAATATAAAAGTTGAGGGAAGAAGAAAGGAGACAATAGTGAGAAGGAAGAAAAGAAAGAAAGAAAAGAGCAATAAAAGCGAACAAACAAACCCACAATCAAACAACAACATCAACAAAAAAAAAAAAAAATAGAAAGAAAACCAAACTCTAACCCAGGAATAAATCTCAGGAATAGATCTCAGTCAAGCAGCGCCCTGTGAAGTCCTTCTTTTTTTCCCTTCCAGTTTAAGCCAGTTGTCCTGGATCACATCCAGGCAGTTACTGAGAACCTGGAAAGCTTGCAGAGCAGGGCATGTTCTCCGGCTGTCCTGTTGTGGGATCGCTTTTCTGCCGTTGGCAGGCTGGAATGTCTGCCAGTGGGGGCCTACCTAGGATGCTTGCAGGCCAGGGCTTTTTCTGCTGGGGTCCCACGTTGGGATGGTGTCTCCACGGTGGACAAGCTGGGAAAGTCCTCTGTAGGGCCCAGCTCGAAATCTTGCAGGCCAGGACTTTTTCCACTGGGGTCCTGCACTGGGATCACCTCTCTGTGAATCTACCAATGGCTTCTGACTCAACCAGAAGTTTTTTCCACTGTATTAGCTATCATGATTTCATGTATTTACCTCTCTTATATTCTGTGGATGTTGTCAAAGTTCTCTATGTCTTTTCCTCACTCACATGAGTTACTGGGCATATCCCTCTGACCTTAAGATGCCAGAACTATTGTGGTTCTTCTAAAACTGCAAGCAATATAATATAATGGAGGTAGTATAGTAATTAAGAATATGAGTACAGGATTAAACCAACCTGGATTTGAAATTAAGTTCTGTGACTTACTATATTCCAACCCTAAAAGTTTACTTGATTTCTCAGTCTCATTTTTCTCATTTATAAAATGGAATAAATAATAACACCTCCATCAGAGAATTATTTAGGGGTTTTAATGAAATATTAAATGTTAAAAACAGAATGACTATGAAAAGAGTACTCAAAATGTAATAATTTTACTATTTTTAGGTATTATAATAAAGATGGAATAAAGAAGAAAATAACTGGATCCTTTGGAATTAAAATTTTATTTGTTATACCTTAGAAATTGAGAAACTAGGTAAAACATGCTTTAGTTCCAGTAACTATGGGAGCAACCAAATGATCTTTGAAACTACTATAATAAAATGAAGCTAAACACAGACCAGACATATAAATTTGTATCTAATTCTGCCTTTTTATTATTAGCATTGAATGGTTTCGCTGTCCTACAACCTATCATATTTTCAGCTAAAGCCAAATTCTAAGACAGAGATAACTAAACATATCAAAATGAATAAGGTGGATAATGGGAGTAGAATAATAAAATATTAATAGTTACCATATTGCTAATAAACAGGCTAGAGCTCAACCATCAGGCTCATAGACTTCTGTTTCCTCTTCAGAGTATCTAAGTTTTGGCTGAGGACCCTACATGTTGGCCATACAAAACTTTCCACCTGGCTGCTGGAATTTAATAGACCTCTTTAACAAAGGTCTATCCAAGAAGCAGGAAAGCAGATGCCTCAGGAAAAGACAGCTCCATATTTTCATCCCTCAAACCAAGGACCTAGTCTGGGATCTAACTTTGAGTTCTTCATAGCTCTCTTGGCATTTGAAGAATAAATAGAGTAACAAGGAAGCATGATAAATACAAAATTTCATTCTCCCAAGATAGACAGAGTGTCAAGAGGCACGACTAGGTAAAGGGATGTTGAACCCTGCACCTCAAGTCAATTTCCGGCATGCTGTTAGCCCAAGCAATGCTCCACATATCTTTATATCATAACATTCACCCTGGGAATATTAGTATTGCTCTACTGCAAACAGTCTCTCTAGTATTGTAGCAAATGCCAGATGTGAACAAAGGATTCTATTTTTTTCTGCAAATATTTATGTTGCATAGGCAACTTAGATGCTCCCATAGCAACCCAGCTAGTTCTTAGAAATAATTAAACATTAGCCTTATGCAACGCACTAGACTGGCTCACTGCACAGAAGCCAAGTCATATACATGGTATGGTTCAATCTGAGATTGGAACCCAGATCTCTTAATCCATTTTCAGAATCTTTTTCTACTATCCCACTCACTATTTCATGAGTTAGTAACCTTCTAAGTGTTTTATGGAAAAATATGTGTTCTGGTAAAGGGAGGGAATATGGCTGTTGCTAGCTATTTCATCCCAAGCAGAGAGGGTGCACAGGAGTATCTGTCAAGTGCTACAGAAGTAGCAGTTGGAACATTCTTGGCCCCAGATGGTGTGTTCAAGCAGCAGGAAGTTAAGCATAGGATGAAAATTTGTTCCGCTTTCTAAACATGCTAATCTAAATCCTAGCTCTTCAGGCATTGGAGAGGGGTAACTAGGTGAAGATATTCCCTGTGGGTTGCAGGTCTGTGGATTCACTCATCAGATTATTTAGTTTTGAAAGAAAACATGAACCTGAAGACATTAACTAGGGTCAAGAAAATTTCAAGGTTAAGGGGAATATAAATGTAGCAGTAATAAAGTTTGGTATGTATTGGGCATCATAAAATCACAAAAGTAAAAAGCACTGTGAAGAGGTAATCCAGTGGTAAGCTAGTCTATTGATGTGACTTGAGAAGATAAAAATAACAAATAAAGGATTAAATGCCCTAGATGGGGGCAAAGGTAGTAGTGGTTTACACGCTTTGGGCTGTCTTCTCAGTCCACAAACTTTGTCAATATAAACTTCATCACCTACCTCCCAGCAGAGGTAGACACCTAACTCAAGTGTAGCCAACTCGGAATGACCAGCATTCAATCACAATTTCTCTCCCAGAAGTTTAAACACAGAGAGTGAGAGTGTGGAGATTAAGCAAAGTAGTTTTGTTTTGTTTTCATGTTTTGTTGTATAAATTTGAGGTATACAAATTGATCTTTTGATATACATATATAGTAATCCACTACGTAGTCATGTTTGTGTCAAGAACAGACTACATATAATATGGAGGGTTTATAAGATTACAATAGAGCTAAAAAGTTACTATTACTTAGTGGTGTCTAGCCATCTTAATATCATAGGTGCAATGTATTATTCTTGTGTATGTGGTGATTCTAAAATAAACAAACTTAACATACTGTCAGTCATATTGAAATACAACACACACAATTGTATATAGTACATATATTTTAAAACAATAATGAACAACTATGTTACTGGTTTATATATTTACTTTACCACAAATTTTAATTGTTGTTTTATTGTATACTAATTCTGCTTATAAAACTTATTAAATGTATGTCCCAAAAATCCAAATGCTGAATGTTTTCTTGGATATAAGCAGGTTGATTCACAGTGAGGTTGGGATGGGGAGAATAGGAGGATTAGAGAAACACTAGAAAGGTCAGTGGGGAGGAAAGAAAAGGGAAGGGGCAAGGGGGTAAAAAAATGAAAAAAAAAAGATGGTAGAATGAGATGGATATCATTACCTTAAGTGCATGTATGAAGACATGAATGGTGTGAATATATATGTATACAACCAGAGATATGTAAAAATGTGCTATATATGAATAATATGAATTGTAATGCATTCTGCTGTCATATATAACAACTTCGAATAAAAAAAATTATTAAATGTAAAATAGCCTCAGGTAGGTCCTTCAGGAGGTACTCCAAAAAGATGCATTGTTATCATAGGAAATGATGGCTCTATGCATTTTATTATCCCTAAAGAAAACATGAACCTGAAGACATTAACTAGGGTCAAGAAAATTTCAAGGTTAATAGGAATATAAATGTAGCAGTAATAAAGCTTGGAAGTTGGAAGACTGTAGCTGCCTGATGCTGTTGCTTGCAGCTACGACGCCGCAGGAGAAAATTCGGAGGCAGGATGAAAATGAAAAAAAGGTCTTTTATTCTTCTTCTCTCTGAGGCTTCAGCAACCTCTCCAACTCCAACCACTCTAAATGCGACCACCAACTTCAACCACCAACTTCAATCACCCCACAACCACCAACTCTAACTAACCTCACCCGGTTATATACATTTTGCCTTCACAAGGACAAGTGCTTACAGCTTGAGCTTACAGGTGCGTCACACAGTGTTCACGGGCATACAAAGATTCTTTGATAAATGTATGAATATCAGGTGGAACTTGAACATCTTTTATGGCTCTCAGCTAACCGCAAACTTAGCTATCTCTTGATTAGGGCTCCTTCATTTCCCCCCTTTTGTTTTAAAAGAGGGGATGGTCTAGGACGTCCATCTGCAACCAACATTCTTACCCGTTATCAGATAATCAAGGCTGTGCCCTTGACTCCTGTCTTAGGTTGATATGTCAGCCACATGAGACTGTCCTGTGCGACTGTGCCTGTCATAGGTTGTCCCCCTCTGGGGATCTTACCCATCATAGGCTAACCAGCCATTCAATCAAGCCCTTCAGGATCGACTGTGTGTGTTGACTAACAGCCGTCCGATTGTGAGGAGATGCTGCGGTTTTAAGGCGACAAGCTTACTGCTGACGAGCCAAGTTTCCATAGCGTATCAAGTTATTTAAACAAATCAGCTGCCCTAAGTTTCATCAATTAATGCACTGAGTTCTCTAGACAAATAGCCACAAGGCATTGTCCCAAAATGTCCCAAACAATGAAAAATCAAAATGTCCATTAGTTATAACACATTGATTCAGGAGGCCCCATGCATGCAGAGCAGAGGCCACACTGCTGATGAGGTTGTTTGATGATTGAGCAGCAGGGATGCTTGCAGCGACCGTGATCCCTGCAGTTGTAGCAGCAGCCGTCTTTTTTATGTCTGGACAATGCCACCGGCAAATCTTCAGGGCCTGCTACCTAGAAACTGAAGCATCAATCATTAGAGAAAAGGCAGTGCTATTCCAGCACTGAGTCAAGAGGCGAGTTGTCAAACTAAAAAATAGAATTATTAGATTAGAAAATTAAAGTTGATCTCTGCTTATACACATTGCTGCTTGAGCTTCCACAAACATAAGCAGGCAAAATATCACATTCAGAACAAATAAAAAAAAAGACTGAGGGTATTTACTGCATTAAAGATAGATTAAAGAAAAGCTAAAAGCACTTTGGAAAAATAATTTGTTAGCTGGAACCCCCGAGTCTCTGCATACACAGCAACCTTCTATAAAATTACCTGTTGAAATAATTCAAATTAATCAGCTATTAAACAAATGAAGTTAATAACAAATAAACAATCCCATGTCAAAACACCAAAATATCAGGTTATACAGCACTAGTCATATTCTTCGCTAAAGAGAAGTCCCCGGGACACCCATAAATCAAAATTGAAGGTACCTTCACTTATTAAATTGATTATCCAACTTAAATGAATTAAAGTTAATTTGATTCATATCTATATATATTTTTAATAATTTTTCTATATTAATTTTCATAAGCACTTTGTTATTTGTGACATCACACTGAACAGACGCACATACAAACATATAATTGTGACATCACATTAACATGAAATTTAGACAAATGCACAGACATAAAGACATATATAAAAGAAAAAATAACAATTGTGTGCACACTAAAGAGAGATCTTCTCGTCCCAGCCGGGAAGAATGAAACTTAAGTTGTGACTTCATTGGAGGACTCTTTTAAGGGAATCATTCCATACCTTCATCTTGGTCCTCTTGATTTTGTACTTGTTTATTTAATCGTGATTCCTTAACAACTTCATCTTGATCCCTTTGATTTGGTACCTGTTTTATTAATCTAGATGGTATCCATATTGGGGAAGATTGGTGCTTTGGAAAAGCACAAACAGATCCTCTCCCCCAAAATAATACTGGGTCTGGACCCTTCCACGTACCTGAAATAACATCCTTCTAGTAAACCAAAGGTTTATGTTGTTGGTGTGGGCTCCAGTGTCTATCTCCAGCCGAATATCCATTAGAAACTAAAGTTAAGAAATTTAGGGTAAACAGGGCAACTGCCAATCTGTCCTTAGGATTTTTCCAGTTTCCTTCTTTTTGCTTTAATAACATATTTTTGAGTATCTGATTTGCTCGTTCAATTATTCCTTGTCCCTGAGGATTATAAGCAATACCTGTTTTGTGGATTATATTGAATTTTGTACAAAATTGTTTGAAGGATGTGGATGTATATGCAGGGCCATTATCTGTTTAAGCATTTTAGGGATGCCCAATGCAGCAAAAGCTTGCAGACAATGAGATATAGTATCTTTAACTTTTTCTCCAGCATGTAAGGAAGCAAAAATCATGCCTGAGCATGTATCTATGGTGACATGAATAAATCGCAATTTTCCAAAACTTTGCTCATGAGTGACATCCATCTGCCACAAATGATTGGGCATCAAACCTCGTGGGTTAACCCCATAATGTGGATTGGGCAAATATGTTACACAAGATGGACAATCCTTCACAATTCGATGAGCTTGCTCCTTTGTGATTTTAAACATTTGTCTTAAAGTAGTGCTATTGATGTGGAACTGGAAATGAAATAAGGTAGCCTGTTGTACTGTAGTAAATATAAAAATTGTTTTTGTGAGGGCATCAGCCTTTTGATTACCTTCATGGAGAGGACCAGGCAGATTAGTATGAGCTCTGATATGTCCTATAAATAAAGGTTCTTTACATTCCCATAGAAGGTTTTCAATTTGAAAAAACAATTTAAAGGCTGGAGTATGTGGTGCTATTGGTCCTGCTAGCTCCAATTTAGGGACAGCATGGACAATATAATGGCTGTCTGAGAAAATATTCATAGGCTGTTCTTTAAAATTTTCTAGAGCTATTATAATAGCTTCGAGTTCCACTAATTGGGCTGATTTTTGACCAGTAATATGAATTATATTTTCATTCTGAGTGACTACCGCAGCAGTACCGTTAGAGGACCCATCTGTAAATACATTTAATGCCTTAGGAATAGGTTGATTTTTTATTACCTGTGGAAGTATAATAGGATGATTAATACAAAAAGATAATATAGGAGACTTAGGAAGATGGTCATCAAAATTTGCAGAAGTAGAGCATCTAGCTATAGCCCAATCATTATCATTGAAGCATAAATATTCAACCTGTGATGATGAATAAGGAGTAACAATAGTAGCGGGATGAATTCCAAATATTTTAGTAGAAGTCTTAAGTCCTTGAAGAATAAGTTTAGCCACCATGGAGGTATAAGACTCAATTGTAATTTTAGGAGAAACAGGCAAATGTATCCATAATATAGGTCCCTGTTGCCAAAATATTCCTGTGGGTGTATATTGTGAAGAAATAATAATCAATATTAGTGGTTGAGCAAAATCAAATCTATCACAATGGGATCTTTCAATGGCCTTTTCTACTAATTTTAAAGCTTCCCTAGCATCAGGAGTTAATGTTCGCGGTGAAGATGGATCAGGGTTCCCGCGAAGGATATCAAATAAGGGTTTTAATTGTCCAGTAGTGAGGATTAGTGTAGGGCGAAGCCAATTAATGTCTCCCAGTAGTTTTTGGAAATCATTGAGGGTGGTCAAATGTTCTTTATTTATTTAAATTTTGGGGGTTCTAACAAAGGTATCCATGATTTTAAATCCTAAATATAATATGGGTGATCTGCTTTGAACTTTTTCTTCTGCTATATATAATCCGTATTTTTTTTTTTTTTAATTTTCTGTTATCTCATTAAATATAGTAAATAAGATTTCTTGATTAGGGTGAGCAAGCAAAACATCATCCATGTAGTGTAGACACATGAGGTTTTGATGTTTGTTTTTAATGGGCTGGATAGCTTTGTCCACACATATTTGACATATAGAGGGGCTATTAGCCATTCCCTGTGGTAATACTTTCCATTGATATCTTTTATCAGGGTCGTTATTATTGATAGAAGGGATTGAAAAAGCAAACCTGGGGGCATCCAGAGGGTGTAGGGAAATGGAAAAGAAACAATCCTTTATATCAAGAGTTATAAAATGGAAATTTTTTGGAATAGCTACAGGATTAGGAGGTCCAGGTTGGGTAGGGCCCATAATTTGCATGGTTTTATTAATTTCCCTGAGGTCATGTAACAATCTCCATTTTCCAGATATTTTCTTGATTACAAATATGGGAGAATTCCAGGGAGAGGTGGAAGGCTCTATGTGTCCTGCTTCTAAGTGTTCTTTAATTAATAGGTGGGCTGCTTGTAATTTTTCTTTAGATAGTGTCCACTGAGGGACCCAAACTGGCTTATCAGAAAGCCATGGTATTTTTAAAATTGTTTTCTCAGTGGCCCCTAGAAAAAATTTCCTTTGCCCTTTTTACGATGATTCAGATTTTTATTTTTAACACCTACAGGCTTGGTTGCTAGGTGTAGCCCCATTTTTGATGTAGAATATCTCTTCCCCATAGGGTAACTGGCAAGCTGGTCAAAACATAAGGTTGGAATGTACCTTTATGCCCTTCATTATCTTCCCAATTTAAGGCTACAGCACTTTGTGCTGGGGTGTTAGTATATCCCAAGCCTCTTAAACTGGTTGAGGCTTTCTGCAGAGGCCAGTGCTTGGGCCATTGTTGTAGATTTATGATGGAAGAGTCAGCCCCAGTATCAATCAGCTCTTCCATCTCTATACCTTGAATTTTTATTTTGCACATAGGACTCCGTGAACAATCCTGAACCCAGCAAGCATAGGTCCTGAGCCAGTGGAACCAAATCCTCTATTGTTCCTATTCTCTGGCATACTCTTGAAAGAGTTGTGGAAACTGGGAAGGAGAAGCAGCTGAGCAATTCTATCTCCTTGGTTTACAGAGATAATGCCTCTAGGTGAACTCAGCACTATTTTTCTCTCTCCTTGGTAATCGGAGTCTGTAATACCTGGTGTTAATTGAAAGCCTAATAAGCTTTTAGAACTTTGCCCAAGGATTAGTCCCATAGTCCCTGAGGGAAGAGGTCCTCTGTCTCCCGTAGGAATCAGTTGAACCCCCATTTCAGGTGTTAGCACTATCTGGGCGGTGGAACAGAGGTCTAGTCCTGCACTTCCTCTTGTCCCTCTGACAAGGGAGTTAATGGGTAGGAGGGATTGTGAGGAGGAATCATCTGGATTTGAGGACATTCCTCCTCTAATGCCTCGTACACTTGTGGGCCCTGGGGCATTGGGCACTGTTCCCTGTTTTTTGAAATCCTGGACAAATAATTTCCATAAAGATCATATCTGGAACGGCACTGATTGGCCCAATGTGTACCCTATTTACACCTGGGGCATCAGCCTGGGGCAGAGTATGAGCTTGATCTTATTTCTCTTGGGGGATATTGTCTAGAATATCCTGGTTGATTATGATAATTTTGTCTGGAATATCCTGATTGATTTCTAGGTTGAGCCCTTGTAAAATTTTGAGGGGAAGAATCTCTCATTGCTGCAGCAATTATGTTGCCTGTGACAAAGGCCTCATTAATGTCTTTACACAATCTGATATAAATTGATGAGTCTTTTTTTATTTTTCCAGGGCTTTATTGCATCCTGGCAATATTTATTAGCATTCTCGTATGCCAATTGGATGACTAGGGGCATTGCTTGCTCAACTTCCCCAAAAAATCTGCTTGCTGTTCTTAAGAGTCTGTCTGCAAAATCAGCATATGGTTCATTAGGCCCCTGTATTACTTTTGATAGGCTGCCCTGCAAATCACCTGTTCCTGATAAGGTCTTCCAGGCTTTAACAGCGGCCATGTATATCTGGGCATACACACCGGGGTCGTATGTTACCTGGATTTGTAGTTCGGTGAACTGTCCTTCACCTGTTAGCATATCTACATTACGTTCTGGGAAACCTGCTACAGCATTTCTCTTTGCTGCTTCTAAACAAAGTTCCTGGAACTGAGTCTTCCAGATTAGGTATTGTCCCCCACTCAATACTGCCTTGCATAACCCCTTCCAGTCTGAGGGGGCTAAGAATAGAGTGTTAAGGGACTCTATCATACTCAACATGAAGGAAGCTTGAGGCCCATAGGTCATTATCGCCTCTTTAAAATTTTTTATTGTTCTTTTTTTGTCTTTTTTTTTAGATTATTTATTTACTTATTCATAATGCACAAATATATCATCTTTTTACATACAACTGCTTGTATACAAAGTATATAAGTACCATTCAGATCTTTAATCATGCATTTAGGATAGTGATATCCATCTCATTCAACCACCATTTTCCCCCCTTTTCTCCCCCTACTCCCTCCTCTTGCCCTCCCTTTCCTTTGACCATTCTAGTGTTCTTCTAATCCTATGTACCCCCATCCAATCACACTGTGAACTAACCTCCTTATATCAGAGAAAACATTTGGTGTTTGGATTTTTGAGATTGACTAATTTCACTTAGCATCATATTCTCCAACTTCATCCATTTACCTGCAAATGCCATTATTTTATTCTCTCTTATTGCTGAATAAAATTCCATTTTGTATATATACCACATTTTCTTTATCCACTCATCTACTGAGGGACATCTAGGTTGGTTCCACAACCTAGCTATTATGAATTGTGCTGCTATAAACATTGAAGTGGCTGTGTCACTGTAATATGCTGTTTTTAAGTCTTTTGGGAACAGACCCAGGAGTGGGATGGCTGGGTCATAGGGTGGTTCCATTCCCATTTTCCCAAGAAATCTCCATACTGCTTTCCATAGCGGTTGCACCATTTTGCAATCCCACCAGCAATGTATGAGTGTGCCTTTTTCCCCACATCCTCTCCAACATTTATTGTTGTTTGTGTTCTTGATAGCTGCCATTCTGACTGGGGTGAAATGAAATCTTAGAGTAGTTTTGATTTGCATTTCTCTAATTGCCAGAGAGGTTGAGCATTTTTTCATGTATATGTTGATTGATTGTATATCTTCTTCTGAGAAGTGTCTTTTCAGTTCCTTAGCCCATTTATTGATTGGGTTATTTTCTCTTTTGGTGTAAAGTTTTTTGAGTTCTTTATATATTCTAGAAATTAGTGCTCTAACCGATGTGCATGTATTAAATATTTGTTCCCAATTAGTTGGCTCTCTATTCACCTCACTGATTGTTTCTTTTTCTGAGAAGAAGCTTTTTAGCTTAAATCTATCCCATTCATTAATTCTTGGTAATAGTTCTTGTGCTACAGGATTCTTATTAAGGAACTTGGGGCCTAATCAGACATGTTGGAAATTGGAGCTTACTTTTTTTAGTAGGCGCATTGTCTCAGATCTAATTCCTAGGTCCTTGATCCACTTTGAATTGAGTTTTGTGCATGGTGAGAGATACAAGTTTAATTTCATTTTGTTGCATATGGATTTCCAGTTTTCCCAGCACCATTTGTTGAAGAGGCTATCCTTTCTCCACTGTACATTTTTTGCACCTTTGTCTAATATAAGATAACTGAAATTATATGTATTAGTCTCTGTGTCCTCAATTCTGTACCATTGGTCCACCCGTCTGTTTTGGTGCCAATACCATGCTGTTTTAGTTACTATTGCTCTATAGTATAATTTAAAGTCCGGTATGGTGATGCCCCCTGCTTCACTTTTCTTGCTCAGGATTGCTTTGGCTATTCTGGGTCTCTTATTTTTCCAGATGAATTTCATGATTGCTTTTTCTATTTCTTTGAAAAATGACATTGGAATTTTGATTGGAATTTTGATTTAAAATCTAGGGATTGGTGGTACCTTTGCCCATTTTCATTTTTGAATACTGGCAGGTCCTGATGTTCCTGCGGTTTTTGGTATTTGAGGGCACATAAGCGCTCAGAAAGGCCGTTAGTCTCTGCCTCAAGAGCACGCATACACCCAGAAATACTCCTCATTGTTTCTGTGAGGGATTCTACCCATGAGGGCACAAAATATTCCTCCGCTTGATGGTCCTTTCTCCTTTTTAATTTCTTTTTGTTCTTTTTATTGGAGACTGTGCTCCCAAAATCACTTTTTGATTCCTCTTCACTACTACTTTTATAGTTCCTAACTGGCTTAGTGGAGGAGGCTGTACTTTCATGATTATTTGGCTCCTTCTTACTACTATCACTTTTACCGGTATCCTTGAGTTTCAGCTTCTAAGGAGAGTACATACTCTTCGGCTAATTTCAATAAGTTTCTGATGGCTTTTGCAGCTCTTACTTTTGAATTTACACCACTACTCTTCTTACCTGTATTAACTGACTCAGAGGCTATGCTTTCTTGATCACTTTCCTCACTATCCACTGAGTCAGCGTTATTGAAAATTCATCCATGGCTTTTATTATCTGGCTTTTTGTTATTTTTGCACCCATTTTTTAAAATTTCTTAGCTAAAATAATTCACATCAAGAAAGCCTGCACTACAGAACAGTCTTGGCAAAATATTCCACGAGGAGGAAATAAAAAACAACAATGAAAATGTTCAAAGGGAAGAACTACGATAAAGGAAAAACCTACCAAAGGAGAATCCAAGTCACGCTAAATGCCAAAAATAAAAATAAAAATAAAAAAGACTGGTAATATAAATCATGTCTAAATAATAAACCTGAAAAGTTAATGGACTAAACTCACCAATTAAAAGACATAGGCTAATAGATTGGATTTAAAAAAAAATACCCAACAATATGTTGCCTTCAAGACACACATCTCATAGAAAAAGAAACACACAGACTGAAGGTGAAAGGATGGGATAAAATATTCCATTCACACGGTTTATGTAAGCAAGCAGGGGTCTCCATCCTCATATCAAATAAAGCAGACTTCAAGCCAAAGTTAATCAAAAGAGATAAACATGGACATTTCATACTGCTTAAGGGAATCATACATGAACAAGACATAACTGTTATAAATATATATGCCCCAAATAATGGAGAATCTATGTTCATCAATCAAACTTTTCAAGAGTCAAATAGACCACAACACAATAATTCTAGATGACTTTAAAACAACTCTTTTACCACTACATAGATCTTTCAAACAAAAGCTAAACAAAGAAATTATAGAACTCAATAATACAATCAAAACATAGATTTAACTTACATATATAGAGTATATTACCCATCAACAAGCCAATACACTTTCTTCTCAACAGCACATGGATTATTCTCTAAAATAGACCATATATTATGCCATAAAGCAACTCCAAGAAAATATTTAAAAAGTAGAGATACTACCCTGCATTCTATCAAATCATAATGGAATGAAATTAGAAATCAGTGATAAAATAAAAACAAAAGTTACTTCAACACCTGAAGACTAAATAATATGTTACTGAATGAACAGTGGGTTGCAGAAGACATCAAGAAGGAGATTAAAAAATTCTTACAGGTAAATGAGAACACCATTACAACATATCAAAATCTCTGGGACACTATGAAGGCAGTACTAAAAGAAAAGTTCATTGCATGGAGTTCATTCCTTCAAAGAAGAAAAAGTCAACAAATAAGTGAACTAACATTACACCTCAAAGCCGTAGGGAAAAAAAGAACAAAATCAACCCCAACAGAATTAGAAGACAGGGAATAATTAAAATCAGAGCTGAAATTAATGAAATTGAAACAAGAAAAACAATTGAAAAAATCGACAGAACAAAAAGTCGGTTCTTTGAAAAAATAAATAAAATCAAAAAACCATTAGCTATGCTAACAAAGAAAAGGAGAGAGAAAAATTAACTTATCAATATCTGTGATGAAAATGAAAAATCATGATGGACACTACAGAAATACAAAAGATAATTAGAAATTATTTTGAAAATTTATACTCAATAAAATAGAAATATCAAAGGCATCCACAAATTCCTAGAAACATACGATATGCCCAGACTAAATGAGGATGATATACACAATTTAAATAGATTAATTTCAAGAAAAGAAATAGAGGATGCCATCAAAAACCTACCAACCAAGAAAAGCCAAGGACCATATGGATACACAGCCGAGTTCTACAAGACCTTTAAAGAAGAACTAACACCAATACTTCTCAAACTATTTCAGGAAATAGAAAAAGAAGGAACACTTCCAGACTCATTCTATGAGGCCAATGTCACCCTGATTCCAAAACCAGACAGAGACATCAAAGAAAGAAAACTTCAGACCAATATCTCTAATGAATGTAGATGCAAAACTTCTCAATAAAATACTGGCAAATCAAATACAAAAACATATCAAAATGATAGTGCATCATGATCGAATGGTGCATTCCATGGATGCAAGTTTGGTTCAACATAAGGAATTCAATAAATGTAATTCATCACATCAATAGACTCAAAGATAAAAATTATATGATCATCTCAATAGACACAGAGAAAACATTTGAAAAAATACAGCACCCCTTCATGTTCAAAATGCTATAAAATCTAGGGATAAAAGGAACATACCTCAATATCATAAAGGCCATCTATACTAAGTCCCAGGCCAACATGATCTTAAATGGAGAAAAATTTAAAGCATTACCTCTAAAAACTAGAACAAGACAGGAATGCCTTCTTTCACCACTCCTATTTAACATAGTTCTTGAAGCCCTAGCCAGAGCAATTAGACAGACAAAAGAAATAAAAGGGATACAGATAGGAAAAGAAGAACTCAAGTTATCACTATTTGCATATGATATGATTCTATACATAGAAGATCCAAAAAATTCCACCAGAAATCCTCTAGAATAAATGAATTCAGCAAAGTAACTGGATATAAAATCAACACACATAAATCAAAGGCATTTCTGTACATCAGCAACAAATCCTCAGAAAGAGAAACTAGGAAATCCACCCAATTTACTATAGCCTCAAAAAAATACTTTGGAATCTACATAAGAAAATAAGTGAAAGACATCTACAATGAAAACTACAGCACACTAAAGAAAGAAATTAAAGAAGATCTTAGAAGATGGAAAGAACTACCTTGTTCATGGATAGGTAGAATTAATATTATCAAAATGACCATTCTTCCAAAAGCACTATACAGTTTCAAGACAATCCCAATCAAAATCCCAATATCATAGAAATAGAAAAAGCAATCATAAATTAAAATCCAATCAAAAGCTATCATAAATCAAAAATCCTCATAGAAATAGAAAAAGCAATCATAAAATTCATCAGAAAAATAAGAGACCAGGATAGCCAAAGCAATTCTTAGCAAGAAGAGTGAATCTGGTGGCATTACTATTCCAGACCTTAAATTGTATTACAAAGCAATAGCAACAAAAGCAGCATGTTATTGGCACCAAAATAGACCAGTAGACCAATAGTACAGAATAGAAGACACAGAGACTAGCCCACCCATCTACAGTTATCTTGTATTAGAAAAAGGTGACAAAAACTTTCATTGGAGAAAAGACAGCCTCTTCAACAAATGGTGTTGGGAGAACTGGAAATCCTCATGTAATAAAATGAAATTAAACCTCTATCTCTCTCCATGCACAAAACTCAACTCAAAGTGGATCAAGGACCTAGGAATTAGGCCAGAGACCCTATGCCTATTAGAATAAAAAGTAGAGCCATAAAAGAAAGGAAGCAGATTACATATAGGGGGAAACCAATCAGACTATGTTCAGATTTTTCAACCCAGGCCTTAAAAGCAAGAAGATCCTGGAATAGCATATTTCAAGCTCTGCAAGAAAAGGGATGTCAGCCAAGAATCTTATATCCAGCAAAACTGAGCTTTAGATTCGAGGATGAAATAAAAACCTCCTACAACAAGCAAAAGTTAAAAGATTTCGCAACTCAAAAGCCAGCATTTCTGAATATCCAGAGCAAAATTTTTCATGAAGAAGAGAAAAATAACAACGAAAATCAACAAAGGGAGATATTAAACTAAGGGAAATACCAAACAGAAGAGAAACCAAATCAAGCTAAAGACCATAATACAAATAAAAATGGATGGGAATAAAAATCACATCTCAATAATAACCCTGAATGTTAATGGCCTAAACTCGCCATGCAAAAGACACAGATTATCTGAACAGATGAAAAGAAATGACCCAACAATTTGCTGTCTCCAAGAAATGCACCTCGTAGAAAAAGACATAATAGACTGAAGGTGAAAGGCTGGGAAAAGTCTTATCACTCACATGGCCTGCGGAAGCAAGCAGGGGTTTCCATTCTCATTTCAAATAAGGTAGACTTCAAGCCAAAGCTAATCAAAAGGGACAAAGATGGATATTTCTTACTACTTAAGGAAACCATTCATCAACAGGATATAACAATCATAAATCTATATGCCCCAAATAATGGAGCACCCACATTCATCAAACAAACTCTTCTCAAGTTCAAGAGTAAAATTGACCACAACACAGTTATTCTAGGGGACATCAATACACCTCTCTCACCAATGGATAGATCATCCAAACAAGAGATAAACAAAGAAACTTTAGGCCTCCTTAAAATAATTAATAATTTAGACCTAACGGACATATATAGAATATTTCATCCCCCTGTAAACGAATACATTTTTTTTTCTTAGCAGAACATGGCTCCTTCTCCAAAATAGATCATATATTATATCACGAGACAACTCTCAGCAAATATAAAAAAATAGAGACACTACCCTGAATTTTATCAGACCACAAAGGGGTGAAATTGGAAATCAAAGACAAAATAAGGAATGAGAAAAACTACTCCAACAACTGGAAGCTAAACAACATGTTACTGAATGAACAAGGGGTTGAAGAAGACATCAAAGAGGAGATTAAAAAATTCCTAGAGGTAAGTGAGAACACAGATACATCGTATAGAAATCTCTGGGACACTATGAAGGCAGTAGTAAGAAGAAAATTCATTGCACTGAGTTTATTCCTCAAAAGGAAAAAAAAACAACAAATAAATAACATAACATCACACCTCAAAGCACTAGAAAAAGAAGAACAGGTCAACACCAAGAGCAGTAGAAGACAGGAAATAATTAAAATCAGAACAGAAATTAATGAAATTGAGACTAAGGAAACAATTCAAAAAATTGACAAAAATAAAAGTTGGTTCTTTGAAAAAATAAAGAAAATTGACAGACCCTTAGTGATGCTAATGAAAAGAAGAAGAGAAAAAACTCAAATTACTAACATTCGTGATGATAAAGGGAATATCACAACAAACACCTCAGATATACAAAAGATAATTAGAAATTACTTTGAAAACTTGTACTCTAATAAAATAGAAAATACTGAATGCATTGAAAGATTTCTAGAGTCATATGATTTGGCTGAACTGGATCTGGAGGTTATACACAATTTAAACAGAACGATTACAAGCAAAGAAATAGAAGATGTCATCAAAAAGCTACCAACAAGGAAAAGTCCAGGACCTGATGGGTTTATAGCCGAGTTCTACAAGACTTTCAAAGAAGAACTAATACCAATATTCTTCAAACTATTTCAAGAAGTAGAAAAAGAGGGAGCTCTTCCAGACTCTTTCTATGAGGCCAATAATACATTAATTCCAAAGCCAGGCAAAGACACATCCAAAAAAGAAAACTTCAGGCCCATATCTTTAATAAACATAGATGCAAAAATCCTCTACAAAATTCTGGCAAATCGGATACAAAAACATATCAAAAACATAGTGCACCATGATCAAGTGGGGTGTATTCCAGGGATGCAAGGCTGGTTCAACATTCGGAAATCAATAAACATCATACATCACATCAATAGACTTAAAGATAAAAATCATATGATTATCTCAATAGACACAGAAAAAGCATTTGACAAAATACAGCACCCTTTATGCTCAAAACACTGGAAAATCTAGGAATATCAGGAACATATCTTAATATTATAAAAGCTATTTATGCAAGGCCCAGAGCTAACATTATCTTAAATGGAGAAAAATTTAAAGCATTCTCTCTAAAAACTGGAACAAGACAGGGATGCCCCCTTTCACCACTGCTATTTAACATAGTACTGGAAACTCTGGCCAGAGCAATTAGACAGACGAAAGAAATTAAAGGGATACAGATAGGAAAAGAAGAGCTCAAATTAGCACTATTTGCTGATGACATGGTAATATACCTAGAAGACCCAAAAAACTCTACCAGAAAACTTTTACAACTAGTAAATGAATTCGGCAAAGTAGCAGGATACAAGATCAATACCCATAAGTCAAAGGCACTTTTGTACATCAGTGATAAAGCCTCTGAAAGGGAAATGATGAAAACTACCCCATTTACGATAGCATCAAAAAATAAAATAAAATACCTGGGAATCAACTTAACGACAGAGGAGAAAGACCTCTATAAGTAAAATTATAGAACACAAAGAAAGAAATCATACAAGAACTCAGAAGATGGAAAGACCTACCTTTCTCTTGGATAGGTAGAATCAATATTGTCAAAATGTCCATACTACCAAAAGCATTATACAGATTTAATGCAATTACAATCAAAATCCCAATTTGATTCTTCAAAGAAATAGAAAAAGCAGTCATGGAATTCATCTGGAAAATAGTAACAAAAACAGCATGGTATTGGCAACAAAACAGACTGGTGGACCAATGGTACAGAATTGAGGACAGAGAGACTAATACTAATATAATTTCAGCTATCTTATATTAGACAAAGGCACCAAAAATGTACAGTGGAGAAAAGATAGCCTCTTCAACAAATGGCGCTGGGAAAACTGGAAATCCATATGCAACAAAATGAAATTAAACCCTTATCTCTCACCATGCACAAAACTCAATTCAAAGTGGATCAAGGACCTAGGAATTAGACCATAGACAATAAACCTAATAGAAGAAAAAGTAAGCTCCAATTTCCAACATGTCGGATTGTGCCCTAAGTTCCTTAATAAGAATCCTGTAGCACAAGAATTATTACCAAGAATTAATTAATGGGATAGATTTAAACTAAAAAGCTTCTTCTCAGCAAAAGAATCAGTGAGGTGAACAGAGAGCCAACTAATTGGGAAAAATATTTAATACGTGCACATCAGATAGAGCACTAATTTCTAGAATATATAAAGATCTCAAAAAACTTAACACCAAAAAGCAAATAACCCAATCAATAAATGGGCTAAGGAATTGAAAAGACACTTCTCAGAAGAAGATACACAATTAATCAACAAATACATGAAAAAATGCTCAACATCGCTGGCAATTAGAGAAATGCAAATCAAAACTACTCTAAGATTTCATTTCACTCCAATCATAATGGCAGCTATCTGAAGGAGCCTATAATCAAGGAGATAGCTAAAGATTGCGGTTAGCTGAGAGCCATAAAAGATGTTCTAGTTTCCACCTGATAGTAATACATTATCCAAAGAATCTTTGTATGCCCGTGAACACTGCGTGACGCACCTGTAAGCTTGAGCTGTAAGCACGTGTCCTTGTTAAAGCGATATGTATATAACTGGGTGAGTTTAGTTAGTGTGTGTGGGAAGAAGAAGAAGGTGGTGGTTGGAGTTAGAGTGTTTGGAGTGATTGCTGGAGCCGGGAGAGAGAAGAAGAATAAAAGACCTTTTTTCATTTTCATCCTGCCTCCGAATTTTCCTGCGGCGTTCGTTGCTCCAAGGCGGTTTCCGCTTCAGGCAGCAACAAGTGGTGGCCTGTACGGGGAATTCGGCGGCAAGGTAAGAAAAAAGAAAATTTAAAAATATGGGAGCGAATATAAGAAAAAGTTGGTTTATAAAAGCCACGAATAAAATTTTTGATAGCGAGAACTCAGAGGATAGTGAGAAAAGTGAACAAGAAAGCATATCCTCTGACTCAGTTGAGACCAGCAAGGAGAGCAGTAATATAAATTCAAAAGTAAGAACTGCAAAAGCCATCAGAAGCTTAATAAAATTAGCTGAGGAGTATGTACTCTCCTTAGAAGCTGAAACTCAGGATACTAGTGAAAGTGATAATAGTAACAAGGAGCCAAACCATGACAGTACGGTCTCCTCCACTGAGCCAGTTAGGAATTATGAAGCTAGTAGTGAGGAGGAATCAAAAAGCGATTCAGGGAGCACAGTCTCCAATAAAAAGAACAAAAAGAAATTAAAAAAGAGAAAAGACTGTCAAAAAGAGGAACCACTAGTGCCCTCTGCTCCTTCATGGATAGAATACCTAACAGAAACAATAAGGAGTATTGATCAGAATGTATGTGCCCTTGAGGTAGAAATTGGCGGCCTTTCTGAGCGCTTATACGCTCTGGAACAACATAGACCGCAGGAGCACCTAGAACTGCCAGTATTTCAAAACGAACAGGGACAAAGATATCACGAGTCCCTAGACTTTAAAACAATAAAGAATTTTAAAGAGGCGGTAATGACCTATGGGCCTCAAGCTCCGTTCACATTAAGTATGATAGAGTCACTTAACACCCTAACCTTAGCCCCCTCAGATTGGAAGTCTATGCAGAGCGGTACTAAGTGGGGGACAATACCTAATCTGGAAAACTCAATTCCAGGAACTTTGTTCAGAAATAGCAAAGAGAAATGCTGCAGCAGGTTTCCCTCAACGCAATATAAATATGCTCACAGGGGAGGGTCAGTTCGCCGAACTACAAAATCAGCTACAATACGATCCAGGTGTGTATGCCCAGATACACACTGCAGCTGTGAAAGCCTGGAAGACAATATCAGGCACAGGGGATCTGCAAGGCAGCCTATCAAAAGTTATACAAGGGCCTAACGAACCTTACGCTGATTTTGTAGATAGACTCTTAAAAACAACATCTAGAGTTTTTGGCGAAGTCGAGCAAGCTATGCCTCTAGTTATCCAATTAGCGTACGAGAATGCTAATAAATATTGCCAGGATGCAATAAGGCCGTGGAGAAATAAAAAAGACTTATCAATTTATATCAGACTGTGCAAAGACATTAACGAGGCTGTTATCACAGGCAACGTAATTGCTGCAGTGATGAAAAATTCCTCCCCTCAAAATTCCCAAAGGTTTCAACCTAGAACAGGATATTCCAGACAAAATTATTATAATCAACCAAGATATGCTAAGCAATATCCCCCAAGGGTAATAAGATCAAATTCATACCGTGCTCCAGGCCGATGCCCCAGGTGCAAAAAGGGTATACATTGGGCCAATCAGTGCCATTCTAGATATGATATATATGGAAATGATTTATCAAGGATTTCAAAAAACGGGGCACGGGGCCCAATGCCCCGGGGCCCACAAATGTACGAGGCACTAGAGGAGGAATGCGCACTAGAGGAGGAATGCCCTCAGATCCAAATGATTCCTCGTCACAATCCCTCCTACCCATTAACGCCCTTATCAGAGGGACAAGAGGAAGTGCAGGATTAGATCTCTGTTCTACTGCCCGGATGGTCCTGACACCTGAAATGGGGGTTCAGCTGATTCCTACGGGAATCAGGGGACCTCTCCCTTCAGGAACTGTGGGACTAATCCTTGGGCGTAGTTCCAAGAGTTTATTAGGCTTTAATGTTATACCAGGGGTTATTGATTCAGATTATAATGGAGAGATTAAAATAATGCTAAGTACACACAGGGGTATCATCTCCGTAAATCAAGGAGACAGAATCGCACAGCTGCTCCTCATTCCCAGTCTCCATAGTTCTTTTAAAAGCATGCCACAAAATAGAAATAGCAGAGCATTCGGTTCCACTGGTTCAGGACCTATGGCTTTCTGGGTTCAGGATTGTTCACGGAGGCCGATGTGCAAATTAAAAATTCAAGGTATAGAGATGGAGGGGCTGATTGATACAGGAGCTGACTCTTCCATCATAAATCTACAACAATGGCCTAAGCACTGGCCTCTGCAGAAAGCCTCAACCACTTTAAGAGGCTTGGGATATAGTAATACCCCAGCACAAAGTGCTGTAATCTTAAATTGGCAAGACAATGAAGGCCATACAGGAACATTCCAACCTTATGTTTTAAACAGCTTGCCAGTTACCCTATGGGGAAGAGATATCTTACATCAAATGGGGCTACACCTAGCAACCAAGCCTGCAGGTGTTAAGAATAAAAATCCTAATCATAATAAAAAAGGCAAAGGACATTTTTTCTAGGGGCCACTGAGAAAACAATTTTAAAAATACCATGGCTCTCTAATAAGCCAGTTTGGGTCCCTCAGTGGCCCCTATCCAAAGAAAAATTGCAAGCGGCCCATCAATTAATTAAAGAACAATTAGAAGCAGGACACATAGAGCCTTCCACCTCTCCCTGGAATTCTCCCATATTTGTAATTAAGAAAAAATCGGGAAAATGGAGACTATTACAAGACCTAAGACAAATTAATAAAACAATACAAATTATGGGACCCACCCAACCTGGACTTCCTAATCCTGTAGCTATTCCAAAAAACTATTACCTTATAACTCTTGATATAAAGGACTGTTTCTTTTCCATTCCCCTACATCCTCTGGATGCCCCCAGATTTGCTTTTTCAATTCCTTCTATCAATAATAATGGCCCTGATAAAAGATATCAATGGAAAGTATTGCCACAGGGAATGGCAAATAGCCCTACAATGTGCCAACTATATGTGGACAGAGCTATACAGCCCATTAAAAACAAATATCAAGACCTCATGTGTCTACACTACATGGACGACGTTTTATTAGCTCACCCTAATCAAAAAATCTTATTTAATATATTTAGTGAAATAACAAAAAATTTTAAAAAATATGGATTATATATAGCAGAAGAAAAAGTTCAAAGCAGATCACCTATACTATATTTAGGCTTTAAAATCATGGATACTTTTGTTAAACCCCAAAAAATTCTAATAAGTAAAGAACATTTGACCACCCTCAATGATTTCCAAAAATTATTGGGAGACATTAATTGGCTTCGCCCTACACTAAGCCTCACTACTGGACAATTAAAACCTTTATTTGACATCCTTCGCGGGAACCCTGATCCATCCTCACCGCGAACATTAACTCCTGAGGCCAGGAGAGCTCTAAACTTAGTAGAACAGGCCATTGAAAGATCCCATTGCGATAGATTTGATTTTGCACAACCACTAATATTGATTATTATTCCTTCACAATATACACCAACAGGAGTATTTTGGCAACAGGGACCTATATTATGGATACATTTGCCTGTCTCTCCTAAAAGTACAATTGAGTCTTATACCTCCATGGTGGCTAAACTTATTCTTCAAGGACTTAAAACCTCTACTAAAATATTTGGAATTCATCCTGCTACTATTATTACTCCTTATTCATCGTCACAGGTTGAATATTTGTGCTTCAATGATAATGATTGGGCTATAGCTAGATGCTCTACTTCTGCAAATTTTGACAATCATATTCCTAAATCTCCTATACTGTCCTTTTGTATCAATCATCCTATCATATTCCCACAGGTAATAAAAACTCAACCCATTCCTAAAGCATTTAATGTATTTACAGATGGCTCCTCTAACGGTACTGCTGCAGTAGTCACTCAAAATGAAAAAATGATTCATATCACTAATCAAAAATCAGCTCAATTAGTGGAACTCGAAGCTATAATAATAGCTCTGGAAAATTTTAAAGAACAGCCTATGAATATATTTTTTCAGACAGCCACTATATTGTACATGCTGTCCCTAAATTGGAGCTAGCAGGTCCAATAGCACCACATACTCCAGCTTTTAAATTGTTTTCTCAAATCCAAAATCTCCTATGGCAACGAAAAGAACCTTTATTTATAGGTCACATAAGAGCTCACACTAATCTGCCTGGTCCTCTCCATGAAGGTAATCAAAAAGCTGATGCCCTCACTAAAACAATATTTATATTTACTACAGTACAACAAGCTACTTTATTTCATTCCCAGTTCCACGTTAACAGCACTACCTTAAGACAAAAATTTAAAATCACAAAAGAACAAGCTCGTAGAATTGTAAAAGAATGTCCATCTTGTGTAACACTTTTGCCCAATCCACATTATGGGGTTAACCCACGAGGTTTGATGCCCAATCATTTGTGGCAGATGGATGTCACACATGAGCCAAGTTTTGGAAAATTATGATTTATTCATGTCACCATAGATACATGCTCAGGCATGATTTTTGCTTCTTTACATTCTGAAGAAAAAGTTAAAGATACTATATCTCATTGTCTGCAAGCTTTTGCTGCATTGGGCATCCCCAAAATACTTAAAACAGATAATGGCCCTGCATATACATCCACATCCTTCAAACAATTTTGTACAAAGTTCAATATTATCCACAAAACAGGTATCGCTTATAATCCTCAGGGACAAGGAATAATTGAAAGGGCAAATCGGACACTTAAAAATATGTTACTAAAGCAAAAAGATGGAAACTGGAAAAATCCTAAGGACAGATTGGCAGTTGTCCTGTTTACCCTAAATTTCTTAACTTTAGATTCTAATGGACATTCGGCTGGGGATAGACACTGGAACCCACACCAACAACATAAACCTTTGGTTTACTGGAAGGATGTTCTCTCAGGTACATGGAAGGGTCCAGACCCAGTATTAATTTGGGGGAGAGGATCTGTTTGTGTTTTTCCAAAGCATGAATCCTCTCCAATATGGATACCATCTAGATTGATAAAGCAGGTACAAAGTCAAAAGGATCAAGACGAAGTTATTGAGGAGTCTAGATTGAATAAACAAGTACAAAATCAAGAGGACCAAAATGAAGGTATGGAGTGATTCCCTTAAGAGTCCTCCATTAAATTTACAACTTAAATTTCATCTTTCCGGCCGGGACAAGAAGATCTCTCTTCAGTGTATACACAATTGTATTTTTTTTTTCTTTTATATATGTCTTTATGTCTGTGCATTTGTCTAAATTTCATGTTAATGTGATGTCACAAATATATGTTTATATGTGCGTCTGTCTAGTGTGACGTCACAAATAATTAAGCGCTTTAAAAAAATAGGTAGATAGATATAGATCCAAATAACGTTAATTCATTTAAGCTTAGAATATTCTAATTAGATAATCAATAGATAGATAGATAGATAGATAGATATTCATATAAGTTCAGAATATTTTAATTAGATAATCAATTATAATGATAATCAATTTTGATTTATAGTTGTCTCCGGGACTTCTCTTCAGCTGTGAATATGTTTATTGTTGTATAACCTGATATTTTGGTGTTCCGACAGAGGATCGTTTATTTGTTATTAACTTCATTTGTTTAATAGCTGATTAATTTGAATTATTTCAACAGGTATAGGATTGCTGTGTATATAGAGACTTGAGGATTCCAGCTAACAAATTATTTTTCCAAAGTGCCTTTAGCTTTTCTTTATCTTTAATGCAGTATACACCCTCAGTTTCTCTTTGATTATTTCTGAATGTGATATTTTGCCAGCTTATGTTTGTGGGAGCTTAAGCAGCAATGTGTGTGAGCAGAGATCAACTTTTATTTTCTACTCTAATAATTCTTTTTTTAGTTTGACAGCTCACCTTTTGATCTCAGTGCTGGAATAGCACTGCCTTTCCCTTAATAATGGATGCTTGAGTTTTTAGGTAGCGGGCCCTGAAGATTTGCCGGTGGAAATGTCTAGACATAAAAAAAAAAGACGGCTGCTGCTACAACTGCAGGGACCGCGGTCACTGCAAGCATCCCTGCTGCTCAAGCATCAAACAACCTAACCAGCAGTGTGGCCTCTGCTCTGCATGCATGGGGTCTCCTGAATCTATGTGTTATAACTTATGGACATTTTGATTTTCCATTATTTTGGGACATTACTGGACAATGCCTTGCGGGTATTTGTCTAAGAGAACTCAGTGAGTTACTTGATGAAACTAAGGGCAGCTGATTGGCTTAAAGAACTTGATACGCTATGGAAACTTGGCTCGTCAGCAGTAGGCTTGCCACCTTAAAGCCGCAGCATCTCCTAAAAATTGGACGGCTGTTAGTCAACACACAGTCGATCCTGAAGGGCTCTATTGGATGGCTGGTTAGCCTATGACGGGTAAGATCCCCAGAAGGGGACAACCTAAGACACGGCACAGTCGCACGGGACAGTCTAATGTGGCCGGCATGTCAACCTAAGCCAGGAGTCAGGACAGCCTAGACTCCCATGACGGGTAAGAATGTCGGTTGCACATGGACGTCCTAGAACATCCCCTCTTTTAAAACTAAAAGTGGGAAATGAAGGAGCCTATAATCAAGGAGATAGCTAAAGATTGCGGTTAGCTGAGAGCCATAAAAGATGTTCTAGTTTCCACCTGATAGTAATACATTATCCAAAGAATCTTTGTATGCCCGTGAACACTGCGTGACGCACCTGTAAGCTTGAGCTGTAAGCACGTGTCCTTGTTAAAGCGATATGTATATAACTGGGTGAGTTTAGTTAGTGTGTGTGGGAAGAAGAAGAAGGTGGTGGTTGGAGTTAGAGTGTTTGGAGTGATTGCTGGAGCCGGAGAGTGAAGAAGAATAAAAGACCTTTTTTCATTTTCATCCTGCCTCCGAATTTTCCTGCGGCGTTCGTTGCTCCAAGGCGGTTTCCGCTTCAGGCAGCAACAGCTATCAAGAACACAAACAACAATAAATGTTGGAGAGGATATGGGGAAAAAGGCACACTCATACATTGCTGGTGGGACTGCAAAATGGTGCAACCACTATGGAAAGCAGTATGGAGATTTCTTGGAAAACTGGGAATGGAACCACCCTATGACCCAGTTATCCCACTCCTGGGTCTATTCCCAAAGGACTTAAAAACAGCATATTACATTGACACAGCCACTTCAATGTTTACAGCAGCACAATTCACAAAAGGTAGGTTGTGGAACCAACCTAGATGTCACTCAATAGATGAGTGAATAAAGAAAATATGGTATATATACAAAATGGAATTTTACTCAGAATAAAAGAGAATAATGGCATTTGCAGGTAAATGGATGAAGTTGGAGAATATAATGCTAAGTGAAATTAGTCAATCTCAAAAATGCAAATACTGAATGTTTTCTCCGATATAAGGAGGCTAGTTCACAGTGTTGTTGGGTGGGGCTACATAGGAGGATTAGAGGAACACTAGAATGGTCAAAGGAAAGGGAGGGAAAGGGAGGGAGCAAGGGTGGAGGGGGGGAAGGAAAAAAAAAATTGGTGGTTGAATGAGATGGATATCTATATCCTAAATGCATGATTGAAGATCTGAATGGTACTTATATACTTTGTATACAAACAGTTGTATGTAAAAAGATACTATATATGTGCATTATGAATTGTAATACATACTACTATTATAAATAAAAAAAGAATAAAAAGTAGGCCCAAACCTCCATCATGTTGGATTATGCCCCAACTTCCTCAATAAGACCCCTATAGTGTAAGAATTAAAACCAAAAATTAATAAATGAAATGGATTCAAACTAAAAACTTCTTCTCAGCAAAAGAAACAATCAGTGAGGTGAATAGAGAACCTACAGAATGGGAGCAAATCTTTACTACAAGCACATCAGATAGAACACTAACCTCAAGGATATATAAAGCTCTCAAATAACTTAATACCAAAAAAAAAAAAAAAAAAAAAAAAACAACCTAATCAATAAATGGGCCAAGGAATTAAACAGACACTTCTCAGAAGATGATATACAATCAATCAACAAATATATGAAAAAAAATGTTCAACATCTCTAGCCATTAGAGAAATGCAAATCAAATCTACTCTACGATTTCATCTTACTCCAGTCAGAATGGCAGCTATCAAAAAAGCAAACAACAATAAATGCTGGCGAGGATGTGGGGAAAAGGCACACTCATACATTGCTGGTGTGAGTGCAAATTGGTGAATCCAATCTGGAAAGTAGTATGGAGATTCCTAGGAAAACTTAGAATGGAACCACCATTTGGCCCAGCTATCCCACTCCTTGGTCTATACCCAAAAGACTTAAAAACAGCATACTACAGGGACACAGCCACATCAATGTTTATAGCAGCACAATTCACAATAGCTAGATTGTGGAACCAACCCCGATGCCCATCAGCAGATGAATGGATAGGGAAACTTTGGTATATATACACGATGGAACGCTACTCAGCACTAAAAGAGAATAAAATCATGGCATTTGCAGGTAAATGGATGGAGTTGGAGAAAATAATGCTAAGTGACGTTAGCCAATCCCCAAAAACCAAAGGTCAAATGATCTCTTTGATATGAAGATACTAACTTATAAAAGCAAGGGAGGGGGGATGAGGCGAGTGAAGAAACTTTAAACAGAACAAAGGAGAGGGAGAGAATGGCAAGGGGGCAAGGTGATAGAAATAATGGCAGAATGACATAGACATCATTACCCTAAATACATGTATGAAGACACAATTCTTGTGAAAATAACCAGTGACTTCAACAATTGTGATCTTTATATGTAATATGAAATTAATTACACTCTGTAAGCATGTATAACAAATTATAATAAAAATAAAAAAGAGCACTATTTGTACTATTATTTCCCAGTTTAAAGGCAAAAAGAGGTTCAGCAGTTTGCTCAAGGTTTGAAATTTGTTTAATAGTAGGTCAAGGGGCTGGGGTTGTGGCTCAGCAGTAGAGTGCTCGCCTAGCACATGCGCTCAGCACCACGTAAAAATAAACGCATTTGTGCAACTAAAGCAAATAAATAAATATTAAAACAAGAGTAGGTCAAGACTGTAACATAGGTAATCTCATTTCCAAGTACATGATCCTAACAATTATGCTATACTGCCTATCTATTAAGCCTTTTACTTAACTGAATAAATTGGAAAAAATCTAGTAAACCAATCCCTGCTTATCATCTTATGGGGTAATATCTTAAGAATTGACCTCTCATAGGGAAATTTGAAAATAGAAACTCTAGAAAATGAGAATAAAACATAAGGAAATATTAATATTGAAATTTCAGACATGTTAGATACTGGAAGAAATATATGAAAAAAGGACTTTTCAGCATCCTCTCTTATTTATACTGTTTATAATATTGGACTGGCACAGAGTACATGTTAATTGTTATTTAAAGCCTTACATACCACTTTCTGATGCTCAACTTTGCTTACACTCTCATATTTCAATATATTTTACCTTGCTGTTTCATCATTTTGACAGTTCTTGCTTAAACTCTCCTAAAGCTTTCCATATGTCATTTTGATTGAGCATTCCAGAACTAGATTAAGTACTGTAGGTAAAGTCCAAACTGCTAATCTAATGCAACTTTGAGGTCTTCAACATCTTTTGGTTCATTAAAATATTATACAATAAATTCTGAACAATTTTTACCATATTACTCAAATAGTCGTGAGTAGTATCTCATTTTATTTGCATTTTTCACATTGTCTGCAATTTTTATGGCTACTGTGAAAAATTACTGCAAATTTAGTGGCTTAACACAATAAGAATTTATCGTCTTTTAAATTTGTATATTAAAATTCTGTCACAAGAATTGGGTTAAAATCATGGTATTTGCAGGGCTATGTTTATTTCTGCAGCCTCCAGGGAAGAATCTGTTTTCTTGTATTTTCTAGCTTCTAGAGAATACCCATTTCCCTTAGCTCATGGCCCTCTTTAATGCAAGCAATGTTGGACTGGGTCCTCATACTGTGATTTTTCTTGTTCTGTATTGACTCTGACTCCTTTCTGCCTTCCTCTTTTGCTTCTAAGGATGCTTGTGATTCCATTGGGTCCATCAGGATAATCTAGACTACTTTCTTTAAGGGCAGCTGATTAGCAACCTTAATTCCATCTGCAACCTAAATTTCCCCTCTACTATATAAAGTATTATATTCACAAGTTCCAGGGATTAGGCAGTGTACATCTTTGGAGAAGAGGCATTATTTTGCCTATAACAAACAAGACTCATTCTTTCATTCAATAGGTACGTATTGAGCAATTAATGTATTCAAATCACTGTGGTAAATGCTAGAGATAGAAAGACAATAACACAGTCTTTACCAATAATAATTTTGCAGTTTAGTGGGAAAAAGGACTTTATGTGAGAACAGTAAAATAAATATATATTAGAGATATACAAGAGACACAATGGGAGTGCAGTAAGGGAAACAATTAATTTTTCCCAAAGTTGAAGGTTTCACAGTGAAAACTGACCTTAAACTGAATTTTTAATGGAGATTAGAATTTCACAGAACCCACCATTCAATAAGAACGTAGTAAGTGCATCTTTCCTTTATAACACTTCAAGAAGGTCAGGAACATGACTCCAGCCATTGGAAAAAGACTGAGAGATTTAGAGGTACTGTGATCTCAGAAAATTTACAAGACAGGGACTGAGGGATGGAGACAAAGCAAAGAATCTACTTACCTGAATCAGGGATCAGTTAATAGATTATGAATGATGCTGATTTTATGTTGTATAAATTATACCTGAATAAAGCTACTATATATATATATATATAAATATTAAAAAATATGAATGGAGGGCTGGGGTTGTGATTCAGTAGCAAAGTACTTGCTTCACTGTGTGAGGCACTGGGTTTGATTCTTAGCACCACATATAAATTAAAAAACAAATAAATAAAGGTCCATCAACAACTAAAAAGAATATTAAAAATATTAATGGATATAAATCAAAGATGACTTGATATATCATAAAGTTACTCTGTTGCACCTTAACTAATTTATTCCTAAAGTAAAGACTGATCCAACACTCAGGCTAGAACACTCTGTGTGTGTGTGTGTGTGTGTGTGTGTGTGTGTGTGTGTGTATCTGTGTGTAGAGAGGGGAGATGACCATTGATCCTATTTGTGAAAGGAAGTAGCCTGCAGAGAGATCTTGTATGAATGAGATTTATAGTCTTACCAAGTCCCATTATCTGTGATTTAGGATCAGTTGTGATGTGATTGGAGAGAAAAAAGATGCATTGCTTCTTCTTAGTTTGAGTGATAGAGTATGGAAGAGGTAGGGTTTTCTTGTTTGTTAAAATGTTTGAGAACTAATGAAAGTCTTGGGACATCTGCTTCCCAAAACATAGCTAGACACATGCACACATTTAAAGTATAATTTCAGGAGGTTCATAGATCCCTTGAAACTATTCATGGATTCTTGCAGTTTGCATCTATTTGAGCGGCTACCATCCAGAACACTGCCAACACCAAATACTGGTGTGGATGTACAGTAACAGGAACTCTCATTGCTGTGAGCATGAAAAAAGTTACAGTCACTGTAGAAGACAATTTGACAGTTTCTTACAAAATTAAATATATTGTTACCATTATAGTCCAGAAACCCTACTCCATAATATTTTCCCAAAGGAGTTGAAAATGCATGCCCACACAAAAACTTTTATACAGATGCTCATAGAAGCTTTATTTGTAATTGCCAAAATTGAAAGCAACCAAGATGTCCTTCAGTAGGTGAATAGATAAACTAGAACATCCAATCAATGGAATATTATTTAATACTAAATACTAAAAAGAAATGAGCTATTAAGTCATAAAAAATATGGAGGAAACTCAAATATCACTAAGTAAAAGAAGCCAATCTCAAAAGGATATATACTGTATGGTTCTCACTATATGGCATTCCTAAAAAGGAAAAACTATGGAGATGATAAAAAGTTTATTGGCTGTTGGGGTTAGGGGTGAGAGATGGACCAATAAGTAGAAAACAAAGCATTTTTAGGATAATTAAACTATAGGATAATGTAATGGTGGATATATGTAATTATACATTTGTCTAAACCCATAAAATATACAACACATAAAGTTAACTGAATATGAACGATGTCAATGTTCTTCAGTTGTAACAAACCTACCACTCTTCTGGGGAATATAAATAATAGGATAGGCTGTGCATATGTAGAAGCAGGGTGTATAGGAGAAATCTCTGGTCTGGTAGGTTGAGGATCAGAAATCTGCATTATGACCAGTACAAACTGGTGATTATAGTGAGGTAACATGTTGACCACATTTTTGTGGGACACTAATATTATTAATTGTGTAGGCTTTGCAGTTAAAGTGGCCTTGGTCTAACCTATAAACTAGTTGTAGACATGGGTTTCACCTGTGTCATATACCACTGATGCCTTTCTGTTTATAATTCTTCTCATTTTTTGATCTTTTGTTGATAACCAAAATTCCAGAGATAGGTGACTTTGTCCTTAACTGTGAAAACTCATTTAATGTTATTACCTTTTCTCTCTACCCTCCATCTCTTTCTCCTCTGGTATTAATTTTATATATACAAATAATGTGGCTAGCTATTTTGTGTCTCCTTTTCTTCCCAGTCTCCTGGGGGCTTAATCATCTCCTAGACATTATCGCTATATATATATATATATATATATATATATATATATATATGGCTGACATTCCTTGCTCTGAACAAACACCCAGTTACCTTTGTATTGGTTTGACAAGCTCAAAATCCTTGAATGCATGTGTTTTCATGGCTATTTGAGCCAAAAGTTTGACTAGATTTTTATCAGCATGTCATGCTACTCCTTAGAATAAGAGTTCTCAAACATTAGTGTGCAAAAGAATAACCCAAAAGTCTCATTAAACATGAGGTTCCAACCTATACTCCCAGAGATTCCAATTCAGTACACTATAGGTAGTGCTTAAAAATCTACATTTTAAATAGGCACCTAGGTAATGCTAATGAAGGCATTTTTGGACCAGAGTTTGAGAAGCATTGCTCTAAGGGGAGTTAATTAGCCTTCATGGGACTAGCAATGTAGCCCTTATTAATTCAGTGATGAAAATACTGCAACCTTTTTGAATACCCTAAATATTTTTGCTCAAAATATTTTCCTTCCTTTAGTGCTGATTTAATTTTGTTCATTATACAAGGTACCCAAATTATTTTACTGTGAATCCTGTCTGTCTCTAGACTTTAAATATCATCATAACACCTCCCTTGTTAAATGTCACAAAGACAGTTTTTCTTGAAACACAAAGTTTAATGAAGGGTAAAATATCATTTTATAAATCCATGATGCTTCTAAGGCTATTAAGTGGAATAAATCCAGGATGAAATTCTAGTACAAATAGGTCTAAAATATATTTTCTAATGTGAAACATAGGCAAACTACCATTGTGACTATCTCCCATTAGTACTGCATCTATGGAAAAGAGGAGCATAATAGGATTATGATAGAACTATGGCAATACTGTATGTATTGTATACTCCGTTTAGCAGATTTTAGCATGAGGAGTGCTAAAATCAGTCTGAGTATTTGCCATTTTCAACACTTTGTATCTTGACTGATTGCCCATTATGCCTCTTCCTCAGTTGTTATGGAGCCATCTAATAGAGGAAAATAGCATTAGCCTACAAAACAAATTACTTCTTGAAAAGGTCAAAGTAACATGATTTCTGTTCTATTTCAAAAGAAGAGATGGAAATTCTAAATTGTGTAGCCCTCAATTCCACATCTGCAAAGCACAACTGTTCTTCTAATAGTCTTTGATGCTTATCAAAGCCCATTAAAACACACCAGATTGTACTCATTCAGTCAAATCCTTTTCAGTATGTAAATTACTCTCCAGGGCTTTTAAAGGTGCAGTAACTCTTTGAGGCCACTTTGAGGTGAGTAAGTGCATCACAGCAGTCATTTACTAATTGACCTTGTGGTCTAAATGTGTTAATGCACTCTCTGGGAGACTGGCTGGCTTAATAGTCATCTATTCCTGAAGGCCTTAAAAATGGATGTCATTATGGTGACACTATCCTTTCAAAACAGGCCTTGGGTCTATAACACTCTATTATATTTAAAATATTATAATTATCTGAATGAAATTTATTAGGGCTAAGATTCACACATTCTTTCCATTTTGCTCTCACCTCCATTAGTGTGAAAGAACCTCTATGACAATGAAACAATAAGTAATTGAAATCTTCTAAACACCCAATATTTTATCCTTATGAAATATTCTACAGAAATAAATTATTAGGATAATTTAACCATTCAAGTACTTTGGAGTTATAGGGTATACTATAGACTGGCCCTACATCTAACCTAATATTACCGCCATCTCTGAAAATGTTGGTTTATTTTTCTTCCACCTAAAGGCTGTCTCAAGTCCTTTACAAATTCTCTGGTCCCATGTTACCTTTTTTTTCCTCAGCTACTATTTTGAGTACAGGTATTAATTTTACATGTATTTATTTATACCTCCATATTTTCCCCAAAAGGAGTTAAAATAGGGCAGGTATTAGTTACATATTTTAAGTCTTTTTCTGTTCCCTTGAACATAAAGGACCTTAAGAGACTAGTATTTTCTCAACCCACACAGTTCTTTTCCTCTTTTGGGCTCCAAAATTGCCATTTACATCTTTTTATTTTATTTTTATTGGTGCATTATCATTATACATAATAGTGAGATTTATTATGCCATATTTGTACATGCATATAACACAATTGGATAATCACATTCCCCAGTACCTTCTCTTTCCTTCCCCTCATCCCTCCCTCTAATCTTCTTATTCTACTCTATTGATCTCCCTTCTATTATTATTATTTTAATTAATGTATTATAATTATATAAAAAGCAGTATTCATTGTGAAATATTCCCACATGGAAATAGCATAATTTGGTAGATTTCATTTCCTAAGTTGTTCCCTTTTGAACCCCTCCTTCCTTTCTCTGATTCCCATTCTCTTCCTTCTATTTTTATGAGATCCTCCTCCCTTTTTAATTTCTTTTTCTCTTTATAGCTTCTGCTTATGAGATAAAATATTCAACCTTTGACTCTCTGAGTCTGGCTTATTTTACTCTGCATAATGGTCTTTATTTCCATCCATTCACAGGCAAATTCCATAATTTCATTCATCTTTATGGCTGAGAAAACTACATTGTGTATATATAGCATATTTTCTTGACCCATTCATCTGTTGGTAGATACCTTGGCCATTGTTAATTGTGCTGCTATAAAAACTCATATGCATGTATCACTATAGTATGCTGATTTTATTTATTTGGGATAAATACTAAGGAGTAGGACAGCTAGGTCATATGATAGTTAATTCCAAATCTTTTGAGGAATGTACATATCTCTTTCCAAAGTGGTTGTACTAATTCACAGTCTCACCAACATATAGGTGTACCTTTCCCCCTATAATCTCACCAACAAATGTTATTGGTGTTCTTTATGGTCGGATTAGGCCCCAAGTTCCTTAATAAGAATCCTGTAGTGCAAGAACTATTACCAAGAATTAATGATTGGGATAGATTTAAGCTAAAAAGCTTCTTCTCAGCAAAAGAAACAATCAGTGAGGTGAATAGAGAGCCAACTAATTGGGAACAAATATTTAATACATGCACATCGGATAGAGCACTAATTTCTAGAATATATAAAGAACTCAAAAAACTTTACAACAAAAAAGAAAATAACCCAATCAATAAATGGGCTAAGGAACTGAAAAGACACTTCTCAGAAGAAGATATACAATCAATCAACAAATACATGAAAAAATGCTCAACCTCTCTGGCAATTAGAGAAATGCAAATAAAAACTACTCTAAGATTTCATTTCACCCCAGTCAGAATGGCAGCTATCAAGAACACAAACAACACTAAATTACAATAATATTAACAAAAAATCTTCAGATTCAATGCAATCCACATCAAAATACCAATGATATTTTTCAAAGAACTAGAAATAAAAATAGTCCTAAAATTCATATGAAAGATGAAAGACCCAGAATAGCCAAAACAATTCAAAGTATCAAAACCAATGCTCGAGGCATCACAATATTTGATCTCAAATTACAGGACAGAGCTCTCATAACAAAAACAACATTATCATGTATAACTAAAAAGAACCAATTAAAAAAAGAAACAGAATGGGCACATAAAACAGACATGAAGACCAATGTCATCCAATAAAAAAACACAGAAATAAATTGACATAGATTGTCATCTGATACCAGACAAAGATACCAAAAATATTATTTGGATAAAAGGTGGCCTTTTTGACAAATGGTGCTTGGAAAACTGTATATCCATATGTAGAAGAATAAAATATGTAAAAGAAAGGATATGAAGAAAAAGCCTGTAAAATGGGAGAAAATCTTTGCCAGCTACTCTTCTGACAGAGCATTAATATCCAGAATTTATAAACAAATCAACATTAATATCAAAAAAACAACCCAATAACAAATGGGGAAAAATTATGTAAAGAGACATTTCTCAAAAGAAGAAATACAAATGGCCAACATATATGAAAAAATATTCAACACACTTAGCAATCAAGGAAAATCTAATTAAAACTACACTGAGACTTTAGCCCTTTACTTCTTTATCAAGCAGGTCTGCACCAGCTTTTAAAGAGTTTTACAAGATTTTTCTTCTTCTTACTTTTGTTTTTTCCTCCTTCCACCTTCCTTATTTTTATAATTCATTCATTCAATTCTCTGCTCTGGCCATAATTTGGCTCTACAAATGTACTATCCACAAAGAATTTCAAACAATGTGTCTTAAAATCACTTAAGGACTATTTATTTTCATGATTTTCACATATCCCTGTGTTTTCCCTTACATAGAGGCACTCTCTGAATATTGACTCTGTGTTTGTATATATTTTGTCTATAGCTGAATTTGCACCCTCAAAACTGGCAAGCATAACATGAAATGTATTATACTCAATCATAAGGATGATTAAATACACCTTATGAACTACAGTATGGTTGATTTTTTGCATCTTTTAGACATGACATTAATGTTAAGTGAGTCTCAATGATTACTAACAGCATAAATTCATATATTATTTCACAAATCACAAGCACTTTCACATACTGTGTCTGCATTTTAGAGATAAAGGACTAAAGTTCAGTCAAACAAATTAATTTCACAAAGCTAATAAGTAGGGTAATCTGTGTATACATAGATTAGATGAATATACAGACAAAAGTCTATAAGAAAATTGTAACCCAGGGCCAGGCATAGTACCATTGTAAATTCATAATAAATATTAATTGAATGGGTCCAAACTCACTTTTAGGATATTTAGTGTGAGAAAAAGGAGTCTGTGGCGCTTTAATTCTCCACCACGATTATAGCACCATTTTGAGTGGAACAGGCTCAGACAATGCTTTCTGAATAAAGTTGCCATGGCTCACATGTTGAAAAATAGGCCCTGTCTAATTATACCTGATTGATCTCAAGGTTATATATTAAATTGTGTATGACTTGGACACAGTGAAGGCCAAAATCCTATAGCCTATCTGACACTCTTCCCAATAAAGGTGACCCAAATTAGATGATTATTACTTATTTTGTTAGGCATGAGGTTATGTATATATGCAAACTAAGCTTAGATTGTATCCCAAAGTGTTGCATCCTAAAGGCTCAGACTCCAAATAGTCCCATGTCACAGCCCAGCTATAGAAACACTAAATGACTATACTGTCAAAGAGCATCTATCTATACCTTCAAACCCAGATATCTTATCCATAAATCCGTGTTAATAAAGGTAATATAGGTGTATCTCTCATGTTCATTCTTAATAAACCAGAATAAAATATTTAGGTTCATATTTCCTTTTTACTTCATTGAAGGTGTGATTCAAATCACATAGCTGTTATACTGCTGTAAAGAATATGTCTATAGCCATTGATTAGAACAGGAGCATAAGCTGTTGCCCAATAGCACTGCAGAAGTCCTTGTAACTAGGGAGACTTAGTTTTTCCTTTTTTGATGAGCTCTTTTAGAAATCAGCTATTCACTAAGATCTATAAACTTTAATTGGCAGTTGGCTAAGTACGCTTGAAGAGAAAATAATACCTTTACTGTCTTGAACAAATAAGAGTCTATTTACATTGTCTTAAAAATTATCCAGACATTATTTAGAGTTCCTCTAAGCACCTGAAATGGTGCCATAGGATTTCAATGGGATATAACTAGGTAATGATTTTTACTATATATGTGTGCGTATGTGTGTTTTGAAAGGAGGTTAAAAGATCATAGCTAGTCTGTTTGAACAATTGCCAGTAGAATTTAATGGCAAAATCAATTGCAGGGATAAGAAAAGAACTGCAGAGTAAATATTAGGATTTCTAAGAGCTTCAGAGTTCTTTCTACTCTAACTTTAAGATAAACATATATTATAAATTTGTATATATATATATATATATGTTTTAAGCCACTAAGTATGTGACAATTTGCTACAGCAGCAACCAATACAGCGTTATTTAGGATTCTGTTTATACTTTCATTTCCTTAAGTCAGGAGTTGCTTAGGCTTATGTATACACATATATACATTCTTATGAAAACATGTTTCTGAATTCACAATGAAAGTAAATAGTAATGTTTAGTTCAGTATTCAAATATCTATTTGATAAAGATCATTTTAGATTGTTCCTATGGTGGCAAGAAAAGACAATTGGTGAATTTATTTGTGATATGCAGAAGAATGACAATTCCCAAGATATCTATGTCCTAATAACCAAAACTTGTTAACATATCTTACATAGCAAATGGGACATTGAAGTTGTGGTTAAATTAAGGATCTTGAGATGGGAAGAGCATCTTGAATTTTCTGAATTGCTTAGTATAACCACAAGGGTTCCCACAAGGAAAAGAGTGAGGCAAGAGAGTTAGAGAAGGAGATGTGACAAAAGAAGCAGAGGTTGGAGTGACACAATTGCAACAAGAGGATGATGAATCAAGGAATGCTGCAGGAAACCACTGGTAGCTGGAAAAGGCAAGGCACAGAGTCTCCCCTAGATCCCTTAGAAAGAATGTCACCCTGCTGACACCCTGATTTTAGGTCGGTGGAACATGTGTCAGTCTTCTGACCTCCAGAACTAGAAGAAAACAAATTTGTATTATTTTAAGACACTAGGTTTATTGTAATTTTCTATAGCAGCAATAGGAAACTAATGTGGTTTTATTTATTATTCAGTTTATACTTTTATTTATTTAAACTGGAGCTTGCCTATGCTTTGACTGAATTTAGTTCCTGGCAATAAATACAAAGATGTGGCATTCATACATTTTTACAGTGAAAAATATGATTTTTATTTATTAATGTTCTTCAGTTGAACCATAATTAATTAAAGAAAAATAGCATATTCATTTGATGTGTAAGAAAAAGCATAATCCATGAATTTAATTATTGTTCTTCCCTGCTATACTCAAAGGCTATAGGCATGAATTTGTTTAAAATTAAGCAATAACTTTCCTTGTAAGAACTCACATCTTAATCACAGAAAAGGAAGATAAAGTCCACCAGAGAACACAGCATTGCTCTTATATAAAAACAGAGAGGTATATTATATACATGAGGACTAGTTTATGTTCCTTTTAGAAAAATTTGCCTCTGTGTTTGATCTGCTAGGACAATCTAGACCAGCTTTAGAAGAAAGGGACACATTTGTCTTGACCCTGTTTGGAATAATCAGTTTCCATAAAAGCCTGCCTCCTTGTAATTCTGCACTTCTTCCTCACCTTGATCATAAACCAACTTCCGATTTACAGGATCTGACAAACAAAATGCCCCTCCGAAACTTGATTTGATTACATATAGTAGGTACCCACAGACACTTTAAAGAGCCTGTTCCCACCATATATTGACTGAGAATTTGTGTCCGTTTAAAATCCAATCTATACCCCAACCCATTTGTTCAGAGTCTCCATTTTGTTGATCTAGCCCACCTATTACTCTCTAGGTTGGACAATTAGGAATACTTTACTTATTGATCAATAAATATGTTATAACTTATGCAGGAATTTTGAGATGACTTGTGAGCATTGTTGAAATTTAAAGTAGCTATACCTAGGAAATTGGAAAGCTTCAAATTATATCTAGTCTGATTCCAAATCTCATCTCTTTAAAACTATAGTATATTCTTTCCTACTCAGAAAATCTAAAGTAGTGTCCAAATCTACCATCAATAAAGGATCATTCATTAATTGTGCCCATATGCTATGTATGGGATATTCCTACCACAGGTATAAACTATAGAATGCAAACTATATGCCCTCTATCCCAAACTTGCACTTCCATCAATATGCTAAATTATGTTAGCTAATGTGACAAGCATTTTGAGAGAAATGCTAATGCTACTGGGTAGCATTTTATCAGAGAGTTTATGCTCATAATCCAAAGTAATGATGGATATGGGAATATCAGCATATATAGCAGGTAAATATCATAGTGATGTCTTTCCACATCCCTAAAGTAATCCAACAATGAAGCTTCATGCTCATAGAAATGATTTTGTTCTTAAAACATTCAAATAAATATCCTATAAATAAAGTAAAAGGTTTTGATTATTCTTTCCTACGTCTTAAAAAACTTTTGATAAATGACTGGTGAATCTAGGAAACTAAAACTCAATGGCAATTTCCCAAAAACACCTTGACCCAGAAAGATGCTCAGTGCTAAAACCAATGCACTTTCATAGTGCTAAAGAATGATAATAGCCTTCCCTGTTCTATGATAACACTTTAGTGGCCAATAAATTCAGGAGAATGGCTAAATCTTATTACTATTAATGGGCCCCAGCTAAATTTTGTGATTGCAGGATTTGATTTCTTTCTATAATGATATCCTCTTTTGGAATGGAGGCTGAAAATAAGCAGTAGCCATATTCTTAATGAAGGAAAATTTAGACAAAATTGTGATATAGGGAACATTGTGCAGGTAGCATTCACAAGTTATGCTGTCTTTTCTCCCTGTTACCATATTTTACTCTCACACAGTAATTTTGCAATGTGGTATACAGAAACAGCTGAGTGTAGTAGTTAAAAACTGCATAATAATTCAGGCTTTGTAGTCAGGCAAACCTAGGCAAATCACAGTTCTATTATTCAAAACCCAAGAGTCTTGCAAAACCTTAATTTCCCAGAACCTCACAGTGTGCTAGGAAAATTAAATAATACAACAGAGTAGGTTACATTTAACAATTTAAAAGAATGTTTGTTGTTGTTGTTGTTGAAATATCTTCCCAAACTGGGTATTTTCTGGTAATTTTATAAAAAAAAGTCAAATATAAGAGTTTCTCCACTACAAATATAGAGATATAACTGATAAAATATATCAAAATATTCGTTGATGAGGTGTTGTGTTTGTGCTTGTGGCAAAGTGACTGGCACTGGACATAACCTCCTTTTGTTAAAAAGCTTTGATAATTCCTTGGTGCTTGATCCAATTTGAGTTGAGTATTGTGCATGGTGAGAGATAAAGGTTTAATTTCATTTTGTTGCACAGAGATTTCTAGTTTTTCCAGCACCATTTGTTGAAGAGGCTATCTTTTCTCCAATGTACGTTTTTGGTGCCTTTGTCTAATATAAGATATCTGTAATTATGTGTTAGTCTCTGTGTCCTCTATTTTGTACCATTAGTCCACAAGTCTATTTTGATGCCAATATCATGCTGTTTTATTACTATTGCTCTGTAGTATAATTTAAGGTCTGGTATAGTGATGCCACCTGCTTCACTATTCTTGCTAAGGATTGCTTTAGCTATTCTGTGTCCCTTATTTTTCCAGATGAAATTCATGACTGCCTTTTGTATTTCTATGAGGAATGTCATTGGGATTTTGATTGGAATTGCATTAAATCTGTATAGTGCTTTTGGTAGTATTGTCATTTTGACAATATTAATTCTGCCTATCCAAGAACAAAGTAGATCTTTCCATCTTAAACCAGAGACACTGCACCTATTAGAAGAATAAGTAGGCCCTAATCTCCATCATGTCTGATTAGGCCCCAACTTCCTTAATAAGACTCTTATAGCTCAATAATTAATATCAAAAATAAATAAATTGGGTGGATTCAAACTAAAAAGTTTCTTCTTAGCAAAAGAAACATTCAGTGAGGTGAATAGAGAGCCTACTAATTGGGAACAAATTTTTACAACACGCATGTCAGATAGAGCACTAATCTCTAGAATATATAAAGAATTCGAAAATCTTAACACCAAAAAAACCACAAATAACACAATCAATAAATGAGCCAAGGAACTGAACAGACACTTCTGAGAATATATACAATCAATCAACAAATACATGAAAAAATGTTCAAAATATCTAGCAATTAGAGAAATGCAAATCAAATCTACTCTAAGATTTCATCTCACTCCCATCAGAATGGCAGCTATCAAGAACACAAACAACAATAAGTGTTGGCAAGGATGTGGGGGAAAAGGAACACTCATACATTGCTGGTGGGAGTGCAAATTGGTGCAGACAATATGGAAAGCAACATGGAGAATCGTTGGAAAACTGGGAATGGAATCACCTTATGACCCAGTTATCCCACTTCTCAGTCTATTCCCAAAGGACTTAAAAACAGCATACTACAGGGACACAGCCACATCAATGTTTATAGCAGCACAATTCACAATAGCTAAATTGTGGAACCAACCTAGATGCCCTTCAGCAGATGAATGGATAAAGATAATGTGGTATATATACACAATGGAATATTATTCAGCATTAAAAGAGAATAAAATCATGGTATTTGCAGGTAAATGAATGGAGCTGGAGAATATAATGCTAAGTGAAATTAGCCAATCCCCCCCAAAAAATGCCAAATGATTTCTCTGATTGAAGCTTTTTGTAATAATTATAATTTGTTATATATGACAACATGATGCATTACAGTTCATATTACATATAGAGCACAATTTTTCATATCTCTTGTTGTATACAAAGTACCGTCACCTCATTCGTGTCTTCATACATGTTCTTAGAGTAATAATGACCATCACATTATTAGAGTAATAATGACCATCAGTAGATTCATAATATGCTGTGGGAGTGGGTTGGGAGGATTAGATGAACTCTAGATATGGCAAAGGGGAAAAGGGGAGGGGGGGTAGGGAGGAGGCAAATGGATAGGAAACATGTTCGAATGTGATAGTCATTATTACTCTAAGAACATATATTAAATTAAAATCTTTGATAAAAAAGAAAAATCTGTTTTCATACATAGGACAATAGACAGTGCAGATTGGACATCCTTGACAATAAAGAAACAATAAGATGGGCCCATGAAATCTGTATGTAAGTCCTATTATGTCTTTGGCTGAATAGGAAGTTGTTCATGAATAGGGTGACACACGATGGGGCCAGGCAAAGAACTGCAGGGATCAGTAAACTAGACAATTACAGAGCTCACACATGATTGGAAAATATTATAGTACTTATCAGCTAACAGAGGTCAAAAAACACTTTCATTAAAGGGTTAGACAGAAAGTTATTAAGACTTTGTGGGCCACATATACTCTCTGTTAAACAGTCTTACCTTTTTTTTACTACCTTTAAAAATATAAAAGTAATTCTTAGGTACTAAGCTGGTCAAAACTATCCATAGTCTGGTTTTGACCTAAAGGTTATAGTTTGCAGACCCCTGAGCTAGACTAGAGAGACACCATTGAGCACCTGAAGTAAAATATCTTGGTTGTAGCACTAACCTAGACATAGAATAAGGATGTTCTTTTGACCCACACTAACAAATGTTAAAATCAAACCTTAGATGAGTCAAGAAAATGAAAACAAATTATCAATAAGAATGAATAGGGCCTTCCAGTTTCCAGTTCTACATGGAAGGAGCTTGGAGGTAACCCCTCATCCTAACAGCAAGTAAAAGCTGAACTGACTGAAAAATCAACTCTTCTTGGATCCATAAAAGAGTTAAGGACACAGTGAAAATCATTGTGCCCAAGATGGGAGAGACAGACAGGTAAATAGAGTATCATGGCTTATAAGAGCAGTCTCATGATAAAATTTCCCCATGGAAACCAATGCCAGAATAACTGATGAACTGCTAGAAACTCATAGTGGACAAGTATGACAATGAAAATCTTCAGGGGGACCCAGTCACAGGAGAGCCCCACACTTTTCTGAGGTTTTACTCCAGGATCTTGACCAAAGTCTCACAGTAGATATCAGAAAAAACCTCCTAATATTACCAGTAGAGGGAGGGAAAAAGAAATCAATCATGCCAGAGCACTCTGTTCTTAACAACGTCTGTCTTCAGAAGAAAGAATTTAACCAGAGCCTAATGCTAATTTTTTTCAATGAAAGCTTAAGTGTCCTGTGGGATAGGAAATACCTAATTCCAGTCCACACAAGCCATCCTTTCTCACCTAAGGGATTGAGAAGCACTTAGGAATTTCACAGTCTAGAGGCACAGACTCATTAAAATACTGAGACCTAATCATAGGACTATAGAATGCTTCTCCTACCACATCCCTAACCCTACCACTTCACTAAAAATCTAATTAGAGAAGTTCCTTTGAACCAGTACATCATGTATGGGTATCAAAAAAAAAAAATTGCAAGGCATACTAAATAGCAAAAACACAATTTGAATAGAAAGATCATGTACCAGAACCAGACATGGTAGGGATGTTGGAATTATCAGACTGGGAATTTGAAGCACCTATTATTGATATGCCAAGGGATCTAGTGAATAAAGTAGACAACATGCAAGAGAAGATGAACAATGAGAGCAAAGAGATAGAAATCCTAAGAAAGAATCAAAATACACAACACATCATCATCCTAGAAAGTTCTCTGGTTCACATTCCAGTTACCCCTCCCCACAAGACAATCATTGATCTGTTATTGCCACAGATTAGTTTTGCCTGTTTTAGAAATTCAAATAAATGAAATTGTTCTTTTCTGTGCCTGGCATCTTATATTCAGCATAATGTAAATCCTTAATTTTTAGAGTAAAAAACACAAACAAAACTTATATTTGGTGCCTAGATATCTTGTAAACATTAGAAGACTCCAGGAGTAAATAGCAGTTTCCAGAAAAACATAAGAGTTTTGAGAAATATGGACTACTCTCTAAGATCCAAAAGAAATTCCTCAAGCTACAGGGAGGTGGGACAAGATAAATAGTGCTATGATTTAGATATTTATTGTCCCACAAAGGTTAATATTTGAGGGGCTTAGTTCCTATAGTGATGGTATTGGGAGGAATACCATCCTCTTATGGAGGAATACCTTTCTTTTTATGGAAACTTTAAGAGGTAAATCCTAGTGGGAGGCTGTTAGGTCAATTGAGGCCACTGCCCTATGTAGGGATTAAAATAATTGTCTTGTGACCCCTGGTAGTTTTTGAGAGAAGATCATTATAAAACCCTGAATCTGGCTCCACACTGCTCTCTTTGGCTTCTTGTTTCAAGCTGTGATCCCAATCTTCCTGTTTCAAGACTGTGATCACACAATCTTGCCATGTGCCATGTGGCCTTTGTCAGAACCTGTAATACTGTTTAAACTTGCAGTCTCCAATAGTGTGAACTAAATATACTTATTTTTCTTCATAATTAGTCTTAATCAGGTATGATTTTTGTAGTTGTAGATGGACACATTGCCTTTATTTTATTCATTTATTTGTATGTGGTGTTAAGGATAGAACCCAGTGCCTCACACATGCAAGGCAAGCACTCTGCCACTGAACTATAGCCCCAGCCCCTCCTCAGGTATTTTTATAGCGACCCAAACTGGATTAATACAAATGTAAAGTCAGTGGGGTAAAAGGAAGAAGGCAGGATCTGAAGAAAGCAGAACAGGAATAAGGACTGAATTGCACAGGGCACTTGACTACTATAAGGAATATTATTCCAGTATATAGAAGCCTCATGGGAGCACTCTGCTTAAACTTCACTTTAACAAGCACAGTCTGATAAACACACTCAAGTGCTAAACTAGCAATTCCTCTTGATCTCTCTTACAAACTTCCTTTCAACCACTGCTAGTACCTCACCCAGTGAATACTAAGTGTGACATATGGCCAACAGATTACCCAATGTGAACAACATCATTAGTGATGTCAAAGGATAGCCAGGAATCCAAGAGAAGGAAGTAACATTGTGGTAGTGGTAAAAGGTAAGACCTCATACATGTAGCAGTGAACAGAGGGTAACCATATAGTCCATAAGCCAGGATATTGGTCAAATGCTCCTCCCCTTCAATGTTTTCTACCATAAAAATGACAAATAGAGAATCATATAGTTAACCAACCAACTCAATGAAAAAAAAAAAGATTTTGGCTTCCCCTTTTCAATCTACTGGGATGAGATTGCATTATTGTTATATATCATGTCATTTATTCCCAAGACAAAATTCATATATTATTTTAGTCAGAGATTGAGGTCTATATAACAAGGAGATATTATTCTGTGTCAGTCAGCTTTCTATTACTGTCACAAAATACCTAAGATACAGAATCAGAATTTTTTAAAAGAAAGGTTTATTTTACCTCATGGTTTCAGAGGTTTCAGTCCATGATTGCTTGGCCATGCTGCTTTATGCCTGTGGCAGCACAATACATCATGGTAGGCGTGCATGGTAGAGAAGGTTGTTCATCTCGTGTTGGCCAGGAAGCAAAGAGGTCAAGGAAGGATCATGGTCCCAATATCCCCTTCAAGGGCACACCCACAATGATCTAACTTCTTTGCACTATACCCCATTTCCAAAAGGTTTCACCATCTCCCAGTAGTGCCACAGGCTGGTGACCAAGCCTTTCCCATATGGACCTTTGGGGGATATTTCAGATCCAAACTGTAGTAAAACTCTATTTTCTTTAGGACTGTTATATAACAATGACAGAGGGGATATGGTATTAGGCAAGAACACAGGCTTTGGAGCAGACCCAGGAACTAATCCTGTATCTACAGATATGTGTCATTGAACAGGCTACACAAACACCATGAACTTCAGTCTCCTTATCTATGCTTGAAACTTATACTATTTTTCTTCTCAGGTTGTAGTGGAAAATAGAGAAAATAATATGACACTTGGTACTAAAACCATCTATTATGATGCTCTAGCACACAAAATACATTTTTGTAAATGGAATTATTAAGGAAAAATATTTCTACAAAAGTGCCACATTAAAAATTCACTCCTTCGGGTTAATGAGCTACTTACAGTGTCATTCCTAGACAAAGCTGTAAAATACATAATTTGCCTTTAACAACTCTATTTAGACTCCCCTTTTTAATGCCCTTCTGTCCTTAAATTGGTATTTGGTTAGAGAGAATGATCAGAGAACGCTTGGGAGAAAATAGAACAAAATAATACCTTCCCATTTCTAGTCTAGATTTGTGGCTTCAGAAGTCAGGTGATAGATGTGATATATTTAAGAACTTATTTTTCCAGAAAATGGAGCTCAACCAGGCAGACAATATAAATTTTCCTGATGTTATGATAGAGTTAGTGCATTATCATTTAAGTACTACTTTTCAAATATGACTAGAAATATATATGTATATGTCTTCCCCTCAAGTTCATGTATTTCTGATTACCTTAATCATTCATTAGTCTCTCAAATATAGTAACATAAAAATGAGGAATGGCTTTTTGTTAAGAAATTTGCAAGAGAGAACATAATAATGTAGAACAGCAGCAGCTATGAAGTTTATGTATGCTTTGCTGAAAATAACACTAAATTGAAAAAAAAAAAGTTCACAGATAAATTCTGTATTGTTTCAGTCTATGTAGAAAATTCACCATGCTTATATATGATCAAATGAACATGAAATAACTTTGATTTTTATTGGGTAGAAACTTTCATCATCATTGTCATTATCATTGTCATCACCATTTCAGTCCCATTATTGAGGACCTAGTATAGAGAGGGCACTATGTAAAGAAGCTGTGAATGTAAAGAAAAGTTTCCTATACTCAAGGAACTTAAAATTAAATTTAAAAACTGCATGTATTAGCAAACAGGAAAGTACTGTGTCAGTGTTGGTTGGTAAATATCCCTGGCCATAAGGTACTAACAGGTTTCTGAATTCTCATTCCTTCTTTATACAAAGTAGATAGGTCTAACCTATCCACTTAGTTTCTGACCTCAGTAAATATAAAAATTTCCAGACCAAATTTTTCAAAATTATGAGCAACAAGCCAAATGAGGCTCAAGAATAAATTGCTATACAGTACATATTTTTAATTTACTCTTTGAATTAGTTGTTCCCATTTTAGAGATAATTAGTTTTAGTTTATAATTGGATTTTCAGCTATTCTTGAAATTTCAAAATATCTGACAATACTAAATCCATTTTCCATATTATAATTAATATGGAAGATCTCTTTAGACATAACATAGGAACTCCACATGGAATTTACTAAAATGTCTTTTGTTTCTTATGCCTGTCTTGCCTCACTTCTTTAACCTTCAAGTCTCTATAAGGAATTTTAGTTTGTGGCCCATTGTCTGGTCGTAATCTAAATTCAGTTGTGAAATTTCACTCACGTCTAAATTATGCCATATATTTCTACCCTTTTTTAAAAATATTTATTTATTTACTTTAGTTGTACACAATGCAATGCATTTTATGTTTACGTGGTGTTGAGGATCGAACCTGGGCCGTGCACGTGCAAGGCGAGCGCTCTGCCGCTGAGCCACAACCCCAGCCCATATTTCTACCCTTTTTGTGCTCTACATTCCTGTCTCAGTAACCCTTCTAGCACCAGCAAGTTCTGACTTTGACTGACTTTTGACTTCTTGCTACTACTCCTATCCCAACAATACATCTTTTTTAAAAACTATTCATGAAAAGTATTGACTGAGATCCTATTTACATTCAGTTAATGACTGTACCTTTATAAATTGCCACTGGACTATTGCAACTAAAAGTGATGAGAAGACATAATTACTTGACTGGTTAAATGGAAAAATGATTTAATTGTATGAATGTATAAAATGATTTACTAGGTTCATTAGACTCTAAACTGAGCAAAGTTTTCAACAAAACTATCATTTTCCTTCAAAATACGTGAGTAAGCAACAATGCAACCTCCATTGTAGTAATCATTTGGAATATTGTTATGGTTTGCCTCTAAAAATGTGCCCCCAAATTGTTTATGTGTTAGCAATGTAGCAATGAGGTGAAAAGACAGGATTATGGTAGCTATAACCTTGTCAGTGACTTAATCCATTTGATGGGTTAAAAATTTGAAAGGACTGCTGGGTGGTAACTGTAGGTAGGTGGGACATGGCTAGAGGAATAGGTCAATGGGGGCACGACCCTGGTATGTTACCTGTCCCTGGCCCATTATCTCTCTGCTTCCTGGCTTGCATGAACTGAGCATCTTTACTCCACCACTCCCTCCTGCCTTGATGTTCTGCCCCTTCTCAGATCCACAGAAAGGGGGTTAGCCAATCATGGCCTAAGAACTACGTAACCGTAACCAAGAGCCCAAAATAAACTTTTTATTCCTCTAAGTTGTTCTTGTCAGGCATTTTGGTGACAGTGATGAAAATCTGACTAACACAAGCATCAAGGAAAATGAGAACTTTCAGATAGTTTGATGAGGAGCTCAATATTCATATAGTGCCAAAATATCACCTTAATGCATTTCTTGTAAACTGAAAAGGAAAGAAAGCTTAAAGTTCAAAAGAGCAAGCTGGAAATCATCATTTAAACCAACTCATATATCAGATCAGAGTCAACCACATATCATGTGTCTATGTGATAAAATATGCAGCACAATATAGAACATCAATGAAGCAGTTCCACACAAAAATGTTTAACCTAAATTCAACAAGCTTTAGCTGTGATTTCAAGTTTTCAGAAATATAAGGAACAGAAGTACAAGTTCAATGTCTCTACAAGGAAAATCAGGCAAATCAGAAAGTTGATTTATTCTAAAGTACAATATTCTCAATCCCTTCAACAGTGAAAATCAGAAATAAAACATAGGAATAGGAAAGACAGTGGAATACATCTGACATAATTTCCTATGTGCATATATGAATACACCACAGTGAATCTCACCATCATGTATATCCCCAAGACTGGGATCCTAATTAGAATAAGAAATATTCCATGCTTGTATAAATATATCAAAAATAGATGCTATACTGTCATGCATAACTAAAAAGAACAAGTTAAAAAAAGATGACTGTTAAAGATTATAGAAAGTTAATGAACATAAAAACCAAATGCACTGTATGGATCTGAATAGAATACAGGTTGGAAAGACAGGTATAAATACATTTTTGGAACAATTGAAGAAATTGGAATATAGGCTGTGTATGAAAAAATACTTTAAGAATTATTGTAATTTTGATACAATGATAGCATTTTAATTATAAGAATGGGAGAGTGTCCTTATTCTTAAGAGATACATGACTGTTTAGTGGTATCATATCATGATGTCTAGAACTTACTTTCAGTTTATCCAAAAATATTACAGGTACACATATGTGTGCATGTATACAGAGAAATCAATTTTATTTTAATAAAACATAGGAAGAAATTTCATTGAAGAAATTTTCAGTGTAAGCAAAAAACTGGAAGTGAAAAGGTTGTCAAAATATTTGAGTACACAAGAAGTTGTGAGTATAAATGTAAGTGAACACTAGCTCAGAATGTCTCAACTTGTAACCATCACCCTGGAACCAATACTAAGCCAAGTCCTCCAGGACTGTAGACCACCCTCACCTATACATACCATCCTATACAATTTTCTACTCAGCAGATATCAGGTTAACCATTACCCGCCCCCCAATTTGCCATAGCTCCCCTACTACATGTTTCCACAGTGTTCTTCTCTTCTAAAATAGGAGGTTTTGTAATAAATTTTTTCTTTTTCTTTTCTTCTGAGTGAACAGCTCCTACGAGATAAGTCTAGTGTTCCCAGTACTCCCCAAATGTCTAGTGTGGGGTCTGACACAGCATAGGTATTCAATAAATATGGCATATTTGGGTATTTAAAATTGAATTCTTGTTAGTTCCTCTCCTGAGATTTAGAGCCTAATTCTTAATCCTTTCTAATAGTTGGGCCCCAGCTATCTAACAAGCTTTCACTGTCTACCTGCCTATGTCTGCCTCCCAGTGGAATCTCATCAGGCTGCTCTCTTCATCTGTCAATGCATTCCTGTGACTTAACTCTCTAAAATGTCAAACTTATGTCACTATTCTTTCTTGTTCTATCAAAATCCTGATATTTTCTGTGGAAAATTTTAAGTACCTGATATGTAAGTTGGTTGAATGGCAGCTTAGTAACACCTTAGCCCTCAAAGTCCATTATCTGAATGGTGGTTAAGATGGATGTAAAAAAAAAAAGCATCCAATTGAGTTGTTTCTACTGGATGTGATCTAGATAATCATTTATCCTCATTGTCACTCACCCCTAATTGTCAGCACATTTCTTCTGTAAAATCCCAGAGAGGCTATAAAATACAAGTCTAGTTTAAATTTTGACTTTAACTACTAGTCTTTACTTCTGGTCTTGTGGACCTCTACATGATGGGCAGTTTTATAAAATTTTCAGTCCCTCTAATAAAAGGCAGAAGTTAGTGAGTCTAAATAAATTCAGAGTAGAATATATTTAATAATAAGGCTGCTTTTGAATTATGAATAAAAAATCAAATATGCTAAAATTAGGTACCAGTTATTTTCAAATCTACCACTCTTTGGGCAGCATTATAGCATAAGGATGTTTATTAGCTAGCCATTACTTACATTTTTGGAAAGCACCATCAGAATGTCTCATACATGGAATAAATGAGGTCCCATAAAGATCCAAACATTTTATGATACCTCTAGGAAGCAATATAGTGCTCATTCTAAAGGATAATAAAGGGCAATAACTACTTTTATGGGGTTTAAAAATGTGAATATTTGGATCAGTTTTTCCAGGACAGGCAAACAATTTAAGGAGTGTAATAATCCTCAGACTTTCACAAGAAAGTACATTATCTCTATTTGCCTCACTGCTCCCTTTTGGTTAATTATTAATGGGGCTTGCTGCCAAATGATGCTGCAGTTGGCCAAGCTACATTCAGCACCCTCCAGTCTTTTTGATCATCTGCCATTTCTAGACTTTAAATGTAGCACTCAGCACAAATGATCAATACTATAATGTGCTAAGCCAGTCCTTTCTTGTCCCTTCAACAACATACTCCAATGTCATACTCATTCAAAGTCCTTGGCAGGTATTTATCTGACTACCTCATTTCTCTCCATTTTTCTTCACAGAAGTTATGACTACATCTGTATTCTCTATCACAATGTAAGATCCATGATGGCAAATTTAGTATTCTCTTGGTAATATCTTTCACCACTCTATCTCTAGCCTTCAAAATGATAAAGGATATACAGAAAATGCTAAATAAATTTTGTAAATTTACAAGTAATTGTAACCAATAAATATTGATACTTTGCAACACCACACACATTGGTAAGTGCTTTTCTTTATCCCCATAATTGTCACTATAAAATTATTATGAATGAGATGTTATAACTATTCTCATTTCATAACTGATGAAATTTAGGATCAGAAAACTAAATTGTTTACTGAGGGTTGTAGTTTAGTTGTAGATTGATGACTTCGAATGTGTGAGGCCCTGGTTTAACCATTTGAACCACAAAAAGCAGAGAGAGAACATGAAACTGAATTGTGTTTGGGAAGGCTATACTTGTGATTATTGTTTATACATCAGTCTTGTATAAGAAACATAATGGAAGTAAAGGATTGCTCGATCTGCCGAGTCACTCCTCAAATCTCTCGAGATCTTGGGCCAAGTCCCGTGAGACTACGGAAGGCGACAATGCCCAAAAATGTCAATCTGCTGAGTCATTGCTCAAATCTCTCGAGATCCTGGGCCAAGTCCCGTGAGACTACGGAAGGCGACAATGCCCAAAAATGTCTATGGCCCATAGTCAACCGCAATCTAGCTATCTCCCCAAACAGGGCTCCTCTCCCCAAACAGGGCTCCTGCAAAGGATATCTCGGAATTTAACATAATCTGGATTCTTCTGGAAGTTAATAATGATTAACATATGTCAGAAAGTTTCTATGGACCAGGCACTAATAAAAACAACTCTTTCCGTTTCACAACTCATGCTATTATTATTTCAGTTCTATGCCATGCTGAATGTTGCATAGCTAGTAACATATGTTAAATTCAAACTTGGTTAATCTGCTCCTGAGACAGATTTCTGAAGACTTCTAAGTCTTTCTGAGTGAATAGACTACAGTAGAAAAAAAGAAGGAACAGAACATGTGATGGAGCTACAAAATACTGCAGACCTTTACACGTCTTATACAATCCTCAAAATAATAAGTTAGGGATAGAGACAGGGTGGGAATTAGAAGAGTATTATGGTTCATGTGGAAGATAATGAAAAAAAAAAGAAGATGGTAGAATGAGATGGATATCAGTATCCTACATGCATGATTGAAGACATGATTAGTATGAATATACTTTGTATACAAACAGTGCTATGTTAAAAGGTGCTCTATATATGTACTATGAATTGTAATGTATGATGTTGTTATATATACAACAACTTCAAATAAAAAATAAAATAAAATAAAGAATTAATTTTGGACAAAAATTTTAAAAAAAGAAAGTGTGCAGAAGAAATTATTGGGTTTTGAGAGCTTTAACCCAATCAGTGAATTAATCACCTGATGGGATTAATTGAGTATTAATTGAGGGCAGGAGGGATGTGGCTGGAGGAGGTGGGCATTGCGGGGTGTGCCTTTTGGATATATATTTTGTATCATCTGGATCAGATAGTCTCTCAAAACTATATAACTATTTAGTGGTAAAGCAGAAACAGGTAATGGAGACCATCAGACTCTATAGAGTCTTGTATATACAAGATTTTTCTCCTATGCTACGAAGTAATAGTTGAACTTTAGAATAAAGCTATATTTCAATTTAAGTAACTTCTTTCTGCTCACAATGTATGGACATGAGGCAGAATGCATGCTCCTTAGATCTTAGTGAATATAGTTTTCTTTTTTCTGGAGAGATGGCAGTGATAATAATTTCTGAGGAGTAGCTATTGAGGATCAAGAATGTACCACATCTTTCTATGCCTCTGTCCAGCACTTTCTGCTCCTACTGATGAGAATACACTTTTTCTTCTTTTGTGTGAAAACTCCCCCTTTAATGTAGCAAACAGAATAAGATGCCTAATCTGAAGAAGTTGTGAATGTTGCCTTACATAGAAAAACTAATAATTACAACAACAAAAACAACCACAACAACAAAAAAAGACTTTTCAGATATTACTAAGCTAAAGATCTTGAGATGAGAAGCATTTCTTATATTCTCTAGCTATATTCTCCACTGTAATCACCAGCGTCCTTATAAATGAAAGGGGGAGACAGAAAAGTCAGGATCAGAGATTTAAAGATACTATTTGCAGGTTTGAAAGATGTTGAAAGGGCCATGGGTCAAGGGATGCAGGTAACTCTAGAATTTGAGAAAGATAAGGAAAGATTCCATTTAATGTCTTCAGAAGAATGTAGTCAATCTGACACTTTGAATTTAGGCCAGGGATTGTCATTTCAGACTTGTGACCTCCATAACTTAAGATAATACATTAGTGTTTTTAAAGGTATTACTTTTGCAGTGGTCTGTTACAGCAGCAATAGGAAATTTACATGCCTGCTTTTAGGACTTAGTTCAGGTATCACCTTCTCATGCATGACTTTTGTATTTTTTTAAGGCAGGCCATTTCTTACTATATGCCTCTATCTCCATTACAGGACTTGACACCAAGAACTTAAGTTCAACTCAATTTTCATCCTTCTCAACCTCTCTTCTAGATGTTTACTGGTATATGCAATAAGGAGGGAGAGAAATTCAGGTTACTTCTACTCTTCAAATACAAGTGATATTCAGGGCAATAAACTAAAATACATTTAAAAAATCATTGGCATTTCAGCAGCTGAATCTATTTTCCTTCTACCTTTTTGGAAGTTCTTATGATATAGCAAATTTGCCAGCCCAGGTAAGGAACAGTAATTCAACTCCTGCCCTGACAATTTTTTCAACCTTGTCTACTCTAATTCTTGATACAGATAATGCTAGTTTTGACCCAGCCAGTTAAAGAGAACCCAAATATGGTGACTCAATATAGTGGATTTAATACACAAAATAAGTTGTTAAAGTATTGCAAGAATGAAAAGAGCAAATGGAGAAAGATGAGGCAACCTAGAAATTTGTAACTGCAAGAAGATGCTAGAATCCATAGGAATGAGGGATTGATGCAGAAGGTAATATTACAAGAGCCTGGGAATCAGAGTTCAAGGCTACAAGGCAGGACCTGAAACCTTAAAAGAGCCACAGAAGATGGATCACTGGAGCTTCCCAGTTAAAAAAAAAAACACAGCCATAGAGGAAACAACTGCCAATCATCCAAGACCCAAACAGAAGCAAAGGATTGGAGGCAGGAGATGGAAGACCATGACTTCTCTACTTCCTATGATCTCTAATTTCCTCTGATCTCTAACCAGTGATCTCCCACTGGTCATATCTAACCAGAAACCATTTAGGAATAGAGGCCAGAAAAAAAATAGTTGCAAGAGCCAAAAGCACTTGCAGAGCAGGGGAAGGATTAAGAAATAACTCTAAAAGCAAAACTAATCTTCTTAGTTTTCCTAATATACCCTTTTTTGATCCCTAAACATGAATTACATTCACCTTCTCTTATCCCAAATATTTTCCCCACTGTGAAACCTTCTCTGATTATTCCAGGATTCTGAATTCTAGTTTCTCCTTGAACATAATGTTTATTTTATTTTATAATTACCTAATCCAGAGCAACACTGTTATCTCTGCTTGCCTGTGTGGCATAACCACTTAACTATCTCACAAGCTCATTATTTATTTGTTCTTTTTGTAATGCATGACAGTAAAGCATATTTTGACATATTTATACAGACATGGAGTGTTTGTGGGGCAGGAAGATGTACACATCCACATCTCTCATGTACTTCTGGCACATGGCAGATTTTTGCTTGGCTATCTGAAGCCTAATCCTAACAGTGTATTTTCTAGCGTCTGAAGATTTCTTCTGCCACTCAGAGATAATATTCAATTCTTTGGAAATCAATATAGTATGGCACCAACCAAACAGACTATATTCAAGTGTTGAAAGAACAGATTCTGTCAAACAACTAGTATACCTGTACTGCTGGTCACCTGCTAAATATTTGGCTGGATTACATAGGAAGGAGAACAAGAAGCTGCAGTTGAGAGTAATGTCCTAACTTCATTCTTTGTACTGAGTCCAATTACTAAATTAAAATATACAAAAGAGTAGATTATAAAATAGCATGTTCTCTCAAAAGCAATAAAGCTTGACATATAGAGAGAGAAAAAGAAAAAATATGCATATATATACATACATTATATATATTATATTCTAGGTTATATTTTATTATATATTATAAATAACTATATACTCTATATTAATTATTGTAGTCTGTTTTTCATAAGCACAAATATACAGATACATATACACAGAAAAATATCGAGTGTAATGTCAAGGATATCTCTAGATACCCATTAAAGATAATTATAATTTTCTTTTTATTTACATTATCTGATTTTTCTGTGATACTTAAGTATCTCTTATGGGATACAAAAGTTTGTAAACTAGATGAAGTCATTCCCTTCAAATGTTTCATTAGTTTCTAGTAGGTAGGTAGGTGATGAAGGAAAGCAAGAAGAAGAGAAAAAGGTTATAATATAGATTGTAACAATACATTTTAAAAATACCCAATAGCATGTAGATATTTTATACTCTACACATGCCCCCAGCTCTCAAATAATCAAAGTGAAAAATTAAATTTTATCAGAAAGCACTCTTCCTAAGCACTGTTCTGAGGAAGAAATAAAAGGAGAGAGGAAAATAAGCTTATCAAAAGGCACGGCTTAAAATTTTGAATAGAGATCAGTATTTTATAAAAAGTTAGGAAGATTGGTTCAGAAAATCATTACTGTTCCTTTTCACTAAGCCTGCCCGCCACCTCAAATGACACCTCAGATAGCAGCCTTTGCATTTCACTCACTGTCAAAACTGTAAACATCTTGTGGCTTGATTGTTCAGGTCAACCAAAATCTTCATCTCCTCCATGATCAGGCCAAGCTGGAAGTTCATGGGCAACATTTGGAATTCACAGCAGGTAAACACAGAGGCCAGGCAGACAGGACAATCAAAAATGTGGTTACACACCCAATTTCTGTTCTGACCCTTCCTATGAGGTGAGCTCCTGACTGTGGGTGCCCAACAATAACAACCCAGCTTCCACAGACTAAAACATAATGTTTCCAGTGTGACATATTTGGTGATCTCCATATAACTATGATTGATTTTCTTTACTAAGACTCTTTATTGCTATTTTAGTTCTATAATTACTTCTCAAAAATCTCCTGTCATGGTGACGCCTCCATTCTTTCATTCTCATCTCAGGCTCTTACCAAGGCAGCAACAAACCTCATGTTTTTCCAACCTTGGTTGCTTTCCTTAACTTCTCTTTGACTTGGACCTCTAAACTAGGTCAGCTCAAAGTATAAAATATCCAATTTCTTCTTTTCCAGGAATTAACATAACTTATAAATAAGCCTTATATTTTTTAAAATGTCAACCACTTCTCTAGTCTATAAAGATAAGAGCTGTATTTAGCTAGTTCTAATTAAAAATAGCTAAAACACTGCTTGATATGGGAGGGGGGAATCTGTTTGAGTCATGTCTCATTTCAGAAACTTTGACATTTGAGTTTCTTTAGTGCTGTTTATGGCTTGGATTGATATTGTTCCATTTAGTTTGAAATACAGCAAGTATCTGAATTATATTATTGATCACCATAAAACATGTCAAATTCACCATTCTCACATGCAGTAAATCCTAGCATGTAAAAGGGGTTTTGTGGCTCTCATTGTTAGTTAAAGGTATCCTTACCAGAAAATTGTATCCTAGAAAAATTGCCCCAGACAGTCATGTAGAATGCTTCCTATAGTAATGAATAGCAAACAGTCAAATGATTGGATATGCATTCATGGCCATTTGACCAAATCTATAAAGCAAAATTTTTGAATCAATCAAAAACCTCAGTTCTCTGAGTGTTCAGTTCTCTGTAGTACACAAAATAAACAGATCTGCATTTTTGTAAAACAATGTCAGTTTGTCTCTTTTGTTCTTTTGTCCCTTTTAAATATTGTCCATGACACAGAAAAATATCCCCCGCTAAAAATCTCACACAGTCCTAAAGAGGTAAAGAAATTAAAATTGTTTATACCTGGCTCTCCTTAGGATGAATGTTCAAACCCCAGAGACAATATCAGTAGGAAAAAGGGACTTCCAAATCTAGATGAAAGGTACTGATTGAGGAGAAGAGCAGAGAGTGAACCATTACACTTAAACTCATCCCCTAGCTCCACAGAAGACAGAAAATAGCAGGAGTCAGTTAGTGAGTTTAGGGATTTTCAGTGTGCCAATTTGTGCATGTGAACATGTGAGAGAACATATGTTAATGTGGGGTGTATGTATGTATGTGTTCCTTCGAAGCCCTGTAGTGCTAGTTGTAGGTTAAGGGTAGGAGCTAGTTATGGTGTAGTTGTAGGTCAAGGGAAATTCCAAAGCTGAAAAATGGAAATAGGCCTCCAGTATCATCCTCTCTGGTCTTTTTCTCTCATTAGAATGCCCTATGTTTCTGAGTAGCAACCATATTCCTGATGTTACAACAGGAAGTAGAGAATGATACGAAGGCATAGAAGATGGAAAAAATGTAACTTTTCTGACAATAGGCCAATCTGTATATCATCTTATAGTAACTAATTGACAGTTCCTTCCCTGCTTTAGTGTGTCTTTGGTATTATCAAAAGCAGCCAAGAAGCCAGGTGTGGTGGTGCACACCTATAATCCCAGCAGCTTGAGAGGCTGAGGAAGGAGGATCACAAGTTCAAAGCCAGCCTCAGCAACTTAGTGAGACTCTGTCTAAATAAAATATAAAAAGGGCTGGGGACATTGCTCAGTGGTTAAGCACCACTGGGTTCAATCCCTAGTACAAAAAAAAAAAAAAAAAAAAAAAAAAAAGCAGCAAAGAACATGCAACAGATATAGATAATTGGGCCTTCAAGAATCTACTCCCATTTTAGCTGTCTCCAGTGTTTAACTGGTATCAGTACTCTAGAAGAGTTTTCCCTTGTTTCTTTCTTGCTACTTCCCACTTGCCCTCACCACACATTGATAGACTGGGAGCACCTTAAAGTCAGGAATCCTACTTATTCATATTAACTCAATACTAACACAGTGCTTGGCATGAATGATGGATTCATTAAAAATTTATTCAGGGGAGGATCCAAGATGGCGGATTAGAGGAAGCCGCACTTCAGGACAGCTCCATGGAAAGAATCCAACAAAGCAGATAAATTGCCTTTCATCATATATATATATAGGCTGAAAATACTGATCTCCTGGATGGTTTGATTACCACTACCAGAGAGAGAAAGAGACAAGCTGTCTGCAGTGGCTGGAGCCGCGAGGCTCCTGCAAAACCGCCTGGGTGGTGCACAGGCCGTGCGAAACAAAGTCAGTGTGGGGAGACCGCGCTACTACTGGGAGGCTGCAACCCCAGCCAAAATCACGGCACACCAGCGTGAAACCGTGCGATAAAAACCAGCGATAACAGCCGGCGGGTCACAGGTGTGGCTTCCCGGTGCGATCGGCGAGGATACGGGAGTCTGCGGAGCTGCTGTTGACTGGAAGTAGAGCACTGCCATCTTTGAAAGCTGCAGGGGCTGGTCCTGACAAAGGGGAGGAGACGGAGAGCGACGGCTGCATCCATCCAGGGACTCTCCAGCTCTCTGAAGACAACGCACAATTGGGTGAGACTTGGGGTGGTCAGCAGGGGAAGGCATTTCTGAGGCTAGCGCAGCGGCCACAAGAGGCTGCAACTGTGGGTGGGCTTGGGGAGGGGGTGCCTTCTGGAAGGTCCCCTTCCCGGCACCATTCATCTGCTGACACACACAATCCCCTTGGGCCACTCCTTCACTGAACCGTGCAGCCACTGGCCTAAGATGCAGCCTTGATTTCACTAACAGGATCACAGACTGTGATCCAATAGCAATTGGTTTGAACTGGAAAGGAAAAAAAGAGGGGGGCTTCCCAGGGCCCGTTTTGTCTGAGACTTGGGATTTGACTTTTTTTTTCCTTTCTTTTTATTGGTCTGCTTGATTTTTTGGATTGCAGGGAGGGGTTTTTTTTTTTGTTTTTTTTTTTTGTTGTTGTTGTTGTTGTTGTTTATTTTTCTTTTTCTTTTTTTGGCTTTGTTTTGTTCTGCTTTTTTTTTTTTTTCCTTCCGCATTGATTGTTAGTGTGTTTGTTTGCTTCCGTTCCTTTTTTCTTTCCTTCTTTTCTTCCTTCTCACTCTTGTATCTTTTCTTCCTCCTTCATCTTTCATGTTTACATCCTGCCAGTGCATACTAAACAGAGGCAAAAACAAGTTATACGCAGAAACTGGGATTTCTAGAACTGGTGCAATTGAACTGGGTAGCAAAGTGGTGTTATATATAGTTTACTCTCTATTTCCTTGATTCTCTCTCTCCTCTCTCTTACACCAATTCCTACTCTTTTATCATTTTTTTTCTTTTCCAACTTACTATATATATAAATTGATCTTTTTACCTAATTGTCAACCCCATTCTCTTTCTTCCATCGTCTACTGATACTAAACCACTTCCACTAAACCATTTCAATAGATATCTCTTTTCATACTTTCCAAGAAAGAACAATTCAAGACACTTCCTTCTTCCTAAACATAACACCTCTGTATCCAATACTTGAAGCTATAAAACCCTATCAGAAGCGTACAGAGTAAATTGGAAATAATATCTGCATTAACAAAATCTGTACATTGTGATCAAACTTGGATTTTCTGAATAGAAAGTGTTAGGTTTTAAAAGTGTAAAGGAATTATAAGGTGATCTGATAGCATTGTACTACAGGAACAACATAAGGCTTTAAGGTAAAATCGAAACAGTCAAGGTCCCACAGTGCAGGAAGAATAGACACACAAGCAACATGAAAAAACAAGGAAAGAAAATGACACAAACAAATCAAGATACCTCATCGGTAGATGTCATGGCAAGCACAGTTGGTCAAATGCCAGAGATGGAATTTCGAAATTACATATGCCAAATGTTTATGGAACTTAAGAATGAACTCAAAAATGAGATGAGGGAGCAGGTACAGGAGGCAAAAGATCATTTTGACAAAGAACTCCAAAAACAAATACAGAAAGTAAAAGATTACTTCAATAGGGAAATAGAGGCTCTAAAGAGAATCCAAACAGAAATTCCAGAAATGAAAGAAGCAATAAACCAAAATAAAAGCTCAATTGAAAACATCTCCAACAGAATAGACCACTTGGAAGAAAGAACCTCAGACAATGAAGACAAAATATATGTCCTAGAGAAGAATTTAAACCATACAGCAAAACTTGTTAGAAATCAAGAACATAACATCCAAGAATTATGGGACAGCATAAAAAGACCAAACTTAAGAGTGATCGGCGTAGAGGAAGGGGCAGAGTTTCAAGCCAAAGGAATGAGTAATCTATTTAATGAAATAATTACAGAAAATTTTCCAAGCTTGAGGAATGAAATGGAAAACCAAGTTCAAGAGGCATACCGAACACCAAACAAACAAAATCTCAACAGATCCACAACTAGACACATTATAATGAAAAGGCCTAATACACTGAGCAAAGAAGAGAATACTAAAAGCCACAAGAGAAAGGAAGCAAATTACATATAGGGGGAAACCAATCAGACTATGTTCAGATTTTTCAACCCAGACCTTAAAAGCAAGAAGATCCTGGAATAGCATATTTCAAGCTCTGAAAGAAAAGGGATGTCAACCAAGAATCTTATATCCAGCAAAATTAAGCTTTAGATTCGAAGATGAAATAAAAACCTTCCACGACAAGCAAAAGTTAAAAGATTTCACAACTCGAAAGCCAGCACTTCAGAGCATCCTGGGCAACATTTTTCATGAAGAAGAAGAGAAAGATGATAACGAAAATCACCAAAGGGAGATATTAAACTAAAGGAAATACCAACCAGAAGAGAAACCAAATCAAGCTAAAGACCATAATTCAAATAAAAATGGATGGGAATAAAAATCACATCTCAATAATAACCCTGAATGTTAATGGCCTAAACTCGCCAATCAAAAGACACAGATTATCAGAATGGATTAAAATAAATGACCCAACAATTTGCTGTCTCCAAGAAACGCACCTCATAGAAAAAGACATCAACCGACTGAAAGTGAAAGGATGGGAAAAGTCTTATCACTCACATGGCCAGCGGAAGCAAGCAGGGGTTTCCATTCTTATATCAAATAAGGTAGACTTCAAACCAAAATTAATCAAGAGGGACAAAGATGGATATTTCTTATTACTTAAGGGAACCATCCATCAACAGGATATAACAATCATAAATCTGTATGCCCCAAATAATAGAGCACCTACATTCATCAAACAAACGCTTCTTAAGTTCAAGAGTAAAATAGACCACAACACAGTTATTCTAGGGGACTTCAACACACCTCTCTCACCAATGGATAGATCATCCAAACAAAAGCTAAACAAAGAAACTTTAAGCCTCCTCAAAACAATTAACAATTTAGACCTAACGGACATATATAGAATATTTCATCCCTCAGTAAATGAATACACATTTTTTTCAGCAGCACATGGCTCCTTCTCCAAAATAGACCATATAATATGTCACAAGGCAACTCTCAGCAAATATAAAAAAATAGAGATACTACCCTGCATGCTATCGGACCATAAAGGGATGAAATTGGAAATCAACGACAAAACAAGGAATAAGAAAAACTACTCCATCAACTGGAAGCTAAACAACATGCTACTGAATGAACAAGGGGTTGAAGAAGACATCAAAGAGGAGATCAAAAAATTCCTAGAGGTAAATGAGAACACAGATACATCATATAGAAATCTCTGGGACACTATGAACGCAGTAGTAAGAGGAAAATTAATTGCACTGAGTTCATTCCTTAAGAGAAAAAAAAAACCAACAAATAAATAACTTAACATCACACCTCAAAGCATTAGAAAAAGAAGAACAGACCAACACCAAGAGCAGTAGAAGACAGGAAATAATTAAAATCAGAGCAGAAATTAATGAAATTGAGACTAAGGAAACCATTCAAAGAATTGACAAAACTAAAAGTTGGTTCTTTGAAAAAATAAACAAAATTGACAGACCCTTAGCGATGCTAATGAAAAGAAGAAGAGAAAAAACTCAAATTACTAACATTCGTGATGAAAAAGGGAATATCACAACAAACACCTCAGATATACAGAATATAATTAGAAATTACTTTGAAAACTTGTACTCTAATAAAATAGAAAATACTGAATGCATTGACAGATTTCTAGAGTCATATGATTTGCCTAAACTGGATGTGGAGGCTATACATAATTTAAATAGATCAATTACAAGCGAAGGTATAGAAGATGTCATCAAAAAGCTACCAACAAGGAAAAGTCCAGGACCTGATGGGTTTACAGCCGAGTTCTATAAGACTTTCAAAGAAGAACTAATACCAATGCTCTTCAAACTATTTCAAGAAATAGAAAAAGAGGGAGCTCTTCCAGACTCTTTCTATGAGGCCAATATTACATTAATTCCAAAGCCAGGCAAAGACACATCCAAAAAAGAAAACTTCAGGCCCATATCTTTAATGAACATAGATGCAAAAATCCTCAACAAAATCCTGGCAAATCGGATACAAAAACATATCAAAAAGATAGTGCACCACGATCAAGTGGGGTTTATCCCAGGGATGCAAGGCTGGTTCAATATTCGGAAATCAATAAACATAATACATCACATCAATAGACTTAAAGACAAAAATCATATGATCATCTCAATTGACGCAGAAAAAGCATTTGACAAAATACAACACCCCTTTATGTTCAAAACACTGGAAAAACTAGGAATATCAGGAACATATCTTAACATAATAAAAGCTATTTATGCAAGGCCCCAAGCTAACATTATCTTAAATGGAGAAAAATTTAAAGCATTCTCTCTAAAAACTGGAACAAGACAGGGATGTCCCCTTTCACCACTGCTATTTAACTCAGTACTGGAAACTTTGGCCAGAGCAATTAGACAGACGAAAGAAATTAAAGGGATGCAGATAGGAAAAGAAGAGCTCAAATTAGCACTATTTGCTGATGACATGATAATCTACCTAGAAGACCCAAAAAACTCTACCAGAAAACTTTTACAACTAGTAAACGAATTTGGCAAAGTTGCAGGATACAAAATCAATACACATAAGTCAAAGGCATTTGTGTACATCAGCGACAAAGACTCTGAAAGGGAAATGATGAAAAATACCCCATTTGCAATAGCATCAAAAAAAATAAAATACCTGGGAATCAACCTAACGAAAGAGGTGAAAGACCTCTATAACGAAAATTATAGAACACTAAAGAAAGAAATTATAGATGAACTCAGAAGATGGAAAGACCTACCTTGCTCTTGGATAGGTAGAATTAATATTGTCAAAATGTCCATACTACCAAAAGCATTATACAGATTTAATGCAATTCCAATCAAAATCCCAATGTCATTCTTCAAAGAAATAGAAATAGCAGTCATGAAATTCATCTGGAAAAATAAGAGACCCAGAATAGCCAAAGCAATCCTGAGCAAGAAAAGTGAAGCAGGGGGCATCACCATACCAGACTTTAAATTATACTATAGAGCAATAGTAACAAAAACAGCATGGTATTGGCACCAAAACAGACTGGTGGACCAATGGTACAGAATTGAGGATACAGAGACTAATACATATAATTACAGCTATCTTATATTAGACAAAGGTGCCAAAAATGTACAGTGGAGAAAGGATAGCCTCTTCAACAAATGGTACTGGGAAAACTGGAAATCCATATGCAACAAAATGAAATTAAACCTTTATCTCTCACCATGCACAAAACTCAATTCAAAGTGGATCAAGGACCTAGGAATTAGACCAGAGACAATACACCTAATAGAAGAAAAAGTAAGCTCCAATTTCCAACATGTTGGATTAGGCCCCCAGTTCCTTAATAAGAATCCTGTAGCGCAAGAATTACTACCAAGAATTAATGAATGGGATAGATTTAAACTAAAAAGCTTCTTTTCAGCAAAAGAAACAATCAGTGAGGTGAATAGAGAGCCAACTAATTGGGAACAAATATTTAATACATGCACATCAGATAGAGTACTAATCTCTAGAATATATAAAGAACTCAAAAAACTTTACACTAAAAAAACAAATAACCCAATCAATAAATGGGCTAAGGAATTGAGAAGACACCTCTCAGAAGAAGATACACGATTAATCAACAAATACATGAAAAAATGTTCAACATCGCTGGCAATTAGAGAAATGCAAATCAAAACTACTCTAAGATTTCACTTCACTCCAGTCAGAATGGCAGCTATCAAGAACACAAGCAACAATAAATGTTGGAGAGGATGTGGAGAAAAAGGCACACTCATACATTGCTGGTGGGACTGCAAAATGGTGCAACCGTTATGGAAAGCAGTATGGAGATTTCTTGGAAAACTGGGAATGGAACCATCCTATGACCCAGCCATCCCACTCTGGGTCTATTCCCAAAGGACTTAAAAACAGCATATTACAGTGACACAGCTATCTCAATGTTTGTAGCTGCACAATTCACAATAGCTAGGTTGTGGAACCAACCTAGATGTCCCTCAGTAAATGAGTGGATTAAGAAAATGTGGTATATACGCACAATGGAATTTTACTCAGCAATAAAAGAAAACAAATTAATGGCATTTGCAGGTAAATGGATGAAGTTGGAAGACATAATGCTAAGTGAAGTTAGTCAGTCTCAAAAATCCAAGTACCAAATGTTCTCTCTTATATAAGGAGGCTATTTCAAAGTATTGTTGGATGGGGGTACATAGGAGGATTAGAGGAACACTAGAATGGTCAAGGGAAGGGAGGGTAAGGGAGGGAGCAAGAGGGGAGGGAGGGGGAGAAAAAAAAAGGTGGTTGAATGAGATGGATATCATTTTCCTTAATGCATGATTGAAGACCTGAATTGTACGAATATACTTTGTATACAAACAGTTGTATGTAAAAAGATACTAAATATATGCACTATGAGTTGTACATATTAAAAATTATAAAAATAAAATTATATATAAAAAAATTTGTTCAATTGCAACAATTTTTCCTACCCTAAAATCATATTTTTCCCTGCTCTTCTAAAGCAAGACTGACCTTTCCATTCATCTATGTTTTCTCAAATTCATTCATGGGGAAAATTAGTACAGAAGCCCTGAGTTGATTAAATACATAGTGATTCTATGCACCACTTTTTCTTACCACCCTGAATATGTCATTTCCCTACACTAAAGTCTATAAATACACATTGTGCAAGAGGTTACCCAATTAATATTTTCTAAGGGCATGCCATGTGCTGGACCCCACATCAGTTTTGTGTGTGTATACCACTGGGATGTGTACAGATATGAGATATAGTCTACATCCTTTGGGAGTTTATCCCATGAGACATAAAATGATATAACCAAGTTCCTTGGGTACAGGCTGAGTGTGATAAGTACCATACAAGTATTGTCAACAAGGTACCAGTTCTGAGGAAGACGAGCTCTTTTCCATTTGGTATAGTCAGTAAAAGCTCTCTGAAGAAGGGAGCTTCCAAACTAGGCCTTAAATTGATGGAGGAATTTGCATTGGCAAAGAGAAAGATCTTAGGCACTTGAAGTCAAAAGAAGAAAACAATAAGAGAAAATTAGGGTACTAGGATTTTGTAAGAATCCCCATCCAGGGTGTCACTGTATTTTTTTCAGAGGTAAAAACTTATTGTGACTATAATACAGAAAATCTGTCAATTTCTATAGTACAGCCCCAAATTCTATGCTTTACAAATCAGACAGGTAGAGAGAAGGCTCTTTCCTAGAGTGATATAAATTCCCCAGTGAGCAGACCACAAAATGAGTAGCTCTGAGTATGCATGGCCTTGCACTTTGAATCTTATGTCATTGCCCGTTTAATAGACAAGTACATTTTAAAGAGAATGGGATGGAATGAGAAGGTGCAGAAGTGAATTTTCAGCAATTTCTTAATAATGGTACATTTCTACCAAGATTCAAAATTTACACAAAAGGAATTCTACAAGAAAGTTATGGATGGAAAGTTTCATCATGAATATAGAAAATTTTCCACATAATGCCAAGCACCTAGATAAAATAAACCAAAACACCCAGCAAAAATGTTGCCTCCTCAGCATTAAACATTAGGAAATATCCAGAATTACCTGGATAGTGGGCCAAAGTTCTCAGTTTTCCTTACTATAAAACAGAGAAATCAGCACTATGTAGACACAGCCTTGCTTTGCTGACTGGCAGGCCAAATCATTGTGCAGATTCCCAAGTAAAACACCAGGCATTTTTGCTTGAGTTTCTAATACTTCACTTATCTTGAGGAGAAAATGTGTGCTACAGTATGGGTAGAACGGATTTTTTATAATAGTGATTTCCCTAATTTGCCCTCATTTTGGTACTAGTTATCCTGCCATGACAATTTAAAGGCACCATTCCCTCTTAACTGATCAATTTAATGAGGATTCATGTCTTGTCGGAAAATTTGACACCATGTGCACAATGGTCCTAACTTTTCATTAGAATCTTTTACATAGTGTAGTTAATGCTAAAAAATATTTAAAGTAGATTAAGAATAGAACAAAGAAACGAAGCACAACTGTGACTGTGACAGGGTATGAATATTAATGATGCTTTCTTTTCATTCCTTTCCTCATCTAATACCATCCTCCATGCTCTTTGATTCAAGATCTTACTTAATTTATACTGAAATGTTAAATGCCAGTCCTTGGTGCTCTGTGATATGATACATATATAAAGATACCATTAATCTTCAGTCTAATAGCTGTCAGAGGGATAAGATACTAAACCATGGTATTATGACTCCCCACTGCCTAAGGCATAAAGTCCAATCTCCTTAGCCAGACATATAAGCCCTCCAATCAGCTTTTTAAAAGTCATCTCCAATTGCTTCTCTACACAAATCCTTCACTATGACCACTAGGGTCTCTTCACTGTCCCCCAATGAAACATGCTTAGTCTTCCTTCTGTATATTTGCTCACACTGGGCCCCTTACTTTAATTCTCACATTTTCCAGCTGCTACCCATTCCTCAAGGCTCAGTACAAATTCTTCAAAGCTTCTACCAGCCACTCCAAGCCACAAAGGTATCTCCTTTTCCAAACTACAACAGCCGTATGACTTATTGTCTTTTAAAAGTAATGTATATCCTAATTATAAGCCTCTTAAGGATAGAGTTATATTTAATTTGCAGCCAATAGAGCTCTTAACAAATTAGCATAGAGTTGGACTAAATAAATTACTTAAAATGTAAGTAAATGAATAGATCAATATGTATAGATAGTAACATGAAAATACTCACATGTAACTGTTTTCTTTCCATTGAATACCCCCATAATATTTGCCCTCTAAAATGGAAACATTCTTTTTAAAAAATGATTCAACATTCTAACTTGCAGAAAGACTCAGAAAAATCCAGATGACTAGATCCCTGCCCTGTGATTCCTACATAGTAACTCCAATTGATTTCAAAGGATATTGTGTTGATCAATGCTTGAGGAACTTGTGAAACAGCCTTTCTTTTAATAAGTTCTGAGTCTTAGAGCCTCTGTGCTATTTCAGTTGTAAAGAAAAATAAAGCAGCCAGGAAGGAAAAGTACTTGTTTCAATGAAAGCTCAATACAAAGTATATAAACTCAGCAAGAACCACAAACTGTCAGTGGATATACCTTTAAAGTGTGCCACTTACATGCATTCTACATGCAGCATATCTTCTATCACCCAATTTACCCCTAAGCAAAGAACAAAATACGCAAAATTTCGCCACACCTTTATGTGTCACATAGCATAATAAGAATTTATAATAAGAAATTTCCTTTCTTTTTATTAAAAACCTATGTCAGAACTCACCTTCCCCAGAGCATCTCTCCCAACTCCTAGCCTCACCTTGATCCTCCCAGGTCAGAGGAAGAACTGTCCTTCTTCACATATAAGGATACATCCTCACTTGTGTACTCATGATACCCACCCCTCCTGTCCGCTTGCCCAACTTTGTTACAAATTGTTTAATACCTCTGCTATGTGGCCCTCAACTTATAGCTGACTTCAAGTACATCACTCATGTTTGTATGTATTATTTCATACATATTTATGATGTTTCAAATATGACTATTTGGTGTCTCTAACTAGATGACAAACTCTTTCAGGGCAGGGACTCCCCAACCAAAAGAGTACTGGGTAAACAATGATTACTGGTCAGCAACTAAATAAATGTACAGTGTTCAAGCACTGTTATTGCCTGTCATCATTTACCTTTATGAAATGCAACATAATCATGTGGCCCTAAAAAAGTATCACCATCTGAAGCTTCAAGGCAATTCATTATGGAGAATTTACAACCTATCTTCTGCTATCCTCTTTCACACTCCATTTTGCTCCAGTCAACCAGGACTGTGTCTGACAAACGACATCCTGTAAGCTGCCTGTCATGGCCAGCCACAGCGCCGCGGGAGGAAAACTCGGAGGCAGAGTAAAGCTATTAGTACTTTTACTTCTACTTTCTTAGAGAGAGCTTAGAGAGGGAAAGAAAGATTTTTAGAGAGAAAGATTAGAGAGAGATTTTCTTCTTGTCTTCTTAGCTTAGAGAGAGAGAAAGAAAGATAGAGAGAGCTTAGCTTAGAGAAAGATTATTTTTTAGAGCTTCTTTCTTCTTTCTTCCTCGGGAGCCTCGGCCTAACTCTGACCAGCTATTACTTCTTCTATCTGGTTTCTCTTCTGTAACCGCTCTGCCTACGTTCTGGCCGCTCTGATTCTTTTCTTCTCCGACCTGAACTCTTCTTCTGACCGACCGAGCGACTGCACGACTGACTGAATGAATTTGTTCTCCTAACTCGGACCGCTTTCACCCGGTTATATACCTTTAGCTTTGCGGGTGCCTCACATGCATTTACAGGTGCATCACATACATATCAGGTGGAACTTATGGCTTCCAGCTAGCCGCAATAGCCCTTCCTAATTGGGGCTCCTTCATATTCCTCCCCTTTAGTTTAAAAGGTGCTTTAATTCTCTCTATTTTCTCTTATTTTCTTGTCCCTACCTAGCTTTTCACCTTTTGTTTTAAAAGGGTGGATATTTGAGCCCTTTTTGAGGAGGTGCTGCGGCTTTAAGGAAGCCTACTGCTGAGGAGCAGCTAACGTACTTAGTTAAGCACAATTGCATAAGCGGCTTTGACTTTTTTTTTTTTTCTATTTTCTTGTTTCTTCTTTATTTTTATGGCTTTTTTGCCAAAGCTCAATGTCTTTCTCTGCATGGTTTTCACCGTGCTTTTTAATTCTCTATTTTCTTTTAAGCTCATGGCTTTTTTCTTTATGGCTTTTTGCTAAAGCTCAAGGCTTTTTCTCTGTATGGCTTTTACCATGCTATTCTTTATGGCTTTTGGCCGGCTCGCTTCAGCTTTTCGCTGGCTACTCTGCTTCGGCTTTTCGCTGGCTACTCTGCTTCGGCTTTTCGCTGGCTACTCTGCTTCGGCTTAATTCTTAACTGGCCTCAACTGAGTCAGAGGCTATGCTCTCTTGTTTACTACTCTTTTTGCTGGTCTCAACTGAGTCTGAGACTATGCTTTTTCTTTGCTCTCCTCACTATCTTAGCTTCTTGTTCTTATTTCTTATCTTTTCTTCTCTGCCTGCCGAGCTCCGGACGGACCACCATTTGTAAGCTACCTGGTACCGTAACCCGAGAGGAAAACACTCGGAGGCAGAGTAAAGCTATTACTACTTTTACTTCTACTTTCTTAGAGAGAGCTTAAAGAGAGAAGGAAAGATTTTTCTTCTTAGAAAGAGCCTCGAGAGAAAGATTAGAGAGAGATTAGAGAAAGATTATTTTTTTTAGAGCTTCTTTCTTCTTTCTTCTTTCTTCCTCGGGAGCCTCGGCCTAACTCTGACCAGCTATTACTTCTTCTATCTGGTTTCTCTTCTGTTACCGCTCTGCCTACGTTCTGGCCACTCTGATTCTTTTCTTCTCCGACCCGAACTCTTCTTCTGACCGACCGAGCGACTGCACGACTGACTGAATGAATTTGTTCTCCTAACTCGGACTGCTTTCACCCAGTTATATACCTTTAGCTTTGAGGGTGCCTCACGTGCATTTACAGGTGCATCACATACATATCAGGTGGAACTTATGGCTTCCAGCTAGCCGCAATAGCCCTTCCTAATTGGGGCTCCTTCAACATCCCACTCCCTCTCCTTTTTTGCATCTTTCTGCATGCCATTTCCTTCTCCTAGCATGGCTTATTCCTCCTGTATTCCTTATGAAAATCCTATTAAGGCCCACCTCAAGTTCTATTCCTCTGTGAACCCCTCCCCAGTAAATCTAGTCAGTAATTCCCTTTTCTGATTACTTGTTCTGGTACATGATTTTCTTTATACCTGGATATTTTACCATTGTAAATATTGATTGTAAATATCAACCTCTATTAATTTCATGCAGAGATTAGACTGTATACTAACACCTCATCAAATCATATTTATTCACCCAAAAAAGTTTAGTTGGTATTGGGGAGCCAATGAACAAAGTCCAAAATACTTAACATAGCATTTGAAGCCCTCCACAAGGTATTCTAGCAAGTCTTCCCAGTTTAATTTCTTTCTTAGTCTCCTTATGTTGCTAAAAAATTTCCGTAGACTAAGTGACTTGAATAAAAATGTATTTCCTCACAGTTCTGAGGATAGAAGTCAAAGATATAGGTTCCAGTACAATCAGTTTCTGGCAAGAGCTCTCCTCCTGGCTTGGAGAGGGCTGCACTGTGTCTTCACATGGCCAGGGTGAGAGTGGGGTGGAAAACAAAAGCACATGAACATGTAAGTTCTCTGTTGTCTCTTCTTATAAGGGCAATAATCCCATCATGACAGTCTCATCCTCATGACCTCATCTAAACTAATTACCACTAAAAGATCTTATTTCCAAATAGCACTATTTTGGTGGTTAGGGCTTCAACATATGGATTGGCAGTGAGGAGTTACAATTCAGCCTGCATCCAGCCATCTCCCACATACTATATATGATCATGCAATTGAATAGATAAGTATACACATTAAACATTTAGGCTCCAGATTCTACTAACTTTCAGCTCTGTAGAGTTGGATAAATAACATATTTTGAGTTTTAAATTTTTAACCATAGAATGGAGATATAACAATATTCATTTAATAGGATCACTGTGAGGAATGAATGAAACAAATTTACATAAAACACATTGCCCACTGCCTGATTCAGAGGTAAGTGTTCAATAAACAGGAACTGCTCATGCTGACTTCTTTGCCTAGAATGTCTTCTATCCAGGTCTGTTTATCTATCATTTATTATCAATTATTTAAGTTCTAATTCCAGATACCACTACCATATCCTCCACAACCCTTCTTAGATTCCTTGGGCCAGAATTATAGTCCCCATCTTCTTCCAATGTTCTTAGTTTATACTTCTATTCTAGCACTTACCACAGATGCTTTAGTCTACTTAGAAGAGACGTTTAAATCCAAGGCAATAAACAGTAAGATTATGGCCTAGAAGGACATGAATTACCCATGTTGCCTTAGGTATCACCTTGTTTGCAACAGATATTCTATGCAATGAAACATACTGAGTCAGGATCCACGGTTTCAGTTCTCGTGATCTTATACCTATATAGTGGTGGCCTCAATATTTTCAGCAATAATAAGAGAACACATTCCAGTTTACAAATATTTCTTAGTAATAAATGTACACTATAGGGATTTCATGGAATCTGATTATGAATCCTATCTTTGCTACTTACTAGTTGTGTGACTTTGGGCAAGTCTCTTAATTTCTTTGCACCTGAGATTCTTCCCTTGAAAATAGGAATAATGTCATTAGTTGTAATGATTTTTTAAAAAGATGTGTAAGGCAAGCTAGAACTCAGCAAAAAACTTTATAACTATTAATTCCTTCCTTCACTTTCCATTCCCAACCTGGGAAAGGTCATTCTTTCCCAGCTATGCTTTCATGCCTGTTCTCCATTGCCTTTGGGGAATCTATGTGTAACATCATTGGTTATTTCTATGCCTGTATTTTCCTCTCTATACCTTTGGCTCTCTGTTGAAGTGCCTTTATTCATCCTTCTCCCTGCTATAATGTCTCTCCATCTCTATGAGGTACTGTAAAAACCTGAAGCTAAGAAACTTCCTAAGTCCACTGGCATCAGGGACTTATCAGGGATGGAAAAGCTAGGGTTTCTTCACACACTACTGAAACTTCAGTTGGAAAGAGTATATTTCTAGAACATACAGTTGACACATGGAATGGACTTTCCCACAGAAGCACAGATTCACATGATCATTAACATTTACAGAATTATTAATACAGCATGATCCTTCAAATTATGGGTTACATAGGCTTTTATGAGCTAGCCTCATGACCTAATTACCATGGATACTATTGTTTTCTACAAGAAAAATGCATACCACATTCCAAGCAGCTAACTCACAGGCATAATTTGGAACACAAGCTAACCATTAGTTGCAAACTTTGTTAATTTTTATGTTTTTTGTTTTGTTTTTTTTTTTTTTTTTTTTTTTTTTTTTGGTACTGGGGATTCAACCCAGGGCAATTCACCATTTTACCACTGAGCTACATCCCCTATCTTTCTTTATTTCTTATTTATTTATTTGAACAAGGGTCTCACTAAATTGCAGAGGCTGGCTTCAAATGTGTGATTCTTCTGCCTTAGATCCCCAAGTTGCTGGGATTGCATGTGTGCACCACCAGGCCTAGCTTCTGTACATATTTTCTTACTCAATGTCAAGCCCAGCGCTAGGTACCCCCAAGTGATGATTACTTTTAGAAACCAAATATCTAAAATGATCACTTACAGATCACCATATATAGATTTTAATCTTTTACAGCATATCTTGTGCTATACCCTCTACCTGCACCCTTACTCACCTATACCCTCCCTCACCTCACCTAGTTTTTACCTTCTTAGCCTTCCAAGTTTACCTCAGGAATTACCTCTTTTTAAAAATCTATCCAATTGGGCTGGGGTTGTGGCTCAGCGGTAGAGCACTCGCCTAGCACGTGCACGGCCCGGGTTCGATCCTCAGCACCACATACAAATAAATGCATTGTGTACAACTAAAGCAAATAAATAAATATTTTTTAAAAATCTATCCAACTTCCTTCATCCACATGGGGCATGTGGCTACTCACCTTCTCTGTCCCCAAACATCCCACATTCACATCACTCCTACAAAACCTATCATAATGTATTGCCAATGTGTACTTACTTCTTTTCTTGTTTCTCTCTTCCACTTGAGGACAGGGGCTTTTGTAGACCCCATATGTAAGATAATACCTGACTCTCAGTAAGCACAGAGTTTAACAAATTAATATTAAAAAAAAAATAAAAAGAGCTGCTGAGCATGGTGGTGCACACCTGTAATCCCAGCTGCTTAGGAGGCTAAGGCAGGAGGCTTGCGAGTTCAAAGCCATACTCAGAAAATTAGCAAGGCCTTAAGAAACTTAACGAGATCCTGTCTCAAAGTAAGAAATATAAAAAAGGACTGGGGATGTGGCTCAGTGGTTATGTACACCTGGGTTTAATCCCTGGTACAGGAAGGAAGGAAGGAAGGAAGGCAGGCAGGGAGGGAGGGAGGGAAAACTCACAGGTAGTCATTTTCACAAAGGTGGGGGCTGGAGGAAAGATGCATGAAAATCAAAAACTCAAGATAGCTGCATGATCTGTACATATGACCATGGCTTAAATGCTACGTCTTCCAGATGCTCTGAATGACCACTGAGTGTTCAATATTAGTGGACTAAATTATAGAATCTGATAATTACATGATGTCAGAACTACTAGAGAGCTAAAAGATAAATTAACCTTCTCTTCTCATTTTTTTCAAAGGTAAAAATTGAATTATAAACAGTAGTTAAAATTTGCCATCTACCCAAAGCAAATAGCCTAGATATTGCCCTCACCCAACAGCCCCCATCTTGACCTATGAGCCAGTGAAAGTAAAATAATCATTGTGTTCAAGGGGAACATAGATATCAGGGGATAGTTCAGGCTAAAGAATGTAAGGAAAAATAAAATCTATCAGACATAGAAAGTATCCCCCAAAACCATGCAGCTCAAACTGTTACCATGAAACAATGAATATCTACCACAATAATACTCCCAACAGATGTCAACCACTCCAACACAAAATAATTACATTCATGCCACATTAGATTCCAAGGATTTCTAGCAAATGCATTCTATGTTTCTATCAATAATATTCCATAAATACCCCATTTCTTTGCTGATAATATTGAACATGCTTTTTATTTTCTTTTTGCAGTACCGAGGATTATACCCATGGGAATTTTATCACTGAGCCACATCCCCAGTCCATTTTATTTTTTATTTATTTATTTCTATTTTGAGACAGAGTCTTGCTGAATTGCTGAGGCTGGCCTCCCTTGAACTTGCAATCCTCCTGCCTCAGCCTCACAAATCTCTGGGATTACAGGTATGCACCACTTTAACATGCATATTTAAAAGCACAAGTATCATTACCAATAGACTTATAGAGCTGACTATTTGAATAATACAAATGGCCAGAAAGCAACTGACATACCGGGACACTGGTGAGAATTTCTAACAACAACAAGTAATTATCACTTTTATTGCTCATTTTTTCTACCACCAGAGTGTTGGAAAATTTAATGGGATATTGCAGTCAGAACTGTCAATGAGTGCCTTGCAGAGGTCATTCAATGGAGGTTTCAGTTAGCTTTTCCATCCCTCTCTTTGTACGTGTTTTACTAATATTAAGTGATGGAATAAAAATGGCACTGAACTAGGAGTCAGGAGAAATAGTTTATAGTCTTGGATCTTCCACTGACCAGTACTATCCTGACAAATCACTCCCCCTCTAGGAGCATCAGTTTCCCCATCTCTAAGTAAGCAGATAAAAATAGATCAGCATTTCCTTGCAGCCCTGCTTTAATATTTTATATGTCCTGGGTATGACTTCATTTTTCAAAAAGTTCAAGTGCTTTAAAAATGTTAATCCATTATTGAACAGGAACTCTTCCTGCTTAACAATCCATGATTCTTCATTGACTGTTAGTGCATAAAGATCTAAGGATACCACAGGTTCAGTATGGAGACTATTCCCCCAAACTGACTATCAATCTAGAAAGTCTTACTTTTTAAAATTAAAATGAAACAATAAATTAAAACAAACAATAAAGCAGGCCACCTACAAAAATGTTTTCACCATAAGAGATGGTTTGTAAATGTACTGCTGATGAGTTTCCTATGTCAACTCAATCTCCATCCAGACCAAACTACGATTAATGTAAGCTAGACTATGAGAAGTAATGTCATAACAATCAGGCTGGGAGAGTGTTTACATGGAATATAGGGAAAGCCAAAGTCTGAGGATGTGTCAATGTGCTCTGTCTGGGAGAATCAGTTTTCTGATTCTAAAAACAAATACTGATTCTCTAGAGAAAATTATTTCTGAAGTGAAGAACAATCTTTCATTTCACCATAGCTTAATGGGAATGTCCCCCGAGAACATGATATTCCCTTTGTTCTAATTATGCTCACCAAGAAATATTCTGATGTATCATTTCAAATCCTGAGTAAACTTCCAACCAGGAGGGTATGCTCTATGCAAAAGACAGACACCAGCTATGCTGCTGGATACAATACTTATAAATCAAGAAAAGAGATCTTCGGAAGATCAGAATTGTCAGATTTTTATTAGCAAAGGCAAACTGATTAAATTCTCTATTCTGAAAAACTAAGATCCAAATCCAGGACCTGGAAAGTCTTCACCAATAAGGGAATTCACCCATGCTACCTGGCCTGAAATGGTTACCACCTTACTCACATTATTGATCCTTTAACAAAACTGCAGTACAGCAGATTGTCTGTTTCTTGGGACCCAGCACTAATGACATAAAGGATATTTTCCAATTTAGACTCATTAACTCAATTATCCTTACTCTATTTCAGGACCATCATTTAGCCAACTGTCCTGCCAAGAAATCCAAAGTCAATGAAGACATAATACATAACTTTTATGTAAAAGGCAATAGCTATAGGGAAAACTAGATAAGAAAAAAAGTGCCTGTATCACTACAAACCTACAAATGAATACTGCTGGAAATGAAATACAAAGCCTTACCCCTCCTAAGTATGGATCTGAAACTTTATTTCAAACTTCCAAGAATAGCACATATGATGTTGCATTATGTAACTGACCTGTCTACCTCTCTGATCTAATTTTCAGTCATACCCTCAACACATATACTTTTCAGGAGCATAACATATTGGCAGCTCTCAGTGTGGGGAATGTTCTTTCACAAGTTCATGCTCTCACATATTTAGTTCCTTCTGCTTAGAATGTCCTCCTCACTCTGAAATTTCTAATTCAGTTTGCTTGCTTGCTTGCTTTCCTTCCTTCCTTTCTTTTTTCTTTCTTTATTTTTGGTACTGGAGATTGAACCAGGCTGAACTTTACCACAAGACATATGCCCCAGCCCTTTTATTTTTATTCTGAGACAAGTCTCAATAAGTTGTATTGGGTCTCACTAAGGTGCTGAGCCTGTCCTCGAATTTACAGTCCTCCTGCTTTAGTTTCGCAATGCGCTGGGATTACAGGCATGCACCACCACACACAGCTGAAATATTATCTTATTTCTTAAATTTCCACTGAGAATGAGTTAACTGTTCTCCAATGTGTCCCCATAGAGCCTTGTTATGGTTCTGATGTGAGCTCATGTGTGAGACAATGTAAAAATATCCAGGGTGAAATAATTGGGTTATGAGAGCTTTACCCAACCAATTAATCCTCAGACAGGGATTAAATGATTGGTAATTGTAGGCAGGTAGGGTGTGCCTGGTGGAGGCAGGTCCCTGAGGCTGTGCCTTTGGGATATATATTTTGACCTTGATGAGCAGAGCTCACCTGTGCATGCTCTCCCCACCCCCCTGTGCTTCCTGGTACCATGTTCCCAGCTGCTTTCCTCCTCCACACCCTTCCACTATGATGTCCTGCCTCACCTAGATCCCAGAGGAACAGAGCCTGCCATCTGTGAACTGAGACCTCTGAAACCATGAGCCCCCAAATAAACGTTTCCTCCTCTAATTGTTCTTGTCAGGTCTTTTGGTCAAAGTGGTGAAAAAGCTGGCTAAAGCAAGCCCTGTATAAATGTCATTACCACCCTTATGATGCTATATTGTAATTTATGATTTTATTGTCTATATTCTCTTACATCATATCTTTTCTTTTTATGAGATTCACTGTGATATATTCATATAGGTACATAGGAAAGTTAAGTAAGTTTCAGCTTCTTGTGGGAGGATTATGACATCTTCCTTTCTATATCTCCAGTTACCTACTAAACAGTAGGCATTTATTAATACATGCCTGCTGAATAAATAAGCAAATATCTTCATAGGAAACAGTACTATATAACACCAGGTTCCACAAATTGGGAGCCATAAATTTGAGTTATAATCACTTTGCTTCATGTAGTCATACTGAACTTTCTACTCTGAGTCCTCCATATCTCAAGCTTCCTCCCTAGCAGCTCTGCCATAGTAAACCATCTAACATTAGAGAATTTGTTATTAATTATTGGTTATTTCTTAATGAGACTCAAAATAAATCATTCTACTGGGAGCAGAATGAGCTCAATAACCAGAGACTGAGTTAAAAGAAAGAAGAGAAAATCAACACCAAGATGGTCTAAAAAAATGGTTGCAATGTCTTTCCATTCTTCTAAGAGTTCTTTGAGAATTAGATCATGTATTCATCTTTCCTTCTGGGCATTTGAAGTAATGTCATACTAAGTAATAAATATCAGATGAGCTGAAAAAAATCTGGTTAAGAAGACAGCATTTCTTACACAGCCTAAGAAAGGCTATTCAAAACTTCCCACATTAATGTGGCTTTCCAACATTTATAGACCTGAGGGGGTGTCACACTTTCTGGAGAGTACAGAGAGCATTTCTTTCCTTGTTCTTTTTTCAGCTTTTCAACAAATACCCCTCCTCATTTCAATGATATTCTTGTACTTCAGTTTGTCTTCTTACAAAAGGAGGAATAAAGAATGAAAGAAGATAGGAAAAAATCTGTCCATAATAGCCACAATGTTATTGCTTCAGATGGTCATTTTTAAACTAATTTCTGTCATCTGGCCTATGACAAACTTGAAAAGTTTCTGTCTCCTTTTTTGAGCATGGTTTGTTTTTCCTTCAACTCATATTTCTTTTGTCTCTTTCTCTCCCTCCCTCATCTCCCTGTCTTAGTTGCCTCTGCAGTTGTTATTTTCCAATGTCCTTTCATACTCTGTAATTTGGCTCCTGTTAGAATTATTGAATTGACTTTTGGTATCATTTTTAATTTTTGACATATATTGATTTCAGTTTTAGGTGCTTAATTCCATGCTATTATAGATAAATTCTGGTTTTATGTTTCAAAATCAAAGATGTATGATTTGGCTATGGTGTAGATTATCCATTATTTGCTTGATATTTCATTTTTATTACCTCCAAGCACAACTTTGTATTGAGAGTAAACTAAAATGATTGATGGATGAATTCCTTGGGTCCTCTCATAGCCCTAGTGGGAATTTTCTATACAAAGCAGTAAGAGCTTTTAATGTTTGAAAGTCTTTCTGAATTATAGAGCAGTGCAATGCATACTCCTGGATTAGGTACTAGAGGGGTATCACAGACCAAAGCTAAAGCAATTCATTTAATGCAGTCCAAAACCAAATCAGGCCTCACTCAGAATTGTGCCTAGGCCTGGCCAAGTCTGTGTGCCAGGAGCTTCCCTGTAAGAAGAATATGTACTTCACTTAGTTATTACAGATTTCAAAGGTAAAAGGACAACAATTCCCTTTACATTTTCATTCATCCAAGCAACCTTGCATCTCTGTTGTGATTTCCCAAGTGAGAGATGAAAACAAGTATTCCAATTCTTTTGGCAGAAACATTTATCATAGTAAATTAATGAATTGGCTTTTAAACATTGCTGTGTGCTTTGGAGGTAAAATTTGATTTCCCAGAGCTAAATCAACCTGGTATGAACACTACCAAGGTCAACACACAAAACTCAATCCAAACAAAAATAAGGACACCTAAGTCTTTAATATCCCCATTATCTATGTTTTGATGTATAAAATCCATAGAATAGCATTCCATATGCTTCATAACCTGGCTTCTACCCTTCTAAATTTAACACTGCACCTCCCTTCTACTCTCCTACACTTTAGCTATTCTGATTTCCATGCTTCTTCTCATGCCCTATCCCTATCCCATCCTCCATTCTCATGTGCCTTGTAAGTCCAAGATCCAAAGAAAATAACTATTTTATAAAGCATTTTCCTAATCCATTAGGCAAAACTGTTAATTCCTTGATGTATGTGGTCATAGCAGCTGATATATATCTCTAATACAACATGTGGAACATTACATAATAGTTAGGTGTCTATCTTCTTCACCTGATTGTGAGTGCCTTGAAGACAAAGAACCATGTCTCATTTATCTTAATGCCTTACCCCAGAAACTCAGTTAATCATATCCTCCTTTGTACACACATGACCCTCTGGGCAGACCTCCATTTTTACACATATTGTTCTATATTAAGACCATATATTTACAGGTCTATTTTTTGGACTGTGAGCTTCTTTAGATACAAAGGTGTTTTGTTCATCCTTGTATTCCTAGCAATTAATACAGGGAGAAAAATATAACAAGTGCTCAAGAAGTACTCAGCAAAACAAAGTAGAACACAGAACTTCATATCATGTGTACAATTTTTACCACCTAAGATACCATTAAAAAGGATACATTAACAATTTCAATAGATTTATAATTTAAAAAGTACCCATAATGTAAATATTTCAATTTCCCTTTAAAAAGGAAGGTCCATTCACAAACATAAATATATCCCTATTACTAATCATTTAAACAACATGCAAAATCAAAATGATTGAACACATATTTTTTTGAGTACCTATTATGTTTCATGAATTTTTCAGGTGCTGGATAAACAAGAGGGCAAGATAAATTGCTTGCACTTATGGAGCTTACATTTCAGTGGGAAGAAAAGGACAACAATAAGTAATTATTACATACACACATACACACACACATGGTTTGGAAGCAGTAAATGGTACAAAAATTAGGCAGGATAATTAGTCTGAAAATTTAGATAATTCAAGGAAAAAATACATTTGTCTTGATTCTGTAGCAATTTCAAGTCTTAGTATTCTTTTAGGTCTAACTTATGAGCATTTTGATTCTGCAAGTTGTTTATTATGTACAAAAATAAAACCTGGCATTCCTAGCATTTTCAATGGTTGATTGAATTCACATAACCATTGTTGCTAATGCCAGCATTATCAAACCCTAAGTGGCAGAGGGTTGCAATAGGAAAGGAAAAGATGGAAGGAAACAAATGGAATAAAAGGCCTAAACTACTCTAAACTTGTATTTTCCCAAATATATGATTTTGCCATGAAATCCCCATCAAGGAGCTAACATATCACTCTTGTAGTAAAATCAATTGAGCACTCTAGAACTTAAACCCAAATGGGCTTAGTTTATACTGGCATCAGAGATAAATATTTGATCAAGATTCCAGTTGTATCATTCTTCTCTACTTCCATTTCTTATCACTACAGATATCTTCCATTTCCTCCTTATCATAAACTATCTCCTTTCTGGCAGTAGCAATTCTGTTTCTTTGAAATTCTCACTTCTTAAGAAATAATGCAAATCTGTCTTTAAAGTAGATGGCAAAGAACTAAAACATTGTTATTCTGTGGTGTATCTGGAAATAAAACAGTGTAGTTCTATCTTTAAATGGAGAAGTGTGGCACTGTTATTATAGTCTTAGCTATAGTCCTCAAATCTTTACAAAGACATCAGTAAACTAAATCATTCAGCAAACAAAGAATATGTGTGTTTTGAGTAGGCCATAGCCAAATTGCTATGCTGATTGTTTCTACACAAATATTCTATTATTAAAACCAGATCTTCATATCTTCAGTGACAAAAGAGAGGCATTTGCTGCAGAAAAATAAGACAATCTGGTTACCTAAAAATATTCTTCATTTAAAAATCACTGTGTTTTTTCAAATACTAGACAAATAATATTTTAAATTACCTTAGAATATGTATATTGCCATTTGTGCTAGATATTTCCTCATGTTCTTGTAGTTTTATTTATTCAAAATGAAAAACAAGGTCCTATTTCCATGTCAGTCTCTTTAAAATGGAAAAACTAGGATGACCTCTGTCACCCCTTTTAAAATTCATATCCTGATTTGGACTTCAGTGGCTTGGGGCTGAGCCTTCAGGGTAGTATCAGCATGAAATTATTAATAAGTATTTTATAATTATTCATTTGTTCAAGTATTTCTCTACCTTCCTTTATTCATTTAGAAACAAATTTAACACAAGTACTGCACATTCATTTCAGAAAACGTAGAGGACATTAATCAACAAAAAAGAAAACTAAAAAACATACATAATTATACCACCTGATAATAAACACTGTTAGTACTTTAGCATATGGCCATTCAATTCTTATAGATACATGTAAGTTGATACACAGGTACATAAATAAAAATGGAATTGTACTATTTTATATACCATTTTTCCTGCCTTAACTTTATAGATATTTTTCTATCTTAATAAATATGGTTGTATGCCATTGTTTTTTAGCAGCTGCCTAATGTGTTTTCTTGTGTGGATATTACAAAGTTCATCTAATACTTCCTTATCAGTTGGCATTTAAGTTGTTTAGATTCTTTGCTTACTATAGTCTACCCTGCTATGAACATCCTCGCAGCTAAATTATTGTAAATGATCATTTATTTTTCAAAGGAAACATGCTATAAGTGAAGGGTTGAAAGGTATGAAAATATTTTAAAATTTTTCATACATCTTGTCAAAATGCATTTCAGGAAGATTGCCCAATTTTTACTCAGCTAACATTAAAAATGATAACAACAGTGATGATAATTAAAAAGTTTTTGTAAGTCAGTGAATCAACAAACACGTTTTTGAATAATGACTATGCATCAGGAACTATGTTAAATTTTGAAGATCACAAAGTGAATAAGACACATTGCCTCCAATGAGCCTACAGTCTAGTGAAAAATTCAGACAGATACACAAATGTTTAGGACCTGAGGCATCCTACTATAAGAGCTTCAACAGAAGCATACATAAAGTGTTATGGGAAGGTTGTACTAAGTAAGTAGTTTTTCTCAGTCCAGTTCAGCATCCAACAACATTTTTACTTTCTATAGTCTAACAGACGCACCATTAAAAATCCAGGTCTCTTTAAATGAAAGAGAACTAAAAAGTGCACAAATTTGAGAGAAGTGCAAATAAACTCTACCAAATTCAATATGCTAGCAAAGAAGGAATAAAAAATGGCTGGATAGCCCAGAAAATACATCCCCTCCTTACAGAGAAAACCAAATGAACTTTCAAGCTGCAAGCTCTGATACTAAGGAGAGAGTAACTGACAGGTTTTCTTGTGGAAAGTTTCATTGTTCAACTCTGATCTATACCTAAGCACATTTGTATTATTTCTACACAAAGAAGAAGGAAGATATTTAGTATCAAACATAACAGTGTTTCTAAAGTTTGATATTTTTCTTTCTTCACACATACATTAGTGATAAGTAAGAGCAGTATCATTTACTGAATGTTATGATGTGCCAGGGCTTCCCACATATTATCTCATTTAATCCTCCACATTTCCTGTAACATCACCCCATGTGTACATATTTAGAATATTAAATTCAGAAAGGTTGTATAAAATAAAACTGCAAGATTTTCTTTGTCCAGGGTCAGATACTATTTGAGTTGCATCTTTTATATTTCTGGAATAATTCCTAGTATCACGAAATAGCCGAAAGATTATATCTCTAACTCAGAAAACAGATCTTTCAATTTCCTTCATTATTTTGTGTGAATAAAATGCAAGTAAACAATTTCATCTTTTCTCTTTGGAGATAGAATTTTTGGTAGTATATTAATGTGAGATCAGCTGACATTTTTATATAAAATATACAAGCATATTTTCCAAATTCACTAACAGTTTCAGAAATGCATTTTGTATGGTTACTCAGGCTGTTGACACACATAGTGAAATGGGTAACAGCATCTTATTACTATCACTCTAATAAAAACCTTTATGCCTCACTTTTTGCAGAGTTCATATGGAACACTTTAGGGCCTGAATAACCCAGGCATTTTCACAATTTTTGAAGTCTAGGAAGATACAGAGAACTATGGATCATTAATTACACACCTAAAAAGCTATAGGTTAATGTAAAATTAACGGTTCTTGCTCTCTATGCCTGCATTGAGAACAGTATGTATGTTCTATAATAACAACAGTGATGATAATTAAAAAGTTTTTCTAAGTCAGTGAATCAACTTTGTTACAAACACTTTCCAATAAAACTAGGTAAACTTTACACCACTTTTTTTGTCTTTGCTTATAGTAAGATCTTTTTTTTCTGCTTTCTTTTTTTAAAAAAGTTGTCAGTGATTTGTTTTATTTTCAATGAAATCATCTTACATAAGTTTTTTTTTTCTTTTCCTGTAGCTGAACTGCACTACGAGTGAAAAGTCATTATACCCAGATTTTCCATTTGTATTTTGAGAAACAATAAAAACACTTCATGACTCTCCCCTTTTCCTTTACTAAAACAGACATGTTTGGGGCTATTATAAGTGTACATGGGTGCCACTTTGTATTTCTTACTTCTAATAATTGGAAAGCTTTTTGTATATCATGTTGCTTTGCAGAACCTTACATTTGCATTTAAGAAATTCAAATGCAAGTGGCCACCCTGTTGGCTATTATTTCCTGTGAATCAGATCCAACCTGTGTAAATGGCAAGGTTGTTTGCAAAATGGAAGAATTAATTGACCTGACAATCTGAGCAAATGTTACTGGTTACCCTATCAGCTGGGAGGAAGGACCTTGGTTGTATAAACCATTGAGAAATCCTATACAAAATAAAGTGATATATATAGCATTGTTGCCTTAATATTTTTAAAATGTGGTTTAATGAAAAGAAGCACAGAAAATTAAGCTTTCTGAGCTAAAAAATCATAGGCAATTTTTGCCTTGTATGCCCACATGAGAATTGCCTATATAAAGATAAGTTGAGTGGGTAACATTTAAGTAAAGATAAAAAAAATCAAGTGAAATGGAGATGTTTTTTAAAAATGTCCCCCAGAGGAACCCAGTGGTTCCTTAATTCTTTTATTTGTATGTGTGTGCATGGTGGGGCATCCCTAGACACCTATGGTTTATACTAGATAGCACATTTCACAGTTATTCTTGCTGACAAGAATTGATGAAGTAACTTCATCCTGTTGATAAAGTAAGCATAAAATTCAACAAATGGAAAAAGAGAAATAATCAGAAAAGAATATGACCCCAAAAGAACTTCCAGACACATGGTGGCAGAAAAGAAAGAATCTGTGGTTTCAAAAGTAGCGGAGTGTCAGCCAATATGGAAAGCAGTATGGAGATACCTTGGAAAATTTGGAATGAAACCAACTTATGACCCAGCTATCCCACTCCTTGGTCTTTACCCAAAAGACTTGAAAACAGCATACTACCAGGACACAGCCACATCAATGTTTATAGCAGCACAATTCACAATAGCTAGATTGTAGGACCAACCTACATGCCCTTTAGTAGATGAATGGATAAAGAAAATGTGGTATATACACACAATGGAGTATTACTCAGCAATAAGAGAGAATAAAATCATGGCATTTGCAGGAAAATGGATGGCGTTAGAGAATATAATGCTAAGTGAAGTTAGCCAATCCCAAAAAGCCAAATGCCAAATGTTTTCTCTGATATAAGGAGGCCAATTCACAGTCGGGTTGGGATGGGGAGCATAGGAGGATTAGAGGAAAAGTAGAATGGCCAATGGGGAGGGAGGGGAAGGGAGGGGGCAAAAGGGTGAACAAAAAAAAAGAGAGATGGTAGAATGAGATGGATATCATTAACCTAAGTGTATGTATGAAGTCACGAATGGTGTGAATATACTTTGCATACAACCAGAGATATGTAAAAATGTGTTCTATATGTGTAATATGAAATGTAACGCATTCTGCTGTCATTTATAACAACTTAGAATAAAAAATAAATTTAAAAAAGTAGAGGAAATGAAATAGGTTGTGAACAATGGAAGCAGTGAGATTTGGCAGAGGTGACAGAACACAGACAGAGTAACTAGAAAGGAGGCCAGAAACACCACTCACCCCTCTGTACAGCCTTGAAGGAACAAGTGAGAAAGAAATCTTACTCTAGAACAGCAGAACAAAGGACATGCAATCCAACCAAATTGCTTTGTAAGAAATAAAGGAAAACTAAATTGTGCAGAGGAGGAAGAGCTGAACAAGAAGCCAGGAAACCTGCTGTGGCTCCTTGTACAACCAAACTTTTCTTTTGTTTGTACTACATGCAAGACATATTGGGAAACAAGATAAGAACATTAGGATGAATGAAAACTGAGTCCCTCTGGTTCCCTCTAATGGGAATGCTTGTTTCCTTCTCTAGAATTTTTTGTTCTAAAAGTTACTTTGATATTAATATTGCCACTCGGCTATCCACTGATTAGCATGTTATGTTGTTTAGCAAAGTGCTCTCTGTCTCTTTTATTTATTAGCTATTTTTGCCTTTACAGATTTTTTTTGGGGGGAGGGTGCTGAGGATTGAACTAAGGGACATTCAACCACTGATCCACATCCCAGTCCCTACTTCGTATTTTATTAGAGACAGGGTTTCACTGAGTTGCTTAGCATCTCACTCTTGCTGAGGATAGCTTTGAACCCCGAGATCCTCCTGCCTCCGCCTCCCAAGCTGCTGGGATTACAGGCATGCACCACCATGCCCAGCACATTTTTGCTTTTACAATTTAAATGTATTTCTTGTAGGTGGACTATAGTTTTTGGGTCTTGCTTTTATATCTAACAAGACAATATTTTATATCTAAACTGTCTTTAAATTGGAGTGATTAAAACACCTCCATTTAATGTGATATTATGATATCAAATGTCTAGAGTCTATCACCTTGTTATTTATTCTCTGTCCATTCATTTTTTGGGGGTCTATTATTACTCTCTTTTCTGTCTTCTTTTGGATTCTTTGAATTTTTTTAATGATTCCATTTTACCACCTTTGTTGACTTAGTAGATACAACTATTTATGTTGTTATTTTAGTGATTGACTTAGGGTTTGTAGTATACATCTCTAAATTTAAGGGTCTACCATCAATTAATATCATGTCACTTTGTGTAGAATATAAGAATTTTACAACTGCATATTGCTATTAATTCCCTCTTGACCTTTGTGTTATTGCTGTCATACAGTTTCATATATTATAAATTCCACAGTACATTAAAAATTTTTATTCAAATAGGTAAATATATTTAAAAGAAATTTAACTAATTTTAAAAGTATTCTAAATAATTGTCATGTAGTCTCAAATTCTGTTGCTCTTCACTCTTTGTGGAGATATATATTTCCATCTGATATGATATTCTTTCTGCTTGAAGTACTTCTTTTAATTTTTTTTTTTTGTACTGGGGATTGAACCTAGGGTCACTTAACCACTGAGCCACATCCTCAGCCCCTTTTTGTATTTTATTTAGAGAAAGGCTCTTGCTGAGTTACTTAGAGCCTCGCTGAGTTGCTGAAGCTAGCTTTGAACTCAAATCCTCCTGCCTCAGCCTCCTGAGTTGCTGGGGTTACAGGTGTGGGCCACTGCACTGGGCAAGATTTCTTCTAGTGAAAGTTGGCTAGGGATGAATACTTGGACCTTTTATATGTCTGAAAAATTATTTTGCCTACATTTTTAAAGTATTTTAACTAGGTATAGGAATCTATACTGTCAGGTTACTAGGTTTGTTTTTTCTTTTAGTACCCTAAAATGTTTTTCTTCTGTCTGTTGTATGGTCTCTGATGAAAACATGCTGCCAACATTAACTTTTTCTTTTGTTCATAGTGTTCTTTTTTCCTTGGACTATTTTTTTATACTGGTAATGGAAGCCAAATCTGTTGCCAACATTAAATTTTTCTTTAGTACACAGTGTTCTTTTTTCCTTGGACTATTTTTTTTTTATACTGGCAATGGAAGCCAGAGGTACTTAACCACTGAGCCACATCTCCAGCCCTATTTTTTTTAAATTTTTTTATTATTTATTTACTTATTCATCATGCACAAGTATAGTATCTTTTTACATACAACTGCTTGTATACAAAGTATATAAGTACCATTCAGATCTTCAATCATGCATTTAGGATAATGATATCCATCTCATTCAACCACCAATTTTTTTCCAACCCCCCTTACTCCCTCCCTCCCCTCCCTTTCCGTTGACCATTCTAGTGTTCCTCTGATCCTATGTACCCCCTTCCAACAACTCTGTGAACCAGCCTCCTTATATCAGAGAAAACATTCGGTACTTGGATTTTTGAGATTGACTAATTTCACTTAGCATTATATTCTCCAACTTCATCCATTTACCTGCAAATGCCATTATTTTATTCTCTCTTATTGCTGAGTAAAATTCCATTTTGTATATATACCATATTTTCTTTATCCACTCATCTACTGAGGGGCATCTAGGTTGCTTCCATAACCTAGCTATTGTGAATTGTGCTGCTATAAACATTGAAGTGGCTGTGTCACTGTAATATGCTGTTTTTAAGTCTTTTGGGAATAGACCCAGGAGTGGGATGTCCAGCCCTATTTTGTATTTTATTTAGAGACAGGCCTCACTAACTTGGTGAGGCTGGCTTTGAACTCACGATCGTATTGCCTTAGCCTCCCAAGCTGCTGGGCTTACAGGCATGTGCCACCATGCCTAGCCTCCTTGTACTATTTTTAAGATTCTCTCTCAAGTACTGGTTTTAAGCAATTTGATTATACATGTTGGTGAAATTTATTCCTTCTTCCTTATGCTTAGGAATCTTCTGAGCTTCTTGAACAAGAGGGCATTTAGTCCTTGTCATATTTGAAACACTCTGGGCTATAGTTTCTTTAACTATTTTTGTCCATACCCTCCCCTACTCATTCAGAGACTCTAACATATGTATACTGGGCTATCTCAAGTAGTCTAAGATTTCACCAGATATATGTTGTTTTGTTATACTTTTTTTGCTTTGTTTTATTTTGGATAGTTAATATTGCTATGCTTTTAAGTTCACTAATGCGTTCTTCTACAAAGTCTAATCTGTCATTAATTCTATACAGTGCATTTTAAATCTAAGATATTGTTTTCATCTCTAGAAGTTTCATTTGAGTCCATCTTTTCACTTTTCGTGTCTCTAAGTTTTAGAAGGTATAAATTATACTAATTTGTTTTAATGTCTTAGATAATTCTAATATGTGTCAATTTTTTTCAAATCCATGATTTTTATTGATAATATCATATTATACATATATAGTAATTTAGCCATTACTCTATTTTTTAAATTTTTATTTATAGTAGTATGTATTACAGTTCATACTATACATATATAGCATCTTTTTACACAAAACGGTTTGTATACAAAGTATATTTGCAGCATTCAAGTCTTCAATCATGCATTTAGAATAATGATATCCGTCTTATTCAACCACTTTTTCCCCCTTCCCCCCTTGCTCCCTCTCTTCCCCTCCCTTCCCTTTGATCATTATAGTGTTCCTCTAATCCTCCTATGTACCCCGACCCAACAGTACTGTGAACCGACTTCCTTATATCAGAGGAAACATTCAGTATTTGGATTTTTGAGATTGACTGATTTCACTTAGCATTATATTCTCCAACTTCATCCATTTACCTGTGAATGCCATGATTTTATTCTCTTTTATTGTTGAGTAAAATTCCATTGTGTATATATACCACATTTTCTTTATCCATTCATCTACTGAGGGACATCTAGGTTGGTTCCACAACCTACCTTTTGTGAATTGTGCTGCTATAAATATTGAAGTGGCTGTGTCACTGTAATATCTGTAATATGCTGTTTTTAAGTCCTTTGGGAATAGACCCCAGAGTGTGATGGCTGGGTCATAGGGTGGTTCCCATTTTTCCAAGAAATCTCCATACTGCTTTCCATAGCGGTTGCACCATTTTGCAGTCCCACCAGCAATGTATGAGTGTGCCTTTTTCCCCACATCCTCTCCAACATTTATTGTTGTTTGTGTTCTTGATAGCTGCCATTCTGACTGGAGTGAAATGAAATCTTAGGGTAGTTTTGATTTGCATTTCTCTAAGTGCCAGCGATGTTGAGCATTTTTTCATGTATTTGCTGATTAATCGTGTATCTTCTTCTCGGAAGTGTCTTTTCAATTCCTTAGCCCATTTATCGATTGGATTATTTTTTTTTTTTTTTGGTGTCAAGTTTTTTGAGTTCTTTATATATTCTAGAAATTAGTGCTCTATCCAATGTACATGTATTAAATATTTGTTCCCAGTTAGTTGGTTCTCTATTCACCTCACTGATTGCTTCTTTTGCTGAGAAGAAGCTTTTTAGCTTAAATGTATCCCATTCATTAATTCTTGGTAATAATTCTTGTGCTACCTGATTCTTGTTAAGGAACTTGGAGCCTAATCCGACGTGTTGGAAATTGTAGCTTACTTTTTCTTCTATTAGGTGTATTGTCTCTGGTCTAATTCCTAAGTCCTTGATCCACTTTGAATTGAATTTTGTGCATGGTGAGAGATACAGGTTTAATTTCATTTTGTTGCATATGGCTTTACAGTTTTCCCAGCACCATTTGTTAAAAGAGGCTATCCTTTCTCCACTGTACATTTTTGGCGCCTTTGTCTAATATAAGATAGCTGAAATTATATGTATTAGTCTCTGTGTCCTCAATTCTGTACCACTGGTATACTAGTCTGTTTTGGTGCCAATACCATGCTGTTTTTGTTACTATTGATCTATAGTATAATTTAAAGTCTGGTATGGTGATGCCGCCTGCTTCACTTTTCCTGCTCAGGATTGCTTTGGCTATTCAGGGTCTCTTATTTTTCCAGATGAATTTCATGACTGCTTTTTCTATTTCTTTGAGAAATGTCATTGGGATTTTGATTGGAATTGCATTAAATCTGTATAATGCTTTTGGTAGTATGGACATTTTGACAATATTAATTCTACCTATCCAAGAACAAGGTAGGTCTTTCCATCTTCTGAGGTCTTCTACAATTTCTTTCTTTAGTGTTCTATAGTTTTCATTATAGAGGTCCTTCACCTCTTTCGTTAAGTTGATTCCCAGGTATTTTATTTTATTTTTTTGATGCTATTGTAAATGGAGAAGTTTTCATCATTTCCCTTTCAGAGGCTTTGTCACTGATGTACAAAAATGCCTTTGACTTATGGGTATTGATTTTGTAACCTACTACTTTGCCGAATTAATTTACTATTTGTAAACGTTTTCTGGTAGAGTTTTTTGGGTCTTCTAGGTATATTATCATGTCATCAGCAAATATTGCTAATTTGAGCTCTTCTTTTCCTATCTGGATCCCTTTAATTTCTTTCATCTGTCTAACTGCTCTGGCCAGAGTTTCAAGTACAATGTTAAATATCAGTGGTGAGAGGGGGCATCCCTGTCTTGTTCCAGTTTTTAGAGGGAATGCTTTCAATTTTTCTCCATTTAAGATAATGTTAGCTTGAGGTTTTGCATAGATAGCTTTTATAACATTGAGATATGTTCCTATTATTCCTAATTTTTCTAGAGCTTTGAACATAAAGGAGTGTTGTATTTTGTCAAATGCTTTTTCTGCGTCTATTGAGATGATCATATGGTTTTTACCTTTAAGTCTATTGATGTGGTGTATTATGTTTATTGATTTCTGAATGTTGAACCAGCCTTGCAACTCTGGGATAAACCTCACTTGATCGTGTGGTACGATCTTTTTGATATGTTTTTGAATCCGACTTGCCAGAATTTTTTTCAGGACTTTTGCATCTATGTTCATTAAAGATATTGGCCTGAAGTTTTCTTTTTTGGCTGTGTCTTTGCCTGGCTTTAGAATTAATGTGATATTGGTCTCATAGAAAGTGTCTGGTAAGAGCTCCCTCTTTTTCTATTTCTTGAAATAATTTGAAGAGCATCGGTATTAGTTCTTCTTTGAAGGTCTTATAGAACTCGGCTGTAAAACCATCAGGACCTGGAGTTTTTCTTGTTGGAAGTTTTTTGATAGTGTCTTCTATTTTTTTACTTGAAATTGATTTATTTAAATTGTGTATAGCCTCCTGTTCCAGTTTGGGCAATTCATACAACTCTAGAAATCTGTCTATGATTTCAGTATTTTCTATTTTATTAGAGTACAATTTTTTGAAGTAATTTCTAATTATCTCCTGTATATCTGAGGTATTTGTTGTGATATTTCCTTTTTCATCACGGATGCTAGTATTTGAGTTTTTTCTCTTCTTCTTTTTGTTAGCATTGCGAGGGTCTGTCAATTTTATTTAGTTTTTCAAAGAACCAACTTTTGGTTTTGTCATCTCTTTGAATTATTTCTTTAGTCTCAATTTCATTAATTTCGGCTCTGATTTTAATTATTTCCTGTCTTCTACTGCTCTTAGTGTTGATCTGTTCCTCTTGTTTTAGTGTTTTGAGGTGGATGTTATGTCATTCATTTTTGTTTTTTTTTTTTTTTTTTTTTCCTTTTGAGGAATGAACTCAGTGCAATGAATTTTCCTCTTACTACTGCCTTCATAGTGTCCCAGCTATTTCTATACAATGTATCTGTGTTCTCATGTACCTCTAGGAATTTTTTAATCTCTTCCTTGATGTCTTCTTCAACCCCTTGTTCATTCAGTAGCATGTTGTTTAGCTTCCAGCTGTTGGAGTAGTTTTTTTTTTTTTTTTATTTCTTGTATTATCATTGATTTCCAATTTCATCCCATTATGGTCTGATAGAATGCAAGGTAGTATTTCTATTTTTTTATATTTGCTGAGAGTTGCCTTGTGACATAATATATGGTCAATTTTGGAGAAGGAGCCATGTGCTGCTGAGAAGAAAGTGTATTCACTTACTGAGGGATGAAATATTCTATATATGTCCGTTAGGTCTAAGTTATTAATTGTTTTAACGAGGCCTAATGTTTCTTTATTTAGCTCTTGTTTGGATGATCTATCCATTGGTGAGAGAGGTGTGTTGAAGTTCCCTAGAATAACTGTGTTGTGGTCTATTTTTCTCTTGTACTTGAGAAGAGTTTGTTTGATGAATGTAGGTGCTCCATTATTTGGGGCATATAGATTTATAATTGTTATATCTTGTTGATGAACGGTTCCCTTAAGTAGTAAGAAATATCCATCTTTGCTGAAGGCCAGCTTCAGCAAAGATGTTAAGTTCTTCCCGCTTGGTACTGAAGGGAACGTCGACGACAGGAAAATAATCCACACACAAGCCAGGTTTTAGAAATCCTTTTACTGTTCTCTTTTTACTTTTCTCAGTATGGTTTTTTATACATTCCAACAAGCACAGTAATTCACATTTTTTCTTAGGGAGGTAACATAAAGGAATTTCAGTAAAGAAGATTACAATAAAGGGTTTCCAGGAATTAAGTATACAATAAAAATTTCCAGTAACTAACAGTAAAGAATGTTAGGAATTAACTATAACAAAGAATTTCCAGTAATTAACTGTAAAGGGTTTCAGGAATCACCTAGGGAAGATCAGTTATCTCAACTACTGATTAATCTTATCTATAGGTAGGGGAAGGTATTCTAAAAATCTTAAAGCTAATGTTAAAAATTCTTCAACTCTAGGTATGCCTGATCATAAAGTTATATTTTGCTAGTATCTTCTTTAAACTTCAACTGGGCTCATCCTACCGGCTTAGCTAGTTTCTGGCTTTAGATTCCACAGGGCCTTTGAACTGGTTTTATTATAGATAATTAAGTATATTAGAACCTGGTGGTCATACAATAGAAATGCATCAAGAGTACAGACAGAAAGCACACAAACTTAATTCTTGGTGGTCGCATAAAGTGGCATCTCATCCGCAAAGAGGAACCGAGCTCAGACCTCCAGGCATTTGGAGGGAGCTTGGGCTCAAACTCATTTGCATAACCAAGGAAAAACCCAGATTTCTGCATAAGCAGACAGACACCTTGCTTGATTCTTGGTTTGGAAGAACTAGGCCCACACAGCCCTGAATTAACAGGTTGGGGGTCAGCTCAATTCCAGGTTGGGGAGATCTCAGACTCACAGCCCCGAATTAACGGGTTGGGGTCGAGCTCAAATCCCCAGATGAGAAACACCACACATCTTTATCCCTTTTGATTAGCTTTGGCTTGAAGTCTACCTTATTTGATATGAGAACGGAAACACCTGCCAGCTTCCACAGCCCATGTGCGTGATAAGACTTTTCCCAGCCTTTCACTTCAATCACTTGATGTCTTTTTCTATGATGTGTGTTTCTTGGAGACAGCAAATTGTTGTTTCTTTTAATCCAATCTGACAATCTGTGTCTTTTGAATGGTGAGTTTAGACCATTAACATTCAGGGTTATTGTTGAGATGTGATTCTTATTTCCATCCATTTTTAAATGCATTATGGCATTTAGCTTGATTTGGAATCTCCTCTGGTTGGTAATTCCTTTAGTTTACTATCTCCCTGTGTTGGTTTTCATTGTTATTTTTCTCTTCTTCTTCATGGAAAATTTTGCCCAAGATGTTCAGAATTGCTGGCTTTCGAGTTGTGAAAAATCTTTTAACTTTTGTTTGTCGTGGAAGGTTTTTATTTCATCTTCAAATCTAAAGCTCAATTTTGCTGGGTATAAGATTCTTGGTTGACATCCCTTTTCTTTCAGAGCTTGAAATATGCTATTCCAGGGTCTTCTAGTTTTTAAGGTCTGGGTTGAAAAATTTGAGCATAGTCTGATCGGTTTCCACCTATATGTAATCTGCTTCCTTTCTCTTGTGGCTTTTAGTATTCTCTCCTTGCCTAGTATATTAGGCAATTTCATTATAATGTGCCTTGGTGTGGATCTGTTGTGGTTTTGTATGTTTGGTGTTTGGTAAGCCTCTTGAACTTGGTTTTGCCATTCGTTCCTCATGTTTGGAAAATTTTCTGCTATTATTTCATTGAATAAATTACTCATTCCTTTGGTTTGAAACTCTGCACCTTCTTCAACACCAATCACTCTTAAGTTTGGTCTTTTCATGCTGTCCCATAATTCCTGAATGCTCTGATCTTGTTTTCTTACTTCTTTTGCTGTGTCCTCTAGATTTTTCTCCAGGATATATATTTTGTCTTCATTATCTGAAGTCCTTTCTTCCAGGTGATCTAATCTGTTGGTGATGCTTTCAATTGAGCATTTAGTTTGGTTTATTTCTTCTTTCATTTCCAGAATTTGTTTGGTTTTTCTTTAGAATCTCTATCTCCCTATTGAAGTAATGTTTTGCTTCTTGTATTTGTTTTTGAAGTTCTTTGTCAAAATGCTCTTTTACCGCCTCTATTTGCTCTCTCATCTCATTTTTGAGTTCATTCTTAAGATCCATAAACATTTGGAATATATAATTTCTAAATTCCGTCTCTGGCATTTGACCAACTGTGCTTGCCATGGAATCTACTGAGAGGACATGTTGGTTGGTTTCAGCCACTTTCTTCACTTGCTTCTTCATAATGCTTGTGTGTCTATTCTCCTAGCACTGTGGGACATTGCCTATTTCAATTTCACCTTGTAGCCTTATGTTTCTCCTGTGGTACAATGCTGTCAGGTCCCCTTATAAATACCTTACAATTTAAGCTCTAACACTTTCTTTACAGCAAATCCCAGTTTGATCACAATGTACAGATTTAGTTAACTCAGGTATTGTTTCCAATATACTCTGTATGCTTGCGTTGGGGTTTACAGTTTCAGTATTGGACACAGAGATGATACGTTTAGAAAGAAGCAAGTGGTTACTGAGATGTTCTTTCTTAGGAAGTATAAAAATAGAATTCTATGGAAGTGGTTTAATATCAGCAGACAGGAGAGAAAAGAGAATGGAGTGAGCGATTTAGAGGAAAGACGATTTATATATAAACCAAACTTATGTAGCCTTTGAGAGATGAAAAATAAAGAAAGATGAAAAAGAAAAAATAAAAAGGAACAATGAGAGATAACAAAGAAGTAAGAATTAGTGTAAGAGAGAGGAGAGAGAAACTGAGTCAAGAAAAATAGAGAGTAAAGTATATATAACACCGCTTTTCTGTATATTTCAATTGCCCCAGGCCTAGAAGTCCCAATTTCTGCATATACCTTGTTTTCACCTCTGATGAGTACACAATGACAGGGTATAAATAGATAAGATGAGGGCAGAAGAGACTAAAGTGAGAAGGGAAGAAAGGAAAGAGGAACACAGACACACAAATAATCACACTATCAAACAGAACAAAAACAAAAACAAACAAACAACAACAAAAAAAAACAGAGTTGAACCCAGGAACAAGTCTCAAATAAACAAGACCCTGGGAAGCCCTTCCAGTTTAAGCCAGTTGTACTGGACTACGCCCAGACAGTCACAGTGGAGTCTAGTCTGCAGCTTTGGCCAGCAGCAGATTGGCACAGAGGAATAATGGCTGGGGGATGTGTGAGTACGTGAATAGCACCAAGAAAGCATTCATCCAAAAGGCACGCATTCCCCACACCCGCCCCCAGTTATAGCTCTTGTGGTTGCTGCGCTGGCCTCAGGCAGGCCCTTCCCTGCTTGCTGCCTGCACGCGTCTCACCCAGGTGTGTGCTGTTCTCCGGGCCTTGGACCAATCCTTGGATGTCTGCAGTCAGCCGCAGCCCTCCTCCAAAATGGCGGTGCCTTCCCCGGTACCACAGCAGTACCCTGGACCTGTGTGTCACTCCAAGGCATGCAGTTCCCGTTTAGCAATTTACACAAAAGAAGTCTGTGAGGCCGCTGCTCGCGTCTGGCTTTCTTTTTATTCTGTGCTGTTCAAGGCCATGGTCTGTACTTCCCGTACTGCAATGCTACCACCGCAGCTGCACCGCTATTGCTGGTTCGGTTTGTGGGCCGCTGGCACTGGACTCCGTGCGTCGGCGGTCTGGAGTTCCTTGTAGTTCACCATCTAGATGTGCGCAGATGTCTCAGCTCCCTGCTAGTTGCAGAAGTGTTGCTAGGAATGCGTTCAATCTTCCCGGTAAGCCTCTTTTAGTGCCGGTCTCCCAAGAGTGCTTCTCTGCTGTCCGCCATCTTTTTCCTCCCCATAAGTGTCAATTTTGATTCACTTTTGATTGATTTCACCATTTTGGGTAGAATTTTGCTATTTTCTTGTATGGCTGGTAATTTTTGATTAGGTAGCAGGCATTGTGATTTTTCCTTGTTGGGTACTTGATATTTTTATATTTCTATAAATTTTATTGAGGTTTGTTTTGTGATCTAATTAAGTTACTTGAAAACAGTTTGATCTTTTGGAGCCTCTCTGTCAAGACTTGTTAGGTAGGATCAGAGCATTGCCCAGTCTAATCTAGTCTTATTTCCCACAATTCAGTTAAGGTCTTATGTTTACTCTACCCAATGCCTATAAATCTAGAGGCTTTCCAAACTAGCTTGTGGGAACAGGCATTGTATCTAGCCCTGTGTTGTCAAGCGGTATTAATTCTATTCTTTTACATAATTTTCCCCAGCCTTAGGTAATTTTTTATACACAAGTATAGATCAGTATTCATCTGAATACTCAATGGGAACTCTCTAAAAATCTCTAGTTTTATCTATAAACAGTTCTTTCTTTACAATTGTTCTCTCCTGAATACTCTGTATTATGCTGTCTGGACTTTCACCTCCCATCTGCTTAACAGAGTCCACCAGGCCCTGCTTTAATTGCCCCTCCCTTCAACATGATCTGTAAACTCATACCTTGCAAACCATTATTTCATTTAGTTTGACCATTGCTTGGTTGTTTCATGTGGGAAGGTCAACCTGGTCCCCATTACTCCATCTTTTCTGGAAACAGAAATCCTTTCCCCCTTTATGAAATTTTTAATACCACACTATTCCAGAGGAAGTGATACTCATTGAGAAGATCTCTGTATGGTTTAGGTATGAGGTGTCCCTCCAAAACTCATTTGAGAGACAATGCAAGAAGGTTTAAAGGTGAAATGATTGGATTATGAGAACTTTACCCTATTAGTGCATTAATCCACTTGAATGGATTAACTGGGTGGTAACTGTAGATAAGTGGGGAGTAGGTGGAAGAGGTGGATCACTTGAGGGTGTGCCTTCAGGCTTTATATTTTGTAGAGGGTGAGTGAAGATCTCTATGCTTCCTAATTGCTATGTCCTGAACTTCTTTCCTCTGCCATGCCCTTCCATCATGATGTTTTCCCTCATCTTGGGTCCAGAGCTCTTGAGTCATCCATCTATGGACTAAGGCCTCTGAAACTGTGAGCTACAAATAAACTTTTGCTATGTTGTATATGTTGTTCTTGTCATTTCTTTTCATCCCAGCAATGAAAAACTGAATAAAACAAGCTATAATTACTCATTCATCACTTTAAACCTAAGACACTGATTCTACATACGTGAAGCACCAAAACAAACTTATGAATACACAAAACAACAGAAAGCAGGTAGTTATTACTGCTCAATTCTGTATAATTTATAAGTGCCAATAAAATGGTCTTGTGTCTGTGCTTCTGTATGTAGGCCATTCATCCATAATATTGTCTACTAATTTGGGAGCACCCCCTTTTTGAGAAAGTGTTTCCTTTGCTAGCAAAGGAGAAACAAACACAGGAAACTACTGTCCCAGAGGCTGTGATTCTGCCCATCAGCAGGATCAGGAGGCTTTTAAAAAGGTGACTCAAAGGCTACATTCCATGGAGTTCTCTGTTGGAGTTGTAATTCACTTGTTAATTTGGAAAACATTCATTTCTGGGATAGTCTGGTACCAATCCTCAAAGTTTGGATTATTTTGTTCCTATGGTGGTTGTGTACTCAAGGAAAATTAGTATTTCAGCCAGTCTCTGAAAACCATAAAAACAGCAACTCATAATCATATTAGTGAAAAACAGATCAAGTTCATCAATTTAGGAGGTTAGGAAGATTTTTAGGTCTATTCAATCAGGCTCAAATTTGTTTAGGACAAACTTTTGACTCCACAGTCCTTTGTGATCATTATTATTAGGCACTTCCACAGAAGAACCCTTCCTCTATAACCTCCAGCTTTACTTACTTTTGGTAGGGCTGACACAAGTGTCCATCTTAAGGTACACTAAAAAAAAAATTTGTTTTTCCTTTAAAATGTCCCTGTAGGACTGTGCTTAGGCTACACTCCCCTGCCAGGTGTTTAAGACCAAGTTGGTGAAAACTGACCTTGTTCCTATCTACTCTTAAAAGTCAGCTGAGCCAGGTGTGGTGGTGCACACCTGTAATCCCAGCACTTGGGAGGCTGAGGCAGGAGGATCGTGAGTTCAAAGCCAGCCTCAGCAATGGCGAGGCACTTAGCAACTCAGTGAGACCTTGTCTTTAATAAAATACAAAAAAGGGCTGGGGATGTGTCCCAGTGGTTGAGTGCCCCTGAGTACAATCCCCGGTACCAAAAAAAAAAGAGTCAGCTGAGACTCCTCAGAGATCACTCTTGGTCACATGTGTGAAGCCTCTTGGCTCCTTTAGTTTTCTTCTACCAGTAGTGACATCTGCCAGGACAGGTCAGGGTCTGGATGACCATTTGTGACTAAGGATACCTTTGTCCTGAGGCTGAGACAGACCTAGTCCAGATGGGGAGGCATTAATGAATGATGGCCATCACACTTTGTATGTATATATGTTTATACATTTTTAAAGAGCTCTCATATCATTCACATTTTATTGGACCCTTGATGTGTCTATAAGGCATTCAAAGATTAGGTATCTTTATACCTATTCACAAAGAGATCTGGTCACATCACTAGCTAGTGTCAGAACAATGACTTGTACTCAAACTGCTCAATTCCCAGTCCAAGGCTCTGACCCTGTATCCTAAGGCTTACTAATGGCCTGAAAAAAATAAACATGGTATATCTGAGCTGAGTCAGGGAGGGCTCTGTTAATTAAATAGGAATTTGAACAAAGCAAAGACTAGGAGCCACTGTAGCAGCAATCCCATGGAAGCATATAGGAGGCATTCTCTTCTAATATATTTTAATGTGATGTAAAATCAGGCCACAGCTGGATGTGAAATCATGTTTTCCTCTTGTTAGCTATCATGCATTATTCATATGAAGCAACCTCACGTACATGTCGCAGGCAGATTATGATGACAGAAGCACCTTTGGTGCTGGCACATAGAAGGCCTGCTTTCCTCTAACTTGGTCGATATTCCTGATTTATATTTTGCTACTGATTGTCAATCCCCTGTGGCAATGAACTAAAATGAGTGTTTAATCACTGCAGTTATCCCTCATTTTCAGCAAACCCCCTATATATTCATCCTTGCCTTCTGTTCCCACAAGGAATTCTATTTAATTCCCAGAACCCAAAGGTTCCATTCCACACTATCCTGACCCTAAGGTTCTGAAAGATGTCCAATTGAGGATCTAGAGCTGGCCGTAGGTTGAGTTATTGATTTCTGCATTGATGGGTAACTGCTCCTATCTGGCTGAGTCAAATCTCATGTTCCTGGACATGAACTAATAGGAAGTCTTACTTACCTCAGAACCTCCCTTTGCCATTTTTTTTTTCATTCATTCTGCCCTGCTTCTCAATTTCTCTCTAACAGGGAGATTATACAATAATGACATAAAATATCTTTATGGTATCCTGAACATGTCCAACTGCAAAAATCTTTGAAGGAAATAGGAAATGACTGACAGAAATAGGTTCCAAAACTGGATATCACTAAAGGAAAACTGCTCTAGAAAACTGTCTTGAGAAGAGTTTAATATTAATAACCACCTGAGGTTATTAGATGGATAGATTTCCAGGAATGGGATTTCACAGAATTTTGGTTAATGTTTTTTTGGTGGAATCACCTTTAAATGATTTTAATGGACTTCTAAGTTTAAGCATATGTACAAATGACTCACTCCTAATTTTTAAAAATACATCTTGACCTAAAAGGTACTATAAAGCAAGACATACAATTTGTTTTGTGCAAAGAAAAAGGAAATGATTTTTTTTTACGTTTAAATACTACCAAAACCTGTTGGAGCATTGTTTATTTTTTAATAATCACAGCAGGTAGGCAGCTTCTACTCAAAGGATTTTCTTGCAGGTTTCTAAAACCTGAACTCTTAACAACTAGATTACAATTTCAGGGCTTCACAGCCTACCTCCCACATGCATTCTACTTCAACTTGATTTCCACAGCTATAATGAAATGACTGTTGTTTGGCTCTTTCTTCTTATCTGGGAAGACATTTGGGGAGTGTAATGTTCAAAAGGAGGAAAACATTAAATTCAGCTTTCATAAATAAGACTGTCGGGCCCTACCTCAGCTGTACACCATCCAAACTTCTGGCAATGAGACTTGGGTATCTTTTTAAAGCAAGCAATTAAGATGTATATCTCTGTTAAGAACTTTTGATTAGGAGATATTTGAAGAAATTAGGTAATCAATTTGCAATAGTTTTCTATTGCTGCTATAACAAATTCCCACAAGCTTAGTGATTTACAATGTAGGTATGGAATCTAACAGTTTCAGAGGTCAGAGTCCAAAAAAGGGTCTTGCTAGGCTAAAATCAAGGTGTTATCAGGACTGTATTCCTTTCTGAATACACTAAAGAAAAATTAATTTCCTTGCTTTTTCATTTGCTTGTGACCCCTTTCCATCTTCATAGATGGTAATAGATAAAGTCTCATGAAGCCATCTTTTCTTTTTTTTTTGTCAAATATACTTTTTATTGTAAAATATATATAACAATATAAAATTTACCATTTACATAAGTTTTAAATGTACACTTCAATAGCACTAAGTTATACTCATATTATTATATCACCATCTCCATCATTCATCTCCAGAACTTATTCTCAAACTGAAACTCTTTAGTACTAAGCAATAACTCCTAATTACTTCTTCTCTCCAAACCCTGGCAATCACCATTCTACTTTCTGCCTCCATTAATTTGGCTACCTGAAGTGCCTAGATAAGTAGAATCATGCAATATTTATTCTCTTGTGATTGGCTTATTTCGCTTAACCCAGTGTCCTTAAGATTTACCCATGTTGTACCATGTGTCAGGATTTCTTTTTTAAAGAGTAAATGATATATCCTTGTGTGTATATATCACACATCAATTATTCATTCATCTATTGATGGACACTTTGGGCTGCTTTCACCTGTTAGCTATTGTTAACAGTGCTACTAAGAACGTGCATTTGTAAATATTTCCTTCAGACTCTGCTTTCAGTTCTTTGGGAATAAGACTCTTTCAATTTTACCATGTAGAAATGGAATTGGTGGGTCATATAGTAAATTTATGTTTAGTTTTTAAATTTTATTTTATTTTTTCTAATTATACATGATAGCAGAATTTGATTACCAAACTCTTCATTTTGATTCATTGTACACAAATGGAACACAACTTTTCATTTCTCTGGTTGTACACAATGTAGAGTCGTACCATATGTATAGTCATACATGTACTTAGGGTAATGATGTTCATCTCATTCCATCATCTTTCCTACCCCCATGCCCACCCCCAATCATGGGTCAGCATCCACTTATCAAAGAGAACATTTGGCCTTTGGTTTTGGGGGATTGATGAAGCCATGTTTCTGATTCTGCCTCTTCTGTTTTACTTTTCCCATTTAAGGACCCTTTTAATGACTTTGCACCCACCCAGAAAATATAGAATAATGTATTAAAGGTCCTCAAATTAGCAAGGTGAAATACACCTACTCTTCAATCCCTCCTTGCTATGTAACATAATATATTTGCTGGTTCTGGATATTAGGACATGGCCATCTTTGAGGGATCATTATTCTGCTGACCACGCGGTTGATCTATTTCAAATATTTCATTTGGTATATAAGGCCAAAAAAAAGGGTACAAATGAGTAGAATGATCTAATTGATAGTATTAATATTTTCAAATTTACTCTTTCCTTTCTGTCACCCTAAAAATCTAATCACAAAATTCTTTCAATTTGCCACCTATGATTTTAAAACAAATTAACACAGTCCTTGGTTCACACCAACTTTTCAAACTTCACCCTAAGCCTGCACCTGATGGTCCATAGGTATAGGCTGGTGTGCAAGACTTTTTTTTATCGTTTTTTCCAATAGCCAGTCAAAGGCAACTAGAATGTAGCCACCAATGTAAGTCAAGCCACTCCCAATGAGATTCAAAATAAGTTGTATTTGCCCTATGCTTAGGAATACATTCTATAAGTTTCCTATGTTCCCTGAGGGTATAGAGTCTAAAACAAAAGTTCTTTCCATTATCCCTAAACCATTGCTTGACCCTGCTTCATGCTTTGTTCTGGCAGAGTTCATCAATATCCCAGCAAGAGAACCCCACTCCTATTCCTGTATTCCAATCAAATATTCAGTACAATTCAAGATGGAAATCTGGAATTGACTCCATTTATACCTTTATTAGCTTTGAAATTGCATCCTTGTCTTGAGTTCTCTCTTTAATTTTCTCACCATCCCACACACTCTTTTAGCTCATCTTCCTTCACTCTTTTAGCTCATCTTTCTTCAACTTGCCATTTGTCCTCCAGGACAGAAAAATATCTTGCCCAAATAAATGTTCATTTAATACTTGTTGAATGAGTTAATGAATGTATGAGTGAATGAATGAAGGAGCTATTGAAATAGCCTTAGATATGATTACTCTGCTTCCAGTGTCTCTTCAAACACATCCTTCACATTTACACTACAGTGATCCTTTCAAATCAAGAATTAAATTGAGTCTTTGCCCAACTCACAATTGCCTACCAAATAAGGCACTTGAAGCCATACAAAATTAAACACCTGCCAAACTTTCCAGTTTTATCTCCTACTGCACTAGCTCTCCTCTAATGTTCTCACCCCCTATATCTCCATTCTGTAGCTACAGCTAATATTCTTCAATCCCTGAGTACAATCTGCTTTTTATGCCTTGTTCCTTCACTCATACATTTTGTTTAACCTGGAATACATCTCTGTACCTTCCATTCTCCATGTCCTGAGCCTCGAGCATTCTTCAGGTTCCAGCATTATGCAATTTCCTTCAAGAATTTTGCCCAGAACCCTCTACGGGTCCTGCTTATTCTGCAGAGCTTCCACAGAGATTTGTGCTAAGTATTGGCTAATGTGTACTCACTCTAAATTTATAATAGACTTGTCTTTACCCTCTATTATGATTGAATGGTCTTCATGATTCCTAAGTCATATTATAATGAGGGGGATTTTTTTTCAACAATATAAAGCTTTCCAGCCAACTACTGGTTAATCATGAAAGCCAATTAACCAGAAGATCCATTCCTTGCTCTCAATTATACACACCAATGGAGGAAATCAGTGAAGCAGATGATCTAAAAGAGTAGATAATCAAAAATTCTGTCCTTTTCCCCCACACTCATTCCCCCTTTCACTGCCTACTGCACTTCACTCCCTGGCTTCTAGCAGACTCATCATTCTGATTCTGCTTGGCTTGGTTACACAAAAATCCATTTGAATTCTCTGAACGCACATTTATTCACCTGAACTGGCCACCTGCTATCTTCCAGTCACTCAAGTAGGATTTAGATGAAAAAAAAAGAAAGATAAAGACAAATCACACATGGTCCCTGCCTAAAAATAATTCACAATTTTTGAATAAAAAATTCTCCATTTTTTAAATCTAGTTCAACACTTTTTTTTTTTTTCAGTTCCAACACACTTAAGGGATTTGACACATCCTCTTCAATTGTAATGGCATCCAAAACCACAGAGACATGAAACAGCATGATATACTAACAGAAGTCATGATTACAAAGTCAAGCTGCTCTGTAGTCTTGATAGTGTGCCAAGGGGAAATTGGAGGTAAAATTCATGTGACGGGTAAGAGTGCAGTCTTATAAAAAAGATTGAAAGGCTGGTTGAAGTCAGATTTTGGAAGACCCTGGTAAGCCAAGCTAAGACACTTGGACAAGATCCTAGAGGCAATAGTGAATTGGCAAAGGGAATAACATTGCTTGATGGCAGAGGGGGCTATACAGTCAAGGGAAAGATCTAGCAGCCAGGATTAATCACTTCAACCATAAAACAAATTCCATGAAAATAAACTTTGAGCCTTTAAAGGTATAATTCTCTATGAAAGTAAAACGTCAAGAATCCTATCACCTAAGGATTTAGACTTGAAATCTCTACTAAACAAACTGCATGCAAGCAAGTGCCTAGCTCAGTGCCTTTCACACGGTAACACTCAGTAAATGACCACTGAATTTAATAGACTAATAGATGAGGCTTGATTAAAAAAAAAAAAAAAAGCAGTCACCAGGGCTGAGCTATAAAAAGCTCAGTGAAGGACTTTGTCACACTGGTGCTCACCAGAAGTAAAGTGAAATCTTACACTCAAGAAATTGAAAGAAAGACTTGTTCAAAACCCCCCTGCTTAAAAACCTCAAGTGGCTCCCTGCTGCAATCAGGATCAGGTCCAAACTCATTAGTTAAGGCTAAAAAGCTTTCCATGATTTCTTCCCCACCCTCCTTTGCCAGCTTTCTCTCCTAATAATCCCTAATACAAACCATGTACTGCAACTACTATATGGTCCCCCAAATGTAACAAGAGAAATGCCAAACCTGGACTGACCTTAGACTTGCTCTGTAATTGGGATAGTCTTGATTTTTTTCTTCCAGAAATGCTGTGTGGTTTCCTGTGATAACCAATTATTTCAGTAGTTTTAAAACTGCAAACTCTTATAATCACAGTATCTAGTGTAGTCATGGTTAGCTGTCAGGACTAAGCCAACACTTGGATCCATTCTTATATAAACAATCCAGTTTGCCCAGTCTTAATGAATGGGTAATGTTTCAAAGCCAGAGGCAAAGCTTGCATTACTCTTTAAATACCAAAGGACAGAATTACAAATGGGCAGAGACCTTGGTGCACCTGATACAGCATGCATACATGATCAGAATCAATTTTAATGATTTTGTGTATATGTGCTTACAAGTATGTACAAGTATGCTTGTGCTGGAAATAGTCTGGAGTTATTTTAATGATTTAGAATAATATTCATTAATTTGAAATATTCCAAGTAATGGTTTTAGGTTATATTTATGGTCTTTCAAAATATCCCAAAATAACAAGTCAACTTGTTCAACTATTCACCCTCTAAGTTAAATTTTAAGATAGAAATGACACTTGCTAATTGAGTGCCTACTATGTGCCAAATGTTTCCATACAGGTCATTTCTTTAGCACTTTATTTCACAATTATGTATTAGCAACTAAAATTTCAATCATGTACTTATTTTTTCATTAAGTAAATTTTCCTTCCATTTAAGCAGTGGAAATATTTTATCAAATCATAGAACTAAGGTGGAATAGCTCTCAAAACGATTTCTTTCTCTCTATATTCATTGCTACCATACTAGTACTCACGAGTCACCATCTTCTCTCACCTATAATGTTGCATCACTCTTCTTTTGGCTCCCATCTTTTACTCTTGCCCCCTCCCATCTATTATACATAACATAGCAAGAGTTATCATTTTCAAATATCAATCAAATCACTTCATCTTTTCTTTAAAAGCCTCTAGTGTCTTACCACTGCCCTTAAAATAAAACCACACTCCCAAACTCCACACCATAACCATGAAGCTCTGCATGACCTTTCCCAAGATCTAGGATTTCTGTACTCAAACCCTAGAGAGATAGGACACAGTTGACTACAGAACAGTCTGGGACCTGGAGCCCAGACAACTAGATCAAGGTGAAGTTTATCTTCTGATAATGTCCCTGTGAGAGGTATTAGAAGGAGCAGTCATGAGCAAATGCTTACAGTGATAAGAAGTATCTGATTTTAGTGGTTCAGAAATGAAAAAATACCCACTTGAAATAAGAGATTTCCTTTTATTTTGCCTTGATTGCAACTTCAAACAGACTTGCTATAGGTGAATCCCTACTTGTGCTCTCAATTACATTTCATTTTACCTACTCATGAATTTCAACTTTATAGTTATGTGGTATTCTGCAGCCTCAGTTTCTCCCTTTCTCCTGGATTATTATCATGTGTATATAAACAGTTTAGTATCTATTTATCTTTGACCTTAGGGTTGAATCTTTTTATCCTATATGAGGTGATACAAAGAGAGGGAAACAATGAAAAACAAACAATATGGGGAGTCTCACAAAAATAGAAGGGAGATCAATAGATTAGAGGAAGGGGATCAAGAGGAAGGGAGGAGGGGAATTTATGGGAAAGTACTAGGGAACAAAATTAACCAAATTATGCTGTGTCCATGTATGAATATAGCACAATGAATTCCACTTATAATGACAATCATAATGCACTAATTAAAAATTAAAATAATAATAATAATAATAATAATAATAGAAGGAAGATTAGTCAAGTAGAGCAAGCAGATTGGGGGAGGGAAGAAGTTAATAAAAGGAAGGTATTGGGGAATGAGATTGATCAAATTATGTTATGAGCATGTACAAATACAGCATAATGAATCTCACTATTATACTTATAATGCACCAGTAAAAAATCAGAGAAAAAATTCCTTGACCTTCCATCTTTTTCTATATACAGTTGTCCCCTCTCATCCAAGGAGAATACATTTCAAGATTCCCAGCAGATGTCTGAAACCTTGGATTGTAGCAAAACCCTAAAATTAAGTGTTTTTTTTTCCATCTTAGGCATGCATTGTTGTCATAACTTTTGTAGTCTGAGGTGCAACAGCAAAACTAGCATGAATTTCTATTCCTTCTTCAAAGCTGCACTCTTACCATAGATCTTAGCAACCTCAACACAAATTTTTTTTCTTATCTTATTAAATTGAGAAATTTCTCTCTTTTCTTAAAGGAAATACATTATCACAGCTTGTCTTTGGCATATCCAAATAATCAGCATCATTACTCTCATGTGTTGGGATCATTATTAAGTAAAATAAGAGGTATTTGAATACAAGTATTGCAATGGAGTAGCAATTGAACTGATAACTGAGGTAGATAGTGACTAACAAGCAGGTAGTCATATAGCATGGATATGCTGGACAAAAAGATGAGTATCATCCAGTGACTTCATCACACTCCTCAGAATGGCATGCATTCTAAAACTTGTAATAGTCTCTACAACTTTCCATTAAATATTTCCAGACCTCCATGGACCACAAGTAACCAAAACTGTGGAAAGTAAAAGCATAGGTAAGAGGAGACTAATTTTTTGGCTTGATTTCTCTGATTCCCTTCCCAGAAACATTTTTTCAGAGTTGTGTATCTTTTTGTCTCTGCTCTTTCACATCTCATTCTCTCTTAAGTCCACTCTACTCAGGATTCTGAATGAATGAACATACAAATTTTCTAGAATAAGGGATCTCACAAAAGCTAGATTTTCTTCAAAAGAATGGGGAAGAAGTAATTGAAAATATGGCTTAAATAAAGCAGCGGCAAGTAAAAGAAGGAAGCATAAATAAATGTACCACATCAACAAGCTTGTTAGGAGTTACTGAGAAAGACTTTTAAGAACCTTATTCCCTTTATTAATTTCCTTCTTTGTTTACCCATGACTGAAAGTAAAAGCAATTGAGGATTTGTAGAACTGGGCAATTGAGGATTTGTCTTTGAGCTCAATAGGTAAGACCATCTCATTTCCTTGCCAGTCTTTGAGAGGTAGATGAATCACAAGAGATAACTCTGGTAGTAACAGCTACTAAGAAGCAAAGAAAACAGGTAAAATGCCTGTGTACTAGGACATATAAAAAAGATGGCAAAGCATATTTAAGAGATGGCATTGGGAGGAATTCTGACAAAGGCAGATGAATGGGTCCTGTGGTTTAAGTAAGCAACATAAGAATCACCCAAGAGCAGGAAGACAATGACTCATCTGGCAGATAAATAGAAAGCAGTGTTAGATAGATACCCAGGAATGGCTTGTCTGATAGCTATTAGCAGAGAATACCCCAATGGATTAAAGTCAAAGATAAAGCCCTAATTTCTGAGAGGGTCAGAGAAAGAATAAGATGGGAACTCAAGACTGAAAATACTCCAAGCATGGTGTCTAACAGAACCCAATTACAAGGTCTGAGGTCCAAAAATACATCTTTGTCACAAGAATAAAAGAAAATGTGAATTGTCTTATTGGTATACAAGGTCAAATAATTATCACATATAATGCCTAGAATGCTAAAATACTGACCAGGGGACCTCAAATTCACTACCTCAGAGAGGACTGATTGTAAAATCCACTACTACGCTGAACTTTGCAGGTGATTGAAAAATATCCTCACTTGTGAGGACTGGAAAGTTCTGGGGACAGAGATAGAGAAAGAGATCCCAGTAGGTTATTGCTGAATATGATGCAAGACACATCTTTGTGGCCAAGGCTTTATTGGATGATTTAAATAGCCCAACATGAGTGTGAGATTCATTAGTGGTTGAAGACACCTAATTATGTTGGTGAGAGGCCACTAGGAATCAGACCTTAATTACTCCCAACCACCTGCTCTCCCATAAGTCTAGCCAAAATTGAAGACTCTCGTTGGATTCTCTCTATTGTCATACTGCTTCTGGGAACTCAATAGCCAATTTCCAACTTCAACAGATGAACTGCCTCCAGAGTAGGTACAGTCTTAATCTCCAAAGTTTTGAAAGTGTGAAGTAAGGCCTCCTGCCCCTGTAACTGCATTCCCAAATGTTGCTTTCTTAGCAAGGCTTATAAGTATGCATTTGCTATAAATTGAACAGTTTCTCCACACATTAGCATACACAGTGTATTGAAATGTGTACAGTCAGGTAATCAGTTAGGAAAGTAATAGAGTTTCATGTTCTTTTAACTTGAAAGTGACATGTCAAAGCTTACTAAGCCAATTTAATCCCCCTTACCTTGTATAGTCAATAATTGCATTCATTCTTAGTCTAAGGAGTGATTATGATTATTTAGCATTAGAGATGTTTGTTAAGGGTAATGAAGTTTAGCTATATAGTAGGAACCTTAGATGCTGAATACATTGTAGTCAATCTGCCACTTTGTTTTTATAAGTGTACTCTGTATGTTTCAAACAGCTATTGTGTTAAACTGGCACCTGATCCAAGAGGCCCTGTTTTGCCAAGAAGTTCCAGGTTTCTCAGATCCTGGAAATGCAAAACCTCTTTCTGGCATGCTGTGCATTCCTACATTGAAAGCACTAAGTGGTCTAAGAGGTACCCAAATATTCCCAAAAGGAAAACAGAATCCTACCACTATATTGGAGTTGGTATGTTATTTATATGTGGTTTGGTCTAAAATCATGTAAATTGGGATACAGTACCTCCAATAAACCACACATGACTTATATACTTCCTTCAAAAGTCAGCTCTAGCCAGGTGTGGTGGTACATGCCTGTAATCCCAGCGGCTTGGGAGCCTGAAGCAGGAGGACCAAGAGTCCAAAGCCAGCCTCAGCAATTTAGTGAGGCCCTAAGCAACTCAGCGAAACTCTGTCTCTAAATAAAATGTAAGAAAGGGCTAGGGATGTTGCTCAGTGGTTAAACACAACTGAGTTCAATCTCTGGTACTAAAAAAAAAATCAGCTTCAGCCTGACTTTCTCTGTGAATGCTTCTTGCCTTCACTCAGCTTGAGAATACCTTTCCTGTCCTGTCATGGGACCTCCACTACATAACTCCTTTATAGCAATTATCACACTGTGCTGTATTCCTTTGCTAACCTGTAGGTTGTCCAGCCAGATCCTGAGATTCGTGAGGACAAGGGATCACTTTTATTCATCTTCCAATCACCAAAATCTAGCACAGTACCTGGCACATAGATGGGACCCATGAACGTTGGTTGAATGTTGCATCAAATAAAATCCTGCAAAAACACATGTATAACTAATTTGTTTGACTCAGGCATCTCCCACATATTTGTTCACAAGTGACACTGAAATAATGCTGCTGTAAATTAGTAAAGTTTTTTTAAATATGTTTTTAGTTGTAGGTGGACACAATACCTTTATTTTATTTATGTGGTACTGATGATCAAACCCAGGGCCTCACACATGCAAGGTGAGCACTCCACTGCTGAGCCATAGCCCCAGCCCCAGTAAAGTTCTTTTTTTTTATTCAAAGTTGTATTTATAATAGTAGTATGCATTATAATTCTTAATAAACATATAGAGCATCTTTTAACAAAACACTGTTTGTATACAATGTGTATCCGTACCATTCAAATCTTCAATCATGCATTTAGGATAATGACATCCATCTTATTCAACCACCTTTTCTTTTTTCCCCTCCATCCCCCCTTGCTCCCTTCCCTCCCCTCCCTCCCCTTTGACCTTTCTATTGTTCCTCTAATCCTCTTATGTACCCCGACCCAACAACACTGTGAATCAGCCTCCTTATATCTGAGAAAACATTCGATATTTGGATTTTTGAGATTGCCCAGTAAAGTTCTTAATAGATCTCCTAATCTGTACTTACATTGTGGAGAATAAAAGACATGGAATCAGCCCTTCTAGGGTTTACAGTCCAATTGGAGAGAAAATATCATCAATCCTGAAATAGATTTGTTAGCATTTGCTCACAAATTGGGTTTGAAAATGGACTAGAGAGTGGAGGGTCAGAGTAGCATTGAGAAGGCAGAACTGTAGATGAACCTTGAAAAATCAGTTTGGCAAGAATCAACAAATAATAACATGCTCAGGGTATAGCACAATCAAAGGCAGGCCAGATTATGAGAATAAATGAAGCATGCAGACAATGAGGAGCTAATTTTGATAGCAACAGAAGGGCATTGAATTCCTGAGTAGAGCATGGAAATGAATAAAGGACACCAAAGAATGATAGCAAAATGTGGGAGGAAAAACTTAAGAGCAGGGCTCTTAGAGGAATGCAGTCTGCATCTCTATGTATTATGATAGATAATACTTTTCCTTTTCCAGAGCTCCACATAAAAGGTGTTCATCAATGGCCTTTCATCAGGTAGGCTCTTTTCAAGGTCTAACAATAAAATCTTTGCTTGGGTAGAGAATGATTGAAAGGTTTTTATTTTCTAGTGGAGCATAAGGAAGAGTCTCAGCCTTATTGCCCTTTGCAAATCTCATTGCTATGAGATAGTTAGACTGAAATCATCATGATAGTAAGGACTATCTGTCTTGTTCACTATTCTATCAATAACATATAGCATAGTGAATGACAAAGTAGGTTCTCACTAAATGTACTGGGTCACTAACTGAAAGAAGTAATATTGTAGAACTTAGCATAGTCAGTCATGCAAAATATATGTTGGGCATTTCTTTGACCACTATATGATATGCAGTGCATTGATTCATTACACATACAGCTGAACATGGGTGCTAGGTATAGGAGATAAAGGCAGAATGAGATATGATCTTTGATAGGAAGAGGAATAATGTACTGGGTTGGATGGGGCACATGTGCACACATACTTGTGCACAAATGGAAAAGTCTCTCCTTCCACATTTGCCTCATGCAGTATCTATAACGTGATTATCTGAAAATGTAACAGTGTGCTGTATTTCTTACTATTGGTCTAGTGGGAGAAAGAAGTGAAACACATCATCCATATTTTATAGACAAGAACACAGAACTATTAAAAATAATTAGAATTCTACAGTCATGTGGATCTTCTATCACCTTATATGCAGGGAGATGACAGTAAGGCTGTCAAAGATGCTCACAAAGAGCCTGGGTACAGGCAATGAAGTAAATTTGCCTATGAAAATAGGTGAATAAATTATAACCTCAGGATGGTGGCACCTTCAAAGCATGCTCAAATGGCTATGGCAGTTCTCTCTCGAACAACAGATATAGAGAAATACTACCTGTGGTCCAGCATGCATTGGAACTACTATGATAATCAGATTAAGGCTTTAAGACTATGCAAAACAGAGGGGTGAGGAAGCCTTTTGGGGTAGAAAAGAAGAAGTCCTTGTTTCAATGACAGCAGCCAGACATGTTCATTTAACAAATGATTATTAAGCACACATTATGATGCCAGATTCTGTCTAGGTCTAAGGATATACACAAATCATAAGACTTTTTGTTATAGGTCAAACTCTGGCAAGGATTGATAATATAGTGCTTTCCCCTTGAGGGATTTTCAAACTAGTGAGACAAACGAGCAAATGGATAATGTTCACTATAGGAACTAATCATTAGTGCTATTGGAATACTATGTATTGATATCTTCCATAGAGAAGCATTTGCCCATGCTTATAACATGACATTTGTACAAGGATAATCCCTGTAGCAATGCTTATAAAATCAAAAATCATGACACAACCTAAGTATCATTCAATTCTGGAATGTTTACATAAACCTACAGTATGGCCATGCCATGTAATAGTGTGCAGCAAATAAAAAGAATAAGGTAAATCTTTATGATCTGACATTTATAGATTTCCAAGACATAGAGCTGAATAAAAAAGCAAGTTACAGAATAAAGCATACATTGGGGAATGTGTAATCAGGGAACTTTAGCCTTATTAGTGAGGATTAAATATTTTAAATAGTTTCAACAGGAAGTATATATAATAAGGTAAGAGTTGAGAAATTAAAAATAACTTTAAACTATGCATTTAGCTCAAATTGTTCTAAATTTCTGTATCTTATTTCTCCTTCCTAATATCATCTTCTTCTTGTCTTAAATGGATAAGAATGGGAATATAGAAGAAAGAATGTTCTCGGAAAGTAGAGCAATATATGCTATGTCATGAAATCCTGAGAAAATACAGAATAATGAATGCTATATCATGGGGCATGTTGGGGGATGGAAGCAGCAGTGAGTGGTGTGGAAGGTGCACAATGAGTTGAAAATAGAATGATAAGGCCAGATCATAAAGGCATCAATATGTCAAGCTAAGAGCTCGGGTTTTATTCTAAAGATGCTGGGAAACCATGTAAAGAATCTAAGATGATTAGTTTTGATGGATCCTTATGGCTGAAGTGTAGAGAAATGATTGAGAGAACAGGGTGACACCAAGGACAGGAAGGCAAAAAGAAGATCCTTGTACTTACAGGAATTTTAAGAGAGAAATGTTGAGGTCAAGAGCTGGAAAAAAAAAAAAAAAGCAAGATAAATGAAACAGAAACAGAAAGGACTCCAAAGGGAAAGTAACATATACAATTGCTGATTCAAGGTGGTTGGTACAAGCCAGGGAGAGAATGTTACTAAGAGAATTGTGATACTGAAAAAAGAATTCAGGAGCAGTAACTGATTTGGAATGATAGGGGAGGATATTGATGAGGTCCCCTTTGAACATAGTGGACTTAAAGTACCTATTGAAATTGTGCAGCTATAAACATTGATGTGGCTGCATCACTGATTTTAAATTCTTTGTATACATGCCGAGGATTGGGATAACAGGGTTAAATGATGGTTCCATTCCAAGTTTTCTAAGGAATCTTCATACTGCTTTCCATGGTGGTTCCACTGATTTGCAGACCCACCAGCAATGAGTGGAACCTTTTTCCCCACATCCTCACCAACATTTTTGTTACTTGTATTCTTAATTATTGCCATCCTGACTGGAATGAAATGAATTTTCAGTGTAATTTTAATTTTCATTTCTTTAATTGCTAGAGATTTGAACATATCTTCACATTTTTGTTGACCATTCATATTTCTTCTTTTGAGATAGGTCTGTTCAGGTCTTTTGCATATTTATTGATTACATTATTTGGTATTTTGGTATTAAGCTTTTTGAGTTCTTTGTATATTTTGGAAATTAATTCCCTATAGGATGTGAAGGTAGTAAAGATTTTCTCACATTCTGCAGACCCTCTCTTCATACTCTTGATTAATGTTTATAGCAGCACAATTCACAATAGCTAAGTTATGTAACCAACCTGGATGCCCTTCAATAGATGAACAGATAAAGAAATTGTGGTATATATACACAATGAACTATTACACAGCCATATAGAAGAATGAATTATGGTATTTGCTGGTAAATGGATGGATTTGGAGACTACCATGCTAAGTTAAATAAGCCAATCCCAAAAAAATCAAAGGTCAAATGTTTTCACTGATATGTGGAAACTAGACCACAATAAAGCAGGAGGGAAAAAAAAGAGAAGTTCAGTAGATTAGACAAAGTGAAACTATAGGAAGGGCAGAGATAGAAATAGCAAAGACAGTAGAATACATGTAACATAATTTTCCTATGTACACATGTGAAAAAACCTAAGTGAACCCCACCATCATGCCCACCCTGAAGAATGGGGTCTTAATTAGAATTTGATATATTCCATGCTTATATAATTTTATCAAAATGGATTCTACTGTCATGTATAACCAAGAAGACCCAATAAAAAGGCACCTATGGGATATCCATATTAAATATGACTGTAAGTCATCATATATATATATGTATATATATATATATAGAGAGAGAGAGAGAGAGAGAGAGAGAGAGAGAGACTCAAGAGGGAGCTATGAGATGTGATCATTGACATATATAACTTTAGATTCAGTCACAAAAATGAACAAGATAATCAAAAGAGAGATTTTTACAGACAGAAGATAATTGAGTAGAAGATTGAATTCTGGAGAACAGTGTTTAAAGGTCAAAGTAAAAGAAGATAAGATAAGTGAAGTAGAAGAATTAGTCATAAAACTAAGTAGAGAAATTAGAAGAGAGTCAAGAAAGGACAATATATTGACACTTTTTTAAAAATATATTTTTAGTTGTCAATTGACCTTTATTTTATTTATTCATGTATATATGGTGCTGAAAATTGAACCCAGTGCCTCACACATGCTAGGCAAGTGCTCTACCAATGAACCATATTGACAACCCAGCTATACTGACAACTTTATAGGAGACAAGAAGTATGGAAAGATAAGGATTGAAATTTCCCATTGGATTTCTCAACAAGGATGTCTGTGATGATTTTAGTGAGAAAAGTTGGGGGGCGTGTGGTCAAAATGATGCCCACCAAGACATCCAGATTCTAAGTCCTGGAGCCCATTAACATGGCAAGTTACATGGCAAAGGAGATTTTGCAAATTTGATGAAATTAAGTAACTTGAAATGGAGACATTCTTCTGGATTACAGTGGGCCCATTCTAATCACATGGGTCCTTTAAAGTAAGAAATATTTCTTGGCTTTGGTCAGAGGAAGAAGTGGATACAGAAGAGAGGAATCAAAGTTACAATAGACATTTCTGGCTTCAAAGATGGAGGATGAACCAAGAAATACAGGAAGCCTCTTAAAGCCAGAAAAGGCAAGGAAACTGGTTTCTCTGCTATGACTTCCAGAAAGAAAATCAGACTTGCCCTCACCTTAATTTTAGCCCAGTGAGATCACATCAGCTTTTTAATCTGTGGAACTATAAGATAATAAAACAGTTGTTTTTAAAATCACCAAATTTGGGGTAATTGTTACAGCAGCCATAGGAAAATGATACAGGGGGAAGAGACAGTAGTTAGGGCAGAAGTCAGATGATAGTGGAATGAATGGTGACTGAGAAGTAAGAAAATGAAGATGATGAGCAAAGTTGGCTCATTCAAAAAATTTTAGGGAAGGTGTGAAAAATTGTGAGAATATTGTCTTCACTTCTCATAGTAGGAATCCGTCTTGTTATAAATAGAAACATGGTTAAAAGTACTTCTCGTGATTCTTAAGCTTAAAAAGATATTTAGGGAACAATTACTTTTCTAGTAAATAATATTTACCTATAAATCAAAAGTACTTTAAATTTTTTTAAATTTTTCTGTCGAATTACTAAACCATTAAAGACAATTAACTTATTGTTAAAGACAGAATGTATAAAGTGGATACAAAGGCTCCTGAAAGAAAATAGTAGAATTGTTATTTATACTTAATTTTATCTATAAATATGGGAATAAAGCTTTACTAAATTTAAATTTTTTTCTTTTTAAATTGAAATAAAACACTAAGGAAGAACACAGAAGTTTGAGGGAAGAGCTTTTTGATAGATTTTAGGAGAGGGATGCATACAAATATTTAAATGCTGATGGAAAAGAGGAAAGTTAGGAGACACAGACAAAAAAGGATAACAATGGAGAGAATGTTTTGGGGAAGTCACCAGGTAGAGGGTAGGGGAAACAGAAGAATGCAAGAACAGCTAGCAATACCAAGTAACAGAGCTTCAGAAGGCAAAACGAAAGTGGGTGAGAGAGGGGGACTTATAGACCTAGGGTTCTGATGGCAAGAACACAATATTATCATCACATGCATCCCTTGATGAACCTTTCTTGGACAGGTAAGGTGTTTCTAAAAGCCTGTGGGTCTGGGGTTGTGGCTCAGAGGTAGAGTGCTCCCCTAGCATGTGTGAGGCACTGGGTTCAATCCTTAGCACCACATAAATAAAGATGTTGTGTCCACCAATAACTAAAAAATATATTTTTTAAAAAGCCTGGGAAAAGCAAAGGAGGTCCAGAAAATGTGATGTGATTTGCTCACAATCACACATGGATTTCCTACAGTTTCCATTTCCTTAACTGTGACTTATTAAATGTGATAATACATATAAAGTGAAATGTCTAGTGCCTGAAAAATGTTCAATGCAATGTAGCAGTTATTATTATAGAATGAAGTATGATACTTCTCATAGCCTAAAGTTTAGAAGCACATAATATCTAGTCAGACAAACCTAGAGGTCAGTGTCAGTTGTTCCCCTTACTAGGTATATGCCTTTGGGCATAGTGATTAATACACACTAGATGGGTATTTTTGCTTCATATGCTGTATCCTTTTTATTATTCCACACTACCTACTTTTAAATAATTATGCAAATGCTTATTCCAGGGCTAAGACTAGAAGAATGTGTTGGCTAAGCCCTAGTACTTTTGGAAGCTTTACTTTTCAGGCATGACTACAGGACTTATAGTATTTGTATTTTAAAATCTGCAAAATAAATAAATACCTTAACTATTTTCCTACAACCACAATTCTGTGAGCAAGAAGGAAAGAGCATAACAGTCAATAGCTCAGTTTCAATTATCAAATGACTCATAAAATCCAACAGAAAAATCCAAAAAGCTTCTTTTTACCTTGATGACTATGTAAATATTCATGATAACATTTGATGATGGTACTGTACTTGAATAAAAAAACACTAAATATTTTAATCAAGTCAACCATCATGTGCAACAGAAATAATCTTGCCTTTCAGAGGTTCCTGAGTGGATGATGGGATGTTGTCTGATGTATCAGTGATTGGCTATTTACTTGTATAGTTAAAATTCATCTCTTCCTTTCATCATTTTGAAGGGACATTGATTTCAATAAAAACCTCTAAATGAGAAGAACAAGAAATTTAAATCTACAAAATGAAAATGAATAGAGGAAGGCACATAAAGTTCAAGGGAAAGTCAAGAGAGGAAATGGGAAAAAATAGCTGCAATGATTGCCTGAAGACTTAGTGTGAGTCAGGGAGAGGTTGCTTGATTCTAAGAGCCTGTCCAAGTACACCATTGAAGGGTAAGAACAGGTCAGGGTGAAGTGTCGTTACTCAAGCAGGTCCAATAATAGAAGCAGAGCCATACAAGATCATTTCTCCAATGTTCTTCCAAGCACCACTACTCCCCAATACACATTCTGCTACAGGAGGCACCAAAGCAAGAATGGGCTTTTGTGAACTATTATCATAGGGACCAGGATGAGCCTCACCATCTGTGCAGGATCCTTCAACCCTTGCTTAATATTTTTTTTTTCTTGCCTGTTATGTGAGGATGGCAGCAAACTGCCTGAGAATATGTAATCCCTTTATGCTCCATTTCACCCTCTGGTGTCAGTTTTGTTCAGACATGTAGTCAACTCAGTAGTTTTGCACTTCTTTCTAAGAAATAAAATGGATGAGTAGAGTTTTGTGTCCCACTCTAGAGAATTGAAAAAAATGAAACAGCCACACGTTCTTGTCAGAATTTCAAGACTATATTTTCACAAAGACATCTTCCTAATGTCATTTGTGACTTGCAATCACAGTTTGTATGATTTCTTTTTAGCCTGAAAAATCATCAGTATCTCTCTCAGGATTACTTTGCAAAATAATATGCACCAATAATAAATTATGTTAATGACTCTGCTTACAGAGAGATCCCATGTTTTACTAAAACTAATATCAGAATATGCCTAAAAACCTTCTTGAAGGCTTTGGAGGTATCTATCATAGTCAATGAAATCTTTAGAAACACTAAAAAATACCTTTTGTAAACTTCAACTGAGATGATCAAATTCTAAATAATTATATGTGGTCCTAACAATCATCCTTTCTCAATACTACTGCCTTGAATTAATACACCACATTTTTCCCCAAAAAGTCCAAAGAACTTCACTGCAGAATGCATTCATCTTCCTGCTAACCCTGTGGGCAAGGAAGGCACAAGAATGATCATCCCCATTTTACAGTCTGAGAAAATGAGGAATTAGGATATAAATGATGTGATACATGGAAGGATGGAGGCAAAGATGTAAGACTTACTGAAAGTAGCTTGAAGAAAAAGCTTAGGAAATTAATGACCCCTGACAGATCCTTGACTCTGGAGTTAATTTGGGGACACTATTAATCAAAACCTGTCTTGAATCCTGTATGTACTCTCCAGTCTATTGTCATAAAATGCTATAATATCAAAACTGGACATTTGCATAGACCCAAGCACTAAATGAAAGACATGCAACTGATACTAGAGCTGAAATAGAGGCAATTGCTTTAGAAACACAGCTTCATAGAATTAAATGCTCCTGTGGACCTAAGGAATATTGCAGTAAGTTACCTGAAAAGCAGCAATTGGACAAAGAGTGCTTGTATGCAACAAGAAAAACAAAGTTTCTGTCTGTAATAGAGAAGTAAAGTAAATGGATGAAGTTGGAGAATATAATGCTAAGTGAAATTAGTCAATCTCAAAAATCCAAGTACCGAATGTTTTCTCTGATATAAGGAGGCTGGTTCACAGTGTTGTTGGAAGGGGGTACATAGGATCAGAGGAACACTAGAATGGTCAACGGAAAGGGAGGGGAGGGAGGGAGTAAGGGGGGGGTTGGAAAAAAATTGGTGTTTGAATGAGATGGATATCATTATCCTAAATGCATGATTGAAGATCTGAATGGTACTTATATACTTTGTATACAAGCAGTTGTATGTAAAAAGATACTAGTGCATGATGAATAAGTAAATAAATAATAAAAAAATTAAAAAAAAAAAAGAAACATCACTGAGTAATGATTTTACTCATTCCTGCAATTAGCCAAGAATACAGAGTTAAAAAATAATGGTCCAATGATGAAAAATTGATTACATTAAGAAATCATGCTGCAGTTAGGTATAATCAACTGAAGTTAAATGTTAATTTTTCTATGTTTTCCTTTTAATGAAAGATAACCATTGATGGCCAAGTATAATACTGGGAAGAGGACAGGTTCCCAGAAAATGCCTATCAAGTTGACCAACAAAGTCAACTGAATGACCTCTACTAGGCAGGAATCAAAAAAAAGGGTAGGAAAGAGAGCCAGTACCATTAGCTAAGTTAACCACTTTGCCATGCTTACTATGCTCCTTTATGTTCATGAAGACCTTTATTTCTTATGTGGGTAGATGGCGTTATAGGGGTGATATAAGCCTATATAGTTCTAATTAAATGGAAGCAGTGTAGATACTTTGAATCCTGTCTTTGCAACTTAGCTGATCGACCTTGGGTAATTTACTAAAATTTTCTGAACCTCCCTTTTCTTACTTGAAAAAGTGGATATATTTATAGTGTCTACACATAGGGCTGCTCTAAGGATAAAATGAGATTTTTAGGGTTTGGATGTGGTGTCCTCCCAAAGGCTCACATATGAGACAATACAAGAAGGTTTGGAGGAGAAACAATTGGGTTATATCATGAACTAATCAGTAACTTAATCCCTGGTGGGATTAACTGAGTTGTAACTGGAGGCAGTTGGGGTGTGTGACGAAAGGAATTGGTTCATTGGGGGCCGGTCTACAGGGTATATATTTTGTATCTTGAGAATGGAGACTCTCTCTGCTTCCTGGTCACCATGTCAGCTGCTTCCCTCTGCCACTATCATCTGCTATGATGTTCTGCTTCACCTCGAGCCTCACCCCAAGGAATGGAGCCGGCCTTCTATGGACTAAGACCTCTGAAAATGTGAGCCCTCAAATAAACTCTTCCTTCTCTATGGTTGTTCTGGTTGAGTCCTTTAGTCATAGCAGCGAAAAAGCTGACTAAAACAGAAATAAAGCATGACAATACTTATTAAATATTTGCTGTGATTATCAGCATTGTCATTATTAATATGAGGCTCATCATTCCAACACAATTTTTACAGGTCTTGGGATTATTTCAGGATCCAACCTCTCCCAGACCTGCACTAGCCAGATGAAAGTGTATTTTAAGCAATTTCCCTGATTATACCCACAGATCAGGGACTACCTCTACTCAATTGGAAGGTCGAACCTCAGTCTGAGGTACGAAAAAAAAAAAAAAACAAAAACAGATGGTAAACAATCCTTACTTTAGGATAGGACTTACCTCTGTGCTTCTATAGCTGGTTTGTGATTTTAAACTACTTAAATTTCTGGATCTGTGAATGCCTTGACCTCAGAGATCCAATTTATTATTTTCATCATGCCCATATACCTATAGTTCAGACATTTAACTTACTAGTGACCATGTGTAATTGTAGACTCCTTCTCCTTACCATGTGTTGCCGCCTGAGGCGCTTGGAGCAATGGAGCCGCGGGAAGAAGTTAAGAGGCAAACTGGAGACAAACAGCTTTTTATTCTGATAACTTTTCTCTCTGGTTCTAACAACGACTAACACACGCCACACACACCACCAAAAAATGGCGCTGACCCGATCAGCAATTTCGGCCAAGTCACTCGAGATCCTGGGACAAATCCCGTGAGACTACGGAAGGCGACAATGCCCAAATCTCCACGGCTCATAGTCAACCGCAAATCAAGCCATCTCCCCAAACAGGGCTCCTGCAACCATGATTTCTTGGTTTTCATGTCATGGCTCATGTTAATCTTGTGGTGATCACTAATATAGGAAACCTTATGACTGCCAGTCTAGAATCATATTCCTATTTTAGGTTGCCAATCCAATTATTCCTATTATAATTCTGTATCTAGGCAGCCTTTTCTCAATTGTTCATGATACTTAAAGGCAATAGAATAAGGTTTACCCTAAAGAAGCTAATTGGTAGTAGCAATTGAAATAACCACTTTCAGTTTCTGATCGTGCCAACCCAGTGAAATAATGGTATCAAATATATGAGCAGAGAACACATGTGGCTGCACTATGCCCACTAGCTATGTATGACTCTATAGACATCCATATTCAACAACCCATTTGATACCTATAAGAAAGAAAGCTTGTAAATAATTCCATCAAAAACATATTTTAAGCTATGTATGAGGCTAGAATATTTTCAAAATTAGAAATTATAGTCTCAGATAAGCAAAACAACCCTAAATCTAAGTACAGGCTAAACCTGATTTTTCCAATAAGGAGTTTGTTTATTATGAAAACTGAACAAATTGTGGGGGGGAGTAGTACCAGAAAATATCATGACCCTGTGACAATTTATGAAAAGAAGAAAATTGGAGGTCAGAATTTACAACCTGAAAAAAAAATTAACCTTTCAAAAGTCTGCACCTGACATTTTTTCACAAGATTACTGGGAAATGGAACTCAAAATGACTTCCTCAGAGACACAACTTCCTGAGTTTCTTGGGTTTCTGCCAAATTGGTGTCTGGAGAATGTGAGTTTACCAAGCACAGTTACATAAATGAGCAAAGATGATGGTGTATAATAGACCCTCAGTGAAAGAGGCAGGAAGAGCCTTCTGGTACAAAGCCTCCATGGCTTGTGTGAATTTAAATAGCTTGAACAAACAAATGACAGGATACACAGTGTGGGGGGAGGGGCATTCCCTATAGAGGAATTATGAGGACAAGGATTCATGCTTAAAGGAAATTGGTTTGAGCCATGTTTGGTTTTGTCTTTGATGTCTCTCTCTGAGTGGAATTTTTCAAAAGAATCTATGATGAATTTCTACATTAAATATAACTTGATATTACAGAATATGATCCATATTTTATATATATTATTTCTTTCCAAACTCCATAATATCTCAAACAATAAGTGAAGGCTTGTGTGAGAAAACCCAAACAGAGAACAAACCACACTGCAGTGAGCTGGCAAGTATGTACCCAAACTGGTATCCTGATAGGGTACTGATCCTCAGACTGCTTAATTCTGGAGGATTTTTAAGGGGTATCAGAAAAGAAACTCCTAAAATCCCCCAAAAAATCTCTGGTTTTTGTGTCTAAATATCCCACAATTCAAGATTTATTACCTCTATTGTCCTTCCTATAAGAGCCATCATAATTATAATTTTTGTTCATTGTCTGTCTTCCCCACTGGACTATATATGCCATGAGGATGGAGACCACATCTGCCATGCCAAAATACAATGATTTGTGAACTGTATTGTCATGTTAAAAGTAAAATTCTCCTCCCAGAATTTGCTATTTACACATTTAGAGGACTAATTCAACCTAAATATCTGTCAGTTACTCTCACCGAAATGCAGACACACTTCTACTGAAAATAAGTTATGATTGAGGGGCAGGGGTTGTGTGGGGTACCAGGCAGTTGAGGCAGGAAACTGATGCCACAAGGGGGAGGCAGAAGAACTGGAAGAAAATCACCATTCTGCTGAGTTAACACTGACTCCTACAGAAGTTAATTCAGGTGCCATAAATCTTGCCTCCCTGACATTCTGTATTACCTCAGTGAATAACTCAGTCTTGCCCTAAAGTGTGTGCTATTTCCACTCCATTATCAGTTATTGCACTTGCCATCTTATTTGCTACACTCTCTAGAAGCTTTACAACAGCAGCCAGCTCAAAATTCACATTTGCATGAAAGTAATTAGTCATCTAATATTCCCTTCTATCTCAATTGAGGATTTGTTCAATGCTTTTTCCCTTAACTTTCTCCCCATGGGTTAACTTTTTCCCAATGAGTTGATTTATATTTATCAGAAATGCATGAAAAATCACAGCATCACAGAAAAGAAAACTGGAGTGTAATGATGATGCCTCCTATTAATCTGTAACTAGGGGCTGTTTTAGTCAAGGCCTACATACACTCTCTGTGTGGATGTGAATTCATTTGCCAATTGTTTATAGATTGTGTGTGTGCGCGCGCGCGTGCACAAGTGTGTGTGTGTGTGTGTGTGTGTGTATTATCATGTGCTCTCACCAATGCTGAAAATACACCAGTGATTTTCAAATGTGTTTGTTTGGAGGAGGAGTGGTACATAGCAGAGTTCCCTGGGGGCTTTTCAAACTATACATATTCCCCTGGAGATTCTATAACTTCAGTCAATTTGATGCCCCCTCCAAGTTTAAAAATCACTTCAGGGTAATGAGTGATGTTACTGATGGGTGTCAATTTCACAGTGTGGAGGCAGAAAACAAGTTTAGAACCACTATATTAAGCTCAAGATTGATAACTGAATGCTTCCCACTCCTGTCGCACTAATTTTACATATCCATTCCATTAGGAATCCCAGTGGAAACTGCATTATCAGACCCATTAAAAAGTGCCTCAGGAAAAACAATTAGTCAAAATTCACATCTTCTATAAATTATGAATGCTTTCAATTTTCCTGAATCTTTCCCAAATTGACTCCACTCTCTTCCCCTGCCAAAACACAGACCCTCATTATTTTTAAGTGATCTCACCGATATCAGTGACTAGTCTTGCATTCATCTAAGGGGGTTATCTTATCAAACTGTAAGCTAATCAGTTTCTTTCTGTTTCAGACCTTTCAATGGTTTCAGACTTAAAGATACTTGGCAGGATGTACAAAGCCCTCAATATCCTAGCTATTGTCTGCCACTTTAGTAACATATCCTTTTATGCCTCATTATAGTTTCAATTTGAGAGTATTAATACTCCCAAGTCTCTGTAAATACACCATTGTGTTCCAGACTTCCATTCGTTTCTAATGCTGCTCACACTTCTTGAAACATTCTTTACCTCTCCTTCACTTAGCAAATGAATGTGCATCTTTTAAAATAGGCTCTGCCATGTACTGTCCTCTGTGATACCCTACCTAACCTCATAGGCAATTTCCCTCTCTCCTTTGTACTACCTTTTCATCTTGTGCATACTTCTATTTCTGCATTTGGCACAGTGTATTATAATATTTGGCTTATATGTCTATCTGCCTTCCTTACTATACTGTGAATTCCTTGGGGCAGGAGTCCATGTGTATTTTTAGATCTCCAGCTTCAAACATGGGGGCTGGAATATAGCAGTTTATAGTAAATGTTCAGGAACTGAACTGTGAAAAAACAAAATGTGCTTGCATGTCAAATCAAGAGACAATCCCATTTTATTAAGTGGAATTACAACCATACAAGTTCAAAATAATCAGTAACTCTACTGTCACCAAGGTAAGTCACACATTCTCACAAAGATTCCTTTGGAATATCTCTGAGCCAGGCACACACCTGTAATCCCAGCAACTAGGGAGGCTAAAGTAGCGGCATCTTCCCGAGGATAAGCAGGCACCTCGCTGGTCCTGTTGTGGCTGTGGGCGGGGCAGCTGTGGGTGCTGCCCTGGTCCTAAAAGGCAGCGCAGCCAGGGAGGCCCAGAGCACTCCACTTTGGAAGGTAGATGAATAGCAGGAGAATAGTGAGTACAAAGCCAGTCTCAGCAATTTAAGGAGGTCCTAAGCAACTTAGCAAGATCCTGTCTCAAAATAAAACATATAAAAGTGCTGGGGATGTGGCTCAGTGGTGAAGCACCCATGGGTTCAATCTCTCGTACCACAATAAAAACAAAAATTTTTAAAACTGGGTTTTATAAACCCACTGCAATGCTTCTAGTGATACTTTTGTCCTTTCGTACTTGACTAATAATGAAATAGCCTCCTAATTCATCTTCCCGATTCTACTCTTTCTTCTCTTCCAATAGCTATCCTCCATATTGTCAAACCCATCTTCTTGAAAACCCTACCACTCCCCTTCTCTCATAGATGCTCTTTATTATCAGTATAATGAAATCAAACTCTGTAGTTAGGAATTCAAATTTCAGCCTACAGATCCCAATGCATATCTTCTTGATATGAGCCATTCATTTCAAAGCCCTGTCCAAAAGGAAGAAAGAGTTATTAAAATAGAAAGTTTAAAGATTGATTATAAACAACTTTAATGTTTATGACAAAAAAGTCAGTGAGCCAAAAGACAAAAGATATTGGGAAACATTATATTCCGATAGATACGACAGAAGTTCTTTTATGTACAAATAGCTTGTAAAAACCAATAAACCAATGCCTCAATAGAAAAATTATCACCAGAAAGCAAAGTTTGCTGAAAAATAAAATGGGCTCTTAATATAGACATTATATTCACGTATCATACTGGGAAGGAGCAAAACTTGGTGGAAATGTAAATTTATAAATATTTGCAGGTAAATTTGGTATTACCTAACAAAAATCAAAATCACTCATACTTTTGGACTTGAAAATTACACTTCAAAAGATTTTCTTCTGTAAAAAACTCCCCACTGTTAAACAAAAACAAGCATACAATCCTGTTTGAGCAGCACTATTGGTAATGGTAATAAACTCTCCAAAAATCTATATAACCACCAATGAAAGTTTAGATCAACAAATAAACACTTTACATAGCCATAAGGTGGAATTCCATACAACTGTTAAAAAGGATCATATATGTACATATATATTTACATGAAAATGTACACAAAATATATAAAATGAAGTTGTGATACTTTATGCATAGCATAAATCAATCTCCATAAAAGTTTTATGTGTGCATATATATGTGTATAAATATATGTATATATAATAGATATGTAATATATATGTGATATATATGTTAAGGACTTACTATAGTATTCATCAACCTGTACTATTTTGTGACTAAAAAATTAACCCTGTTCATTTATTAAATGCCATCTTTTTGAAAAGAAGCCCCTTCCACAATGCTTTTGTAATCAACTGCAAATAATCTCATCCTCCCCTTGAATTCTAATGGTATATATGTCTATGTGACTTATATAGTCCTTTAAAACCTTCTCTAATGTGGTAATTTGATGGATATATCCAAGCTCCTCAATGAGATCATAAGCTGCAACAACATAGCAGGCCTTTGTATATGTCCTATTGCATCTAGCCTAGCACCTTCTGTACAGAATATGCTTAATAGATTTACTGGATGAACCCAAGTGTTGAATACTTTTAAACAACCCTTAGCTTTAAGTTATATTTTAATGTGATACTTTATTTCACAAAGCAAAAGTTATCTCCTCTTTTCTCTCTCTTCTACCAATCCAAATCTTAGGAGGTGATAATCAACGTTAATATGTGTATCTTTCTAGGAAAAGTATCTTTAGCTTTCAAAAGATTTCTGTAGGAATCTAGGACCTAGAAACAATTGAGAAACCCAAGTTCTAAACTCTAATCTGAGAAATTTCCTACCCCCTCCTTTGTTTTGAGCACACAGTTCAGTTTCATTCTTTATTGTATGAGCCCCTACAATCATCCTCAACTTGCCTTTACTTTCCTCTAGTAGACTAATTACACTTGTCAACTCCTCTGAATTTCTTTTTTTTTTCTTTCTTTTTTTTTTTTTTTTTTTTTTTTGGTACCAGGGATTGAACTCAGGGGCACTTGACCACTGGGCCACATCCCCAGCCCTTTTTTGTATTTTATTAGAGACAGGGTCTCACTGAGTTGCTAAGTGCCTCGCCATTGCTGAGGCTGGCTTTGAACTCACGATCCTCCTGCCTCAGCCTCCAAAGTGCTGGGATTATAGGTGTGCGCCACCGCACCTGGCTTGTCTTAAACTCTTAAATTATCCTTTTCCCTTGTTTCCATAGCACACAACATTTAAATGCTCCATTCCTTTCACTTACATTTTAGTCTGCAAACTTCTCCAATCTTGATTTTCCAAATTCTCATTCTAATCAGTGGTCTGCATTTCTGAATCACAACCTTTAATTAGATAAATCCCCATAAAATAGCATTGTTATATTTATAATTCAATAATAATTGCAACACTAGTAAGAACCAACCTTTATTGTTTTCTATGTGTAGTAAGTCCTATATTAGGTGTTATACCTATATAATTACATTTACGTCTCTAAACAATTATGCAAGGTGATGATTATTATCTGCATTTTATAGCTGAGGACATTGATGCAAAGACATTTTTAATAGCTTGTCCAAGGACACATAGCTATTAAGTGGCAAACTCAAGATTTATACACAAGTCTATGGCCCCAAAGCCCATATTCTTTATTTATTTTTATGTGGTGCTGAGAATTGAACCCAGTGTGTCACACATGCAAGGCAAGTGCTCTACCACTGAGCTACAGTCCCAGCCCAAGGGCCATATTCTTTTTGGTTTTTTTGTTTGTTTGTTTTGTTTTGTTTTGGTACTATGTATTGAACTCAGGGGCACTCAACCACTGAGCCCATCCCCAGCCTTTTTTTGTATTTTATTTAGAGACAGGGTCTCACTGAGTTGCTAAGTGCCTCGCCATTGCTGAGGCTGACTTTGAACTTGCGATCCTCCTGCCTCAGCCTCCTGAGCCACTGGGATTACAGGAAGGTGCCACTGTGCTGGGCTCCAATGCCCATATTCTTAACCACTATTATGTATTTCCTTTTTTCCATTAAATTTTCCAGATTTTTCACTTTAAAACTAGAAGTGATCATTTCTATTTGCTCTTTTGTTATAAATGACAGTAGAATTAATTTTGATATATTTATATTTTAATCACCTGAAATACTTTAAAGATACTGGGTATAACATAGGAATTCCATTCATAGGCTAAATAAATAATAAAAATATATATGTGTGTATATGAATGTGTGTGTTCAAGAAAAATGAGCATACATCCATGAAAAGACTTTTACATGAATGTTCTGAGAAGATTTATTCACAGTAGACAAAAAACACAGATAACTTAAATGTCCATCAACACATGAATGGATAAAATATTATACAAGAGATTATTTCTTAGTAATAAAAAAGAATGTTCTACTGATATATGCAGCAACATGAATGAATCTCAAAAACATGCTGAATTAAAGAAGTCAGACACAAATGGCTATATAGTATTTGATTCTAGTTACAGGAAATTCTAGAAAAGTCAAAACAAATCTGTAGTGACACAAAACAGATTAGTGGTTATCTCTGGAATGAGGCACAAAGGGATTAAATGGGAATACAGCAGTGTTATCTATCTTGATCTTGATGACTGTTACATGAGAGTACACATTTGTCAAACTATATAATTAAAATTATATCTCAGTGTTATGGTTTCGGTGTGAGGTGTCCCCCAATAGCTCACATGTGAGACAATGCAAGAAGGTTCAGAGGAGAAATGATTGAGTTGTTAAGAGTTTTTAACCCAAACAGTGAATTAATACCCTGATACTGATTAACTAAGTGGTAACTGAAGTGGTAGGGTGTGGCTGGAGGAGCTGGGCATTCGGGAATTGGTTTTGGGGTATACATTTGTATCTCGCAAGTGGAGACCTATATCTCTGCTTCCTGATCATAATGTGAGCTGCGTCCCTCTGCCACTCAGACTCCAACATGATGTTCAGCCTCACCTTGAGCCCTGAGGAATGGAACCAGCCTTCTATGGACTAAGAACTCTGAAACCATGAGCCCTCAAATAAACTTCTTCCCTAAAATTGTGTTCATTAGGTCTTTAAGTCACAGCAACAAAAATGTTGACTAAAATACTCAGTGAAATATTGAATGAGATCAACAAGGCAAAGAGAGTGTAAGTATCCAACATTATACATGTAAGAATAGGGGAACAACCAAGTTGAACATCAAAAAGTCCAAAATATATATCATCAAAAATGTAGATATATTCTCATCTCCCTCCCTCCCTCTCCCCTCTCTCTCTCTCTCTCTCTCTCTCTCTCTCTCTCTCCATATGTATATATATATATATATTGTCACTGCCCCTAACATGGCCAAAACAGAGTGAATCCTTAAGATAAAGCAATCGTTCTCAACTGGGGGTGTTTGGACCCCTGGTGACATGTAGCAATGTGTCAGAACTTTTTAGTTATCACAACTGGGTACTTGTTACTGACAAGGGACAGGCAGGTGCGCATGGTGGGAACACAAATTTAAAGAATAAATCTATACTATACGTTCAAAACAGATGGCAGATTAGCGGGAAGTGGTGGTTCTCACAGCTCCATAACTTGAGACTCAAACAGTGAGGAAACTACTTCTCTGGGAGGTAAATGATAGGAAAAAAATACTCCACTGATACTCAATATTGGATAGAGCTCCTTGAACACTGAAAAAGTTGAGGTACATCAGACAAAGCTAAGAACACAGAATTGGAGCTGTGCTCCTGGTGAGAACTGGGGAATAAGAAAAAATAAAAGATCTGAAAACATCTGTAAGTGCTAGAATATCTTGGTGTGGGGAACCCCAAGATGAGAGGGACAGCCCACCCTGGGTGGACCCAGAGGTTATTAGGTCCAAGAAACTGGTACATGAAAGTCAAGGTCTGCCAGAGGCTCACAGACAGCATAGACTTAAATACCTCCAGACTAGAAAAAGTGGCATGAACTCAGACTAGAAACTTAGATCCATGAATTCCAGGCTGAATCCAACACATGAATTCAGCAGATGCCAACCACAAAATCTAAACTAAGCCTAGCAAATCAGGAGAATCTCTGGCATGCAGGTGTTCTGGCTTGGAGGCCATTTTGCCTGGGGGTAATACAAAGAGGCCAGAGAAAGCCTGTGTCCTCCTCCCACACTCAATTGAACCAGCAGGAAACAGGACCAGCAGCAGAGAGAGACCTAGGGGTGGGTGGAGAGACAAACAGAGCTCAGGGCTTGGAAACAGCTTTGCCTGGGGTAATACAGATCACCAAGGCCAGAGAAAGTATGTGGGCCCTCCCAAATTGAACCTGCCAATAGCGCACAGAACCAATAGCAGGGAGAAATGGAAGGGGGCAGAGTGACTAAGTTCAGTGCTCAACACCCCCCACACCCTTGAAAAGCAAAAAAACCAAACCAAAACAAAAACAAAAACAAAAACCTCAATATCCCTAAAAAACAGAACCAGTGAAGGATCAACTTCCTCTTCCCAAGGGCAGTGCCCTGCAGAAAGTAGTGGAGACACAGTCCTAGAAGCAGGTTAATTCATTAATACCTCCAAACTCCCTCATAAAAAACACCTGAAGAAATAACAGACCAAATCCCCACTCTGGGAAGCTTCACTTGCAGCAACATATTGCACAGATCCCAAAGACAATATTCAGGGAGCCAAGCTGACAGCATCTTCTACAGTTTCTGACACCCATCCCACTGAGACTAGACACTGAGAAACAGAAAGGCAGTTTGGCACAGACAGTGGGAGGAGGACTTTCATTGATTATTTCGCTATTTTGTTTCTGCTTTTGTTATGTTTTGATTTGTTTTCGAATGTGTATTGATTGACAAATGATGGACATTTATGCATTTGTACACACACATTTTTTTCTGTTCTTTTTTTAGCTTTTAGCATTTCCTTAAGGTAGCAGTTTTTATTTTTCTTTTTATGCTCTGTGTTTTTAAAATTTTTTATTTTCGATTATTTTTGGAAGATTAGGTCTTTGATTAATATATGTTGGATTGACTTCCTATTGACTCCTTCACAACTCTGTTTTCCTTTGTTTGTATTTCTCTCTTTTTTCTTGCCAACAGCCAAATTCTACTGCTCTCTCTCTCTCTCACTTTTCCTTTAACTCTTTTACTTCTATTTTCTTTAATTAATGTTTTTTTTCTCACCTCTTAAAAATACATCCTACATCACCTCTGCATATACCCTAATCACCTCTTGAATCTACGAACACTTTTCTGTTGCTCCATCTCTTTTTCTTTTCCTCTTACAGAACACTATCTTTAACTGGATACTTCTACATATTCATATATCCTTATTTTTCTCACTTCTACCATTTTATTTGAAGGAAGTTATTTTTCACAAATCAATATTTCGAAGACTAAGATGTTTGATTAGTATATATCAATTTTGTTCTTGCAAACTTTTGCTTCTTTTCTATATTTTCTTTTATCTTTAATTTTTTTTTAATTTTTATTATTTTTCTCTTACTTATTGGTTTTCTTCAACTCTCTTTCTCTCTTTTCCTCCACTAAGAGCAAACATCTACTGTTCTCTCTTCTGCTCTTTCTTTAATTTTTTTACCTCTATTTTTGCTTCTCCTCCCTCATAATATTCACATCCTACTTTACTTCTATTATATCCCTGGGAAATTGTAAAGCCTTATGTAAACTTACTGTTTCCACCATGGACATAACTGATCATATCATTTCTGAGTATTTTAACAATTAACATTGTATATTTCATTGCATGAGCTATTTAATGTAATGCTGTAAATTGTTTGCATCAGTTGTTGTTACTATCTGTCTCCTCCTAAATGGTGAGGTACTGGAAACTTTCAGGGACACTATAATTCCACAAGGTAGAAACCCCACTGCCTCAAAATAAACTGTTACATGGGTAGATATAAAAACAACATGAAAAAGCAAGGAACCAAATTACCTCAAACAAACCAAAATATGTCAAAAAGAGAATCCATCAAAACCAGAGTGGGAGAAATGTCAGAGAAGGAATTTAGAATGTTCATAGTTAAAATGATCTTCAAGGTAAATGATGTAAGGGATCAAATACAGGTAACAAAATATCACTTCAATAAAGAGAGATTCTTTTTTTTTTAAAGAGAGATTCTGAAAAAAAAAAACCTCAAAATGAAGGAATCAATAAATCAAATTAAAAAATTCATTGGAAAGTATCACCAGCAGACTAGACCACCTTTAAGACAGGCAATGAAGAAAAAATATATAATCTTGAAAATAAAGTTGATCATGGAGAAAAAAATGTTAAGATACCATGAACAGAACTTCCAAGAAATATAAGAGAACATGAAAAGACCAAACTTAAGATTTATTGGGATATATGAAGGCTCAGAGATACAAACCAAAGACATGCATAAACTTTTCAATGAAATGGTGTCTGAAAATTCCTCAAACCTCAGGAATGAAAGAGAACATTAAATACAGGAAGCCTACAGGATCCCAAATGTACAAAATTACAAAAAATTCACACCAAGGCACATTATTATGATGATGTCCAACATACAGAATAAGGATAGAATATTAAAGGCTAGAAGAGAACAAACTCAAGTAACATTTAGAGGGAACCAATTCAGATCTCAGCTGATTTTTCAATCCAGACACTTAAATATAGGAGGTCTTGGGATAATATATACCAAGATCTGAAAGAAAATAGAAGCCAGCCAAGAAAAGCTTCAGATTTGATAATGAAATACAAACCTTCCATAATAAACACAAGTTATAAGAATTCACAACCAAAAAGCCTGCACTACAAAGCATTTTCAACAAAACATTTCATGAAGAAATAAAAAATAAAAATGAAATCCATCAAAGGGAGGAACTACACTAGAAGAACAGTCCATTTAAAAAGAAGTTGTTTCAAATTGAAAATCAGAAATAATTCAAAAGTGACATGGAATAAGAATAATTTCTCAATAATAACATTGAATGTAAATGGCCTATATTCATCAATCAAAATACAAAGTCTGTCAGATTGGATAAAAAACAATACTCAACAATATTCTGTCTCCAAGAAACTCACCTCACAAGCAAAGACATCCAGAGACTGAAGGTAAAAGGATGGTAAAATCTTACACTTCACACATGGATCTCACAAACAAGCAGGGGGTTCTATACTCACATTTAATAAAGTGAATTTCAAGTTAAAATTAATCATAAAGAACAAAGAAGGACATTTGATGCTGCTTAATGGAACTATACATCAACAAGACATAACAAACTCAAATATTTATGCCCTAAACAATGGAGCATCTATATACATTGTTAAAAAAGAAACCCTTCACAATCTCAAGAATCAAATAGATCACAACACAATAATACTGGATGACTTTAATACACCTCTCTCACCAATTGATAGATCTTCAAAGCAAAAACTAAACGAAGAAGTTATAGGACTAAAAAATATAATTAATAATTTAGACTTACTAGACATATAAAGAATATTTCATCCATCAACAAATGAATACACTGTCTTTTCAGCAGTACATGGAACATTCTCCAAAATAGACCACATCTTAGTCCACAAAGCAACTCTTAGCAAATACAAAAAATTAGAGATGATACCTGCATTCTATCAGATCATAATGGGATAATGTTAGAAATTAATGATAAAATAAAAAATAGAAGCTACTCCAACACCTGGAGACTAAATAACACACTATTGAACAACCAAAGGATAGCTAAACAAATCAGGGATGAAATTTTAAAAAATACCTTAGAGGTAAATGAGAATAGAAAAACAACATTTCAAAATCTCTGGGACACTATGAAGGCAGTTCTAAGAGGAAAGTTCATTGCATTGAACTCATTACTTAAAAGAACAGAAAATCACCAAATAAATACCATAACTTTACATCTCAAAGCCCTAGCCAGGCATGGTGGCATGCCTGTAATCCCAGCAGCTCAGGAGGCTGAGACAGGAGGATCCTGAGTTCAAAGCTAGTCTCAGCAACAGTGAGGTGCTAAGTCCTAGAAAAGAAATCTCAAGGCCCTAGAAAAGAACAAACCAGCACCAAAAGCAATAGAAGACAGGAAATAATAAAAACCAGAGCTGAAATTAATGTAATTAAAAAAAAAAACAAAGTGAAAAATTGATAAAATAAAAAGTTGGTTCTTTGAAAACATAAATAAAATTGATAAACCCTTAGCCAAGCTAATAAAGAAAAAGAGAAAAAGCCCAAATTACTAAAATTCATAATGAAAATGGAAATATCACAACAGATACTGCTGAAATACAAAAGATAATCAAACTATTTTGAAAATTTATACTCCAATAAAATAGAAATCTGGAAGACATCAATAAATTTCTACAGACATATAACCTACCCAAACTGAATCACGAGGACATACACAATTTAAGCAAATCAATTTCAAGCAAATAAATACAAGACACTATCAAAAGCCTACCAATTAATAAAAACCCAGGACCAGATAAATTCTCAGCCAAGTTCTCCAAGACCTTCAACTAAGAATTATCACCAATACTCCTCAAATTATTTCATGAAATAGAAAAGAAGGTAACTCTTCCAAACTCATTCTATAAAGCTAGTAACACCCTGATATCAAATCAAAGACACATCAAGAAAAGTAAACTTCCTACCAATATTCCTGATGAACATTGATGCAAAAATACTCAATAAAATACTGGCAAAATGCATATAAAAACATATCAAAAAGTTAGTGCACCATGATCAAGTGGGGTTCATTCCAGGAATGCAAGGTAGGTTCAATATATGGATGTCAATAAATGTAATTTATTACATCAATAAACTCAAAGAAGAGAATCACATGATTATATCAATAGATGCAGGAAAAGTATTTGACAAAATACAGCATCCATTCATGTTCAAAACAGTAGAAAAACTAGGGATAGTAGGAACATATCTCAACATTGTAAAAGCTATGTATGCTAAACCCAAGGCCAATATCATTCTAAATGGAAAAAAAAAATTGAAAATATTACCTCTAAAAACTGGAACAAGACAGGGATGCCCTCTTTCACCACTCCTATTCAAAATAGTCCTTGAAACTCTAGCCAGAGCAATTAGACCAAAGAAAAAAATTAAAGGGTTACAAATAGGAAAAGAAGAGCTCAAATTAACTCTATTTGTTGATGACATGATTCTATATTTAGAAGACTCAGAAAACTCTACTAGAAAGCTTCTAGAACACATAAACAAATTCAGCAAAGTAGTGAGGTATAAAATCAGCACCAATAAATCAATTGCATTTCTACATACCAATGAATGATATATCAGCTAAAAGAGAAATCAGGAAAACTATTCCCTTTACAATAGCCTCAAAAAAATAAAATAAAATATTTGAAAATCAACCTAACAAAAGTGGTGAAACACCTCTATAATGAAAATTACGAAACACTAAAGAAAGAAATGGAAGAAGACCTCAGAAAATGGAAAGATCTACCATATTTCTGGATAGGCAGAATTAGTATTGTCAAAATGGCCATACTAGCAAAAGTGCTATACATATTTAATGCAATTCCCATTAAGATCCCAATGACATTCTTCATAGAAATAGAAAAAGCAATCATGAAATTCATTTGGATGCATGATTGAAGACCTGAATTATATGAATATACTTTGTATACAAACAGTTGTATGTAAAAAGATGCTAAATTCATGCACTATGAGTTGTACACATTAAAAATTATTTAAAAATACAAATAAAGGACGGGCTTTTCCTGAAAAAAAAAAAAAAAGAAATTCATTTGGAAAAATAAAAGGCCCAGAATAGCCAAAGCTATTAACTAGAAAAGTGATGCAGGAGGCATCACAACACCAGACCTTAAATTATAGTACAGAGCTATAGCAACAAAACCAGCATGGTATTGGCACCAAAACAGACATGAAGACCAATGGAACAGAATAGAAGATACAAAGACACACCTACATAAATACAGTTACTTCATACCACACAAAGGTGCCATAAACATACATTGGAGAAAAGATAGTTTCTTCAACAAACGGTTCTGGGAAAAATGGAAATCCATATGTAATAGAATGAAATTGAACCCCTATCTCGCACCCTGCACAAAACTCAACTCTATGTGGATCAAGAACATAGGCATTATACCAGAGAACCTGCACTTACTAATAGAAAAAGTAGTCCTAACTCTCCATCATGTCAGCTTAGGAACCAACTTCCTCAATAAAATTCCTAAAACACAAGAAGTAAAATCAAGAATCAATAAATGGGATAATATCAAACTTAAAAACTTCTTCACAGCAAAGGAAACAATCAAGAACATGAATAGAGATCCTACAGAATGGGAGAAAATCTGTACTACCTGTACCTCAGATAAGTCATTAATTTACAGGATATACAAATAACTGAAAAAAAATAATTATCAGAAAAATAAATAACCCCATCAATAAATGGGTAAAGGACCTGAACAAACACTTCATATAAAAGAAATATTAATAGTCAAAAACATATGAAAAAATGTTCAACATCTCTAGCAATTAGAGAAATGCAAATTAAAACTTCACTGACATTCCATCTCACTCCAGTCAGAACGGCAATTATAAAGAATACAAGTAACAATAAATGTTGGTGAGGATGTGGGGAGAAAGGTACTCTCATAAATTGTTGGTGGGACTGCAAATTGGTGCAACCACTATGGAAAGCAGTATGGAGATTCCTCAGAAAACTTGGAATAGAACCACCATTTGATATAGTTATCCCACTCCTCAGTTTATACCCAAAGGACTTAAAAACAGCATACTATAGTGACACAGCCACATCAAAGTTTACAGCAACTCAACTCACAATAGCCAAGCTACGAAAACAACCTAGGTGTTCTTCAGTGTATGAACAGATAAAGAAAATGTGGTATATATACATGATAGAATATTAGTCAGCCATAAAGAAGAATGAAATTATGGTATTTGCTGGTAAATGGATGGAACTGGAGAATATCATGCTAAGTGAAATAAGCCAATCCCAAGAAACCAAAGACCAAATGTTCTCTGATTGTGGATGCTAACCCAAAACAAAGGAGGTTGGGGAGGGGAATAATAAAAATCCATTTGATTAGACAAAGGGAAATGAAGGGAAGGGATGGGGAGGGGAATAGGAAAGATAATAGAGTTATTCAGACATAACTTTATTAGCCTTGTGTTTGAATATATGACCAGGGTAACTCCGCATCATGTGCAACCACAAGAGTGAGATCCTAAATAGAATACTTTATACTCTATGTATATATAATTTGCCAAAATATATCCTACTGTCATGTATAACTAAAAAGAACAACAAAAATTTTATAAAAATTTCCCACTGTGCTGACCCCCACATGTTTTTTTTCCAGGAAGCAATTTACCTACAGCCCTGCCTGGCTTAAGTCTTCTGGAGATCTCACACTCCTCAGCATGCTACTTGTTACCTGCAGGAGAAATGCAAGCCCAAATTAATGTTGATAAGAGGAACCCAAGTTACTCTGAAGGAGGAGACTTTTGTGACCAGATCTTGAAACTCTGGGAGATAAATATAGTTCCTCCTTGGATATAATTGCCCTGGGTGCATGTATAAAGACATGAATGGTGTGAATATACTTTGTATACAACCAGAGATATGTAAAAATGTGCTCTATAAGTGTAATATAAATTGTAATGCATTATACTGTCATATATAACAACTTATAATAAAAGAAAATTCCTCCTAACCCTAAAATCTGTAAGAATGTGTGTTTACGAATCCAATTAGAGGGGCTGGGGTTGTGGCTCAGTGGTAGAGCACTTGCCTAGCATGTGTGAGGCACTGCGTTCAATTCCCGGCACCATGTAAAAATAAATAAAGGCATTGTGTCCATCTACAACTATATATATATACTTAATCCAATTAGAACTGGTTAGCATGGGCCAAAGTGACCTAGAGTAGTCATATCAGTGGGGACTTGAAAGTCTAATGTCACCCTGCTGTCAGTCAAAACTCAAGAGGTGAATGTGGCCTGAACTCTCTGGAAACTTCTCTGGGATCCCTAATAAAACTGGAGTGCAGAATGGGCACATTGTCCCTCTTCTCTCTGAGAGGACCCACTGCTCCCTTAATAGTGTCCCCTTCCCCTTTGTCTACCCCTTCAATAAGGTCATGCCTGTTACTCTGAGCTACATGTCTGAAATCTTTCTGACTTGATCACAAAAATTGGGACTTGAAAGGAGGGGGTTTTCTTCCTCAGTTTTGCAGAAGGCCCCAGCCCTGTAACATTATTAGCATCTAGTGCTAGAGGCAGCAATTCTGCAAAATATCTTACAGACAAAATAAACAACTCCCACAACCACAGATTAATTATCTGACCTAAAATATCAAAAGTATTAAGGTTGAAAAACCAAGGGATAAAGTATTGCCATGGCAAAATAAATTTATGTGATTCATCTAAGGGACAAGTATGTAAACAAATCCACATCTATTAAAACCAACCATTCAAGGGCTGGGTTTATGGCTCATTGGTAAAGTACTTGCCTAGCATGTGTGAGGCACTGGTTTGATCCTCAGCACCACATAAAAATAAATAAATAAATAAAATAAAGGCAGGCTGTCCATCTACATACAAATAAATTTTAAAAACCACCATTCAGCTACCTGTCCTTTTATAAAATAGTGAACAGTGTCTGAAATATGAGGAAAGGATAACAAAATTGTGATTAAAGTGGGGAGTGGGAGTTATACTTAGGTGCATTGTTATGGGGGAGCTTGTACAATAACGAAAATGGCATCTCAAAGGCAGCTCCCAGGCACTGAGAGGTGAGGCTGAAACACCAAAGAGGACAAAAGCTTCAAAAGTCAAAGTTGGACCACCTTACCATTTGCCTTAGGCTCTCCCTGAAAGTAAACACAATATCTCTCCTAAATGTGAGTCTTATTCAAGAAAAATGAATTAGAATGGAGGGTTTATTCTTTTGCTATAAGCCTGGAATTTTGTTTCTGGTAAAAAAATAAAAAATAAATCTACTTTCAAGAAGTCAAGCTGCAGAGAGGGAAGTCACATTAAATAGAGACAAAAGAAGATGTTGCCCTAGCAACCAAAAGTACTTACAAGATTTCATCAAACTCATTGTACGCTATTTCATTTTTTATTCCATCACTTTTTTTTAACATGGAAAGGCTTGAAATAGACTGATAAATAATTGCCCAAGAAGGCCTAATACTTCCTAATATCCCATCATGAAATTTCTTTCAGCACCACCAAGGACATAATTCTGAATTGTAAATGCAAAACAGCATAATAGCCTCCTTTCCCCCTTCCTTCCATTAAAAAAGGTCTACAGTGTAAAGCAACAAAGGAGCTCTCATACAGTACAAAAGAGGTTTCTCTCACATACCAGAGTTGCACACTCTACTAAACACATAAAAAGCATTTCCCAAATCATTCCTTTTGAAAAGTAGCAAGACTATCTTAAGAACCAAGCATGTTAAAAGCTAATCCCCTCAGCTGTTACAGATGGGGTACACCCAAGTGGAGTGGGAAAATATCAGAGTTTTTCTTAAAAGAATTGACTTTTTTATTTAATTGTAACAGTTTATCTATTGTTAAAATATTTGGGAGTAGAAAAACAAAAATAGAAAAAGCAGCATAGTTCATGAAAACTACACTGGTTAGAAAGATAGTAGAATAGTCCTAGTTTTGCCATTAACTAGCTACACAACACAAGCAAGCCTCTTTCCTCTCTACTAGTTCTCAGTTATTTTATGTGGAAAGTGAAAGAGTAAACCAAATAATTTATAGGTTTTTTCTCAAATCTATCATTCAAGTTTTAATATAAATAACACAATGGAAAAAAGAATTCTACTTTCTAATTTTATGCTTTTCCTTGGCTTTGTTTGAATAAGACTCGTGTAGAGTGCACGATCTGTGCCTGTGGCCTTATCTAAGCTCATTTTCTAACCTATTCTTAATACATAGTAATAGTGAGCAGTCCTTGACTTTCAAAGAGGTGCTATTCATAACACTGGTTATCCAATAATCATTCCTATATAATATCAACACATTATTTTCTACCTATGGGTCAATCTCTCTAGAAAGGTTAGCATATGAAGAATTCAATAAAGACAGACTGTGGTCTGTTAGAAGCTGCAGGAGCACCTGTGCTTACCAAAGACTACTGTGAATTTAACTGTAGAAGCTTCTTGTGCATATATACAAAGAAGAAATTAATCCACAGGAAGGAAAGCATTCTAAATTAAGAACGTCTTTGGGAATTAGAACAAGAGAAAGCCCATCATTCTTTCCTGGATTATGAATAATTGAGTTAGCTATATAACCCAATACTTGAAATTTAATTTAATTTTTATGTAATAAAACTGCATTCTATAACAAAAAAAGATGTTTAAATGAGTCTTTAAAGTGTAATAGAAGTCACATCTACATGTTTGTTATAAGAAGACCTTATTCAGACTATGTAAGCCTTTTGTACAAGTAAAATAAACAAGCCAAATATCTTAGATTTGGGGAAATGACATTTTTTTACCAAACTGCATTAAGAAAAACATAGTATCCCAAATGACCACAGCTTATATTCTGCAATGATGGTGGTAAAATTTCCTGTGAACTTCCCACATACAGCCTTTGTTTTAGGTCATGGTCTCCATCAATGTTATATTGTACACTTGAAAGCAAAGATTTACTTCTAGAGTGCACAAAGACAATTGAGATTCAGCTCTTCTATATATTATTTTCAGTAATTGTTTTAGATATGAAACAAATGCAAAGACGCAAAATTAGCACGATAAAAGAAATTAAAAATCTAATTAATGAAGAAAATGTATTAGTAGGCATAAAAAAGCATAAGCAACAAAGCAAAAGAGAAAAAATAACAACTTTCTATAGATTCCATAGAATTCAACCTCCATGAATAACTATTCAACATCTATGTTCCCCTGGACAACTTAATTACTAGATGGTAGGATGATTATCTAGTTTAGAGTTTTAATTATAAATAAAGACCAAATAATATGACAGACATATACCAAAGGCCTTTTAAGTTTTTACATCTCACAAACATATGGTCCATCTTAGGTATAAAAATAAGGATGAATACAATATTGTGGAAAGGCTTAAATTTATAGGGTTGAAGATCATGGTAGTGTTAGCTCTTTATGACAACAAGATCACAAACTGAAATAAGTCTTGAAGATTTGGTTCATATGATTAATAGTCCTAAACAAGTTTGCCTGTATCCATTCATCTAGAAAAAAACCCACAATTATTCAAACACATATTAAGTGCCTATTATGTACTAACACCCCATACAAGTCAGTAGAATGTAAAGCAAGAAGATAATGGATAAGACTTAGTCTTTTACCTTGGAATGCACTTAGTCATAAATTAAATGGAATTTCATGAGGTTTAAGGATTTTCAGTGAAAGAAAATATACCCTTATCTGAGGCAAATAAATGGATGGAGCACAGAAGTCTTCTCAAGGTATGAACTGTGCTTTAGACAATGAGTAGAAGACAAGGAAAACAATGGGTGCAGTGTGGCAGGAAAACATGGCATAAACAAGGAACTAAAGAATTACTAGTTTGGTATAGGGAATCAGTTAAGGATAAGGCTAGAGAGATGGGCAAAAGTCATCTCCAGATAGCCCTCATAGAACATAGGTGTCAAGACCTTGGAAAAGTATGAGAAGCCGTTAAGTGATTTTAAACATAGATTGACATGATCAAAATTTCATCTTAGAAAAATTGCTCTAGTAGTAGTGGGAGAGATGGGCTAGAGGGCATTAAGTTTGGTGTTGGAAAACTACTGCAATAATCCAGATAGAAAGTAAAGCACTAAAAGAAATCACTTACATGAATTCCTACTTTTCTCAGTAGTCTATGGTTAAGAATAAAGTTTAAGTGACTGGGAAGAGCCAGTAGAAGAACAATGGGATGACAAAATTAAAGACAATGGAAAAATATGGTTGAGGGGATGAGCCATGTGGTCCAAGAAGGTTATGAAATGAAGTTAGGCAATATGAGGAATAGGAAATAGTGATAGGACAAGATTTATGGTTTTCTAACCCCTACCACGCTCCAGGCCCCTGTGTTACTTCCATAATCACATTACTTTGCAAGGCAAAGGAAGGCTATCTGGGTAAGAGTAATCTAATTACATAAGCCCTTTCAAAGAAGAGAGTTTTGTCACTCTGGTGGCAGACTAGTGGGGAGGCAGTGAGATTGGAAATCTAGGAGGATTTGTTGCTGGCTTCGAAGATAGAGGAGATCACATGCTAAAGATTTATGGGCAAACTTGAGGAGTGGACAGAAGGCCCAGCTGATAGCCAACAAGGAAATTATATCTTAATCTGATAGCTGCAAAGGAATTAAATTCTGCCAACAATCTGAAATGAGTTTGAAAGAAGACTCTTTCTCAGAATTCCCATATAAAGACCCAACACCTTGTTTTCAGTGCTGTAATGTCCAGAGACAGAATCCAGTCAAGTGTTCTGACCTACAGAACTGTGAGCTAATATAAATGGTATTGCTTTAAACTGCTAAATTTGTGCCAATTTGCTATATAGAAAAAGAAAATTAATAAAAGAGATTGGGAAAGCCAAGCACAGTGGTACATACCTCTACTCTCAGAGATTTGGGAGCCTGAGACAGAAGGATCACAAGTTTGAGGCTAGCTTCAGCAATTTAGCAAGAACCTCAGCAACTTAGTAAGACCTTGCCTCAAAATAAACATAAAAGGGCTGGGGGTAAAGCTCAGTGGTGAAGTGCCCCTGGGTTCAATGACCAGTATAGTGAAAGAAAGAAGAAAGAAGGGGAAGATAATGATCAAGAAAGTACTGATATCAAAGGAGAATTGTGTTGGGACTGGTATAAAAATGATAAGGATAGGGCTGTTACTAAAATATTAAAGTTTAATACTTTAGAGGAAGAGTAGTTCTGGTTTCCTGAACTGAAGCAGGAAAAACATCGTTGAAATGGTGGATTGCTATGCACAGTTGTGCATGCTGTGTACTGCACAATTCCACAGGGCACCACTAGCATAATGGACATCATATGTTCATGTATTTATTATAATACTTTCTAGACAATGGAAGCAAACTCCTCAAGGAAAGAATGTGTTCTCTAATTCACACACAAAAAGCACTATATAAGCTACCTAATATTATGAAGTAAAAAAGACAGGTACAAAGGAGTACAGTCAGAGAGCAAGTGTCCCACTTGCAAGACAGTGAATAAGGACAACATAGTAATAAGGATAGCAGCTAGTTCTAAAACTAGCCTTATAGATCCAGGAAGATAACAAGAAATAAGTTTTTATAAAAATAGTAGAATAGAATGTAAAGTAGCAACAGGTTAGTTATAATTTCTGTTCCCAAAAGATCATATTTCCTTTAAGTCAAATGACTCCCATATACAATGAACATAAAATCAGCCTAAGGCAAATGAATGAATACTAACATAATTATTATTTATTGAATAATTCCAAACAACATATATTTGCAAACTTTCTTATTCTTAAAACAACCTTCAATTATGTAATATAAATATGTAGTTACTAATCACCTATATTTTATATATGAGAAAACTGAGGCTCGGAGTTAAACAACTTGCTTAAGCTCACAAAGTTAATAAATGGTAAGACTAGAATATATAGTTGGGGCTTTCTGTCTCTTCCTACTGTACAATTCCTTTGAAACACAGAAAATGTACAAAATGTGCTTCCTCCTTCCTAACCCATGCTGTGTTCTAAATATTACTCTGGATGCCTAGCCACCTTTGTGTTGCCCCAAAGTGGTCAGTTCGTTTCCATGTTCCTGTCCTCCTCCCTCATCTGTGGCAAAGCCCTTGGAGTCCTTGTCTTCCAAAAGGCAGTGTCTCAATATTCTACTCACTTCCCCAAGAAAACAGAAGATGACACCATTCAAGTGCATGTCTCCTCAAGAGCTACACTAAATTGGGGAAATATATAGTAAACAGTTGGAGACATTCTCTGATTTTTGTAACAGATGGATATGTGCTTATTGTACTGGTTTCCGATACCGTGGCTCTGACACAGCTGTGGAAAGCAACCTGGAGGCTGTTCAAAATGACACCCCACTTAAAAAACTCCAGCCGTGTAGTACAACAAGAATAGGGAATAATGGTACTAAACGTATCTGCAATCTTGGGAGCAGACACGTCTGCAAACACATTTTCTGCCACACACCACACGTGAACATGGACACATCGGGGCACAGCAACAGCCTTTGCAAAGTGCCAAGGTCAAGCATGAAGTGGCCAGCTTCTCACAGGAAAGTCCGAATTCAGGAAATGACTAAGAGGCAGAGGTTCTAGACTCCACATGCATACATTGATAATACTAATTACAGCATATGTGAAAATGAATACTGATGATAAGCTTGTTATTCTGTATTATCTCATTTCTTTAATCTTCTTTTTAAGATCTGGAATTTCCTCATTTAGAGTGCATTGCATTATTTCCAGGCAGAAATAGTTTAACTGAATTCAATAAAATGCAATAAACTTATATTCTTATTACTAACATCTAGACTGAAAAAAAATCTTTACCACATAAGACTGAATGTTTTACTTTTCAACATGTTTTTTTTATTTGAAATTGTTGTATATGACAGTAGAATGCATTATATTTCACATTACACATAAAGAGCTCATTTTTACATATCTCTGGCTGTATACAAAGTATATTCACACTATTTGTGTCTTCATACATGTACTTAGGGTAATTATGTCCATCTCATTCTACCATCCTTTATACCCCCTTGGCCCCTCCCATCCCCCCCTTCCCATTGACCTTTCGAATGTTCCTCTAATTCTCCTATGCTTCCCGTACCAACCCCGCTGTGAATCACCCTCCTTATATCAGAGAAAACATTTGGCATTTGGATTTTTGGGATTGGCTAACTTCACTTAGCATTATATTCTCCAATTTCATCCATGTACCTATGAATGCAATTATTATATTCTCTTTTATTGATGAATAATATGCCATTGTGTATATATACCACTTTTTCTTTATCCATTCATCTACTGAAGGGCATCTATGCTGGTTCCACAGTTTAGCTATCGTGAATTGTGCTGCTATAAACATTGATGTGGCTGGTCCCTGTAGTATGCTGTTTTTAAGTCCATTGGGAATAGACCCAGGAGTGGGATGGGTCATAAGGTGGTTCCATTCCCAGTTTTCCAAAAAATATCCATACTGCTCTCCAGATTGGGTGCACCATTTTGCAGTCCCACCAGCAATGTATGAGTGTGCCTTTTCCCCCACATCCTCTCCAACATTTTTTTCTATTAATAAAGAGTTTTATTTCCTTACTTCCTACTTTCCAATTGGTATTCCTTTTATTTATTTTCCCTGTCTTATTTCAGAGATAAAGGGTAGTACAATATTTTTTTCAATTTAATTTAATTTGTTATACATGCTTTTAGAGTGCAATTCCTTTCATATTACATATAAAGAGCATAGTTTTCTAGGTCATTGATTTTACACAAAATATTTTCATACCATTTCAGTTTTTATACATGCACTTAGTATATTGATGTCAAACTCCTTCTGCCATTGTTTCTATTCCCTTGCCCCTTTCCCTCCTCTCCCCCCTTTTTTCTATTTAACATTCCTTCATTCCTCTCATCCCCCTCCCTTGGCACTATAATTCAGTATCATCCTAGCAAAAGGAATTAATCGACTTTGGTTTTCTGGGATTGGCTGATTTCACTTAGCATTATTTTCTCCAACTCCATCCATTTACCTGCAAATGCCATAATTTTATTCTCTTTTAGTGCTGAGTAATGTTCCATTGTGTATATATACCAAAGTTTCCCTATCCATCCATTCATCTATTGATGGGTATCAGTGTTCTTTCCACAATCTAGCTATTGTGAATTGAGCTGCTATGAACATTGATGTAGCTGTGTCCCTGTAGTATGCTTTTCTTAAGTCCTTTGGGTATAGACCGAGGAGTGGGATATCTGGGTCAAATGGTGGTTCCGTTCCAAGTTTTTCTAGGAATCTCCATACTGCTTTCCAAATTGGCTTCACCAATTTGCAGTTCCACCAGAAATGTAAGAGTGTGCCTTTTCCCCCACATCCTAGCCCGCATTTATTGTTGTTTGTTTTTTGATAGCTGTCATTCTGACTGGCGTGAGATGAAATCTTAGAGTGGTTTTGATTGGCATTTCTCTGATAGCAGAGATGTTGAACATTTTTTCATGTATTTGTTGATTGATTGTGTATCTTCTGAGAAGTGTCTGTTCAGTTCCTTGGCCCATTTATTGATTGGGTTATTTGTTTTCTTGATGTTAAGATTTTATGTTAAGATTCTAGAGAACAGTGCTCTATCTGATGTGCGTGTAGTAAAGATTTGTTCCCAATGAGTGGGTTCTCTATTCACCTGACTGATTGTTTCTTTTGCTGAGAAGAAGCTTTTTAGCTTGAATCCATCCCATTCATTAATTCTAGATTTTAATTCTTCTGCAATAGTAACCTTATTAAGAACGTAGGAGCCTAATCCAATATGATGGAGTTTGGGGCCTACTTTTTCTTCTAATAGACAAATGGTGTCTGGTTTAATTCCTAGGTCCTTGATCCATTCTGAGTCGACTTTTGTGCCTGGTGAGAAATAGAGGATTAATTTCATTTTGTTGCATATGGATTTCCAGTTATCCCAGCACTATTTGTTGAAAAGGCTATCTTTTCTCCAATGTATGTTTTTGGCACCTTTATCTAAAATAAGATAGCTGTAGTTGTGCACATTAGTTTCTGTGTCCTCTATTCTGTACCATTGGTCTACATGTCTATTTTGGTGACAGTACCATGCTGTTTTTGTTACTATTGCTCTGTAGTATAGTTTAAGGTCTGGTATTGTGATGCCACCTGCTTCACTCTTCTTGCTAAGGATTGCTTTAGCTATTCTGGGTCCATTATTTTTCCAGATGAATTTCATGACTGTCTTTTCTATTTCTATAAGGAATGTCATTGGGATTTTGATTGGAATTGTATTGAATCTGTATAATGCTTTTGGTAATATAGTCATTTGACAATATTGATTCTGCCTATCTGAGAACAACGTAGATCTTTCCATCTTATAAGGTCTTCCTTATTTTATTTCTTTAGTGTTCTATAGTTTTCATTATAAAGGTCTTTCATGTCTTTTGTTGATTCCTAAGTATTTTATTTTTCTTGATGCTATTGTAAATGGGGTAGTTTTCATCATTTCCCTTTCAGAGGATTTGTCACTGATATACATAAATGCCTTTGATTTATGGGAGTTGGTTTTGTATCCTGCTACTTTGCCAAATTCATTTACTAGTTCTAAAAGTTTTCTGATAGAATTTTTTGCGTCTTCTAGGTATAGAATATATCAGCAGCAAATACTGCTAATTTGAGTTCTTCTGTTCCTATCTGTGTCTCTTTATTTTCTTTCATCTGTCTAATTGCTCTGACCAGAGTTTCAAGTACTATATTAAATAAAAGTGGTGAAAGGAGTATTCCTTTCTTGTTCCATTTTTTAGAGGGAATGCTTTCAATTTTTCTCCATTTAAAATGAGATTAGCCTGGGGCTTTGCATAGATAGCTTTTATAATGTTAAGATACGTTTGTGTTATCCCTAGTTTTTCTAGTGTTTTGAACATAAAGGGGCGCTGTATTTTGTAGAATGCTTTTTCTGCATCTATTGAGATAATAATATGGATCTTATCTTTAAGTCTATTGATGTGATGTATTACATTTATTGATTTCCATATGTTGAACCAAACTTGCATCCCTGGAATAAACCCCACTTGATCGTGGTGCACTATCTTTTTAATAGGTTTTTGTATTCGATTTGCCAGAATTTTATTGAGAATTTTTGCATCTATGTTCATTAAAGATATTGGCCTGAAGTTTTCTTTCTTTTTTTTTTTTGAAGCTGAAATAATTTTTTATTCAAAGCAGCAGAGAAAAACTGTGTCTATTCATATGTGCATTCTCCAAGACTTTCTTTTTTGGATATGTCTTTGCCTGATTTTGGAATCAGGGTAATATTGGCCTCATAGAATGAGTCTGCAAGAGCTCCCTCTTTTTCTATTTCCTGAAATAAATTGAAGAGTATTGGTATTAGTTCTTCTTTGAAGGTCTTGTAGAACTCGGCTATGTATCCATCCAGTCCTGAGCTTTTCTTGGTTGGTAGTTTTTTTGATGGCATCGTCTATTTCCTCACTTGAAATTGATCTGTTGAATTGTATATAACCTCCAGATCCAGTTTGGGCAATTCATGTGACTCTAGAAATTTGTCAATGCCTTTGATATTTTCTATTTTATTAGAGTACAAGTTTTCAAAATAATTTATGATTATCATCTGTATTTCTGAGGTGTCTGTTCTGATATTTCTTTTTTCATCACATATGCTAGTAATTTGAGTTTTTCTCTCTTTCTTTTCATTAGCGTGGCTAAGGGTCTGTCAATTTTATTTATTTTTTCAAAGAACCAACTTTTTTGATTTGTCAGTTCTTTTGATTGTTTCTTTCATCTCAATTTCATTAATTTCAGCTCTGATTTTAATTATTTCCTGTCTTCTACCGCTTTTAGTGTTGATCTGTTCTTCTTTTTCTAGGGCTTTGAGGTGTGATATTAAGTCATTTATTTGTTGTTGTTCTTCTTTTTTTTTTTTTTTTTTTTTTTTTTTTTCTTCTTTTAAGGAATGAACTCCATGCAATGAATTTTCCTCTTAATACTGCTTTCATCGTATCCCAGAGATTTTGATATGATGTATCTGTGTTCTCATTCACGTCTAGGAATTTTTAATCTCCTCCTTGACGTCTTTTGCAACCCCTTGTTCATTCAGTAGCGTGTTGTGTAGTCTCCAGGTGTTGGAGTAACTTTTTTATTTTTTATTTTATCACTGATTTCTAATTTCATTCCATTATGATCTGATAGAATGCAGGGTAGTATCTCTACTTTTTTATATTTGCTAAGAGTTTCTTTGTGGTCTATTTTAGAGAAGGAGCCATGTGCTGCTGAGAAGAAAGTGTATTCATTCACTGAGGGATGAAATATCTATATATGTCCATTAAGTCTAAGTTATTAAGTGTATTAAAGAGGTCTAAATTTCTTTATTTAGCTTTTGTTTGGATGATCTATCCAGTGGTGAAAGAGGTGTGTTGAAGTCCCCTAGAATAATTGTGTTGTGGTCTATTTGACTCTTGAATTGAGAAGGGTTTGTTTGATGAATGTAGGGGCTCCATTATTTGGGGCATATAAATTTATTATTGTTATGTCTTGTTGATGAATCGTTCCCTTAAGCAGTAAGAAATACCCTTCTTTGTCCCTTTTGATTAACTTTGGCTTGAAATCTACCTTATTTGATATAAGAATGGAAACCCCTGCTTGCTTCTGCAGCCCATGTGAGTGGTAAGATTTTTCCTAGTGTTTCACCTTCCATCTGTTGATGTCTTTTTCTATGAGGTGAGTTTCTTGGAGACAGCATATTGTTGGATCTTTTCTTTTAATCCAGTCTGACAGTCTGTGTCTTTTGAATGGTGAGTTTAGGCCATTAACATGCAGGGTTATTATTGAGACATTATTTATATTCCCATCCATTTTTGTTTATTTTTGGTATTTAACTTGATTTGGTTTCTCCTCTGGTTAGTGTTTTCTTTAGTTTAATATTTCCCTTTGCTGATTTTCATTGTTATTTTTCTATTCTTCTTCATGGAATATTTTGCCCAAGATGTTCAGAAATGCTGGCTTTCGAATTGTGAATTCTTTTAACTTTTGTTTATTGTGGAAGGTTTTTATTTCATCTTCAAATCTAAAGCTTAATTTTGCTGGATATAAGATTCTTGGTTGGCTTCCATTTTCTTTCAGAGCTTGATATATATTGTACCAGGATCTTCTAGCTTTTAAGGTCTGGGTTGAAAAATCTGCACATAATCTAACTTTTCCCCCTTCATGTAATCTAATTCCTTTCTCTCATGGCTTTTAATATTCTATCCTTATTCTATATGTAGGCATTTTCATTATAATGTGGCTTTGTGTGGATCTGTTGTGATTTTGTACATTTGGTGTTCAGTAAGCCTCCCTTCTAGCACTGTGGAACCATGACTTTTTCATTTTTACCTTAAAGCCTTATGATGCCCCTGTAGGACAATGTTAACAGATCCCCATATGAACACTCTACACTCTAAAACCAGATATTTTCTATTCAGATGTTCACAATTTGGTCAATTGGTTTTCCAATTCATTCCTTGTGTTTGAAAAATTTTCTACTATTATTTCATTGAATAAATTACTCACTCCTTTGGTTTAGAACTTCATGCCTTCCTCTATCCCAAAAACTCTTAAATTTGGTCTTTTTGAGCTATCCTATATTTTTTGAATGTTCTGATCATGATTTGTTACCATTTTCACTGTGTGATCTACATTTTTTTCAAGATTATATATTTTGTCTTTTTTTTATCTGAGGTCCTCTCTTCCAAGTGGTCTAATCTGTTGGTTATACTTTCAATTGAACATTTAATTTGGTTTATTGCTTCTTTCATTTCCAGAATTTCTGTTTGGTTTCTTTTTAGAACCTCTATCTCCCTATTGAAGTAATCTTTTGCTTCTTGTATTTGTTTATGAAGTTCTTTGTCAAAATGACCTTTTATTACCTGTATTTGTTCTCTCATATCATTGTTCAGATCATTGAACATTTTAATTATGTATATCCTGAACTCCTCTGTCATTTCATCTGCTGTGCTTGCCATGGAATCTACTAAGGAGGTATGTTGATTTGTTTGGGACACTTTCTTCCCTTGTCTTTTCATATTGCTTGTGTGACTTCCCTTCTAGCACTGTGGAACCATGACTTTTTCATTTTTACCTTAAAGCCTTATGATGCCCCTGTAGGACAATGTTAACAGATCCCCATATGAACACTCTACACTCTAAAACCAGATATTTTCTATTCAGATGTTCACAATTTGGTCAAAATGTACAGAATTAGTGAATTCAAATATTGTCCCCAATATACTCTGTAGGTTTGTAAAGGGGATTATAATTTCTGACATTGGACAAGGATATGATATGCTGAGGAGGAAGGAGGTGAGGATATTGAGTTATTATTTCTTAGGGAGTGTGAAAGAGAAACCTATGGATGTAGTTTAATATCAGTAGAAGAGAGAAGAAATGAATTGGAATTAACAAGTTAGTGGGAAGACCCGAGGTGTACATAAAACAAACTCATGTATATGTTAAGAGAAATAAATAATGTCAAAGTAGTAGAAATTGTCAAAAAGAGAAGAAAAAGAAAGTGAGTCGAAAAGAGAAAAGAAACTATATATAACACAACTTTGATATACTATTCAGTTGCCCCAGTTCTCAAAATCCTAATTCATGTAGAATATTTGGTTTCACATATGTTAAGAGTGTGAGGGTGGGGGAGTAAATAGGGAGAGGAAAGAAAAAAAAAACAAAATAAAACAAAAATGAAAAAGAGAAAAACACATGCACACACACACAAAAAAAAAAAAAAAAAAAAAAAAAAACAAAAAAAACACCCCACAAAGACAAACACATAAATAAATCACAGACAAGAAATCTTGAAGGAAGATTTCCTGCTTCCCTTCATATCCAGTAGATGTGGTCATCTGTGGTCAGTTGTCAGGTTTTATCACCACCGTCTAGATGTTGAAGGTAACCAAGTAATCACAGAACCAGCACTAGCTGCTGCTGAGGAGTTGGGGTGGAGTTACAATCTGCGCACCTGGTCAGCCTGAGTTCTGAGCTGGGAGTTGTCCCCCCTGGTAAATGGTGCTGAAAGATGACCAAAGATGTAGGCATCTACTTTCCATGTCACAATATAAGTTGCAGAGTTATGGGGCCATGACACTGGGTTCATCTAGGAGCTCCACTGATGTCTGTGTGTGGCTTGTGTAGATGTCTGCTGTCTTCAGAGCCTGTGTAAATTCCTCAGATGTATGGAAGCTACCACATGTAGGTGATTCCTTTTTTCCTTTTTCTCTCTGCCCCTGCCACTTTCAAAAATGGCAGTGATCAATCCCCCTGGGAGTAATGGAACCACACAGAACCTGACTGGTGTTCCTGTGCATGGGATTTTGCAGGTGACTTGCGTGAAAGCAAGTTGGGTAGCCGAATGTTCTGCGCTGTTCCCCACTGGTACCGCTACAGATGTCCTTGTTCTTCTATGCCCTTCCCACTGGCACTGTTGCAGATATCCTTGTTCGCTGTTTGTCTCCTGTGCAGGACCCACACGAGTGAGCAATTTGGAGTCTCACCCACACTATAGGCTGTTGTCCCAGTGCTTCAGAGAGGTACGATGGCCTTGGCTTCTTTGCGGGTGCAGGAGCGTCTCTAGTAACTAAGCAGTTTTCTCACTACTGAACCTCAATTTACCGACTGACACTTAATGTCGCCTCTCTCTGGTCTGCCATATTGCCGCCCCCTCGACATGTTTTTTCTAAACTCTGATAGAGATTAAGGAGTCACAGACATTGCTTACCAGTAAACCATGTTTTGGATCTTTGTTCTGTTTCCCCTAATGATTAATTTTCTCTAGTCATTTAAAAAAGTCTGTATATTATTGTTGTTAACAAAGTGCCCACACATTATATGTGATTGTGCATTAATAATAACTAAATATTCATATGGAATGCAAAAAGAAGAAACAGACTTTGGATGATGTTTCCACAGATTATTACCCAGATTGTTTCAAACCACAAAAATACAACCTATCAATGTCTAGAAGTGCTAAATAAATCAGTATATATGGTAGCAAAACATTAAATAATTACCACAACTTCAATTTTAAACCAAAGAAGACATCTTTTCATTCTCTTTTACTCAAACAGCAAACCAGAGATGAGCTTCTTGACTAGATGATTATATGTATAGATCAGAGAGGTAGCTTAGTTTTATCAACAAAATCACTATTTAGTATAGGAGTATATATCTTAGTCTGTTTCAGTCCCACCACTCCCCAAAGAGAAAGAAACTTTCACAGCCATGTGGATGGGCTTTATATTTATCTGGTAAATGTAATAGCAATAATAGTTGGATTTTTCAGATGCTGTTTATTAGCGTTTGGTGGAACCAAATTATAAAATATTTGGTTATATTAAAAATAATTCCTGGTTCCCTTCATGATTTTTAAAATAAAATGTCTATAAACAAAACAAGAATTTGTAATCAACTGCATGTGTGTTCAGTGACCAGGGTAAATTATACCCAGCCTTACCCCCTCAATGCCCAATCAACAAATGTAGCTGTTTCACCTATACACAAGAAAAGGTGTGAGCAGAACAGGGCAATTATAAAGGGGGCCATCTTTCTGCCAACTACTCACATATACTGTATATATATTCATTTCATATCTTCTTCTTTTTCTTTTTCTTTTTGCACCTGGTGAAGTGCTTCTTCTCCATCCAATGTGCACCAGCAGCAAACTCTTATGAGGATAGACCATCAACCATTTTGGTATATGTTACTGATGATTCTGACTACATTTAAGCCTCAATCATTTCTTTGTTCAGAGCTGAAGGAAAAGAGTATTTATATATAAGCTGTTCTTGGTCCTAAAAAACCTGATTTCCATACTAATGAATGACCCAATTTATAGTTCAACAAAAATGACTTCTCCTTGGCAAAATGAATATATGTCACCCAACAAAGGGGCTGATTCAAAAATGTCCCACTCCTCATCATAACCTGGCTTAGAAAGCAAATGAGGAACAACTCCTGGATTGGAAGAAAGAAGAAAGATGTTTAAGATCCCTTCTGCTTCTCTCTCTCTTTCTCACTCTCGCTCTCACTCTTTTTCTCCCACTCTCTCATTAATCATAAACACATACACCACCCACACACACTTGCTCACACGCTCAAATTTGCACACACTAACATACACACACAGATATAAATTCTCCCACCTACTTACTCACACAAAACCATATACTCTTACACTTACTTTCACTCACACCCACTCACACACAAACACCAGTAAAGCACATATTTGCATGCAATTCATAAAATCTTTTTCATATTTTCTACCAAACTCAGCATGATTTTTTGTAACTGCTTTTTCCTCTCTAATTTGATTCTCTCACTGAACCTTTAAAATCTTCTTTGGTTCCTTGTACTTACAGATACACACTACTAACGATTACCCTTTTTAACCCTTGTCTCCAGAGCCAAATTCATAAACCACAGTCTGTTTTCCAGGGTTTCCAGGGGTATGAAAGAATAAGATGGAAGGAAAGCTTCGCACTTTCTCATTCCCCTTTCCCACATAAAAATTCATGACAAGACTAGGAGCAATGGATTGTAGTCACTTACTCATCACTTTTGAATTAAGTCAATTTTTTGAATACATCTTGGCTATCAAGCACATGCTTCAACCAGTTCACAGGGAAAAATGAAAAACTTTACAACTCAAAAGAATATCTTGTGCATGATGATTTTTTAAAGTGCTCCCATAGTTTTTATTGGTGTGTTGTATTATATTTAATAGTGGGATTCATTATGCTATATTTGTACATGCACCTAACATAATTTGATCAACCTCATTCTCCAGGACTTTTCCTATCCCTCCCTTCCTCCATCCTCCTGATCTGCCTGCTCCACTCCACACTTTTTAACTTCAATCTTTATCATCTAAGAATAGTTCATTTGGCAACAGACACTATAAATAGCTATACACGCAATATCTTCTTTTATGCTCACACTAATTATTTGATATAGTTGTTGTAAGTCTCCTTATCTTAGAGATGAAGAAACTGAAGTTTGAGTAATACAGGGGAGGAAAGCTTTGCTTTGTCTCCTAATTTGCTCAGAGCTTTTGTTGCTCTTCATCTTCTCAAATGAGTTGCTAGTTTGGTTGGTGTCCATGACACTATGCAAACAAAATTTCTCATAGGTGGGGTAACTGTACTAAAAGGTCACCATATGCTTGTTATGCTACACCATGATAATACTACTAGTCAAGGTACCCTTCAAAACCTGACTACATGATCTCTACTTTCTCATATGTACCATCATATCATGATCATTAACCATGGCTTACCAGAGGCTATCAGATCCCCAAGCTGTTACTATAGTGATTGCAGAGTAAACCCAACACCATGGTAGTTTATCCTATGTCAGACCATTCAACAGTGATCACAATTTCTCTAGCTATTTGCCCTTGAACAAACACTAATCTGACACCTTAAGAGTTTAGGCCTTCACAGGCTTACAGGATTCTTTTTCATTTTCTTTTCTTTAAAGGAGAAAATATGACAGATAAAAGAAAGAACTACTCTTCTGACACTTGATGACAACAACTCTTCTTATGTTTCATAATCATTCCCACTTGAAAGAGTCCAACTCTAAGAAACAAAATTTCAGAAATACTCATTTCCTACTCATTGCTCCTGACTAGAAAACAATCTCATCCTGCTGTGACAATAAAGAAATATCAAATTGATACACAGAAGCAACTTTCAGGGCAACTAATAAATGATATATTTCTAAATATAAACATTAAGAAATTAAAGCACAAATAAAAGCCATATGATTCCATTTACACTTTCAAAAACACCTATTTAAGTATTGTATCCTCAATAAAGTACACAATCACCAAATATCAAGTCTAGCAGAGACATCCAGGTTTAACCTGGATTATTGCATTTAATCCTCCTAATCATCCCAATACAAGTACATATTATTAAACTTATTTGAGAGGTTAGGAGAGGTTAGGTTAAATAACTTACAAAGCTATGCATCTAACAAAAAGCAGAGCTAAGATTGGAATACAGTTGTTCTGATTTCAAAGTCTTGCATTCTTTCCATTTTACCAAACTGTTTCCATAAGAATGCATGAGGTTATCTCCATATTTCTAGTCCGTACATATCAAATTTATTGAACATAAGACATTTCTATAAAAGAACCCACTCTTTCCTTAAATCAGCTAAAGTTTTCATTGTTTTTTTTTTAACCTAATCAATTCTAAAATGGGAACTTTAAGGAGTTATCCTAGGACAGTGTAAATGCAACATCAACATTACAAAATTACCACACCAACTGCATTAGAACTGGTGGGAGTGGGCCCAGAAATTTCTGTCTTAACAGAACTCCAGGTGATTCTGATACCCATTCAAGTCTGAGAACCACACTCACCAATTTCATTGGACTAGCTACAATTTAAAACCTGGCCTTAAACTAATCATCCTTCAGAGAATGCTAGCTTAGGAGCTGACTCAATTGTTTCCTTTGATTAAAATCCAGTCACAGAACAAAATTAGAGATTTACTTCCTCATAAATAAGATCAGCCTTAAGGAATGTCTCCAAGTAGTAGCAATTTGTCTTACAAAATCTAACAAAATGATCTGACCCTACTGTACCCTCCAAATACATTTTTGCATGTATCAGTTTTCTTTGCATCTAAATTTGTAGGATACTTAATGTTTCATGTAGTTTATTTTACTAAGTAAAGACTTCCAATTTTCTTCACAGTGCTCTAGCCCAGTTATTTTATCAGAGAACATAAGCTTCCCTGTGGATTCTAGCATCAAAATTCATCTGCATGGTTTGGTTCTCAAGGACCCACAGTCCTATTTTCCCACCATTATTCCTGTCTGTAAATTTGATTTTCCATTAAAACCACAACTCTTTTAAGCCTTATGCCTAACCAGAAGGGTCAGTCCTTCCTATCTGTACACTCTTATTTATTTTGCTTTCTCTTTTGGGAATTCCATTTTTGGTCACTCTTCTTATTGAAGCTGTACCTGTCTTTCAAGGTTAATTTCAAACACTATTGCTCCCACTTCAGAAAAATAGCTTCCTGTAGTTTAAAAAATATATACATATACACATATGTATATATATATACACACACACATATATATACTATGTACATATATATATATATATATATATACACATATGAAAACTGCTGGGGGTTCTAATATTGGGGTTCTATCACACATATGTACACATATACATATATATGTACACACACACACACACACACACACACACACACACACTGGCTTTGGAGTCAGAGAGATTTGAGCCCCAGGCTTGACAGGATATTTACCATCTTACTACAGGCAAGTTTTTGACCTTGATGAGCCTCAGTTTCCTTTTCTATAAAGTGGATGTAATGAAAGCCTACTTTGAAATCTTGCTGTGTGGTTTTAATAAGAAAGCATACCTGATTATTTAATGAACCTTTTAAAAACTCTTGGTGAGAGATCAATGTGATCTGAAAGTTTTTGAAAGGCTCATAATGAAAATTAACCTCACTTTGCTGAAACTGGAGAGTAGCTGTAGTCTGTATTACACAATTGGCCAGCCCATAGAAGTGTCTTATTCATAGTGAGCATCCCTATTCTGAAAATCAAAATCTGAAATGCTCCAAGATTCAAATTGTTTTGAGAATTAACATGAAACCACAATGAAAAAATTGCACATCTGACCTCGTGTGACAAATCTCAGTCAAAACACAGGTGCACAAAAATATTATATAAAATTAACTTCAGGCTATGTTTATCAGGGGTATATGAAACATCAATGAATTCTGTGTTTAGATTTGAGTCCTGTCCCCAAGATATCTCATTATATATATATACAAATATCCAAAAATCTGAAAATATCCAAATTCCAAAACACTTCTGGTCCCAAGCATTCCTGGTAAGAGATATTCAAACTGTATTGTCACATACAGGTTATGAAATCTAAATCATGTAACAACTATACTTTAAACCTCCTTCCCCAAAGAAATATGGAGTCTAAAAGACTGAAGAGTGAAAAATCTGACACAAAAACTTGAGAACTAAGATCTTCAACGACTGGAATTTCATAATTTTAGAGCAACAAAGTACTGTATGGGACAGGTCCATTGCCACTAGTTAAAATATGTTATTAATATAAAATTATAAAATATGTGGATAGCTTTATTTTCTCTAACTAAACTTTCTCTAATTAAAGAAGATTCAGGGTTGTCTAGGTAATCATAAGAATTTCATTCACTTCCATTCAAATGTGCATTTTTGAATGGGAATCAAAGGGTGAAGTTTATAGTGTGTTCCTAATTCTGGTTACACACATGATTACCATCTGTCAAAATGTGAGAACCATTGGCATGAAGGGCATGAAGTGATGACCTCCTACAAAGGAGAATGTTTAAAGTAAGAGGTCAGCTTGAGATGACATAACTCCCTTTCTATTTGCCCACTACTCCTTCTCTCATTAACTTAGTTGGTACAGAATTACGAAACAGAAGATATGGCCATTAGCAAACTGTTGAGCTGGTTCTTCCTGAAGACTCCTTTAATGAGGAGTTGGCCTGTGTTTTAGCATACAAGCTATATACTCTAGAGGAAAGAGGTCATGAAATATCAAGGATGATGCTGACATTCATTTGAATTGATACTCTGAGCAAGCTACTAGTTAAAAAAAAAAAAGACAGCTTTCTTTCTCTGACAAAGGCAGAGATAGACTGAAGTTCCATTAGGAACAGTCCAATAAGTTCCTCCAGTGAAATGTAAGAAAGGCTCTCTAGGACACTGATGCAGATTTTAGCAACCACTCTTTGAATGGGGGAATGGTGCAGAGGTCTAGGTATTTACAAAACATGGACTTAGAGCTGAGACCAGAGAAGTGTCCTCAAAAATTGGCAGAATGGTCAAGAGTATAAACTTTCTCTAACTACTTTTGTAATCTTGCTCCATTAATGTGATCTGAACTCTCCCACTTTCATCCATGGGATTCTACCTTCTTCTTTGAATCCTGATGCATATGGGTTGAAAAAAAAAAAGATAATTCTTTGCTCTTCATTTAACTGAAGGTATGAGAAGTAATTAGAAATAATGCATAAGAAAAACATCATATACTATTTTGAAACCTTGGCTTTATTCTAGATTCTTTTTCATCTCTGACTCCCTTTTTCCCATTATCACCCGATACTATCAAATCTCCCTAAATATTTTCCAGAACATTCCTCCTCATTAATATTTTATGGCCAATGACAATGCCTGAATTTTGGCCCTCTGATTTCTCATCTGAACTTTTGCAAGGGACTCACAAATGCTTATCATAATACCACCAATCTCAGTAGTACAAACAAAGATAAAATCACCCTGGAACTGTTTTAAACCACAAAGCACCTATTATACGGTGTCTTGATTTTTATTTTCAAGTTTTCTTAACAAAAATCTTCAAGTGATCTCAGGAATAGAAAGGCTATTTCAAAACCTTCAAAGTGCTGTACAAAAGTATATATATATATTTTTTTTTTTTGAAAGGTTACAGGCTGAGCAGTGTCAGGTGGGTAACGTTACAGCAATCATTTAACCCATGAATAAACTGCTTTCAATAAAATGTATTTCAGATCAATCCATTATCTTTATACATGATCCTGAGTATTACACCTTTTACTTAAAACACAAACATAACTAACACATCATTGCTTGCCAAGCTCAGATCCTGGTTTTATGATATCAAGACTCTCCGTCAGTAACTTAAATCTAATTGTTTAAGATGAGTCAATTAAGAAAGATAATATCTCCTTCCTTCTCTATTCCAGACTGTTCTGTGTCCTCCTAATGATTCCCTATTTCAACCACATGATTATATTTAAAAAATCATTGCAGTTTATTACTATTAAGTATTTAAATGGCAGTTAAATGGTATTAAAGAGCAGTAGTAGCATTTTATAGCTAGTTTTACTAATCATAGTTTGCATATATCATCTCATTTTGCATTCCCACATAATAGAACAAATTTCCTTTAACATTGGTGAAGACAAGAAGAGATAACTTAGTGTAATAGAGAAAGCACTGGATTCAGATCAGTGGTCAAGTCCTTGTTCTACTTCTCATGTTATCACCTTGAATATAAAGCAAGACACCTGTTTCCTCTTATCTTAATGGGAGAGTGGAACAAATAATATTTAAATGGCTTCTGGTGCTTATATTTTATGATTTCATGGATAAAAGCAACAGGTTCCAAAATGAAGACCACATACTCACACTTAAAGTAAACACATTTGTTATTTTTAACCTTCCCAATATACAAATTAGGTCCCCCTTCAAATAATTGAAACATAGGAAAGCTTGATTCATTATATAAAAACAGCAATTTTTCTCTGCTGCACATTCTAATCACACTCCAATCAGTTACTTTACCTTTACATTGAGAAAAATTGTGAAGATAATTAACAGGCTACCCATTACAATCCTGAAAATTTCATATTACTATAAACTTAACTCTCAGGTTGAGTTGAAACCTGCTGCTTTGTAACATCTGTTACTCTGGTCTCATAGAAAAATACAGGGCAAGTGCTTTCCCTGTGTGATTACCTTTTGATTAGTGGAGCACAGCTACATCTCTCAATTAGTCTTCCTTTCTCTAGAATGAACATTCACAATTCCTCCAGCCATTCTATACACTGTAGGATTTTCAGATATTTAAACACCCAGGATACCCTTTTCTGGAAACACTCCAATTTGGTCATTGCTATTTCAAAATGGGGTTACTGAGAACTGAACACAGCTCTACAAGATATGCAGAAATATTTTTAGTGTCTTCTAAGTCTTGCACTTTTTAAAAAAATCTGATGAATGCTAAGCACATTTTTCAGAGAAAGATATAGATACGGATAAACAGATTCACATATTTTATATTATCAGTAGTTTCACCAATCCCCTGAAGTATAAATATGGACTCCATACTAAGAATCTCTACTGTAGATGTATCTAGAAGATAGGAGGCTACTATTTTTTCTTTTTTTTAAATTTTTTTATTATTTATTTACTTATTCATCATGCACAAGTATAGTATCTTTTTACATACAACTGCTTGTATACAAAGTATATAAGTACCATTCAGATCTTCAATCATGCATTTAGGATAATGATATCCATCTCATTCAACCACCAATTTTTTTTTCCAACCCCCCCTTACTCCCTCCCTCCCCTCCCTTTCCGTTGACCATTCTAGTGTTCCTCTGATCCTATGTACCCCCTTCCAACAACTCTGTGAACCATAGGAGGCTACTATTTCTGATGATCTTTTTTACTGTATTCCCCTTAGACATACAGTGCCATTTTCATCCTCTTAAAGAAAGCAAAGGTAAGACACGAATGGTGTGAATATACTTTGTATACAACCAGAGATAAGTAAAAATGTGCTCTATAAGTATAATATGAAATGTAATGCATTCTGCTGACATTTATAACAACTTAGAATAAAAAACTAAAATAAAATAATCAGCTTGTGGTGGAAATACTGATACAATTACTGCACATATTTTCAGATTTGTGGGAATTCGACTATGAAATAATATAACCTGCCCCCCTCTCAATTTAATTTCAAATACACTTTAGCAAACATTCTGCCTCCTCTCAAAGTGCCAATTCACACTAAGAGACCCACCAGCACCAGGAAATAATTCAGATGATATATGTTAAATAGCAAGATAATGATTCATTTTTAGCATGAGGAACAATCAAACAGAAAAGATAGTCATGCAACCTGACATATTTCCATGCATCAAAGAGGTTTCCAGTATTCAGACTTCCACTGAATAAAGCACATTAATCCTCAGTTGAATATTAAAGTTAGAAATACTCACAGGCTGAATAGCAATCTATTTAATGCCACTGATTTCCTTAGGTACAATAACATTTTTGCTATGGTTATTTATAAGGCACAGAAAAAAATGTGGCTACAGATGCCTCATTCTTTTTTTTTTTAATTTTGGTGATACCATTCTACTATTTATTTATTTATTTATCTATCTATCTATTTATTTATTTACTTTGCTACCAGGGATTGAACTCTCAGGGACACTTGACCACTGAGCCACATCCCCAGCCATATTTTGTATTTTATTTATAGATAGGGTCTCACTGAGTTGCTTAGTACCTTGCTTTTGCTGAGGCTGGCTGTGAACTCACAATCCTCCTGCCTCAGCCTCATTCATGATATTGTTACTGATCTACCAGAACATTTGTCAAAAAATTAGAATAATTCATTTTTGGAACCTGTCCTACATCTTAGTGTGATGTTATTGTTGAAAACAGAAACAAAGAGCTAATTACTGTCCCACAAGAGTGATTATATATACCTGACTTAACTCTTGCTGACCTGTTTCCAATGATTTCTAAGTGTGTTAGATTACATTATTAACCCTAATTATCACTCCTGCCTCCTTCTCTCACTAAAGGCAAAATGTACTTCCCCTTTCCTTTATTTTGGGCTTGACCATGTGACTTGCCTTATCCAGTGGAATGTGAGCAGAAGAGACAGAGTGCCAGCTTTAAGCTGGAGCTATAAGAGGGAATATAAGTTTCTGGTTGCCTTCTTCCACCTCTAATGTCACCATGAGAAATACATAACTTATCTGCCCAAGAAACATTGAGAAGATTCAGACCCAACCTGTAGCTAAAGCCATCCAGCTGAGCCCAGCATAGATCACCTAACACTCAACCAACCTACAGATGTGTGGGCAAAATTAATGCTTACTTTTGTATGAAAATCATATTTTGTTGCTTAACATACAGTATTAGCTGAATCTGTAATGAGATTGATTTTATAACATTCCCTTTTTGTCTGGCAAGATGCACACAACACGAATGTGCGCGCGCGCGCACACACACACACACACACACACACACACACACAGATGCACTCAACAAAACTTCTGAGTACCCACTTTTTGCCTGGCATTACATGAGACACAAATGGTGCCAGAGTATGTCATGGTAATGAGCTATCCTTACAGTTACTAACTGTCTATTGTTTTGGACTTCATAATACCTCTTGTACCCCTTGACATAACTGGAACTATAGTAGTGTTGTCATAAAATCAGAGCTAGAATTATTTGACTTAAATTTATCTATAAACAACTGATGGACTACATCATCTATAAGAACAATTTATAATTATATACCAATGCTTTATTTTTTTTACTCAAATGAAATGCTTCACACTGGTAACATTTTCCAGGTAACTGAAGTTTGTATCTCAAACTGAGGAATTTGAAGCACATTGGAAGAAATGGTATTAGCCACTTCCCTTTCATCTCAAATGACATGGAACATAATTTAATCTTTTCTCAATAACTCAAGGCCATCATTATGAACCATAATTATTGCACTATGCTCTAATATGGCTCTCTGTCTCTCTTCTTATTTCTTTCTTATCTCAGTGTGTCAAGTATCTACTCTTCTGTTGTCACTCAAACTGCCTCTAATAGTCCTATTCCTCTACTTATTTTCCTGCATATCAAACAGTTAACCAAGTCTTATTAAAGTGTGTATTTAAAAGAAACAAAAAGATTCAGATTATGACACTCTGATTATCTCATGTTAAATGCACATTTTTTATTCATGGACTTCATATTAATATACCTTGGCCTTTATAAGTTTGCTTTTTGTTTTTTTTTGTTTGTTTGTTTTTCTTTTTTGGCAATTAGGGGTTCAAGGCTAAGTTATAAACAACTGAAGTGATTGTATAAAAGCCTCATGTTGCAGGTGGCTTAATGTACTTCATATTTTATTGTGCTTTAGCGATATTTGAAGTGGTTTTCTTTGTAGGTAATCTAACTTAGTAATCATAATGCTGTTCAAATAGCCAGATGGAAAGAATTTTAGGACTAAATGGATCCCCACTGTAGTGTGAAAGCAGAGAATTTTCACATCTTTCCTAATACTTAGTAAGATTACAAAAAGCCAACAGTTGGAGACCTAAAACCTTAGTCACCATGCAGCCATAAGCAGTTTTTCTAAAAAAAATAATAATAATAAGCACCTAAAACAAGATATGGCTATAGGTATTTAGCCATGGCAGTTCATAAGTGAATTTAGTGGGCAAAATAATATTCTGGTGTAGAAAGAGAAGCTTAATGAAAACTCTTCCTGTATTGGGTTTGGAATTTCCACATCAGTTTTATAGAATTTTATTTTACTAAGTAAATCAGATCAAATTATCCTATACATTGGTTTACTTTTTTTTCTTTTTATTCAAAGTTGTTATATTTATATTAGTAATATGCATTATAATTCATAATAAACATATAGAGCATCTTTTTACAAAACACTGTATACAATGTATATTCGTACCATTCAAATCTTCATTCATGCATTTAAGGTAATGACATCTATCTTATTCAACCACCTTTCCCTTCCTTCCCCTTCCTCCCCTTTGACATTTCTAGCATTCCTCTAATCCACCTATGTACCCCAACCCAACACCACTGTGAATCAGCCTCCTTATATCAGAGAAAACATTTGGTATTTAGATTTTTGAGATTGACTAACTTCACTTAGCATTATATTCTCCAACTTCATCCATTTACCTGCGAATGCCATTATTTTCTTTTATTGCTGAGTAAAATTCCATTGTGTATACGTACCACATTTTCTTTATCCATTTCATCTACTGAGGGACATCTAGATTGTTTCCACAATCTAGCTATTGTAAATTGTGCTGCTATAAACATTGAAGTGGCTGTGTCATTGTAATATGCTGTTTTTAAGTCCTTTGGGAATAGACCCAAGAGTGGGATGTCTGGGTCATAGGGTGGTTCCATTCCCAGATTTCCAAAAAATCTCCATACTGCCTTCCATAACGGTTGCACCATTTTGCAGTCCCACCAGCAATGTACGAGTGTGCCTTTTTCCCCACATCCTCTCCAACATTTATTGTTGCTTGTGTTCTTGCTAGCTGCCAATCTTACTGGAGAGAAATGAAATCTTAGAGTAGTTTTGATTTGCATTTCTCTAATTGCCAGTGATGTTGAGCATTTTTTTCATGTATTTGTTGATTAATTGTGTATCTTCTTCTGAGAAGTGTCTTTTCAATTCCTTAGCCCATTTATTGATTGGTTATTTGTTTTTTTGGAGTTACGTTTTTGAGTTCTTTATATATTCTAGAAATTAGTGCTCTATCTGATGTGCATGTATTAAATATTTGTTCCCAATTAGTTGGCTCTCTATTCAACTCACTGATTGTTTCTTTTGCTGAGAAGAAGCTATCCCATTCATTGATTCTTGATATTTATTCTTGTGCTACAGGATAAGGAACTTGGGGCCTAATTCAACATGTTGGAAATTGGAGCTTACTTTTTCTTCTATTAGGTGCATTGTCTATGGTCTTATTCCTAGGTGCTTGATCCACTTTGAATTGAATTTTGTGCATGGTGAGAGATAAAGGTTTAATTTCATTTTGTTGCATATGGATTTCCAGTTTTCCCAGCACCATTTGTTGAAGAGGCTATCCTTTCTCCATTGTACATTTTTGGTGCCTTTGTCTAATATAAGATAGCTGAAATTATATGTATTAGTCTCTGTGTCCTCAATTCTGTACCATTGGTCTACCAGTCTGTTTTGGTGCCAATACTATGCTGTTTTTGTTACTATTGCTCTATAGTATAATTTAAAGTCTGGTATAGTGATGCCACCTGCTTCACTTTTCTCGCTAAGGATTGCTTTGGCTATTCTGGGTCTCTTATTTTTCCAGATGAATTCCATGACTGCTTTTTCTATTTTTTTGAGGAATGTCATTGGGATTTTGATTGGAATTGCATTAAATCTGTATAATGCTTTTGGTAGTATGGACATTTTGACAATATTAATTCTACCTCTCCAAGAACAAGGTAGGTCTTTCCATCTTCTGAGGTCTTCTGTAATTTCTTTTTTTAGTGTTCTATAGTTTTCCTTTACTTTTAACAAGCAATATTTGTCTTAATTTCTACTTCTCAGAATCAAATTATTCTTTATTTTGGAAACACAGTTAATGTGAAAGATTTATATTGCTCTCCTTTTGGCCCTATTTGGGATTACTTCATTTCTGAGTGTGCACCAGACATTGTTATGTCTGATGTTCCCATTATATTTTCCTGTCACATCTGACACAGTACCTGGGACATAACAAACACTCAATAAAGGTCTGATGAATCAATGACTCTGTAAACTCATCAGTTTTATAAATTAGTTGCTTTGTTTCTTCTAGTTACAGCTATTATAGAACAAAAAATAAAACCAGATTTAATAAACCACTAGCCTATCATTTACCAAGCTATTTGCATTAACCATGACTTCCATCATTAATTGCTTTTTGTGTAAGAAATGCCCAACTATGGCATGGAGAAAATAAAGCAGACACAAGGAGAGAAAGCAAGTGGGTAAAGCAGCAATTACTCTGAAGTAGAACTAATTGTTCCAAATCCATTGCCCTTGGCTTCAAGTCACATAATAACTGTTTCTGTGCTCTCTTTGACTATACATTGCATGTCAGTTCCACTGCCAGAATGCAACAAAATCCAAATTCCTTTTGCTTCCTGCCATGTACAGTCTGTTCACATAGCCAGTAAATAGTTCAAATGCTCTCACCAAAACTTGTTACAGCTGTGGGTTCTATTTGCCATATATGGGGCTATGTAGAAACATTTCTTGAGAGTAGGTCTTAGCTATGGGGTGTGGGGTACTCATCTGTTCCCATAATTTTCTCTTTCAGTGTTTACAGATTTATGACATGGAATCATGAAGTAGTTTGGATCTTTTTGTTGATATTTCACTCTTGAATCTGTATATCTTTGAGCAATTTAGTTGGGACAGGTAGACATTTGCTTATGATGAACATATACAAATTTAACAGACCACATTCACAAATTTAACAATCCTATGGTCAGAGTCCTCCAACATGTGCCTAAACACCACTCATTGTAAATTTAGTTACTTAATAAAAATCTCAAAATCATCTATTTTCTATTTGCTTTAGCTATTGTAATGTACAGAAATCATGTGATGAATTCTTTTGAAATGTTTTATCTTCATTTGTTTTTCATTATTAAAAAAAAGTATAGCAGAGCAAAAAAGACGGTTTCCTATTTTTCACACCCATCTCTCAAACTTATCCCCATCAAAAAATGTATCATTATTAAACTAAACGATACATACCTCCATATATATATATATATATATATACATGTATATATATCTTTCAGTTTATATATATATTAGTTTAATATATTTTATTAAATATATTTTAAATATATTTTTATTAAATATATTTTTAAAATATATTTTTAAATGTAATTATTTTATATATTCACATATCTTTATATATACATATATCTTTTAGTTTAATAGTGATATACTTTATATTTAGTTTAATAGTGGTACATTTTATATTTAATTTAATAATGATACATGTATATTTTATATATATATATATATATATATATATATATATATATATATAAACAAAGGAAATAATCAACATAGTTAAGTGACAACCCACAGCATGGGAGAAAATATTTGCAAACAATACATCTGTAAGGAATTAATTTCCAAAATATATAAGAGGCTCAAACAACTTAGTAGCTAGAAAACAAATAACCCAAGTAACAAATGGGCAAAGGACCTGTATAGACATTTATCAAAAGAAGACATACAAATGATCAATAGGTATATGAGAAAATGTTCAACATCACTAATCATCAGGAAAACGCAAATTAAAACCACAATATCACCTCACACCTGTTAGAATGACTATTGTCAAAAAGATGAAAAATAAGTGTTACCAAGAATGCAGAGAAATGGGAATTCTTGTACACTCTTGATGGGAACATAAATTAGTATATATGTTACAGAAAACCACATGGAAGAGGAGAACCATTGAAGAGCCATATGGAGGTTTCTCAAACAATTAAAAATAGAACTATCTAATGATACAGTAATCCCACTACTGAGTATCCAAAGGATATGAAATCAGTATTTTGAAGAGATATCTGAACTTCCATGTTTTTATTGTAGCCTTATTCACAATAATCAAGATATGGAATCAACCTAAGTGTCTATCAATGGATGAATGGGAAAAGAAGATAAGAAGATAAACACACACCCAAACCCACACACACATACAATGAAAAACTATTCAGCCATAAAAATGAGGGAATCCTGTCATTTGCAAAAGCACCAATTAATGATGAACCTGGAGGACATTATGTGGAATAAAACAAACAAGGTGCAGAAAGATAAATAGTGAATGATCTCATTTATATGTGGAATCAAATAAAGTAAAACTCATAGAAGCAGAGAGTAAAATGGTAGCTACCAGATTCTAGGGGTGGAGAACTGGGGAAGTGAGGAGATTTGGGTAAAAGGATATAATTTTTCTGTTAGATAGGAGGAATAAGTTCAAGAAATATATTGCATAATGTGCAACTATAGATAATAACTACACATTGTATACTTGAAAGATGGTGAAAGTATATTTTGTTTTGTCACCACAAATAAATGATAAGAATGTAAAGTAATATATACATTAATTAGCTTCATTTAGCCATTCCACAATGTATACATATTTCAAAATATCATGTTGTACACAAAAAATCCATGATTTTTACTTGCAAATTAAAAATTAAATTATAAAAATAAATACTAGTATACTCAGACCATCTTAATACATACAATTAATACTCTAAACATGTAAACTAGTCCTAAATCATTTTACAGATTTATTTAGTTGTAACACAAACAGTAGCAGAAATTGTTTAACGACTATATAAATGAATTATGAAATTATTTAAAAGACTGAATAAGTAAAAGTGTTAAGACTTTTTAAAGCAGAGTACTGACAATGGAGTTGTCCTACCAAACTTTAAATGCATTATAAAACAAAAACAATAACACGTTCTTCAGCATAGTACTATAAGAACTGACAGTCAAATTAATGAAACTGGTAAGATGGAACAAAAATCTAGCCTATTTTGTAGCATAAATAAAATTTTTGTACATGAAAACATGGCTGTATATTTTGGGTAAAGGATCAAATAGTATTAAATAGTTTTCATTGGGAAATACAAAGGCAGATGCTTCTCTCAATACCCACAATCTCAGAAAGACCTAGGTTAAAGATATTAATCATGATTATATAGGTAATACTGTTAACAGTTGAGCCTGTATCTGTGTTAGTTAGCTTTTCGTCACTGTGACCAAAATACTTGACAAGAACAACTTAAAGAAGGAAAAGTTTATTTTGGTTCATGGTTTCAGAGGTTTTTGTCCCTGACTGACTGAATCCAAGGGAACAACATCATGGCGGGAGGGTGTAGTAGAGGAAAGCTGCTCAGCTCATGGCAACAAGGAAGCACATTTGAGAGGGAATGGGCCAGGGACAAAATATAGGCCCCAAAGGTATGTTCCAGGAACATACATCCTCCATTCATGCCCCATCTACCTATAGTTACCACCCAATAGTTCATTAAAATTACTAATTCAGTAATTAATCCACTGATGAGTAGATCCATAATCTACTCTTTCACCTCCGAACATGGCTACATTGCTTAGCATGTGACCCTTTTTAGGGGGAAGGACATTCCAGATTCAAACCATCACAGTATCTTTCTAATGATTTTCCATGAACCTACAATACCCCACAAACACACATGTATGTGCACACATATATTTATCATAAACAAACAATCCTATTCTGTTTTCATGTACAAAAATTTTATTTATGTTACAAAATGGGCTAGATTTTTGTTCCATCTTACATATTTCATTTAATTTGACTGTCAGTTCCTATAGTACTATGTTGAAGAACGTGTTATTGTGTGTTTTTTTTTTAATAATACATTTAAAGTTTGGTAGGACAACTCCATTCTCAATGCTCTGCTTTAAAAAGTCTTGACATTTTTACTTATTCTATTTTCTGACTTTCTATAATGCTTGCCCATCCTGGTTTTTTAATACCATTTTCCATTCAGTTTCTTGTGGCACTTAAAAAATAAATCCTCAGCTGGGCAAGGTGACACATGCCTGTAATCACAGCAGCTAGGGAGGCTGAGGCAGGAGGATCATGAATTCAAAGCAGGCCTCAGCAACTTAGTGAGGCCCTAAGCAATTCAGCACGACCCTGTCTCTAAACAAAAAGTGGTTCAGTGATTAAGATCCCCTGGATTCAATCCCCTGTACCAAAAAATAAAAATAAATAAATCCTCATACCGGTATAAATGACAGTGATCAATACAGAAACCAGTGACTACCTGTTAGGGATTCAGTATGGGATACAAGTGTGCAGGTGTGTGTAATTTAATAGATCCAAGAAAGAACAGTCAGAGGGTTAGTCAAATCTATCTAGATATTTCTAGATAGATTATAAAGATTGAGAGGACTCCTAACTTGGGAAATCATTTAATTAAAAAATAATAAAACTCCATCAACACAGAAATGAAACAAAATATCAACAGTACCTTAAACTATTAGATAAAGAACACTGATTTATTCATTTAACAAATATTTATGTGCCTACCATGTGCTCTTCCAGAATTGTTGCTACAAGAACAAAACATGGAGGGCTGGGGCTGTAGCTCAGTGGTAGAGCGCTTGCCTAACATGCATGTGGCACTGGGTTTGATCCCCAGCACCACATAAAATAAATAAGTAAATAAAATGGAGGTATTGTGTTCATCTACAACTAAAAAATTTTAACAAAAAGTAAAACATGATCTAATTACTAGGACTAATTATAAAATGTATTATGAGTACAGTTTTTGTTTTAATCACCAGTCTCATTTCACCAAGAGAAGGGAGATGTCATCTATTCATGACTTTCTAAAGGTATACCAGACAAATATTCTTCTAAAATATCAAGGTCATAAAAATCAAATCTAATAAATGATCATATATCAAGGCAGAGTAAAGAAACAGAAAGACCCAATGCAATATGGTATCCTGAACTGGATGCTGGAACAGAAATGTAAAATTAATGGAAAAGCTGGGGAAATCAAACTAAAATCTGGAGTTTAGTTAAAATTAATGTGCCATATTAATGTCTTAATTTAGACAAGTATAAATCTGAAAAGCTTGGCAAGGAGTATTTTATTGATCATAATGAAACACTTGAGATAGGTTACTTATGAAGAAAGGAGACTTATTTAGCTCACAGCTTTGGAGATGCAAGGGCATGGCACCTGCATTAGCTTAGTCCTGGTGAGGGCCTTCTTGGCTACATCATATCATGGTAGATGGCAATGGTGGGAAAATTTGCAGGAGCATGTGATCATATCAATATACAGTAAGCCAGAGGGAGACTGGGAAGGACCATGCTTGAGCTTTTATAACAATCCTTTTATAAGAACTGAGAACTAACCAGAGTCCCCGGAGAAATACATTAATCCCTTTGGAAGGAATTCTCATAGTGGACCTACGGACCTCCTATTAGGCCACACCTCTCAAAGATCCAAATAATGTTCCAACACTACTACCCTAAGGACAAAGTCTGCCAGCACACAAAACTTTGGAAGGATTCACTTAAACCATATCCAAACCATAGCATGGATAGGCAAACCATCTGTACCATATTTTCAGCTCTTCAGTTATTCCAAAATGAAAAGTTTATTTTAAAAATAACAAGCTCAATAGGACTAAAAACAAGGTAGAATAAGCAAAAGTTTCAAGTTTTTTAGTGTTTTCTGTATGCCAGATATTCTGAATATCTTGTACCCACAAACCTAATTAAATTCCACAAATAGTTTGAAAGATATTATGCAATCATCATATCTATTTTATGGATAAGAAAACTGAAAACCAGTGAGGTAAAATAACTTATCCAAGTGTATGTAAACAGGAAATAGAGAAAAGTTTGGGAGATTTATATTAAGACAGAATCAAAATCTAGAATCCTAACCACTATATGATACTGCTCCCACTAATGAGTTATCAGACTGCTTCACTCAGAAGTGGCAGCACGTCTAATAGATGCCATCATGAGGGAAGCTTTTATATGTCCTAGATTTAATTTCTAATGTTTAAGGGTTACTACATTTAATGTGGTTGGTTATATTTTGTTCTTTATTTTGTACAACTATTTCTCTCAGCTTTCAGCTACCTCTGTCATTTCCATTTGTATATTTAAATGTATTTCATATCCCACTGAGTGGAAACCTATCTTCTAGTATCATCAGAATGATCAAGTCTGTTTCCATCTGTATTAGTTTGGGTTTTCCAGAGAAACAGAACCAACAGGATATGTAGATGTATGATTATACAAAGGAATTTGTTATATTGGCTTAAATAATCAATGGCCATCCATAAAATCAATGACCATCCAGAGAACTGGAGGAACCAGTAGGTGCTCAATCTAAGAAGCTAAAGCTTCAGAACAAGAGGAATCAATGATGGAGTCCCAGTCCAATATTGAAGGCCTGGAAACTTCCTGGAGAATTGCTGGCAAGAGTCCACATTGGAAGAGTAAAGGATCTGGAGTCTCATGTCCATGTACAATGGCAAATATATATGCTATAGATATACTAGCTCAAGAAGAAATGAGCTTCCACCTCCTTAAAATGTTCTGAGGTTTCTCTATCCTACATCTCCAAAATTTTCCAAATTCCTCCCACAAACCAGTTCCAACACTTTCTGAACCACATGGTCAGGTACAGTCACAGAAATGACCTCCCATTTCTTGGTACCAATTTTCTGTTTGTCAGCTTTTCATCACTGTGACCAAAATGCCTGATGAACAACTTAAAGGAAGAAAAGTCTATTTTGGCTCATTATTTTGGTTTCAGAGGTTTCAGTCTACAGTCAGTGACTCCATTGCTTTGGCCTAAGAGAAGGAAAAACATTATGGCAAAGGGTGTAGTGGAGATAAGCTGCTCAGCTTATGGCAGCCAGAAAGGAGGTGGGTGGAGACAAGGGCCAGGGACAAAATATAGTTCCCAATGGCATGCCCAGGAGGACCTACTCCTCCAACCATGCCCTACATATCTACAATTTCTACCTCCTCCCAGTAATCCATCCAGCTATCAATGGATCAATCTACTGATGAGATCAGAGCCCTCATGATCCAAGAACATCCCAAAGCCCCAGCTCCAGATATTGCTGCATCGGGGATCAAGCATTTAATACGTGAGCTTTTAGGGGACATTGCAGATCTAAACCATAACACCCTCTGTCCTTAAAATGCTGCATTCGTATGTAGAAGGAGCTTGTTACTATGCTGTCATGGTCTGAATATGAGGTATCCCCCAAAATTTCCTGTTAATGCACAAATGTTCAGGTAGTTATTGGACTGAGATGTAACCTAATCAGTCCATTCTGGCTTGAATGAACTGACTGGGTAGTAACTGTAGGAAGGTAGGGCATGACTGGTGGAGGTAGGGACATGACCTGGAAGGGTACATTAACCCTATGGCCCCTTCTCTCTCCTTCTTTGTTGCATGAGGGGCACAGCTTCTCTTTACCACATCCTTCCGCCATGATGTGCTCCCTCATCTTGAGCCCAGAGCAACGGAGTTAGCCATCTATAGACTGAGATCTCTGGAAGCATGAGCCCATAATAAACTTTTACTCTTCTAAGTTGTACTTGTCAGCAATTATGGTCATAACAATGAAAAACTGACTAAAACATTAACTGAGTTGGGTTATACAAAACTAACACTGCTTCTCGTATTTATGCCCACGTGTCTCAATGACTTTGTCTTTATTGGTCTTCTATCTCTAACATTAGGCTTGGAGACTTCCTAGTTCTTTTAAGTCTCACGTGTAGTAACTGGGTCAATGACTTCATTGGTGATATCATTCTAGTGTATCTCACGGCCTTAGCCATATTGAGAAGTCCTAACTCATTTTCTCAATTTTCTCTCTTGAAACTCCAGTGTCAAGGTTTTCCTGTTCTTTGCTGTCAATATAAGTTATTCTGATGCTTTGGGAAAAAAAAGGAAGATGTTCTTTCTGGGCAAAAGGTCTTTAGAATATCCTGTCTTTGAAAATATAGATGCCCCCAATCTCCAAAGATTTTTACTCCTTTATGTTTGAAACTGTTTTTCTCTTCTAGTTGTAGGTTAAAGAACAAAATGGTCACCTATTACATATAAATGACAACTCAAAATCTAGCCATTGCTTTTCCAAAATAAAAGTACTTTTCAGCATTTTAAAGCTTTTAAGTGACTGTTTTCTTACTCAATAAATAAAATACTGGTAAATTATATTGTTATTTTGTGTGCACGCACAAATATGTAACAACAAATTTCATCATTGTGTACAACTGTAATGCCCCAATAAAAAATATATGAAAAAAGCAAGAAACATAGTCAGTAATCTATGAGTGAATGAGAGAAAACTGCTAGCCCAGTCAACAAATACACTCAATTTATGCCTGAGAAGTACGCAGAGGGTCAGAGGTGTAGCTCTTATCCAAAAAAAGGAAAGAAGTGCCTTTCCAGATGCAAGAGACTTTTATGAGAATGGAAGTAGAAGGAAAGTACTCAGCTAGTTGATACTGTGCCTTTTTCAAATATTTGACAGGTTAATTACACCACTAAGGTCCAATGCTATATTTATATTAAAATGTCTGACTCACTCTAATTAGTTGGAATGAGCTATTTCTCTCGGGACTCTGGTTTCCAAATCTGTAAAATGAGGTAGTTGGACAAAAGATCTCTAAGGGATCTGACAGTTCTGATTCTATAATAGTTCACCAGTGGAGAAGATAGAGTCAAAATTCAGCTCAAAGGATGGTCAGCTTCTGGACAGTGGACTCTATCCTGTACACCTAGTCTGGCATGCCCTAAACCTTAACTAGTATTCAAAAACATAAGAAGCAAAATAATTTGCCCCACCAATCTATCTTGTCTTCTCTGATACTTTCCATTAGCCAGAATAATCCATTTTCTGTCCTTTGAATTCTTTCACTCATTCCCACTGCCACATTTTTGTCCATGGTGTTACCTTGAGTAGTGTTCCCCCTACCTATTTAAATTCTACCCCTCCATCAAAGCAAAGCCAATATGTGCTGAACTAATATTTTATTGATTTATCCCAATGAGTGATATTTCCTTCCTTTGAGCTCTAACAGTTCTGTGTGAGAAACTGGTGATTCCTTAGTTTAATTGTCTATTCACAATGTGTTTTTAAGCTTTGGTCATATCTTTTTAAAAAGGTCTTTCTGGTTGTATCCCAAGGCATCTCTGAAGTAAAACAAGGATTTTAATTAACTATAAAGTCTCTTCATATTTATTAGAAAGAAGGAACATAAAGGTGTGTCTTGTTCTATTTCTAGAAGAAAATGTTAAATGTGAATTTAACTTCAACAAACTCATAACTCTGACTATGGAAAATCCAATGCAGGCCTTGAAAGTGCTCTGAATTTTTCAGGCACTTTTTCACCATCATTATTAACAATATTGATATTAGTATTACAGAGACTGTTATTGGTGAAGGTGGTGAAAAACAAAAACAAAGAAAAACGAAATTTCCTGCTTCAGAAGTGAGAGTTTTAGCATAAAGACTTTCAGAAAAAAATATAAACACCATTTTGCCGGAGAGGATATTGTGTTTTAGATATGAGGTGTACCCCAAGCTCAAGTGTGAGACAATGCAACAAAGTTCATAGGTGAAATGGTTTATTAAGTGTGTAAGCCAATCAGTACAATAATCCACTGATGGACTAACTGGGTGGTAACTATAGCCAGGTAGGATGTGGCTGGAGGAAGTAGGTCATTTGGGCCATATCTTTGGGGTTTATATTTTGTCCCCGGTGAGCAGAGCTGGCATGCACTCCCTCTCCTCTCCTCTTCCTCTTTCCCTCTCCCTTTCTCCCTCTCTCCCTCCCTCCCTTCCCCCATCTCCCCCTCCCTCTCTCCCTCCCTCTCCCCCTCCCTCTCCTCTTCCCTCTCTCCCTCCCTCTCCTCCTCCCTCTCTCTCCATCTTCCTCCCTCCCTCTCTCCCTCTCATCCCCCTTCCTCTCTCCCTCTCGTCTTCCTTCCTCTCTCCCCTCTCTCCCTCTCCCCTTCTCCCTCTCCCCCTTGTCTGTGCACAAGCCAGCACTGTTCTCTCTCTCTCTCTCCTTCCTGGTTGGCATGTCCTGAGCTGCTTCCCTCTGCTACACACTTCCCTTATGATATTCTGCCTCATCTCAGGCCCAGAGCTATGAAGTTGGACCACCATGGACTGAATCTCTGAATCCATGAGCCAAAATAAACTTTTCCTCCTCTACATTGTTCTTATCAGGCATATTGGCCACAGTTATGTGAAAGCTGACTAATACAGAGGAAAAGCTAGGAATATAAGCCAATGTCTTTTTCTGTTCAACTCAGAAAGAAATGAAGAGCTTTTGCTTGAGTAAGATAAACTAAAAAAACAAAGGACCCAGTGTGATCCACTATGAGGGTTTAAATCTTTTCTATATAATGACTTGACTAGCACATTATTTTTAACCACTCTTAAATATGTGATTGAAAGCTCACATCAAACATTCAACCAACATTTATTAAGCAATATCATATACAAGGCATTCTGAGAGATGTTGTAGGGAATACAGGGGAAAACAAACACCCAAGAATAAGTTTAACATAGGCAGCTTTTGTTGAGTCAAAGGAAAAAAGGGAAGGATGGAAGGATAGAAAAAGAAAGGGACTACCATTTATAGGACAAAAAAATTAGGAATTCTTGCATTCCCTCTTATCTGCCATTATTTTGATTGCATCTGTCTTGTCTTCCTTTCTCCATGGGTACATTTTTCTGCCCCCTCCAAGTTGTCCTGTACAAAACTGTCAAAACGGTCTTTTACTACCCACTCTGTAATGCAACTACATAAAGTTATTTGTGTCAGAATCACATGTCTCTGGACTTTCTCAGGCATTCACACAGTCTATTACTCTTTAAGACTCAGCCAAAATTCACCTCCTAAGTGAAATTTTTCCCAATACTTGTGAGCAAAATTATTTCTTCTTCTGCAATCCCATAACACCTAGTAGATTACTGGATTAACACTTAGCAAAGTGTATGGGAATTGTTTATATTTCATCTCCTTCTTCAGACAGTTGTGAAAGTTGGCCAGAGAATACTTGTATATTTTACAAATACATATGTATGCAGTAAAAATACATATGGAAAAGAGGAATAACAAAATCAAAATGGTGGTTACTCCTGGGAAGAGAGGGAACAAATGGAACATAAAGAAGGACTAAACACAAGAATGGTGAGAGCTCACTGGATATTGCACAAAGACGAAAATTTTCTCAGATTGAATTCATGGTAACGGAAGCATTATAATCCTGTGACCTCACAGACAGAGATACCAACAGTTAAAGGATTGGATTCTGTCTCCATCTTGGACTACTAGTCTGTGCCACTCCACCTGGGTGTCTCGACTTGAAAAGGATAATAATGGGCTGCCATAGTGAATGTTTTTTTTTTTTTTTTTTTTTTTTTTTTTTTTGTGGTACCTGGGATTGAACTCAGGGGCACTCGACCACTGGGCCACATCCCCAGCCCTTTTTTTGTATTTTATTTAGAGACAGGGTCTCACTGAGTTGCTAAGTGCCTCGCCATTGCCGAGGCTGGCTTTGAACTCGCGATCCTCCTGCCTCAGCCTCCCAAAGTGCTGGGATTACAGGCATGCGCCACCGCGCCCGGCTCATAGTGAATGTTTTTGAAGAGCCTCTCATTTATAATACTTTTACTCAGCAGAGTATACCATGGCAACCATTCTTCTAGGAAAAACATTAAAGTTGTTGGTGTCTCCACTTCTGCCAAAAAATGATATTTCAAACTCAGTTTCTCCTGAAGAAGATCATCAGTGTTATTTGGGATAAAGTTCTATCCTCCCAGTTTTGTCAGGCTTGTAAAGAGTCTGTCCTGTCTATCTCATGCAGTAAGAGATAAATTGTTCCTCTCAGGCTCCTTTAACTATCAAGAGGAAGAATCAAAATATGTACATTTGTATAGAACTGTGTAAATGTGTGTATGCATGGGTTAAGAGAGTCCAGTGTAAACATTCCTTGGATGAAAACAACTTCAATTAAAACACTTCTCAGTTGTAAAAAAAAAAAAAAAAAGACTAAACAGTTGATTTTAACTGCATCTCCAATATTTGATTCATGTTTTTAAACAACGTAAAATAATCTAAATTATTTGACAAAAGTTATGGATACAGAAGTATTCATTTTATTATCCTCTGTGCTTTATTTCATGTCTAAAAATATTTTATAATGAGAGTAGGTTACAAAACAGAAGGAACAGGATTACTTTAAGATATTTTTAAACTAATATGAATGCTATATTTATAAATTAAAAATTTAATTCACACACAATTGTACATATTTATGGGGTACAGTGTGACAATCAATAAGAGTAATTAGCATTTTATAAACTGCTCTCTTATCATTATTTTGAGATATATAATAAATTGTTGTACATCATAGTCACCCTACTCTATTACAAAACCCTAGAACTTAATCCTCTTATCTAACTGTACTTTTCTGTTATCTCATCTCTCTCCAACCCTCCTCTCCCCTTCACTTCCCAGCCTATAGTGACCATTATTCTATTTTCTACTTCTATGAAATGAACTTCTTTAGCTTCCACATGAGTAAGAATTTTCAGTATTTGTCTTTCTTTGCCTGACATTTCACTCAGCATTATGTCCTTTAGTCCCATCCATGTTGCCACAAATAACAGATTTTAATTATTTTTTATGGCTGAATAATATTCCCTCTGCATTCATTTATCAATGAATACCTCAGTTGATTCCAGATCTTGGCTATTGTGAATAGTGCTGCAATAAACATGAGACTGCAGGTATCTCTTTGACATACTGACTTCATTCCTTTAGATATATTCCAGTGTAATTGCTGGATCAAATAGTAGTTACATTTTTAATTTTTAAAGGAACACCCATACTGTTTTTTATAATAGCTGTAATAACTTATATTTCCACCAACAATATGTAGGGGTTCCTTTTTCTCCACATCCTCACCAGCTTTTCTTATTTTTAATAACCATTCTAACTGGGGTGAGATGATGTCTCATTATGGCTTTCATTTGGGTTTCCCTGAGGATTCGTGATGATAAAAAGTTTTCTGTATACTAATTGGCCATTTGTATATATTCTTCTGAGAAATATCTATTCAGATCATTTTCCCACTTTTTAATCAGATTAAAGCAATACAAAACCTAAACTGAGTAACAGGATTGAGTCAGTAATACAAAGTCTCCCAACCAAGAAAGACCAGGACTGGGTGGCTTCACCACTGAATTCTACCAATTATTTATGAAAGAATTCCAATTCTAAAACCATTCAAAATATTGAAAGGAGGTAGTTCTTCCAAACTCAATCGACAATGCTAGCATTACCCTGATACCAAATCCATAAAAAAAAGACACAACAAGAAAACAAAACTACAGATCCATATACTGATGAACAGATACAAAAATTCTCAACAAAATACTAGCAAAATGAATCCAATGGCACATCAAATAGCTATCATAATTTTAAAATACTTAGAGAATATATACCAAAATACTAACAACAGTAGTTTTGTGACATTGGAAGTATGGGTGTTTCCTAATTCTTAACAAATAACATGTATTTATATTATATTTAAACTGTATATTTACTATAGCATCTTTAGAGAACACATAAAATATACAAAAGAAAAGAGTCTTACCCATAATCCTATCAATACTGGTGATAGAGAAACTTTTTACTCAATAATGGTAGAAATGAAATTAAATCAAGGGCAAATACATAGGCAAGGCTTTAATTTGGGCTTCAATCAAAGCAGGCAATGGGGTTCAATTGAAGGGAGACAGCACTGATTGAGGGACTAGGCTTCTTCCCAAATAAAGGGAGATGCAAGCCTTTATTGATTTGGGAGGTGGGCTAAAGTCCAGTAATTATCAATTGGCCAGGGGCACAACTTAAATAGATGTTTCTTCTTGCATGAGACTTGAATCACAAAGTGGTCATTGTCAACTTGTCCTGGGAACTACTGAATCACTCTTGTAGCTGGTGCCATCATCCTGTGTAAACATTCTGGCTTTGTGGTTCAAATTGTACCTTATGATGGGCTGAAAAAGCACAAGGGTGGGGTAGAAGAAAACACATGATAGCTCCAACAATCAACATGTCTACATGCATAGCTATATAGAATCTGACCCAAGAGTTTAAGGAGTAAGTGGGACAAACATAATATGAAGATGGATCCCATTCCAGTCACCCATTAGATATTTGCAGGCCCAAGTGAAGAGTCTGTTCTTCATCAAAAGCAGCCTTCAAGTCCTTGAAAAGTGACCTAGGTAACTGTTATTATCATAACACACATGTGAGAGGAGTCATCTGCAACAAAGATAATGGCAAACTAATAATGTATTGCCCAGCTCTGTGACCTCTGAAATTAGTGATTTTTAAGTTGATTAACAACATGTGAAGTTACAGGGTTTATTTGAGTTTTCCCTCAGTTACAACTTCATCGTGTGAAAACATTGTACTTCTGTGGTTTTATCATATTCTCCTGAGGATCTTGTTGAAAAGAGTACAAGGGCCGGGCACGGTGGTGCACGCCTGTAATCCCAGCACTTTGGGAGGCTGAGGCAGGAGGATCGCGAGTTCAAAGTCAGCCTCAGCAATGGCGAGGCACTTAGCAACTCAGTGAGACCCTGTCTCTAAATAAAATACAAAAAAGGGCTGGGGATGTGGCCCAGTGGTCGAGTTCCCCTGAGTTCAATCCCCGGTACCAAAAAAAAAAAAAAAAAAAAAAAAAAAGAGTACAAGGCTTGAAAAGCAACATGCCATACTATAAAAAGAGTAAGATTTTATTATGTCCGGGGGTTCAATCCATTGTTCCAGCCTTTGTCAGACCATGGTGTTCCCTGACTGTCTCACCATCAATTTCCTAAAAGAAATCTCCCTAATATTTTTGACAAAATTCCTTCCATTATCTTTTTCACCCCTTGTCTATCTTTTCATATTTGGGATTGTCACTACTACAGTCTGTTTTTATTGATTTGTTCAAAACATTCCCCTGTGGTATTTTAAATTTTTTATAAGCATCATTCATATAGCTGTGTACCATTTGTATAAATTTGTATATCTGCAATTTAAATCTCTTTTCTATAAATTCTGGACTACATTTACCTACCAAATTTATACTGTAAACCTCACATTTCAGAGCTTCTATACAATATATTGACTGATAGTCAATGGAGTATCTGCCAGTTCTGCCAATTCTATTTTTGCCAGCGTTCCACAGTTGTTAAAAATATCCACTTGAATAAATACAAAAATTAAGTGACTTTATTACCCTGTCTTTTCAACAATATATTAGCAAAGCTACTTTGGGCTTTCATGATCTGTTAAAATAGCCTGTTGCTTAAGAGACTTTGTTTGTGCTCTTGGTTCAACAGGGTAGAAGACTTCATTTGCCATTGTGCGGACTTGGCATATACCATGAGTGGGTGGCCTCCATCTGGGACACTAAACATGTTTTGCAAACATCTACAATACATGAAAAGACAGGTGACATTTTGAAGGATGGTTTTATGGTATAACCACACAGAAACTCATCGATGCCCATGGGCACTTTGGCATTTTATTACTGTGGAACTTATCATCTACCACTTTAATATGTCATCTGTTGGATCCAAATTCAGTAGCTCTGTCATTCCTTAGGTGTTATTTTTAAAAGGGTTATTGATGTCTTTTGTGAGATAATAAGGTGATAAATGTAACCAAGATGCTTTCAAACTGCTACTTCATTAATTCAGTTATTATTGTTTTTCATAATACATGACATTGGGTCATTTAAGTCACTTCACTTTCTTAAGCAAGATACAAATAAGCTTTGCATTTTTAAACTGAGAAATAGAAAGTACTAGATAAAAAATCAAGACAGTTACTTCTGTCGATTGTTAAATATGTGCCAAGTCATCACTTGTCCTTTCTTATAATCACCTCTCCACTAGCCCTCCCCTACCTTCAAAGAGTTATGACATACTACTTTTCTAAAGTACAGATATCTTTTTGTTGTTAGCATAAGAATAAGCTTGGGGCACATCCTGGATTTTAGCCACTCAAAACATTGACCCTACCAATTTGTTTGGTAAATCTATCAGCTCCATAAGAGAAAGTACTGTGCCTTATTCAGCCTTGTAATCCCAGTTAGTGCTTAGAATAGTGCCTATGGCCCATAGTGGGAAACAATAAAACCTTGTTAAATTGAATTACAAATACCCAAGGACAAATGTCTCAAGTAAATTTTGCAAGTTACAGATCACAATGAGTGTTGAGCTAAGGAGCATAATTTTATGTGTGTGAGAGAGAAGGTGGGTTAGATCACATCAATTAATGTTTAAAATATTATCCTACTACATAAAATATGTGCTTTGCTAGTGAAATGTGAAACACATTGGGTTATTTATAGAAGATTTCCATTTAAGATTATGAAATATTTCTTAAGAAAATATACCTTACTCCTACATCACCAACAGTAACAATGTACATATTCTAAAATACATACAAGCTTGTCATAGTACCAATACTGACAACTTCAAAATAGAATGGGGCTCACCCGTACTTATAAACTCTGTTTCACAAACTCTTATGTTCCTTAATCATCACTGTCTATAATTTATTTTGTTAGTATGGAAAGCACTATAGGCCTCTCTGTCCCCTCAGCTTAATTGCCAACCATAACCAACACTAGCATATTTCTTGGACATGAATATCCAAAGCATTGGGTGGACTGAAGAATTTTTCTGAGTTTTGTCAACCTCTATATCCATACTGATTATTACTTACTGATTTACAGTAGGAAAATGTGGAATATCATTACTCCTCCTCTGATTCTTGGCCCAAGAAGTGAGAATCTGAGTAGGGGTAACTGACAGAACTTGGAATTCCTTTGAGGCCACAATTTGATCTCAGGTCTAAGGTTTCAGACAGCAGCAGTAATAACCACACCATACTGCAAAGCTGTTCACTGGACAAAAGAACAAGAGCTTGTGACCATGTAACTCAAGGAATCAAAGAAATAGTAGAAGCACTAGATAACAACAGTATAACAGATTTCTCGGTTGATTATTTAATTTATCTTCATATCAATTGAAAAATAATACCACTGCAAATGTTTTGATGCCTTCACAAATGCAATAAATGATGAGAGCAGTAGTAAACTAAACACATGTTACACCTACACCACATATATGCTAGTGGCAATTTCTTTTTGTATTAGGCAGACCATACATTTTTATTAAAGTAGCTCATTTAAAGGGAAATTAATATACTTTTAAATACCTTAAATACATTTCTAGCTCTGTGCCCACATGTTTGTATAGGGCCCTTGTCCTTGGAATGTTAGTAGTACCTATTAGGTTTACAAATAAGTGTGAGTCTAATGGCTGAGCTCTAACAAAGTGCTTGCATTGTTTATCATGACAAAGATGGACTGCTTTAGGAGGCTGCTTTACCAACCAATCTAGTTTAAATCAAAGGTATTATGAATGTTAGCTTGGGAAGGTTGATACCCTAAAACTGAAGAAACTCATGGGATAATTTCCAATATTTCACCCTTAGGGCTTTGGTTCTGTTATTTCAGTAGTGCTATTGGTGTGAACTCCCAGCCTTGCCTAGTCCTCAGGTCTTAGGCTATGCTGCCAGATACTGTTAGAGGTGATGACTTATGTTAAGTACATTATGCTTAAAAGATTTTCAAAGCTCACCCATGTGCATTATTTTGATTGATTTGTTTTTTTTATTTTTTTAAGTTAGAGACAGACACAATACTTTTATTTTATTTGTTTATTTTTTGTGATAACTGGGGATCAGACCTAGTGTCTCACATATGCTATACAAGTGTTCCACCACTGAGCTACAACCCCAGCCCCTTCTTTTGACTCTTAATACCCTGGGAGATAGCCAGGATAAATATTTTCTTCTTTTCAAAGAAGCTTTCAATGTACAATATCAGAGGGGCAGTAAAGTAATTGCAGCTGGTGGAAGGCCTTTAAGAGGACATAAATACCAGGTGACCAAATTTAAACTGCAGTTTGGTCAGAATTAGACCAGATATGCTATGTGTAGGTATGAATATATCACAATGAATCCTACTATTATGTATAAAATTATAATTTTCCATTAAAATATTTTAAAGGAGAAAATAGGAAGGATTTTGAATCCTTATGAAAACAATATGTGAATATTAAAACATGTAAACAATTTGTAAGTATAAAATTAGAAAGCAAAAGTAGACTCTGTCTTCCCAAATTCTTTTTCCTGTGGGTAATCATTTTGAATAGTTTTCTGTCCAGTCTTTTTATTCTACATATGTAGTACATATGTAGGTGTGTGTGTATTTGGATATACAAGTATATTATGTATGATATACATGCTGGCCAAAATTGATATATTTTTTATCTTAACAATATACCACAGACATGTTTTTACATCATTACATATAGTACTGCCTCATCCTTTCTAACTGATATATCATAAAATGGGTGTAATGTTAATTTATCTGTTGCCTTATAGGTAATTTCCTGTTTTATTTGCTATTCTAAATAATGATGCAAAGACTATCCTTGATCACATAGGTTGGCACACTTGAATATTCTCATAGGACAATTTCATAGAATTGGGATTAGTAAGCAACATATGCATGCATTTTGGATTTTAGTAGATAGCATCTAAGTGCCACCCAAATAGGTGATACCAATTTACAGTGTATAAAAGTGCCTGAGGAGTTATTTTGAAGAAATAACTGACAGGATGTGAGGACTGGTTGGATTAGGAGGGGAAAGCAGAGTCAAAGATAACTTCAAACTCTAAGGTCTGAGTGATTTAAAGAATAGTGTCACCTTTGACAGACACAGGAAGTTTGAGGGGATCATACTTTAAGGGAAAAAGAAAAAGAGTAAAGATAAAAGAACAAAAGGCCAAAGACTGAGTCTCTAGGCTCCCCATGGTAAGAAAGCAGAAAGAAAAGCCATCAAAGGGAACAGAGGATGGATAATCAGAAATGTAGGGGGATAAAACTACATGGAAAGCGTTCTAAGGAGAGGATAATCCTTGTGACATGGCACAGAGGTAAGGAATAAAAGATAGCTTTGGATCTAGTGATCAGAAAATCACTGGTAACCTTTGAGACTGCAATTTCAGATTGGGGACCTGGAAGAGATAGGAAGAAATGTTTTCATTAATGGAAGGGGAATGGGGACAAACAGATCAGTCATTTCAGAAAGTCAGCCATGAAAGGAAAATGAAACAGTGAATGCTGAATAATGTGTCCTCCCACCCATTTGAAGGACATCATAATTTCTATATTTTGGTCTTGCCTTTTTTTTTCAGGTGCTAAAAAGTCTCTGATAACATGCGGACAGTCCCAATGGAGTGAGCTGTTAAACTTTCCTTAGCTTAGAGGGATCTAGGCACAGCAAGAATGAAAGAAGGCATTGAAAGGTGAGATGGGAACAAATACGAGAGAACTGTATGATGGCAAATACATGTTTTGCCTATTTCAAATTTTGTGTGGTTCAAATTGCCAATCTAATTAAATAAATGCTAGAAATATGCACAATGTACTACTCTACAACAATATGTAAACTCTGTACAGATTGATATGGAATGATCTCCTCAATATTTTATGTAAACAAAAACAGGCTATCAAATGTCATATTTATGTAACATCAAGCATATAAAATTGCTTTCATCTTTGTATTTAATATTAGACTCAAGAATCTTCACCTCACTGTGTGCAGTGGCATTGCATACTTGTAATCCCAGCAGTTTGGGAGGATAAGGCAGGCAGATTGTGAGTTCAAAGTCAGCCTAAGCAACTTAGTGAGTCCCTAAGCAACTCAAAGAGACCCTGTCTCTAAATAAAACATAAAAGGGCTGGGGGTGTGGCTCAGTGGTTAAGCACCACTGGGTTCAATCCCTGGCACACACAAAAAAGAATCTTCACCAATTACTAACAAGAATTATCCCTTGGTAGAATTAGAGTTGCTTGTTATTATTATTTTTTGTATTCTTCTGTATCATTTGAAATATAAATGTGAATTTATCCTTTCCCCTAAACAATAACAATATTTTAGCTGCTTTCATGGCTTATGGCTTTGGGGAAGGTGACTTGTCACTGGAATGGATAAGCCAGATGGTAGACTAGAAGAGATACTGGTAAGGCCCAAGGCCATATTTTTCCTGCAAGATTACCAGGACAGATAAGCTACAGCTAGAAGCAGAGATAACCCAGAACACTGTGACAAGGACAATTGATGAGGTAGAAACCAGAGACAGGATGAAGAATAAAGTGAAACACAGGAATGAGAAAGTATAAAATGGGATGAGCTTCAAAGTTAGGACAGAGATAAATTGAGGCTATCTCTGTCACACTGAGTTTCTTTTTTAAAAAGATGAAAATGTAATAGATACTTCTTATATCCAATTGTCATGTTCCTAATCAAAGAGACCAATCCATGCCCTAAAATCAAATTTCTTGGATTTCTTCTGCTAATCCCACTGCCATGTTTTCAGAAAGTCAACAAAACTGGAACCCATGGGCTGGGGCTGGGGCTCAGTGGCAGAGCACTTGCCTCACACATGTGAGGCACTGGGTTCAATCCTCAGCACCACATAAAAATAAATAAATAAACAAAATAAAGATATTGTGTCCATGTATAACTAAAAATATATATATTAGAAAAATACTGAAACCGAGGTACAAATCACAAAAATACAATGATATCAGATACTGCTGCAATCCCTGCTGTGTGCAAATCTCCCAAGGTAGTATTCATTTCTCCTGCTTGTAATAAAATGATCTGTACCTTAAGAAAATGGACTTGTAAGTCCAAGAAGCAGCTCTTTGCAGGTAGGGAATGCTGCCAAGTACACAGACTATGTGTAATGAGACAAAAGCAAAGTCACCTTTGTCAGCTACCCTGTCTGCCTCTATGCAAGTAAGTCCTTTAAATGGCCTGCTTCTCACTCACAGCACCACCAGCACCAGCACTACATCCCCCCCGACACACATATTTCACATATAACTTGTTGCAATTTTTAAAAAAGATCTTGGCAGAGGTTTCTGGCCACATTTGAAAAAGGGACCTGGGAGTAAACCAGCCACTTTGTAATTTATTGAATACATGAGTGATTTAAAGGGATTATTTCATTGCATAAAAATTGTTCACTTAAATATTTTCTTAATATTCCTCTTCAAAAAATGATTTTTAATCTTATTCATCTCTATTGAAAAGGTAACAGTCCTAGAGACAGAATCTCTGCCAGCAATCATATCTGATACCTACAGCAGATTTGCAGGTATGTCAAAAAAAACATTTATCATGTGAACCTTTGATTAATCCACTTTAATTATATCCATGGTCTACATGGAAAACCCAAGTGGATTTTCATTATGAAGGAAGAATCATTGTATAGTAGCCAGAGATGCAAAATTAATGAAGATAAGTCTTATGACAGACTAGCATAGGAATCAAAAGCTGTAACAGGTGTTTAGTCAAAGTAATTTCCAAACTTCAGGACTGATCTTCTTTTTGCTTTTTAATAAAAAAAAAGAACTACATCCCTGGAAATAAAAGGAAAAATATCATCCACAAAAAGGAATTCAGATCTCATAATTGCCCATGAAGTATATGTATCTGTGATGAAAAGAGGTATACAAATCCCTCCTAGCAAAGTGATAATGTTGTTTATAAGAGCTTCTCTTAGAAATTTTTACTTATTCAACCAAAGAGGTGGGGGAACAAGTAATGAGCAATTGAGATTCCTTCTTGGGCCTAATTAATGCTGAAAAACATCAAAGTACACCCATATTTCTTATCACATATACATATTTTGGAGCGCTTCCCCCTCATACACACCTTCTTTAACTCAGCTTCCTTAGAGCTACAGAACAAAGGAAATTGCAGACAAATATATAGTCTTTTAATCCAAGCAGTAATCACTCATCTTGGTTATCCATTGCATAATTCTAAAACTGAAGAGTCATCCTTGACACTTCTTTCTCTCACATTCCCAATATTTAATTCATTTCTAAATTGTGTTGATGTCACATTCTAAATATCTTTTGATATTTAGATTTTCTTTAGTTCTACTAGCAACATACTAGACAGAGCTAACAAATTTGTCATCCAAACCTGTATAACCAATCTCCCATGTGACACTTCTTAGCTCTTTCAACTTTGACATTTCTAAAACTGAACTGATGCTAACAGTCCCCACACCCACTTCACACACATACCTGTTCTACTTCCAGTGCTCCCAAGAGCAAGTAGAACCACTAACCTGTCCGTTACACAAGACAGAAATCTAGGTAACATCCTTGAAGTTCTCCACACCTCCCACACATAAATAAAATCAAATTTGCCTCCTAAAAGTGCGTAAATTCTTCCACTTTTCCCCAACTCTACTACCATCACGATTACACTCCTTAAATACTAATATCTGAAATATTCTAGAAGGCTCTAATTCATCTACCCACATCTGCTCCCTAGCCCCAAGTTATTTTTGCATGCAGAAGAGAAAATTTTTAATCCTGCCCTCTTGCTTAATTCTTCATTGGTTTCCCATACTTTTTTTTTTTTTTTTTTTTAAAGAATGAAAACAACATTCCCTCACAAAAATCTCTAAGACCATGATGTTCTGGCTTCATCTACCTATTTGTCCAGGTTTATCATGCATGTTCTTTTTGTTTTTATTTGTTGTCTTAGATAGACATGACAGTAGGATGTATTTGGACATATTATGCATACATGGTGTATAATTTATTAAAATTTGGATCCCATTCTTGGGGTTGAACATTATGAAGAGTTTTACTAATTGTGTATTCACATATGTACATAAGAAAGTTATGTCTGATTCATTCTACTATCTTTCCTATTCCAAGTCCCCCCTCCCTTCCCTTCATTCCCCTTTGTCTAATCCAATAAACTTCTATAATTTCCCTCCCTACCTTCCCTTGTTATGGGTTAGCATCTACATATCAGAGAAAACATTTTGCCTATTTTTTTTTGGGGGGGGGACTGGCTTATTTCACTTAGCATGATATTCTCCAGTTCTATCCATTTAATAGCAAATGCCATACTTTCATTCTTCTTTATGGTTGAGTAATATTCCATTGTGTATATGTACCACAGTTTCTTTATCCATTCATTTGTTGAAGGGCACCTAGTTTGGTTCCATAATTTAGCTATTGTAACTTCAGCTGCTATAAGTATTTATGTGGTTATATCACTGCAGTATGTTGATTTTAAGACCTTTGAGTATAAACCTAGGAGTGGGATAACTGGGTCAAATGGTGGTTCCATTCCAAGTTTTCGGAGGAATTCCCATACTGGTTTCCATAATGATTGCACCAATTTGCAGTCTCACCAGAAATGTATGAGTGAACCTTTTCCTCACATCCTCACCAACATTTTTTGTTACTTGTATTCTTGATAACTACCATTCTGACTGGAGTGAGATGGAATCTCAGTGTAGTTTTAATTTGCATTTCTCTAATTGCTAGAAATGTTGAACATTTTTAATATATTTTGACCATTTATGTGCATGTTCTTGCTCTTCCTCTTTAGACACAGGCCTCATTAGCCTTTTTGCAAGCCATTGAATTTTCCATGCTTCCTTCTTTCTGCAACAGGAACTTAGTACAAGGTTTTTGTAAAAAGCAACCCCCATGATATTAAGTTAAACCACTCCTGTTTTCCTTATTTCCTTTCTTTTTCTTTTCTTTTCTTTCTTTTTCTTTCTTTCTTTTTTTTTTTTTTTTTTTTTTTTTGTGGTACTAGAGATTGAACCCAGGGCTTCACATATGTTAGGCAGTATACCACTTAGCTACACCACCAGCCCTTTTTATTTTTATTTTTGAGAAAGGTTCTCACTAAGTTGTTGAGGCTGGCTTAAATTTTCTAGCCCCCTTGAGTAGCTGGGAATACAGGAATGTACCACCACTCCTACTTATCCTTGTGATCTTACTTCAATCATCAATTTTCTAGTGCCATCACATTGCACAGTTCTTAGGGATGCTATTCATGTTGTAGCCTATGGCATTGAAAAGTACACAGCTTGATTTGTTCTCTTCTTCTCTTTCTCAAGGAAAGTTTCTTTAACCTTCATATGGTTATATAGAGTACCATGTAGCTTTCCTACTTGCTAGCTATATTTTTGAGATTTGTGTGATTACTTGATTAAATATTTCTCCTGACTATAAAGCCTATAAGAATGAGAGCCTTATGTGCTTTATTCGTTGCTCTATGCCTAGTATCTAGCCCAGTACTTGTTATGTAGAAAAATGTTTAAAATATTTGTGGTAATTAAAGATAAAAAACAGAGGGAAAGGAGATGTTAGGATGTATTATTCTCTTCTTAGGATAGAATATTGTTTTACCTATGCACAATCTCTAGTTTCCATGGATTTATATCTTTTACCATGGCCTCTTAAACATACTTACATAATCCCTTAATCCTTCCCTAAAGGCTTTGTTTCACTTGGTATCCTTGAAGCTTACCAGGTTTGCTTTCCATAGAAAAAGAAGTAAATCAGGTAGGATAAAGAATCAACATTACCACACTATAAATGAAGTACCATATGGTAAACACATAATGAATACAGTAATTATTATTATTGTTATCATCCATCCTTACACATTTTCAGCTTGTTAATCCAATAGGCTTAAAATCAATCAGTATGGCTATGTGTGGTGGTGCAGGCCTGTAATCCCCAACAGCTTGGGAGGCTGAAGCAGAAGGATCACAAATTCAAATCCAGCTTCAGTGACATAGCAAGGCCCTAAGCAACTTAACGAGATCCTGTCTCCAAATTAAAAAAATAAAAAGGGCTGGGTATGTGGCTCAGTGGTTAAATTCTCCCAGGTTCAGTCAATCCCTGGTATGCCCCCCAAAATTAATCATTATAATTTACCATGTCAAAAAATTTTACCAAAATTCAAATATTGCTTATGATAAAAGCAAACTAGAAATAAAAGGGAATTTCCTTGATATGATAGTGTCCACAAAATCTTCCTACAGAGAATTTCATACATAATGGTGAAAAACTAAACATTTTCCTTTGAAGGAACAAAGTAAGAATGTCCATTCTTACCATTCCTGTTCAACATTATGCTAGAGGTCTTGAATAATGCAATATAGCAGTAAAAAGAAATAAAACATACAAAGTAGGAAGGAAGAACTAAAACTTTTCCTATTCACTGATGTTAGTATTTTCTACTTAGAACATCCCTAGCTATCCACAAAAATAGTTCCTAGAACTAATAAATGAGTTTAGCAATGTCATAAGATACAAGGTGAAAATCAATGATATTTCTATTTACAAGAAAATAATAATTAGAAAATTAAAATTTTAAAGTACCATTTATAATGATATCAGAAAAACACATCTTACAGTTAAACATAAAATACTGAGAGATAAGGGGCTGGGGTTATAGCTCAGCGGTAGAGTGCTTGCCTCGCACATGTGAGGCATTGGGTTCAATCCTCAGCCCCACATAAAAATAAAGTAAATACATTTAAAAAAAATACTGAGAGGTAAAACCAAGAAGATACATATGATAGCTGAAAACTACAAAACCTTAAGATAAATCAAGGAATACCCTAGTAAATGAAAAGATACAATGAGCCAAAAGATTCAACATTGTTGTCAATTTTCCCCCAATTGATCAATAACTATAATACAACTCAAATCCAAATATCAGCAAGCTTTTTAAAATAGAAATCAATAAGCTGATTCTAGAATGGATATAAAAATACAAGCCGGGGCGCAGTGGGGCACGCCTGTAATCCCAGCACTCGGGAGGCTGAGGCAGGAGGATCGCGAGTTCAAAGCCAGCCTCAGCAATGGCGAGGGCACTTAGCAACTACAAAAAAGGGCTGAGACTCTGTCTCTACCAAAAAAAAAAAAAAAAAAAAAATAAAAAAAAAAGGCTGAGGCAGGGGATGTGGTTCCCAGTGCAATCGAGTGCCCTGAGTTCAATCCCAGGTATCCCAGGTACCAAAAAAAAAAAAAAAAAAAAAAAAAAAAATACAAAGGACCTAGAATAGCCAAAACAATTTTGAAGAAGTTGAAGGACTTGCAGTGCCTAATGTGATGACTTACTATAAATTTATAGCAATTACTACAATGTAATACATTAGTAAAAGGATACACATAGACCAATGGAACAGAATGGAGTTCAGGAAGAAACCCATACATACAAGCTCACTTGTTTTCCTTGTTTTCCACAAAGGTATCCAAATCATCCAATGGATAAAGGATAGCCTTTTCGATCAATAGTTTTGGGACAATTGAACATTCACATATCAAAGGAAAAAATGGATTCATAACCTAACATTATATAAAAATTTACTTATATGTTAAACCTTAAGCTATAGAAGTTCTATAAGAAAACATAGGAGAAAATCTGTATCTTCTGACTAAACAAAGGTTTTCTAATAGGACTAGTAAAGATGTATAATAGAAGGAAAATACTGATAAATCCAATTTCATCAAAAACGTTTAAAAGTTCTCCTCAAAAGACTTTATCAAGAAAATGAAAAGGCAAGATATAAACTCCAGAGAAAATATTTACAAACTATGTGTTGATAAAATTACTGGTATGGAGAAGACAAAGAACTCTAGCAACTCAACAAAAAATATCCACCCAATTTTTTCAAAGTGGGAGAAAGATTTGAGTAAATTTTCATGTTTTGCAAAAGATGGCACAATAATCACATGAAAAGTAGTTTAACTTAATTATATATCAAAACAATATAAATTTAAAGCACAATGATATACTACAATACAACATTAGAATCATTAAATTTTCAAAAATTGATAATATGAAAAGCTGATGAGGATGTAGATTTTAAAGCAACTAGGATATTCATACATTTTTCATGAGAATACAAAATGGTACAGCCACTTTAGAAGCAATTTAGAAATTTCTTATATAGTTAAACATAAAACTCAGCAATTTTACTCCTAAGTATTTAACTTAGAGATATGAAAACTTATATCCACATGAAAGTCTACACATGAATGTTCATATCTACTTTTTTCATAATCACCCAAACTGTAAAAAAATTCAAATATCCATCACCTATTGTACGAATAAAGAATCTGTGATATATCCACACCATGGAATTCTACTAAGCAATGAAAATGGACAAACTACTGATAAATGCAGAAACATGGATTGATTTCAAATGCACTATGCTGAATCAAAGAAAGCAAACACAAAAGAATACATATTGTATGAGTTCCTTTACATGACATTGTACAAAAGAAGCAACAATAGGTATAGAACAGAGTACTTGCTAGAAGCTTGATTTCAGGAGGACTGATTACAAGGACACTTAGGGAAATTTGACATTGTTCTATTATCTTGTTATGGTGGTTTCCTGACTCTGTGTTTCTCAAAACTCACATATCTGTATATATTAACAAATGTAAATTGTTTTGTATATAAATTATGCCTTAACAAACCTGACTTTTAACAAAAAGCCACTCCTAAGGTAATCCAAGTTATGTTATCCTGTTGCACTTGAAATTGGTATTAAGATTAAGTGTTAACCAGTTCTTCATGGACAAATGGTTCCCAATTTTTTCCTTTTGCGATCAATTAGAATTAGGGATCACTTAAGACCCTCTGGCTTTTGTGATGATTTTATATACTATTGCCTCAAGAAGACTCTGGTAGGATTCAGGGCATCACTTCAACTAGTGTAGTTCAAGGCCAACACTAGCCAGTAGTTTCAATTCTTTTTCAATACAGCAGTCTCATTTTTTTTTCTTTTTCAAAAGAAAACTTACATAAAACTCTATTATATTAAATGAATAAATTGTACTGCATTCCATATCATAGGGTAAGTAATTGTGACTGGAAATGAAGCATAGCATTTAAGAGCATAGAGCATGGAGTCACACAGACCAAAGTTTGAATTTGGATTCTTCTTTTTATTTAGCTTTGGGTGACTTTGTGTGTATCATTAAATATTTTGTAGTGTGCAGTTCTTATAAACTGACGATAACACATGCCTCAAAACAAGGTTATTGTGAGAATAAAAGTGATTTATGGATTGTGCTATAACAATATAAAGTACATGGAGGTTGTTATTATCTTTGCCCTACAACACACTCCCTCCCCACTTTCTTACTGTGTTTATTCATCTTGGTTAGAGCCTAGATTCTTCTTCAGTAAATGCAAACAATTTCCCAATGGAACTAGTGAAGTTCTTTCTTGTCAAGAGGGTCTAAGCTCTCTGACAGGTTTATCACCTTCAAAGTCAAGGTTACCCCAACATTGATTCCAACGTATAGACAATCTACTAATCCTCCAGATGAATCCATATGGATTCATACTTCTAGAGGGCCAATAGTGTGTCTACTGATTTCATAGTATCAATCTCCAATTCATAAAATGAACACACATTCACACACATTAAACACACACACACACACAACACACCAAAAACCCTATAATTAAAGATTAAATAATTAAAGGCAGAAATTTCTGTCCTATAAAAATCCCAGCCTCATATAGGCTGGCAAGGAGTACCAAGACTACAGGAGATGACAAAGCAAACAGCTTGCCACTATTCCATAGGTACACAAACTAGATAGTACAACTCAGAACAGAATAAGATAGTTTTACTCACAGTGCAGGAAAAAAAAATCAGCCTTGTAGTGGGGCTTCTCTTGCTTCCATATCCTTCAAGATGAGGGAATCAGCCACATACAAGTAACACATGTAGAAGTACTGCACGTAAGGAAGTCAGGGTCAAGAGTTCATCTCCTTTAGAGCAAGCAATAAACAAATCAGTCCCTCCTCTTCCCTCCAGGTAGCAAACAATTATCATATGCTGTAGTGGTTTTGATCAACTTAATTGCCTACATGATTAACCATGGACACTATTCAGGGTCAGAAGAGTTAAAGTTTGTAGTTTGACAGCAATCATGATCACTAACATTTGGAGCCCATGGCAGACAGACTCCCCTAAAAATTACAATGGCTTACAATTTAGGCATCAGTCCATTTTATTCCAGATATTTTCATAAGGGAAATTAATTCACCTAGAAAATGGTGCATACCTCTACCCTTTTGTTTTTGTCAGCTTTTTCACTGCTGTGACCAAAAGACCTGAAAAGAACAATTATAAGAGGAAAAGTTTATTGGGAGGGGGGGGGCGCTCATGGTTTCAGAAGTCTGAGTCCACAGATACCTGACTCCATTCCTTGGGGCTCAAAGTAAGTCAGGTTTCATGGTGGAAGAGTGTGACAGAGGAAAGCAGCTGGAAGAATAGCAGAGGGGGGGGGAGAGAGAGAGAGAGAGAGAGAGAAAGGAAGGAGAGAGAGGGAGAAGGAGGGAGGGAAAGGGGGAAGGGAGGGGGGAGGGGCAGGAGGGAGGGAGGCAAACTCTTCTCTAGGACAAAATATAAACTCCAAAAGAATGCCCCCAGGGACCCATCTCCTCCAGCCACACCCTATCTGTCTACAGTTACCACCAAGTTAATCTTTATTAGAGGATTAGTGCCCTGATTAGGTTAGACTTTTTATAACCACATCATTTTACCTCTAAACCTTCTTGCATTGTATCACACATGAGCTTTTGGGGGGACACCTCATATTTAAACCATAACACCTTCAGTTAAAACCTAGTCCCACTGTGGCATTATCAGTCACAGATAAAATTTTCCCAAACTAGTCATATTTTTGGCCCTGTCTGGATATTTATGATCAATAAGATTCAAGTAGTCATTCCCAACAGTCTCATCTTTAAGTCAACCTTGAATATTAGAGTGTGATATCAGCAAAATGTTAGACTAGGGAATTACAGACACTCGTTTGCTATCTTAAACATTAAAAAGCAATGTGCTGGTTAAAATTATATGACTTCTATATATCAGTTTATACCAAAAGGACTTAAAATCAGCAAACTATAGTGACACAGTCACATAAATGTTTATAGCAGCTCAATTCACAATAGCCAAGCTATGGAACCAATCTAGATGCCTTTCAACAGATGAATGGATAAAGAAATCGTGGTATATATACACAATGGAATATTGCTCAGTCATGAAGAAAAATGACATTATGGCATTTGCAGGTAAATGGATGAAGCTAGAGAATATCATGCTAAGGAAAATAAGCCAATCCCAGAAAACCAAAGGCCAAATGTTTTCTCTGATATGCAAATGCTAATTCACAATAAGGGGGTGGGGCTAGAGAAGAATGGAGGTACTTTGGATTAGACAGAGGGGAGCAAAGGGAGGGGAGGGGCATGGTGGTAGAAATGATAGTAGAATGAACTGGACATTATTATCCTATATACATATAAAATTATACAACCAGCAGGATTTTACTTCATGTACAACCAGAAGAATGAGAAGTTATACTCCATTTATGCATGATGTGTCAAAATGCATTCTACTGTCTTGTATAACTAATTAAAGAACATATTGAAAAATAATGTTGAGCTATAATTTTCCACTTATCAGAATAAAAAAAAGAAATTTATAATGTCTATTCTTGGTGAATGTGCTGGGAATGACTACTTGAATCTTATTGATCATAAATATCCAGACAAGGCCAAAAGTATGACTAGTTTGGGAAAATTTTTTCTATGACTGACAATGGCACAGTGGGACTAGGTTTTAACTGAAGGTGTTATGGTTTAAATATGAGGTGTCCCAAAAAACCTCATGTGTGAGACAATGTAAGAAGGTTTAGAGATGAAATGATAGGGTTATAAAAAGTCTAACCTAATCAGGGCACTAATCCCCTAATATGGATTAACTTGGTGGTGACTATAGACAGGTAGGGTGTGACTGAAGGAGATGAAAATGAAAAATGAATCCTAAAAGCAATAAGAAAAATGTAACCCATTACTTATAAGGGATCTTCAATAAAATTATCAACAGATTTTGTAGCAGAATCCTTGCAGGTCAGAGGCAGTGGGATGTCTATATATATATGGGAAATATATATATGGAAAAAAAACTGTCAGCTGAGAGCTTTGTCCACAGAAACATTTTTCTTCAAAAATGAGGGAGATGGCTGGGCCTGGTGGTGCATGCCTATAATCCCAGCACTTGGAAGTCTGATACAGGAGGATTGCGAGTTCAAAGCCAGCCTCAGCAATGGCGAGGAACTTAGCAACTAATAATAAACTAATAAAATACAAAAAAGGGCTGGGGATGTGGCCCAGTGGCCAAGTGTCCCTGAGTTCAATCCCCGGTTCCAAAAAAAATGAGGGAGATATTAAGACATTCCTACATGAACAAAAGTTGAAGAAGTTCAGTATCATTAGTCCTGTCCTACAAGAAAGGATAAAGGTAGTCTTTCAAGTTAAAATGAAAGTACTCTAGAAGATAACTCAAAGCTATATGAAAATATAAAGTTATCCAATGAAAGCATATATATGGACAAATACTTTTATAAATACTGATATTTCTCAAACTTTTCTCAAAATATGAAGAGGAGGCAAACACTGAAGGAGCCTATAATCAAGGAGATAGCTAAAGATTGCGGTTAGCTGAGAGCCATAAAAGATGTTCTAGTTTCCACCTGATATTAATACATTATTCAAAGAATCTTTGTATGCCCGTGAACACTGCGTGACGCACCTGTAAGCTCGAGCTGTAAGCACGTGTCCTTGTTAAAGCTATATGTATATAACTGGGTGAGGTTCGTTAGTGTGTGTGGGGAAGAAGAAGGTGGTGGTTGGAGTTAGAGCATTTGGAGTGATTGCTGGAGCTGGAGAGAGGAGAAGAATAAAAGACCTTTTTTCATTTTCATCCTGCCTCCGAATTTTCCTGTGGCGTTCGCTGCTCCAAGCGACTTCCGCTTCAGGCAGCGACAAAACACTTCCTAACTTAGTTGATGAAGTCAGCATTATCTCAATTCCAAAGCTAAAGACACTGCAAAAAAACAACTACATACCAATATTCATAATTAATAATGATGTAAACATTCTCAATAAAATATTAGCAAATCAAATTCAGCAGCACGTTAAAAGACTATATACCATGAACAACTGAGCTTTATTCCTGGAATGCAAAAGGAGTCAACATATGAAAATCAATTAATGTAATAAAACACATAAGTAGAAAGAAGGACAAGAAGCACATGATCATCTCAATTGATTAAGAAAAAGCTTTTGAGAAAATTCAACACATTTTCATGATAAAACATTGAACAAGTAAGAAGTAGAAGGGAAATACCTCCATATAATAAAGACCATATATGAAAAACCCTCAGCTAATTTCATAATCAATGGTGGAAGACTGAAACATTATAACATCAAGCAGCACACAAGCATGCCTGCTTTCACTACATCAATTCAATATTGTACTGAAAGTCCTAGCCAGAGTAATTAGGCAAGAAAAAGAAAAAGACATCCAATTAGAAAAGAAAAAGTAAAATTATTTTATAGAAGCATCTCTGTACATATTCATATATAGAAAACTAATTATTCCAACAAAAGTCCACTAAAACTGGTAAATGAATTTTAAAAGTTGTAAGACACAGAAACAACAAACAAAATCAGTTATGTGTCTACACACTAACAATGACTAACCAAAAAGGAAATTAAGAAATCTAGTCCATTTACAAAATAGCATCAAAAAATAAAATACTTATACACTCCAATCTATAAAACATGACTGAAAAAAAATAGATACAAACAAATGGAACAACATCTCACATTTATGGACCGGAAGACTTAATAATGTAAATACTTCAATAATACTCAGAGGATTCAACAGAATCAATGCAATCCCCATCACAGTTCCAATGACTTTTTGTTACAGAAGTAGAAAATTTCATCTTAAAATTCCTTTGGGGGCTGGGTTTGCAGCTCAGTTGGTAAATCATTTGCCTTGCTTGTGTGAGACACTGGGTTCGATCCTTAGCACCACATAAAAATAAATGAACAAAATAAAAGTATTGTGTCCATCTACAACTAAAAATATTGTTTTAATTCATATGGGATCTCAAGGAATCCTAAATAACAAAAACTGTCTTTAAAAAGAGGAAAAAGTTGGAGGATTCACTTCCTGATTTGGAAAGTCACTACAAAGACACAGTGATCAAACAAGTGGCAGCATTAGCACAGAAATATGAAACAATATGAAATACAACAGAGAACCAAGAAATAAAAGTCACTTTAAGGAAAAATGTATTGACTTCATGCAGTATGCTGGGTGGTAAGGGTACAAAAATGAATAGAATATGGTTTCTGTCTTCAGGACGCTCAAAATCTAGAGATGTACAGACAACATTTAAATGGATGATTATGGGATATAGAGGCCCCAGTAAGTTAGGTGCTCTAATGTGAATGTGCACAGAATTCCAAGGGATTTTGAGGAGTTCAAAAGAATCATTTAGGATAAGAAAGCCCACTAAGGAGCTGAGGGTGAAGTTTTGTGGTAGAGAGTTTGCCTAGCGCGTGTAAGACCCTGGGTTCAATCCCCCAAACCACAAGAATAAAAATTGAAAAAAGAGAAAGCCTAAGTTTGCTCAGAAATAAAAAGGTGGAAAACCCTGGTTTATCCTATAAGACATCACATGAGTATAACAAGCAATGATAAGACCAAGCCAGACAATAATCAATGTTTTTCTATCTTATTGCTATAATTCCAAAACAAGAATCAGATAAAGCAGAACAGTTTGTAACAAACAATGGCCTCAATTTTGAGTTGGAAACACAGGGAGGACATATTAACTATTAGGAGAGAAGAAGACAGGACGGGGCCCTTGTAAAAAGGAACCAAAGCTTTTCATGTATAGAAATGCCATATACTCACAAAATTAGCATAGAAGGTCATAAGAAATACTGATCTTTCAAAATCATGTAAGTCAGAAAACTGAAAAAAATTAAGAACTTTTCAAAATATTCTTACCACAAACACATGGCAAGTATGTGAGGTGATAGATCTGCTACACAGTCTGATTTGATCATCTAAAACGTATTGAGTCTCATAAGTGTACCCTACAAATATATTCAATTATTATTAGTCAATTAAAAACAAAGCATTTCACAAAGTAAAAAAGAAAAAGAAAAGAAAAGAAAATTAAGAATTAATGAGCTAGAGAAAAATAAATTCCTAGAAAATTCTTGGTGGAAGATTCTATTTTTGTTAATTAAATAAGGTTTTAGGGTATATACCAGCATGTACTAAGGTGCTAATTCTCAGTCTTGTTGAATAAATTATCAACATCCTAGCTTTTTGTATCCAAATTTTCACAGCTTCAGTTTTTACCTAAAAATGAGACTGATGTGGAATAAATATTAGGATCTTCTTGACTATTAAATAACTGTTAAATGAAGGCTAAGGGACTTTAAAATATACAGGTATTTTATTTACTATCATTATTATAATTTTAATTGTACATATGTTTGGATACTTATGGTGTATAGTATGATAATTCAATACAGGTTTATGATATACACTAATCAAATTGGGGTAATTAGCATTTCCATCTCCTCATCATTACATTATGGTTGGAGATTTCAAGCTCCTCTCTTCTAATTATTCATAAAATATATATTAGGTTAACATGAACTCTAGTTACCCATTGTTCTGTAGAACATTAGAACTTATTACTTCTGTGTCTGGGCAAATAACCTCCTGATAACCCCCCTTCTCTCATCCCTTCCCAGCCTCTAATATTTACTATTCTATGTTCAGATAAATTTTTTTAGCTTCCACATATGAGAAAGAACATATAGTATTTGTCTGCCTGTATCTAACTTATTTCACTTAACAAAATTGTTCTCCATTTTCAGCCATTTTGCCAAAACAATGGAAAGTTATTATTTTATGGATAAATGATATTTCATTATGTATATATACCACATTCCCTTTATCTATTCATCCGTTGATGGACACTGAGGTTGATTCCCTATCTGAGATATTACAACTAGTGTCATAATAAACATGAGAGTGCATCTCTTTGGTATGCTGATTTCATTTCCTTTGGACATGCACCCAGAAGTGGGCTATCTGAATCATATGGTAGTTCTATTTTCAGTTTTTTGAGGAACCTCAATTCTGTTTTCCAAAATGACTCTACTAATTTATATTACCACTAACTGTGTATAAGAGTTCCTTTTTCTCCACATTCTCACAAGCATTATTTTATCATTTTTATAATAACCATTCTAACAGGAGATAAAATATAACATTGTTTGGTTTTTTTGTTTTTTTTTTGTTGTTGTTGTTTTTTTGTGGTACCGGGGATTGAACTCAGGGGCACTCGACCACTGGGTCACATCCCCAGACCTTTTTTGTATTTTATTTAGAGACAGGGTCTCACTGAGTTGCTAAGTGCCTTGCCATTGCTGAGGCTGGCTTTGAACTCGCGATCCTCCTGCCTCAGCCTCCCAAAGTGCTGGGATTACAGGCGTGCGCCACCGCGCCCGGCTAACATTGTTGTTTTAATTTTCATTTTTCTGATAGTGATCAATGCTTAACTTTTTCTATCTGTTGGCAACTTGAACCCAAACAAGAGTGCAAAAAACGCCTTATCAAAATGAAAAACAGAGTTCTTTCAATAGGACAAATGCCCTCTTGTAGTTCACACAGCACTAAAAACAATAGAAAATATAAACTGTATTGAAATTGGTTTTAAACACAAAGGTGACTATGAATGGGCTCCTATGTAATAAAGATAACAGGGAAATTTTATTTGACATTCTGAGGGAAGACAGGAAACTCAGGAAATCAATCACAGATTCTCAACTTTAGAAAAGGGAATTAAGGCAAAATATGGATATGAGGGAGAAAAAAGTCAATAACTAAGAAACATGGAAAAACTTTAAACAAATTTAAAACCTGAGATGCTAAAATCTGAGAAATTTAAAAATCTATGTTAAAGGCACAAAATAATATCAATCTTTCCCTTCTCCCACCCAAATTGGTCCTAATTTCCATACCTCTCTAACATTGCAAACATAGAATTCCTTAGGCTGTGTGAACTCACAAAGAGTCCAAGAGCTCAAACACCATTTTTTTGTTTTTTTTCCACATTTTTAATCAGTACATTAGGGCTGTAGCTACTTATGGGGTTTATTGTTACATATTTGTACATGCACACAATACATAATATAACAATATAATATGGAAAATATCACCCTCTAGCTTTTACCCGCTTCCTCCCTACCTCCCAACCTTCAGTCCCTTATCCTCTACTGATCTCCCTTTCATTTTCATGAGATATGTCCCCACCTTTCTTTTCCTTTTTCCTGTCTAGCCTTCCAAGTTTGACTTATTTCACTTAACATGATGGTCTCTAGTTCCACCCATTTTCTGCAAATGTCATAATTTTTTTTTATGGCTGAATAAAACTCCATTGTGCATGTACACTACGTTTTCTTTATCTATTCATCCATTGATGGATACCTAGGTTGGTTCCATAATTCAGTTCTTATAAATTGTGCTGATATATAACTTGTGTATACAGGAATCACTGTAGCATGATGACTTTAATTCTTTAGGATAAACACCGAGGAGTGATATAGCTGGGTCATATGGTGGTTCCATGCCTAGTGTATTGAGGAACCTTCATACTGATTTCCACAGTGGTTGTACTAATGTGCAATCCCACCAATAGTGCAAAAACATTCCTTTTTCTTAATGTTCTCTCCAGAATTTATTGTTTGTATTCCTTTTTTAATTTTTTATGTGGTTTAATTAGTTATACCTGACAGTAGAATGCACTTATGCACTTTGATATATCATATTGGTCATGCAGTCACACATATACATAAAGTAATAATGTCTGTTTCATTCTACTCTCTTTCCTATCCCCACATCTCTTCCCCTCCCCTCCCTTCACTTTCCTCTACCTAATCTAAGGTAATGCTATTCTTCTCTAGTGCCTCCCGCCTTATTGTGAATTAGCACCCACATATTAGAGAAGACATTCAGTCTTTGGTTTTGGGGGATTGGCTTATTTTTCCTAGCATGATATTCTCCAACTCCATCCATTTACTGGCAAATGCCATAATTTCATTCTTCTTTAAATCTGAGTAATATTCCATGGAATATATATACATACATATATATATATATATATATATATATATATATATATATATATACCACATTTTCTTTATTCATTTATGTATTGAAGGACAGCTGCCATTCTAACTCAAGTAAGAATTAATCTCAGTGCATTGCCCTAATTGCTAATGATGTTGAATATGTTTTATGTTTTCCTATTTTTTTTTTTTGGCCATTTGTATGTCTTCTTTTGAGAAATGTCTATTTAATTCATTTACCCATTTATTAATTGGGTTGTTTGGTGGTTTTTTTTTTTTTTTTTTTTGGTGTAAGGTTTTTAGTTTTTCATATATTATAGATATTAATCCTGTCAGAAAAGTAGCTAGCAAAGATTTTCTCCAATTCTATAGGTTCTCTCTTCACATTCCTAATTGTTTCCTTTGCTGTGTTGAATGTTAATTTGATGCCATCCCTTTTATTAATTCTTGACAATGTTTCCTGAACTTTAATAGTCCTATTGAGAACATTGTTGCCTGTACTGATATGCTGGAGAAACACCATCTTTTTCTAATTAGGGAAAATTTTAATACTTCCTTACAATTAGCTTGGCAGCTTCACACTGAAGAAAACTTACTATTGTCTCAATTATATGGCCTAGTTCTCATGCCCACATCATTCCCACCTTTTCCCCCCAACCCAGGCCTAGTAACTCTCTAAGATCATGACCTGATTTTTCTGCCTTCTTTTTACTAGAAGACCTACAACCAGATTCTACCAGTTAATGTAAGATTGTTTTGTAAGCTGAGTGCTTACCACATACTTATATATACCCTCACTTCCAGCTAGCCTCCACATTTTTCTGATAGTCTTTCCAGATTATCTGTCTTCTCATGACCTTCTAGAATTGCCTACTATGCCTTGGAAAAACTGTCTCATTTCTCAAGTCTAATCCTTAAGTTTGACCCTCTATGATTTAGCTGGTCTAGATCTAGCTAGATACTACCAACCAATCCCAGGCCTTGACACTAAATGAGAATAATCCAAACGGCTTTGGAAGGAAGAGAGGCTTGTTAACAAACATGTCCTAGTAAGAAGATACAAGAAAGCATATAAAATATAGCATTTTAAATATAAAAAATATAATGCTCAAGAAAACTTTGAGGAAGACTTGCCATGAATAATAAAAACAAGAAAATAATTAAATATAAAAGGGGAAAACAAAACTAGAGAGAATTTCAAAGGGTTTTCTTAATGATTATAGACAGAAAAAGATGCTTTAGAGAAATGGGCAGAAAATTGGAAAAATTCCTTGTATCAGTACATAGAGAGATGAACATCTAAATAATTACTAAAATGTATAAGCTAGTAGAACTGAATCAAATACCAGTCAATAATAAAGATATCCTAATCCAAACTGGCAATATACAATAGATAAATTACCAGAACTTAATGGTCTCTAACATAAAATTTGGAAGTAAACTATGATTAAGATTAGTAAACTTGTGCTGGGAATATAGCTAAGTCAGTAGAATGTTTGTGTAGCATATATGAAGCTCTGGATTCAATCCCCAGGGCCCTGACAGGAAAAGATTAGTATACTCTTATCCAAAATGCATTATATAATACTCTTAAATATGATCAAACATAATCAAGCCTAGTAGACTGCAAATGTGACTTCTGTTTGTAAGGAATCAATAGCAGACTTGGAGAATTTCAGACCTGAAAGATTCACATTGAGATCAGAAAAAGGTGAGTCATAGACTCCAGGGTATATGTGTCAGTCAGCTTTTTGTCACTGTGACAAAATAGTTAACAAAAACATCTTAGTGGAGGAAAAGTTTATTTTGACTCATAGTTTCAGAGGTTCAGACTATGATCTGCCAACACCATTGCTCTGGGTCAGAAGTGAGGCAGAATATCATGGAAGGAGATTGTGGCAGAGAAAATCCACTCAGCTTATGGCAACTAGGAAGCAGAGTGATAGAGAAGGAAGAACCAGGGACAAGATATACTCCCCAAAGGCATGCCTGCCAGGGACCTACTTCTTCTAGCCATACCTACCTGCCTACAGTTACCATTACAGTAGTCCATTCAAATTATTATTCCATCAATCCACCAATGAGCTTACAGCTCTCATAATCTAATTATTTCAGTTCTGAGCATTTCTGCACTACCTACCACATGAGCTTTTCAGGGGACATTAAAGATCCCAATTACAACAGTATGAAACATGGAAATATTCTTGACTTCACTTAATGTAAAGCTAAATTCTGACTCAATGGAAAGCTAGTGAAAATTTTTGAAGGAGACCACATGACCTTCAAGACCTAAAGAAGACTGGATAGTACATGGGAAATAATCCCCAGAGGTGTCTCTCATAGGGATATTTTGCTTTGTAGGATTCAAAGCATATTCTCAAACAAGCCTAAACTCCAACTCTAGGAGCTGGCCATTAACGGTCAGGCAGTTTATTTCTTCTAAAACAATCATTGGATCACCTGGATCACAGTTTAGGTCAAACCCCAAGGATAAGCTCCTTGGAAGTAATTTATTCACTATCCTATATATTTTGTTTGTTTGCTTCCAGAAGGACTCCCATCATGTATAGTATTTTATCTGAATACTGAGAGCACATTTAACATTCTGGAATGTCTTTCTCTGCAACACACCCACTACCCCACCATTACCACAAACATACCATTGCATCAGCTTTGCCCAGATTTCATTATTGGGACTTAACAAGCATGTATTCTTAATCCAAATAAACTTGAAAGCCAATAGAAAACTACCACCAGTGTAGATAGTTTAATCCTGAGGAAGAAGACTGAAATGAATAAGACAAAGCTCTTCGTTTACTTAGGAAAGACATAGGAGTCCACATTCCAAAACCCTTTAATAAAGAGACTTTGTTTTAAGAAAGCCGTCAATTAACATGTATTATTTGTATATATGAATTGTGTTCAGTGTGAGATTTCAACATGTACATGTATCCCACACTGATTAAATTCAGTCTTCCTTTATCCACCTCTTCCCTACTCACTCACATTTGTTCCCTCCACCCCTCCATAAAATAATTTACTCATTTTCTAAATATTTATCTAACCATTGATGTCATTTCCAGAGAAGCTGTGACAATTGAACAGAGAGATTTCTTTTAATTTTTAAAAATAATTAGTATTTGTCAGTGTTCTTGGCCCCCTTGCATCCAAAGAAACATAAGGCTAATGGCAACTGATGCTATTTCTACCAAATCCTCAGCTTTTATTTCTTGGCATAACATCTAAAAAAATACCAAAAAGATTACAGACTCAGAAAGGAAATTATGCAGCTTTAATTTTTTTCAATTCAATTATATATGGATTTCTCCCATGTTTTTTAGATTCTTCTCCAAGATAAAAGATCTCATAATTTAGAGTCATGTTTTGTGAGTCATGTCAATGTCATTGACTCTTGTTTATTTCATCCCTTCATATATCCCATAAGAGACACTGAAAAGCAAATGATTCTGATGAAGGGTTGTCCCCAGACGAAATTATGAGTAGGGAGAGTTTGTCTTCTCTTTTCATCCTCTCCACTAAGATCTATATTTCTTTTTTAATTTGTTTTTTTTAGATATACATGACAATACAGTGTATTTTGACATATTATACCTACATGGAGTATAACTTGTCCTAATTAGGATCCCATTCTTGTGGTTGAACATGATGTCGAGATTTACTGTAGTTTATTCATATATGAACATAGGAAAGTGATGTCAGATTCTTTCTACTGTCTATCCTATTCCCATTACCCCTCCCTTCTCTTCATTCCCCTTTGTCTAATCCAATGAACTTTTAGTCTTCCCTCACCTTCACTTATTGTTGAGTTAGCATCCACATATCAGAGAGGACATTCGGACTTAGGGAATGATGAGTTATTGATTGAATTTCAGTTCCTTAGGCATACCATGAAAAAATGCAAGTCCTAGCATTCTCTTCTTCTCTGCCTCCTTCTAAGAAAATTCTAGTCTCATACACATCTTCAGAAAAAAACATTCCAGAGGAAAAATACACAGATTGTGACAGTTGTAGATGTGTACCTCTTTGTAAGGAATGAAATGTTGGAACACCTGCCTCCCTGAATAGAGACTATGAAGGAAAACAACATCTATGAATTGATTCCTGTAGCCTGGCCAGTAGCAGCCAAACTACTACTAAATTTCAAGGGCCTCACAAGGCCAGGAACTTTTAATAAAGTGAAACACAAAATTATCTTGTAAACAAGGTATTAAAGTAAAAATGGTAGTAATGAAAACAGGAAGTAGCACAACCTAGAGGTTAAGAGCACAAGCTCTAGAGCCAGGCAGACTGGTGTTACAGCCAACTCTGCCTCTTACCATGTGACCTTAGGTAAGTTATCCCAACTATCATATTCACATTTTTTCACCTATTAAATACAAGTAATACCTGTTTACTTCATAGGACTATTAAGAAAATTGAGAAAGTAGATACATACCAAGTACTTGCTACTCAATAAATGGGAATTACACTACTCCTAGTGGTGTGATCTAGACTCCATCAGTAAAACTCTGTTTGTTTCTTTACCTGTAAACTGGAATAACTAATAATTACTCTTTCTCATATGATTTTCATAAATCACAAATGAAGAAATAAATGGGAAAGGGCCTTGTAAAGCCAAACACAGTAGACAAACTAAAGGATCATTATCAATAACATAAATTGATAATCTGAAAATGTTGAATATTTTAATGTCAGGAAATAATTGGTTTTATGCCATGGCTCTCTAAACTAGGTGTAACCTGTCACTAAACCTAATCATAAAATCTGTCCTAATAAGTTTCTTTGATGGTCCCACACAGTCTCTAATTGTGAATACAACATTATGATTGTAGTTAAACCCATTTGGTATTGGCTTCTGCACAATCACCTTAAGAATTTCAGAACTTTTATATCTCCTAATTTTGACATTGGCATCTATATTTTTCACACTGTTCCCATAATCTATGTTAATTAAACCTATGGCCTCTAACTCCCTTTCTGTCCACATTTCCAAACTGTTTCTACCTTCCTATCATTCTTCTAATTGTTCCTGTCTTCCTCAAATGCTAGTCAATTAGTTTCTACTGGGGAAACTGAGGTGCTTATTTGAACTCAATGTGTGATGGTTGCCATGTGATCAGGCAATCCTTTAGAATAAAGTTACACTTATTAATAGTTATGAAACTATTCATAGGAGCAGTATATTCCTATTGGAAATGATATATGACACATATCCCTCAGATATGTTTTACAAGATTTCAGGTTCACTGAGTTCTAATGAGATAAGGAACTTTTGGGATCCTAGCCAAAGATACATATGTAAGACCTTTCTATGGAAAGCATACTTCTTTGGACTATTGCCAGGGCTGGAAATAAATGGAAAAGGTCAAGCAGTGTGTCTTAGAGTGACTAGAAAATAAACCCATTTACCCTTAAATTTATTTGTTTATTTCAGGAAGTAGAAAATTTGAGCTGGGTGCAATTAACATAGTCCCAGGTACATAATGGACAATCAATACATATTTGATAAATAAATTAATTATCTACTCAATGTTTAAGGTCATATCTGCATAAGAATTTTGAAAAGGGCAATTTATTTGTATGGCTTATAAATCATGTTATTCTTCTGAGTTGTTTCAATAACAAATACCTTGGAAAATTATTGATGTAGCACAAAAGAGATTGGGATGCTCTGGCAATCTCAGACTTTATTAACAGATCAAAACAGGATTCAGTATTCTATAAAGAACAATTATAGTGATTGAAAGACTGATGAATGAGTTTGGGGCAAGAAAGTATAGCCCTATGTCCCTAGTGAGCTGCAAGTCACAAGAAACCCCACCTTCTCCTCAGTTATCCATGATATTATTTTGTGAACCCTGTGAGAGAACACATGTATTGTGAAAGAAAAAAAGGCCTCAAAAGTTTTCATATAAAGTACCAAGTTTTCTTTATATTAAAAATTCTAGTGAAAAAGAAAATAGGCATCCCATTTGAGTTATTCCCTGTTATATTAAATCCCAAGCCCATTTGTGTCCTTCTAGGCAGAGTGACAACATAATGCTATTGTTTAGGGTAACATATGGACAGTGGCGGGGGATATAAGCAAAGGGCGGGCTTCTCAACAGAGACCAGAAATTTCTTTTAGCTCCTTTAATATTTATTTCTAAACTGGGTTATTGTTAACCAATTACCCACCCTTGATTTTTTTTTTTTTATCTACTTCTTCCATTGAACACTGAGAGGATGTATTTTAAAAGATAGGTTGAGCTATGAACTTCTCTGAGTGGACCAAATAAACATCAAAACTATTAATAGTGTATGTTTCAAACATGGTTGCAGTGAACTTTTTTTCCTTTTCCTTTTTCAAAAAAGTCCATGCATTTTGTGCCATGAATTTGGGTTTATAAAGACATTGCTAGTGAGATGATTTTAAAATAAAGAAAACATGTCTCTAGGAAAATGAGTTTTAACAAAACCCAGAGAAACACAAGTAAAAGGATTTGGAAACACAAGAATGAATCTAAATAATGAGAAGTAACCAGTTGGCAATTAACAAATTCTGTTTTAAAACTGAATTTAACTAAAATCTTCACATCTGTGTACAGACAGTTAAGTTGTAATACATAATTATCTACTAGTGTTCCTGGGAATCACAGCATTTTAGAGCTGTAATCCTAGGAATGCTTTCCTCCAACCCTCTGGTGTTTCAAATAAGAAAACTGAGACCCAGAAACACATATCCACGTGATGCAGCTGGACATTGACTGAGCAAGGTTTAAGTATACTTCTAATGCTAACTGAACTTATCATTGATTGGATCTTTTAACTCTTAGGTTAAAAACTGTATCATCCCAGAAAGAAACAAAAAGTTTTAACTCTATATTTGAACTTCCCCTTTCTTTCAACATATCTTAAAGGATTCAGAAATGGTATATCAATTAAGAATTTTTGTTATGGTAAAGTAATCATGGCAATACATTCTCATGAATATACTTGTCTAAGACTCTGCAGATGGCACAATGAGAGGATGAAAGATGCTAAATAGAAAGATTTTATATTCTTATACCAGAGTGCTACTTGGATCTTGAGAAAATGCCCTTCAGCTAGATTGTTTCAATGACATAAATTATCATTGTGGTTCCAATAGGATATCTTTGTGTACTACTAGTGTCCATACAGAGGAGGGAAATGTCCATACAAAGTGTCCTACAGAGGAGGGAAGACTATCAAAAAATCTTTTCCACCACAGAAGGCAAAATGAGAGCACTGTTTCCATAATCAAATCAAATTTCCATGTTTAAAATTTGTTATCACTTTTCAACTCTAAGAAGAGCCTGATAGGTAACACAGGCCTAAAGCACTATTATTAAATTCTAAAATTTTCCTTTTATGGTATCTTCTTCAAGGGGAAGAACTGGGTCTCATATTTCACTACTATCCCCATATAAAGCTGTTCATGACACTTCAATTAGCATACCAACAAATTATCTATTCACCAGCAAAGAATAAAATAAGTTCGTTTTGTCAACCAACTATGGAAACTTTAAATTATATGTTTTAATGGCCAATATAGTTGAATTTCTTCAGAATAAAATTGAGCTACACATCATAAAAACAGCTCTCAAATACTTCCTGAAAATAGCTTAACAACTTTGTGATTAAGCCAACATATAATTGAGTAAATAACAAACACAGATCTAGAAATTATGCAAATGCACATCTTAGTTTCACTCAGAATAATGTTCCCTACTAATGAGTTAGTACTATGAAGCAATTCTGAACAATGAAGATGGCCAGGGCAGTGCCCTAGCACAGTAGAAATGCACCAATATGCCTTCTAACCAGCATATGTATTTTCTTCCTTTCTGAACAAGCAATACATAGTCCAATTTTGATTAATTTAGACCTAGTGGAAAGAATCTAGTAAAATGCATAAAGTGGAGGCTTTCTAAAACTGTCAAAGCAATATTTTCTGTAATGCAGCAGTTTTTTTAATGCACAAAAGGTACATTACCATGTACGAATATCACAATGAATACCACTATTATGTATAATTATAAAGCACAATATGTATTTTTTAAATGTACAGCAGTCCAAAAGTATTTGCAAGGCAAAAGCACAATGCCTAAGACTAGTATGTGTGTGTATGTATAGTTTACACACACACACACACACACACACACACGCACACACACATATATTTCTCAAACATGAAAATATGCTGACAAGTAATCAGATCCTTTCCCTTATAACCTCTCATAACGGGAAGAAGGTGGATAATACATTTGAAAATCCTTAGCCTTATTAGTTGTTTTGGATCAGTGGTTATACCTCATGAGAGGATGGACTTGCCCCAGTTCTAAAGTCCCTAAGCTCCCATTAGCCCACAATTAATTGCACAGTACACCATAATTGCAAAAGACTTGGATAATGTGAAGGATCACATGGATCTGATGAGAAGTTAATTACTCTACCACAGTCCCTTACTAGTTTTTTAACCATGGCCAAGTCATTTGACCTCTCTATGCTTTAGTTTCCCTATATGTTTAAAATGAAGCACAAAATAGTACTATCTCAGGAAGCTTTTGTGAGGGTTTAATTAAAAAAAAAAAAAAAAACAGAAAAGGAAAATATGCTATTTGAAGCCTAGCACATAGCTCTCAATTCCCTATTTGCTATCATGCTGAATAAGTGATGGTCCAAACACATGACACTGTAAAAACAGTCTTCACTGGCAAGAGGGTGCCCTGCTTACTCCCAAGAACTGGCTGGATTTTCATAAGCTGAAGTCAATAAGACTGTATTAATCAGGCAATATAACCAGACAAAGAATCCTAGACAAGAATGTATAAAAAGTTATTATTTCTCTAGAACAGGCAGAGAAGGAGCTTAAAAAGAAGCAAAGGAGTACCATGGTAGGATTTTAGCCTACTGTCTAGTGTTAACAATTACGGAGACTTGGTAGCCTACTCAAAGCATCTGCACTTGTAAATGGGGAAAAAGTGTCTTAGGTGAACAGAGTCAAACTCAGGACTTAAGTACAAATGCCAAGTCTGAAATGTTAAGCATAGCCCTGTATTCACAACAAAGTTGAACTTTTTCAATTAGATAAAGAAAAGATGAAAGGAATACAAGTTTGGAAATGTGAGAAAATTCCAGCACATATTGCTGAACGTGAAGCTCCTCTTCTTTTACCTAGGGAAATAATAACTAGCCACAAAATTCGTTCAGAATAAAAAATGTAAATTACATAGTAGTATCACCAGCTGATAATAGAAATACATTGTCATTCCCTTGTCCTCAAAGACTGTTTAAACTGGTTTCTAGAAACATGATTCTATGAATATTCATTATTTGCTCTCACCAACTGCAATGCTGGGGACCTACAGGATGGCAAAGCCTTCCAGTCTTAACAATGCAAACACCAGGGGCAGAAAACAACACTGTGAGACTCTCCAACACCTTCTTGGTATTTCCTTTGTTTCCTAATTTAAAAAAAAAAACTGTAAATTCTCAGTATTTTTCCCTCTGCCTGATTCTCACCTATTTCTTCCATTTTTTACCCATCTCCTTTAGTGAAACAGTTTCCATAATGATAATGATAAATCATTCTCTAAGATAGTCAAGTATGTTTACCAAAATTCACCAAGGAAGAAGGTTCTATTGGAAAGAAAAATAAAATTCAATTCCAATAATCCTACCAATCTTCTAAAATATTGTCAATGTAGGGTGGTAGTTTTAGATATGAACAGAGGGAATTAGAGATCACCATTTGGGCGAGTAGACTCCTACTTAGCCTCACTTTCATCTAAGAATTTCCAAGTACACATATTGGAAAAACTTCCATTTCATATGCATATTAGGATTTTAGAAATATAAGTACCCACAAGGATCTGCCAACCCAACTATCTTTTGAAAATAAGGAAATCAAACAAAAGACAGTTAAAAAGATGCCTTGCAGTGTCCTATTCTTCACACCGTGTACAATGCACTTTCCACTCTACCACACTGCCTCTCTGCTCCACATTTTACTCTGAAAAATATAATAGATTACTTTTAGAATTTCAATAGGTCTGTGGTCTGGGTAAAAAACTTTACTATGACTTTGGCTATTTCTTTAATTTCACAATGATTAAAGTTGAAATTTGTTACAAGCTAGCTACAGCAGCCAGTCAGAACAATAACTAATTCTTTTCAAGGTCTTGTTGAATTTCTATGGCTCTTGCTGGAAATATATTAAACATTCAAGGGGGAAAAATCAAATATAATGTCTCAATTTAATAAGAAACTGGATTCATACCAAAAGTCATTTCTTAAAAAGTAACATTTCCCTGTAGGTTCATTTTTTTCCTACAGTGAATGAATAGACTAATGTCCACAAAATACATCTGTGGATGTATGGATATGGATAAACCTGTTAGTAGGAAAGTGTGTATGTGTGTGTGTTTGTGTTTGCATGAATGTATAGTGTTTGATTATAAGAGTTTACTGATTGATTTGAAAGAAAAGGCACATTTTGTTTTTCCAATTAAGTATGTGTCAACATAATCATTTCTACCTTGCCATAGATAATCTAAATGCCTAAGTGAATCACTTTCATAAAGTTAATTCCATGCTTGGCAATAACACAGGAATAAAAGACTCGAATGGTACACAAGACTGATATAGTTACTAACTGAAATGCGTTTCTCTTTAAAGCAGTAAACTGATCCCAAAAATTCCCAAATACCAGGAGTAACTTATATTATTTAATGTAAATTATATTTACATCACATAATTTACATAATGATTCCATCCAAAAAGACTAAAGCTAAGTGAAATAGACTTTCAAATTGACAAGTTTGGAGCTAGACTGATAGAATGAGCATAGCATTTTATATGTATAAATGAGATAAAATAATAACTACCTGGCAGGGTAGTCATGAAGATTGAGAATAATAAATATAGAATACATAGGAGGGTCATCAGCTGATAATAGAAAAAAAAGGTAATTCCATTGTCCTCAAACCAATCCTTAAACTTTGACATTTCAAAGAATGAGCTTCTAAACAAAAAGTTGAGCAATTTAGCATATGAATTCAATATAAGGCAAATTTGTACCTTCTATAAGATTTTAGCTAATAACCCAGGAATTCACATTAAGTATATGAAGGCATAATCATTTTCACCTTGCCCTAAAAGAGTCTAAATACCTAGGTGAATCACTTTCCTAAAGTTAATTTCGTGCTTGGGAATAACAGGAATAAAAGTCCCAAATGGTGAGCAAGACTGCTATGGTTATGAGCTGACTGTATACTTTCCAACAAGGTGGATGGAAACATGGCTGCCCCCTCATCTCCCCTAAAAATGCCCCATTTTTCTATCCAGCTACCAATTCTGTTCCCTTTTCCACTGACCCTTATTCTCAGCTTACTATCATTTCCCCAAGATATCTACTGTTAATAAATTCTGTTACCTCTCTTCTGGAGGTATTTCATTTCTTAGAAACTTTGGAAGGCATAAAGGTCATTTGAGAGCCAAATATATCAACTTTTAAGAACAGAGGCAATATAAGTTGCAGGAATTTTTCTGTAACTCCATCCATTTTCACCAGAGTATCGGGTGTAGAAGTAGAATCCTAAATGAGTATTAGAATCCTTCAGTCCCCCTAAATGGGACTGATGATTCCATATAATTTGCTTTGAAATTATTTGTGTGAATTACTTTTCCCTACCAAAAGGGTCTATTCTGCCTTTGTATTTGATAGGGCCTGATATCACAATGAATTGCACTTTGGCTTACCTACCACCTTTTCAAACCCAGCCAGGAAAAATGACTTGGCAAGCAAATCTGCTTAACTGGATGGGTATAAACCAAGCCACAATTCTGTCAAACAGGATCAACTGCAGTTTCTATTAAGAGTAGCTAAAAGCTGGGTGTGGTGGTGCACGCCTGTAATCCCAGCACTTGGGAGGCTGAGGCAGGAGGATCGTGAGTTCAAAGCCAGCCTCAGCAATGGCGAGGCACTTAGCAACTCAGTGAGACCCTGTCTCTAATAAATTACAAAAAAAGGGCTGGGGATGTGGCCTAGTGGTCCAGTGCCCCTGAGTTCAATCCCCGGTACCAAAAAAAGAAAAAAAAAAAGTAGTTAAAGATTCCTAGTTCCTACATGAAATTTATTGTGGGAAAGAAGGGAATATTGCTTAAATGACAACCAATGAGCACTCTTCTAATAATCTTTTAAGTATTAAGAATAAAAGGGCTTATAGCTGGCCTGTTCTACTATACTATCAATCATCTCTCAGATCCCACCCACCTGCTTGCCAAAATAGGCTGTATATAAACAGTGTAATGTCTGATATTATTTCTTTAGCAAGCATTCATTGATAGGGACCAAAATTTCTACCTCAAAGTGGGATGAGTTGCAATGGAACTTAAAGAAAGCCACAACTCTTTGGTTTTTATTATTTACAACATCATGAGAGTGGCATGGCCAGGTGTGAGAACCTTATATTTTAAGAATCTTTAGCATCTCTCCTTCTTCTTCTTGATTACAACTTGCTTGCTTTTAAAATAATATTGCATATTTCTTAGCAATACTTTTGCAACAGATTTAGCACCCTTTACATTCTATTCTAGTAAAATAATTCAATATTTGCCCAAATTATCAAATATTACAAACAGCAACATAGTTTAAGTAAGCAATGGTTCTCAATGTTAATTCTTCAGAGCTTTAGGGTTCTATAAGGGTGTCTGAGAAGTCATCATTGCTCAGGTATCTCACATGTGCTTTCATTAAAGCTATTTCACTTACATTTACTCTATAAATTGAGGTTTGGAAGAAGATGTTGCTGCCACAACTGTTTCACAGTTGAAAACCATTGCTTGAAAAAAAAAGCAGACCCCCAGAGGCACTATATTAATGGTTTTTTTTTCCATTTTGATTATATATTTACCATATAGTAAAGTATAACACGACACAATTAAACTCAACTGGGTATCTCTTCTCCCTCACATCAAGTCATCTTTACCAAGCCACTAATTAACTCCAATATTGACCACCAACCACACAGATAAATAGTATACACAGTAAAAAAAATCTCCAAGTTTTAAAGTTGAGTCCTTGAAGCTTAGATCATTGTAGGCTTCAGAATTGTGTAATATTTGTCACAAGTAGGTAGATGAATAACTATTTTGTTACATTTAGTTTCATGTGAGTATAGAGACAAGGTCAATTCATGACCTGTGTTTGCTTGCATCACTGTATTAGGCTGTGAAGTCTAATAGCTACAAAAGAAAGTTTTTCAAATGCTATACAGCTATCAATGTCTAGAATCCTGGGTACAATAAATATTTTTCAAATTGGATGGAATGCTGAAGATACCACCTTAAGCAGGGTAATGCAATTGTTCTATATGTGTAATGTGAACTGGAGAATGTATTAGCCTTTTCAGGCTGCTGTAGCAAAATACTATAATCTGAGTGATTTAAACAACAGACATTTATTTTGTCACATTTCTGGAGGCCAGAGTTCACTATCAAGGTAAATTTGGCTTCTGGTGAGAGCTCTCTTGTTGGCTTGTAGATAACCTGCTTTTTCACTGTCTTCTTACATGGCCTCTCTTCTGTGTGGGTCATGAGGGAGGAAGGAGAGAGAAAGAGAAAGAGGGTGCTCTTATGCTTCCTTCTAATCATATTCAGGCTCCAGTTTATGACCTTACTTAGACCGTATTACCTCCCTTATCCAAACAGCATCACATTGAAGGTTAGGGCTTTAACATATGAAATGCTGGATGCCACATTTTAGTCCCTAATAGAGAATACTGCCATGTAAGTGTATAATCTGACCTCAAATTTTGCATCTTTCTATAGTCTTCTTTTAATTATTTGACTTGAAATATAGCATTTATTGGGATTAGACAAATTAAACATTTGTTGCCAGTGTCACCCCTGCCTCAAATTTATCACTTCACTAACTTCCTTGGATGTTCAGTCTAGGGAGAAAACGCAAAACAAAAACATAATTGGCCCAGTCATGTAGGTTCGTGAGAGATGCACCCCAGAGGCCCTACTACTCTCAAAGCATTACAATCACAGGTCTGTCATGATGCTGATCATTTTCCCCCATGTTTGCCCTAAATTCCCAATATCAGAGTTATCTCTTGATTCAGGAAGAAGGAAAAGAAATAGAAAACAATTAAATAAACTTTATTCAGAAAGTTACTGAGTTGAGTGAATATATACCATCAAGTAATGGAAAAGTGAATCACCATTCTTATAATTTAGTACTCTAGTATTAAGAGATGGCCACATCATTTCTCAAATTAGCCAACTACCACATTAAGAACATACAAATTTTGTACTTGAGAATATGAGAACCAAAATTATGTGTTTTGAGGGGATCAGGAAACAATATAGTAACACATTCTTATGCAGCTAAGTAAGAAATCACCCCAAGCCAGGCACCTTGAAAATATGGAATCAACAAAGGGAAGGCCCAGATAGGTGTAATGAGCAACAGAAAGGTGGAATGAGGATCCACTGGGAGGAGAGACATGATAACAAATTACCTTTAATCACCATTCGGCCTAGGACACATTCTGGATTCTTGATAGAAAACAAAAAATTCAGAATTCCAAACTAAACTGACCACCGGGGTCTAATCAGGCAGCTCAAAGTCAACATCCACAAAAGTGAATACCTAGTATGTGCCCAATACGTGTTTGCTAAACATGTTTTTAACAATCTTGAGCCCACCCTACCTGCATTCTTGATTTAGATATTTCAAAATATTTGCTTTTACCTTCTGTTGGTCAGTTATCTATTATAACATAACAGTGTATCTGTTAATTAGCTTGTTCACATGCCTTGCATATCTTAAAAGTAAGGACACATACTAACATAAAAGATATGCCCAAATTCAACAGCAATATTTTAATGGCTGCCTTCATTTTGTCTTTCAGGGGTGATGAATAAAAGCAATAAAACCTTGTCTTTCTGTAACACCTCTACAGTACTCAGGGTTTTCTGTCATTTCTCACGGGTTATTTGTTATAAACACAATTTCAAAACACAGAGGGATAACAACAAAGGGACCCTTATTTTACCACCACCCCATCTGAGAAAGGTAGCTGTATAGTAAAAAAACAAAAAAAAAAAAACATGCTTTTCACAGCTTCAAGCAATTGGAATACCTTTGGGACTCGAGGTGACCCAGAACAAAAGTAACCCACCAAAGACTTTCTTTATGATCCCTCTTATTCCTCTACTTAAGCCAACAGACAAAGCCCTGCATACCAATTCCCTAGCTGCTCAAATTACTGCCAAAGTAATTTCAACACCAAAAGTCCACTCAGCCCTGGAGAATAAGAAACAGCATAAGCACTCATGGCTGTTTGATTAAAGCTCAAGTGCTGCATCTTAGAAAGCATCTGCCCTTTAGAAAGCGCAAAGTCCTTAGGCCACATATGCCTTTGATTAGCTCCCCTCCAAAAAGCCTGAGATTGCCTCTCCTGCTTCATCAAAGGTTAGAAAAAAGGGTGGGGAATTTCAACCCCAGTTGTATTACCACACCACCTCAAACACTTCAGGAGAAATTGAGAAATTACTTTTGCATACTCAGAATCTTTCAGTAAAATGCACATACAGCTTGGTTGTTGAGATATTTATATACACATTTTAAAATATACAATAAGGCTCTTCCTTATATAATTGAGGTATCATTTGCCCTGTGAATAACAAAAGCAAAACTTGAAAATGACAGAGTTGTCTGATGTTTCAGCAACTTTTTTTAATTAATAGGCTTCATTTTCTGAGTTTTAGGTGTACAAGAAATTGGAAATACCAAGAGTTTCTATATACCTTCTCAATACCTCCCCCACACACATGCATAAACATCTTGCATTAGTATGGTACATTTGTTACAATTTATGAGTTAATATTGATAGAACACTTTCACTGAATTTAATAATTTACATTATAATGCACTCTTTATGCTGTGCATTCCCTAACCTTTCCCATTCTCTGGAAACGTACTCTCTATGAGTTCAACTTTTACATATTCCACATGTGTGAGATCATGCTGTATTTGTCTTCCTGTGCTTGGCTTATTTAACTTAGCATAATGTCCTCAAGGTTCACCCATGCGATAATAAATGACAGAATTTTCTTCTATTTAAGGCTGAATAGTATTCCATTTTTTATGTATATTGCATTTTATTAATCCATTCATATGGTGATATATACTTAAATCACTAATCACCAGAGAAACGTAAACTAAATAACAATGAGATATTACCTCATACCCATTAGGATCACTGTTATCAACAGTAAAGATAACAAGTGTTGGCAAGGATGTGGAGAGAGGGAATCCTCATGCACTGTTGTTAGTAATGTAAATTAGTACAGTGATTATGGAAAAAAGTATACAAATTCCCTAAAAACTAAAAATAGAATTACCATAGGATCCAGCAATCCCACTTCTGGATACACACACACACACACACACACACACACACACACACACATATATGTGTATGTGTGTATGTGTGTGTATATATATATATAAACATATATATAATACATTTGAATAAAAATCAGTATGTCAAAGAGATATCTGCACTCCCATGTTCATTACAGTACCACAATAGTCAAGAAATGGAACTAATTTAAGTACCCATCAACTGGTATGTTGACAAAGAAAATGTGAAACATACATACTGTGGAATACTATTCAGCCATAAAAGATAATAAAATCCTGTCATCTACACAAACATAGATGAAACAGAAGATCAATAAGTGAAATAAGCCAGACACAGAAATACAAGTACCATATGATCCCACTCATAAGTGCAATATAAAAATGTTGAGCTCACAGAAGTTGAGAGTGGAATGGTGGCCACCAGAGGCTGAGGGAAGGAGGGATGAGGAAAGTTTTATCAATGTCTACTGAAGTAGGAGCAAGATGTTCTAGTGTCCTATTGAACAGTAAAGTGACTATAGGTAATGATAATGTATTAAATACATTTTAAAACTTGAACAAAAGGATCTTGAATGATTTTACCATAAAGAAATGATAAATGTTTGAGGAGATGGATGTTTACCCTGATTTGAACATTATACAATGTGTATATGTATAAAAACACCACATGGCACCTCATAGATATGTACATTTTTATGTATCAGTTAATTTTTTAATGAAAATCTTAAAATTCCCCAATCCACTGCTGATATATGGAAAAACAATTGATTTTTCTATGTTAATTTGGAATCCTGCAAACTTGCTGTAATCACTTACTATTTCCAAGGATATTTGGGGGATTTTCTATATAGATAATTATGTCATCTTTGAGCAAAGACAGGTTTATTTCTTCCTTCCCAATCTTATACTTTTCTTATTTCCTTTTCCTATCTTACTGATGCTGAAATACAGTAGTGAAAGGGGGCATACTTACTTCGTTTCTCTCTTTGTGGAAAAGTTTCTAATTTTTCACCATTAAATATGATGTTAACTATAGGTTTTTGTAGATGTTCTTTATCAAGGTGAGAAGGTTCACCTCAGTTTCTAGTTTGCTGAGAGTTTTTTATCATGAATGGATGTTGTGTTTTGTCAAGTACTACTTCTGTATCCATTAGTATGGTCACATGATTTTTATTCATGTTGATATGATAGATTACAAGAATTGTCAGCAATAATTGTGAAACCCAATGTCCCATAATAGCATAATCCTGATGAAATTATAGTGTATCAGGAAGCCACTAATCAAGTTTTCCAAAATATTTAATAACATGGGAAAATAATAATTTATAACAAAAATGAAAAGAGCAATATACAATACAATTTTGTATATAATACACATACATACATGGCTGTGTATAAACATACACACAAATATATGCATTCAATTCTCATTATTTACAGCAGTTATGCTCTATAAGGGCACCACAAATACTGAATTAGCGAATACTAAGCACAGCTCCTAGGAGAACTAGAGTTTAGAGTTCTGTGAGCTTCTGGTCAAAACATTTCCACCTGCCAATTAATATATAACTTTGTTTAACATATGCTTCTGTTTGAAGATACTTTATCTAATACATATTGTTGATCCACTAACACTGAACCCATGGCCAACAAAACTACATATAACTCATGCCTAAATGAAGTTTATCTACCACACATATTTTCTCCTCAAAGTACATCACAACATTTTTGTACTCAGGAAACCTGGACAGCACTTTAGCAAGCCATTTTAAATATTGAAATCACCAAGAGAAAAATCACAACAATTTGAAAAACATAGCACTTAATACACTGCATAAAGGATACTTTGTTAACAGTATAAGGCTGAAACAAGAAGGCAGATTGTTGCATTGTTCAACTTCTATTGGAATATGTGTGTAAATTGACTCATTTTTTTTTATCACTCTAAGCATGACTGTTAAAGCACTGCAGGTACTGATTTTAGGGGTTACAAATAAATTTTAGTGAGTAGAAGAATTTGCAAATATAGAATTCATGAATGATGAAAATCAACTGTGTTGATTGTGGTATGTGTATATACATATATACATACCATTATATCTATTATGATTAAAAGTTATATAAAATAGGAAAGGAAATATATATGTATATATATGTATGAATATACATATATATGATACTGAAAGGAAATTCACTAGACTTACTTTCACATGTACTACAAATGATTTTCATTCGTATTTTTCTGGGTTTTTTTTTTCACTGTTTAAATCTGTAAAGAAGTTCATTGCAAAGTCAACCACTAAGATCAATTTGCTAAATCAAAATATTCATTGAAGAATACCTATTTATAATACTTCTATACCTAAAATTATATGCAGGCCTTAAATATTATATTTAAGAATAATTTTAATAATATAGAAACTTCTTAAAATTAATTGAAAAGATAAGATATCAAACTATAGATTTTTTTTCTCAGTTCTATCAAGAAATGACCGTTGGGGACATGAGCCAAACATTAGCAATGTTTCTCTCTGGGAGTTGGGATTAAGAGTGATTATTACCCTTTGCCCTAAACATTTTTAAATTTTCTAAAGTCTTCAAGGTAAGGATCACAATGACCTCTTAAAAACAGAAAACAAAATAATGAATGTGCCTAGTATCTAATCAAAATATCAGAGATCTAGGCCATATTTCTAGAACAAAGAATGGCCCCATTAATGTCAAATTCCTTGACAGGACATACAGCTTCAAGTACATTTCAGAGTTAATATTCTTTCTTTTAAAAATCTTTCTGTAATGAACATGAAATACTTTTATAATAAATCTAAAACAATAGAAAAGAAAAAAGAAAATTGTACTGGGAAATGTTACTAAGATGTAATCAATATGCAGACATGAATTTGAAACTGAATCAATCCATGCAACCATTTCAAGGTGACAAAAGTTAGAGGAAGAGATTATCTGTATCCCTATTCCCATGAAAGATAAACAGAGTAAAGAAGAGAAAAACATATGAGTATAAGTCACGCTCAAAGAGTAGGAGAAGCTGATGGTAAACATTTGCTTATTTATGCTATGTGTTGCAGCATGTTAACATCATGAGTTTACTTATAAATAAATATTGGCTTTGAAAGTGTGTATACATTTTATTTAAACATACTGTGTATTTGGGTCTGCTGAAAAGCCTGTTTGTAAAGCTATTAAATTACACACCATATCAAAGACAACACAGCTTCTAAACAGATGTGCAAGCTTTTGTCAAGGCAAAACTGATTTTGGAGCACACTACCTTTTAGAATGGATTTTGCTCAATGAAATGATTCCCTCATTAAGATTTTGTTATGGAATAAAACCTTTGTTCAGAATCCCTACATAGACACAAAGAGAAAAATAAAGATTTTAGAAGCCCAAGACAAAGAGCTTGATCGACTTCTAAAATCTAAGGGCAAAGAACAAATAATATGGTCTGTCTAGCCTACCTTCTGGAGTAAAGGGATCATGTGCCATAAAAATACTTCAAAACAATTATTAAGATGTAAAAAGTTTAAAAATCAAATTTTATTAATGAAATAGCATCAACATGTTACTCAGGCTTGGATTCTTGATACGTTAGATATTACATATGTTAGAATATGTAATAGATATATGTAATATATCTATTACATATTCTAACAAATACCTTCAGAGTAACTGCCAAGTATTCTCTAAGTTTCAATGTCATCTCTTGTTTATAAGAAGTATTATTATGAAGCAATGTGACTATTTTAATCTAACATGCTATATATCATTTTTCTTTTAATGAGCACCTTTCCCTCCAAATGAATTACTTTAAGATGCTACACACTTATTTCATTGTTCAAAACCTGCTTGTGTCTCCTCTTTAGACACTATCTTCTGACATATGAAAAAGGTCACCTGAACATTTCATAGTTTCTCACTTTGCTTTGATAGTAAGACACTGGTTCAAAACTTTTTCCTGTTTCTTAGCCAAATTTACCATCCCCAACAAAATAATGATTCACCACTGTTAAGAAAATCTAAAAGTTTCAAACATAAAATTGATTACATATATTAGGATTCATGGATATAGAAGAATCTACTTAACATGCCATTAATTTTAAAAATTCACTTACTGAACAACATATATAGTTTAATATTTATACTTTTTTCAAAAAATTTTATTCAAGAGGTGTTTACTGAATAATATATGTGTGGGTACTGTTTATTGTTTAAACAATAAACAAACCAAAGTACCTGTCATTATGAAGTTTATGATCTTGTGGGGGAGACAGACAAAAAACAAAGTACAAATATAGTATGATGTCAGGTAAGTATAAGTGCTAGAAAGAAAAATAAAGCAAGAAAGGGAGCAGGCACTATCAGGATGGGTGCTATTTTAGATATAAGAATGATTGATACATAAGCAGATACTTCCATGAGGTCAAAGAGAAAGTCAAGTGAATATATACTGTAGATCATTCCTAACAGACAATACAACAAGGTGAATTGAAGTCCCTGAATCAGAATCATGCTTGAGTTGTTTGAAGAACAGCAAAGAGGACACTGTGGTTAAAATAGAAAGTTAGCAGTAATCCATTCAAATTATTAATCCATCAAATGGATTAGTTTACTGATTAGGAAAAGTGTGATAATTAATGAGACAATAGAGAAAATGAGGAGCCAAGTGAACTCCTTTGGCTTCTGATTGATAAGACCTGATGTTATGGTTTTAATATCAAGTGTCCACCAATATAATCACATGGTAAACAATGCAGGAATGTCAGAGGTGAAATAATTAGATTATGAGAATTATAACCTGAGCAGTGGATTAATCCATTTGATGGATTAATGATTTGAATGGATCACTGGTGGTAACTGTAGGCATATGGGGAGTACCTGGAAGAAGTAGGTTGGGCACTGGTGCCTTGGCATTGGGGATTATATATCTTGTCCCCGGCTCCTCTTTTTCTCTCCCCACTCCCTCCACTTTCTGGCTGCCATGAACTCAGCAGCTTTCCTCCACCATGTCCTTCCACCAAGGCCTTATCTCCAGCCCAGAGTAATAGAGTCAGCTGACCATGAACTGAATCTCTGAAATTATAAGTCCCAAATAAATTTTTCCTCCTCTAAGATGTTTGTATTAAATATTTTGATAACAGCAATGGAAAGCTAACACACATGATGAATATTTTAAAAGGATCACTCTGAATTTTGGATAAAGAATAGATTATAGACCACTGAGGAGGTTATTTTTCTGGTCCAGGTAAGAGAACATAGTGGTTTGGATAAGGGTTTCAAGACTGAAGGCAGTAAGGACTGATATAATTTTTGAAGACAGAATTAACATTATTGTGAATATTCATATTAATATAGACTAATATAAAATGTTAACAGTAGATACCTATGAATGTTGGAGTTGTAAGTAATCTTCAGTTTCTTTTATATATCTTTCTAATAGTTGATTTATTTTGTTGTGGTGGTACTGGGCATCAGACCCAGAAGTGCTCTACCCCTGAGCCACATCCACAGCCCTTTTTATTTTTATTTTGAGGCAGGGTCTAAGTTGTCCACGTTGGCCTCAAACTTGTAATCCTCTTGCCTCAGCCTCCTTAGTAGCTAGGATTATAGGCATAGGCCATTGCACCTGGCTGATTTTTTTCCCATAAGTAAATAAAGGTTATTTCATTTCATTCATTTGGCATGCATAATCAAAAAACCCAGTAACTAAAGCCAGTTGACCAAAACACAGTGCCCAAGATTTGCAGCCATTTGGTAGTTGAGGTAGTTTCTGTGAGAATCACAATGGGAATCCCCTGCTGAGAAGGGGTGGGTGTTGGACAATGAGACAGACCAATCTGAAGAAAGCTCAGATATTGAGACATGCAGACTTCTTGGGATAAGGTAGATTGTTGGGGAACAACTCAGTAGTAACTGTAGAAAGTAATCCTGATAATGGGGTAAAATGTTCCAGGAATTTGTCAACATACAACAAGCAGAATTTAAGGCCTATGTCACAGGGAATATCTAGTGTTAGACAAGATTTCCTAATAAAATGATGTTCCTTAGCTTTAGTGGAACAGGACAATGGGCAGAAAACTTTTATTATTAAATAGATTCTTCAAATATTATCAAAGAGAATCATCTATCTATATCACCCTTATCTTTTTGCAAAGTTCCATGATTTTGCTAACTTTTATAAAATATGTTTTGATAATTTTAGAGAATATATACACTAAGGTTCATACACATATTTCACTAGTGTTATGTCAGGTTACTAGATTTTTATTAGAAAGTAAATAATTACTAGTCTCCATTTCACTTATTGTATCTTTCAGGAACTGTCTAGCATGAGGATAGTGTCTAGTGTTTTCATGAAGAGCAGGCAAATGTCCGTTATCTAATGAAGATTGTACTGTTAGAAAATCTACCTGTGTGTGTGACCAGTTTAATTCATTAGTTCACTCCTTACATAAACTGATGCATGCACAAAATTGATACAGGTTCATCCAACCAAGGGATGAGTTTTGGTGTTAAGTTTCCATTTAAAAGTGTTTGCTCTGTGATCACCCACAATCTCTTCATTCACCATCATAGCAGTTATTGCACTACTATCACTTATTTCATTGTATTCTCTGCTGGCATATAAGCACCATGGAGGAGATTCTGTCTTGCTCATTATTTTATTACTACATGCAGCACAGAACCCAGGCTTTGGCATTCAATGAACACTTGTCAAAAGAATAGTAGTCCAATATCAGTGTGTTAGTGAATAGTATAACATAATGTTTAGGAACTTGGATTTTGCAAGGCTGTACTTTATACCCCAGACATGTTGCTCATGTGCTGTGAATACCTTGGGCAAGTTATTTAAGGTTTGTGAGATGCATTTTCTTATCTATAAACTGCTGAAAATGATAACTAATTCATAGGGTCATTGTAAGCATTAAATCAAATGATATATCTAAAATGCCATGAATCATAATATATGGCACATGGTAAATATTCTATGTATTGTAGCTATGATGATACTTTTGATTATTAATAATCAAAATATTTATTGCTTTCATTGTTGTTGACTGTAAATTGGGGGAAGAAAGGAAAGTTCAAATAAATTATTTAAATTATACAAAACTTTTTAGACTGAAGATTGATTGGAAAATTATACAGGAATAATTTAGAGTCATCTGACTGGAAATTTAATAGAATTAAATAAAATATTACCCTTCTGAACTATATGGTACCCTCAAGTCTGAAAGTGCTAACTAAATATACCAAAGAAGTGCCTAATTTTATACAAGATATATTCATCCTAATCACATAGCAGCACCTCACCCTATATGCATTAGGGAAGACTCTTCTCCTTAATTCATTCTACCTTTTGGTCAGGGAGCTATTTTTCATGTTTAGTAAATGTGCCACTGAATTTTGATAGAATGTGAGTGTCTCCATAGATATTTCTTTTCAAGTACAGGGATTTCCATTTCAATTTTCAACATGTTGAGACTTTCTCTATGTTCATTTACTAAGATCCTTTCTATTCTGTGGGAAGATACATTGTCTATAGTTTTGATTATATTTTGAAGTCCTTTGTTTCCTCAAAATGCTTCTGAATGTCCAAAAATTGCCATAGTCTGGGTCCCTGTACAAACTTTGTACAAACTTAAAAGCTGAAAATCACAACTTGGGGCTTCTGGTTCTACCAGTATATTTTACAGGTTGGTAAATAGTAAAATAGACAAGTCTGTGACTTCTCTGAGGCTAGAGTACTATTTAGTGACAGAGCTGGGACTGGACCTTAAATCTCTGGATTTCCTATCCAGGAGAAAATGCTAGAATTCAAGAAATGTTCAATTGGTTTCCATTAAACTGCCTTGGTTTTAGTCACTTCTTTCATGCAGGAAATGCTACACTTGTGAATGGAAGAAAAAGCCAGTTCTGTGTCTCTAGCAGAACACTGATATATCAGGTCAGTCCTAACAACTGCTGGTTATAGGGTTGGCTCAAGATGATTATTATAAACATGTAAAAAATTTGTGAGCAAAACTTAGAAAACAATCTTTTTGATTAGCTGGCATTTTAATAGGTTATTTTCCCAATCTGAATATAAATTTGTGCAGGTGATATCATAGAGATGAATGTAAAATTTGTATGAAAGTGTATAATATAAACAATGTCCTCATAATGTCACAAAGCAAAATTTCTGGTGATATCAGGTTTATCCATTCTATTATGGTTTATTAATTCTATTATAGTTTTAAAAGTCCCCCAAATCCTCCCATGTCCAAGGCTTGGTCCCCAGGTGATGGCTCTATTAGGACATGTGGAATCATCAGGAGATGGAGCAAGTGGAAGTAAGTTAGGTCATTGGGGAGCATGCCCTTGAAGGGGATATTGAGACCCCAGTCCCACCCTACCCCTGCCACTTTCTGACTACCACAAAGCAAGCAGCTTTACTCCACCATGTGTTCCTTGCCACGAGGTTCTGCCTTACCACAGACCCAAAATAACAATGCCAAGTGACTATGGACCCAGACTTCTAAACGGTCTGCCAAAGTAAACTTTACCTCCTCCTAAGTTGTTTATGTCAGGTATTTTGTCACAGCAATAGAAAGCTGACTTTAATAAACATTGTTTATTCTAATACTTAGTGGAAACCTACCATGAACTGAACATTAGACCTACCGAAATTAATAAGATAAGGCCCTCATTATCAAAGAAGTTAAAATCAAGATTTCAAGATAGGATTGAATAGAAAGTGTAGGCTTGAGTTTGTGTTTTATGATGTTCTGAGGGAATATTTCCAGTGGGTAAGCATGCTGTCTACATGGAGATCTGAAATGATGCTACACTTTACCCCACTTGGAAGCTCATATATATGTTAGTTATCCTTGCAAGTTAGGGAGACTTCTTTGTTTCTTTGAGGGCTAAAGAATCATGGAACTATTAGGGTAGGTTGTGATTGTCAATAAAATAAAGTATATCTTCTTCTTTCCAGGAACATCATGCTTCCAATTAATTTGTAGTTCGACTAGGGAAGGAGGGTTATCAGACTTCCCACAGGTTTGATGAAAACCGATTGCTTGGGTTTCTGTCATTTTTACTGTGTAACAACCTGCCAGTTTGGGTTTCTGCCCATTGTCCTGTTCCACTAAAGCTAAGGAACATCATTTTATTAGGAAATCTTGTCTAACACTAGATATTCCCTGTGACATAGGCCTTAAATTCTGCTTGTTGTATGTTGACAAATTCCTGGAACATTTTACCCTATTATCAGGATTACTTTCTACAGTTACTACTGAGTTGTTCCCCAACAATCTACCTTATCCCAAGAAGTCTGCATGTCTCAATATCTGAGCTTTCTTCAGAAAAGGAAAGTGTCATTGTCCAACACCCACCCCTTCTCAGCAGGGGATTCCCATTGTGATTCTCACAGAAACTACCTCAACTACCAAATGGCTGCAAATCTTGGGCACTGTGTTTTGGTCAACTGGCTTTAGTTACTGGGTTTTTTGATTATGCATGCCAAATGAATGAAATGAAATAACCTTTATTTACTTATGGGAAAAAATCAGCCAGGTGCAATGGCCTATGCCTATAATCCTAGCTACTAAGGAGGCTGAGGCAAGAGGATTACAAGTTTGAGGCCAACGTGGACAACTTAGACCCTGCCTCAAAATAAAAATAAAAAGGGCTGTGGATGTGGCTCAGGGGTAGAGCACTCCTGGGTCTGATGCCCAGTACCACAACAACAAAACAAATCAACTATTATAGAAAGATATATAAAAGAAACTGAAGATTACTTACAACTCCAAAATTCATAGATATTTAGGTGCCTTATAGATATAAGGTGCCTTATCTGGGAGTCTGGATCTGAAACCAAGAAGTCAGAATATGGAGCCCAGAGTCTTAATCACTGAAAGGCACTGGCAAGCAGTGGGAAAGTGCTTAGCACATGGCCTGCTCTTGGCAACTGGTTGAACATCACACACATCAGAGGAGTTGATTTTTGCACACAACACAAAGCACATCATTGAAAAACAGCTTTAGGTCAGCTGAAAGGGTAAACTTTAACTGTAACACACATACATACACACATACATATATACATTCATTCATATTCTCTCTCTCCCCTCCCCCATCTCTCTCTCTCTCTCTCTCTCTCTCTCTCTCTCTCTCTCTCTCTCTCTCTCGACTGTTTCCTCACCATGCCCTACCTAGCCTGAATTCTTCCCCACTATCCAGGTGGGTACTGTGATCCAGTACCCACCACAATTCATTAAAAATTGGCAACCTTATTTAAACAAAATACAAAATTACCCTCAAGAAAGAAATAAATATCAATGGCAAAGTGTTAGGAAATAGCTATACAACCATTTCTTGCCAACAATATCTTCCTTAGAGAATGCAGTTTTTACCCTAAGGATGCTAGGAATGGTTTATGAGGAATTAAATGCAACTTTTTATATTCAAAATGAACTACATGGGAGAAAGTAATCTTTTATAAGATTCAAAAAGGGGTCTATGACATAAAGAGGAAAGCATCTTTTATTTAAATGAATATTTAAATCCTTTCTAGAAAATCTATAGAATTTTTGTCATCAATGCAGCATCCCCCCTAATATTTTCTCTTCTTCACTGTCAACCAGCTCCTAAATCACTTCCTCACCCTGCAGCCCCCAGACAGCCCTTTTCCTGACTCTTGTGCTGATATTTCCCAGGAACAAGGTCTGTCTGTGGTAATCAAAGGGATGGAGAATAGTGACTGGATTCACAATTCTCCAGCCCCACGTGGCATGCCAGCTGCAGTCTGTGCAGACCTATTACAGTAAAAGCTGTGTTATCTGGCTCTTCCCCAACAGGAAAGAACTGGAAACCAGCATTTCTAAATGCCCTAATACAAATCTCCAATCTAGTAACTGAAATTGATGCCATTGAAATTCAACCACAGTGACACAACACTTTGAAAGAGGGCTGATCAAAATGCAAAGCTAAATGTTGTCTCTGATGGCTTGAGCTAAGCAGCATAAAGCCAGTAGGCAGAATAAAATCTACCCGCCAACCTTTACATAGATTGATGCAAAACAAAAACAAAAACCATGAAAATGTAGAGATTTCAAAATACTAAATGAGAGTAGGAACTAAAGAACTAGAGGTAGTTGCAGAACCTTGGAAAGTATTTCTTAGTCTTAAAATGATTATAATTATTGAATAGAAATGTGAAAAACTGTAACACAATATGAAGTGAAAAAGCTGGACATATAATTATGATTACAACTGTAGAAGGGTGTATTCATATAGAAAATGAATGTGAAATGATATATTAGACTAAAATAATTCTTAATTTTAAGGTACTGGGACTCAACAATTTTTTTCCTTTTTAAAATTTATATGATTAGCATAGTGTGTTCACTACTTAAAGAGAGAAAGATCCCACACTTTAAAAAAAAAGAAGTACTAAAAGTCATTATACTCAGAGAAGCAATTGATAGCAAACTTAAACTCAGAGAAGCAATTGATTATCCTGAAGTTGTTTCTAAATCATTAAGCTGAGTGTAATTAGAAAGTACATCTATTGTCTTCCTACTAAAACTATAACACTCAAAATATTCAAAGCAGACAAGTAAAAAGCTTTTGAAATTGCCAAGTTATTGGGAAATAAATTTAATTAAAAGTATTTATGGGACTTGAGCGTAGCTCTGTGAAATAAGAAAGAAATAGATTTAAATGTTGAATATGTGCCTACTCACCCCCCAATCCCTCTTCACCTAAGTATTGCCCAGGTTAATGCCTGCCTCCAGACTCCTCTTCAGTGTAGTGTTGCTTCTTGAAATCTGTTTATACCAAACATCAACTTTCTATTTGCCATATGGCAATCGTTTTGTAAATTCAAGTAGCAAGCAATGGGACATTTTTAAAAATTTACTCAAACCATAGTTTCCCTATTTATTAACCTTCCATTTCAGTGCTGGGAACAGTGGAAATAGAACTGTTACATGACAGGCTTAGGTCATTAAGCTTCACCACCTAGGCCCTTTTTATTTCCTTGTAAAATCTATGCACAGGGTTTAGGTCATCATGACTTGGAGGTTAATATTTGCCTGGGTTTATTCACAGGCATAACAAATGAACATGAGACTATAATTTACTCATTTTTTAAATATTTATTTATTTGCTTTAGTTGTACACAATGCAATACATTTATGTTTACGTGGTGCTGAGGATCGAACCCAGGCTGCACACGTGCAAGGTGAGCGCTCTGCCGCTGAGCCACAACCCCAGCCCTACTCATTTTTTACATAAGACACATCACTAATTTTTTTACTTTGTTATTGCAACAAACTCTAGTTACTGAAAGTAGATATCACTGAAGATGATAAATTTAGAATAATATTTCAAGAATTATAAATGTTAATCTAGTCCTTGATGGATATTACCCTGATATTAGTATAATAATTATTCCTCAATTTTAGTCATTTTAAATTCGTTTTGTATCTGAGCCTTGATTACTTCAATGAAAAAGGCATAAAGTTGTTACTTGCTCTCACAAAAATACATGGAACCAAAGGATCTGAGGTACCTTTCCAACTCTAAAGTATGGATTAGTATGATAAAGACAGAGCAGAACTAAGTTTTAAAACAACTTTCAGTGGTTTCTCCAAATAGGTGCTTAATATTTATTAACCCAATATTATCATGATGAGAGAAACCACAAAGGTAATTAAGAGTATCACTTACTTGCAGAAGAGTTTTATAATGAAGCTACATCTAGATTGGAAGTATCTGATATTTACTCCTCCAGACTTAATCCTGGTAGTTTGTCACTTATATACTATTTCTCTATCCTCAAAGAAATCATCATACTTTTAAAAGCCCATATTATCTATAAAATATAATTCCCAAAGATTTAATTATATATACACGTGTGTATATGTATGTACATATGTGTGTGTGTGTGTGTGTGTATTTATGGTGGTTTTCTTGCAGGTGAGATATATATACACACACACACACACAACTATAATATTAAAAAAGAACCAGGTAAAAATTTTTCCAAGGGTAGTTGATAATACAAACAGTTTCCATAGAAAACACCCAACCCCAGGGAAAAACGTGTGTCTACCCTTGCAGGTACCCACTATCAAGTTAAAGTATAATGTAGTGAAGTAGAATTCCAGAAAAGACCATGTGTGAAGACTCAAAGAAAAAGTTAAAAATCTGCTAAGTTGATTCCAAGAAATAATTGATTCTAAGTTGATTCCTCATTTCTGTTATTGCCTTGAATGAGAATAAGTACCACAACACTGCCTTTGCTGCTAGTTTAGCTATTATAACCTTTTATCTAGCAAATATATGTCAATAAAGATATTTGGCCTTCTTCTCTTGCTCTAATATTAATTATTCCTCTTTTGGTAAAGAGTAGCAGAAATATATCTACAGTGACCATTACCAACAGATCAAACAACAGGTACATATACAGTGAGATCAAGTTACTCTATCGGGTAGTGGATAAGTCAACTATATTTCGAAGAAATCATTTTAATGATATATGTAATGTGTTTAATATAATATGTATCAATAAAAATTGTAAGTAATTTATCACTGTAATATCTTATTTCTAGTTCCTACCACCATGTAAAAAGTAGTAGATATTCAATAAACTCACTTCTTAGAATATGGAGTTTAGTTTCTGTGTGCTCACACAAACACACAGCCACAGTTATTTCTGATCACCAGTTTCTCGATGCCAAATAAATCTTAATTCAGGATTACCAAGGGGTAGCCCATAGGTCAAATCAGACCAGAGACACCTTTTGCTGTGCCAATACCTACATAATTTCTTAAACATTTCACAGTTGCCAATGCTTAACATGAAAAAATTTGTGTTGAAAAATATGTAACTCTGGCCCCACCTTATCATGAGATTACATGGTCTGGAACTGCAATGTAGCTGCCCTCTTTGTATGGTGCATGTATTCTTTACTTTGCCAATCTCCACCTGGCCTACCTATGTCACTTACATTCCCTGCCAGACCCCCATACACAGGCAACTTCAGTCCTCCTGATCCAAACATGATCTGTCTTTTATGATGAATTATTTCTCTCTCCCCTGTTCCTGTCTTGGAAGTTGACAATACACAATTGAGTGTTTTGCCTAAGTCAAACCACAGGAAACAATCAATCCATAGAAATATTCTTTGGTGTGACCCATTCCAGAGATATTTTCATTTTTGATTAGTCACTTTCTTTTCTCAGATCTTTGTTCTCTCTCACTTAGATGACTAACCTAGTGTTCTACAATTTTGTCTGCCATCCATATCTTTCAAGCTTTCTTCCAAATTGCTAAGTTTATTTTTCTAAAACTGACCTGATTTTGTCTTTCTCACATTTTAAACTTCTAATGGCTAACTCAGCCAGCTACACATAATAAGTTGAATGTCCCCCAAAACAGTCATGCTGAAAATTCATTTGCCACTGTAGTAATGGTGAGAGGTAGGACAGATTAAGGTCAGTACTGCAGAAGTGGATTAAGTATCTCAAGAATGGATTAATTATCACTGGATTGGGTTGTAAAAGGGGGGAGTTCAGCACCCCTTTCCTCTGGTGTACATGTACTTTCTCGTCATGTGATAATTTCCAGCATTTTATGATGTAACCAGAAAACCCTCACTTGATAAGTTCCCTCAGTCTTGGACTTCACAGCCTCCAGGACCATGAGCCAAATAAATATTTCTTATTTATAAATGACTCAGACTTTGGTATTCTGTTATAGCAGCAGATTATGAACTAAGACACTATATTTGGATAGAATAAAAGCTAAACTCCTCAGCATAGCGAACAAAATATGAATTTTAATCTCCATTCTCAAGTCTGTAAAAATGTAAATTTGTTGTTTTATAACACATTTGAATTGCTATTTTGAGACCAAATTCCACCAGAGAGCAGAAAACCAAATTTAGCCAGCTTCACAAAAATTCAGTCACTTATGAAATTTCTTAAGTCATTTTAGGTTTAAACACAGTTCAGGATTTTCAACTTTCTCTGCTTCTCCATTTTATTCTAGGATTGATTTAAGTCTAAGAGGCTTATATATCTTCATGACAAAGGGGCCACAAGGATACAAGATCCATCATCTTTCAAATGCTGGACATATAATCCTAGTCAAGTTCTTGACTGCTATCCCTTCTCTGGACTAGAATCTACTTACTTAGAAATCTCCCCACCTGGCCTTAAGTTATGTGGTTCATGCCTCTTTCCATCCTGATATCCCCTTGCCATGATTGATAGGCCCATCCAAGTCTGCAGGTTCTCAGTGGCCTGTTGGAAAACTGCCAGCTACTACCTACTTCAAGTCCTATTTTAAAACATTTGCCATGTATTTTGAATTATTTATTCAGTGTTCAACTTCCTTGCTAGTGGAATAATGCTAAATTTTGAGGATATATTCACTAATGTATTCACTGAGATAGCCTTAAAACTTAGCATTGTGCCTTGGCTCAAAAAAATGGCTGCTAAATGAATAAAAGTTGATTCATAATCTAGCTTCCCCTGATCTTTCTGGATTCATTTACACACACACACACACACACACACACACACACACACACACACACACACACACAAACACACACAATACAGGCTGCAGTGAATATAATTAGTAGGGAATATTAACTTAATATGAGTTTATCATGGCAGGTCTATCTGAGGAAATAATGTTTAAATACTGTGAATATGGCACATTTAGCTCCCACCCCAAATCACTTCCAAACAAACCCACATGCATGATAACATATAGGCAAATACAAGTGCTTTGCAGTAGTGATTTCAAAATATCTTTCAAGTGCTATAATTTGTCAGAGATGCCTCTTAGATAGGTATGAGTAATAAAAGGGACTTCAAGAGGACAATGGTCTAAGTTTCTAGAAGGGACAATAATGATACTTAAAGGTGTCTATATCCTAATTTTCAGAACCTGGGAACATATTACTTTGCATAGCAAAAATGCTTTGCAGATAGGATTAAAAGTTAGGATCTTAAAGCATTTACTTGGATTATCCTCATAGGTCCAGTTGAATCACATGGGTCCTTGGAAGTGTAGAATCTTTCCCAGCTTTGATCAGAAAGAGACATGATGACAGAAGAAAGATCAGAGAAACGTGAAGTTGCTGGCTTTAAAGATGAAGTTAGGAAGCCATGAGCTAAGGACAGTGGATAGCCTCTAGAATCTGAAAAAGGCAAAAAAAAAAAAAAAAATAGATTCTCTCCTATAGCCTACAACAAAGAACAGGCCTTCTGGCATTTGGTTTTAGTCCAGTGACCTCCAAAGCCATAAGATGATAAAATTGTATTGTTTTAAGCCACTATAAACGTGTTATCCTTTTGCTATGGCAACCATAGAATACTATGATAGTTCCCCTGTTATCAAACCCTTCTGGTGCTTCAAACAGAGCGGCTGAACATTTAGATATTTTCAATACTGGGGTGCAGAAAAGTCTGCTTAAGGTTAGGATTCTAAGATGGCCTGCCTTGTTCCCTCAAATGTGCTTCAATGCATTTCCTCTTGCTGTTGTCTCTATCTCGACTCTCTTTCCCCAGACACTCAAGTTCACCCAGCATTCTTGTAGTAATCCTTCAAGAACCACCCCAGATGGACCCTTTCTCTAGCTGTTCCTACCCTCCTCTCCCCCATGCAGAATTAATTTTCCTTCCAAATTTCATTATGTTCCATACATGCTTTTCTTATTGAATTTATCATATATTGACAGATCCTAGGGACAAGGACCATACCTCATCTCCACATTTTTAGCCAGGCATCTAGTAAGTGTTTACACATAACAGATACTTTTTTTCTGACCACCATGTCTAAGTAAACTTCTGCTTTCTGTATTTACAGTGACAGTCCCTGTCTCTTTCATATCACTTACAGTAACTTACAATTCTGTATTTCTTTCTGTATTTACTGCCCATCTTCCCAGACAAAATTTGAGAAAGACATGTCAGATCTGTATTTATAACATCTACCACAATGCCTACTATGGTGTGAGCTATTAATAAGTATTTAGGTAATTAATGCATTGTTGAATGTGTTTTGCTTAATTAATATCTAGAAGAATGTGATCTATTTGCAGAGATAGCCCTAAGCATAAGTGTTGGCAATTGCAGAAAGAAGACTGTGGCAAAGGGCCTCAGAGATCATGTCTAGCCACCTCTCCCAACTCACAGTAGCCAACACCATTGTTGCTAATAAGAATAGCCAGGCCTCATCTCACTGAAGCAGCTGCTCACACCCAAGAGAGTGAATAAATGGAGTCCTGGCACACAGCTCTGAAAAGTTGCCAACTTCTAATAAAACTTGTCACTGTGTATTGGAGGCATTTGTTTGAAAATAATTCGTAGCCCTTCTGTGCATCAAAAATGACCAAATCCAGAACATTCCTATTGAGATCAATGACTTTATTTTCTAAACACATCAGAAGAGATGCTTTACAATTCCAGTGGTAAAATTAATACACTTCAAAACAGCCACATTGAATATTGGGTGACTTTTATTAGGTATATTGGTTTAGTAACTAATAGGATGCCACAGATAAAAAGTTCACATCTCTTCATTAGGGAATCCTAGTCAGAAATGGGCTCCCATTGAAGCTGTTTCATAACACTAATGCATCTACAATATGAAAGTACTTTAAACATATAATTCTTCTAAGTTTGTTAGTTTTTCTTAACCATGACCATCCTTACCAAGTGGCAAGATACACAGCAACCTATATAGTGTAATTTAAGAAACATCATAAAGATATGCTCTCAAAAATCTCTCTCCTGGTATTGGCACCAAGTGCCCACAAGTTCACCATTTGATATCCATTCCCATATCTTACATCCATACACAACTCATCCAGTTAAAAACAAAATATCTTGTGGCTGTGGGTATAGTTCTATGGTAGAGCACATGTTTGGCATGCATGGGTCCTTAGGTTCCAACCCTGGCACTGCATAAAATAAATAAAATTTATCAAAAAATTAAGTATCTGAAAAGGGAAGCTCTGCTCTTTGTGAATAAGGTGATGTGAGTTCTTATTTGGAACAACTTTTTATGCAAGAAAGGAAATAGTTGAGAGTATGTGAGTGTTTTTTATGTTGTATGGAGAAAGAAGAGTTTGAGTTGCATATAACATGTAAAGAGAAGTAACTGGGGGTGGAGTAGGAGGGAATTCTGTGGTGGAGGCAAGATATCACTATGATGAACTTGCCTAGTCTCACATTTCCCTAACATTAGGCTTAAAAATTTCCTCTTGTGTGTATGTCTGAAACAGAGCAATGCTTCTTATGGGAAAATGAAAAATCCCTTTGTGAAATTGGTCTCCCATGTTTGACAGTGCTTAGGCCAAGGCCATCTCTCAGAAAGTTTTAAAGCTGATAACAACTTGTTTTTCTAAGAACTCTTTTGTGGGATCTCTTTTCCAGATACTGCTATTTTTCCATTCCTTACTTGAACTCTTGAAAAGCAGTCATCTACTTGGTTTTATATCTGATAGTGTGAAATAAAAGATGTGATGCTTATTAAAAAGATGTGAGATATCATGGACTTTGTGGCAGGTGAATTTGGGGTAGGATAAAAATTTAGATGGATTAAAATGTTCCTCAAATTCCTGAAATTAGGCAACCATCACCTCAATCCAGTGATCAATCAGTATTATTAATGATGGACAATTTCCTGACATGGTGTAACACTGAGTACATCAAGTTATTGATAGTATAATCTTGTAAAAACATTTGGCTTGATGTAAGTCTTTACATCCAGTTTTCAGTTTACCAAAAATAAATGGGATAGAGAAGTAGCTAAGTACCACTCAAAGTTCAAGGAATCCTGCAAAACCAGTAGCTTAGTCTCTTCAAAAAATTCCTTCTGTTGTTGTTGTTGTTGTTTTTGGTGCTAGGAATGAAGCCCAGGGCCTTGTGCATGCTAAGCACATACTCTACCACTGAGCTATACCCCCAACCCAGAAAGTTTTTGTAATAGAGAAAATGAATTTTTCTAGATTAAAAGATAGTTATTTATAACAATTGGATCCAACATATGCTACTGGATTGAATTCTGGTTTGAACAAATAGATGATAAAGAATATTTGAGGTACCACTGAAATTTGAGTATGCATGTATATTAAATAATATTAAGTAATTGCTAATTGTATTATTAATTACAAGTATATTGCTATTATTTTGACATGGAAGGAAAATATTGTTAGAGAAGCATACCAAAAGTTTATGGTTAAAATACAATGTTATCTATAATGTAATTCATCTGACAATAAAGTCCTGAAATTATACCATACTGATTGTTGCCTACTCTATTTGTGATTAAAGGCAATAAAAATGGTCACAAATTTGATTATATTTTTTCAATATAGACAAGAAATTATGACTGAGCTTTGCTATAGCACATTCCTAAAATACACCAAATGAAGTAAGGGCAGAATATAAATTTGAGTTAGTTTTCAATAGACATTCTACCATTTTTATTTCTGTGCAGATATACTACAGAGTGAAAAATTGGACATTCTGTTTACTTAATAGTTTAAATAGGCCAGAGGTATGTTCAGCTATGCTAACACACAATAAAATTTAAAAGGCAGAATATTAAAACTCAAAGTCTATGAACAACTACTTAAAGAAGTATGCTAACTAAAAACAAGAAGACAAAACAAAGTTAAAAGTCAGTGCTACTAAAGTACAGAGGCCCATCAGATGAAAGCTTATAAGCTTCACTACAGACTGAATGGTATAAAGATTATAGTCTCTGGAATTTGAAGAAATTCTCCGTGTGTTCTCATGGCAAGTAGTTAACTTTTGGAAACTTAGGTTCCTTATCTATAAAATAATAAGGGTATTTGCCCCATAGAGTCATTGTGTTATGAATGAGATAAAGTGTATCAAATGTTTAGCTCAGTGCCTGGGATATACTCAGCATTCAATTAATGGGAGTCATTTTTTTCTTATCTCTAATTCAATGGCTACTAATCACTGGTCCATTAATAGGCTTTGGGGTCCATGGTCCCTATGAAATTGAATGTAAAATCTTGTGAACTGTCACTTTTTGTAGAAAAGGCCTTTAGCTTTTAATCAGATTTTCAAAGGTCTGCAACCACCTCAAACATTTAAGATTAGCCGCTAATAAAGCATTTTCATAATTAATCAATTTTAGTTATGTACTATGACTATTAATTATAGAGACTGACAGCCACAAATTATGTGTGTCTTCTCAAAATGTTGTATACCTCCCCTAACAACACTTGGTACTACTAAGTATTGGAAGCCAAGAGAAAGTAGAGAGATTGATGAAAGATAGGTCATAGAGAGACCTGTTTTGGGAGCAAACCCAGCAAGAGTGTACAAAAACGGCAGTGATATATATATATATATATATTTTCTGTCTAATCCTTGTTGGCTCCACAGAGGGTAGCCCTGATTAATGCCTTGTTATAACATTATAAAGGTCAGCTTATGTAATGAAGGTACCATGGCCTAACTGCATCATTAGAGAGACCACCTTTGGCCAAGAAAATGGCATAATACTTGTCTGGAATTCAAGCATTACCCAGAAGCCTTTGGATTCCTGGAAATGTTAGTAAATTTTTAAAGTCTCTTGGTAATAATTTTTAAGCACTGCAATTTTAATCTGGCCTTATTTCTGCAGCAATGCTGCTAAAATCTCCTACAGGCAAATCCCTGCAGAGTCTGCAAATTTGTCAGAAAGAAGACATGTCTATAATCAACTATTAATCCTATTGACCATGATTAACACTTCCATACTCCAGCCTATCAGTTCTGAATGCTATGTCATGATTCCACATGTCACTACACATCCCTTAGAGGATTATAGTCTCTTTCAAATCTCCTTTCAGAGGAGCTATAAGAATCTGACACACAGGTCACATCCATTCTAAAGATTTTGCATTTCTTGCCTCAGCTAAAACCTTTTCATCTATGATGTGATTCTACCTTATATTCACAATGTCCTGGTTTCATATATTTCTTGTGGACACAGGCATAGGAACTTGGTGGTCAAATGGTATGTCTTCAGAGAAATAAAATAAACATAAAAAACAGTCTAATTCTTATCACATACAGAGTGTGACTTTGGACATGTAACTCATACCTTTAACAAGTTCCCATCACTGTTATAAGTTCAGGAGACACATACCAAAGACACTCTTCTACCCTCAAGGAGCTTACAGTCAAGAGAAGAAACAGATATGTCAGCAGAGAATGTCAATAAAGTGTAATTGATGATAATTACAATAGGAGTGATTACAGGATACTTTGGAAATTGTCAGAGAAGGCATCGTAAAAGAGGGGGCACCTACACTAAATGTTACCTAGACACATATGTGTGTGGTGGAGTGTGGCAGACAAAGGGAATAGCATGTATAAAGACTCAGAGGCCGTGCAAACAAACTATAACCCAGACTAGGCACCTGAAAGCGCTACATCGCAGACTTAGCGTTGGCGCACCGCTTAATTGACAGCACACACATCATGGACCGTCCCCAGAAGTGCAGCGGCAAGGAAGCCAGCTACCAAAGCCTGGGAATTGAGGAGCTCATGGGGAAAGTTCAGGATAAGAAGCCGATAAAGATCTCGGTGATTGTAGCGGGAGGAGAGGGCCACGGGCAGAAGATAAGGTCCGAACCTGACCAGGGAGCAGCAGCAGAAGGTTGCTGCGCTGGTGCGGAAGCTCTCAGCCCCAGAACGACCAAGAGAACCAGAAGGGCGGCGGCGATGAGAAGCCCAAGATGCAGCAGTTTAAGGAGCCAGGCCACTTGGCCGCTGAGGGTTTGCAGTCCGGAGACGAGGAGCAGAGTGACTTCTGCAACAAGTTCAGCCAATTGCAACTGCAGGAACTGGGTCGCGTTTTCCTGCACACTCAATACCCAAACGTGTTCGCACAAAAGGAACTTGCAATACCTCTGAGTGTTACTGAAGGCAAAGCTGAGCTCAATAAACCTGAAAATCCCAATTTTCCAGAGAAGCCATTCTAAAACCTGCTTCAATACTTCAGACACTTTTCTACTAGATATTTTCAAGCTGTTGCTGTGTTTTTCTTACCTTTTCCACGTTTGTGAAATTAATTTTGAATTGGGGGTGTGTGGGGAGTGAGAAATGAAATAAACCTGATCATATGGAAATTTCTCATTACTGAAAAGAACATGACTTACTAATGGAAGAAATAAAAATGATAAAGAACCAATCTGTTTGTTCCATGTATGAATACAATATAAATAAAGCTAAACTTCTAACAATGAATAAAAAAGACTCAGAGGTAAAAGAGAGCACTATATATTTATGGAATACAAAACAGTTCCATGACTGGTCTGGAAAGGTTAAGAGAAGAATTATGAGATCTACAGTTAAAAATAGAAGTCAGATCATGAAGGTTCTTAGAAATCCTGCAACTTATTTAGGCTAGGAGACATAAGAACTATTCAAGAGTTGTAGATCATAGAATCATAATAGGAATTGAGTTTTATAAAGATATCACTGATTGCAATGTAGAAAATAGACTGATGTATGATGAGACTTAAGACAGGAGGCTAGTTCAAAGATTATTATAGGGGCTGGGGTTGTGGCTCAGCAGTAGAGCGCTCGCCTAGCATGTGCACGGCCCGGGTTCAATCTTCAGCACCACATACAAATAAACATATTGTGTACAACTAAAGCAAATAAATAAATGTTAATGAAAGATTATTATAATGACCTAGGCAAAAGATGATGATGCCCCAAACTAAACTCTCTGATATTGTAATGGTTGCTGTGGTACACCACCAATAACCCACCTTCAGTCACTCCCACAGTTGCCTAGAATTTGGGCTTCTTATGGCCTATAGCTGAATCCCTTAGCTAGAGGGAGCTGACTTTTACAATGCCATGCTCCCTCTGTGTAGGCAGCTAACATCCAACAACAGGGAATGTAGGCATTCAAAGACTATGGCCAACCCTCACCTCAACTCGAGACAACTCTGAAGGACCACCTCAGCTCATGAGCTCTCTTTGGAACTAGCTAAGACTTCTTTGCAACTGTATCACAGTTAAGCTGCTTCTTCTACCCAATTCTGTTTCAGTCTCTTACAGATTCTTTCCTGAGTATGCTCCCCAATAAACTTCCTGCATGAAAACCTGTCTCAGTTTGGTTCCAAAAGATCAGATCAAAGACAAAACCTCAGTAGTTTTCATCTGTAAAACAAGAGGGTGGATTGGATGCTTACTATAAACATTTCCTGTTTGCTCTACCATTCTATGAACTCTGGGATTCTTTGACAATTCTTGCAGATGTTTCAAAACAGCAGGAAACTGATATGACAGACGCTTAATTTTAGCAACCCCAGCAGGATTCACCACAGTAATTAGAAATGTTTCACAAACATACCACCCACAAATCTTGGACCCAGTTGGGGTTGACATTATCTACTTTTATAGATATAAAATTCTTTATGGCTTCCATGCCAAAGCTTGCTTCTTATAAAAAAAAAAATATATTGCTACTCCCTGTGGACCAGCATGAAACAGTGCTGTTATCTTTTGCTGATACCAGAACTGAAAGCAGTAAGTCCAGCACTTTTCTAAATGCATTGCAAAGCTAAATGTATGATTAATATATCAAGTTGGATATTGCTGCTATGATTCTCTCCTCCCCTTTGAAAGAAAAGTCCCTCAGCAAAATACAATTGAAATGCAGAATTCTTTTGTGAGCTTTTATGGCTATACCTCACTTTGGTGATACATTCCTAACCTAAATCATGTGATTCTGACGATTTCAGCACAGAATTTTCATACACACATTCCATGATTTATGAAGGGTGTTTTCCTTTAAAGAAAATTTTTAAGCATGCATTGCCAAACCGTGGTGCAATCTTAGAATCTGAGAGCTTTAAAGAACTTCCAGCATTTACACCTGGAATCTCCCAACTAGGGTCTCTGGGACCATGGATCAGCTTCAGGGCACCTGAGAAACCTTATAGTGTGTGTAAATTTTTGTGGAGTATTGCTACAGCTTTTCTTAGAGTCTGTACTCTAACATATAGGTGGTTCATAGCCCCTGAAAGGTTAAGAACCCATTGTCTACACCAGATTGCCTCATACTCAATGAAACTGAAGTTTCAAGAAATGAGGTTTAGATGACTTATTGAAGGTCAGCTAGTTTGTTAGTAGCTCAACCGGCATTAGAACTCTTGTTTTCTTCCTTTCAATCTAGTGAACTTTCTGCTACACTGGGCTTTGAAGGCATTTCAACCCAAAGCATCATTCCTAATACATTACAATTTCCTCCCTCATCACACCAACACTTTCCTACTGCCAAGAAAATGTTTCCTCAAAGGAAACGAAAGCCTTCTGCTAGGCTGAGTAACTTTTATAATACCTCCTATTTATCTAGCATTTTAGAGTTTTCAAAGTACTTTTGCACACATGATTACATTTGATTTGAGTCCCGAAACCATTTCAAGGCAAGAAGGTAGGAGTTAAAAGCATAGACTCTGGAACTGGTTTCCTGGCATGGAATCCTACATCTGCTACTATCAGCTGGGTCACCCTGAGGCTCTTTGTGCCTCAGTTGCATCATCTGTAATATAAGAATAATTATTATACCTATATCATGAACTCGTTGTAAAAACCAAGTGGGTTAATACATGAAAATCCCATAGAGAGGGGCCTCTCAGTACACATTTAATAAATATTAGCTATGATTATTATGCTTACTTTACATTTGCCAATGAGGGGATTGAGAAAAACAATATTATGAGACTTTTTCAAGTGTTCCCTATGAAGTGTGGACATTTACCCATTTTATTGCTTTGCAACTTTCCATCTGTATTTTTTAAAGGCTGCCTATCCTTGTTCCCAATCAGTAGAGGCCCTGGTTAAACTGACAAAAAGGGTAGCATTATGAATTGTGAGGATTTTTCTTTTTAACTTTAATTTTACTCCTTGTAAAACCATCCTTTTTTTCCAGTGTCATAGAAACCTCTGATGTCTATTAGTTGCCTTCAGTAACTCTGTGCTTTCTTATAATAGAACATTTCAAATGAAGCTATTTTTGTAAAATAGTAGTCCAGTCCTCACTCTCCTTTAAGCTAAAAGCAGTATAGCCCAAAGTGTTTATCATAAATCTGTGAGAGAAGCTACACTTATACTACTGATAACCAGAACAGAACACTGAAGCTGGCGCCAGATCCTGGGCAGAAGATTGCACTAAGACACAATGGTTAGGCTTAATGCCTACAAACAGCCATCTAAATCATCATCTAGGTTAACCTCCTGTACTACCCACACAGTCAGCTGCAACCCATAATCAAAGAGCAGCCCTGCCTCAAGGTGGAAGGGCAATATATTGCAAAGGAAAAATCACCACCTAGATTAAATCTCTAGGACCTAAATACTTGTGCCAGATCTACTGCAATTTAGCTGCATGTCCTCAGGCAATTTACTTTTCTCCAGAACAATTTTATCTTCTGTTGGGGACTTAAGAACACATAGGCCAAATAGGAACTCTCTGGTTGCTTCCCACTTCCTATTACAGACCTGGCCTAACCCCCGGAGGCATTCCCCTGACAGGTCGTGGGAACCGAAACTACCCTAAAGATAGGGTAGTTACTCTGCCAATAGGACTTGCCCATGTTCTTTACCTGTCTCTATAATCTCTTTGCTGATTGGCTCATGTCCCATATAAACGTGGTCCACATTCCTCAATAAACTTGAGTTCCAGCGCTGACCTGACTGGGCTCCCTGGTATTGTCCTGTGTCTTCTGAAGGCAGAGGAGGGGATACCAGTGACCTCTTACCTTCCCATTTTTGCCTTATTGCTGAGGCAGGCTCTCCCAGCCTCTCTGCTGGACAGAGAAGGTTCGATTCCCAGGTTTAGGGAGAGCTACAAACTTCAGCCCCTACCTTAATTTCCCTACAATCTTCTACAAATGAAAGGGATTGGAGAAAATGGTATCTGTGGTTTTGGGGAGGGGCCAATTATCATATGTTACCAGCTCTACTCCAGTAACTTAGCATCTAGTTTGCTGTATTCTTGATTGCATTCACTGCGAGATTCTAATATCTTGGTAATTATGCCTATATCTTGTTTCTATATAAACAAGAAGACTTTACCTAGAAATCCAATTCTCACAGTGATTTAATATATGGCCTCCTAGTCCACAGTCTCCATACGTGCATCCTAAATTTTTACACTGACTACCCTAAATGCTGCTCCTCTAACTTCCTCAAACCAAGTACTATCTCCCCCAACCTTCACTGACTACCTGCCATATACCAGTCTGGGTAGACATTATAGGACCTGGATTTTTCATGTGTGTTTGTTGGTGTGTTGACTGGTTGATTTGTTAATTGGTTTGGAGCCAATTGTGCTTGTATACCATGAATCTCTCCATCTTCCACCCTAGAAGGATGATGTCCCATATTTAGACCTCTCTCAGACACATGTTAATAACTGTCTGCCTCAAAGATTGGTCCTTCAACTTCGTTGTCTATCTGGATTCATCTTCCCTAGTTTTCCCATCACAACATTGCCCAGATTCCCATCACTACATGGTCTTTGACTTTTCTAATCCCCGCTAAAAGGCCAAGCTCTTGCTTTTAGGGTAATTTTCTTGATGTACAAAGATATACAATCTGAGACTGGGCCCTATATGGGCAAGAGGGACTAGTCTCACCATCCCCTTACTGGAAGGATCAAAAACAAGGTTAGTGAATACAGTGCTATTTTGAACCCCAAAACAGTAATGTTGGCCAGGCACGGTGGTGCATACCTATAATTCCAGCAGCTCAGGAGGCTAAGGCAGGAGGACTGCAAGTTCAAAGCCAGCCTCAGCAACTTAGCTAGGCAATAAGCAACTTAGTGAGAACCTCTCTCAAAATAAAAAATAAAAAGAGCTGGAGATGTGGCTCAGTGGTAAAGCACCCCAGGGTTCATTCCCTGGTGCAACAAGTAAACAAACAGTGATGTTGTGGATATGTACCAGAGTGGAGTGCTCCCTACATATGTTGATTCACTGAGGACCATGCCATTCATGTTGCTAAATATTATAAATATCAGCTTTCCATGGGGCCTTTCTTTCATTTCCTTGTCATCTCAGATTCCACAGTCCCTTCTGCCCCCACCTCATCAATGTGAAATAGAAACTGGGCATGAGTTCCATATTTTTACTCATTTTTGTTCTCCATAAACAATTTGAGGGCTCCATGAGCTCTTTGGATTTATTTCTCCACCATGCTCTTTTAAGATTCAAATATATTATTTTTTAAGATTCTAGGTGTGGTAAGCAGAATCCTACAGATAGTCCTTTCCTTTCAACTCAAGATTCCTTGACTATTCTATCACATACTAATCTAGGTTCTACTGTGAAGGGGCTGTGCATATGTAATTAGACTTACAAACCTTCACATAAAGCATTATCCTGTATTATCCAGGCAGGCCAGTATAATTACATGAGCTCTTAAAACAGGGAATTTTTCCTAGTTGAAGTCAGAAGAGGTAGGAGGGATGAGGCAATAAAGGAGGTCAGCTCCTATGTTCTTGGATAGGAAGAATTAATATTGTCAAAATGGTCACACTACCAAAAGCACTATACAGATTCAATGCAATCCCCATCAAAATTCCAATGACATTCTTTGTATAAATAGAAAAACAGTCATGAAATTCATCTGGAAAAATAAGAGGCCCAGAATAGTCAAAGCAATCCTTAGCAAGAAAGGCAAAGCAGCAGGCAACATAATATCAGACCTTAAATTATACTATAGGGTTATGGTAACAAACAGCATTGTATTGGCACCAAAACAGGCAAGAAGACCAATGGAATAGAAGACACAGAGAAAAGAAACACAAAAATACAGTTACCTCATACTACACAAAGTTGCCTTAAACATACATTGGAGAAAAGATACCCTCTTCAACAGATGGTGCTGTGAAACCTGGAAATCCATATGTAGTAGAATGAAATTTAACCCCTATCTCTCACACTAAACAAAACTCAAAGTAGATCAAAGACCTAAAAATTAGATCAGAAACCCTGCACATACCAGAACAAAATGTAGGCCCAACACTCCAGCATATCTGCCAGGAACTGACTTCCTTAACAAGACTCCTAAAGTGCAAAAAGTAAAATCAAGAATCAATAAATGGGATGACATCAAATTAAAAAGCTTCTTCATAGCAAAGGAAGCAATGAAGAATGTGAAGAGAGCCCACAGATTGAAAAAAAATTCATTACCTCCTGCACCTCAGATAGAGCATTAATCTCCAGGATATATAAATAACTTAAAAAACTTAGCACCAAAAAATAATAACCTAATCAATAAATGGGCAAAGGAACTGAACAGACACTTCTCAAATGAAGAATTACAAATGATCAACAAATATATGAAGAAATGTTCAACATTTCGAGCAATTAGAGAAATGCAAATTAAAACTACAGTGAGATTTCATCTCAAAAAAGTAGGAATGGAATGACCATTTGACCCAGATATCTTACTCCTCGGTATGTGTGTTTGTGTATGTGTGTGTGTGTGTGTGTGTGTGTGTGTGTGTGTGTGTGTGTGTGTCTCCAAAGGATTTAAAGTCAGCATACTATAGTGATGTAGTCACACCAATGTTTATAGTAGCTTATTCACAATAGCTAAACTGTGGAACCAGACTAGGTACACTTCAACACATGAATGGATAAAAAAATTGGATATATACATGATGGATTATTACTCAGCCATAAAGAATGACTTTATGACATTTGCCAGTAAATGGATGGATCTGGAGACTATTATGCTAAGTAAAATAAGCCAGTCCCCCAAAAAACAAAAGTCACATGTTTTCTCTGATATGTAGAGGCTAATTCACAATAAAGTGGGAGAGGGAAAGAAGAGAAATTCAATAGATTTGACAAAGGGGAATGGAGGGAAGGATGGGAGGATAGAAAAGGGAAAAACAGTGGAATGAATCTGACATAAGTTCCCTATGTACTTATATGAATACACCATAGTGAATCCCACCATTATGTACATCCATAAGTTTGAATAGGATCCTAATTAGAATAAGATACATTCCATGCTTGTATAATTATATAAAAATGAATTCTACTGTCTTGTGTAACTAAAAAGAACCAATTAAAAAGATTAAAAAGGGAAGCCAGGGAGATTTAAAGAATTAGAAGTTCTCAACTGGCAATTATTGGCTTTGTAGGGGGGCACAAGTCAGGTAATGTGAGCAACCTTTAGTCAGGTAATATGGGCAACTGAGAACAATCCCCATCCCTACATAAAGCAAGGAAACAGGGAGCTCCTTCATACAACTTCACAGATTTACATTCATTAAACAATCTAAATGAAACTAATAGATTCTCCCTGATAGTCTTCCAAGAGGAATGCAGCCTGGTCCATCACTGTGATTTTAGTTTATAAGACCCTAAGCAGTGGAACTATATAATCATGCTATATCAAACTTCTGATGTAACAGAACCATGAGATAAATTTGTGTCATTCTAATTTACTAAATTTGTGATCATTTCTCAGTAGTACAGCACTCAACTAGCATGCACAAAGCCCTGGATTCCACCCCAGTGCCTAAATAAACAAATAAATATCTGATGCTCAGCATTATTTTATCTTTATCATTATTGATCAATAAATGCTTTAAGCTTCTAGTAGACTTCTCTATTAAGATTATGTCTTTATTGCTCCTGCTTTTTGTTTGGGATCCTGCCTCTGTACTCAAATCTTCATTTAATACCCACTCTTCCATACCAGAATCAGCACCATCCAGGCAAAAATACATGCCTCTTTTCTCTGCCCACTCAGAGTGCCACTTCAAGGCATGTTCTACAGAAAATTCATGTTGCAAAACTTCTATATGTTCTTACTTTCAAGATTATAATTTATTTGAAGATCACCGAATCTTATGCCAAATTTAATGCTCCATACTACTATCCCTTTCCTATCTATGTTGCTTTTCCTATCCCCTCTTCTTCAATGGCTTTGCCATTGTATCTCTTGCTGTATTTTCACTGAATTCCACACTCTGATACAGGTCATAGAATTAAAATTCCTCAGAGAAGAGTAGTATTAGAAATGTGGTCAAGCCATGCTCATCATATCTTTTTGTAAAATATTGGAACAGGACATTTACAACCACAGGCAAATCCACTGTCATTCCCATCTCACTAGAAAGTTAATTTGCCTAAAATTTTCTGTTGCTTTTTTAGTGGGTAGTCTTCTTTGTGAGATCCTTGGGAGGAAATTGAGACAAGAAACCTAGGAGCAGCCCATTTTCATGTTGTCACATTTGGGTTCAATTTTCATCTCCTTTTCGTTCATATTTTCTTGGTATAGAGTATAATTTCCTCAAATATGCAAACCTGCCTAGGGAGGGATTGAATTGGTATGAACTCTAGGTTGATTGGACACATGCCGGTTAATTAGCATTTCAAACAAGTATCAAAGAAGTTGAGGAAGATTTCTTCTTCTTTTGCATTTACTAGTGTAAATCAGAGGACTTAGGAGACTATATGAACCTAATTTTTCCTACCAAGTTAAAAAGGGATGAGAATGAATTTGATTGGATCTTAGAGGTACATTTTTCATTGTAAACTGAAATTTTTCCAGTACAGGAGCTATGATTTTCTACAAAAAAAAAAAAAAAAAAAAAAAAAAAAAAATCAGTATTGGAGATCTAAAATATTTCCTTTTCTGTTGTAGATATATATCAATACATCCTTGTCTCATAGACATAAAACAGCCTTAGAAGCCTCTATATAGACAAAGTGGCCTAGTTACATGACCTCAGATAAGAGGATACTGGTAAGGGCAACCTTTTCATTATGTTGGGATAAAGTGTTAAATAGAAGAGAAAGGCAGAAAGCTTGGAAGACTTGATGACAGCTTCCTCTTCTCCCCAGGCTTTTAAATAGCCTTCGAAAATTCAGTCTGATCCTTTCTCAGGTACCTAACACAGTTGCAGCCTCTGCATTAAAAATAATCTTGGCTTTGCTGAGACTCCTTGGACTTTTTAGTGTTCTGGTTCTCAAGGTACCTCTCAGCCTCACTAATCCCTGTTTCTTCTATTGACCATAAACCATGGGACATACCTGACCCTCTAGTACTACAGGATCTGGATGTTCACTCAAATCAGAGTCCATATCTCTGGTACACTGTATTCAGGCAACAACAACAACAACAACAACAAAAAGACTTATGCCTGAGTCCCTCAATGTCATTGTCCATGGCATATCATTTTATTCATTTGTAGGAGTTATAAATCAAAATGAGTTAATATACCAGTTATGGCTTTACATATAAGTAATAAAAATGTGTATCATATACTTAGGCCCTTCACTTATTCACGTCTGAATGCAACTAAACAACTGCAATTATACACTCAAATAGCATCACTGTTCACTAGTGGCATCTCTCTCAAGTTTAAGTTTAGCACCTGATAACAATACACTCAGTTTTGCAAGTATTTAAACTTGTAACTCCCAGCCTGTTAACGTGGCCCTGAAAAATCAGAGGTGTCTTTTTTTTTTTTTATTTACTTTAGTTGTACACAATGTGTTTACTTGTACGTGGTGCTGAGGATCGAACCCGGGCCGCGCACGTGCTAGGCGAGCGCTCTACCGCTGAGCCACAATCCCAGCCCTCAGAGGTGTCTTTATTGGAGGTTTTATACTAGACTTTGCTAATGTCTCAAGACCCAAGAAAATATAGGAAAAAGGAAAAAGAGATAAGAATGGAATCTGGGTCCCCTCTAGCTTTTCATTTTAGAATGCTGCTTGAAAATCACAAGTCTAATGTCTACTTGCAAATAAGCACCTCCCCTGTCTTAAAAAATCTGAAAACTCTTCCCATTTGATTGACTACAAAACTCAGCCTCTGTCCCAGTTATGGAGATGGGAAGGGGAGAGAATTCAAAAGTAGATCAGTATGAGGATCAGAACTTTCTTAAGGATGGTGTCAAGACCTGGGACATCAATAGCCCAAAGGCTATAGGAATAGAAAAAAGAAAAATTGAATACAAATATGAGCCATGCCATTGATTTGTAATGTGGCCTCTGGCAGGTCAGTGATATTTTCACTGTGCCCCGAGTTTTCCAGCTCATATCTGCCACTGCTTATTATTATTGCTGTCTGCTTATTCTAAGCAGCCTCTCGTGCTTGAATCACATCTCTTCCAAAATGTCTTATTTGAGAAGCTTTCACCTTGGTCATTGGTGATGCCTGAAATAATATCACAGCAGAATAGCTGCAGACCAAAGTGTATCACCGACTGCTTCCTACAACTGGGCCTCACACTGCTCCATGGCTTGGTGGATATATATTAAAGAATGACAGTGACTCTGGCAGCCCTGTTTAAGAGACTATTCCCTCACATTTCTGTCTTATTAGTCCAAGAAAATAAGGTTTCCCAATGTTTCATACAATCTACAATGGGAAAAGTGCTAAGGATTAAAAACTCAAAGGAAAGACAATTGTAAGAAAAAATTTTGAAGTAAAAAGTAATACTCAAAGATTTGCTCATCAATTTGGCTATTTTCAAGATACCAAACCTACTCAATAATCAGAAAAAAAAACCCCAGAAAATGAATTGCTTTGTGCTAGTAAAAAAAAAAAAAAAAAAAAAAAAAAAAAAAAAAAAAAAAAAAAAAAAAAATCATACCAATGCTATTTAACGAAAAAACTTAAGTAGATCCCCATTTTCCCTCTCCTCCTTGACTCCAGGCCATGTATAGAAATGACTCTAAAGCAAAATTCTTTCAAATCTACCCAGTGCCCACTCCTAGTCTCTTCAGTATTCAAAGATCTTCTGAACTGTGGCTATGCCCTACATGTTTTTAAGTTTATTCCCCCCATTCCTCCTAAATAATTGTTTTTCTAATTATGTAAGTCACCTAAAACACTTGTTAAAAATACAGATGCCCAAATTTATCCTCTAGAGATTCTGATTTTGAATATTTAACAATTACCCTTGCATTGCTTTGATCAAACAAGTTGGTAATATTTACCCTAAGGGCTTCTACATCCTTGCCACTCAAGTTACAGTGTAACATTGGCATTCCCTAGGAACTTGTTAGAATGAGTTTTTTGTTTGGTTGATTTTGGTAGTACTGCTAGGCAAATGTTTTACCACTGAGCTATATCTCCAGCCCCTAAGAACTTGTTAGAAATAAAGATTCTAAGGCCTTGCCCAGGCTTAAAATCTGTCATTTAACAAGATCCCTAGGTGATAATTATGGTCAGTAAAGTTCAAGAAGCATTATTTTAAATGATTGTGTCATCTGGCAATTAAATAGTCCCTATTAATACTTTATTGGTATGAGTTTAATAGAAAATACCTCCAATTCACTTATCCATTCAATTAACACTTGGGGATCTACTAACTGTCTAAGCACTGTCCTAGGTATCAGGATTTACATTTTATAGAGGTCATAAAGTAGAGGAATCCATCTTTAATGACAGAATATCAGACCCTAATACAGGCTCATGAGGATATTTTGAGATTAAGGTGGAAGGCAATTGTGAATAAATCATACCATTAACTGACCACCTACTCTATCCGTGCATAAGTTTAGTTGGGACTATGTAATCCAATATCTGATCACAGTAAATTCTGTACCTCCCATCTCAACCTTCTCACTGCTCCACTCCTCTTAATAGGTTAGAGGAGGATGGTTTAAAGCACAAGTAGGTATAAAGAATAGAAAGAGCCTTATATCTGCTCAAGCATATTCCTTTGGAGCAAAAATTTAACCCTGAGTAAAAGACTGAAGTTTTAGCATTTGTACAATAAGCAAAAGAGGCAAGAGAAAGCATGGAACCCTCCCAGCAGAGTTAGGGTGTTTGCCCTACAGAGATAGGAGCCAGGGTTGTGGCCAGGCAGCAATGGAGTCATTGGCTTTGCTCCAGATGGCTACAATTCAGACCTTGGATACTCAAGAGACCTGTACAACTTGCAATTGCAGAAAAAGTAATCTGACTTTTTTATTAAACTTCACAGCAGACTTTGGTTCCATCAAAAATTCATCTCACTGACTTTTCACTTGGGTAGTGGGGTGGGGGTATGAGAATAAAAATGCAAAAGAGCTACTGATGAAATTATCCTCTTCTAAAGACAATGGGAAACAAAGTGCTTAATCTGAACACACTGCTGGATAATCACAGTCAAACATTGGACTTCTGCTTTGTGATTTCAGGCTTAACAGGAAAAACAAACACCTGATTTAAACTGAACTTAAATATTTGCAACCAATTTGATATCTTTTAGCTGAGATAACTAAGTGATCCTCTGAGGTTCCATGAATAAAATTATGAGAAAGGGGGTCCATTAAAATTACTGCAGTATACTAAGATATCTAAACCAATGAAAAATGTTAGGCATGAGGACAAAATTTCAACTTATTTTAAGCTTTTCAGAAACAACTTTAGAAAAACTCCCTATTTATTTCACCCTTTTACATACAGATGGAATTTTAGACAATGATTTTTTACAAAGTTTTAATTTACCATAGACAAAATCAATTGTTTGATTGTTTAAAGATATATTTCTTTATTTTTCATTTCACATTCTTGTGAACACATTTGGAATAAAAAACTAAAAACCTAATGGCTGGGCTGGGGTTGAGGCTCAGTGGTAGAGCATTTGCCTAGCACATGTGAGGCACTGGGTTCAATCCTTAGTGCCACATAAAAAATAAATAAAGTTATTGTGTCCATCTACAACTAAAAATAAAGAAACCCTAATGGCTACCAAATTAGTCTATGCTGTTCCACCTTTCATTGCCATTATATCTGCTCTTTAGGAAACTTATTATACTGCAATGTTTAAGAAATAAAAATTGTTCCTCTGTTGTTTGCCATCACTTTGTAGGTTTGGGTTTATATTGTTAACAGTCCAGAAACTTTCCCATTCTTCCAGGATGTGAGGCCTACAAATCAGGTATGCTATCATCAATTGGACAGGGTGTCTAGGTTATGGTCTCATGTTCCAAACAGAAAGGATTCTCTCAGGATCTGCTCCAGCTTGAAGAATGGCCAAGGTGGCAAATTAGGACAGTATAGTTGCTTGCCAGCTTCTAGTTCTGGCTTGGCCACTCCTTGGGAAGCCAGCTGTTTTTTTGTACTACACCTTAGAAAGCATAAAAGGCTATCTGACCCAGACAGATTTGTTCTATATCTCAAAGATTTCTTATTTTTGTGGCAATATCTCTGCCTCTGCTATCCCCATTGTTCCCTTGACATTGACTTTTGTTCCCTCTCTGACTTCTGTATTCTATTTTTCCTCATTGAAAATCACAGACTCAGATTAAACCTGTACTTCATTTATAACCACTTCCTTTGCTTTCCAAATCATAGCTTCAAGCTCTTTAGCATTGATTATTCACTCCCCACAATTCAGAGGATCAGTTCCTATCATAAGATAACAACTAAGGGGAATATCACAGTAAATATATATATACATGTTTATATGTATAATACAGATATTTATGTTTTCATATACAAATAAAATTCTATTAAAATGGGTCCTGGTATGGTAGCACACAACTATAATACTAGTGACTAGGGAGGCTGAGGCAGGAAGATCTCAAGTTCAAAGCCAGCCTCAGCAACTTAGTGAGACCATAAGAAACTTTCCAAGACCCTGTCTCAAAAAGGGAGAGGGAGGGGGTAGGAAAGATAGTAGAATGAGATAAACATCATTAACCTAAGTACACATATGAAGACACAAATGGTATGACTCTACTTTGTGTACAATCAGAGAAATGAAAACCTGTGCTCTATGTGTGTACTATTAATTGAAATGCATTCTGCTGTCAGGTATAACAAATTAGAATAAGTAAATAAAGTTTTTTAAAAAGGCTTGGGATGTGGCTCAGTGGTTAAGCACACCTGAGTTCAATCCCGAATACCAAAAAAAAAAAAAAAAAAGAAAGAAAGAAAGAAAGAAAATTCTATTAAAACAGCTATCCCACTCCTTGGCCTATTCCCAAAGGACTTAAAAACAGCTTACTACAGGGACACAGCCACATCAATGTTTAGAGCAGCACAATTCACAATAGCTAGATTGTGGAACCAACCCCTATGTCCATCAGCAGATGAATGGAAGAAAGGAGTTGGAGAAAGAAGAGAAAACCTTAGTATATATACACAATGGAAGACTACTCAGCACTAAAAGAGAATAAAATCATGGCATTTGCAGGTAAATGGATAGAGTTGGAGAAAATAATGCTAAGTGAAGTTAGCCAATCCCCAAAAAAAAACAAAGGTCCAATTATCTCTTTGATAGGAAGATACTAACTTATAAAGGCAAGACAGAGGGAATTAAAGGAATGTAAGAGCTTTAAATAGAACAAAGAGGGGGGGAGGGAGGGGAAAAAAGGGGATAGGAATAATGGCAGACTGAGTTATCCATGATTACCCTAAATACATGTATGAAGACACAATTGTTGTAAAAATACTTTATATTAAACCAGCAACTCAAAAAATTATGCTTTTTATATGTAATGTGAAATGAAATGTACTCTGCAAATGTGTATAACAAATTAGGAAGTAAATAAATAATCTAAAATAAAAAATAAAAATAAAAATAAAATAAAAATATTTAGACAAGAAAAAACATTATAAGTAATTTCTAATTGTGACATAAGAAAATGTGTACACAACCTATGATAAGATTTTAATATTGGTAAAATGAGGTATCCCTTGATGATGACGCAGCAGTCACTAGTCTGGTTTAATTCTAATTGTTCACCTCTTGCTTGAGTAAACAATGACTCTGTAGTCTCTGCAACTTGCCCCAAATATATTTTGAGAGAGAGAGAGAGAGAGAGAGAGAGAAGTGGCATATATAAACACCTATGGTTCAAGCATTTTAAAGCATTGGAACAGCTCTTTCAAATAGCTTTCATTCAATCATTAATATCCCCAATAGCAGGTGAGACCTATAATTGCCAGTTTACAAGACTTTTTTTTTAAGTCCTATTTTCTTTTCCAGGTTTCTAGCCTCTAAATTTTGTTTTCTTGTTAGCAGGAAGAAAGTAGTGGGGAAGAAAATTACAGTCATAACCTGCATGTGTTCACAGCAGGCTCTCAGTGACTTTTAGTTGACAGTAGCACACAGTTGGTTTCCTTAGAAACTTCTGTAACAGACGCCAAGTTTCTTTCAAACCCATTTAAATTTTTAAGGGGGCATGTCCATTGTCCTCTGTACAATTTTAAAAAATACTTAGAGGGTAATGTGGCTTTTAAATAGCTGGTTAACTATAAGTGATTTTTCTATAGTTACACTTAGAAATTTTTTAAACAAAAAATGTACTTTAGAAGATGTGTTTATATGTATATATAGGTATACACAAAATATGCACACATGGAAAAAATCATAACCTAAACTTTTATTCCTAATTCATTGAATAGACTCAAGTTGAAAATCATATTATGGGTGAAAAAGAAATAATATAGCATACTTATTCCCATGTGGTCACAAATAGGGCTGGGATAAAGCCACTCCTAACAGATATCCAGAGTCTTGATCTCTACACAAGATCTAAATCTATTAATCAATTTCTCCTTAAACAACAATCTTTTTCTTAAAATTTATCTCCTCTATGATTTCTGTGCTATCATATAATCTTCATTATAATATTTGTAGGACCATAACATTTACATATACTTTATAGGTTATGCTTTCTCTTTTCACCCAAATTAAGGCTGAATTTTAGACCCACTACTTTTTTAGTCTATGCTTTCTATATTTTCAGTCTATGCTTTCCATGTTTCAGTGACAGTACCTAATGCTATAGCTTTAACCACGACCTTATTGCAAATAATTAATAACCTAACTTATGCATCTAGAACTGACATTTCTTCCAGAGTTTTAATCATACATACCCAGGCAAAGAGAGCAACCAGCAAATTCTTCTACAATCTCCAATTCAGTGTAGCCAAAATCAAATTTCTATCTTTTCCCATAAGTGAGTACCTTTCCCAGCCTTCCCACTTGTCTATCAGAAGCACTATCAATTCTCCCAGACTTAAAACTTTGGTGTGTTTTTATCATTCTCTTTGTCTTCCACAAGTTTTAAATCATAAAATGTTCAGAAAATATTCATTCTTTCAACATTTGTTGAGTACCTAATATTTACAAACAATTGATGAAGACATTTTAAAAACAATTTGCTTCTAATTTCTTTCTTTATGCAAACAATGTGAAAAATCTTCATTTACAAATAATACATTGGGCTAGGAGTCCCTCAAATCTTTCTACTACCCATACATAGAAATGAGAATTTTTTTTAAAGTCAAACCTTCAAATGCTCAGCTGAACTCTTATGATATAAAGGACATCACCAGCAGCCTGCAGGCGGAGCTCCCAGTTTGGCCTGCTGGCTTAAGTTCCCAGTTCGGCCTACCCGCATGAGATCCCAGTTCGGCCTGCCAGCCCTGTGACCTGTGGACAGAGCTCCCAGTTCATACTGCCACCGTGAGTTCCCAGTTCGGCTTGCTGGCTTACATTCCCAGTTCGGCCTGAGTGTGGGAGCTCCCAGTTCAGACTACCAGCTTGAGTTCCTGGTTCGACCTGCCAGCGGGAGCTCCCACTTTGGCCTGCCAGCTTGCCTTCCCAATTCAGCCAGCTGTCCCAGTTAGGCCTGCCTGCAGGATTTCCAGCTCTGCCCGACCACCTTGGAGAGGCCATTCCCACTGAGAACAGCAAGGGAACAAGCCCTACCCACCAGCATCCGTTCTAGCTCGGCCAACCTGCTAAGGAGCCACAGCGACAAAACTGTAAATATAAAAATAGAAACTAACTGATATATGGATATATATTGGGTACATTGAAAGTTCTAATATTGATATTTCCCTAAAAAGTGAGGTTTGGGGTAACCTGTAGGGACCTTATAAGACAAAAGGGCAGAAGGTGTAATACCCCAGGCTCACCTTGCAAGAGAGGGAAATACATAGTAATCATGAAAAAACAAGGGAGGAAAATGCCCCAAACAAACCAAGATACTACAACAACAGAAGCCATAGAAAGCACAGTAGGTGAAATGTCAGAGAAAGAGTTCCAGATATACATAATTAAAATGATAAGAGATTTGAAAAACGACCTAAATGAACAGATACAGGCAAAAATTGATCTCTCCAACAAAGAGATAAGAGATCAAATAAAGGCAACCATCGATCACACCAACAAAGAGATAAGAGAACAAATCCAGGTAGCAAAAGATTATTTCAAGAAAGAGATAGATAGCTTGAGAAAAATCCAAACAGAAATCCTTGAAATGAAAGAAACAGTAAGCCACTTAAAAAATTCAATAGAAAGCATCACCAACAGATTGGACCACTTGGAAGATAGGACCTCAGACATAAAGGACAAAATATATAATCTTGAAAATAAAGTTGACCTCACAGTGAAGATGGTAAAAAACCATGAACAGAATATCCAAGAATTATGGGATATCATCAAAAGACCAAATTTAAGATTTAATGGAATAGAGAAAGGTGCAGAGATTCAAACCAAAGGAATGCACAATCTCTTCAATAACATAATGTCAGAAAATTTCCCAAGAGGAAGAATGAATTTGAAAATCAAATACAAGAGGCCTACAGGACACCAAATGTACAAAATTACAACAGACCCACACCAAGGCACATTATAATGACAATGCCTAGCATACAAAATAAAGATAGAATTTTAAAAGCTGCAAGAGAAAAGTCAGATTACCTACAAGGGAAAACCAATTCGCATCTCAGCAGATTTTTCAACCCAGACCATCAAAGCCAGGAGAGCCTGGAACAACATATACCAGGCTCTAAAGGATAAGCAATGCCAACCAAGAATTTTATATCCAGCAAAATTAGTTTTTAGATTTGAGGATAAAATAAAAACCTTCCATGATAAACAAAAGATAAAAGAATTTACAACAAGAAAGCCTGCTTTACAGAACATTCTTGGTAAAATATTCCAAAAGGAGGAAATGAAAAATAATAATAAAAATCTGCAAAGGGAAGAACTACAATAAAGGGAAAAACTAACCAAAGGAGAAACCAAGCCAAGCTAAATACCAAAAATAACAAAAAATAAATAAATAAAATGACTGGTAATACAAATTATGTTTCAATAATAACCCTGAATGTTAATGGCCTAAACTCACCAATTAAAAGACATAGGCTAATAGATTGGATTAAAAAACATACCCAACAATATGTTGCCTTCAAGAGACACATCTCATAGGAAAAGACACCCACAGACTCAAGGTAAAAGGATGGGATAAAATATATCACTCACATGGTCTACGTAAACAAGCAGGGGTCTCTATCCTCATATTAAATAAAGTAGACTTCAAATCCAAAGTTAATCAAAAGAGATAAAGATGGACATTTCATACTGCTTAAAGGAATCATAGATCAACAAGATATAACTGTTATAAATATATATGCCCCAAATAATGGAGCATCTACATTCATCAATCAAACTCTTCTCAAGTTCAAGAATCAAATATACCACAACACAGTAATTCTAGGTGATTTTAACACACCTCTTTCACCACTGGATAAATCTTCCAAACAAAAGTTAAACAAAGAAACTATAGAACTCAATAATACAATTAATAATTTAGACTTAACTGACATATATAGAGTATATCACCCATCAATGAGCCAATACACTTTCTTCTCAGCAGCACATGGATTCTTCTCAAAAATAGACCATATATTATGCCATAAAGCAACTCTAAGCAAATATAAAAAAGTAGGGATACTACCCTGCATTCTATCAGATCATAATGGAATTAAATTAGAAATCAATGGTAAAAAAAGAAATAAAAGCTACACTAACACCTGGAGACTAAATAATATGCTATTGAATGATAAATGGGTTGCGGAAGACATCAAGAAAGAGACTAAGAAATTCTTAGAGGCAAATGAGAACAATGATACAACATACTGAAATCTCTGGGACACCCTAAAGGCAGTACTAATAGGAAAGTTCATTGCATGGAGCTCATTCCTTCAAAAAAGAAAAAGTCAACAAATAAATGAACTAACATTACATCTCAAAGCCCTAGAAAAAGAAGAACAAATCAACCCCAAAAGAAGTAGAAGACAGAAAATAATTAAAATCAGAGCTGAAATTAATGAAATTAAAAAAAAAACAATTGAAAAAAATGACAGAACAAAAAGTTTGTTCTTTGAAAAAATAAATAAAATTGATAAACCATTAGCTATACTAACACAAAAAAGAAGAGAAAAAAATTACCAATATCTACGATGAAAAAGGAAATATCATGATGGACACTATAGAAATACAGAAGATAATTAGAAATTATTTTGAAAATTTATACTCAAATAAAATAAAAAATAACGAAGGCATTGACAAATTTCTAAAGACATATGATATGCCCAAACTAAATCAGGATGATGTACACAATTTAAATCGATCAATTTCAAGCAAAGAAATAGAGGATGCCATTAAAAACCCAGCAACCAAGAAAATCCCAGGACTGGATGGATACACAGCCGAGTTCTACAAGACCTTTAAAGAAGAACTAACACCAACACTTCTCAAACTATTTCATGAAATAGAAAAAGAGGGAATGCTTCCAGACTAATTCTGTGAGGCCAATATCACCCTGATTCCAAAACCAGACAGAGACAAATCAAAGAAAGAAAACTTCAGACCAATATCTCTAATGAATATAGATGCAAAAATTCTTAATAAAATTCTGGCAAATTGAATACAAAAACACATCAAAAAGATAGTACACCACGATCAAGTGGCCTTCATTCCAGGGATGTAAGGTTGGTTCAATATAAGGAAATCAATAAATGTAATACATCACATCAACAGGCTCAAAGATAAAAATCATATGATCATCTCAATAGATGCAGAGAAAACATTTTAAAAAATACAACATCCCTTCATGTTCAAAATGCTAGAAAAAATAGGGATTACAGGAACATACTTTAACATTGTAAAGGCCATCTATGCTAAGCCCCAGGCCAACATCATCCTAAATGGAGAGAAATTGAAAGCATTCCCTCTAAAAACTGGAACAAGACAGGGATGCCCTCTTTCACCATTCCTATTTAACATAATTCTTGAAGCCCTAGACAGAACAATTAGACAGATGAAAGAAAGTAAAGGGATATGGATAGGAAAAGAAGAACTCAAATTATCACTATTTGTAGATGATATGATTCTATACATAGAAGATCCAAAAAATTCCACCAGAAATCTTCTAAATCTAATAAATGAATCCAGCAAAGTAGCTGGATATAAAATCAATACCCATAAATCAAAGGCATTTCTGTACATCAGCAACAAATCCTCAGAAAGAGAAACTAGGAAATCCACCCCATTTACTATAGCCTCAAAAAAAATTTTGGGAATCAACTTAACAAAAGAAGTGAAAGACCTGTACAATGAAAACTGCAACATGCTAAAGAAAGAAATTAATGAAGATCTTAGAAGATGGAAAGATCTACCTTGTTCATAGATAGGTAGAACTAATATTGTCAAAATGACCATTCTCCAAAAAGCACTATACAGATTCAATGCAATACCAATCAAAATCCCAATATCATTCCTCATAGAAATAGAAAAAGCAATCGTGAAATTCATCTGGAAAAATAAGAGACCCAGAATAGGCAAAACCATTCTTAGCAAGAAGAATGAAGTGGGTGGCATTACTATTCCAGACCTCAAATTGTACTACAAAGTAATAGTAACAAAAACAGCATGGTATTGGCACAAAAATAGACCAGTTGACCAATGGTACAGAATAGAAGACTCAGAGATGAACCCACACACCTACAGTTATCTTATATTAGACAAAGGTGCCAAAAACATTCACTGGAGAAAAGACGGCCTCTTCAACAAATGGTGTTGGGAAAACTGGAAATCCTCATGTAATAAAATGAAACTAAATCTCTTTCTCTCACCATGCACAAAACTTAACTCAAAGTGGATCAAGGACCTAGGAATTAAGCCAGAGACCTTGCACCTAATAGAAGAAAAAGTAGGCCCAAGTCTCCATCATGTTGGTTTAGGCCCCAACTTCCTCAATAAGACCCCTAGAGTACAAGAACTAAAACCAAGAATCAATAAATGAAATGCATTCAAACTAAAAAGCTTTTTATCAGCAAAAGAAACAATCAGTGAGGTGAATAGAGAACCTAGAAAATGGGAGCAAATCTTTACCACAAGCACATCAGATAGAACACTTACCTCAAGGATTTATAAAGCTCTCAAAAGCCTTAACACTAAAAAAAAAAAAAAAAAAAAAAAAAAAAAAAAAAAAAAAAAAAAAAAAAAAAAAACATATAATCCAATCAATAAATGGGCCAAGGAACTAAACAGACACTTCTCATAAGATGATATGCAAACAATCAACAAATATATGAAAAAATGTTCAACATCTCTAGCAATTAGAGAAATGCAAGTCAAAACAACTCTAAGATTTCATTTTACTCCAGTCAGAATGGCAGCTATCAAAAAAACAACAATAAATGCTGGCGAGGATGTGGGGGAAAAGGCACACTCTTACATTGCTGGTGGAACTGCAAAATGGTAAAGCCAATCTGGAAAGCAGTATGGAGATTCCTAGGAAAACTTGAAATGGAACCACCATTTGACCCAGCTATCCCACTCCTTGGTCTATTCCCAAAGGACTTAAAAACAGCTTACTACAGGGACACAGCCACACCAATGTTTATAGCAGCACAATTCACAATAGCTAGATTGTGTAACCAACCCCGATGCACATCAGCAGATGAATGGATAGGGAAACTTTGGTATATATATACAATGGAACACTACTCACCACTAAAAGAGAATAAAATCATGGCATTTGCAGGTAAATGGATGGAGTTGGAGAAAATAATGCTAAGTGAAGTTAGCCAATCCCAAAAAAACACAAAGGTCCAATGATCTCTTTGATAGGAAGATACTAACTTATAAAGGCAAGATAGAGGGAATTAGAGGAATGTAAGAGCTTTAAATAGAATAAAGAGGGGGGAGGGAGGGGGGAAAAGGGGATAGGAATAATGGCAGACTGAGTTATCCATGATTACCCTAAATACATGTATGAAGACACAATTGTTGTAAAAATACTTTATATAAAACCAGCAGCTTGAAAAAATAAATAACTAAAGGACATCACCAGAGAACAAAAATAAAATGATACATGTAAACCACGACAGTAAGCATATGACCTGATATTCGAACAGCCTTAGGGAAAACTTGGGGATATCTATTGATCTCCTTTGAATCTTAGAATCTTGAATTTTAATGCTCACACATGTACAGATGACATGGTCATGACTCAAACAATTCAAGAAGTTGGAAATGAGACATTGGGATAAACCTGGGATTAAAAGTACTAGTTCATAAAAAACTAAATTTTTTTTGTACTGGGATTGAACTAAGGGGTGCTCTTCTGCTCAACTATATCCCCAGTCATTTTTTTTTTTTTTTTTTTTGAGACAGGATCTGGCTGGCCTTGAACTTTAAATCCTCTTTCTTTAGCTTCCTGAGTTGCTGGACAGATGCATGCTACCATTCCAAACTTAAAATAAATTCTTGTTAAAATACAAGTACAAGGGATCTTCTTCATTCTGGTAAAGGATGTCTACCAAAATCTGATAGTAAACACAAGATTTATTAGATTAACATGGAAAGCATTCATTTTCAAGTTAGAAACAAGACATGGATGTCCTCTATTTATAATCCTATGAAAACACAATGCTGAACAATCCTACCAATACAATAGGACAAGATATTAAAAAGGCCTAAAATTTGGAAAAGCAGGAAAACTATTTATATTTACATATGACTATATAAATTACAAGAGAATCTATAGAAAAACTAAGTAGTAAGCATTCAGAACAAAATAAATATAAATTTTGCATAGAAGACCAAATAAGAAGAATAGTTATGACAATTTTTAAAATGTAAGAACAACCTTGGAGCCCTCACATACAAGACTTACCATCATCTACAGTAGTAATGACAATCTGACACTGAAGAAAGAAAAGACACACCAATTAATGGACAAGAATCACAAGATCTGTGATGGGACAACTGAATACTCATGTATAATATGTTAACCTGGGACCTCTACCTCATACTATACAGAAAAAAAATAATTCAAAATGAACCTCATGCATAAATATAAGAGCTCAAACTATAAAATTCTCATGAGAAAACACAGGAGTAAGTCTTCATGCCTTTAAGGTTGGACAACAATTTAATAGGTATGAAAGATATTGCACAAATGAGAAGATGACAAAATTTTACGTTTTTTATTCTTCAAAGGATATCATCAAGGAAGTGATGTCTTCAACAGACTGGGAAGTATATTTGTAAACTATATCTCTAGATAAGTACTTGTGTTCAGAATATATAAAGAACCCTTACAACTCAATAAGCAAATAACCCAATTAAAAATTAGTAAAGAATTTGGATAGACATTTATCCAAATACAAAAATGTGACCCCTAAGACTTTGAAAAGTTTTACATGATAGTCTACAAATAAAAAAAAAAAATCTATAGACAGAGAAAGTTACCAATGATTTCTAGAAGATAGAAATGTTAGGAAAGCTTCCTATATGTGGCAATATGAGGGAATATGGGGAAGTGATAGAACTCTTTTACATCCTGCTGGCAGTGGCACAACTGTGTGCATTTGTCTAAACTTACAGAACTCTTGGCATTTGCAAGCAAATATTATCTTATATGAATTTTTAAATAGGATTCACCAAGATTTCAAGATGAGATAAAATATATATACAAAAGTATTAAATGCATTCTTATACATTAGCAATGAGAATTTAAAAACATAAATTTCCTTTTCTAATTTTATTTTTTTATTATATAGATTAAGGTGTATAACATGATGCATTTTATACATATGAATAATAAAATGGCATACATATATATATATATATATATATATATATATATATATATATAATTAATACATCCATCACCTTACATAGTTACCCTCACTTTCTTTGTGACAAGAGCACATAAAGGCTAGTCTTTTACTAAATATCCCAAATACAACACAATATTGTTAAATGTACTTCTAATATCATACATTAAATCTCTAGCCTTGTTTATCCTACATATCTAATACTATACTCTATCCTTTGAGCTACATCTCCCCACTCCCCCCCGCCATTTCTGGTAACTGATGTTTTATTGTCTATCTCTAGAAAACATAAATTTTCAAGAAGATACTGTTTGCAGTAGTAACAATATAGTAAAAGGTATCTGGAAAATATGTGCCATATTTTCTGAAGAAAATTACAAAACTTCATTGACAGAAAAAATACTTGCATAAGTAAAGAAATTAAACATGAATTTGGACAGTAAAGCTAACCATCATAAAGATCTTACCTCACCTAAAAAAGCATATAAATTCAATAAATGTTCAATCAAAATCTAAAATGAGTTTTTATGGAACTTTATAAAGTAATCCTAAAATTCATATAAAAGAACAGAGTCACCAGACCCCCCCCCCAAAAAAAAAAAGGAAAAAAAGAAATCTTTAAAGGAAAACAAGTGGAGGGATTCATTATAATATCAAAATTATTTTTTAAAGATTGCAACACTCTGACATTGGCACAGGATCGATTATTGGACCAATGGAACAGAATAGAGAACTCAGAAACATATCCATATTCTGTAGAAATTTATGTCTAGGATGGATACCATTGTAAATGGATTTCCCAGGAAATAATGAGCTACTAAACAAATGGTTCTGGAATAATTGATTTGCTATATGGAAAATTTTGCAGAAAAAAAATAGATCCCCTCTTGACAGTAATCATAAAAAGAATATATCTGATTTGTAGCTTTTAAATGGACTAAAGGTTAAAATGATAATATTGTGGATGTAAGGCTTAAATATATTATTTAAGTAAACATCACCTGTTTCTTATTATTTTCTTTATGTGTTTACTAGAAATTTTAAATTACAGATATGTCTCATATATCTCTTGGACAAAACTGATATAAAACAATGAGAAATACATATAAACCCAAATGGCCAATTAAACATACAAAGGTACCCAGCCTCCCAATGAACAGGAAAACATAAATTCTAACAACAATGGAATATGCCTTGGATTGACAAAATTTAAAAATCTGACCATACAAAATTTTTGCAAAAATGTGAAACAAGCCGGGCAGGGTGGCGCACGCCTGTAATCCCAGCACTTTGGGAGGCTGAGGCAGGAGGATCGCGAGTTCAAAGCCAGCCTCAGCAATGGCGAGGCACTTAGCAACTCAGTGAGACCCTGTCTCTAATAAAATGCAAAAAAGGGCTGGGGATGTGACCCAGTGGACGAGTGCCCCTGAGTTCAATCCCCGGTACCACACACACACAAAAAAAATGTGAAACAATTGGAAAACTAATACACAAGTATGTAGGAGGTAGTTATAAAATGGTGCAACCACATTACAGAATAATTTGATAATATTTCAAAATTAAAAATATACATTCCCTACCATCCACAATTTCTCATAAATACATATAAAGACTCTCACACATAGGCACAAGGAGACATGTACAATTGTGTTCACCAGAACATGTTTACAACTGTGAAAACTTGGAAACAACACAAATGTCTATAAGCAAGAAAACAGTTAAATACACTGTAGTGCATTCAGGAAATAAAATACTATTCATCACTAAAATGAAAAAAAAAAAAAAAACTAGAGCAGCAGTTCTCAAAGTATGATCCAAGAAACTTGTTAGCAATGCAAATTCCTAGACCCCAACCCAGACTAACTGAACCAAAAACTCTAGTGGTGGGGTGAGACAACTTGTTTATTACAAGCCCCTTCTAGGGCTTCTAATGCATGCTAAAGTTTGAGATCCACTCAACTAGAACTACATACATTACTGATATTTTAGAAAGATAGGTGCAGCATAATACCATTTTTATAAAACTTAAAAACTTACAAATAGCACTTAATATTGTTTATGGATGCATACATGGTAATGGAGATACAAAAGCATGCATGGAGATGATTAACAACAAATTTATGATGGTACTTCTAGAGTAGGGAAGTGGGTAAATGGGATATGGGAGAGAAGTGGTTAAAACGAAAGATTTCAGACACACTTGTGATGTTTTATTTATTGTAAAAGTGTTTAAGATTCTGGGATAAACATCTCTGTACGCAAATCTTGACACCTTTGTCTAATTAATTCCTTAGACTAAATTTGGAGAGGTGGAATTGCTGAACCATTTCTTTCAATTACCTCTATTACTGCCCTAATTCTCATCTCCTCAGGTGGGCAGTATTGCAATTTCTCATTACTAATTACTTTAATATATATCCAAGAAACTCAGCATATAACAAAACATTCAGCTTCAAAAATGCCATGTGACTCTGTGCACATTATCTCCCTATTTAAACAATTGCAATGGAAAAACACAAAGTCTAAACTTCTCTCCTGATATTCCAGTGCATACTAAAAATGGCTCCTACCTACTTCATCAACCACAAAATACCAGTTACATATAACATCCTACATAAAAAATATCTCCTTTGGTCAAAGGACTCTATGCATTGCTCCTTAAACTTGCCACACATATTTCCCTTGCTCAGTACTTATGATGCCCTTGTTCCCTGACATCTAAGTCCTGCTGAAAATATAAAACCTGACCCATAATCCAATCACCAGCCTCCCCACTCTCATTACTCTAGAACAAAGTGGATTGTAAATCATCCTCACTGATCATTTCTTCCTTTGAATTCCTCCAGCATAATCTGTCACTCACTGGTTGCTCAGCCACATCATGATATCATTTATTTTTATGTACCTATGCCTGATCAACCCAGCTCCACTACTTTTTCCAGTATGGTTTTATCCTGCCTCAGAAAGAAATTAAGGTGATTCAACACAATATAACTATCCCCAAGGCCATAGTGCATACTTCTCCAACACCAAAAATAATATCCTGAAAATGACCTAGACCACAAGCTCTATGAGAGCAAAATGAATTTTTATTAATAACTGTATATTTATCACCTAGCAAATTTTGTAGCACACTTAGATGGTACCCAACAACTATGTGTTGTTGAATAAATGAATGAGTAAATGGGTTTTATAATTTCATTGTAATAATGATTGCTACTTTCAAGTACTAAATACCATTTGAAATCTTGATAATGGATCAGAAGAAGACAAACTTCTCAGATACTCTGCAGCCCACACAATTAGCTCCCCAAAAGTTATTTGGTTATAAACTATTTTATAAACCTGATATACACATCCTGTTTCAAAGCAAGATTTGTAGCTACCATTAATTGAGTGTTGTTGCTTAGATGACTTAATCTCAGGACAATTCAGGGGAGTAGGATTAGAATATGATTATCCCAAATCACAAATAATGAAACTGAAGTCCAGAAAGGTTATAATCTGTCCTACATGCTACAATTAGTAAATGGGCAAGCCCAGAACTTGGAAACATGACATTAGAAGATATGCTTTTATTTATTTATTTATTTATTTTGTCCTTCTGTGACTAGTTTATTTTATGTAGCATTATATCCTCCAGAGTCATTCAGGTTGTCATACATGGCAGTATTTCCTTCCTTTTTTTAATTTTTATTTTTTATTTGACATTGTATGTATAACAATAGCATTCATTACATTTCATATTACAAATATAGAGCACCTTTTAACACAACACTGTTTAAATACAAACTTTTAATTATATTGTGAACACATGAAACCTGGTTCAAAAGATAATTGTGGTTTCAAACAGGTCAATTTGAATCAGTTTCGTATCTGGTCTGGTTCTAACTAATCAATCAAATTAATGAAATTAACCCCTTGTTTGAAATCTGATTTGTATTTGTAGGAGGAAAATGAAAATTGACTTGGCTTCTAGTATCTATCAGATCCTTTCCTATTCCCAGTTCATTTTTTTTCTATACCCAACTTCAAATATAAGAAGGAGATTTTTGCATATTAGGAAATTGAGAATCAAAGAGGCAAGATACCTTGCTCAAGGTCACATAACGAGCAATGGCAGAGCTTAGTTTTGACTTCAAGTCCAGATGTTTTGCCCTAAATGTGCTTATTTCAGACACACTGAAAGATGAGAAATACTTCTATATGCCATATGACTAAAAAGTTCCATTAATGATTTATTATCTAATATTCTAGTAACCTAAATAAAGGTAAAGAAAATTCTATGCTATTTAATATCAAGTGACTATAACATATCTTTAGGGCATCTGATCAATATTTATTATAACTCAGTAACTATAATTTTCAATAGTGCAAAATACCACATTTTCCATAATCCTAGTAGAGGCCAATGCTTAAAGTAAATATTCAAGATATGTTGTCAGCTCACGGACCTTTTCAGACCATCTGAGGAACAAAGATTGCACCATGAAAACCAACCATAATTTTATTTATTACATAGGTCCTATACAAGAATCAAAGTGGTAGTTATTAATGGTCTGGGACATCTTATAGATTTCTTGAAATATTGACCTTTGGTGAAATACTTTGTGGCTCACTGACTTCTCTTAATACATCTATTAAGGTATTTGTAGAACTATAATTATATCCACTATATCTTGTTTATGCACTATTGAATTACTTACATGGAATGCCATTTATCTCAATAATTATCCAAATGATTATACTATTAAATCTAAATGAATGTTTTTAAATCAGTCTGTATGCTATAAGTTTCTCCCCCATTATACCCCCATCGTCATGTCCATCACCTGTTTATGGAAGCAACATCCTTGGAGGTTGTAGCAAACCAGCATGTAGGGAAACTCTGAGAGTAACGGAAATAACAACCAAGACTTCATGACTCTTTGACATTGTTTATGCAAAACAATTGACAAGATGTTTCACACACCAAAAAGCACTAAATCTATCCATGTATTCATTCATCCTTACCCCCGAACTCCCAAGAGATGCTCAAACAGAACACACTTTGTTGTAGCCATGAGAGGGAAATGATTAAATTAAAGGAGCCGGTGTTGCTGGCCACTTGCCAAGGTGGGGGGAGGGTTGGTACTCACCCTAGCCTCCCCATCAGCTTACTTGCTTAATCCTATCCATTCTCTTCTCTACCTCTTTCTCGCTCAGGCATGAAGGATCCTTCCCATACCCAAGCATTCTCTGCCTGATGCCATCTAGACTTGCCGGAAGAAAGTTACAACTAGCTGTTATATCTTTCTTATCTTGATCTAATTGTGCTTCAGTCCCAGGTCTTATTCTTAGGGGAAAAGGAAACTGTAATTAGAACTGCACATTTCCTTTCCTCACAATTCATTTTCTGTGTGGTACACGTACTTCAAGCATTCTGAACTCAAGGAATCATGAGACAAAGCAATATTACGAATCTAAATTATAAGGTATTTTCCCTCTGAATGCCATATCATGATCTTCATTAAATGTAGGAATAAAGTGCAGAAACTAAGGTAGTTTACCAAGAGTGGTGAAGAAGTAGACTCTCTCATCTGACCACAATCTCCCACACAATTCCCCTATCAATATGAGAGTGGAAGGAGAAGTTCATATTGGTAGCAATATTATGATTAGTAATAGTAGTAGTATTCATCATTTTCGCTTTGTTGCAGTCCATAAAGTAATTATTTAGAGTCCTAGCCAGTGTGTTATTCCTGCTGACTTCCAAGATTTAGTTAACTTGAAAGTTAATGCTTAAGGGTACCTGGAGATCCATGGGGTAAATGTACTATTCTTTTTTATGAGGTCAAAACAGCTGGGACAAGAGGAGGGAGAGCAGTGAGAATGCCTGAAGGAAGGAGGAAACTACTGCCTGTGAACCCCACCCCAAAAGAACAGGTGTTTGCTATCTGCATATGTGTTCTATATGCAAACAAGGTAGCTCTTATGTTATGTGTTTCACAATCATTAAGAAACTGGGGAAGATATATTGAGTACCAGTAATAGTCGTTTCTTTAATGCTGGCGGTAATGGCCAGACCATGAAATTACACAGCCCTTTCAAGTATCATAAAAAGGATATTAAATTTATAGCCAAGTACAAATTAGAAGAGACTTTAAGGAGCATGGCTCAGAGCCCACCTTAGAAGCTATAATCTTTTACAGCATCCCCAGAATGGGTATTTTCAATCAACAATTCACCTCCTCTCCAACCTCATTTTGTACATCTGTGCAAAGCTATCATGGGACTAGGCCAGTGTTTCTCAAAGATATGCTGCATGAAACACCTGTATCAAAATCATCTAGGTGGGGTTTTGTTAAAATTAAGACTCTTGAGACCCTCACAAGATGCATGGAATCAAAAACTCTGATTTTAGGACCAGGGAATCTTCATTTCAAACATGGCTCTTTTCCTGTCACCCCAGAATATTCTGATACAGAGTCAATAGGTTCAAAAGATGCTCAACCTCCTGTGTATCTTTATATTGCTACCTTTTTCTCAACTTAACATTTCCTCCAACCTCATCTGTGGATGTCCTGGCTCTATTTCTAGGTTCAGCTCAAAGACTAAATCACTATTTCTCAAAATATGGTTTAGAAACATTTGCTTCAGAAATATCCACATCATCAAATAAAGAAACCTATTAAACATGGAGTCTCTAGGTGGCAAGGCCCAATGACCACCATTTGGGAGTAACAGCAGATGAATCCCTGCTTTAGTTTCAACACTTTCTTCTTCTAATTTGCCATCATACTAATTCTTGGGATTTTAAGAGAACTCCAAGGGGTACAAGAAGCAATTCATGAGAAGTCTTGATTAGGAGGCAACTGAGGCTCAGGAGAGAATCCCAAATTCTCTAATTGATTAGAGATATTCAGGTAAACTTAGTCCTTAGGGATCCCCAAGTTAAGAAAGGGTTTAATTTCAGATCCTTTCCTGCTTACTACTAACTTTTTCAAATGGAGGAGAAGGAGAAGAGTATCTTAGTTAAGGATCTTCTGCCTTTATTAATTCTTCATGAACAGTAGACTGCCATTGCTTATTTTTCCAGAGACCTTCAATTATTTTCTTAATAATGTCTCATATACAATAAACTTGTCAAGCCTAGGCTGTTCTGTGGACTTCACTGATTTATGCCAGTAGGCTCACCATCTGCAAGCATAGGTTTATAAGCAAACTATCTCTCCAACTCTGGTTCACTATTAGTTATAAAGCCAGGTGTCAATACCTCCTAAAAACTGTGTGATTGAAATTAGAAAGCATTTCAAACCTGTGTATACATGCAAAATGAGACGGATAACACATGAAATCTGAGTTATTCAATGCAAAAATAGATTTGCCTCACAGAGTCACATATGGGGTTGACTGGTATGAAGCATATTTTTAAATGTCCAATGCAGCTTCTAAAGAGAAAGGCCATGAAGGAGGATAGTTTCTTAGGATTCTTTCCAATTGGAGACATAATGTGCAGTAATGATCTGTTGCCATATAATCTGCAGGTAGTTACATACCCTGATGAGACACCACCCTCAGTCATAAGAAAAATACCAAAAGTCAGAGGGAAGATCTTTGCCATATCTACCCATCCATCTATCCATGTACACAACAAATATCTCTTCTACTATCCTGCAAGTCCTGTTTGAGGTGCTGCAAACAGATAAAGTGGCTACCCTCCTGAGGTTTATATTCTTGCCAGAAATTGACAATGAAATTGACAGGAAAATGAAGAAAATAAATTCAGATAACAATAAATGTTATGAAGAAAATAAAACTGAGTAATAAAACAGAGTGATTGGGAGATTACGAAACTGTGTTGATTGGTTGAACCAATGGGAAGATGTGAGTATGTAGGGAAAGGGAACAGTAAATGCATAGACCCTCAGGCAGAAAAGTTCTTGGTCTGGCTGAGACATAACAAAAAGGCCATATGCCTATAGTGGAGAGAGTAGAAAATAGAGTGGATGGAGTGAAGTCAGTTAAATAGAGAAAGCCAGATTGTGTAGGAGTTTTCAGGTCATGGAGAGTAGCACAGAGTATATTCTAAGTGCAATGGAAAGGCAAAAAGCCTATGCAGACCAGGGACATATATAACTGAAGATAATATTTGCCTTCTTATTCGTAACAATAGCTCTTGTGCATCAAGCCATTACCACGTGCTGAAATGCTTTAGAGAACATTACATAGTTTAAACTTATCAACAACCTATAAAATGTGACTATTCTCAGATAAGGCAACAGAAATTTAAAGTGCATCTAAGGTCATTCAGCTAATACGTGTTGAGGCCAGGATTCAAACCCAGGATTTGAATACCTGACTCCAAAGTCACTATTAATCACTACACGAAGATTCATTTTAAATGAAGTTTATTCAAGTAGGAATAACCATTTGTTACCATTTGTGAAGAGCTTACTATATGCCAGGAACTGTGCTGAACTCAGATCATCTTCATCATTACTCTACAAGACAGGTACTATTATTGTGCCATTTTTTTTTTTCAAATGAGTCAATTGTGACAGAGAGGCTAATGACCCATGATCAAAGAGTTGAGAAATTCAAACAAAGATCCATCTGATTCTAAAGCTCATATCAATGGTATTTCCCCACAATGCTAATTGTCATTCATCTTTAGGATAATCTTTATTCATATTTTAGTCTAGTTTAGAAACTTGTCACTATCCTGTTCCTTTATGCACAGTCAGCAAGAGCTCTGGAGGGACAGTGAATGTCCTTATGTCCTTTTTTTTTTTTGGGGGGGGGGGGTACCAGGTATTGAACTCAGGAACACTTGACCACTGGGCCACATCCCCAGCCCTTTTTGTATTTTATTAGAGACAGGGTCTCACTGAGTTGCTAAGTGCCTCACCATTGCTGAGGCTGGCTTAGAACTCACGATCCTCCTGCCCCAGCCTCCCAAGTGCTGAGATTACAGGCGTGTGCCATTTAGGCCAGCTCCTAAATGTCCCTTTTTTTTTTTTTTTTTTTGTGGTACTGGGGATTGAACTCAGGGGCACTTGACCACTGGGCCACATCCCCAGCCCTTTTTTTGTATTTTATTAGAGACAGGGTCTCACTGAGTTGCTAAGTGCCTCGCCATTGCTGAGGCTGGCTTTGAACTCACGATCCTCCTGTCTCAGCCTCCCAAAGTGCTGGGATTACAGGCGTGCGCCACCACGCCCGGCTTAAATGTCCCATTTTAAAGAACTGAAATAATATAGAAGTTGAGATGACAAATGCAAGATGGCTCTCCTCTTTGACAGAGATACTGATCATTTATGTGAGAACAGGAAGCTGCAAGTTATTTTATAATTCTAAGAGACAATAACTCTTCTTAGCTATGAATAGAAAATAAATGGTTAGATAGGCCTATAACATCTGTAGGGATACTAAGATCCAAACATCTGGTGGTAATGTGCCCTGAAGAGAACTCCCAATGTGTGTGTATGTATTTGTGTACACACATACACACACACACACACACACACAACAACAATGCCTTGGACTCCTAAGGGACCCTTCTATAGGGAAAGAGAGAGAAAGTACTCTGAGGATGTTGTATAAATTGGAGGTTTACAGTATATATAACTTAAACTCTGGAAAACATCAGACAGTGGAATATTACTTAGCCACGAAAAATGGAGTACTTCCTGATACATGCTATATCATGATTGAACCTTGAAAACAATATGCTAAATGAAATAAGCTTGATACAAAATACCACATATTACATGATTCCATTTATATGAATGGTCCAGAGTAGACCATTCCATAGAAAAAGAAAATATACTGGGGGTTGCCTAGTCCTAGAGAGCTTGTTAGGGGAATGGGGAGAGACTGATTTGGGTTTCTTAGGGGGTGATAAAAATATTCTGAAATTAGATAATGGTGATTGATGACTGCACAACATTGTGAATATACTAAAAATGACTGAATTTTACACTTAAAGTAAATTTTAATCTACACAAATTATACATCAATACAGTTATTATAAAAATTATACATTTGAGGGAATTATATTGATTTTATATATACATATATATGTATATACACACATATATATATGTATACACACATATACATATTGTTTTCAACATTCATACAAATATGAGGTAGCTCTTATGACTATTAGGACCCAGGTTCTATAGAAACTCAAACTTGTTAGTAAGGTTTCCCTTTCTTCTTTGTGTTTCTCTTTTCCTTTAGTGTCTTAATAAATAGTCTTCTTGCAATGGAGAGATTCAAGACACAGACAGAGAAGAAGAGGACTTTTTTTTTTTTTTTTTTTTTTTTTTTTTTTTTTTTTGTACAGGGGATTGAGACAGAGTCTCACTAAGTTGCTGAGGCAGGCTTTGAATATGCCATCCTCCTGCCTCAGCCTCACAAGTTGCTGGGATTACAGACGTGCACCACCATGCCTGGCAAGGCATCTTGAATCTGTCAGTAGACCCTGACACTGCTCATTCATTTGGTATTATTGAAGATAAAAGAGATTAACGAAAGAACATAGGGCTGGCTTAAGCCTTTATAACTCCTGTTTCTTACGCTGAAGATAATATTGCAATGCACAACTCACATTATTTTGATGATTATTACACTAGTGTGATAACTAGCAGCTAGTATTTGAGTACTCACTATGTGCTAGGCACTATCTCTATATCGCTATATAAATTAATCAGTGTGTGTGTGTCTGTGTGTGTGTGTGTATGTGTGTGTAAATCTTACTCCACCCAATTATCCTATGACACAGAATAAGAAAAGTGAGAACAAAAGGTTAAGCAACTTACCCCATGTAAAAAAAAAAAAAAAAAGAAAAAACTGGTAAAACCAGAATAGAAGCCTAGCTAGTCTGAGATCTGAGCTCATGTCATTAGCCACTACACTATATATGACTTCCCAATGACATTGGTCATATTTATAGTAACACTAGATAAAATGTGCCGAGCACCTGCTCCTTACCAGATATTCTACCTCTAAGAAAGATGCTGTTACTAATCCCCATTTTGTATGTGAGGAATCAGACAGGCATAGAAATTTTGGCAATATTCACAAGACATAGTATGACCAACCTTTCTGGAAAGTATCAGAGGGGTGGAATCAAATTTAAGAAATCACATGTGAGAGCAGAGTCAGTATCCACCTATCCCATGAGAGCCAATCACATCCATCATCCAGCCCATTCTACCTTATAAGATCAACCAGCACAGGGCCCTAAGTGGTATCTCTCATCCCCTCTCTGCACACCTGTGGCTGAGTTTCTCTGTACCACCCTAGTCCTCTGGCATATATGAGGAAGAGAGTGATTTTTGCCCCTAAACATAAATCATGCAGCCAGTGCACTGACCATTCTTTGAATCATACAAAGGCAGCTTTGGCTTTTCTCTTTTCATGTATTTTGCACAACAGAGTGCTACTGAGACAGTCAAATCCCCACTGCCTAGGAACTGCAACAGGAATTTTACTGGCTCCTCATCTAATTAAGAAAAGGTTGGATTTTTCAGGGTCTTTGGTCTGAAATACATCTATTTTATTATAAGGAAAAAAACTTCCCAAAATGAGGCATTAAATATAAGTGCTGATTAGATTTTATCACTCTAGGTAATTAGAAAATAAAAATGAATCTGATAATAGATTTTTAAATGATACTACCCTTCACACATGATAAATTTCTTTGATTTTTTTTCCTCTTATATATGCATTCAGATCTGTATAATGTACTTTAAAGCAAGTACATTTTAAGGATAATACTATAATATCTCTTGTCTGATGTAAATATGAAATACATTGTAATATCAGCACATAGGCAGTGCCAAAGCAGGGATTCTCAGGACAATGAGGAAAAGTCTACACAGCAGTCTGAGGCTAGAAACAGCAGGCTAGGTGATAAATCCCTTATGGCTGCCAAAATCAACAAAAATACATCAAGGTTCTGGGATCTAGAAGGTCAAAATAAAGAGAGCACCCACATCTCTGTAGTATGGATTCCAGAAATCTGTTAGGCAAAATATATATAATTTATATATAAGACTTCATGAACACACACACACACACACGTACCCTGACTAGGCAGGAAACGGTCTCAGTATATAAGTGAAATTGGACTTGAAAGGGTCATAAAAGTGGCAGCAGCTGGCAACAGAACAAGTGAAGAAATCAATAGCTATAGCCGGGTCCTAATAAATGTCAAAAAGTCCTTTATTAAGGCAGTGTTGTTCTCAATTATGAATATGCATGGACTGAGCTGGTGGGCAGCAGATCACTTGAATGGCTCTTTCAACAGGGACCCAATGTCATTCTGGAGTCACAGAGCCAAGGATGGCACACAGGAATGCTGCTGTCAAGAGCACCTGCTCTGGACTCCTCTCTCATCACTACACACTTAAGATGGTGGCCTTCAAAAGGCCAGACTGCATTAAATTAAGCACATCTTACACAATGTGGAATGTTTTCTTTCTAAAGTCCTCAACTGAATGAAAAATGTTACTTTTGTACCATTTCAAAGAAATCATGTATTATTTAAAGGGATGAGCAATAGCACACTTGGCACTACACTGGTGACCTTGGAGACTTTTTTCAGGATAACAAACCAGCCCAGTGAGTGTGATTTAATATCTGGATGGTCAATCTTTTATGAATGTTGCATTTTTGCAGTTCAACTCTATTTTTGTCATAGCACATCTACATCATATTTTTATAATATCCCCTGTAGGAAATGCATCTGAAACTTCTAAACTTCATGGCAACTGAGGAGTGGGGTATGATGAGTGACTGATTAATGGGTATTGAAAATGTTTTAGAACTAGACAGAAGTGATGGTTGCACAATATTGTGATAGCATAGTACTGAATATCACAGATTGTACACTTGTTAAAAGGTTAATTTTATGTTTGTTATAAAAATTTTACCTCAATAAAAACTATGTGACTTGAATCAAATAAACTTGAACTTGATACCTACTTTGTTCCAGATATTCTGCTAGATTCTGGGGGTATTAATAGCAGCTAATATTTGTGAAGTCCTTATGCAAGGGTGCCAGGAAGCATTCTAAGCACTGTGCATTTATTAACTAATTTCTAAGTCATAGAAACCCTCTGATAAAGGTACTATTAATCTCACTTTACAGACAGGAATAGGGAGGGAGGTCAAGTATCTTGCTTAAAATATCTTAACTAGTAAGTGGCGCAGCCCGGATTCAGTGCTGAACAGTTTGGCTCTATTATACATTGCCTCAGATGCAGACACTGATCTCAAAAATTTGACAGTCGATTGATGATGAGTGCCAAGAAAGCCTAAAAGGGATGTACCTAAGGGAGGACAGAGAGCAGTGAAGTAGCCAAGAAGAGCTAGCTAGCACCAAGATGAGTAAGAAATAAACACACAAATGGGGAGAAAGGAAAGTGTTTGAGACAGATGAGAGCCTGAAAGTCATAGAGGTGAAAACTATGTAATAAACAATTTGCTATTACTAAATATGAAAAGTAGGTAAAGAAATGGCAGGCTATCGAACTAGAGAAAGAAAGGGACCAGATCCTGGAAGTCATGCTATCTTATAAGCATAAGGGAGTTATTGATGTATTTTAGGCAGAGGTGGCACAGAGTTTTAAAAATATTCTGGTGGTCCTTTGTAGACTGGAATTTAGAGGGACTAAGACTGCAGATAGAAAGGTAGACTCACAAGGAAGCTATTTTACTAACCCAGGAACTAAAAATAATACATTAAATGAGATAAATGGCAATCAGCATCCAAAGAAATGGATGAAGTGAATAAATATTTAGCAAATCAAATGAGTAAGTCTCATTACTCTCAGAGTCTCCAAAACTTGGAGCTGCCAGAAAGATCAAGCAAACCAGTTCCCTTGTTAAGTGTCACCTTTCTATTGTTCTTTAAGAAGTGTTAAACATCATTTCTAAACAGAATTGAGGAATCATTCCTAGTCTGTTCATTTTCAGAAGGGATCTTATTGAAATTCTGAATGTAAGCAGCCTTTATAAAGCAAAGTAACATTCAGGAACACCAAGTTACTTTAGGGGAAAACCATTCAGATTCAGTGCATAAGTAGAATTCATGTATTCCCAGAGACTTGAAAAGAGAATGAATGGTTTGAAATGGATATAAGAAATTAATGATGCAGGATGGTGTTGTCTGGATTCCTTCGTCATCCTAACTGCTTGTGGTTTCTAGATAGCAGGAACTAAAACACCATGCCAGAAGATTTGGACTTTATTGAAAAATGATCTTGGCATCTGAAAGAAAAGACTGAAGGTGAAAAAGATTAAAAAAAAAAAGATTGTGGTGAATTGCCAGTCCATAGCCATAAATAAATAAATAAATATTTCCCATCTCAGATCTCTTTTATTTGACAAATACCTATCACTTTCACACTAACTCAGTTAAACATTCTTTGTTCCCTACAACATGCTCAACTATTTAGAAGCTATCAAAATTTTTTATTTTAATTTACATTTGATTAGTATCACCAAAGACTTGAGATGTACTCAAATGAAGCAACTATAAAATGGTTATGAGATGAAATATGGCCAAGGGGCACCATAAATATTATGGAATGAATGGTTTTGGTAAAATCAATGATAGGAGAGTTCTAGTGTAAACTGGAGGGGTCATTGTATGATAACCAGAGGAGGGACAACATAAACCACAGTAGAGTAGGAAAATGGGAAAGGATTACATCAAAAGAGGCATCCGCAAGAATTCCAGAGACTGAAGAGGATCTAGCTACCTTGAAAAGATACTGGCAAGAGGACAGGACACAAAATCACCCTTGGATGATTTTGTGGGTGGGGCCAGATTACAGGTAGCTTCTAATACCAGGTAAACACACTTAGTCTAGGCTTTCTTAGCATTCTTGTTGTCTATTCAATAAGAGTTTAAAGTTATCCTGTATGATAAGAATATGTAATCCCAAGAAGTGGCCAATTCCATATAGGGGTAACTATGATAAAAAGTAAATGTGAAAGTCTTTGGTATTTACATTAAAAAGTAAGCAGGTACTGAGGCTTCTCAGGGCAAAATGGCCTACCTAATATGTACAGTAGTAGAATGCATTGAGAAGGGGATGGGATCATGAGAGCTGGAATGGAATCAACCTACCAGCTGGGCCTGAGAAACATAAGCCTCCAGGAGATGCTCTGGAGATGGCTGTGGGGCCCTTGAATTAATGAGTATGTAGAAAAGAGATGGCATCCCTAAAGGAGAATTGTATTCACGTCCCTTCCAATGCTTGGCCTCTGGTTTTAAAGTTAAACTAGCAGTGAAAACTCATATGGGGAAGTATTATGTTTGGGGGATTTTTAGAGAGTAGGGGTTGCTTTGGAGCTCCATTTTATTACAGCTTACAACATCAATATTTTTAAAAATCTTCTACCATATTTACTCTCTTTTAGAACACATGGGGTCTTCCCATCCCCCTCTCCCAAGTGGTTTGTAATAGTTATTTGCAATATCCACAAGATGCAGCTATAATCAGTGAAATTGCTGGAACTCTTTGCTTGCTGATTCAGCAGATGTGCTTAAGATCTATAAAAATATAATGATCTCCTGTAAATAGTCAGGGCTGGAAGTTCCAAAAGAAATAAAAATAAAGGTATAATCATTAATCATTTTCATATGCATTACTTGGAGGGGGATGGAAATGAACTGATAAATTACCACAGGCGAAATGCTATGCTAAGAAACTAAAGTGGATACCTGCTATATTCAAAAGAAATGTTTGAATTACCAGTGTCTCAGGGATCCTCCCTGATAAGAAGGGTACCACAAAGGCAGCTCCCAAGTAATTCACTGCTGAAACAACTGGAAATTCATTATGTTTATAAGGAAAATAAGAACATTTGCTAAGGATATGAATTTTTTGAAGTATAAAGCTTGCTCTATGAAATCAAGAGTTTGTCTACTGTAGCAGTTTTAACCAGCTTTACAAACAACATATCAAAATTTTAACTTTTGAAAATCTTGGTAACTGTTTACAGAAAATTTTTTCTCTTCTTAGAATTCCTTAATTTGCAGCCCCCAAAGAGAGGATAAATTTAAATATGTGAGCTGCAATTTTACAAATGTTAATGATGAAAACTTCAGCATTTATTTGTAGTGACAACCATTTCAAATCACCTTTCCTATTAAAAAATACGAATGGAGAAGAATTAAATTGCCAACCTTGATGAATGTGAGTGCCTAAATAGAAGATTCAATTCCACTTTCACATGTAAGTAGAGAAATCTCATCTTGCACATCTCTTTTTCATGAGAGAAGGAATGAGAGCAGGAGAGAGAAAGATTGATTTTGTTTTCTACCCCCATTCAAGCCACACAAGCAGAGACCCATGAAACTATCAGTCACCAGCAACTTTGATTTTAAAAGCATAGAAAATTATACTTAGAGGTGTATAGCACCAAGGGTATGCCAGATATGGTACCACAGCTGTCATTTGCTAAAAATATTATATTTCATAATGCTATTAATCTTTCAGTTTTAAATTAAAGAATGTGAATATTTTAGTGAGCACACAAATTGCTCACCAAATTTTTAAAAAATACTACTAGATTTGGGGGCAGTACATCAAGAAATGCCACCGAACCAAATATCAGACTACACTATAGAAACCAGTGTTAATTTGGATCATGATGTGCTATATTAATTATGAAAGAAGCATGTAAAAAAGGATGACAAAGAATAGCATCTGATTTAAAAGGTTTTTGCACACATCAAATGACCTTCATCTCCTTTTTTCAAATAAATTATACTAAAACCATGAAAATTAAATTTTAAATAAGAGAATGTATTATTATTCCTGTTTCATGAGATTTCCTAAATGATTCTGATCCTATTAGCCTTGGATTCTGTAAAGTAGTTAGTGAGACATAGCTTTCATTCTTCCTAGCAGTTGCAAGTAGACCTTGTTTTGCTTTGTCTTGCTCTTGAGATAGTGCACTGAAGCAGCAAATGGACAACCAGGGCCAGGAGTAGGCTACAGGTATTCCATTATAGCCTTGAGAAAAATCCATTGTCTTTACTTAGGGGAAAAAATGTCTCCATGAATTGAGGCAGAAAAGAGAATTAAGGAAATTCTTAGGGAAAAATAAAACATTATGTGTTTTTACTCTGTCCTGATCATTCCAAATGTCTTTTCAGTGTAGTATAGTTATTGTCTTTGTATAAGAGGATGAAAAAACCTGATGCCCAGAATTAATGTAGTACATAAGAGAATTTTAAAACCTATATCCTGGCAAAGGTGTTTTCAGTCCCCTTCATACAAAGAAATGGAGTCCTTTTCCCCCCAATGTCTCTTCCCTATAACTTTTGGATTAAATTTTTTACATTTTAACAGTGTCAAGAACATCTCTCAAGTGCATGTATGAAGTTACGAATGGTGTGAATATACTTTGTATACAACCAGAGATATGTAAAAGTGTGCTCTATAAGTATAATATGAAATGAAATACATTCTGCTGTCATTTCTAACAACTTAGAATGAAAAATAAATTTGAAGAAAAGAACATCTCTCCCCTAAATGCCATTGTATTTTTAAAACCCTCCCCAGAAACACCATCAATACTAAATTATTTGTTCATCACACAACACCATCAAAGAAGTGAAAAGACATTTGGCAGAATGGGAGAAAAATATTTGCAAATCCTTCATTTGATAGACAATAAATGTTATGGGAAATGTGGAGAGATTAGAACCTTCATACATTTCTGGTAGGAATGTAAAATGGCACAAAATCTACAGAAACGTTTGGCATTTCCTAAAAAAGTCAAACACATAGTTACCAAGTGACCCAGCAATTTCATTCCTGTGTATATATTTTAAGAGAAATTAAAACAGAAGTCCACATAAAAATTTGTAGAGGGATGTTCATAGCAGCACTATTTATAATAGCCAAAAAGAAAACCCAAATTTCCATTACCTAATGAAAAAACAGAATGTATAATGGAATACCATTCAGTCATAAAAAGGAATTAAATACTAATAATTCTACAACAGGGATGAACCTTGAAATCACTGTACTAAGTAAGAGAAGTCAGCCACAAAATATCACATATTATATGGTTGCATTTATAATGAAATAATCAGTTAGGCAAGAAAGGATATTAGTGTTTGTCAGAGCCTAGGGGTAGAGTTTGGGTGGAAATGGGGAATGAATGCTAATGGGTATGGGGGTGTCTTTGGGGAATAATGAAAATGTTCTAGAATTAGATAATGGTGATGGTTACATAACTCTGTGACTATACAAAGTCATTTAACTGTATACTTTAAGTGGAGAAATTTTATGGCACTTGAGTAAAAATAATACAGCTGATGTGTGTGTGTGTGTGTGTGTGTGTGTGTGTGTGTGTGTGTGTGTGCATGCGCGCACATAATCTTTAAGCCCTGTGTAGTGATAGAAACATTTGTTATTTGCCTCAAGTCAATTTTCTCACATGGAAATGTTTTATGACAGAATACAATATTCACATAGAAGTGTTTTGTGGCAGTACAATACAGTATTCATTTGGGCTTAATGCCATTGTTGCATAGGTAATAGTAAGCAAAAGCATTTTCACCCATGATGACATGGTGATCTACAAGTCTCTACCTCTCCATAATCTCTGTTATCTTCTCAACTGAGCCATTGAGGACTAATGTTGAGGAGACATTGATTACTCAGGGTGTTTTCTTTGGGGTCCACACAGCCATACATTGGGGGAAATGAAGAAAAATACCTCCTAGGCCTCAATGCAGAAGAAAGGATATCCTTCTCACTTTCTTCACAATTGTGAAAGAAACCCTGCAAGATTATTTTCTATTTGCTCATCCATGTATACTCTCTACTCTTTTCTTTTTTTAATTTATAATAGTAGTATGTATTACAATTCATAATGCATATATATAGCATCTTTTTGCATACAACTGTTTGTATACAAAGTATATAAGTACCATTCAGATCTTCAATCATGCATTTAGGATAATGATATCCATCTCATTCAACGACCAATTTTTTTTCCTTCCCCCTCTTCCCCTCCCTTCCCCTCTGTTTCCTTTGAACATTCTAGTGTTCCTCTTATCCTCCTCTACTCTTTTCTTACTTTACTCTTTGCCAACAGGCTGATTTTTATGGATTTCATCAAATGCATTCCCTTTCCCTCAGGCTTCCTGTGGAGTGTGGTCAATAGGAGGCCCCAGAAGGAGGTCTGGCTTTCTTCCTGCCAGGCAAAAGTTTAGCAATGGCTGGGTTCCTGTGTCAAAAGCCACAACTGCTGACAGGTAGTCCTCTCCCACAGTTAAAGCTCTTGCAATTTCAGCAGTGATTCCCTCCCCAAACAATTTCAGGCCTACAAGTGGTGGGGGGACTTTACCATTCCTTGTTTCCCTTAACCCTGCCCACACTTCCACTGTAATAAGTTACTTTATTAAATTCCCATTTTTAATGTGCTTCCTGCTGGTACTCTGCAGGATATAGGAGCTTTTCCATCTGTAGGGTAAGAAATGGCAGTCATGTCATAGTGAGCTCTGTAATGGGAGCTTTGTGAATTTCTCACCATTTTCCCTTTTTTCCCAGCAATTCCATCATACCTGGCTGTCACAGATTAAACCTGTAAGTTGCTTGGAGTAGTACATGCCAGGTCACTTAAGCCATTTAAGTAGTCATTTCTTTGTCATTTTAAAGAAAGACCAAATGATGGCCCTTATAAAGGCTCTAGTTTGCTCCTACAGAATGAAAGACAACCTTGATCTGAAAATTTCTGTTTGTGAAGCCAACTGCCCCTTTCAGCTGCACCTAATCAATGCTATTAGGGAACAATCACACATTTACTAAAGTAGGAACTTTGCTGCTTCCCCTGTCTAAATGTATGAATTGAGAATTGCTATTTCTTCCTACACAGAAAAACAGGCTCTTGTGCCACCCATCCTGAAACTCCTGTCTTTCAAACCAACAGTTCATTCCACTATCTATTTTAGCTTCAAATTTACAACTTAAATGTTAAAAATCTGTTCATTGTATAATTTTATTAGTGTACCCTAGCAACACTACTCTAGGTGTACTAATGTTTTATTAGATTTCCACCTGCCTTCTGCTTGTTTAGAAAATCTTCCACAGAAGTTATACATAACCATTCTTCTTAACAAGAGGATTCAAACCAAGAACTTGTATCATCTACCACCACATCTTACAGCCTTTCTCACCTCTAAAATATGCAGACTGGACTTCATTTTGCAAATTAATTGTCCCTGCACTTACTGGTATAAAAAGAACAGGAATGTGTACATCAAATGGGCATTTAGGCATTTTCTCCCTAAGAATATAAAAGTGTGCAGGCCTGATACTTCCATTCATTTGGCCTGAAGTGAGCCCTAACTTGCACACTTTTTTCAACCTCCCCCACTCCATCTCTCTCTTTGCCAGTTTCTCTTATTAGTATGCTACCAATTCATTAACCTTCTACTGAATTTGAAAGATTATTTTAGCGGAAAGACGCTTCCAGTGCATGGACATTATTGTAGAACATGGAGGTGATCTTCAGTGCCTCCAAACTTCTCACCATTTGCCCTTCCTCCATCCCAAGTACACAGTCTTCACATCTTCAGGTATCTTCTATTGCTCACACAGAAAGAGGTCCAATAAACTAAAAGACATCAGAGACCACAAGTGTCAGATTTTCTAGGAGTTTCATTCCACTTCAAAAGATGCCCACAGGTAACGAGTCATCTCTAACTAAAAGGAATTGCTAATGGTAGAATTTCAAACTTCTTGAACAGATTTCAGTAGAAAGGACCTTGTTGGCACTCCTAGAAGCACATAGTATGTAGATGGTGCTTACCTGCCTTAATGATAAGCTGACTATATTCAAAACAGAAAAGGGGTATAAAGGAGGAATCACCTAATCATGTTCTAATGCTCATTAAATTCATTTTCAAAATAAGTGGGGAGAGAGAGAAAGGGAAAAAAGGTAGAAGTAATTTCATTAAAATATAGGGACAATCATCAGAGTACACAAAGAGGATTGAAGGGGAGGAATAAAGGACAGGAAAAGGAAAGAACAGTAGAATGAATCTGACTGAACTTTCATATGTACATAAATGAATATAGCACAGTGAATCCCAATATCAAGTATATCCACAAGACACTAATTTAAAAAAGAAACTATAAATGAGTTGTAGAAAGACCAGTAGAGTAAAGGGAGGGGGATAGTAGGAGGGGGAGGAGGAAGTTCTTGGGACTGAATTAGAGCAAATTTTTCCCATGCTTTTGTGATCATGTCAAAATTATCCTAATGATATATATATATATATATATATATATATATATATATATCAATAAAAAATCAATTTCAAAGGAAAAATAGTTCTTGCATTGCACCTTCGGAAGCCATTGCCTCAAACTGTAATACTGTTTGCTAATGTAAGATAATAGAAACACTGCACTTAAAATGAAAAGATTGGATTAGGTACATTACAATTGGTTTGACTGAGAATGTTGGCATCTATGACTGGGTGCCTCAAGTGCCCACACCTGTACATGTGCTCAGATGCACTCAATATCCACAGTATGTAAAGAACTCAAAAAAGTTAACACCAAAAAACAAATAGCCTAATCAATAAATGGGCATATGAACTAAACAGACATTTATCAAAAGAAGAAATGCAAATGGCCAACAAATATATGAAAAAACGTTGAACATCCTTAGGAATCAGGGAAATACAACTCAAAACTGCACTAAGATTTCCTTTCACTGCAGTTAGAATGGCAATCATCAAGAATACAAAAATAAATGCTGGTGTTGATTTTGGGGAAAAGGTACATTCGTTCATTGTTAATATGACTGCAAATTAGTACAACCACTATGGAAATCAGTATGGAGATTCCTAAAAAGAATAGGTACGGAAATGCCAGCTATACCATTTCTTGCTATTTATCCAAAAGGACTAAAATCAGTATGCTATAGTGATACATGCATACCCATATTCATAGCATCACAATTTACAATAGTCAAATTATGGAACCAATCTGGGTTCCTGTCAATAGATGAACAGATAATGTGGTATATATACACAATGGACTTCTCCTCAGCCACAAAGAAGAAAGAAATTGTCATATGCAGTAAATGGACAGAACTGGACAACGTCATGCTAAATGAAATAAGCCAGACTCAGAAAGTCAAGGGTAATTTGTTTTCTCTCATATGTGGAAGCTAGAAAGAAATAAGGAACTTTTAAAAAGGGAATCTCATGAAAATTGAAGGGGGAAGAGTGGAGTAGAGGAAGAGGATTGAGGGGGAGGAGGGAGGATGGGAAAGGGAGGAACTTTGGAATGAAATTGACCAAATTATGCTGTATATATGTATGCATATATCACAATGAATTCTACATTTATGTATAACTATAATGCAACAAATAAAAAGCAATAAATAAATAGAAGGAAGACCAGTAGAGTAAAGGAAGCATGTTGGAGGAAGGAGGAAGAAAGGGAAAGGGGAAGTACCAGGGATTAAAATGGCACAAATTATGTTAGATGCATTTGGGAATATGTCAAAATGAACTCTACTACTGTGCATAACTATAATGCACTCATAAAACATTTTAAAAGAAAAGAAAGAACATGAAATACTCATCTAAACCAGAGAAAAAACATTGTTGCCATTTTCCTTGGCAAAACCTTCTGGTGTAGAGAACAACATAGGTTTCTTTACTAAATCTTTTGATACTATCAACAATTAAATTATTCATGCTTAGAGACATAATAATGGAGAAATAAAAGTCATAATAGGCCACTCATATAAAAAGCAATAGTATATCACACATTTTGCTATGAGCCATACATGAGAAAACACATGGCTAAAATAATGCTTGACTTAAGGATTCAGCACAACATTTTTCTTTTTACTGCAAAAGGTCTTTATTCTTCTTCTTTAGGCAATAATGGTTAAATAGTATGAGACACCATCAAATGGATTATTTGTCTCAAGAATCAACAAAGTTCAGGTAAAATAGATATTTTGTATTTTTACTACCATAGTAATAGTTCTAAGAAAGCTGACAGCACAAATCAAAATAACAGACATATATATTCAATGATATCAGTACTCACAATAAATGTAAGTAATCCAAAGGATCCAGTTATAAGGCAAAAATTATCAGATGGGAAAAAAGAGTGAAAATAAAAGGATGGAAAAAAACACATATCAATTAACTTCTACACAAAATTAAAAGGTGGTAAACATATTCATATCCAGCAAAATAAATAATTTTATTTAAAAATAAATCCAAAAAAATTGTTAAAGAGAATCAAGCCTCAAATTTACTTTTTTGAGAAATGCTCTTAAAGCCAATGCCCCCTTCAGCTGTACTTACCATTCTGGGTTCCAACTCTAATTTATTTTTTGTCTAAAAAGTACCTTTTTTTCAGAATAGGAATGAAAACACCATATGATCCAACTATCCCACTCCTTGGTATTTATCCAAAATAACTAAAATCAGAAAAATATGGTGATATAGGCACATCAATGTTTATAGCAGCACAATTCACAATAGCTACGTTATGGAACTAGCTCAGATACCCATCAACAGATGAATGGGTAAAGAAAATGTGGTATGGGCTGGGGTTGTGGCTCAGTGGTAGAGCACTTGCCTAGCACTTGCGTGACCCGGGTTTGATCCTCAGCACCACGTACAAATAAAAAACCCATTGTGTACAACTAAAGCAAATAAATAAATATTTAAAAATATATTTAATAAAAAAGAAAATGTGGTATATATACAAAATGGAATTTTACTCAGCCATAAAGAAGAATGAAATTATGGCATTTGCTGGTAAATGGATGGAACTGGATAACATCATGCTAAGTGAATAAGCCAGACTCAGAAAATCAATGGTTGAATGTTTTATCTCACATGTAGAATAAAGGGGAAATAGAGGGTGACACCATAAAAATGGAAGGGAAATCAGTGGAGTAAAGGAGGGAGGTTGAGGGGATGGGGCACAGACAGGAAAGGGGAAGAGCGGCAAAAGGAGGTTGACCAAATTATGCTGTGTGCATGTGTGAATCTACCACAGTGAATTCCATCTTTGTGTATACCTATGAGGTACTAAGTTATTAAAAAAAGAAACACAACCAGGGAATTATGGGGTGGGACAAAGGGAGGAAACAAGAAGTTACTAGGGACTGAAATGGAGAGCCAATTGCACTCCACACATATGATTTCATCAAAATAAACCCCACTATTATGTATAGCTATAATACACTAATAAAAACATTTTTCACAAGAGAACAAAAAAGAAGTAACTTTGTGCCAATCATTGATGCATTTTTATTTTACAGTATATTTTGAACAAGATATTACTTGTTTTCAAGAGGAGAGTTGATCTAAGTACCTAACCTGCCATAAGAAGTCTATATTGAGCTTTTCATGCAGTTAAATTTATTTAGTTTGAAGGACTATGTTTAGTCTGAAATCATATATTTTTAAAGTTCCTTTATAAAATCCTTTCTTTAAAGAATGATATGATAGGTAATAATTGTTTCTTTCAAAGCTAACAACCAATGTTAAACATCCCTTCCCCACCACCTTCATTTTTCAAATAAAATATTACAGTTCTGTTAAATGCAAAAGTCTGTAATCCACTGCCCTAAAAGATAAACAGTTCTGGGTTTGAGTGGCAGGATGCTTTTGGAAGTAGGGATGAAAATGGCAATGTAAGGTTGTTACAGACAGTTGAGAACATTTCCCAATAGCATTTTAAAAGCATTACATTTCAACCCTGGAGCCAACATAGGAAAATTAAATCCATATGCTTCTGATATGTTAACTTACTGCTCATCAAACTGGTCCACCAAGAGGTTGGTGTCCAAGCAAACCATATCTTTTGTATATTTTGAAATGAAAGTTATAGTATTTTTCTGAACTGGGAACTCAGGTTTTAAAAATATTAAGCAAGAGACAAACCTCAAGTTTTCTAATTTGAAGTCAAGCATGTTAAATTTTACTTATTGATATTCTCCTAAGACCCAAATGATTATTTATTAATGAAATGAAGCAAGAACATAGACAATAGCAAAACAACCTTAAAATGGACTTTCTAGGGTTAGGGGTATAGTTCAGTGGTAGATCACTTGCCTAGCATTCATGAGACCCTGGGTTCCATCTCCAGCACTACACAAAGGAAAAAAGAAAACTGGACTTTCCCCTTCAGACTGAATACAATCAGGATACCAAATAATGTGTACCAGAAACTTTTCTGTTGCTGAATATTTAAGCTGAGTCCAAAAGAACATAATAGATAATTATTGATGAATTTGAGTTAATATGAATTATAGTGGGGTTTTCCTTAGTAAACAGAAAAATGAAAATGTGATTGGTTTGAATGGAGAAACTTGAAATAAAATAACTTTTATGAAACTGCAATTGACAAACAAGGCATGTTGTGGAAGGTTGCTTGTGGATGAATTCCAGGAAGAAATCTTTAAACCAAGTATTTTAAAGGAAGGTATTTATGTGTGGCACATTTACAGCAATTAGTTCAGATGGTGTAGTCTGGCTAATACATTTCATTTTTGTTTGATTTAAATGTTTCTTGGCTAAAAGTTGTAACCAGAGTTTGTGTTTTGTGTATATGATGCCTTTATCTTAGCTTTTCTTTTCTTTTTTTTTTTTTCTTCTTCCACTGTACCTATGACCATTGTGGTAACAAGAAAAATGGGTATTTTATCTTCAACTTTTTGCTCAACTATTATTGCCCAAAGACAAACCAAAAAGACCTTTTTCAGTAAAAAGGAAAACGAAGTTGAACTAGACCCTAAACACCAGAGTAAGACAAACAAATGCTATGGAAAAACCAAGCCTATTTCAGCAATGAGCTCCCTCAGAAGGAAACCTTTGTACCAGCTTTGACTCACAGAATAATGGGTTATATAGCATTGCTTTCTTTATTGCCCTTTTTAAAGCTTGATTAAATTTATTCTCAAATTATTAGTGGCTTTAATACAATCCAAATAAAAGTCCCAACATTTTTCCTTCTTTGAAATTTGACAAGCTGAAACTAAAATTTATCAGGAAGTGCAAAGCACCAAAAATATCCAAGAAACACTTGATTAAAAAGAACAAGCTGAGGAAACTGCCTTCCCAGATATCAAGACGTACCATAAAGCTACAGATACCAAGACCTAGGTAAACAGGATGCAAGGATGTGAAATAGATCAGTTATACAGAAAAATTTCAGAACCAGACCTGTGTATATATGGATCTGTTATCTATGACAGCAGTATCACTGCAGATCAATGAGGGCATACATTGACTTTTCAAAACTAGTGCAGGTATGAAGAGTTATCCATTTAGGGATAAATGCAATCTGAATCTATTTTTCTCAACCCACACATAAAAAGGGAAAAGCAAAATTATAAGCAATTATTACACAAGAAAGGAGACTATCTTCATGATACTAGAATAAGGAAGGCTGCCTTAAATAGAACCAAAGTACAAGTCATACTGAAAAAGAATGATAAATTTGAATACATTAAGAAATTCTAATCATAAAAAAACACAAAGAGAATGAAAAGACAAATCATCCCATAAAAGAAGATATTTGCAATACATATAACATTATATATGTATGCATACATGTATATACATATACATACTTATACATATTCCTAAAAGAAATCAAACAAATCATCTAGCCAGCCAGAAAACATGGGCAAAAGATTTTTAGGAAAAAAAAAAAACAGAAACATCAATGACAATCTCATTAGTAATAATGACAATGATAAATAAAACTGTAATTATGCGCCCTTATATATTTACCAAATTGGCAAAAAAAAAATGTGTGACAAAATGCCAAATATTAATGAGTATGTGATGCTTTGGGACCTCTTAAGTACACAATGCATTTATTTTTACATGGTGCTGAGGATCAAACCCAGGCCACGCATGTGCTAGGTGAGCGCTCTACCGCTGAGCAACAACCCCAGCCCCTTAAATACCTTTTATAAAAAGGCTTCTCAGGCCAGCGCAGTGGTGATTGCCTGTAATCCCAGCACTTGGGAGGCTGAGGCAGGAGGATCACGAATTCAAAGCCAGCCTCAGCAATAGTGAGGCACTTAGCAACTGAGTGAGACCCTGTCTCTAATAAAATACAAAAAAAGTCTGGGGATGTGGCCCAGTGGTCGAGTGCCCCTGTGTTCAATCCCTGGTACAAAAAAAAAAAAAAAAAAAAAAAAAGGCTTCTCAGGTCTTACTTTAGAAAACAAATTGGCATTATTTAGTGAAGATGAACATGCACATATTCTTTAACCCAGAATTCTACTCCTAGGTAAATAAATACCCAAGAGAACCAAACCCTTACACATGTGCAAGAACACACAGGAAAAATAATCTTTATAATGGAATTTGCTTGTAATATAAAAACAGCTGAAAAAAAATTATATATCCATAAATAATAGATTACATAAGTGAATCATGGTCTATTCCCACACAACAAACAAAATAAACCATAGCAATATGCATTAACCTGGATAAAACTCAAAAACAAAACATTAATCCAAAGAAGCAAGTCATCAAAAATATGGAATATAATTGCTTTTATATGTTTTTAAAATAGTCAAACTAAACAAAATATATTTAGAGGTACATATCACTTGCTACAATGATAAAAGAAAATAAGCAATGATTATTACAAGCCAGAATAGTGGTTTCCTCTGAAGCTGAGTGAATGTATAGATGAGGTTGCTATTGAAGAAAGGCCAACAGGGAGTTCAGGTACTGTCAATATTCTATTTCTTTATCTAGGATAATATTTTTTTTTATTTTTTGTACTTAGATATTTTATTATACACACATATTTCAAAATGAAAATATAATGAATGGACTTGAATTGCATTGTGTCAATGTGGATATATCTCACCTTTCCCTCCCCCAAACTCTCACTAAGTATTGGTCTCATTTTTAAATATTTGTGAAGACTGACGAAGACTTGATCATAGCACCAATTGGCCTTTTTGGAATTACTATGTTGTCACTTCTGTCTTTAGATATTCATAATTCATACATAGAAAAAGGATTAGGCTGAATGTTTCACAGCCTGACACTTCTAGGAAGAGAACCTGATGAGTTCATTGAAATCAAATACACCTTCCTTTGGATGGAAGTCTTCAGGTTGGATAAAAAGAAATAAGAGTAATGTTAATCCCCAGGTCTCTAACCTCATTCAGGAAACACTGAGTTCTCTTTATAAGGAAGCACTGCAAAAGCATTGCCAACACAACTCCCTAATAGAACCCCTTACTATTGCATTCAAACACCACACCTTTTCTCCTCACTTCTTTTGTTTCCCTGGTAACAACCAACCTTGGCATCCTGATTAATTGGCTGCCTGTTCATCATCCATCTGTTCCAGTTTAATGTGAACTTGATTTCTTCCTAGGTTCCTGCTTTGGTCACGAATCCAATTCCTTTTTAAAAATCAATTAATTTATTTATGTGTTCTAATTTGTTATACATGACAATAGAATGCATTTTGATTCATAGTACACAAATGGAGCACAATTATTCATTTCTCTGGTTGTACAGAAAGTAGAGTCACACCATTTGTGTCTTCATACATGTACCTAGGGTAATGTTGTCCATCTCATTCCACCTTCTTTCCTACCTCCTCCCTTCCCCTTCCTCCCATTTTCCCCTATCCAAAGTTCCTCCATTCCTCCCATGCTTCCCCGTACCCCCATTATGGATCAGTATCCACTTATCAGAGAAAACATTCAGCCTTTAGTTTTGGGGGATTGGCTTACTTTGCTTAGCATGATATTCTCCAACTCCATCCACTTACCTTCAAATGCCATGATTTTATTCTTTTTTAATGATGAGTAATATTCCACTGTGTATATATACCACAGTTTTTTTATCCATTCATCTATTGAAGGGCATCTATGTTGGTTCCACAGTTTAGCTATTGTGAATTGAGCTGCAATAAACATTGATGTGGTTGCATTACTATAATACGCTCATTTTAAGTGCTTTGGGTATAGACCAAGGAGTGGGATAGCTGGGTCAAACGGTGGTCCCATTACAAGTTTTCTAAGGAATTTTCATACTGCTTTCCAGATTGGTTGCACCAATCCCTTTTTTACTATGCCTTGAAATATTCAACCACAGTCATTTTTTGTCTATATGTACTACCATGCACTACCATTTGCCTTGCTTACTTGCAGCCTCCTGCCAATTCAGCACCCAGGCCTAAATTAATGACTTTCTTCCATTGAATCTACCCTAAATCCATCTACAATTGTAAGTAGCCCCTTCTTCCCAACTCTGCTACATGCAGCAACTACAATAACTCCTCATGCTCATCAACATGTTAATACCTATGAAGATTGCCTTGGTTTTCAAGTGACCCTGATGAGTCAGGTTTCCAAGAAATGTTAGATGGACCTTTGTCCAAGTACAGTGTACAAGATAGATTTATGCCATACTATTCTAGCCAGCACTGTAGAGTCAACGGGGTAACTAAGGCCCAAAGACCAGAGAAATTCAATAAGACATACACTGGGGAAAGGTTTACATGAGTGGACCTTGTAATCAAGGTACTCAGCTGTGAACCAAGAAGATGCCCTGTGTGGTGAAGGCACAACACAATACTATGGTGCTAAATGACATCAAAGTGATAGGATCAAAAGATTCAAGCTGGGCAGTAGAACACCTAAAATCAAGAAATCTCTCCTTTTTTTGTACTATGGATTGAACCCAGGGACAGTTTATCACTGAGCCACATCCCCAGCACCCAGTACTTTTTTAAATATTTTATTTAGAGATAGGGTCTTGCTGAGTTGTTTAGGGCCTTGCCAAGTTGCTGAGGCTGGCTTTGAAATCACAATCCTTCTGCCTCAGTCTACTGGGCCACTGGGATTACAGGTGTGCGCCACCACAACTGGCCTCTTCTATTTCTGCCTAGTTAACTACTATACTCATCTTTCAAACCTCATATCAGCCATCATTTCCTCTGGAAAATCTCTGCCCTGTTGGATCAGCATATTCTACTATGTACACCAGTATATAACATCCTGTTATCCATTCTTATAATATATAACTATAAAATATTGCACTGTTTAACAATATCCTGGTCATTTTATTGCTTCCCTTGTTAGAAAGATAAACTCATTAGAACTGAGGAAGTGTTTATCTTTTTAAACACCATAGCTGAAGCATGTAGCATAGTACCTGCCACATGATAACAATAATAATTGTAATAATAAAAATAAAACATTTGAATAAATGAATGAATAGACCCTTTTAAAAACTACAGTGGGGAGTTAGAAGGGAAGACAAGGAATTTTAATACTAGGAAATCTGGAGAAGCAAGACATAAGCCAAATACGGGGACTGGAGTAAAAGGAAGGGCTTAGTGATAAGTATTGTATTAGTCAACATTCTATGACTATAATGAAATACTTGAGATAATAAACTTATGAAGAGGAAAGATTTATTTTGGCTCAAGATTTTGCAGTTTCTAGTCTATGAGGATTTAGCCCCATTGTTTTCAGCCTATGGCAGGGCAACACCTCAATGGTAGGAATATGTGATAGCAAAGCACATGGCCAGGAAGCAAAAGAAAGTGTGAGGTGCAGGGGAAGAAGATAAAAGAGTCCCATGATCCCCTTTGATGGCATGCCCCTAGTGACTTAAGGACTTTCCACTAGGCTCCCCTCTCCTAAAGGGTCCACTACCTCTTAATAGCATCATACGAGGGACCAAACCTTTAACATATTCCAGATCCAAACTACAGCAAACAGCATATCAGGTACAAAGTCAGAGAATAATTAAAAACTAGGTTGATGGAGTGTCTAAGCTACTGATCTCCTCAAATTCATTAAAAATATTACTCACAAATTCTAGGGAAAGGATGGAACTTTAGAAGGTGGTTGTGTTCCCAACTAGACATATGAATAGGGATCCAAGGAAGCCATTATAATATTAGCAGATATTAAAGTTCTTCCAGGATTATTGATGAAAACTAAAGTCTGTAAGCCTTTTCAAGAAAATAATCTCATTCCACACTGCATACAGTTATCAATACTTCAAATCATTTCCACAAGCACACAAAGAACAAATTATGACGTAATTAGCCAACTGCATTCTCATTTTACTTCTGGTTTGCTCATGACTTCCAGGGAGACTGAACAGTGACACGCAGACATTTTTCCCCTCAGCATAAAACAACTTTTCAGTCTCACACTCTCCTAACAGTATCCATCCCAGCCTCAGAAATTCAGAGAACTTGGGCTTGGGTTATGGCCCACACTTGCCTAGCATGTGGGAGGCCCTGGGTTTGATCCTTGGCACCACATATAAATAAATAAATAAATGAAGGTATTGTGTCCACCTCCAACTACAAAAATATATATTTTAAAAAAAGTAATTCAGAGAACTGGAACCCCAGTTTTTCTTTAAGTCTTCCACATATACACTAAGAATAACTTTGGTTTATACTTACTGTATAATAGGAATCTATAATCTTTTCCCACTAAAGAACTAATTTGATTTATTTTTATTGGTAGTAAAATAACTCTCTTCCCAACTAGGAATCTAGGAATTGTGTATAATGGAGGCTTTTCCAGAAAATATATATAATGGGGGGATAATCCAGGAATATGTATAATGTAGAGAATAAAAAAAGCTCCAAGATCAACCCATTGATAAAAATCAACTGTTTGGAGTGGTCTGCAGAGTCATTGAAAGTAATAAAAAACATTAACTTAAAATAAGTACTCTATATATGTATAGACTATTTTTGGAAGGAGATACAAAAATACTACTAACAGTGGATGTTTATAAGGACAGAATCAAGGTGGTTAGGGGAAAGGAGTTCAAAGGACAAGATTTTCATTGCATACCCATTTACACCTTTTGAAATTTGTGTCATGAGTTTTAGTCAGCTGTTTTGCTGCTGTAACAAACCACCTCATAAGAAAAATTTGAGAAGAGGAAATTTTATTTGGGGGCTCATGGTTTCAGAGGTCTCAGTCCACAGACAGCCAGGTCCATTACTTGGGACTTAAGGTAAGGCAGAGAATCATGGCAGAAGAGTGTAGCAGAGGAAAGTGGCTAACATGATGATTAGGAAGCAGAGAAAGACTAAACTCTGTTCACCAAATGTATACCACAAAGTAACACCTTCCCCCAAAAGCATGCCTCCAATGACCCATCTCTTCCAGCCACACCCAACCTGCCTCCAGTTACCACTCAGTTAATGCCTATCAAAGGATTAATTCACTGATTGGGTTAAGGCTCTCATAATCCAATCATTTTTCATATTTTATCTTTTTATTGAAGCATAATAATCACACAAAAAAGTTTATATAAAACATTTCATTTTGGAGGATATCATTGTGTCTTTTTAGGTGTAGATATGAATATTTTTACCAAAACAAGGTTATACTGTGCATACCTTTTTTCTCACATTTTCATTTTTTTATTTACAATATGTTATAATCAATGAACATCTTTCCAGGCTATGAAATATTCCTCTACAATATCATTTTAATAATAACTTAATACTCCATTATTCAATTTAGCAATGCCCTAACCTATATTTGGACATTTACATTGCCTTTGTTTTTATTATAAACAACATTGCAATGACCATCTTTTAGAGATCCATATTTCTTTTTTATTCTAATTTGATATACATGTTTGCAGAGTACATTTCATTTTTATATATATATAAAGAGCACAATTTCTCAAGTTGCTGGATTTATATAAAGTATTTTTACAACAATTGTGTCTTCATACATGTATTTAGGATAATCATGGATAACTAAGTCTGCCATTATTCCTATCCCCTTGCCCCCTCCCACCTTCCCCTTCTTTGTTCTATTTAAAGCTCTTTCATTCCTCTCATCCCCACTCCCTTGCCTTTATAAGTCAGTATCTTCATACCAAACAGATCACTAGACCTTTGGTTTTTTGGGATTGGCTAACTTCACTTAGCATTATTTTCTCCAACTCCATCCATTTACCTGCAAATGCCATGATTTTATTCTCTTTTAGTGCTGAGTAGTGTTCCATTGTGTATATATACCAAAGTTTCCCTATCCATTCATCTGCTGATGGGCATCGGGGTTGGTTCCACAATCTAACTATTGTGAATTGTGCTGCTATAAACATTGATGTGGCTGTGTCCCTGTAGTAAGCTGTTTTTAAGTCCTTTGGGAATAGGCCAAGGAGTGGGATAGCTGGGTCAAATGGTGGTTCCATTCCCAGATTTCCTAGGAATCTCCATACTACTTTCCAGATTGGCTTTACCATTTTGCAGCTCCACCAGCTATGTAAGAGTGTGCCTTTTTCCCCACATCCTTGCCAGCATTTATTGTTGTTATTTTTTTGATAGCTGCCATTCTGACTGGAGTAAGATGAAATCTTAGAGTTGTTTTGATTTGCATTTCTCTAATTGCTAGAGATGTTGAACATTTTTTCATATATTTGTTGATTGTTTGTATATCATCTTCTGAGAAGTGTCTTTTTAGTTCCTTGGCCCATTTATTGATTATAATCCAATCATTTAACTTCTAAGCTTTCTTACATTGTCTCACACATGAGCTTTGGAGGAACACCTCACATCCAAACTATAACAATATGCTTGTAATACTTTAAAATTAAACAAAAATTAATTTTAAATAAACACTGTGGCTTGACATTACTTCACAGTCAAGCCCATCCTTCTTTGGACAACTCCCATAGCTTGCAAGCCCAAATAGACCCTCCTGGTACTTTGCATTTGGGTAGATGAGGGCCTATTGCCAAGCCAAGATACATATGATTGTTCCAGGGCAATACAGGCTATAGTGATGGATAAATAAGAAGATAAAATAGCTACTGATTATAGGCAAAGTAGGTATGGATCAAGCTTGATTTTTTTCAACTGGCTAATGTCAATGTCATAGTTCTCTCAGTGTATTCATCTTGGCTAAGCTCATTTAATTAGGTGGAGAGGGCATTTATCATATGTTGGTTGAAATTAGTAATATTGGAGTTATTTGTCATGCTTTCTGGAAAGAATAGTGTAAGTGTGCAAACAATCAACTACAAGTCTCTAACATTCAAGAGATCAAGGTCAAAGCCTTTTTTATTCACTACAACCCCAGTGCCTAGCATAGTGGCTGCAGTTTGTAGGCACTGAGTAACTGTTAAAGAGAGAATAAAAGAGCAAAAAAGATGAGGAGAATTGTTATATAATGATAAAGGGGTCAATTCATCAGGAGGAAATATCAATTCCAAATATATATGTACCAAATACTGGAGTACACAAATATTTAAAGCAAGTATTAATAGAACTAAATGAAGAGATAGGCTCCAATACAATAACAATTTGGAACTTTAATGCCCTATTTTCATCAAAAAAATTCCACAAAGAAATAGCAGAGTTAAATTTTACCTTAGACCAAATGGACCTAACAAACATCTACAGAACACTTCATACTTCAGCTGCCTAATACACATTTTTCTCATGAGTACACAGAACATTCTCCAGTTCTTATGATACGACACAAAACAATTTTTTTCTGCTTAATTAATATGTGTATTTTGCACAAAGATATTCTTAATAAAATAGAAAATAAATACTTATGACAATTGCAATCTTCATTTTTGTAACTGGTCATGTAAACACAGGTGGTATTTTGGGGGGGATTTTATTTTAACAAAACAATTCTTAAAAACTGAAATAATATTGAGTTTATTTTCTGAAAACAATGCAATAAAGCTAGAAATCAATAAGAAAATATTGAAGCTATAAAAAGACATGGAAATTAAACAACTTACTTTTGCACAACCAGTGGATCAAAGAAGAAATCAAGAAAGAAATTTTAAAATTTCTTGACACAGATAAAAACAGAGACACAATATAACAAAACCTATAGGATACAGCAAAAGCAGTACTGAAAGAGTTTATGGCAATCAATACTCAGATCAAAAAAGTAAAAAGATTGGGTTATTTGTTTTGTTGGTGTTAAGGCTTTTAAGAGCTTTATAAATCCTTGAGGTTAGTGTTCTATCTGATGTGCTTGTGGTAAAATTTGCTCCCATTCTGTAGGTCCTCTATTCACCTCACTGATTGTTTGTTTTTCTGAGAAGAAGGTTTTTTAGTTTGAATCCATCCCATTTATTGATTCTTGTTTTTAGTTCTTGCACTATAGGGGTCTTATTGAGGAAGTTGGAGCCTAAACCAACATGATGGAGATTTGGGAATACTTTTTCTTCTATTAGGTGCAAGGTCTCTGGTTTAATTCCTAGGTCCTTGATCCACTTTAAGTTTTGTGCATGGTGAGAGAAAGAGATTTAATTTCATTTTATTACATGAGGATAAATGGGTCAAGGAGCTAAACAGACACTTCTCAGAAGATGATATACAAACAATCAACAAATATATAAAATAATGTTCAACATCTCGAGTGATTAAAGAAATGCAGATCAAAACAACTCTAAGATTTCATCTTACTCCAGTCAGATTGGCAGCTATCAAAAAAACAAACAACAATAAATGCTGGCAAGGATGTGGGGGAAAAGGCACACTCATACATTGCTGGTGGAACTGTAAATTGGTGAAGCCAATCTGGAATGTAGTATGGAGATTCCTTGGAAAACTGGGAATGGAGCCACCATTTGAACCAGCTATCCCACTCCTTGGTCTATTCCCAAAGGACTTAAAAACAGCTTACTACAGGGACACAGCCACATCAATGTTTATAGCAGCACAATTCACAATAGCTAGATTGTGGAATTAACCCCGATGCCCATCAGCAGATGAATGGATAGGGAAACTTTGGTCTATATATACACAATGGAACACTACTCAGCACTAAAAGAGAATAAAATCATGGCATTTGCAGGTAAATGGATGGAGTTGGAGAAAATAATGCTAAGTGAAGTTAGCCAATCCCAAAAAAACAAAGGTCGAGTGATCTGTGTGATATAAAGATACTCACTTATAAAGGCAAGGGAGAGGCAATGAGAGGAATGAAAGAGCTTTAAATAGAACAAAGTGGGGGAAGGTGGGGTAGGGACAAGGGGATAGGAATAATAGCAGACTGAGTTATCCATGATTACCCTAAATACATGTATGAAGACACAGTTGTTGTAAAAATACTTTATATTAAACCAGCAACTCAAAAAAATAAAGTAAAAAGATTTAAAATAAATGACCTATCACTGTATCTCAAGGAACTGAAAAATAACAACAAATTAAACCTAAAATTAGTAGAAGGAAAGAAATAATAAAGATCAGAGCTGAAATAAATGAAGTGGAGAGTGGTAAAGTAATATAAAAGAGCAATAGAACAAACAGCTATTTCTCCAAAAAGATAAACAAATTAGATAAACCCTTAGCTAGAATAAGAAAAGCAGAAGACTCAAATCAAATCTTAGACAAAAAGGAAAGCATTACAACTGACACCACACAAGTACAAAAGATCATTAGAAATTATTATGAACAACTATCTGCCAACAAATTTCTAGAAGAAATGGACAAATTCCAAGACACATACACATTACCAGGATTGAATCCTGAAGAAATGACAAACCGAAACAGACTAATAACAAGAAGACTGAATCAATAAAAATCCTCATATCAAGAAAAGCCCAGGACAAGATGGCTTCACTTGCTGGGGTTTCTAGCTCCCCCGGATCCGGGTTTAACCTCCTCCAGCCAGCGGAGAAGGCTGGGGGAACACACCCCAGCGGTGAGGCGAAACCGGGAGAAGTAAGTAAAAGTCGACTGGTGGCCACCCTCTGCCTTCACAATAGAAGACAATCAAGCACACACCAGGGACTCTGCTCAAGGCAAGAGCAAGTGCAGTTTATTGAGGAAGTTGGATGGCCTTTATAGAATACATGGGCCAATCAGCAGAAAGATCATACGGGCACATAGGGAGCATGAGCAAATCACATTGGGGGAGCCATTAGCCTATCCTAGTGGCAGTCTGACCTCTCAACATATGTCAAGGGAACACCCCTTGGCTAGGCCAAGTTCCCGTATCAGAAAGTGGGAGACAGCCAGAGAGTTTTTATCTACTGGCGTGTTCTTAATGTTCCCAACATTCACTGCTCAATTCTACCAAACATTTAAAGAAAAAAAGAAAGAAAGAAAAATAAAAACACAGATTCTTTTTTAGTTATTCCAAAAAAAGTGGAAGAGGAAGAAGTTCTTCCAAACACATCCTATGAGACAGCATAACATTGATACCAAATTCAGATAAGGTCACACATACACACATATACTATAGGCCAATAATCTTGATGAACATAGACACAAAAATCCATAGCAAACCAAATCTAACAGCACTCTAAAATTATCACTCATTGTGATCAAGTGGAATCATCCCAGGGATGCAAGAATGTTATAATGTCATGCAAATCAATAAACTTGATATACCACAACAAAAGAATGAAGGACAAAAACAATATGGTCATCTCAATTGACGCCAAAAAGTCATTCAATAAAACTCATATCCCTTCATGATAAAAAAAAAATTGAACAAATTAATCATAGAAGAAATGTACTTTACAATAAAGGTAATTTTTAAGGAGCCAACAGCTAATATTATATTTAAGGGGAAAAGCTGAAAGCTTTTTAAGATCTGGAAGAGCACAAGGATGCCCACTTTCATCACTTTTATTCAACCTAGTGCTGGAAGTCCTAGTCAGAGTAATTTGGCAAGAGAAAGAAATAAAGGGCATCTAAACTGGAAAATGAGCCAAATTGTCACTATTTTCTTAGCTAGACTAAGAAAAGTAGAAGACTCAAATCAAATCGTAGACTCAAATCAAATCAAATCCTGGTCTTATATATAGAAATCCCCCAAAATTCCACCAAAAAATTACCAGAGGTAAAAATTAATTCAGCAAAGTTATAGATACAAAACCAACCTAGGAAAATCACTAGTGTTGCTACATATCAATAGTAAATTTTCTGAAATATAAACAAGAAAGCAATCTTATTTACAATAGGTACAAAAAGGGGCTGGGGATATAGTTCAGTTGGTAGAGTGCTTGCCTCACATGCACAAGGCCCTGGGTTCAATCCCAAGTACCACAAAGTTAATGAAGGAATGTTAAATAGAAAAAAGGGGGAGGGGAGGGAAAGGGTCAAAGGGATAGAAACAATGGCAGAAGGAGTTTGACATCAATATACTAAGTGCATGTATAAAAACTCAAATGGTATGAAAATACTTTGCATAAAACCAATGACTTGGAAAACTGTACTCTTTATATGCAATATAAAAGGAATTGCACTCTAAAAGCAAGTGTAACAAAATAAATTAAATTTTTAAAAAGCTACAAAAATAAAATACCTAAGAATACATTTAACCTGAATGGAACTGGAGACTATCACACTAAGTGAAATAAGTCAATCCCCCAAAGCCAAAGGCCAAATGTTCTCTCTGATGTGTTGATGCTAACACACAATAAGGGAGGGGGGAATAGAAGAAGTTCATTGGATTAGAAAAGGTGGGAAGAAGGGAAGGGAGTGGGGGTGGGGGGTGTGGAAAAGGAAAGACAGTAGAATGAATCAGACATAACTTTCCTATTTTCACATGAATACATGTATCACATACAACAACAAGAATGGGATCCTAAGTTATACTCCATGTATGTATAATCTGTCAAAATACACTCGTATAAAAAGGACAAATGAAACATTTAAAAAATATTGGCAGAACATTAAAAAAAAGAATACATTTAACAAAAGAGGTGAAAATCTATACAAAGAAAATTATAAAAACTGGATGAAAGAAAGCAAAGAGAACACAAAATTTAGAAAGATATCCTGTGTTAATGGGTTAGAATAATCATTATCATTAAAGTGTTTATATTACCCAAAGCAAATAATACATTTGATGCAATACCTATTAAAATATCAATGGTATTCTTCAAATAATTAAGAAAAATAATTTAAAATGTGTACGGAATCATTACCAAAAAAAAAAAAAAAAAAAAAAAAAAAAGCCCAGAGTAGCAAAGCCATTCTGATCAAAAAGAACAAAATAGGAGGAAGCATATTATCTGACTTCAAAACATACTACTACAAAGCTGTAGTAATTAAAACAATGTAGTATTGGTATAAAAACGGACACATAGAAGAATAATGGAACAGAATAGAGAGCCTAGAAATAAACCCATAAATCTATAGAAACTGATTTTCAAAAAAGGTACTAAAAACACACATCAGAGAAAGGATGGTCTTTTTAATAAATGATGCTGAGCAATTTGACTATCTACATGCCAAAGAATGAAGTTAAACCCCTTTCACCAGTTTCAATAATCGAATAAAAATGAAAGATGTAAATGGAAGATCTAAAACCATGAGACTATTGGAAGAAAACAGGGGAAATGCTTCAGGATATTTGAATGGGCAAAGTTTTTTTTTTTTTTTTTTTTTTTTTTTTTTTTTTTAATAAGACCCTAAAAGCACAAGATACAAAAGCAAAAATTGGCAAAGGGGATTACATAAAATTAAAAAGCTTCTGAATAGTAAATAAAACACTCAACAGAGTGCAGAGAAAATTTATGGGATAGGAGAAAATTTTCACAACATATGCATCTGACAAGGGTATAATTTTCAGAATATATGAGAAACTCTAAAAACACAACTGAAAAAATAACTTGATTTTTTAAATTGAAATAGATCTAAATAGACATCTTTCAAAAAAAGACAAACAGCCAGCCAATAGGTACATGAAAATATGATCAATATCACTATTCATCAGAGAAATGAGAGTCAAAACCACAAGGAGATTTCACCTCATCCCAGTAAGAATGGCTAATACCAAGGAAACAAAGATAACAACTATTGGCAAGGATATGGAGAAAAGGGAATTTTCTACCACTGGTAGGAATGTAAATCACTACAGCCATTATCCAAAACATTATGGAAGTTTCTCAAAAAATTAAAAATAGAACTACCATATGATCCAGCAATTCCACTATTTGTTATATATCCAAAGGAAATGAAATATATGAAAGAAACATCTGCATGCCTGTGTTCATTGCAGCACTATTCATATGGCCACGATATGGAATTAAACTAAGTGTCCATCAACTGATGAATGGACAAAGAAAAAGTGATACTTATATACAATACTATTCAGTCATAAAAAAAGAATGAAATCCTGTCATTTGCCACAACACAGATGGAACTGGCAATTATTAAGTGAAATAAGCCAGGGACAGAAAGACAAGTACCATATTATTTCACTCATATATGTAATCTAAAAATGTTGATCTCATAGAAGTTGAGGGTAGAATGGCAGTTACCAGAGGCTGGGGACAGTCGTGGGGAGGAAGAAATAGAGTAAGGTCAATGAATGGATAGCAAAATAGTAGCAAGGAGTTCTGGGGTACCATTGCACAGTAGGGTGACTATAGATCACAAGAACATTTCAAAAATTAGAAGAAAGGATTTTAAAAGTTTTCACTACAAATACATAGTAAATGAGAAGATAGATACGTTTAACCTGATTTAAGAATTACACAATACATACTTGTATCAAAAACTACATAGTACCCTAATTAATATGTACAACTTCTGTTTTCCTGTATCAATTAAAAATAAAACCTTTTAAATTTTTTAAAAGAATGAATGTATACATGATAGAAAAATAAACTCCCCATTTGTCAGAGAAGTTAATTAACTTGTCTAAGTTCATGCAGGGTGATATTAGCAGATCCCAGACTAAAATTAGGTTTTCTGCCTCCTCATCCATTGATATTTTCATTATATAAAGGTATAGATATGCCTGCAGTTGCCGGGCGCGGTGGCGCACGCCTGTAACCCCAGCACTTTGGGAGGCTGAGGCAGGAGGATCACGAGTTCAAAGCCAGCCTCAGCCATGGCAAGGCACTTAGCAACTCACTGAGACCCTGTCTCTAAATAAAATACAAAAAAGGGCTGGGGATGTGACCCAGTGGACAAGTGCCCCTGAGTTCAATCCCCAGTACCACCAAAAAAAAAAAAAAAAAGATATGCCTGCAGTAACAGAAGAATACGGGCTCAAACTATTATTTCCAAAACAGTTGATGATCAGCTATTTCATATGGTTTAACCTAGAAAATGGATTTTGAGGGGATTCAAACACACAGGTTTGTTTAAATAGTTGTATAAACATTGGACTAAATTACCATGAAGTTCTCTTTTAATATACTGTGGATGAAAGTGCTTTCAACTTAACATAAAAAAAAAACTATTATTTTGTTATAAACTGACACAAAATAAGAAAAATATTTCTGAAAACATAACTTTATACAGGGAACTACAAACAACAGACTGAAAGAGAAGCTCAGGGTAGATAATACACAGGTAGTTAGACTTCTAACATTATCCCCCACAGAACAGCCTTTGGATCAAGGTTAGCAATCAACAAAATTGTATACTTCTCTTAGTAGAACTGAGCATTCATCTCACTTCCTTGCCTGAAAGCCAGAGCCAAAACGTTTCTAAAACTTACTAGATTCACTTTTCTCGTTCTGATTCATCCATATTCTCTCTCTCTTTGTCTCCCTTTCCACCCTAATTCCAAACTAAAGCCTATTCTTAGCTTGCTGGTAAAAATCACCTATCCCTTCTCATACTAAATTTTAAAAAATAAAAGAGGTAGTCAAAAATCTAAAGATTTTTTTAAATTTTTTATTTATAGTAGTAGTATGTATAACAGTTCATACTTCACATATAGAGCATCTTTTTACACATAAAAGTTTGTATACAAAGTATATTCATAGCATTCAAGTCTTCAATCATGCATTTAGAATGATATCCATCTTATTCAACCACTTTTTCTTTTTACCCCTTCCCCCTTGCTCCCTCCCTTCCCCTCCCTTCCCTTTGACCATTATAGTAGCATATTCACCCAAAGCCAATCCTCAGAAATTAATTTCATAAAAAATCAATTAATCAAATCCTATCAGTTCTAATCAGATCTCAGAGCTTCCCTTCTATCTGCCTATCCTCTTGACTGCTATCATGGAGTAAGAGAAAGGGAAAAAGAGAATTAGGGGTGGCTACTAATGTGTATAAGTAGAAATGTGTATAAGTAGAAAGAACAAAATAAAAATTTAAAAAGTAATTTATGCTGTACAGGATGCATATTATTGTGTATTTTGACATATCATACAACTCCTATGCCAACCCTCACCTATACCACAACTCATTCATGCTTCAGCAAAAGTGCTACTGCAAATCTCAGTAATTCCAAAATTTCAGAAAAGCCTCCTAAACTAAGTCAATCTTGAATACAGATTCTTATTGGTCACCAATTTCTGTTCTATTTTTTTATAAAAGAAACCTAGCCTCTGCAGCTATGTAGGAATAGCTAGTTTGGCTAATGAAACATAAGAGAAATTAGATGCTTCATTTCCACCTTGAAGCTACCAACAGTTCTTTGTAACTCTCCAGTTTCTTCCCCTACTTTGGTGCATGTTCCAAATAGTGCAGTAAAAATAGTAGAGTCTTCATCAACCTAGATTCATCTTCCAGGAGCTTGGGTCCCTGAATATCAGTGTGGAGTAGATATTTTGCATGAACCTCAACCTGTATTAATATCCACTATGCAGAATAAATAAACCTTTGTTATTTTAGTACACCAAATTTTTGAGGTTAAGTACTTACTACAACATAACCCCACTTCTCCTAATTAATATGCATCCTGTACAGCATAAATTACTTTTTAAATTTTTATTTTGTTCTTTCTACTTATACACAACAGTAGAGTGTATTTTGACATATCATACATACATGAAATAAAATTTCTCATTCTTGTGGTTGTACATGATGTGGAGTTACACTAGTGGTATATTCATACAAAGCTTAAATTACTTTTTTTAAAAAAACTTTTAAGGTAGATAATTGAAACATAGCTTCAGTGAATCAATAATCAAACAATTTCAGAAGAATAAGTATGCTGTTATAGTTAAGAATGTCCCTATCACCCCCTTACACCATACTGGCTACAGTAAAGCACAGTAAAAGTTTAAAAACCAGTCAATTGATGGCATGCAAATTAATCGTACAGTGAGGTAGTTTTCAGTGAATTGACTTTTAGTAGGTTGACTTTCAATAACTTGGTTGGCTTCTGGAATATCAGGTTTGTACTTCAGGATGATGAGAAATTCTTTATTGAAGAATCTCTCAGATCATACCATCAAGGAATCCCCTACTCTATCTATAAAAAGACTCCTGCCTCAATCACTCTGAACTTTCTTGAACAGATCATCTTGCCTTTGTCCAATAAGTCTGGTAGCTTCTTTAAATGCCCCCAGAAGACCTTTTTAATCAGAGATTCTGAAAAACTAAGCCCAAGTTCTAGAAGGCTATTTGCAAGTAAGCTGATGCTGAGTTCAAAAGCTGATGCTCTTACTCCTCTATCCTCTCCAAACAGGTTTAAAATAATTGTCCCATCTGTTTCTTGACAAATGCCTTCTGGATTAGATGACTCAAAGTAAATTACTTGATTTTACTGATGAATAGCACTTAATACGTAGTGAAATGTTCAGAAAAAAACTTTAGGTCATTTTAGTACCCAATGAAAACACCATTGTGTTTTATTTTCTGATGTCCATTTTTCTCTTCTATCTTTAAATATGAAATTCTTTTGAGTCATATAGAGGCAAGATTTGATGGCTCTAATAAATAATGGTAAAATTTTTTCTTAGTGGCCCCTAAACACCTTAGTAGTAGCTAAATAAATTTTCTTTCACAAAAGAATGTGCTTTTACTATAACCCACATAAATTATTTTGTAAATATCCCAGTGAAATCATTATGGACACAACAGATCTAGATGATATATGGCACCTTAATTTGGTGTCTTTGAAATATCACATCCAAGGAGTTCTTGACTGTGAGAGCTGGTGTTTACCATTCTCAGATGGTCCATATTTCATTGCACTTGTTTTTAAAAGAGCACTTGTCCATATCAATAATTATCTAGTCAGTCCAGTTCTTGAACAATGGCTCCAGGAATCATTGTTTGTGAAGACGTATGATAGCTGTCTTCACAGACTTCTACCAAAATAAGATTATAAATCTCTATACGTTTATTAAACAGGCATTTATTTAGTGGGTAAAATGTACTAAACACCAGTGTCAAGAATGCAAGACAAAATAAGGCACAGTTATTATGAAATAATCCATGAATTGTATGGCTCCTTCCTTGACCTGACACAATTAGGTCCACTTTATAGCAATGGTTTACATGTATCATTTCTTGCCAGTAAGTAAATGTCTCTAAGGTTATTTTCAATGGTACACAGAGACTTTGGTTTGTCTGTCCTAAAGGAACCATCTCCAAATGGCTCCCCCTTCATAAAGTGAACAAATCCTATACTCATTGTAAGCACAGCTACCTCTGATCCTGTGATACTGGTAGTCACTGTTAGAACAGGGTTTGGGGAATAGGAAGCTAATATAAGGGTAGAAAGACCTCAAAGCTTGAAAAATAAGGGAAGCAGGGCTTGATATTTGGGGAATATGATTCAGAGAAGGCAAAAACTCTCTGGTCTATAAGACTTTGCATGATAGGGTCTTCCCTGAATGAGAAACTAGAAAGGTTGGCCAGGATACGTCTCCCCTGGGGGCCAGGGTCAAAGGTGGCTGTGCAGATGAGGATAGGATTTGTCTGCTTCATAGAGGGAGAGCCATTTGGAGGTGGTACAGGGGGAAGTGATACTGGGGAATTGAACCCAGAAGCTCTTTACCACTGAGCCACATCCCCAACCCTTTTTATTTTGACTCAGAGTCTTACTCAATTGTTTAGAGTCTTGCTTAGTTGCTGAGGCTGGCCTAGAAATTGTGATTCTCCTACCTCAGCCTCCTGAGTTGCTAAGATTACAAGCATAAGCCCCCATCACTGGCTTGGAGGCAACCTCTCCAGTTTTTCATTCATAGCAAACCAGAAAGACTTCTTTGCACTCAGAGTGTTCATGTATGCCTTCCCTTTGCAGGAACAAGTTTCATCCCTATTCATCTGGCTATCTTGCATTATCATGCAGGTCTCAGAGAAGCTATTTATAACCTAGTCACTCTCTCCTATCCTGTTTGAGGTCCTGTAGCCTATGTTCTCATAATACTTTCCATTTGGGTTTTACTACCTAACACATTTTTGTGTTCCCCCCCTCAATGCCAAATAAAGTGCCTGGCAAACTGTAAGCACTCAAATATTTGTTGAATAATTCAGTGGATGAGGGAATTGATGGAAGGATAAATGATCAATCCTTGGCCCCAGATCACCAGCATCCATTTCAAAGAACAGGTGCAAGTAAATATAAACTAAGATAATAAAATCTGAGTGTAAAATTGTGTGTGTGTGAGTGTGTGTGTGTGTGTGTGTGTGTGTGTGTGTGTGTGTTTGAGGGGAAGAACAAAGGAGGCTGAAGTCCTTTGGCTTAAAAAGTATTTGCAGTCATAATCATACATGAAAAATAAAGCCTTCTGAAACCATAAAGAGAATGGAGTCCACAGAAAGAAGTATGTGAAATGTTATGTATGCTCCGCAGTGTGGTGGGGAGGGGGTGTTACAGCTCAGTTTGAGTATGGCTCGATATGAGTTTTTGTTCCTCAGGAGTTCTTGTCAGGATTTGTTCCTTTCAAGTTTACCTAGGTATACCTGGAAGTGATTCACAATATGGTTGCTCAGAATTGTTTTTACTTCAGTGAGAGTCTATGTGTTGTTTGCTCCCACTTCCTCCTCTCTAATAGGATACGTAAGAAAATACAATATCTCTCATTCTTTTACAAATAAGAAAACTTGGTTAAGAGACAGAAAGTACAGTGGTGGGAGTGGAAATTGTTTATTCTTGGGAGTCTAAATTTTAGAGAAATAGTTTGCATAATGTTAAGTGATTTGCATATAGATGGGATCAAGAAGTTCTAGGAGACTCTTAACCTCTTCCAGACCAAAGTCACATGGTAGACACCCTTCCCAGTTAGCCTTCACCACAAATGTTTAGGAATAAAATATACCAAGGTGAGAGGTTTAATAATGCTCCTTTTTATCATTTTAATGATATATAATTTTTAATCAAACATTTTTATGAGAGTCAGATTATGAAATATTGTTGGTATTTCTCAATTTAGGTAAGTGCTATTAGTGGTGTTTTTGATTCAGCTGCTATGGAGCAATAATGAAATCATTTGCAAAACTGTTCTGGAAAATTCTATATGCTATATGGTAGTGGTACCTCTCCCAGTCACTCTTTGGGTTACTGTAAGCCTTCCACTGCTACAGTGAAACATACATTTCTACTATAACCCTCAGCACAGTTTTGCAATTGTCAGCCAGGCCCTGGGGTTGTCAAGTACCTCTGACAGTCTTCAAGAATCCTTATCAGGACTATAACAGACTTAGTTAGCATATCATGACACTCGGAAGTTCTAAAAATCACCAGTTTTCCAGTACAAAATTTACCAAGCAGGGGATTCAGACCCCAGAAACAAGCCTGGAGTCAGAAACTGAGCACAAAGGAAAACAAGACAAATGGGGGAAAGGCCCATGATATGTTTCAGTGTCGGACTAAATGGGCCTTCTTACAAGATCTCAAGAGTTAGGTGAAAGCTAAATCTTCTTGTGGGCTGAAAAATGTCCATAGCTAGACAAAGGGGCAGAGCAGGGACATCAAAGTTGAGACTTAAATCTGTCACAAAGCCAGAGTGGGATATAGAGGAAAGAATCTGGGTCGTCAGCCAACTATGCTCAAAAAACTGTTGAATCAGGAAAAAAATTGAAGTTGATGAGGCTATTCGCTAACAATAAAGATATCTGAATAACATTGCCTCAAATAGTCCTAAGGGATCCTCTTATCACTACACAATTATTATTCAAAAGTCTGACATCTGAAAGGGCAAGGGGGAAAAAGTGTTTGTTTGTTTGTTTGTTTTAAATCTGGGCAGTTTACATGGGATAGTAAGAACTCTGAACTGAGTCAGAAAACCTTGGTTCTAAGTTTGATTCTACCACTGACTAGCTTTGTGACTTTGGGAAAGGCCCTCTCCTCTGGAGACCTCAATTTCCTATTTTATCAAATGGAGTAAATGCTTACAGACATGAGATACCAAAGATATTTAGAATCAAAGGAGTCCAAAATTTTCAACTTAAAAGTGGTGATTGTGTCACTTAATAAATAGACTAATGGTTTTTCATTTAAATAAAGCCCCATTTCACTCAACATTTGTCACTCTTTCTGGAAGGTGGCTTCCAGGGGACTCCTTTTATTAGTCTGGCAAGCATGTCCTGAGCAAATCATTTTAGGATACAAAAAGGAATAACAGTGAACCCATGCATTACTAGGTGGAGTTTTTAATTCTTGCCTCAAGTTGGAATTTTCTTATCAACAGCCATCTGTCATACATGATAGTTGATGGGGCAGTACAGTGTGCTGTAGTAGGCCAACAGTCAGAGATTGGAAAGACCTATATTCTAGACTGTGTTTTTAAATAGCATGCTTAATTACCTTGAGTAAGTCTTTTTACCTCTGTTTTTCAGTTTCTTCATTTGAGAAAAATTCCTAATGATAATAACAGCAACTATAATTTCCTGAACACCTACAATGTTCTTCAGATATACATGATCTCTAATCTGAACAACAGACTACATTCAAAGGCATTATCATCCTCATATTGCAGAAGTGGAAAGTAAGAAAAAAGAAAGGTTTGTTGTTTTCCCAAGATCACTAAGAGTGAGATTCAAACCAAGGTCCAAAGCACATGATTCCTTCTCCTTCCATTATTTCATATTTACTCCCATTAATGAAATAAACTAGAAAATCTCTAAGGTCCATTTCAACTCTGACATTCCAGTATTTTTAACCACATTAGTTAGATAACTAGGCTTACCTAGTAAATACAGTGCTCACAAGTCATTCCCCTTTATTTTAGCATATTTTTAACTCCTAGTTTTAAAGGATTGCTCACATTTTCATTGAACACCTTGAACAACTTGGAAAATGAGCTTGAATACCTTTGCTTCTTTCAAAAGCCTTAGCCCTTTCACTGAATCAAGAAACAGTAAAGCACTGGTTCTGGAACTGATCCCTGGCTTGAGAGAAATGTTCATAAACAAGGAAATGAGGATACCATCATGAGAAATGCTTTTTTTCAGTCGACTACTAATGGAGTATAGGGTTGTCCCTGACTGGAGGGATGCTGAGATAAAAGGAAGCTCCCAACCCACATGTATACTCTTCTATGAAATTTCACTAATGGACACTCATTCTCTTGGTCTTTGAATACTTTTATATCTTTTAAGATGTCTCTATTGAAACAAGTGTGGGGAGTAGGTGGGAAGCAAAATTAGTTGCTTTCCAGGCAAGAATATAAGCCCACTGGGTTGGTCAGCTTTCCATCACTGAGAAAATACCTGAGAAAAATAACTTAAAGGAGAAAAGATTTATTTTGGCTCATAGTTTCAGAGGTTTCAATCCATGGTTAGCTGGATCCAGTGCTTTGGGCCTAAGGCAAGGCAGAACATCATGGAGAAAAGGATGTAGGAGAACAAAGCTGCTCACATCATGATGGAGAGGAGGCAGAGTAAAAGAGAATGAAAGGAGCCAGGAACAAGATATAGTCCCCAAGGGCAAATCCCAAAGGATTTACCTTAAACTAGGTCCCACCTCCTACAGTTTCTACCCCCTCCCAATAATGTAATCAAAGTATTTATCCACTGATGTGGTCAGAGCCCTCATGATCCAATCACTTCCCCAAAGGCTCACCTCTGAACTTTGCTGCATTATGGACCAAGCCTTCAACAAATGAGCCTTTGAGAGACATTTCATATCAATCATCAGACCCACCCTGGTAGGAGCACATTTCAAATTCCTGATGGATGTAAGGAGTTCCTCTGGGAGAGGGAGGAGTGGAAAGCAGGAAGGTATCAAAATTAGTTTGACTCACTTCTAGCTTTGCCGTGTGAATCCTGCTCATGGAAAATGATGATTCAGTCTGAAAAATGAGAAAGGGTGAACATAAAATAGCATTTAAAGCAAAAGAAATTATATTCAGAAATTAGAAAAATGCTAGAACAAAAAGAAAAGGGGAAATAATCAATTGGCAAAGATATTGAGGTACACAGCACAATCTATCAATCTGACAATGAAGAATATTATGTCAGACACACCTAATTCACTTCTATGACAGAGTGACAAACCCAGCAGTCTGGAGAATGTAATGAGTATAGTATGCATTTGGTGTTTATTTATATTCTGCCTACTTTGTGAGTTGAATGAATTCCTGAATCAGCTTGCCAACAGTGGACACCAGAATTAGCCAGAGCCAGAACCCAAGGGTAGGAACCATCACTTCAGGGTCACTTAAGGGTCACCACATGGCATTTATCATTTGAGTTGTTACTTTTTTTCAGGAATTGAGATCATTTTTACATAGACATTGAAGGTCTTACATAGCAATTTAGCCTCAGCCATGAGCTTTCACTGCCAGAAAATGCTAAAAGGAGACTTATATATGCCAGCTACAACTAAACTGCCTGTCAACCAAGAAATAAGTGTAAAATACAGTGTAAGTCAGAGACCAGATGTTTAAAAACAAACTATTTACTTTTAAGCAAAAGTAAAACAATTAGAAAACAGAATTGGAGTTAATACTCATTAGAGCAAATACAAAAACATAAAATCCTTTATCTGGTAATGATTTTTGCATTGATTTATAATCAACTTCTCAAAGATAAATTTCTTTTCAAACCCAGTGGCAGGGGCCACTGTCAGTCAATATCTGACCTGCTCCCCTCTGTCACCCTCTTGACAGACTTTTGACTGGTTTTATAAGGTCAGTTACATGCAATGCTGCTTCAACATATTTAAGAACTTTTAACATTTATCAGGGTAAAAATAGAACTTTCAGTTACTCGAGCCTTCTGACCACAGGGCCCCACATTATCTTGTTTCATGATAAGTCTTTTCCCAGATCCCCCAACACTGAATCTAAGGGGCAGTCAGGTAGAGTGTTATTGTGGTCTGAATTGTGCCCCCTCCAATTCACGTTAAAGCCCTATACCCCACTATGGATTGAATATTTTTTCTCTCCTCCAAAATTTATGTGTTAGAAATGTTATCTCCTAATACAGCATTGTTAGGAGATGGTGATTTGGGAGTATTTAGATTATGATGAATCTGTCCTTAGGAATAGATTAATGCTACTATAAAAAGGGTTTGCAGGACTGAGTTCCTTCTCTCCTGCTCTTCTGCCATGAGAAGATACAATGTTCCTCTCCTCCAAAGAATAAAACCAGAGATTAAACCTGCTGGTTTAATTTTCAGGCTCAAGAACTGTGAAGGAATGAATTCCTGTTCTTTATAAATTAGCCAGTCTCTGGTATTTTGTTATAGCAGCATAAAACCAGTTAAGATACCACCAATGTGACTGTATTTGGAAATACAGTCTTTAAAGAGATAATAAAAGTAAAATGAGGTCATAATTATAGAGCCCTAATTCAATAGTACTGATGACCTTAATAATAAGAAGAAAACAAGAAGAGAGAGGCACATAGAGAAAAGGTCATGTGAGGACCCAGGAAGAAGGCAGCAATCTATAAGCCAAGGCGAGAGGCTTCAGGAGAAAACATGTCTACTAACACTTACACCTTGAACTTGTAGCCTCCAGAGCTGTGAGAAAGTAATTTCCTATTGCTTAGACTACCCAGCTTGTGGTATTTATTTATGGCAGCCCAAGGTAAGACAGGTAGGAAGAATAAATGTTATAAAATATTGCTGAGTCCAGAGCCTACCACTTGCTATTGGTACAATGTTATACAAGTATCTGGACATTTCTGAGTCTCAGTTTCCCCATCTGCAAAACAGGTATAAGAATAGACTCAGGGCTGGGGATATAGCTCAGTTGGTAGAATGCTTGCCTCGCCCTGGGTTCAATCCCCAGCATCACAAAAAAAAGAATAGACTCTACTGGGGATGGTGTGAAGTTTAGCAGAAAGCATAGGTACTGACAGTTGCATAGGGGCCGTTAGTAAATTGTGATGGCCATATTTTTTTTTTTTTTGTATCAGGGACTGAACTCAGGGACACTTAACACTGAGCAACACCCCCAGCCATTTTTACATTTTTATTTAGAAATAGGGTCTTGCTGAGTTGCTTGGGTCCTTGCTAAGTTGCTGAAACTGGCTTTGAACTCACAATCCTCCTGCTCAGCCTCCTGAACCACTGGGATTACAGGCATGCACCACTGCGCCTGGTGTGATGGCCATCTTTTTAAGTTAGCAACTTTAATTCAATGTGTTTGCATAGATTTTGATTTATTTTTATCCAAGTTAGGATTTTGTTGGTTTACCCAAAACAGAGCTTATTTTCAACTAAAATTCAGCCTTTGAAGCTCAAATATCTTCTTGCTCTGTTTGAAGTTGATGCGTTTTCCTCCCAAGCCCATTTTAAGTTCCTCTCTCTCAGCATCAGACAGATAGCTTCTATAAGTGTTATGTGCACTCACTAACATAAAATAGGATTCCCTCAGTTAATTCCCCATTTTAACTGACTCCATTTAAATGTTACTCCCTTGAAATTAAGATCTGCATATTCAGGTCAGAGTATACTCCCCCAGATGTCACTGGTATACTTCTCTCAAAAACCTGGTCAGAATTGTCATCTTTCTCCAAAGCATTTATCAGAGTCCCCCTTTCTTATCACAGAGCCCATTGTGCCTCCAACAAAGGTGATGCATTGTAAATCAGCACATTGGCACAGGGCCAAATTGATTTCACATCAATTGATAACATGATAGCATGAAGTGATAGAGACATACAACAAATGTAATTCAAACCTTCACAGTAAAAATCACACAAGATTGATTTGCTGCTGTTCCCTTTCAACACAGCTAGTGCTTTCTTGTTTTACAAAGTCTGGTGGTCACAAAATATGCAATAAAAACCAAAGTATATAATCACAGATCATCAGAGATAAAGGTCAAACACAACTTGTATCCATAGCCAAGAACAAACAAGTTTATCTGTGAGTTTCCATATGTATTGCTATTATCCCAGATAATTGTTTAAAGAAGGAGGTTTGATCCTTGAAGGAGGTGATTTGTGACCATTATAAAATAAGAATCTTAGAATTTCCAACATCTAACATAACATCACATCCACCTCAGTTCAAATCCCACCTGGGCCACATGCTACCTGAGTAAGCTGAAGATTGTAGGTGCTCAATAATTATGAACTTCCTTTATTCCTTTTCATGGTAAGAACTAAAGCTCAGTTGTTTGCCGCCGGAAAGGGATTGCAGCCTGGAACGGCAGCGCCGCGGGAAGGAGTCCGGAGACAGGATGGAGACAAAAAAATTCTTTAATCTTTCTGTCTCTGTCTCTTGTAATTTCTAACACTACATACACACTCTCACAAGAAACCAAGGCACCTACTCTTACAAGAAACTACAATATATCTATACAATAGCAATAACCCTGTCCTTTCTCTCTCTGGTCTCATCCCATGCGCCCGAGCAGGAATGGCGCTCGCTCGATCTGCTGAGTCACTGCTCAAATCTCTCGAGATCCTGGGCCAAGTCCCGTGAGACTACGGAAGGCGACAATGCCCAAAAATGTCTATAGCCCGTAGTCAACCGCAATCTTAGCTATCTCCCCAAACAGGGCTCCTGCACTCAGTCAAAATTTTAGTTTTCTGACCCCATAGATCAAGTCATACAGTTTTACTTATCATCTTTTGTAAAGTTATGTAAAGAGCTGGAATATATGATTAAGCACATGGGTAAACTATGTTTGTATTTGAATTGCACTATCACACTGTGCCAATGTGTGCAATGGGTATACATATTCATAGACCTGAGAGGGTGCTCTTTCTTCAGCTAGTCGATGAAGTCATTCATTCCTTGTGGATAAACGGAGTTGGCAAGAAGGTGGCAGGTGTAATAAATTATTTTGGATGAACATGGGTTACCAGATCAGGATCAGAAACAGGAGATGACTGAGTAAAGTGCCAAGTAAAGCCCAAAAATAGAAATTAGAGTCATTTGACCAGGTCAAGTCAGAGGAAGATTGGAAAGAAGCTCTCAGCACTATTGAGTTGAGTAACTCTGAAAAGTCATGTACAAACACCTAGCTCCTTGTCATTGATGCCTTTCCATAGGCACTGGTTCTGACTTATTTGAATTCTAAATATCACTTCTTTTCTGATTAATGAAGTATGTCTGTGGCTATTGGCTATAGAATTTTAATCAGAGATAACAGAGTGGAACATGGTAATTTGCTTTAATTCTGAAAATAGACTCTAGGAACAGTTACTCAATTTTACAAAAAACACGGGATAGGGGGTTGTCTTGATGAAGCTGGTTTACCACAATAAGAGCCACCTAACAAAAAGGAATCACATTGGTTTCCATTTTTATGTCCTCACAGCATCTAGCTCTCTGCATATCAAACAGCTATTGTGTTAATTATTAATAAATCAGTGGGCTGCAGTTGTAGCTCAGTGGTAGAGAACTTGCCTAGCCATGTGTAAGGCACTGGGTTCAATCCTCAGCACCACATAAAAGTAAATAAATAAAGGAATTGTGTCCATCTATGACTAAAAATATTTTTTCAAAAATAAAAAAATCGGGTTGAACTTCATTGTATTCCTAGCTGTTCTTTATTGTACACAGGCTGATTATTGAGGTATGGTGGCATAAGACTAGTTCCAAGTATACATGGCCTTAGAATGAACTTTATAGAACTACTGGGGATCCTAGAGTCAATGTTATCAACTCTCCTAATGAGTAATTACAATGTACCAACACTACACCTATAATTGTCCATATGGGATGAGCAACCTTTTGTGGAAGTGTTTTCCAAGCTTTAGTGTGCAGCAAGAATAGTGGAATTCCTTTTTGGTGGCAGGTGGGGCAGAGGGGATTGGCATTGAACCTGGGGCCTCATGCATGCTAAGCACATGTTCTGTCACTGAGCTATAACCCCCAGCCCTGGAATTTTGAAAATACAGATTTTCTGACCTCACTACTGGGGATTCTGATTCATTAGGTCTAGATCAGGCCACAGAAATCTCCATTTTTACCAAGCACATAAAGTTGGTGCAAAGGACCTATGGACCATACTCGGGAAAATACTGAGCATATGTACACATGAAAAATAAACAAGGTAGGGAAGAGAGACATCATTTGACACATGTTCAGTGAGTCTTTTTGCTGAGTGTGAATTTCAAATAGAACTACAGAAGTATTTTAATAGTATATTTTGGCTTGCCCACTGGCCAAAGGATGATGTACAATGTTAAACTAAAGACATTTGACACAAGGTTTGCAGTTCTCATGCACAAGCTGTAACATTCCCACCAACTCTTGGCCTTTCGGTTCCCTTATAGATTCTAATCCACTGAATGCCTGCCAAGACATATTGGGGGTCAGAAGAAGACCAGAAAATGATTTTTGCTGTTCTAGCATCAACATTTCACCTGCAGCAGCATCCAGGCATCTGCCTCAACCTTAAGTTGACTATTAAAGGTCAAATGTAAATTGTTTTTAAACTCAAAATTATCTCTCCTTTTTCAGCCTTTAAATCAATGCCTGCTTCTTCATTTGGACATTTAATTAAAATTCAACTATATACCAGGTTACTGGTGTACAAGGAAATGATAATATTTAATATTTATTTGGCATTAAGTTCCAAGTGCTGAGCTAAACTGAGTAAATTCATTAACTTGTCTACACAATGCTAAGAAGTGGGTACTAATATTATTCCCATTTTATAACTCATAAAGGTGAAGAACCATGTTTCAGACCACATAATAAAAAGATATAACCAGGATCTGACCAGTGGTAAAAGCATATGTACTTAACCTGGTATTCAAAAAGGTTGCAGCCCAGCAGCATTAGCATCACCTAGCAACTTCTCTGAAATTCCAATTCTTGGGTCCTCTTGTAGATGTAATGAATCAAAAGCTCTGAGGATGGAGCTACACAATTTGAGTTTTAACTGGAACTCCAGGTGCTTTTGTTGTACATTGAAGTTTGAGAACCAGTGAATTAGTTAACTGGTTACAAACCCTATGAGTCCAAGAAACTGATTGAAGGTGTTGAGTTGGTCAGCCAACTCTGGATGCTCATTATTATTGTCAGTACAACTCCACTATGGGAGAAAGAAAACCATGGGGGCTGTATTACCTATGATCCATATCTTTTTTTCATTTTAATAGAATACTGTTCCCACATGTACAATAAGAACTGATAAACACTCCCCTTACTAATAACTCAAACTATCATATAGGATTTCATTTGCTCACTCATTCATTCTACAAGTATTTAAGAACCTCTTGTATATCAGATACTGGTGCCACACATTAAGGATACACAAAAGGTAGAGAATGATGACCACTTACAGAACAGTCTATTGGACTGGACTTTGAGACGTGGCAGTAGTGCTTCAAAGTCTATAGCTCAATACTAACGATGCCTACATCAGTTCAAAGGACTCAGGTAATGAAACTCTAAAAGAAGAATAGGGAATCAGAGCACACTGCTCTTTTAAGTCATTACTGGATCCTAACAAAGGTATGCCTGAAGAATGAGACAAAATCACCAAAGGGCTAAAATTTAATTCTCAGTCAGACAAGTGCCACCCAGAGAAAACTGCCAAATGGTTTTTCCAATATCTTACATGTGACATAGATAAATACTACTATAACTGCTGGTTTCACTTCATCAAAACTTATTTACTAAAAGGCTGACACCTGAAAAGACCTTGTATTTTAAAAACATTCCAGGAAGGCCCTTTGAAAGTTTAGTGATAGACATCCCTGCTTCTAGAACATGAGCTCCATGAAGACAGGAATATTGATGTTTATTCTGTGCTCTGATACATTTCGAGTACTGAGAACAATGCTCAATACGCAATAGATGCTCAAAAAAATATTTGTTGTAAATTATTCTGCTCTAATTTCATATAGCTATTCTTTTCAACAAGGGTGATTTGCCAAATTTGTCAATTAAACATTATTTTTATACTTTTGTAAGGCTTTTCATATATATACATGTTCCTCTCAAAATATCTGTAGTTATACTATCTAACCAACTTTGGGTTTAAGAAACATGCAACCCACTTACAGCACAAATTCCCTGAATCTTGATCAATAAACCAAGAATTAACTTTGGAAAAATAATCTACTTAATATCACACAAGCCAGATACAGTTTCTGGTTCCTATAAAGTCTTTCTAACTGGAACAAGTATGATATTTTTGCTAGAAGCTGACCAAGCAGAGTACACAAGACTTGCCCCTCCTGGCTGGGTCTGGAAAGGCCAAACTGACCTAATAAAGGCTCTGATACTTGTTTCCTTTCACACAGCTGCTGTCATAGAGACTAAAAGTTAGAAAGCAATGGGCACAATATCAAAACCCTGAGGTCAAGGTGCCAGACTCAGGGCATTGAGGAGCTAAGGCAATAGCAGCAGGAGGAAACAAGAGAGGTCCTTGGCATAACTGGGAGCCTTGGGAAGGTCTTGAAAACCCTCTCTAGGGCCCTTCCAAACATTAACAAGTTGAATTCCTCTGGCTAGGCCTGTCTCAAAATGATTCACTTGACAGAGCTGAGAGTATGGCAAGTCAACCTGCAGGCTCTACATCAGAAGACTGAACAACTTCCAGGTTATAGAACAAGCAGGTTTAAACTCTTTAACTCATTTGCCCGCAAAACACACACACACACACACACACACACACACACACACACACTTCCTTGTTAATAAGGGGAGAAAAGACTGTGAATTTACTTTCTACATATGAAAAAGAACATGTGTGCAATTTCATCTGTCTTTGAGCTTCAAGCTCTCCTTACTATCTCTTCTTTCTCAGCCAGCCCATGGAATTCACTGCCTTGGGCTTCACTCTAGGGATAGTTTTCATTCTTCAATAACCTTCTTACAAAATGTGTAACAGTCTTTGAGTTTGTAATCTATATGTTCCTCACTCTACAGAAACTATTTTGAGCTAAACTTCTTTAATAGATAAAGTGCATTAGTTTACTTGGGGTGCCATACTAATGGACAATAAAGTGGGTAACTTCAACAACAAAAACTATTGTTCCACAGTTCTGGAAACTAGAGGTCTGGGATCAAGTTATCTACAGAGTTGGTTTCTTCAGAGGGCTGTGAAAGACAATCTGTTCCATGCTTTTTGTATAGATCCTGGTAATTTTCTGATGTTCTTTGTTGTTCCTTGGCTTGTAGATACAGTACTCTAATTTCTATCTTTATCTTTACATAACATTTTCCCTATGTGTGCTTCCAAATTTCCCTTTTATGTGAAGGCACTAGTCATGTTGGATTAGACCCAACTACTCCAGTGCAATCTCATCTTAATTAATTATATCTGTATTGAACCTATTTCCAAATAAAGCTATATTCTGAGGTACTGGGGGTTAGGGCTTCAATATATGAATTTTATGGGGACAAAATTCAACCTATAACAGGGCTGGGATTGTGGCTCAGCGGTAGAGCGCTCGCCTAGCACGCAGGCGACCCGGGTTCAATCCTCAGCACCACGTACAAATAAAATGCATTGTGTACAACTAAAAGCAAATAAATAAAAATATTTTTTAAAAAATTCAACCTATAACATCAAGGATCTAAATAGTAAAACCTTTGTTTATCCACTGAATTCTACAAAAATATTGTCAATGAATAAATTGGGATATAATGATAAACTCAATAGATAATATAAATTACATTAGGTAACAGCAAACATTTTCAAACAGCATAATTAAAGGAAAACCAATTGCTTTGTTGTAATAATAATTGTCAAAAATGGGAAAGGCATAGAATGAATGCAAACTAGTGTTTTTCTTATAATAACAATAGATTAAACGGGATAAAGAAAAGACAATGGCAGTTTAGCAGAACAAAATACACTGGATTAAACTGAATTAATTTCTACCAACTTCTTCATCTTTCCTGAGATATTTGCAATAAGAGAAAAATCAACTTTCTGGTTACTCAGGTCATTTCCTAGCACATCGTAAAAGCTTTGAGTGCTCCAGTTCAGTTTGCTCTAAACTGAAGAAATGGAAAGACACATACATGGCTGAGGCCTTTTCAGCATGCAGGAGGAAACTGGCAAACCAGAGGAATACTCCTAACAGCAGTGGATGGAGAGGACCAAGGAGACATGTGCTGAACTGCAAAGCCTATATACAGTCTGCCATCAAATAGTGCAAAGCTAACCAATTCTCATTGTATGATTGGAAGAGGGTGGTGATGAGATGGAGTGCTGAAGGCAAATGCTGACAAGCCAGCCAGGCAAAATGTTTTTCTAAGATCCTTTAGCAGATACACCATAGTCCATAGCCTGTCCCTCAACCTCGCCTATATGGAAAATCAAATTTATGTGTACTTCCACACGGGATAGGCTTGGGAAGACTGACTGATGCTATCAAATTCACAAGAGATTGCTACAGAAACCAGAACACACACATATTCATTTAGGGTATATTCCTTATAGAGGCCAAAGTGGTATGTATATGTGTATTATTCAAATTTCTTCCTAATATTAAGACACCAGAGTCAAATTCATTATTAGAAGATTGCAGGATGCACATGAACTCAGGGCACAGAAAAGATACTGCCCCTGAAGGATATTTCACCCATGTCATTGTGAGGCCTACCCCCACCAAAAATGAAAATTGCTCCCCTTATGTCTAAAAAGCATATGCCTTCCAGAATCTGTGTCTGAGTCCTTCTGGCCACTCTAGGCTTCCTTGCTGACTATTCTTTTCCTGTTGCTTTTTTCTTCCTATTGATTAATAACACTGATTATACTAAAGTCCTTTTTGCCAAATCCTAGCATGACCCACAGTATTCTGCCTCTAACAATTATATGCTGATTATATTAGTTGATATCTCAGCAATATGAGGTTTATTTACAGTAAGTGGGAAAAAATCAAATTTATCGTTACTCTGACCCTGTTTCCTAGCACACTGTAGAAGTTTTTGGTGCTTCAAATTGAAGGCTTCAGCCCAACTTGAAAATTTAATACTTCAAACTGTTGTACTTCTGAGTGTAATACATATGAAGATATCTCTTAGATTGAAGGTAAGTGTCCTTGCTTTCTTGACATATAATTTAACCTCCAGAACAGACAGACAGACACAGATACACACACACAGGAGAGAGAGAGAGAGAGAGAAAAGGAGAAGGGAACCTTGTACCTCTGAGCAGAGCTAGCGGTGAAATAAGAACACCAGAATTAACGAATAAACTGTTCATAGAGACTATCATTGCTCTTCAAGTTTGTGTAGCTTCCCTTACAGCAACTCCCAGACAATTATATGAAGTGTCTGTAGTAAAGCAGGCTCCATTGGGTCCTCTGCTCATTCCGATATTCCCCTCCCCCAGGCTGTCAGGGTGATAGTTACACATTGTGGTTGCCGCACTCCATTCATGCTCATAAAATTTTGCTGGGTACTGCAACAAAATCATATGGCTATGTAATTCCTAGCGAAAAGTTCATGGTGATGCTTTATCACTATTTGCTTTCCCTGCTTGGAATGGAAACCAAACAAACAAATCATTCTTTCTGAAATTGCTCTCTCTCCTATGGAATCAGTAGAATTGTTATACAAAGCCAAGAGCTGCTCTGCCATAAATCAAAGTCTTTATCTCACAGTAGGGGATTGGTTATTGTCTAACCACAAAGAGGGGCTTCACAAAGGCTGGTGTCACAGAGCATGGGTAAGGCTGAAGAAATCCTTAATTTTGTGCCTTCTACTCCAGAAAAAATACTGAAAAGGTCCTTCTTCATTCACTGTCAGTTAGTTCACCAAGCATTGACTTAGGTTCTATAAGGATGGTCAAAGGAAAGTGAGGAGAAGGGAGGGAGCAAGGGGGGAGGGAGGGGGGAAAAAGAAAAAAATGTTGGTTGTTGAATGGGATGGATATCATTATCCTAAATGCATGATTGAAGAGCTGAATGGTACTTATATACTTTGCATACAAGCAGTTGTATGTAAAAAGATGCTATATATGTGCATTATGAATTGTAATACATACTATTATAAATAAAAAAAGAAAAAAAAAAAAGTCCCTGCCATTAAAGAGCTTAAAGTCTACAGAGGAAGAAGTACACTTGAAGGAGTTATGAGAATAACACTGTGGTTGAAGAGTGGCACAAAATGCTGATTGTAGAGGGAAGATGATTTAAAACCATCTTGTGATTGTGTATGCCAGGCCAAGACACTGGCACCATTTTTTCACAGCTATGTTGTCACACATTCTGTCTATTCCAATAAACATCCCCAATATGACTACTTCTTTGATGGAAACAACAAGAAACTTTGCCAGTATGAACAGAGAAAGTAGAAACTCAAGGTGGAAGGAATGAGATACTAGGAAGAACAGAAGACATTTTCTATTTACCAAAACAGAAATAGTCACCCCTCATTTTTATCATAAAATCATGATTTAGTAGAACTAAGTTGGAAAGAAACTGAGTTGGAAAGGATCTAAGAAGTCATCTCAATCAACCACCATATAATGCTTAGATTCACTTAATAATATATTTGCTAAACATGTCCCCAAGGAAGATATTGAAAAGTTTTATGGGAGAAAATTCTACTTAAACTAGGTCCTAAAACATTGAAGTGTGTGTGTGTGTGTGTGTGTGTGTATGCACATGTATATATTGCTGGAGATCAAACTCAGCAACTCTCACATGCTAAAAACATTGATATTTTCTGTGGTTCTAGAGATAGAGGCCAGGGCTTCATGCATACAAGAGAAGCCCTCTACCATTGAAGTATGCCCCCAGTCCCTAAAAATGCTGAATTTTCATGATTGAAATCAAACATAAATAAGGAGGAAGAAATGACAAAATCCTAAAAGTTCTGAGAAAGTAGAGGGCATTTGCAGAGGATAAAGTTAGAAACTGCTTGGAGTATACAAGAACATAATAGAAGGTATGGAAGATGAGAACAGAATCTTTGTAGGTGTTAGATCATGAAGACTTTTGTATACCACTCAAAGAGTCTGGACTTGATTCAATATGTAATAGGAAACTACTGACAATTTTATTTTATTTTATTTATTTTTATTATGAAAAAGACCATTTAATCACACCTTGATTTTTTTTTTTCAGTCACAGCTGCACATGGGTAGCAGGCACCATGCTGGGAACACTACCTTTGATTGCAAAGCATAAAATTTTTACAGGCTCTTTTTTTCCATAATAAGTTAAAATGTAAGGTCTTTCGTATGTTGCATTTGGGTAATAATCCAGCAGAAAATATCCAAAAGTGCATAAATGGACCCAGTTAAAATATTTTTTTAAAAATCATTTTTTAATTTATTTTTATTCAAAGTTGTTGTATTTATAATAGTAGTATGCATTATAATTCATAATAAACATATAGAGCATCTTTTTACAAAACACTGTTTGTATACAATCTATATTCGTACCATTCAAACTTCAATCATGCATTTAGGATAAAGACATCCATCTTATCAACCACCTTTTCTTTTTTCCCCTCCATCCCCCCTTGCTCCCTCCCCTCCCCTCCCTCCCCTTTGACCTTTCTAGCATTCCTCTAATCCTCCTATGTACCCCGACCCGACACCACTGTGAGTCAGCCTCCTTATATCAGAGAAAACATTTGGATTTTTGAGATTGACTAACTTCACTTAGCATTATATTCTCCAACTTCATCCATTTACCTGCGAATGTCATTATTTTATTCTCTTTTATTGCTGAGTAAAATTCCATTTTGTATATATACCACATTTTCTTTATCCACTCATCTACTGAGGGACATCTAGGTTGGTTCCACAACCTAGCTATTGTGAATTGTGCTGCTATAAACATTGAAGTGGCTGTGTCACTGTAATATGCTGTTTTTAAGTCCTTTGGGAATAGACCCAGGAGTGGAATGGCTGGGTCATAAGGTGGTTCCATTCCCACTACTGACAATTTTATAGCAGGGGAAAGACATTAATAAAAATGGATTTTGTGTTGGAGATATAGCTCAGTTTGTAGAGTGCTTGCCTTGCATGCACAAGGCCATGGGTTCAATCCCCAGCACCACACACACACACGCGCACACACACACACACACACACACACACACACACACTAACGGATTTAGGAAGGTTAATCTGGCAGTACAATAAATGGAGAACAGATTGTAAAAGAGAGACTAGAGGCAAAAATGAGGTACTTGAAGTACCCGGGCAAAGAGTAAGAATTCTAGTATTGCAGAAAAGTATAGATAGAAAAGGGACAGAATTTCATAACTATTCCAGAATGGGATTTGGTGACATGTGGAGTGGGTGTGTGTATCTCCAACATTTAAGGCTTTTCAAAGAGCTGCAGCATCTATTATTTACTCTGATTCCTGTAACAATACTGTAAAGTAGGTAAGACAGGTATTTCATCCCCATTTTCTAGATAAGGAAGTACAACTTATGAGAAGTAGGTGTCATATTGAATAAAATCAGTCTCAGGACCAAGGCAGGTATCCAGGCCTCCTGACAAACAGAACAATACACTTCCCTTAACACTCACAATCTTACACACGTATTTCCTGGCTTTATGCAATATTCTCCCAATAAGAAAACTTCTCTTTCCTCTTGTAAATGCTCTTGTCTGCTGAGTATAAATTGCTCATGAGAGTCTAACCAACTTTCATTAGCTTGTTTCCTTATCATAAAAATAGCTCCAGCTGTAGGTAATCCATTCGCCTGTAGCACTTTAATCTCACCTGAACCATATTGCTCATTGATGAAATAGCACAGATGCAAGAGCATCATTCACTCAACCTTCCCACAAGATCAGTGGTTGCTTGTACAATGTAGTAAGGGAAGCCTGTATTACAATTAGAATAAATAGTTCCTCTCCTTTCAACTATTGATTCTCAGGATTTCTGCTAGAAATAAAATGAAAACCTAAAAAATTGCTTCTGAGGTTATTAAAATTGTTTCCAAATGAAAAGCAATGTGATGACTCATGGCTAAAATTTTCCCCTGAGAACAGACAAAAATTGACACAGATGAACCTGCCAGATCAACTCCAAGCAGAAGACAGGAGCAGTCCATTGTCTAGGGGCAAAAAGCAGGTAGTGGGGTTCTCAAGAATGTACCAAGACAAACTGGACAGTATCCTGTTAAGTAAAAGAAGCCAGATTTGGAAATTCAAATGTTTTCTCTCACATGCAGAAGCTAGAGAGAGAAAAAAAGAAAGAGAGAGGGGTGGGGGGAGTGAAATAGTGCATAAAATAGTAGGGAGAAGAGTGTAATAGAGGAAGGGGATCAAGGAGGTAGGAGAAGAGGAGGGAAAGGGGAAACACTGGAGAATGAAATAGAACAAAATTATGTTCTGTGATATATGAATACATCCCAATGAACCCCAGTATTATAATCATAATGTAGTAATGAAAAATATAATAAAAAGAACTTTCAATTGAAGAAAAGAATGTACTGAGACAATGGGTACCAAGTCACAGTTAGCTAGGAGAAATAAGTTTGGCAAACTACTGCACAGTAGATGGATTATAGTTAATAAAAATGTATTTTATAGGGGCTGGGGCTATAGCTCAGTTGGTAGAGTACTCACCTCACATGCACAAGGCTCTGGGTTCAATCCCCAGCACCACAAAAAATGTATATTTCCAAGTACCTAAAAAAGATTATTTTTAATGTTTCACCTCAAATAAATGACTTTTGAGAAGATTGATATGCTAATTAGTTTGATTATTATACAATGTATGCAAGTATTAAAACATCACATGGTATCCCATGAATTGTACAATTATTATCTATTAAAAATAAAATTATAAAAAGAAAGAATGTACTGAGAGATCTTCAAGAAAGTTCCAAAGACCACATTGTAGGAAGGGAACTGAGGTTAAAAAAAAAATCACATGGTTCAGTCAAGCATGAAGGAACAGCAACACGGGTTATGGATTAGACTACTACTTCAGTATTTTTGCCTCTTATTTCCAGTAAGAGTTTGGTCTCCTGATGTCACAGAGAAATGACTCAGATCTATGCCATTTATAATTTTCCCTTATACCCAAAAACTTTTCCTATCTCTACCTATCTACCTTAGCAATGTCTCAAGGCATATATTTTAGGATTTTAGGTTCAGGTTGAGAAATTTGGTATAAATGTATGAACCACCCAATAGTCATGGGACATACTAGGTCTCAGTGATTTTTAAGTCGTAAATGCATTCAACTCTAGGCTACCAACTCACAATAAGAACTTCCTATTGGCTTTCCTTGGTAATTCAAGCACAGTCATGCAAGCCATAAGGCCATTAGCCCTAAAACAAGTGCTGTCTGCTGGGCCCTTGGGTAAAAATACCAAAGTAATGGCCTCATCCATAACTCATATTGCTGTTCCTTCATGCTTGACTGAACCCTGTGATTTTTTTTAACCTCAGTTCCCTTCCTCCAATGTGGTCTTTGGAACTTTCTTGAAGATCTCTCAGTACATTCTTCCTTTTTATAATTTTATTTTTAATAGATAATAATTGTACAATTTATGGGATACCATGTGATGTTTTAATACTTGCATACATTGTATGCTGGTGAAGAAGTGGTAGGTCTAGGCAGAACGCTCAAGACCACCTGTGCATTTTACTATTTTGCTTAATCATTATATTTCTCAGTTGTGTCCCTGCCTTGAGCCCGTTAATAGGGTTCCACCAGACTGTTAATGGGAGGCCATGTGACATGGTAAAAAGATTACTGAACATGAGATCTGGGTCTAAGTCCTTTTTTTCACTTTTTTTAAATTCAAAGTTGTTGTATTTTTTTTTTTTTTTTTTTTTTTTTTTTTTTTTTTTTTTTTTTTGGTACCAGGGATTGAATTCAGAGGCACTCGACCACTGGGCCACATCCCCAGCCCTTTTTTTGGTTTTTATTAGAGACAGGGTCTCACTGAGTTGCTAAGTGCCTCGCCATTGCTGAGGCTGGCTTTGAACTCGCGATCCTCCTGCCTCAGCCTCCCAAAGTGCTGGGATTACAGGCGTGCGCCACCGCGCCCGGCTAAAGTTGTTGTATTTGTAATAGTAGAATGCATTACAATTCATAATACACACATTTAGCCTCCTTTCACATTGAACACAGTTTGTATACAAAGTATATTCGTACTATTCAAGTCTTCAATCATGCATTTAGGATAATGATATCCATCTTGGTCTAAGTCTTTACCACTTATTCCATGTCTTTCCTGAAGCAATTCACTTCACTCTGAACCCCATCTATAAAGATGTTCCCCACTTATTTTACAGTTAGTGTAGTATAGAACTGTGGTTCCCAAACTTTCATTAAGCAGTACAATCTTTCTTTTCTCTTTCCCAAATGAAATCCTAATTGAAACCCTAATACCAGTGAAGCAGGCAGGGTAAATCTATCCTTTACAAAGAATCCCTGGAAAGTTCACCTTCTGGGCCTCCACTGCCCCTCCTGGCCCTGTGGAAAGTTTCTAGAAGATCAGAAATAAGTTGTTAGAAATAAAACATCTAGTTTTAGTTTACCAATAACTGCCTCAAACCCCATATTGAAGCCATATCTCCTCAGGTTTAGACTTTTATACCTGATGAAATCCTACCTGACTTTTCTCTCAAAATGGTTAGATTCAGAACTCTTGTCTGTAATTCACATCTCAGCATGAATAAAGGAGATCAAAAAGGATTGTTTGTTTTCTTTTTACAAAAAGAATATAGATTTCTTGCTTTTATTGATCATAAAATGTAAGGTGTCCTTGTTATAAAAACATAAACAACATGGAACAATAAAAAATAGAAAAGGAACTGTCCCCCTAGCATCCTCACTCACAACTGTCACCAGATAAATAACTGATGGCCTTTGGTAAACATCTACCCAGTTTCTGTGAGTGACTCTGTGTGTGTGTGTGTGTGTGTGTGTGTGTGTGTGTGTGTGTGTGTGTGATTGCACTATATAGAAGTTTTTTAATCCTTTACTGGTGGGCCTTTGGGTGTTCCTGTGATTCTTTGCTATTGCAAACACTGCTAAAAAAAAAAAAAAAAAGAAAAACAGAACTTTTATGGTATCTCCTGATTGAAGTAGAGAGTGGAGAAGATGAGGGCCCTGGTTTCTGGTGGGGAAAATACTATCAGCACCAAAGCCACAAAGACAGAGTCTGAGGCACTGCAGTTCATTCTTGGCCTTCTTCCCTATTTTGTTGGAGGCTCTAAATGATGCCTTTTATTCCTGCAAAAGCCTGAGGCAGTTTTTGCTACCATGCTGCTTAGGATCCAGCAAGTTTTTTTTGCTTGACTCAAAACTTGTATTGACTGTATGGAATTCATCCCAGCCTTTCTGGATCACCAAAGAAAATCAAATGACCCACTGAGAACAGTCATTCTTTAGGACTCAAGCCCATCTGTCAACCCACCTATGACAGAACTAGACCATTGAATGACATTGACTTTCTGACCCCCCTGGCCTCCCACTCATCAATAGGAAGTGGTGTGTGACCACTCTTGAAATTTCTTCAGGGAAAAAGAGTGAAACAGCCATAAACTTCACCTTGATTAGTCACTGATTACACTAACCATGCACATTCATTTTAGAGCTTTAGAGTTTATGGGTTTTCACTCCATTTACTTTTCAAAGCCCATCCTGTTAAATATGAAATTTAGTACAAGCCAAGACTTCTTAGTAACTGACGTCAATACAAAGTTGGAAGCAAAACTAAATAACACAGATTCTGTGCCAGCATTGTGGATTTAGTGAAAAACTTCTTTCTGTCTTTCCCAGAGAATCGTCTGGCTGGACACTTCTTGAATTCTTACCAAGAAGTGTTATTATCCATTTTTAAAATGTATTTCTACAAAATACTTTTTGTTCTGTACACTTCTGTATTATGGCTTTGCAGAAAGAGTGGTTTCACTGATCAGTCAGTAAGTATCTAGGTGCCTGATGTAAGCTACCAGCTACTAATGAGGAGGTGGAACAGAAGAACAAAACAGGATTCCTGTCTCCAAGGAGTTTAGACTTCAGCATAAGTAAGACCTGCACAGCACTAACACAAAGCTGAGGAAGTAGTACATTTTATGCACTTAAGGACAAAAATGGAAGGAGCAAGAAATACTCAGTTATAATCATATCAACGAAGACTTTCATGGAACAGAAGGCAGTTTAGATGGTACTAAAATGATGAGAAAGATTTAAACTGGGGTGGAGATGTCTCAAAGCAAAACACCTTCAGGAACCCAGCAGAGAACATAAATGACCATAAGTGGGCTGGGTGGGAAAAAATAGCAAGTGGTGGTTTATGTGCTAAGTGAATTACAGTATGCTGACTTTAAAAGCAGATAACAACACACCTGTAATTTCAGCAGCTCTGGAGGCTGAGGCAGGAGGATCTCAAGTTCAAAGTCAGCCTCAGAAACAGTGAGGTTCTAAGAAACTCTGTGAGACCCTGTCTCTAACATATTAAAAAGTGCTGGGGATGTGGTTCAGTGGTCAAGTGTCCCTGAGTTCAATCTTTGGTACCCCACCCTGCAGGTAACAAAATATTATAGACACCAAACAACACATATGATGGTCAGATTTCGGTCTTCAAAATGCTAGTCTGTGAAAAAAGGGAGAAGAGAATGGGGAATTTCAGGAAGAGGTGATTACAAAATTGAAGACACAGACATTGAAAACAATATTCTGTGCTCAAAATAATTAAATTGGTTTAACTGGAGCACACTGGAAAAGGGGGAAGGTGGGGCAGGAAGTGGAGGAAGGGAAGGGAGGAGAGAAAGAAGATGGATGGAAAGAATATTCATTTAAATGCTAATAGTATTACCTACATTGCTTCATTTAATCTCTGCAACCACTTTTAAAGTATGTATTATAATTTCTGTTTTAAAGAAAAATAAAACTCAGATACAAAGAGTTAGGTAAATTGCCCAAAGCCACAGAGATAAGAGTGGTAGAGGTGGAGAACAAACAAAACCTTGCCTATTTCTGAAACTTCTTTCAATTATATCATACAAAGTGTATGAGCAAGGTAAATGTAAAGAGTTAGGACCAAACCCTGATGGTCCTTGAATGTCAAACCAATAAGTTCAATAAAGAATGCAATTGTATGAAATTAGAAAAAAATTAAAAGACTCCATAAGTTATAAATATGGAAACTGTAACATTTTATATCAAAGTCATGCTGTTTTTATAGAGCTTCTCTCTGCCCTTTTCTTATTGGTATCTTACTCCATTTCCCCAACTTTTGGTAAATCAAGCAGTGCTGTGTTAATAAGCCTGTTCTGGCACCAAACTACTTGCATTTGAATCCTGACTCTGCCACTATTAAAGAAATTATTTAACCTTTCTGGATCTCAACTTATCTATAAAGTAGGAATGATAATAGTCTACCTCATAGCACTGTTGTACAATGCTCAGGATAAAGAAAGTGTTCAAAAATATTAGCTCTTGATTTTGAGTCCAAAAGCAAACCTAATTACAATTAAGGAGAATAAGAGGAGAGTTGTGATAGTTCCAATGAAAACCAAGAATTTAGAAATGAAGTTAGACAAAGAACCAGATTATCACTGTGGCAAAGACCATTAGTTGATTCCTAATATCTATTTTCCCATCTTTTTTTGTAAAGAGAACCTCTACTTTTATCTTGGCACATTTGACACAGAAAAGATTATATTTCCCAACCTAGCTTGCCCTCCCAACCTTGAATCCTGAGGCATCTTTAGGAGGTAAGCATAGATTTTGGTTCATGGCTATTATTAGTTAAAACAGAAACAAAAAGACACTCTATCCCTTCTATCTCTCTTGTCCTACACCAAACAAAGATTTCACATACTCAGTGCAGAGATAGCTGAAGACTTAGGGAAATAATACCAACCTCAGATCCCTAGAGTTGGGAAAAGGGAGCACACAGAGGCCTGTCATTAATTCAGTTTCCACAGGACAAGGGCATTTAATTCCCGGTTTTAAAAGAAAGAAATACTCCTAGAAGGGAGATGAGAGTTTGTAGAATAGAAAAATGAACTTTGCTTTACATTCAGGGTTCAGACTATATTAGAATTTTCAAATAATCCTGCTGATTTCCAGGAACACATTCATAACATTTATATAAGATCCAGCTGTGTGTTTATATGTCTCAGGCATTTAGGGCTCTTTTAATGTTCTGAGTGACCTCAGCCTTGGGGCTGTAAAAGCTCTTTCCATAATATTAATGGCTTCTTTCTTAATGAATCATTTCCCAAGGATAATGCTTACAGATAAGAAAGCTCCTTCAATACCCTCATGAATTTCAGCCTGTTTGTTCCCTCTCAGTCTAGGAGTTTGTTAGACTCTTAAAAGTTCAACACTGGAAAATTTTCACATGTGAAATATGAGCACTGAGCAAAGAATCTTGTTATACAAGGAATATGCCATACCCTTTATGATTATATGAATCATAATTCAATATGGCACCTCCCTTCCATTATCTTCACATGAACACTTTATTCTCACAATGTGCAGTTCCTGTGGCAAAGTGCCTATAGAACTGGATACAGTAGACAAGCAGAATTTGGAAGTACTTCACTGGGGTTAAAACTGGTCTAACCTTACCTGAAATCCCAGCAAAGGACAACTGTAGAATCTCAAAAGAAATGATAAGTTCAATAGGTGAAACACAGCATCTTCTATCACATAGAATGGGAGCTTAACAAAGGTTCCCATGTTGACAGAAGTTGAGTGTGCATATTTTTCTAAAAAGGATCGTGTCTATATGTTTTGCAACAGTCCAAACTTCAAATATTCCATTTCATTTTCTACTTAAGTACACTACAATTTGTCAGACCATGTGTCCTGACTTGCAATTGGAAAATATGGTCACCACATTGATAGAATTTGAATTATGCTGAGCAGCTGTTACACAAACTCTGAGGAAAGATGAGAGCAGAATAAAAGCATGCCACAAATTTTCCACTTAGCAGCTAATAAGATGCTGTGATTGAAGTCTTTCCCATGGTTGCAAATATGCGAAGCACACTCAACTATATGAAGGTTTAGATGCAGCCTCTCTATGTAAAATAATCCACAACAAAATGGACATTCAACTTACTCAGAAGTAAAGGATACTCATGAGTTGTTCCACTTATAGGCTCTATGACAATAAGTATTTCTCCTTTGTCAAGGTGCTAATTATGTCTTAACATGGTTCTGACACAAAGGCTTATCAACAAGGGGATACTTGGATACTCCAAGGTAAAGACCAAAAGGTAAAGACAAATTATTTGGAAATATATCATGTTGATACAAAGCAGATATTAACTGTTTGTTCATATATAACATCTGTATAACGAACAAGATTGCTTTTCTCATCAAAAGATGAACTGCAATTTTTTTAATATTTATTTATTTGCTTTTAGTTGTACACAATGCAATGCATTTATGTTTACATGGTGCTGAAATCAAACCCGGGCCGCGCAAATGCTAGGTGAGCGCTCTACCACTGAGCCACAACCCCAGCCCAATGGCTCATTTCTTTTTTTTTTTTTTATTCTAAGATGTTATAAATGACAGCAGAATGAATTACATTTCATATTACACATATAGAGCACTTTTTTACAAATCTCTGGTTGTATGCAAAGTATATTCACACAATTTGTGACTTCATACATGCACTTATGATATCCATCTCATTCTACCATCTTTTTTTTTCCTTCACCCTTTTGCCCCCTCCCTTCCCCTCCCTCCCCATTGGCCATTCTAGTAGAATGCATTACGGTTATAATACACACAGAGGGCCTCTTTTCACATAACACTGTTTGTATACAAAGTATATTCATACTATTCAAGTCTTCATGCATTTAGCATAATGATATCCATCTTATTATACCTCCCCTTCCCCCCCATGCCCCTCTAGCTTGTCCCTTCTTCTCCCTCCCCTTTGACCACTCTAGTGCTCCTCTAATCTTCCTAAGTACCCTGACACCCAACACCACTGTGACTCTGACTCCTTATATCAGAGAAAATATTTGGTACTTGGATTTTTGAGACTGACTAAATTCACTTAACATTATGTCCTCCAACTTCATCCATTTACCTGCGAATGCCATTATTTTATTTTCTTTTATTGCTGAGTAAAATTCCATTGTGCATATATACCCCATTTTCTTAATCCATTCATCTACTGAGGGACATCTAGGTTGGTTCCACAACCTAGCTATTGTGAATTGTGCAGCTACAAACATTGAGATAGCTGTGTCACTGTAATATGCTGTTTTTAAGTTTTTTGGGAATAGACCCAGGAGTGGGATGGCTGGGTCATAGGGTGGTTCCATTCCCAGTTTTCCAAGAAATCTCCATACCGCTTTCGATAATGGTTGCACCATTTTGCAGTCCCACCAGCAATGCATGAGTGTGCCTTTTTCCCCACATCCTCTCCAACATTTATTGTTGTTTGTGTTCTTAATAGCTGCCATTCTGACTGGTGTGAAATGATATCTTAGGGTAGTTTTGGTTTGCATCTCTCTAATTACCAGTGATGTTGAGTATTTTTTTATGTATTTGTTGATTGATTGTATATCTTCTTCTGAGAAGTGTCTGTTCATTTCTTTGGCCCATTTATTTATTGAGATATTTGTTTTTTGGTGTTGAGTTTTTTGAGTTCTTTATACATTCTAGAAATTAGTGCTCTGTCTGATGTGCATGTATTAAATATTCGTTACCAGTTAGTTGGCTCTCTATTCACCTCACTGATTGTTTCTTTTGCTGAGAAGAAGCTTTTTAGTTTGAATCTATCCCATTCATTAATTCTTGATACTAATTCTTGTGCTACAGGATTCTCATTAAGGAACTTGGGGCCTAATCCGACATGTTGGAAATTGGAGCTTACTTTTCCTTCTATTAGGCATATTGTGTCTGGTCTAATTCCTAGGTCCTTGATCCACTTTGAATTCAATTTTGTGCATGGTGAGAGATAAGGGTATAATTTCATTTTGTTGCATATGGATTTCCAGCTTTCCCAGCACCATTTGTTGAAGAGGCTGTCCTTTCTCCACTGTACATTTTTGGCGCCTTTGTCCAATATAAGATAACTGAAATTATATGTATTAGTCTCTGTGTCCTCAATTCTGTACCATTGGTCTACCCGTCTGTTTTGGTGCCAATACCATGCTGTTTTTGTTACTATTGCTTGTTGCTGCCTGAAGCGGAAACCGCTTGGAGCAACGAACGCCGCAGGAAAATTCGGAGGCAGGATGAAAATGAAAAAAGGTCTTTATTCTTCTTCTCTCTCCGGCTCCAGCAATCACTCCAAACGCTCTAACTCCAACCACCACCTTCTTCTTCTTCCCACACACACTAACCAAAACTCACCCAGTTATATACATATAGCTTTAACAAGGACACGTGCTTACAGCTCGAGCTTACAGGTGCGTCACGCAGTGTTCACGGGCATACAAAGATTCTTTGGATAATGTATTACTATCAGGTGGAAACTAGAACATCTTTTATGGCTCTCAGCTAACCGCAATCTTTAGCTATCTCCTTGATTATAGGCTCCTTCAATTCCCCCTTTTAGTTTTAAAAGAGGGGATGTTCTAGGACGTCCATGTGCAACCGACATTCTTACCCGTCATGGGAGTCTAGGCTGTCCTGACTCCTGGCTTAGGTTGACATGCCAGCCACATTAGACTGTCCCGTGCGACTGTGCCGTGTCTTAGGTTGTCCCCTTCTGGGGATCTTACCCGTCATAGGCTAACCAGCCATCCAATAGAGCCCTTCAGGATCGACTGTGTGTTGACTAACAGCCGTCCAATTTTTAGGAGATGCTGCGGCTTTAAGGCGGCAAGCCTACTGCTGACGAGCCAAGTTTCCATAGCGTATCAAGTTCTTTAAGCCAATCAGCTGCCCTTAGTTTCATCAAGTAACACACTGAGTTCTCTTAGACAAATACCCGCAAGGCATTGTCCCGTAATGTCCCAAAATAATGGAAAATCAAAATGTCCATAAGTTATAACACATAGATCCAAGAGACCCCATGCATGCAGAGCAGAGGCCACACTGCTGGTTAGGTTGTTTGATGCTTGAGCAGCAGGGATGCTTGCAGCGACCGTGGTCCCTGCAGTTGTAGCATCAGCCGTCTTTTTTTTTTATGTCTAGACATTTCCACCGGCAAATCTTCAGGGCCCGCTACCTAAAAACTCAAGCATCCATTATTAAGGGAAAGGCAGTGCTATTCCAGCACTGAGATCAAAAGGTGAGCTGTCAAACTAAAAAAAGAATTATTAGAGTAGAAAATAAAAGTTGATCTCTGCTCACACACATTGCTGCTTAAGCTCCCACAAACATAAGCTGGCAAAATATCACATTCAGAAATAATCAAAGAGAAACTGAGGGTGTTTACTGCATTAAAGATAAAGAAAAGCTAAAGGCACTTTGGAAAAATAATTTGTTAGCTGGAATCCTCAAGTCTCTATATACACAGCAATCCTATACCTGTTGAAATAATTCAAATTAATCAGCTATTAAACAAATGAAGTTAATAACAAATAAACAATCCTCTGTCGGAACACCAAAATATGAGGTTATACAACATTAAACATATTCACAGCTGAAGAGAAGTCCCGGAGAGAACTATAAATCAAAATTGATTATCATTATAATTGATTATCTAATTAAAATATTCTGAACTTATATGAATATCTATTTATCTATCTATCTATTGATTATCTAATTAGAATATTCTAAGCTTAAATGAATTAACGTTATTTGGATTTATATCTATCTACCTATTTTTTTTAAGCGCTTAATTATTTTTGACGTCACACTAGACAGATGCACATATAAACATATATTTGTGACATCACATTAACATGAAATTTAGACAAATGCACAGACATAAAGACATATATAAAAGAAAAAAAATACAATTGTGTATACACTGAAGAGAGATCTTCTTGTCCCGGCCGGGAAGATGAAATTTAAGTTGTAAATTTAATGGAGGACTCTTAAGGGAATCACGCCATACCTTCATTTTGGTCCTCTTGATTTTGTACTTGTTTATTCAATCTAGACTCCTCAATAACTTCGTCTTGATCCTTTTGACTTTGTACCTGCTTTATCAATCTAGATGGTATCCATATTGGAGAGGATTCATGCTTTGGAAAAACACAAACAGATCCTCTCCCCCAAATTAATACTGGGTCTGGACCCTTCCATGTACCTGAGAGAACATCCTTCCAGTAAACCAAAGGTTTATGTTGTTGGTGTGGGTTCCAGTGTCTATCCCCAGCTGAATGTCCATTAGAATCTAAAGTTAAGAAATTTAGGGTAAACAGGGCAACTGCCAATCTGTCCTTAGGATTTTTCCAGTTTCCATCTTTTTGCTTTAGTAACATATTTTTAAGTGTCCGATTTGCCCTTTCAATTATTCCTTGTCCCTGAGGATTATAAGCGATACCTGTTTTGTGGATAATATTGAACTTTGTACAAAATTGTTTGAAGGATGTGGATGTATATGCAGGGCCATTATCTGTTTTAAGCATTTTGGGGATGCCCAATGCAGCAAAAGCTTGCAGACAATGAGATATAGTATCTTTAACTTTTTCTCCAGAATGTAAAGAAGCAAAAATCATGCCTGAGCATGTATCTATGGTGACATGAATAAATCGTAATTTTCCAAAACTTGGCTCATGTGTGACATCCATCTGCCACAAATGATTGGGCATCAAACCTCGTGGGTTAACCCCATAATGTGGATTGGGCAAAAGTGTTACACAAGATGGACATTCTTTTACAATTCTACGAGCTTGTTCTTTTGTGATTTTAAATTTTTGTCTTAAGGTAGTGCTGTTAACGTGGAACTGGGAATGAAATAAAGTAGCTTGTTGTACTGTAGTAAATATAAATATTGTTTTAGTGAGGGCATCAGCTTTTTGATTACCTTCATGGAGAGGACCAGGCAGATTAGTGTGAGCTCTTATGTGACCTATAAATAAAGGTTCTTTTCATTGCCATAGGAGATTTTGGATTTGAGAAAACAATTTAAAAGCTGGAGTATGTGGTGCTATTGGACCTGCTAGCTCCAATTTAGGGACAGCATGTACAATATAGTGGCTGTCTGAAAAAATATTCATAGGCTGTTCTTTAAAAATTTCCAGAGCTATTATTATAGCTTCGAGTTCCACTAATTGAGCTGATTTTTGATTAGTGATATGAATCATTTTTTCATTTTGAGTGACTACTGCAGCAGTACCGTTAGAGGATCCATCTGTAAATACATTAAATGCTTTAGGAATGGGTTGAGTTTTTATTACCTGTGGGAATATGATAGGATGATTGATACAAAAGGACAGTATAGGAGATTTAGGAATATGATTGTCAAAATTTGCAGAAGTAGAGCATCTAGCTATAGCCCAATCATTATCATTGAAGCACAAATATTCAACCTGTGACGATGAATAAGGAGTAATAATAGTAGCAGGATGAATTCCAAATATTTTAGTAGAGGTTTTAAGTCCTTGAAGAATAAGTTTAGCCACCATGGAGGTATAAGACTCAATTGTACTTTTAGGAGAGACAGGCAAATGTATCCATAATATAGGTCCCTGTTGCCAAAATACTCCTGTTGGTGTATATTGTGAAGGAATAATAATCAATATTAGTGGTTGTGCAAAATCAAATCTATCGCAATGGGATCTTTCAATGGCCTGTTCTACTAAGTTTAGAGCTCTCCTGGCCTCAGGAGTTAATGTTCGCGGTGAGGATGGATCAGGGTTCCCACGAAGGATGTCAAATAAAGGTTTTAATTGTCCAGTAGTGAGGCTTAGTGTAGGGCGAAGCCAATTAATGTCTCCCAATAATTTTTGGAAATCATTGAGGGTGGTCAAATGTTCTTTACTTATTAGAATTTTGGGGGGTTTAACAAAAGTATCCATGATTTTAAAGCCTAAATATAGTATAGGTGATCTGCTTTGAACTTTTTCTTCTGCTATATATAATCCATATTTTTTTAAATTTTTTGTTATTTCACTAAATATATTAAATAAGATTTTTTGATTAGGGTGAGCTAATAAAACATCGTCCATGTAGTGTAGACACATGAGGTCTTGATATTTGTTTTTAATGAGCTGTACAGCTCTGCCCACATATAGTTGGCACATTGTAGGGCTATTTGCCATTCCCTGTGGCAATACTTTCCATTGATATCTTTTATCAGGGCCATTATTATTGATAGAAGGAATTGAAAAAGCAAATCTGGGGGCATCCAGAGGATGTAGGGGAATGGAAAAGAAACAGTCCTTTATATCAAGAGTTATAAGGTAATAGTTTTTTGGAATAGCTACAGGATTAGGAAGTCCAGGTTGGGTGGGTCCCATAATTTGCATTGTTTTATTAATTTGTCTTAGGTCTTGTAATAGTCTCCATTTTCCCGATTTTTTCTTAATTACAAATATGGGAGAATTCCAGGGAGAGGTGGAAGGCTCTATGTGTCCTGCTTCTAATTGTTCTTTAATTAATTGATGGGCCGCTTGCAATTTTTCTTTGGATAGGGGCCACTGAGGGACCCAAACTGGCTTATTAGAGAGCCATGGTATTTTTAAAATTATTTTCTCAGTGGCCCCTAGAAAAAATGTCCTTTGCCTTTTTTATTATGATTAGGATTTTTATTATTAACACCTGCAGGCTTGGTTGCTAGGTGTAGCCCCATTTGATGTAAGATATCTCTTCCCCATAGGGTAACTGGCAAGCTGTTTAAAACATAAGGTTGGAATGTTCCTGTATGGCCTTCATTGTCTTGCCAATTTAAGATTACAGCACTTTGTGCTGGGGTATTACTATATCCCAAGCCTCTTAAACTGGTTGAGGCTTTCTGCAGAGGCCAGTGCTTAGGCCATTGTTGTAGATTTATGATGGAAGAGTCAGCTCCTGTATCAATCAGCCCCTCCATCTCTATACCTTGAATTTTTAATTTGCACATCGGCCTCCATGAACAATCCTGAACCCAGAAAGCCATAGGTCCTGAACCAGTGGAACCGAATGCTCTGCTATTTCTATTTTGTGGCATGCTTTTAAAAGAACTATGGAGACTGGGAATGAGGAGCAGCTGTGCGATTCTGTCCCCTTGATTTACGGAGATGATGCCCCTGTGTGTACTTAGCATTATTTTAATCTCTCCATTATAATCTGAATCAATAACCCCTGGTATAACATTAAAGCCTAATAAACTCTTGGAACTACGCCCAAGGATTAGTCCCACAGTTCCTGAAGGGAGAGGTCCCCTGATTCCCGTAGGAATGAGCTGAACCCCCATTTCAGGTGTCAGGACCATCCGGGCAGTAGAACAGAGATCTAATCCTGCACTTCCTCTTGTCCCTCTGATAAGGGCGTTAATGGGTAGGAGGGATTGTGACGAGGAATCATTTGGATCTGAGGGCATTCCTCCTCTAGTGCGCATTCCTCCTCTAGTGCCTCGTACATTTGTGGGCCCCGGGGCATTGGGCCCCGTGCCCCGTTTTTTGAAATCCTTGATAAATCATTTCCATATATATCATATCTGGAATGGCATTGATTGGCCCAATGTATACCCTTTTTGCACCTGGGGCATCGGCCTGGAGCGCGGTATGAATTTGATCTTATTACCCTTGGGGGATATTGCTTAGCATATCTTGGTTGATTATAATACTTTTGTCTGGAATATCCTGTTCTAGGTTGAAACCTTTGGGAATTTTGAGGGGAGGAATTTTTCATCACTGCAGCAATTACGTTGCCTGTGATAACAGCCTCGTTAATGTCTTTGCACAGTCTGATATAAATTGATAAGTCTTTTTTACTTCTCCACGGCCTTATTGCATCCTGGCAATATTTATTAGCATTCTCGTACGCTAATTGGATAACTAGAGGCATAGCTTGCTCGACTTCGCCAAAAACTCTAGATGTTGTTTTTAAGAGTCTATCTACAAAATCAGCGTAAGGTTCGTTAGGCCCTTGTATAACTTTTGATAGGCTGCCTTGCAGATCCCCTGTGCCTGATATTGTCTTCCAGGCTTTCACAGCTGCAGTGTGTATCTGGGCATACACACCTGGATCGTATTGTAGCTGATTTTGTAGTTCGGCGAACTGACCCTCCCCTGTGAGCATATCTATATTGCGTTGAGGGAAACCTGCTGCAGCATTTCTCTTTGCTATTTCTGAACAAAGTTCCTGGAATTGAGTTTTCCAGATTAGGTATTGTCCCCCACTTAGTACCGCTCTGCATAGACTTTTCCAATCTGAGGGGGCTAAGGTTAGGGTGTTAAGTGACTCTATCATACTTAATGTGAACGGAGCTTGAGGCCCGTAGGTCATTACCGCCTCTTTAAAATTCTTTATTGTTTTAAAGTCTAGGGACTCGTGATATCTTTGTCCCTGTTCATTTTGAAATACTGGCAGTTCTAGGTGCTCCTGCGGTCTATGTTGTTCGAGAGCGTATAAGCGCTCAGAAAGGCTGCCAATTTCTACCTCAAGGGCACGTACATTCTGATCAATACTCCTTATTGTTTCTGTTAGGTATTCTATCCATGAAGGAGCAGAGGGCACTAGTGGTCCCTCTATTTGACGGTCTTTTCTCTTTTTTAATTTCTTTTTGTTCTTTTTATTGGAGACTGTGCTCCCTGAATCGCTTTTTGATTCCTCCTCACTACTAGCTTCATAATTCCTAACTGGCTCAGTGGAGGAGACCGTACTCTCATGGTTTGGCTCCTTGTTACTATTATCACTTTCACTAGTATCCTGAGTTTCAGCTTCTAAGGAGAGTACATACTCCTCAGCTAATTTTATTAAGCTTCTGATGGCTTTTGCAGTTCTTACTTTTGAATTTATATTACTGCTCTCCTTGCTGGTCTCAACTGAGTCAGAGGATATGCTTTCTTGTTCACTTTTCTCACTATCCTCTGAGTTCTCGCTATCAAAAATTTCATTCGTGGCTTTTATAAACCAACTTTTTGTTATATTCGCTCCCATATTTTTAAATTTTCTTTTTTCTTACCTTGCCGCCGAATTCCCCGTACAGGCCACCACTTGTTGCTGCCTGAAGCGGAAACCGCTTGGAGCAACGAACGCCGCAGGAAAATTCGGAGGCAGGATGAAAATGAAAAAAAAGGTCTTTAATTCTTCTTCTCTCTCCGGCTCCAGCAATCACTCCAAACGCTCTAACTCCAACCACCACCTTCTTCTTCTTCCCACACACACTAACCAAAACTCACCCAGTTATATACATATAGCTTTAACAAGGACACGTGCTTACAGCTCGAGCTTACAGGTGCGTCACGCAGTGTTCACGGGCATACAAAGATTCTTTGGATAATGTATTACTATCAGGTGGAAACTAGAACATCTTTTATGGCTCTCAGCTAACCGCAATCTTTAGCTATCTCCTTGATTATAGGCTCCTTCAATTGCTCTATAGTCTAATTTAAAATCTGGTATGGTGATGCCACCTGCTTCACTTTTCTTGCTCAGGATTGCTTTAGCTATTCTGGGTCTCTTATTTTTCCAGATGAATTTCATGACTGCTTTTTCTTTGAGGAACATCATTGCAATTTTGATTGGAATTCCATTAAATCTGTATAATGCTTTTGGTAGTATGGACATTTTGACAATATTTATTCTGCCTATACAGGAACAAGGAAGATCTTTCCATCTTCTGAGGTCTTCTATAATTTCTTTCTTTAGTGTTCTATAATTTTCTTTAAAGAGGTCTTTCACTTCTTTCGTTAAGTTGATTCCTAGGTTTTTTTTTTTTTTTTTTTTTGATGCTATTGTAAATGGGGTAGTTTTCATCATTTCCCTTTCAGAAGGTTTGTCACTGATATACAAAAATGCCTTTGACTTATGGGTATTGATTTTATATCCTGCCACTTTGCTGAATTCATTTACTAGTTGTAAGAGTTTTCTGGTAGAGTTTTTTGGGTCTTCTAGGTATATTATCATGTCATCAGCAAATAGTGCTAATTTGAGCTCAACTTTTCCTATCTGGATTCCTGTAATTTCTTTCGTCTGTCTAATTGCTCTGGCCAGAGTTTCAAGTACTATGTTAAATAACAGCAGTGAAAGGGGGCACCCCTGTCTTGTTCCAGTTTTTAGAGGGAATGCTTTCAATTTTTCTCCATTTAAGATGTTAGCCTGGGGTTTTGCATAAATGGCTTTTATGATATTGAGATATGTTCCTGTTATTCCTGTTTTTTCTAGTGTTTTGAACATAAAGGGGTGTTGTATTTTGTTGAATGCTTTCTCTGCATCTATTGAGATGATCATATGGTTTTTATCTTTGAGTCTATTGATGTGATGTATTATGTTCATTGATTTCCGTATGTTGAACCAACCTTGCATCCCTGGAATAAACCCCATTTGATCGTGGTGCAGTATCTTTTTGATATGTTTTTGTATTCGTTTTGCCAGGATTTTGTTGAGAATTTTTGAATCTGTGTTCATTAAAGATATTGGCCTGAAGTTTTCCTTTTTGGCTGTGTCTTTGTCTGGCTTTGGAATCAGTGTAATATTGGCCTCATAGAAAGAGTCTGGGATAGCTCCCTCTTTTTCTATTTCTTGAAATAAGTTGAAGAGCAATGGTAGTAGTTCTTCTTTGAAGGTCTTGTAGAACTCGGCTGTAAAGCCATGAGGCCTTGGGTTTTTTCTAGCTGGTAGTTTTTTGATGGTGTCTTTTATTTCCTCACTTGAAATTGATCTATTTAAATTGTGTATATCCTCCAGATCCAGTTTGGGCAATTCATACGAATCTAGGAATCTGTCAATTCTTCAGTATTTTCTATTTTATTAGAGTACAAGTTTTCAAAGTAATTTCTAAATATTCTCAGTATATCTGAGGTGTTTGTTGTGATATTTCCTTTTTCATCATGGATGTTAGCAATTTGAGTTTTTTTTCTCTCCTTCTTTTCGTTAGCATCGCTAAGGGTCTGTCAATCTTATTTATTTTTTCAAAGAACCAATTTTTGGTTTTGTCAATTCTTTGAATTGTTTCTTTAGACTCAATTTCATTAATTTCAGCTCTGATTTTAATTATTTCCTGTCTTCTACTGCTCTTGGTGTTGGTCTGTTCTTCTTTTTCTAGTGCTTTGAGGTGTGATGTTAAGTCATTTATTTGTTGTTGTTTTTTTTTTTTTCCTTTTGAGGAATGAATTCAGTGCAATGAATTTTCCTCTTAATACTGCCTTCATAGTGTCCCAGAGATTTCTATACGATGTATCTGTGTTCTCATTTACCTCTCAGAATTTTTTAATCTCCTCCTTGATGTCTTCTTCAACCCCTTGTTCATTCAGTAAGATGTTGTTTAGCTTCCAGTTGTTGGAGTAATTTTTTTTATTTCCTGTTTTATCGTTGATTTCCAATTTCATCCCATTATGGTTTGATAGAATGCAGGGAATTATCTCTGCTTTTTTATATTTGCTGAGGATTGCCTTTTGGCATAATATATGGTCTATTTTGGAGAAGGAGCCATGTGCTGCTGAGAAGAAAGTGTATTCACTTACTGAGGGATGAAATATTCTATATATGTCTGTTAGGTCTAAGTTATTATTTGTTTTAATGAGGCCTAAAGTTTCTTAATTTAGCTTTTGTTTGGATGATCTATCCAGTGGTGTGATAGAGGTGTGTTGAAGTCCCCTAGAATAACTGTGTTGTGATCTATTTTATTCTTGAACTTGAGAAGGGTTTGTTTGATGAATGTAGGTGCTCCATTATTTGAGGCATATAGATTTATAATTGTTATATCTTTTTGATGAATAGTTCCCTTAATCAGTAAGAAATATCCATCTTTGTCCCTTTTGATTAGCTTTGGCTTAAAGTCTGCCTTATTTGATATGAGAATGGAAACCCCTGCTTGCTTCCTTGGCCCATGTGAGTGGTAAGATTTTTCCCAGCCTTTCACCTTCAGTCTATTGATGTCTTTTTCTATGAGGTGGGTTTCTTGGAGACAGCATATTGTTGGGTCATTTATTTTAATCCAGTCTGATAATCTGTGTCTTTTGAATGGTGAATTTAGGCCATTAACATTCAAGGTTATTATTGAGATGTGATTTGTATTCCCATCCATTTTTATTTGTTTATGGTATTTACCTTGATTTGGTTTGTCCTCTGGTTGGTAATTCCTTTAGTTTAATATCTCCCTTTGTTGATTTTCATTGCTATTTTTCTTTTCTTCTTCATGGAATATTTTGCCCAGGTTGTTCAGAAGTGCTGGTTTTCGAGTTGCAAACTCTTTTAACTTGTGTTTGTTGTGGAAGGTTTTTATTTCATCTTCAAATCTAAGGCTTAATTTTGCTGGGTATAGGATTCTCAGTTGACATCCCTTTTCTTTCAGGGCTTGAAATATGTTATTACAGGATCTTCTAGCTTTTAAGGTATGGATTGAAATATCTGAACATGGTCTAATTTGTTTCCCCCTATATGCAATCTGCTTCCTTTCTCTTGTGGCTTTTAATATTCTCTTCTTGTTCAGTATAGTAGGCATTTTCATGATGATGTGCCTTGGTGTGGATCTGTTGTGATTTTATACTTTTGGTGTTTGGTAAGCCTCTTGGACTTGGTTTTCCCATTCATTCCTCAAGTTTGGAAAATGTTCTGCTATTATTTCATTGAATAAATTATTCATTCCTTTGTCTTGGAATTCTGCTCCTTCTTCTACCCCAGTCACTCTTAAATTTGGTCTTTTTATGTTGTCCAAAATTTCTTGAATGTTTTGTTCTTGATTTTTGACCATTTTTACTGTGTTCTCTGCATTTTTTTCCAGTTTGTATATTTTGTCTTCATTATCTGAGGTCTTTTCTTCCAGGCGGTCTAATCTGTTGGTGATGTTTTCAATAGAGCATTTAATTTGGTTTATTGCTTCTTTCATTTCCAGAATTTCTGTTTGGTTTCTCTTTAGAACCTCTATCTCTCTATTGAAGTAGTCTTTTGCTTCTTGTATTTGTTTATGAAGTTCTTTGTCAAAGTGATCTTTTACTACCTGTATTTGCTCTCTCACCTCCTTCTTGAATTCGTCCTTGAGCTCCATAATCATTTGGATTATGTATTTCCTGAATTCCCGTTCTGTCATTAGATCTACTGTGCTTGCCAAGGAATCTGCTAAGGAGGTATGTTGATTTGTTTGGGATATTTTCTTCCCTTGTTTTTTCATATTGCTTATGTGTCTTTTCTTTTAGTGCTATGGAACCTTGACTTTTTTTGTTTTAACCTGAAGGCCTAATGATGCTCCTGTTGTAGGATTCTATAAGCTCCCCTTATATATACTTTACACCTTAAAACCAGACATTTTATATTCAGTTAATCACAGTTTGTTCACAATCTACAGAGTTAGAGAATTTAGATATTGCCTCCAATATATTCTGAGTGATTATAATGGGGTTTATAGTTTCAGATATTGGGTACAAAGGTGATATGCTTAGGAGGAAGGAGGGAAGGGCATTGCTTCCCCCCCCCTTTGGGAGTGTAATACTGAAAATCTATGGAAGTAGTTTAATAGCAGAAGGGGGAGGAAAGGAATTGGAGTGTACAGTTAAGTGTGAAGACCGATGTGTATTTCAGCTAGGCTTATGTAAACATTGAGAGAAATTAGAAAATGGCTGGGTAGTAGGAATTAATGAAAGAGAGAAGACAGGGTGAGTCAAAAAAGAGATAGGAGACTATATAAAGCACCCTTTTGATGTACTATTCAGTTGCCCCAGTTTTAAGATTCCAAGTTCCTGTACACAACTTGTTTTCTTCTCTGTTGAGAATGTAGGGGCAGGGTGTAGATAGGAAAGATGAGGAAATAAGGAATTAGAGGCAAGAGAGAATGAAAATGGGAGATAGGAAAAACGAAGAGAAAAAAAAGAAAGAACAAAAAAAACAATAGGACAATGACATTAAAAAAAAAACCCACAAAGTCGAATTCACAAGTCTCAAATAGGCAGCTTATTCTCCTCACTCCTCTCTCAGTTTGTTAAATTAGCTGTTTGGCAGATCTGCTCTGGCTGATGCGGAGAATTTGTGGGCAGGGTCAAGTCTGAGTACCTGGTTAGCGAGGAGTGATGCTGGAGACAGGTCTTTGTCTGGCGTCTACTTCCATGTTCTTCCTCAACTGAAGGGTGGCAGAGGGTCCTCACACTGGACTCGCGTTCCCCCGCTGTCTGTTGAAGGCCCTCCTAGTCTCGGGTTCCTCCTTGCCTGTTCGCTGGTCTCCACGCCGCTTTCTCTGGGGCTTTACTGGTGAGGGTCGCGTCCAGCCAAGTGTGGATTTGAACTGGCGTTGTTATCCTGCTGTCTCCCGTGATCTCCCAGCACTAATTCCGCCGGCTGTTTTCGCTGGCTTCACGCTGGCATGCCACGATTGTGGCTGGAATTGTAGTCCAGTCGTGGGCTCTGGCTTTGTTCCACACTGCCTTTGTTCCCCCGGGGGGGGGGGGTGTAGCAGAAGCCACGCGGCTGGTTGCAGACAGCGTGTGTGTCCCTCTCTCTCCTGGGTCGTGGTATTCAAACCATCCAGGAGATGGGTAATTTCAGGTATATATATATATGATGAAGGGCAGTTTAGCTGCTTTGTTGGATTCTTTCCATGGAGCTTCCCTGAAGTGCGGCTTCCTCTAATCCACCATCTTGGATCTCCATGAACTACAATTTAATGTCAGTGAATTTTTTTCACAGACCCTAAACAACTGGTAAGATGGGAAGTATGTAGAAGAGTGGCTATAAACTGAAAACAAAACAAACAAGCTTTCCCAATAACACAAGAAATGAGAGGAAAGGGGGAAATACAGTAAAACCAAGAGTCAAGAAGAAAAGTAAACATTTTCTCTCATGTGTGAAAGCTTGAGCAAAATAAAGAAAAGCTGGTGAGGGATCCCATGAAAATAGAAGGGAGATCAGTGGAATAGAGGAAGGGGATTGAGGTGGAGGGAAGAGTGGTGGGAGAAGAAGGAGTTGCAGAATAAAATCAACTAAATTATACTATGTACACATATGAATATACCACAGAGAATTTTATTTATATATATAAAACCAAAAAATTGGAAGGAAGACCAGTAGAATAGAGGAAAGGGAACAAGGGGACAGAGAAGGAGAGGGAAAGTAGTAGGGCCTCAAATGGAGCAAATCATACTCCACATAGGTATGAATATGTCACAATGAACTCTGTTTATAACTATAATGTACTAATAAAAACATTTTAAAAGAAAAAAAGACTCATAAACAAAAAGGAAATTCTGTAAATTTAAAAAATAAATGGAAACCAAAATTTTAAAGGATTTCTGATCTATATTAAAAAATCCCATTCTACCTTGAAATTTAAATCAAGTAGAGATAAAAAGAAAATGCCCTACAGTGGAGCTTTTAATAAAAGTATGTGAACAATAATTCAATGCCTTTTATGACCACATGTATACCTTCCTACAGTTCAATGTCCTTTCTTAGTTCTTCCAGTAGCACATCTCCAACCCACCTGTGGAACCTAGCACACAGTATGTCCCATGAATGTTGCTATACTCTTAAAACACGTGACATTCACGACTTATGTCAGGCTTTTCCAGAAAGATCCATGAGAAGGCTTAAAATAGTGATATTAACAATACCTCTCATGTTTTGAAATACCCTCTCTCTTTCCAGATGAACTTGTTGATTGACTGTGAAGTATCCCCACCAGTCTTTGGATTTTGTAGAACTGATGAAGGTATTCCCAAAGATGATTACTGTGAACAAATTACTCAAGAAAAAAAAAAAAAAAAACCTGAAATGTCCTATATACATCTCTCACACACTTCAATTAAATATTCCAGGTCAGAGATAGAAAGTTCACTTCACTAGAACCTGACCCTCTTAAAGGCCTTTATTTCTGAATGAAGGAGATTATACCAAAGTGTCCATGTTAATCTTGAAGTTCCAGAGCCTTCCATCTGTAACATCATTAGAGTTATTTTGTTAACTATCACCTATAGACTAATGATACATCCAAGACGGTTTAAGCACATGTAACCCCTTGAGTTCCTAGATGTTCACACCAACAGGATACAGTGGAATAAGCATGTTCTGAGAGTCAGATGGTTCCATATTCAAATCCTAGTTCTCTTCTTAGCTGTGTGATCTGGTTAAGTCATTCAACCTCTTTGAAACTCCATTTTCCTCATCTATAAAATGAAGTTAATGAGGGTAATTGACACAAAGAACCACAATGGCCACTCCAGAAATTCTACAAAGATGGAGCCCAGAGTTAGCATTCTGGTTTAAAGGGACTGGAAAGGGAGATTGATTGATTTGAAGCTGAGATTATATGTTGTTTTGCATGGGCTGAGGTCTTACTTAACAAAGTTAGTGGTGTTATAAAAATTAAAGCCCCACAACATATGAAAAAGTGTTCAACACCTTTAGCAATTAGGAAAATGAAAATCAAAACCATACTGAGATTTTGTCTTATTCTAGTTAGAATGGCAATCCCCAAGAATACAAATAATAACAAATGCTGGTGAGAATGTGGGGGTTATTTTACATTGTTGGTGGAACTGCAAATTAGTAAACCACTATGAAAATCAGTATAGTTGTTCCTCAACAAACTGGGAATGGAACCACCATATGACCCAGCTCCTCACTATTTATGCAAAAGAACTAAATTTGGCATACTATAGCAATACATGCATACCCATGTTTATAGCAGTGCAATTCACAATAGCCAAGTTATGGAACCAACCTAAGTGCCCATCAACAGATAAATACATAAAGAAAATGTGATATATATATATATATATATATATATATATATATATATATGTGTGTGTGTGTGTGTGTAGTGGAGTTTTGCTCAGCCATAATGAATGCAATTATACATTTGCAGGAATTTGGATGGAACTAGAGAACATTATGTTAAGTGAAATAAGCCAGACTGAGGAAGTCAAGGGTCATACATGTTTTCTTTCATATGTAAAAGCTACAGAGAAAAAGGGGGGAAAGAGGGGGTGTTCATGAAAATAAAAGAAAGATAAGCACAGAGTAGAAGAAAGGGATGAGGGCAATGGAGCAGGGGAGGAACTTGGGAATAAAATTGACTAAATTATGTGTTTGTATAGATATGTTACTGTGAATCCCACCATTATTTATAATTATACTGCACCAATAAAAAGATTTTTTAAAGCCCCACAATAAAGAGACTCAATTGATAGCATTCTCATCCAAGCATAACCATTGTAAAAGTCAGAGATACAGTATCTTCCAAGACCAGAGTCCCTTTAAAAACTAACAGCATAATATTTGATTCTTATTGTTGCACCCTGTTTAAAAACAAAATTCAGAAATATTTTCTTACTTGGTTTTATCCAGCTGGGATCAACCCACTGAAACACATTCAGGAATGAATAATTCTGTAATAAAGTAGCAGAGTGCAGGTTACATGATCATATGTACAATATATATGTTCAGGTACATAAAGCCAACCTATTTTGCTTTGGGAAATAATAAGCCAAGTGTGCAGCTCTCCCTAGCCTTCTGCATAAAACAGAGGAACTAACTTGACCTGAACTCAGAATACTTCAAAATAATTAACATCAACTGCAAAAGCCTTGTGAACCAATTATGTACCTTGGCCTGTTCCTAGGAACCTAGGTAAGAAGCATATGCCACCTTACCAGATACTCTGAGTTTCAGTGAGATTCTTACTTCTTTGACTGTTATCAACTGATAAAACAGAGGGAAACTCTTTGCATTCAGATAATAATTCCATTTTACTTTGATCTTTGAACCAGGATTTGCTAATTCTATATATTGCCACATTTAATGAACATTTACTATGTAATATAATAAATGTAGGATTTGGAGACAGACTCAGGTTCAAGTCCATTCTGTCATATACCCACTGCCCCATACCAACTAGAAGAGAAAGGGCTATCTGTTGCAGGAGCCCTGTTTGGGGAGATAGCTAAGATTGCGGTTGACTATGGGCCATAGACATTTTTGGGCATTGTCGCCTTCCGTAGTCTCACGGGACTTGGCCCAGGATCTCGAGAGATTTGAGCAATGACTCAGCAGATTGACATTTTTGGGCATTGTCGCCTTCCGTAGTCTCACGGGACTTGGCCCAGGATCTCGAGAGATTTGAGGAGTGACTCAGCAGATCGAGCAAGCACCATTCCTGCTCGGGCGCATGGGATGAGACCAGAGAGAGAAAGGACAGGGTTATCGCTATTGTATAGATACATTGTAGTTTCTTGTAAGAGTACGTGGCTTGGTTTCTTGTGAGAGTGTGTATGTAGTGTTAGAAATTACAAGAGACAGAGACAGAAAGATTAAAGAATTTTTTCGTCTCCATCCTGTCTCCGGACTCCTTCCCGCGGCGCTGCCGTTCCAGGCTGCAATCCCTTTCCGGCGGCTAACAATCTGTGGTATTGAAACCAAATAAAAACCATGAACACATATGTGCCTTGATTTCTTTATCTAAAATGAGATTGATATAATTTCTTTAAATGTTGTTTTCATTTGGCACATTACCTGATGTAGAACAAACATTCAAGAAGTAAAAAAAAAAAAAAAAGAAAAAGAAAAAAAAGTGCCAGGCACAATGCTAAAATAATTGATACACAGAGGGATAATTTAGACTCTAATATAATAAAAAGGATTGCTAAGAGTTATTGAATGTTTAGAGACCTATACTGTTCTAACAACATGTATTGACTTTTTAAATCCTCACAGCAATCCTATAAGGTGTATAGTATTGTACCTATTTTACAGGAGAATAAGTAGAGGCTTAGAAAGTTAAGAAAACTGGCGCAGGATCATACAGCTGGAAAGTGGCATTGCTGGACTCAAAACCAGACAGTCTGACTTCAGAGCTTAAGAGAATGTCTGTCTGGCCACTTACTCTGCACCATTCTTCTCACCTGCCCTGAGTTCATCCCAGCCTTTTCACCCTTCATTCAAAATTTCCCCATTACAGTGTAGGGTGACAGAGAACCATAATAAATCCCAGGTTACAACAACAGATATAATTTATTGGGTTCCTATTATATGCCAGATTCTGTGATGGGGTGGTATATTGAATCCTTACATCAATAATGTGAAGTAGCTATCATTAAGATTGTTTGTAGAATATAGTAATATGGCTCCCCAAACACTGTAGGTATGTTTCCTGCTCTCTGCAAACCCAAGTCTGACTCCAAACTATAGTATTTGTAATTCTTCATGGTGATCCCTCACTGCCCATCTCCACCCTCAGCTCATACCCCCAGAGTAGATTGTTAACTAGAAGAGAAAGGGCATTTTTATTCCTTAATATAGTTTCTGGATAAGCAAATTCTAACCATGTTACTATACAAACATGATGGCATTTTGTTTTCATGTGAAAATTTTTCATTGCTTTGTTTTAACCAGGAGCAGCACTAAACTATCAGGATATATTAAATCCACCCTAAGAGTCCTGAAAGTTTCTTGGCAGACCTGAGAATCAAGGTATCTTATTTCCCTCTAATCAAGAATCATAATTTCTCCTTCAACATCTCATATATTGTATCCTAATAACCCTGCCCCATGCTTGTCCAGATGCTGTTCATCCTCTTCCCAGGAGAGTGAAGAGGCTCCAGAGCATCACATATGTGGGTATGGCAATGTGGTTTGGGGTGTTCTTTAGATTTCTGAGAACTAAACATTCTTGAAATGTTGAAAAATTCGCCAAAACATTTCTTTGGACAATAATTAATTCAAATGGTTAAAAATGGTTCTGAATAAATGGGTAGCCTAAATGTAAAATCTTAAATGTTAAGAAGCATTTGGGTTTTAGGAAGTATTGGAACACAAGTTTTTCTAAATTCAACAGAAAAAATAACTATACCTTTTCTATGTTAAGTATATTTCCTGTAATGGCTTTTTTTCCTCCCTAGGATCTGAAAGCCCCTTACCAAAAATCTTCCAATGAATCTTGCTGTCTTCAGTTGTCATAATTTATAATACTGAAAAAAGTACAAGATGAGTTCTCAGGAGTTCTCACCTCTAATTCAGGCCTTGTTGTTGACTAAGTGGCTATAGGAAATAGTGTGAGATCCTACAGAGTTTTGTCATTGTTAACAACCATCAGACTACAGGAGAAATGGGTAGGTAAAACTTGCCTGTTTTCATGCTAAAAAGGAGCTGACAGAGAATGATTAGTAAAAATGGGAACAGTATCAAGTCCAAAGTGGGGCCCATCCCTGTGTAATACAAAGAGACCTCTTCTTCAGTAGATAAAATGAGCTTGGCTACTCAAGAACATGGGTCTTGGGCTAGAAGCTTGAAAAGGACAGATATGCATTATTTTTCTTCTTTGGTGAGAGTGAACTTACCAAAGAATAGAAAGCAGATGCCCACATGTTTTTGGTAACATAGTGTACTGTTCTAGGAGCATCTATAGACACTCATAACAGATACAAAATAAAGGCTGTGAGCAGAGGCTGTAGCCCCAAGAACCCACTCTAACCCTTGCTTTTCTTCAAAATCTCTGCTGTTCTATTCAAAACTTGAATGAACAAATAATAAGATTATCCTACTTACCTTACTTAAGAAAGGGACCTAATAGAGAAAAAGGGTGGCTGACAAGTCTTTAGAAACACAAATGCAGGCTAGAGCTGTGGCTCAGCGGTAGAGCACTTGCCTAGCACATATGAGAGGCCCTGGGTTTGATCCTCAACACCACATAAACATAAATAAATAAAATAAAGGTATGGTGTCCATCTACAACTAAAAAAAAAATTTTTTTTTAAACACACATGTGCTCCTGAATTTGGGGGAAGAAAACAGTAACAGATTGCTGCCAACAAGCACTTGTCTTGGAGTCAGAAGATGTGGGTCTGAATCTTGGTTTACTGACTTGGCAGCTGAGCAAGTCACAAACTCTTGGAGTTGTAGTGTTCTGATGAGCAAAACTGGGAATAATAATTGCACCACCTATTTCACATTACTGTTATTTATTTATTCCTCTAAATAAAAATGATAGAATGCTAACAGTATCCCAGGTACAATACTAGGTGCTGGGACAGAAACAGGAATAAACAAGGCCTGGGCTTCTTTCCACGTGTGACCCTTGAAACACACATATAAGTAGAAACACTATCATGATGGTTATGTGTGATCTCCCTTGATAAAATAGTGACCATTTATTTACCACTATTTGTGTAGATACTCTCCTAAGTACTCTGCATAAATTACAACATCCTTTAGGAATTGGCATTATCCCTAGGTAGAGGGGAAAGAGGGGAGGTTAAGAGACCATAGTAAGGAGGGTAGATACAATCAAAGCACCATATGTGTATTATGGAAATGTCACTGTGAAATTCATTAATTTTGTATAATTAATATGAATGAATAATTATAATAAAGAAAAAATGAAATTAAAAATGTTAACTGAGAACATAATTTATAATGTATATAATATCAGTATGATCTCTAAGCTGACCAAAAATTAGTAATTTAGGTTTATGATAATAAATACAATTTAATAAATTAAAGTTAATTGGAGATAAAGAATGGGCATTATCACATTGATTTTGCATATGAGATAACTATAACTCTGAATCTTAGGTATCTTACCCAAGATCATATACCTTTTAAGTGGTAAAGCTAGGATTTCAATCCAAGACTGTCTGAATGCTAAACCCATGTGTGTTTTTTCCACTTGTGTGATATGGATATTAGCACAGATACCTTTTTATTTTGTAATTGAGTATACAAGTGACAAACAAATGCAATTTTTTTTCCAAACCAGCCTCTTAAAAGCACAACTGATAGTCTTTTTCAACTCAGTGCAATGCAAGCTGTCTGAAATTGTCCCCTAAAATTGAAGATTGAAAGTAAAGATGACTAAAATAGTCCTAGGCAAAAAAGGCATATCAGCTTAATCAGGGCCAGATATGATGACACATACAGCATTTATTACCAACAGAGAGACTTGATGTACACAGTCTCTCAGACTCAGTGTCAGGCCAATTATAGATGGAAGGGACAAATGTGCTTCCATTTTTCCTTCAGGGATTATCATGATCATTTAGCATCACTGGTGATGGGGCAGTCATTCATAATGTAGCATGAGCAGTAGTTTTTTGGATCACTTGTATTGATGCAGATCATTGGACAAAGAAACCTTAAAATTCTTCCTTGCACAAGTCAGAGTTGCTACCATGAGGTCTAAGTTTAAACATTAACTCTTCATTGATTCACATTCAGTCAGCAGTAATATTTCCACTGCAATAACTGTGTAGCTAAAGGAACCAGATACTGTATAAATGATTAAGAGACTGCACTGGCTGACTCTTAATTGTAGAAGGTAAGAGCTGAAAATGAATTGTGAGAGCATCTCACCCAAATCTTACTTTACAGAGGAGCAAGTTACATCCAAATGTTATGATCTACACTTTCTAACCTTTGACTTAAAAAATGTCAATCTTTGATATTTAAGCACAATTAGAAAATATCTAACAGATCCCCCCTTCCCATAATCAAGACCTTCTACCTCTGATACTAGATTTTCTCACTGGAATTTGAGATTCCATATTATAGAAGGATTCAACCTCAATTTCCCTCCCTTTGCCAAAAAGGTGTTGAACAGTGTATTAATTAATGCAGGAGGACAAACACTCTTCACCAGAAAGTGTTTTAATGTCAAATTTGAAGAGCATCAGAAGATAGTTCAGGCTAGGTGTACTCATCTCAGGACTACCTTGTGTCTCTAAAAAACAGCAGAAAAACATCCTATGTGCTCCTTTTTCAGTATTATTATTATTAATGAGTATGAAAAGGAACTGATGATCTACTATTCTAACTTCCAGAGATATGTTGTATGTACACACATGCAGACAAACACACACAACATAAACACATAGGTACATACCCTCCCTGAATTGGTGCAAAAATATTTTCTGCACTATGAGAAGATTTTTGCATTAATAGACTGTGTAGTCCCACTAAGCAGAAAATCAGAGTGACATTTTTTAGAGAAATGCATATTTATTCCAATTTTCCTGTCTAAATTATCCAAAGCCCTTAAGATCTTGATAGGGTTCACTTAAAGATCATTACTCATTTGACTGAGTGGGCTGCAGAGTGATCATGCCTACGCAAGGTATTCTTTTGGGTGTTAGAAAATGACAGAAGTTCGCTATAATGTTGAATGTGCTGAAATTAACTCAAACTTGCAAAGTTCATCAGTACCTTATAAGGGAATATATTTATCCTGCAACTAAAGTCAGGGAAGGGGAGGTAGAGAAATAGAGGTATTACATGATTTATAATTGAAAATGTTCAAATCAGCAGACAGGCCAAGGATGCCACAGGATATTGCTAGCAACACAGCCATTCAAAGTTGTGTTTAACATTTACTAACACAAAATTAGAAGAGTTTACTTTTAAAATGTCCATCAGTTTCTCCCAACTTTCTCATTTTAGTTGGCCATAAAGACTACCTGCCATGTGTCATTCATAACTAAGATCAAATGTACATCATTTTAATAGAAACTGAAGAAATGATTGCCTGAACATGCAAGAGGGACTTATTAAATCCTGTTAAAAGCTTCTTGTGTGCTTTATAATACTCCTCAAGAAATGTCTCAGGTCTTAATTAGCTTTCCTCCTTATCTCTGGTAAAACAGGCTCACAAAGTTTTCTGTGTCATTTCCACAAAGGCATTTGAAAAATATGTGATCACCCACCTGGAATATGTTTAAGCTCATTTTCATACTATTTGAGACTTATTGCTGGCAATGTGTGTACGTTTGTACATTCTGACTAATAATTATGGAAAATTATGGGAGATGCTGTTAGGAAAATTGGTTCCATTAAATATTCTTCCAATATTTCTGTAGGCAGAGGCCTCATATCATAATAAGTATGATTTACAAAATGAATTCCAAGTCATTTTAATGGAAATTATTTTGTAAACTAGGATGATATACTCTCTCATTCAGAATTTGATTCTGTTCCATCATGTTCTTAAAAACACAACCAGAGTTAATTGAAATTTATAAAAAATATTTGATGCATATAAGGAATCAGTTTCTGAAGAGTGTCCTAGATAATGGTGTCTGAAAATATCCTGTTTTGTCTTCTCACTCTTCGTTAGTCAACTCCAGATTTTTGATATTTTGGTGAATGCACCCTTTGCCAAACTCATAAGTATGATATTGCTACAAATAATGAGTTCTTGTTGCTGATAATTCTACATTTAAGATTATTACTTGCAGCTGAAATGCACATTTTAAAGTTTGAGTCATTTCACCACTCTAAAATGTTTTCCCCCACATTTCACAGAGCTCTTATTTGAGTTGGAGCTAAATCCAAAATAAGGTGAATTTTCCTCAATGCCCTCTTGCTCCAAAAGCAAACCAAGCTTCCCACAGGTAGGATATTTGAATCATTGATGGTCAAATTACTTATTTTTTATCATGTAGCAAGTTTCCCTTTTGTTGTTGTTGTAGTTGAGTTTTCCCCCATATTCCCAGATTATCTACTAGATAGAAAAGAGAATACAGAGGGGTTTATAAAGCAAATATGACCTTACCTACCTCTCAGTGATGCAACTGTTCCTCTGCCTTTCAGCAACCTTTGAGCATGCCACAGGCTGGTAGAACTCAGCTGCTTCTCTTTGGCCTGGTTCTGGTTGCATAGCTACCCCAACTTTGTCTAGAGACAATCTGAGCATTGATTACTGGTATGGAATGCAACACAGGAAACAACGTATGAATATGCTTCCCACAGAATTTAGAGTTGTGGTTTCCATAATACAACTGTGTGGCAGGCCTATTTCAAACATTTCATTCCCACTTTGTAGTCAGTCTTCATCCTCTTTAAATAGGTCACCCTAAGCATAGCTACACCAAAACAGTCTCAGATTTTTAAGTTGGACTATTTGGCTAACCCTTACACAGTCTTAAAGTAGCCATTTCCTATTGTGGAGGAAAAGCCATTATTGAGATATAATAATCACTATTATTTGGCATTATAGTAATGATAATGGTAATAACAGCTATCATTTATCAAGTATTTATCATGATTCATGTACCATGATATGTGCTGTCTACAAAAATCTTGTGAGGTCAGTACTACAATTACCTTTATTTTACAAATGAAGAAGCTGAGGCTCAGACATATTTACTTTCCCAATATAATAGCATCTAGTTAAGTGAGATGAGATTTGAACCCAAATTTGTCTGTTTCCCAAATCCTATCCTTCAAGCTAGTGATTCTTAATCCAGTCTGCATATCAAAATTACAACTAAAGCATCAGTAATTTTTAAAAGACTTCCAGATGTTTCCATGAAGCTGAAAAATTTTGAAATTTGAATCTGTGTTATAGTTTGGTTAGTTTCAGAGGTTAGTAAATGGCCATGTCTGACCTCAAGAAAGTTACCTCCCTTGAGTCTCACTTTCCTTATGAGCTTTAAAGATCTAGTCAAGCTTGAATGTCTTAAGATCTATCATTTACATTGAAACTTGGGAAGATCCATAAAATTAAAAACCTAAAATGAGAGGATTTTACTCATATATGTTGAGCTAGGATTTTACTCATATATGTTGAGCTAGAACAATCCAACCAAACTATCCCACCACTAAGGGCATCATTGTTTGATTAAATACCTCCAAATCTCCATTCCTCTCAACACATTTTTTATTTTTCCAGTCAGATACCCTACCCTATCTTTTGGTTTCCTGATGCTGGACAGAATTTCTAGAGACCCTTGCCCACATTCTCATCTAAATCTTTACTCTCCAGGCCTAAGGAGCAATAATTACCATCACTAGCATTCTTCCTTTCATTCCTTCAGCAAATATTTACTGATACTTTGTGCCTGGCACTGTTATAGAAACTGTTCATATAACATTGAACAAATCAGAAAAGAAAGTCCTGTCCTCATGGAACTTATATTCCAGTGGCAGGAGACAAGTAACAAATGCATAAATAAATATTTTGTCTTTCTCATGTTGACAAGTACTAAAGAGATAATGAAGGCTGGGTAAGAAATTAGAAAGTTGGAATGCTATTTTGGATAAGGGGTTCAAAGAAGGCCTCCCTGTGGAGGTGAATCTTTTTCTTTTTTTCGGGGGGAGGGGTGTTCTGGGGATGGGACCCAGGGCCTCATGAAAGCTAAGCAAATGCTCTACCACTGAGTCCAGCAGGTGATGGGTGAGCAGAGGGTTAAGGGAAAAGCAAGGCCATCTGATGGGAAAATATTCCCAGGCAGCTGGAAGAGAACATTTTTCTAGAGCTATACTGCAAAACTTCAGGAGATATCACATGGATGAAGGAAGCTTGAGCCAGGGCTGAGGCTGCAGCTGTGCAATTTGGAGTTGAGAGTACTTCGTCTTAGCCTAAGCTTGCCTTCTTGGCCTCTATCTCTAGAGATTTTGCTATCACATGCTCATTGAAAAAAAAAAAAAAAACATTAAAAAAAGGTTTAGCAAAAGCAGCAGGCTAAGCAACATAGTAATAATGAAAGACTCAATAGCTAAGAATCCAAACTTAGGGTCTGATCTCAGTTCCACCTCCTAGGAGCAGTTTGGGCTTGACCAAGATACATCTCCTTTCTATACCTTGGTTTCCTTTCCTCAAAACAAGGATAATAATGAGTTAATGAATAAAAACTCCTACAATATCTGGTACAAAACAATTTGCTCAACAAAACAATTTTAATTCAAAACACAGGAGTAGAAGGGGAACTGTCCTGGAGACAGGAGAGCTGGAATGAAGATACAGCCCTATCACTTATTAGACATGTGACCATGATTAAGTTGGTTAATTTCTCAAGTTCCTCATCTCATCTATGGAAATGGAGATCATGATTAACACCTGGCCTCTAGGGTTGTTAAATCAAACAAAAATCAAAAATTGTAGAACACTATTAAAACATTTGGATTTTTTTTTCCAATTAGATAAGAGAATATGAAGGTAAAGAGTAAGAAGTGATCCGAGAATTGTATTGGCTCAAAGAACAGAATCTTGTAACTACCAATATTTGGCAACACAATAACCATTCCAAGGTCAATTTTACAAAATTACAAAGGTAGGCACTCCACGTTCTCTTCAGCATAACTTTTCTGGTCATCCAAACTCAACAAAATGTTTTTTTCACTATATTTTCTTTCTATGTGATTATTGGAGTACAGATATTAAAAACTGGAAGGGTTCTTAGAGTTCATCTTATCTAATTGTATCTGTCTACAAATTAGAAAATCAAGGTCCAGAAAGATAAACTAGGTACAGCCACACAATGACTTAATGGGAGATTCAGAAGCAGAATCAAGAACCTGATTTCTTTCTGTGCTCATCATAGTAGAGGAAGCTTCCCTGTTCCTTAATGTTTCTTAGTCTCAATAACTGCCTATTTTATTGCATTTTTAAAGAGATTTTGCTTTAAAAATGACCTTCCTAGGTGTTTTCCTTAAATAATACATCTATGTTTCATATCTGATTTGGGCACATGCACACATGAAAGAGGCTTATTGCACATCTCTAGCAATCTCCCACACTGGTAGTTGAAATAGTACCAAGAGTTGGATTGCATTTAATTATACATTCATTTCTCTGGGGGCATTTCAACAGACAGCAATAAAATTCCTCTTACCCTCATTAAAAATTATATTTGAATAAAAGAAAAAAAGGAACAGGTGGCTTTGTAAACGTCAAAGACACATTAGGAAAAAAAACCCACAAATGGGTAGAAAGAAAAACCAGATTATTAGGATCCATAAAAAAATTGGAGGCTTTAGATGTCCAGAAACAACAGAGCATGATAGCTGGCCAAAGATAAGCTTTTACTACTTTTAATTTCTGTGAAAGAGTAGAAAGAAAAACCAAATGTCCCAATGTTTTCTTAGCTGATAAGTAAGGATGCTGATCCTAACTCTGACCAGTCATTAATAACCGGAATTGGGGGGCCCCGGCTGGAGCTAACTCGGACCGGGAGGAATGGAGGAACTTTTAGATTAGGGGTAAAGGGGAGACCTTTTGTTTTTAAAAGGGGGGATGAGGGAAAGGGTGCTGAGGAGCAGCTAACGGGGTATGACTTTTTTTTTTTTTTTTTTTTCTCTTCTTTAAGAAGGAGGAATGAAATGGATATCATTACTCTGCTTCGGCTTTTGGCCGGCTCGCTTCGGCTTTTCCTAAGTACATGAAAAAAGACACAAATGTTGTGACTCTACATTTTAAGCTGTGTATAGCCAAAGACATGATTAAAAGCTTTTCTTCTTGTCTTCTTTTGTGCTCTTAGAAAGAAAGATAGAGTAGATACATGTAAAATATCGGAATTGTACTTCTTCTATGAATTCTGCTGTCATATACCGAACTGAAAGTTCTCCTAACTCGGAATATAATAAATGAATTAAAATAAATAAAAAGAGTAGAAATGAAACATATATAACAAAGTAGAATAAATAAATGAATTAAAATAAATAAAAAGAGTAGAAACAGGGAAGACTTATCATCTCACTTCTTTTAAAGTTCTAGAAGCACTTAAGTAACTATGGTTTTCCCTAATGGCATCATGCTATTGGCAAATAATGACATTTTACTCAAATGGTCTCCAAGGAGCTGGCAACATAATGCATCCAACGGAGACTGTACTCTTAACACTTAGGTTCACCCTCCTCTGATGTTCTGGTGACATCATTGGAAAGGCTTGGTAAAGGTAAAGCGATCAGTAGAGTACAAAACCATTCAATAGCAAGAAAGTAATAGAAATTCTCATAAAAACAATTTTTTTCTTTCTTTTGGGATTCAGGACTAGATAAATTGTTCAAGAGACTTACACTTTCCAGTCACCTAACTAAATTAAATTTTAGAAATGTTTTCTGCTGAGACACAGCTCTTTTTGCAGATCCAAAGGAAAAAATGATCATAGCCCATATGGTGCTTCCTTCCTACTCAATAGATCAATAGATCTTGTGAGACAACCATAAACAATGGTCTCCTCTCATGAGGCAAAAAATATCACCTGCCATTTCATATGTTGATGCCAAATGTGATAATAATGCTGGTCACAGTAATAGTGAATCATGTTTATTGAGCATTTTATTCTGTGTAAGTTACCTCTTAGCAGATAATTTAACCACTATCACATCCTAAGGTAGATACACTCAAAGAGGTGAAGTGCTTTCCTGAGATTACAGACAAGTGAGTGATGAGTAGGAACCAGGCCCCAGCTAACCTGACCACACAGCCTACCTTCTTAACTCCTTATGCTTGGTATTAGAGGCTATCTGACATGAATAGCAAGATGACAATTCAAGCTTAAGTGCAAGGAGATAAAACAAAATGTGCTACCAAGATTCCACACAATCTCCAGAAAACATCCCCCTCCAATTGTTCTGGTAAGCAGCATTTCTCTCTTTTAACAGATTATTACACACACATAAACACAAACACACACACACACACACACACACACACACACACACAGAGCCACAACATTGTGAGTGTACTAAATGCCACTGAATTGTACACTTTAGGCAAGTTCTTTGCTACTGAGCTACATCCTTAGACCCGAATTGTATACTTTTAAATGGTTAATTTTAGGTTATATGAACTTCCCCTCAAAGAAAGCCCTGCATTTGTGAAAGATGTTACTTTTTATTTATGGGAAATTTCACCGCCCCCAAATTAAAATTTGGGGGAAGGGGAATCTTGAAGAAAATGTGTAAAAAAGAGAGCAAGACAGTGATTCCACAGAATAAAAGTGATCAAATTATTTTATGTGCATGTATGAATATATAACAATGAATTTCACTTTTATGTATAACTATAATTCATTGATTAAAAATAAGTTAATAGAAGTAAGATCAACAGAGTAAAGATGGGGGCTCAGAAAAAGAGAAGAGGGAAGAGGGTAGTACCAGGGATTGAAATGAAGCAAATTATGTCATGCTCTTTCATGAATACGTCAAAATGAATACCACAATCATTAACACTATAAGGTACTAATAAAATCATAAAAGAAATAGTCAATAAAAATGAACAGCAAGAAAGAATAGTCAATAAGAATGAACAGCAAGAGGGAATTTTCTTGTAGTTATTTCCTGATGACATAGGGAGAAACTCCATTATGAACTCAGTAAAGGCATTTCCCTTTTTTTAGAACATAGGATCTGGGAGTTGGCAAAGTTCATAGAGATCATATGGACAACCTTCTTCCAAAAGTAGGGGTCATCTCTGTAGTATTGTTGATACATAATGATCCAGCTTCTGTTTATACTTCCTTTGACTGGGACCTCACTACTTAAAGACCTGCCATTCTAAGGATACAAAATCAAAACCCATAAATCTAAGGCATTTCTATATATCAGTGACAAATCCTCTGAAAGGGAAATGAGGAAAACTATCCCGTTTACAATAGCATAAAAAAATACTTGGGAATCAACTTAACCAAAGACGTGAAAGACCTCTATAATGAAAACTACAGAACACTAAAGAAATTATGGAAGACCTTAGAAGATGGAAAGATCTACCCTGTTCTTGGATAGGCAGAACTAATATTGTCAAAATGGCCATACTACCAAAAGCACTATACAGATTTAATGCAATGCCAATCAAAATCCCAATGACATTCCTCATAGAAATAGAAAAAGCAGTCATGAAATTCATCTGGAAAAATAAGAGACCCAGAATATCTAAAGCAATCCTTAGTAAGAGGAGTGAAGCAGGTGGCATCACTATACCAGACCTTAAATTATACTACAGAGCAATAGTAACAAAAAACAGCATGGTATTGGCACCAAAATAGGCCAGTAGACCAATGGTACAGAATAGAGGACACAGAGACTAACACATATAATTTCTGTTATCTTATATTGACAAAGGCACCAAAAACTTACATTAGAGAAAAGATAGCCTCTTCAACAAATGGTGTTGGGAAAACTGGAAATCCATATGCAACAAAATGAAATTAAACCTGTATTTCTCACCATGCACAAAATTCAACTCAAAGTAGATCAAGGATCTAGGAATTAGACCAGAGACACTACACCTAATAGAAGAAAAAGCAAGCTCTAATCTCCAACATGTTGGATTAGGACCCAAGTTCCTTAATAAGAATCCTGTAGCACAAGAATTAATACCAAGAACCAATAAATGGGATAGACTCAAATTACAAAGCTTCTTCTCAGCAAAAGAAACAATCAGTGAGGTGAATAGAGAGCCTACTAATTGGGAACAAATTTTTACCACATGCATGTCAGATAGAGCACTAATCTCTAGAATATATAAAGAATGCAAAAATCTTAACACCAAACAAACAAATAACCCAATCAATAAATGGGCCAAGGAACTGAACAGAAACTTCTCAGAAGAAGATATACAATCAATCAACAAATACATGAAAATATGCTCAACCTCTCTGTCAATTAGAGAAATGCAAATCAAAACCACTCTAAGATTTCATCTCACACCTGTCAGAATGGCAGCTATTAAGAACACAAACAACAATAAATGTTGGAGAGGATGTGGAGAAAAAGGCACACTCATACATTGTTGGTGGGACTGCAAAATGGTGCAGCCAATATGGAAAGCAGTATGGAGATACCTTGGAAAACTTGAAATGGAACTACCTTATGACCCAGCTATCCCACTCCTTGCTCTTTACCCAAAAGACCTGAAAACAGCATACTACAGGGACACAGCCACATCAATGTTTATAGCAGCACAATTCACAATAGCTAAACTGTGGAACCAACCTAGATGCCCTTCAGTAGATGAATGGATAAAGAAAATGTGGTATATACATACAATGGAATATTACTCAGCAATAAGAGAGAATAAAATCATGGCATTTGCAGGAAAATGGATGGAGTTAGAGAATATAATGCTAAGTGAAGTTAGCCAATCCCAAAAAGCCAAATGCCAAATGTTTTCTCTGATATAAGGAGGCCAATTCACAGTCGGGTTGGGATGGGGAGCATAGGAGGATTAGAGGAAAAGTAGAATGGCCAATGGGGAGGGAGGGGAAGGGAGGGGGCAAAAGGGTGAAGGAAAAAAAAAAAGATGGTAAAATGAGATGGATATCATTACCCTAAGTGCATGTATGAAGTCACAAATGGTGTGAATATACTTTGCATACAACCAGAGATTTGTAAAAAAAGGTGCTCTATATGTGTAATATGAAATGTAATGCATTCTGCTGTCATTTATAACGTCTTAGAATAAAAAAAATAAATTTTAAAATAATTTTAAAAAAGACCTGCCACTCTATGTGTAAATAGATCCAAATAATAGGAACATCTTGCTTATGCTGCATTAAACCTGCTGCTCTTGTGCTTCTATGCATTTTTTTCCTGTTTTAACCTTTTAAAACTGTTCTGTCCAATCTAGCAGCCAGCAATCATATATGGCTATTTGGATCTAAAGCCATTACTATTAAATGAGATTTTAAAATTTAAATCTCAATTTCTCAGAAGCAGTAGCTATATATCAAGGGCTCAATAGCCACTTGTAGCTAGTGGATACTTTGTTGAACAGGATAGCAATAGAACATTTCCATCATCTCAAAAAGTTTTATTGTGTGGCACTGCTCATTAGCAAGAAAGAATATCTACTACTTCTTTCACATGAAAAACTATTCAAATGTTCCCTCTCAGTCATTTTTTTAAAATCTAGAATAAATAACTCTAGTTCCTCCATCTTTGGAGAATGCTGTATTAGTTTTCTATTGCGTTGTAGCAAAGTACCAAAACTGTAGGGGCTTACAACAACACTCCTTTATCATCTCACCGTTTTGAAGGTCAGAGGTCGATGAGCTCAACTGGGTTCCGTGGTCTGTCTCACAATGCTGAAATCAAGTTGCTGACCAGGCTGGGCTCTGATCTAGAGACTCTGGGAAACAAGCTCATTCGTCTCATTGGCAAATCCTTCTCCATGTAGCTCTAGGACTGAACTCTCCATTTCCTTTCTGGCTTTCAGTTTCTAGAGGCTGCTCTTCACTCCTTCTAGATGAACACCTGTGTCCCCTCCATCTTTAAAACCAGCAACAAACAGCACAAGTAGATCTGGTGCTTTGAATACAACTTTCTGTTATGCCACCAGCTGAAGAAAACACGTTTTTTAAAGGTCTTGTATGATTCAGTTGGTCCCACCTGGAAAATCTCCCCTTTTAAAAGTAACTTGCAAAATTCCTTTTGCAGATGTCTCCATATTCACAATCTCAGGATCAAGGTGAAAAATATTGAAGGGCCATCTTAGAATTCAGCCTACCACAAACAATTTCACATAACTACTTAATCATGACTATACTTGTATTTTCCAGAGAGCTATTGGCCCATGTCATTTCTTCCTTTTTTTTTTTTTTCTTTCGACAAAAAGAGGACCTACTTCAGTAGGAAATATTTCTAAAATTTAATTCCAACCAAAATTTTGGTAAGTTGTATAAGTGCAGTTTGAGGTCTCCTAGAGATGAGCAATTAACCACACGAATGAAATCAAAACCCATAGCTAAAGATCTTTTTCCACCAATTCACTATTCAAAGGAGCTAGAAGGTCACAATTATTTATTTAATGATATTAGCATGGGCTAATTGGTATTAAATTGGAAAACCTGAATCCAAGGAGCATTTAAATGGGATTGGCCCTGTGTAACTAAAATATGAAGTTTATTAAGAGGAAATATAGTAGGTTTTAATAACCAGGAATCCAGTACAGAAAATCTACCAAAATTTATCAAGCAGTGGAATTAGACAAGGGTTAGCAAAATATTGTATTTAATAACAACATAAATAATCCCTTTTCCATTATTCTCACAAGATTAACCTTGCTAACTTCTTCCAAATCCCAAATTTTACAATAATATTACCCTTCTTTTGTGGCTTCTTGGAGAAGACAGTTTAAGGACTTGGAACACCTTAGAAGTAGTGCGGTGATGGTCTAAAAAAGTTTGATTCTTCTTAAGAAAGAAAATGTTCAAGTGGTGATCCAATGACAGCATTGTTGCAGCCAGAAATAACAATTAGGTAAAATATTCAAAACATCACCAAGCATCCTCTCTTGGAGAGCTCATGAAACTCCTGTGTACATAGGTCCATATATGGTCTATGGAGCAATGTTTCCAAATATTTTCTTTCTCCTTTGTAGGTATCTACCTTGCCTACTTCAGGGGCACAGGGTGGAAAAGAAGAAAAAAATAACTTGAATGTGCATTGAAAGGTTAAAAGTGTTGTAGAACTAAAGGGGTAATGACAATGATGTTTACTGATGTTGTGGTACAGAGGACACTAGAAGAACCTACGTCACTAGAATCCTGTAACCTCAGGCAAAGCTGCAGGAAAAGAGTGTTGAAATGTCCTCATCTTGACAATGGAGTCAGGGAATGTATACACAATTCTAGAATATAATATGATTTATGATTAACACAGTTTTCTGCTTTTATGGATAACAATGTTGCCTTGATGACATAACTGTGGACAAAGATAACACATGTAAGACCAGCCCTGGATATTCTTCAAAGGGCTCTCACAAGACAACAGAATCTTCAGAATTTTTTCCAAGTTTTTCTCCTGCAAAAGGAGAAAACATTCCTTCTTTAACATTCCTGTTTCAACTTTTTCCAAGGTCCATTTCCCTCAAAATATACAGTTGTGGAAGAAGCAATACCAAAACATTTCAAAACTGTAAAAGGTTAACATTTGAACACTACTTCCTTAATAAGACCCTATAGCACAAGAACTAAAATATAGAATTAATGAATGGGATGGATTCAAACTGAAAAGCTTCTTCTCAGCAAAAGAAACAATAGTGAGGTGAATGGAGAACCTACTAATTGGGAACAAATTTTTACACACGCATGTCAAATAGAGCACTAATCTCTAGAATATATAAAGAACTCAAAAATCTTAACACCAAAAAGACAAATAAGCCAATCAATAAATGGGCCAAGGAACTGAGCAGACACTTCTCAGAAGAAAATATACAATCAATCAACAAATACATGAAAAAAATGTTCAACATCTCTGGCAATTTGAGAAATGCAAATCAAACCTACTCTAAGATTTCATTTCACTCCAGTCAGAATGGCAGCTATTAAGAACACAAACAACAATAAATGTTGGAGAGGATGTGGGGAGAAAGGCGTTGCTGGTGGGACTGCAAAATGGTGCAGCCAGTATGGAAAGCAGTATGGAGATTCCTTGGAAAACTGGGAATGGAACCACCTTATTACCCAGCTGTCCCACTTCTCAGCCTATGCCCAAAGGACTTAAAAACAGCATACTACAGGGACACAGCCACATCAATGTTTATAGCAGCACAATTCAGAATCGCTACACTGTGGAACCAACCTAGATGCCCTTCAGTAGATGAATGGATAAAGAAAATGTTCTGTGCATATATACAATGGAATATTACTCAATAATAAAAGAGAACAAAATAATGGCATTTGCAGTTAAATAGATGAAGTTGGAGAATGTAATGCTAAGTGAAGTTAGCCAAACCCTAAAAATCCAAATGCTGAATGTTTTGTCTGATATAGGGAGGCTTATTCACAGTGGGATTGGGATGGGGAGCATAGGAATATTAGAGGCATACTAGAAAGGTCAATGGGGAGGGAGAGGGAGGGAGGGGGCAAGGGGGTCAAAAAAGATGGTAGAATGAGATGGATATCATTACCCTAAGTGCATGTATGAAGACATGAATAGTATGAATATACTTTGTATACAACCAGAAATATGGAAAAACGTGCTCTATAAGTGTAATATGAATTGTAATGCATTCTGCTGTCATATATAACAGCTTAGAATTTAAAAAAAATAAGCTTAACAATCACAAACAATTGAAACTAGTTATGTCTTTTCTAAATTAGGAAACTAAGGCACATAGAGGTTAGGGTCATAAAACTCAGTTGCATGATCACATTCATCTCTTTAGAATCACCTCTCAGCCTGGCCTAGGATTCTCACTAGCCATATATGTAAAAGCCTACAAAATTTGAGTGATTTGTAAGGCCAAAGAAGAAACAAAGTTCAGCCTAATATGCTGAGGCAAATACTGAGTTTAGCTTCAATGTGGCTAGTTTGCACATTTCATGTTTCCCAGTAGTATGTCTACATATTTCAGATCATTTTAAACATTTCATTCTAAAATAATATTAGACTTACAGAAAAGATGCAAAAAAAAAAATAGTCCAGAGAATTCACATCAAGACTTTACCCAGGTTTCCCTAATGTTAACAACTACATACTTTAGCAAAATTATCAAAACCATAAAATTACATTGGTCCAAAATTATTAACTAAACTTATTGGGATTTCACCAGATTTCTTGTACTAATGTTCCTTTTCTGTTTTAGAATCCAATCTGGGCACCATATTGTAATAGCAATTGTGTTGCCGCCTGAAGCGCTTGGAGCAACGGAGCCGCGGGAAGAACTTCAGAAGCAAACTGGAGACAAACAGCTTTTTATTCTGATAACTTTTCTCTCTGGTTCTAACACGACTAACACACGCCAAACACACCACTAAAATGGCGCTGACCCGATCAGCAATTTCGGCCAAGTCACTTGAGATCCCGCAACAAGTCCCGTGAGACTACGGGAGGCGACAATGCCCAAATCTCCACGGCTCATAGTCAACCGCAATTCAAGTCAATCCCCAAACAGGGCTCCTGCATTTCCCCCTTTTTGTTTTAAAAGAGGTAATGCTCTAGGACGTCTATGTGCAACCAACATTCTTACCCGTCATCGGATAATCAAGGCTGTGCCCTTGACTCCTGTCTTAGGTTGATATGTCGGCCACATGAGACTGTCCCGTGCGACTGTGACTGTCTTAGGTTGTCCCCCTCTGGGGATCTTACCCGTCATTGGCTAACCAGCCATCCAATGGAGCCCTTTAGGATCGACTGTATATGATGACTAACAGCCGTCCAATTGTGAGGAGATGTTGCGGCTTTAAGACGACAAGCCCTCTGGTGATGAGCCAAATTGCATAGCATATCAAATTGTTTAAACAAATCAGCTGCCCTAAGTTCCATCAAATAACACACTGAATTCTCTAGACAAATACCCGCAAGGCATTGTCCCGTAAAGTCCCAAACAATGAAAGATCAAAATGTCCATTTGTTGTAACATGTTGATGTAGGAGGCCCCATGCATGTAGAGCAGAGGCCACACTGTTGGTGAGGTTGTTTGATGTTTGAGCAGCAGGGATGCTTGCGGTGGCCGCGATCCCTGCAGCTGTAGCAGCAGACGTCTTTTTTATGTTTAGACAATGCCACCGGCAAATCTTCAGGGCCCGCTACCTAGAAACTCAAGCATCAATTATTAAAGGAAAGGCAGTGCTATTGCAGCACTGAGTCAAGAGGTGAGTTGTCAAACTACAAAATAGAATAATTAGATTAGAAAATTAAAGTTGATTTTTGTTCACACACATCGCTGGTTGAGCTTCTACAAACATAAGTTGGAAAAATGTCATATTTAGAACAAAACAAAGAAAGACTGAGGGTAATTACTGCATTAAAGATAGATTAAAGAAAAGGTAAAGGCACTTGAGAGAAATAATTTGTTAGCTGGAACCCTTGAGTCTCTGTATACAGAGCAATCTTTTACCTGTTGAGATAATTGAAATTAATGAGCTATTAAACAAATGAAGTTAATAACAAATAAACAATCTTATGTCAAAACACCAAAATATCAGGTTATATAGCACTAGTCATATTGTTTGCTAAAGAGAAGTCCCAGGGACACCTATAAATCAAAATTGAAAGTACCTTCATTTATAAAATTATTTACCTAAATTGAATACTCTTAACCTAAAATGAATTAAAGTTATTTGGATCCATATATATATATATTTTTTTTTTCTTTTTCATAAGCGCTTTGTTCTTTGTTACATCACACTGGACAGACGAACAAACATACAAACATATATTTGTGACGTCACATTAACATGAAATGTAGACAAATGTACAGACATAAAGACATGTATAAAAAGGAAAAAAAAAATACAATTGTGTGCACACTAAAGAGAGATCTCCTTGTCCCGGCCGGGAGGAATGACACTTAACTTGTGAAATATTTTGAAGGACTCTTTTGAGGGAATCATTCTGTACCTTCATCTTGGTCCTCTTGATTTTGTACCTTTTTTATTAATCTTGATTCTTCAATAACTTCATCTTGATCATTTTGATGTGGTACCTGTTTTATTAATCTAGATGGTATCCATATTGGAGAGGATTCGTCTTTTGGAAAAACACAAACAGATCCTCTTCCCCAAATTAATACTGGATCTGGACCCTTCCATGTACCTGAAAGAACATCCTTCCAGTAAACCAAAGGTTTATGTTGTTGGTGTGGATTCCAATGTCTGTCTCCAGCAGAATAACCATTAGAGTCTAAAGTTAAAAAATTTAAGGTAAACAGGGCAACTGCCAATCTGTCCTTAGGACTTTTCCAATTTCCTTCTTTTTGTTTTAATAACATAATTTTCAGTGTTCGGTTTGCTCTTTCAATAATGCCCTGACCCTGAGGATTGTATGGGATGCCTGTTTTATGGGATATATTGAATTTTGCGCAAAACTGTTTGAAAGATGAGGACGTATATGCGGGGCCATTATCTGTTTTAAGCATTTTGGGGATGCCCAATGCAGCAAAAGCTTGCAAACAATGAGATGTAACATCTTTAACTTTTTCTCCAGAATGTAAGGAAGCAAAAATCATGCCTGAGCATGTATCTATGGTCACATGAATAAATCGCAATTTTCCAAAACTTGGCTCATGAGTAACATCCATCTGCCACAAATGATTGGACATTAATCCTCTAGGGTTAACTCCGAAATGAGGATTGGGCAAATGTGTCATACAAGATTTACAATCTTTTACAATTGTTCTGGCTTGCTCCTTTGTGATTTTAAACCTACGTTGCAAGGTGGTGCTGTTGACATGAAACTGGGAGTGGAATAAAGTAGCTTGTTGTAGCGCTGAAAGTATAAATATTGTTTTTGTAAGTTCATCAGCCTTTTGATTACCTTCATGGAGGGGCCAGGCAAATTAGTATGTGCTCTAATATGGCCTACGAATAGAGGTTCTTTTCTTGCCCACAAAAGTTTTTGTATCTGATAAAACAATTTAAAGGCTGGAGTATGAGGTGCTATTGGTCCTGCTAACTCTAATTTTGGGACGGCTTGTACAATATAGTGGTTATCTGAAAAAATGTTTATGGGCTGGTCCCTAAAATTTTCCAGAGCTCTTACCACAGCTTCCAATTCCACTAGTTGAGCTGATTTGTGTGCAGTTATGTAAGTCATATTTTCTTTTTTAGTGACTACTATAGCAGTACCATTTGAGGACCCATCTGTAAATACATTAAATGCCTTAGGAATAGGTTGATTTTTTATTACCTGTGGAAATATAATAGGATGATTAATACAAAAAGATAATATAGGGGACTTAGGAAGATGATTATCAAAATTTGCAGAAGTAGAGCATTTAGCTATAGCCCAATCATTATCATTGAAGCATAAGTATTCAATCTGTGATGATGAATAGGGATTAATAATAGTAGCAGGGTGAATGCCAAATATTTAGTAGAAGTCTTAAGTCCTTGAAGAATAAGTTTAGCCACCATGGAGGTATAAGATTCAATTATACTTTTAGGAGAGACGGGCAAATGTATCCATAATAAAGGCCCTTGTTGCCAAAATACTCCTGTGGGTGTATATTGTGAAGAAATAATAATCAACATCAGCGGTTGAGTTAAATCAAATCTATCACAATGAGCTCCTTCGATGGCTTTTTCTACTAACTTTAAAGCTTTCCTAGCATCAGGAGTCAATGTTCGTGGTGAAGATGGATCAGGATCTCCACGAAGGATGTCAAATAAAGGTTTTAGTTGGCCAGTAGTGAGATTTAGTGTAGGGCGAAGCCAATTAATGTCTCCCAGTAGTTTTTGGAAATCATTGAGGGTAGTCAAATGTTCTTTATTTATTAAAATTTTTTGGGGTCTAACAAAAGTGTCCATGATTTTAAATCCTAAATATAATATGGGAGATCTGGTTTGAACTTTTTATTCTGCTATATATAATCCATATTTTTTTAAATTTTCTACCACATCACTGAATATATTAAATAAGATTTTTTGATTAGGGTGGGCAATAAAATATCATCCATGTAATGTAGACACATGAGGTTTGGATATTTATTTTTAATGGGTTGGATAGCCTTGTCCACATATATTTGGCATATGGTGGGGCTATTAGCCATTCCCTGTGGTAAAACCTTCCATTGATATCTCTGATCAGGGCCATTATTGTTCATAGAAGGAACGGAAAAAGCAAATCTGGGGGCATCCAGAGGATGTAGGGGAATAGAAAAGAAGCAATCCTTTATATCAAGAGTAATAAGATGGAAATTTTTTGGAATAGCAACGGGACTAGGAAGTCCAGGTTGAGTATGGCCCATAACTTGCATGGTTTTATTGATTTGTCTAAGATCATGTAACAATCGCCATTTTCCTGACTTTTTCTTGATCACAAATATGGGGGAATTCCAGGGAGAGGTGGAAGGTTCTATATGACCTGCTTCTAATTGTTCCTGAACTAGTAGGTGGGCCGCTTGTAATTTCTCTTTAGATAGGGGCCACTGAGGGACCCACACTGGCTTATCAGAAAGCCATGGTATTTTCAAAATTATTTTCTCAGTGGCCCCGAAAAAAAATATCTTTTTCCTTTATGATAATGATTACTTTTAGGGTTAAGATTACTCTGTAATTTTTGATAATGTGTTCTTTTAGGGTTAAGATTACCCTGTTGGTTTACACATTTAACATCTGCAGGCTTGGTTGCAAGGTGTACTCCCATTTGTTGCAAAATATCTCTTCCCCAAAAAGTAACCGGTAGATTAGGTAAAACATAAGGCTGAAATGTTCCTTTATGGCCTTCATCATCCTCCCATTTTAAAATTACTGCGCTTTTATCTGGGAGGTTATTATATCCCAAGCCTCTTAAACTGGTTGAAGCTTTTTGCAGAGGCCAGTGCTTGGGCCATTGGCGTAAATTAATAATGGAAGAGTCAGCTCCAGTATCTATTAATCCCTCCATTTCTATTCCTTGGATTTTTATTTTACACATAGGCCTCCTTGAACAGTCTCGAACCCAGCAAGCCATGGGACTTGAGTCAGTGGAACAAAATCCTCTATTGTTCCCTTCTTGAGGCATACCCATTTTAAATGAATTATGTAAATTGGGAAGGAGAAGCAACTGAACAATTCTATCTCCTTGATTAACAGAAGTTATACTTTGGGGTGAGCTAAGCATTATTTTTATTTCCCCTTTGTAGTCTGAGTTTATTACACCTGGGGTCACTTGCAAACCTAATAAGCTTTTAGGACTACGCCCGATAATAAGTCCTACAGTCCCTGAGGGAAGAGGTCCCCTGACTCCTGTGGGAATCAGTTGAACCCCCATTTCAGGTGTTAACACTATTCGGGCGGTGGAACAGAGGTCTAATCCTGCATTTCCTCTTGTTCCTCTGGCGAGGGAGTGGATGGGTAGTAGGGATTGTGTCGGGGAAGCATCTGAGTGGATGCTTGAGGATACTCCTTCTGCAAAGCCCCGTACATTTGTGGGCCCCGGGGTACTGGGCCCCGTGCCCCGTTTTTTGAATTCCTGAACAAAGGATTTCCATGGATGTCAAATTTTGAATGGCATTTATTGGCCCAATGATTTCCCTTTTTACACCTGGGGCAGTGGCCTGGGGCACGGTATGAGCTTGGTCTTATTTCTCTTTTGGGATTTTGCCTAGAATTGCCTGATTGATTATGATAATTTTGCCTGGAATATCCTGATTGATTATAATATCTACGTTTAGCCTTTGTGAAATTTCGAGAGGAAGCACCTCTCATTGAGGCTGCAATCACATTTCCTGTGACAAAGGCATCATTTATATCTTTACATAGTTGTATATATACGGAAAGATCCTTTTTAGTTCTCCATGGCCTGATGGCTGCTTGGCACCATTTATTTGCATTTTCATAAGCTAATTGAACAACTAATGGCATAGCTTGGTCAACATCTGCAAACACACTACCTGCAGTTCTCAAAAGTCGATCAGCAAAGTCAGCATACGGCTCATTAGGTCCTTGAATCACTTTTGACAAGCTACCTTGTAGATCCCCAGGTCCTTGCACAGTTTTCCATGCCTCTAAGGCAGCTGTGTTTATCTGAGTATATACATCTGGGTCATAATCTGTTTGAGCCTGTAAGTCTGCGAATTGCCCTTCTCCTGTGAGCATGTCTATATTATAGTTTTCAAATCCTGCAGCCGCGTTTCTTTTAGCCGTTTCTATACAAAGTTCTTGGAATTGCGATCGCCAAACCAAGAATTGCCCCCTGAAAGCCCTAAAGAAGGGCTGTTTAGCTAGCTGGAAGCCATAAGTTCCACCTGATATGTATGTGACGCACCTGTAGGCACCCGCAAACCTGAAGGTATATAACCGGGTGAAAGCGGTCCGAGTTAGGAGAACGGAGAATTCAGTTAGCCGGGCAGAGCGGCCAGAACGTAGGCAGAGCGGTTACAGAAGAGAAACCAGATAGAAGAAGTAATGACTGGCCAGAGTTAGGCCGAGGCTCCAGAGGACTGGTCAGAGTAAGGCCGAGGCTCCCGAGGAAGACAGAAGACAGAAGACAGAAGAAGGAAGAAAGAAGAGAGAAGAAAGAAGCTCTAATCTTTCTCTAAGCTAAGCTCTATCTTTCTTTACTCTACTCTAACCTAAGACTCTAAGCTAAGAAGACAAGAAGAAAAGCTCGTTCTAATCTTTCTCTCTAAAAATCTTTCTTTCTCTCTCTAAGCTCTAAGAAAGTAGAAGTAAAAGTAGTAAAAGCTATACTCTGCCTCCGAGAATTTTCCTCCCGTGGCGGCGCCGTGGCTGGCCGTGACAGGCAGCTTACAAATGGTGGTCCGTCCGGGGCTCGGCAGGCAGAGAAGAAAAGCTAAGAAATAAGAACAATGAAGCTAAGTAGAAGTAAGATAGTGAGGAGAGCAACGAAAAAGCATAGCCTCAGACTCAGTTGAGACCAGCAAAAAGAGTAGTAAACAAGAGAGCAGAGCCTCTGACTCAGTTGAAAGCCAGTTAAGAATTAAGCCGAAGCAGAGTAGCTGGCCAAAAGCTGAAGCAGAGTAGCCGGACAAAAGCCATAAAAAATATAGAGAAAAAGCCTTGAGCTTTAGTATAAAGAAAAAAGCCATGAGCTTAAAAGAAAATAGAGAATTAAATAGCATGGTAAAAACCATGCAGAAAAAAAGCCATTGAGCTTTGGCAAGAAAGCCATAAAGAAAAATAAAGAAGAGGAAAAAAAAAAAAAAAAAGTCAAAGCCGCTTATGCAATTGTGCTTAACTAAGTGTGTTAGCTGCTCCTCAGCAGTAGGCTTCCTTAAAAGCCACAGCACCTCCTCAAAAAGGGCTCAAATATCCACCCTTTCAAAAATAAAAGGTGAAAAGCTAGGTATTAAAGCACCTTTTTAAACTAAAGGGAAGGAATATGAAGGAGCCCTTTACAGCCCCATCACAACCCCCCCCGCTTAATGTTGCTTTACATAGACTTTTCCAGTCTGAGGGGGTTAAGCTAAAGGTGTTAAGGGACTCCAGCATACTCAACGTGAAAGGAGCTTGGGGCCCATAAGTCATTACTGCCTCTTTGAGATTTTTTATTGTTTTGAAATCTACTGACTGATGGACACTCTGTCCATTTTTCTTTTCAAATGCTGGCGGTTCCCAATGTATCTGTGAGTTGTCCTCGAGAGCGCATAAGCGATCAGAAAAACTTTTTATTTCTGTTTCTAGGGTATGCAAATGCCTACTAATACCCTTCATATTTTCTGTAATGGATTCCACCCATGGGGGAGTAGAGGACACAAGTGGCTCCTCTACCTGACCGTCCTTTTTCTTGGTCTTTTTTAGTTTCTTTTTCCTCATTTTCTCAGGATCACTTTTACTAGATTCCTCACCACTGCTAATTTCACTGACAGCAATATCCTGAGGCCCAGGTTCCAGTGAGAGCAAGTATCTTTCAGCTATTACCAATAACTCCCAAATAGCTTTAATAGCTTGGATTTTTGTCATTTTTGGGTCTCTTCCAATACTCTCTTTACTGGTCTTAGTTGGCCCAGTGGAATCTACACTTTTTTGATCACTTTCACTTTTGTCTATATACTCCTCACTGAGAACAGAGTCAGGTATATCAAGGAGTCTTTGCATAGCCTCTATCAATTGGGATTCAGTTATATTCGAACCCATCTTTAGAGACCTTTCAGTTCTTACCTGTCCGCTCCGAAGTTCCCTGTACGGGCCGCCACCTGTTGCTGCCTGAAGCGCTTGGAGCAACGGAGCCGCGGGAAGAACTTCAGAAGCAAACTGGAGACAAACAGCTTTTTATTCTGATAACTTTTCTCTCTGGTTCTAACACGACTAACACACGCCAAACACACCACTAAAATGGCGCTGACCCGATCAGCAATTTCGGCCAAGTCACTTGAGATCCCGCAACAAGTCCCGTGAGACTACGGGAGGCGACAATGCCCAAATCTCCACGGCTCATAGTCAACCGCAATTCAAGTCAATCCCCAAACAGGGCTCCTGCACAATTGTGTGTTCTTTGTCTCTCTACCAGTCTGTGATAGTCCTTTAGTCTTTCTCTGTCATTGCCCTGATACTTTGAATAAGTCAGTAATTTTATTGAATAGTTCTCAAATATTTCAGATCTGTTTTGAAAAGTCTAAATATCATTGTTTAGTAAAATGGAGCTCTCATTTTGCATCTTGGTGAGATTCATGTTTTACTGTTCATCTCAGGTTTTTTTCATTTATTTCCATTACCTAGATGAATGAAGTCAAATTTATCATCTCTCATTTGCCATAATTAGACTTACTATTCTTCACAGGGCTCTAGAGAATCACTTTGTGATGCATCATGAGTAATGAGAAACATTGTCCAGACATATAATGTAGAGCTTATTAATATGTTAATCATATTTTGCCTAGTTTAATTATGACAGAGTACTGGGATAAAGCTGAACAACTGGTCATGGTGGTGCAGTCAAAAGCCATGAAGATATGATATACATGTTACATGAAAACCTCTGGAAATGCAAACCAGAGGGGAGAGACAGGTAATGTTAACTCAAGCCAGTCATATCCCAAAGCACCAGTACCTTCCAAGTTCTGGAGATTTCTGGGCATAAATACTCCACATCCCACCCCATTCTTTGATACATCATATTCCCATCATAAAATAGAGTGTTCATTATAAAATAGAGGATGCATAACTGTGGAGAGGATTTGGTAAAAGTCCTGCCCAGATAAGTGATCTTGGGCAAATCTCTTAATCCTCTGAACTTGAGTTCTCTCCCTTATAACATGGGGACAACAGACCCATGTACATTTACCTCACAGCTTTGTTGGTAGAGAGGATAAGAGAGAGCATAAAGGTAAAGGCATTGGACACCCAAACAGAGCTAGCATGGCAGAGTCACATACATAGGGATAATTTGATAGCATAGTCTGTGGCACCAAAATGCTGTGATTCTGATGAAGCCGTCACCATCACAACCCCAAAGTTTATATATATTTTTATTGATTATTTTTAGCAATACATAACATTAGGATACATTTTGGCATAATCACAAAAGCATGGAATACAGTTTGCTCTAATTCCATTCCCAGCACTTATTCTGCCCTATTTCTCTCCCTCTACTTTACTGATCTTTCTGCTATTTATTTATTGTTTCTGTAAATTAGTGTCTTGTGGATATATACAATGGTGAAATTCACTGTGGTATATTCATATATGTACATAGGAAAGTTCGGTCAGATTCATTCCACTGTTCTTCCCTTATCCCCTCCCTCCACCCCTCCAAACAACTTCATCTAATCTACCAATTTTTCCTCTATTTTGATGGAATCCCCTCCCCTTTTGTTCTTTTTTCTTTCTCTTTCTTCCTGATATCCAAAAAAAGGTGGGAAGAAGAAAAGAAGGTTTATATTTTGATAATTATGTTGACGTTGAACTCTTGCCCTATCATTAGGCTATGTTCCCTGCCCACTTCCATAATCTCCAAGACAGCATCTTTTTCCAGGCATGTCTCACCCTTAACACTAGAAACTTCTTGGGAACAACAGGCAAGGCTGTCACTGGAATACCTAGTAATCAACAAATTATAGTCAATTAATAAATGATGAACCAATGAAGAGTCTGTTATCATATTTGATCTTCCCAACAGCACTGAAAAGCAAGAAGGACAGGTATTATGTCCACTTTAATGAGACTTAGAGTTTAAATGACCTTCCCAAGGTCACATGACTTAAGTGACTTCCACAGGAAAATTAAGAGAATGACCTGAGTTAAATGCCTGAATTGTCCCATGCCTTATGCTAAGCTAGAAGTAACTAACTTAAATGCATTCAGGGGTTACCTAAATGCAGACAAGCAGAGGATGTTAGACAATAGGAATGGTAGAGATGGTAGCAAAATGGAGGTGTGTATGACATAGAACAAACAAAGCAAATGGCCTCTATGGACACCCTCACACCCAGGATGTCATTTTACCATTATTCCAACTTGTAGGGTTTGCATTCTCATTCCCCTTTTACATATGATGGCACTGAGATTAAGACATGCTCTGAGACCAGGAACTGCTGAATGTATAGGAAGAGGCATGGACCTGGGCCATTTTCTAGGAGACATTGCTGCCTGAAGATGGAGAATTTCTGGCTTTTGTAACTGCTGACAAGTGTAGGAAGGACAAAGATAAGAGACTCAGCTACATGGATGGACATTGTTTTGCCAGGTTTCCTATATAGATCCTTTAATTTTTAGAACATTAGAACAGAAATATCATACCCTCTAGTTCAGTGTTCTTTAAACTACCAGCCACCACACATTACTGGGTCATAAAACTAGTTATGTGGGTAATAAGCAGTTAAAATAAAAACAAAAGAACAGAACAGAAATCATAAGAGTCCTTCTAGTGAGTAAGTTAAACAACAGTAACAAAAAAGAAAACATCTTGCAAAGTCACATCTCCATTCCAGTCTCTTCACTCTGCAGGTGAAGAAAATTGACATGTCTAATAGGGTCAGTGTCATCTAATGGTAGAGCTGGTAACACACCCCATGTCTCCCAAGGCTCTGTTTGTGGCATTGTCACACCATCACTAGCATCTGCATAAGACATCATTTGGGAATTCTGGCAGTATATACCAATTGTCAGTTGAGTATGAACAAATTTGTACATCTTCCAAATAATCACTCTGTGTATATTTAGTCAATATTCACATAAATCAGTCATCAGAGTCCCTGCATGCCCTGCTGTCTAAAGGAGAACTCTGTGCCCCTTTATAATATTTTATTGCTAGAATGATCTCTATAATTCTCTTAGTGCACAACACTCATGCAATGTCCATGTGGGCTTTCCTCAGGGCCTTCTCTGGGCTCAGAGCTCTAAAGGAGAGGCCAGATCATTTGGTCTTTGGGACAAGGTGAATCCTATAGGAGTGGTTGGGAGGGACAGATTGAGGAAAATGTCAGGAGGATAGACTCAGTATATATTGTTTTTTAAAATATTTATTTATTTTAGTTGTACACAATACCTTTATTTTTATGTGGTGCTGATGATCGAACCCAGGCCACTCACTTGCTAAGTGAGCACTCTACCACTTAGCTACAACCCCAGCCCCTCAGTATATAATTGATTGAAGGAGATAGGAATAGAACTCTCTCCTCTTTGGGAATTTCTGCAAGGGTAGGAACATAGGGGCAGAACATTCTAGAAGAAGCAAAAAGTAAAAGGAGAAGACAGAGTCATAATGTGATTATTATTTAAAGGGGATCTCTACTAAGCCTTCTCCACTAGGTGTTTCTATGAGGATAAAGGAATGAAAACAGAGCTGTATGGAAAAGAACCATTTCAAAAAAACAGATTCTAGTAGAAGCTGTTGCTGGATGGAGAACATATGATTATCATACATGATCATGAGCCTCAAGTTCTAAACAGAGAGGAGATCATCTGCTTTTTTTTTTTTTTTTTTTTTTGTACCAGGGATTGAACTCAGGGGCACTCCACCACTGGGCCACATCCCCAGCCCTTTTTTGTATTTTATTAGAGACAGGGTGTCACTGAGTTGCCAAGTGCCTCACCATTGCTGAGGCTGGCTTTGAACTCGAGATCCTCCTGCCTCAGCCTCCCAAGCTCTGGGATTACAGGCATGTGCCACCACACCCAGCCATAATCTGCTTTTATTATGTGGATTATCTTTCTCTCCTATCTTAAAGCTGGCACTCATCAGCTCTTTCCATTTTTTAAACCATTTTGTAAGACCAATTTCTTTGCGCTATTTTGTTATTCTTCTGCTTCTATTTTTCCTTTTTTTGGCTTTATTTTTTTAATTTATTTATTTTTTATTTTAAGATGTTATAAATGACAGCAGAATTCATTACATTTCATATTACACACACAGAGCACTTTTTTACAAATCTCTGGTTGTATGCAAAGTATATTCACACCATTCGTGACTTCATACATGCACTTAGGGTAATGATATCCATCTCATTCTACCATCTTTTTTTTCCTTCACCCTTTAGGTTCTGTATATCCAGCTTCAAGAATAGTTTGTGGGTCTTACACACTCCTTAAACCAGATAGTTAAGTGATTTATGGATGCCATGTCAAATAATCTATTCTTGTGATCATATAAATGGATGGTAAAGGGAAAGAATGGAAATAGAGCAAGGCTTGAGGTTACAATTGGGCAAAGAAACTGACAAAAACAAAACCCCAGGGAATCTTGTGCTTTAGTTTACCACCCAAATTAATTCCAGTGATATTTGAATCTGGAAAATATAGTCATGGTAGTCATCAATATAAATAAATATAAATATGAAGGAAGAGAAGGAAATGTTACCCCACAAATATGTCTGTTGATTTTTTTCCTCAACTAGTTATTGTATTGTCTAATCCATTTAAGTAAATATTTATCTGAAGAGAGAAAAAAGAGCTACCACCAAAATGAACTTGGCAGTATCTCAAAGAGGTAATATCTGAGTCACCACATGACTCCACCAATCCATTCTTAAGGATATATCAAAGACACATAAAAACAAATGCCTACACATAAAACTCATACATGAATATTCACAGAAGCACTATTCACTATGGAAACAACTCACATGTTCATCAACTAATAAACAAAATATGGCATATGTCCTCCACAAAATAGAATACTATTCTGTAATGGAAAAGGTGTAATGTATGTATACATGCTAGATAAGCCTTGAAAAATGCTAAATGAAAGAAGGCAGACACAAAAGACCACATATTGTTTGATTTAATTTATACAAAATATCTCAAACAGGTAAATGCATACAGACAGAAAACCAAATAGTCAGAGGCTGGAGGCAAGGGAATAGTGAGTGCATGCTAAAAGGTAAATGGCTAATTTGGAGAAATTAGAGGGTCCAATGGCAGGACTCAAGGTCATGTAGGCATGGGGCTCATTTTTAAAATTTAAGATTATAGAATGTTTGCTCATCAGTGAGGAAACCTCTAAAACTTAATTCATACAGGGTGTGTCCTTTAGCTAATTCCATGAAATTATTTTTCATTAAAAATTGGATTATCTCCCCCCTATTATAAAAAGAAAGGAGAGGGGGAAAGTGGACTATATTTCATTGATACTTTCATGCAATTGATATTTTCTTTAGTTCCATATGACATTTTTTCTCTTGAAGTAGAGTGCTCATAATTAGAAAGCCCAGCACTGCACCTTCTACCTGGGACACACCAGAAGACACTAGTTGAGAGAAAATGGGACAATACTGATTCTCCCCTCTATGTAGAATTGGTGGATCAGAAATCTACCTGAGAAACATGGTAAATAAGTGCAGGAGCCCTGTTTAGGGAGATAGCTAAGATTGCGGTTGACTATGGGCCATGGACATATTTGGGTATTGTCGCCTTCTGTAGTCTCACAGGACTTGGCCTGGGATCTCGCGGGACTTGGCCCAGGATCTCGAGAGACTTGAGCCATGACTCAGCATATCGGGCTAGCGCCATTCCTGCTCGGGCACATGAGATGAGACCTGAGAGAGAACGGACGGGGTTATCGCTATTGTATAGATACATTGTAGTTTCTTGTAAGAGTAGGTGTCTTGGTTTCTTGTGAGAGTGTGTATGTGGTGTTAGAAATTACAAGAGACAGAGACAGAAAGATTAAAGAATTTTTTCGTCTCCATCCTGATTCCTTCCCACGGCGCCGCCTTTCCGGGCTGCAAATCCCTTTCCGGTGACTACAGTTGGTGGCCGGTACGGGGAATTCAGCACGGCAGGTAAGAACTGAGAAACCTCTCAGGAGTCTCTAGTCAGAGTGGTTAAAATGGGTTCGAAAATAACTAAGACCCAAGTGTACAAGCCTCTTGATGAATTCTTTGATATAGATGAGTCTGTCGTTAGTGAGGAGGATTTAGAAAACAGTGAAGGCGATCGTGAAAGCGTAGATTCCACTGAGTCAACTAAGACCAGTAAGAAGAGTATTAAAAGCGTCCCCAAAATGACAAAGATCCGAGCTGCTAAAGCTATTCAAGATTTATTAGAGATACTTCAAGGATACATGCTCTCAATTGAACCTGGGACTCAGGATGTTACTGAGTCAGTTAGGACCAATGAGAGTAGTAGTAGTGAGGAGGAATTAACTAAAGGTGATTTTGAGAAAATGAACAAAAGGAAATTAAGGAAGATCAAGATAAGGGATCGTCAAGTGGAGGAACTTGTGTCCTCTACTCCCCCATGGGTGAAATCGATTACAGAAAATATGAAGGGTATCACTAGGCGTTTGCATACCCTAGAAATAGAAATAAAAAGTCTTTCTGAACGCTTATGCGCTCTCGAGGGTAACTCACAGATACATTGGGAACTGCCAGTATATGAATATGAAAATGAACAGAGGGGCCACCAGCCAGTAGATTTCAAAACAATAAAAAATCTCAAAGAGGCAGTAATGACTTATGGACCCCAAGCTCCTTTCACGTTGAGTATACTGGAGTCCCTTAACACCTTTAGCTTAACCCCCGCAGACTGGAAACGTCTATGTAAAGCAACATTAAGTGGGGGACAATACTTGGTTTGGCGATCACAATTTCAAGAACTTTGTATAGAAACAGCTAAAAGAAACACAGATGCAGGGTTTGGAGACCATAATATAGAAATGCTCACAGGAGAAGGGCAATTCGCAGATGTACAGGATCAAAAATATTATACCCCAGGAGTATATGCTCAGATAAACGCAGCTGCCTTAAAGGCATGGAAAACTGTACAAGGACCTGGGGATCTACAAGGTAGCTTGTCCAAAGTAATTCAAGGACCTAATGAACCATATGCTGAATTTGCTGATCGACTTTTGAGAACCGCAAGTAGAGTTTTGGGAGACATTCATCAAGTTATGCCATTAGTTGTTCAATTAGCGTACGAAAATGCTAATAAATATTGCCAAGAAGCCATCAGGCCATGGAAAAATAAAAAGGATCTTTCCATATGTATACAACTATGTAAAGATATAAATGATGCCTTTGTCACAGGGAATGTGATTGCAGCAGCTGTGAGAGATGCTGCCCCTCAAAATTTCACAAGGGCTCAACATAGACATTATAATCAATCAGGATATTCTAGGCAAAATTATCATAATCAATCAGGCTATTCTAGGCAAAATCCCAAAAGAGAAATAAGACCAAATTCATACCGTGCTCCAGGTTGCTGCCCCAGGTGTAAGAAAGGAAATCACTGGGCCAATAAATGCTATTCACAATTTGACATCCATGGAAATCCTTTGTTCAGGAATTCAAAAAACGGGGCATGGGGCCCACAAATGTACGAGGCATTGGAGGAGGAGTATCCTCAAGCATCCACTCAGATGCTTCCCCGACAAAATCCCTACTACCCATCCACTCCCTCGCCAGAGGAACAGGAGGAAATGCAGGATTAGACCTCTGTTCCACTGCCCGAATAGTGTTAACACCTGAAATGGGGGTTCAACAGATTCCCACAGGAGTTAGGGGACCTCTTCCCTCAGGGACTATAGGAATTATTCTCGGGCGAAGTCCTGAAAGCTTATTAGGTTTGCAAGTGACCCCAGGTGTAATAAACTCAGACTACAAAGGGGAAATAAAAATAATGCTTAGCTCACCCCAAAGTATAAGTTCTATTAATCAGGGAGATAGAATTGCTCAGCTGCTCCTCCTTCCAAATTTACATAATTCATTTAAAATGAATATGCCTCTAAATAGGAACAATAGAGGATTTTGTTCCACTGATTCGAGATCCATGGCTTGCTGGGTTCGAGACTGTACTAGGAGGCCTATGTGTAAAATAAGAATCCAAGGAATAGAAATGGAGGGACTTATAGATACTGGAGCTGGTTCTTCCATCATTAATTTACGTCAATGGCCCAAACACTGGCCTCTGCAAAAAGATTCAACCAGTTTAAGAGGCTTGGGATATAATAACCTCCCAGAAAAAAGTGCAGTAATTTTAAAATGGGAGGATGATGAAAGACATAAAGGAACGTTTCAGCCTTATGTTTTACCTAATCTACCAGTTACTTTATGGGGAAGAGATGTTTTACAACAAATGGGAGTACACCTTGCAACCAAACCTGCAGGTGTTAAATGTAAAAATCTACAGGGTAATCTTAACCCTAAAAGAAATCATTATCAAAAAGTACAGGGTAAGCTTAACCCTAAAAGAAATCATTATCATATAGGAAAAAAGACATTTTTCTTCGGGGCCACTGAGAAAATAATTTTGAAAATACCATGGCTTTCTGATAAGCCAGTGTGGGTCCCTCAGTGGCCCCTATCTAAAGAGAAATTACAAGCGGCCCACCTACTAGTTCAGGAACAATTAGAAGCAGGACATATAGAACCTTCCACCTCTCCCTGGAATTCCCCCATATTTGTGATCAAGAAAAAGTCAGGAAAATGGCGATTATTACATGATCTTAGACAAATTAATAAAACCATGCAAGTCATGGGCCCTACTCAACCTGGACTTCCGAATCCTGTAGCTATTCCAAAAAATTTCCATGTTATTAGTCTTGATATAAAGGATTGCTTCTTTTCTATTCCCCTACGTCCTCTGGATGCCCCCAGGTTTGCTTTTTCAGTTTCTTCTATTAACAATAATGGCCCTGATCAGAGATATCAATGGAAGGTTTTGCCGCAGGGAATGGCTAATAGCCCCACCATATGCCAAATATATGTGGACAAGGCTATCCAACCCATTAAAAATAAATATCCAAACCTCATGTGTCTACATTACATGGATGATATTTTACTGGCCCACCCTAATCAAAAAATCTTATTTAATATATTCAGTGACGTGGTAGAAAATTTAAAAAAAATACGGATTATATATAGCAGAAGAAAAAGTTCAAACCAGATCTCCCATATTATATTTAGGATTTAAAATCATGGATACTTTTGTTAGACCCCCAAAAATTTTAATAAATAAAGAACATTTAACCAGCCTCAATGATTTCCAAAAACTACTGGGAGACATTAATTGGCTTTGCCCTACACTAAACCTTACTACTGGCCAATTAAAACCTTTATTTGATATCTTTCGAGGGGACCCTGATCCATCTTCACCACGAACATTGACTCCTGATGCTAGGAAAGCTTTAAAGTTAGTAGAAAAAGCCATCGAAGGAGCTCATTGTGACAGATTTGATTTAACTCAACCGCTGATATTGATTATTATTTCTTCACAATATACACCCACAGGAGTATTTTGGCAACAAGGGCCTTTATTATGGATACATTTGCCTGTCTCTCCTAAAAGCATAATTGAGTCTTATACCTCCATGGTGGCTAAACTTATTCTTCAAGGACTTAAAACTTCTACTAAAATATTTGGCATTCACCCTGCTACTATTATTATTCCCTATTCATCATCACAGATTGAATATTTATGCTTCAATGATAATGACTGGGCTACAGCTAGATGCTCTACCTCTGCAAATTTTGATAATCACCTTCCTAAGTCTCCTATATTATCTTTTTGTATTAATCATCCTATTATATTTCCACAGGTAATAAAAAATCAACCTATTGCTAAAGTATTTAATGTATTCACAGATGGGTCCTCAAATGGTACTGCTGCAGTAGTCACTACAAAAGAAAATATGACTTACATAACTGCACACAAATCAACTCAACTAGTGGAATTGGAAGCTGTGGTAAGAGCTCTGGAAAATTTTAGAGACCAGCCCATAAACATTTTTTCAGATAGCCACTATATTGTACAAGCCATCCCAAAATTAGAGTTAGCAGGACCAATAGCACCTCATACTCCAGCCTTTAAATTGTTTTATCAGATACAAAAACTTTTGTGGGCAAGAAAAGAACCTCTATTCGTAGGCCATATTAGAGCACATACTAATTTGCCTGGCCCCCTCCATGAAGGTAATCAAAAGGCTGATGAACTTACAAAAACAATATTTATACTTTCAGCGCTACAACAAGCTACTTTATTTCATTCCCAGTTTCATGTCAACAGCACCACCTTGCAACGTAGGTTTAAAATCACAAAAGGAGCAAGCCAGAACAATTGTAAAAGATTGTAAATCTTGTATGACACATTTGCCCAATCCTCATTTCGGTGTTAACCCTAGAGGATTAATGCCCATTCATTTGTGGCAGATGGATGTTACTCATGAGCCAAGTTTTGGAAAATTGCGATTTATTCATGTAACCATAGATACATGCTCAGGCATGATTTTTGCTTCCTTACATTCTGGAGAAAAAGTTAAAGATGTTACATCTCATTGTTTGCAAGCTTTTGCTGCATTGGGCATCCCCAAAATGCTTAAAACAGATAATGGCCCCGCATATACGTCCTCATCTTTCAAACAGTTTTGCGCAAAATTCAATATATCCCATAAAACAGGCATCCCATACAATCCTCAGGGTCAGGGCATTATTGAAAGAGCAAACCGCACACTAAAAGTTATGTTGTTAAAACAGAAAGAAGGAAACTGGAAAAATCCTAAGGACAGATTGGAAGTTGCCCTGTTTACTTTAAATTTTTTAACTTTAGACTCTGATGGTTATTCTGCTGGAGACAGACATTGGAACCCACACCAACAGCATAAACCTTTGGTTTACTGGAAGGATGTTCTTTCAGGTACATGGAAGGGTCCAGATCCAGTATTAATTTGGGGGAGAGGATCTGTTTGTGTTTTTCCAAAGCACGAATCCTCTCCAATATGAATACCATCTAGATTAATAAAGCAGGTACCAAATCAAAAGGATCAAGATGAAGTTGTTGAGGAATTAAGATTAATAAAAAAGGTACAAAATCAGGAGGACCAAGATGAAGATATGGAATGATTCCCTTAAAAGAGTCCTTCAAAATATGTCACAACTTAAGTGTCATTTCTCCCTGCCGGGACGAAGAGATCTCTCTTTAGTGTGCACACAATTGTATTTTTTTTTTTTCTTTTTATATATGTGTTTATGTCTGTGTATTTGTCTAAATTTCATGTTAATGTGACGTCACAAATATATGTTTGTATGTGCGTCTGTCCAGTGTGACATCAAAAATAACAAAGCGCTTATGAATATATATATATATATATATATATATATATATATATATATATATATATCCAAATAACTCTAATTCATTTAAGTTTAAGAGTATTCAATTTGGGTAAATAATTTAATAAATGAAGGTACCTTCAATTTTGTTTTATAGGTGTCCCAGGGACTTCTCTTTAGCAAAAAAACATGACTAGTGCTGTATAACCTGATATTTTGGTGTTTTGACATAAGGTTGCTTATTTGTTATTAACTTCATTTGTTTAATAAATGATTAATTTCAATTATTTCAACAGGTAAAGGACTGCTGTGTATGCAGAAACTCGAGAGTTCCAGCTAACAAATTATTTCTCCAAAGTGCTTTTAGTTTTTCTTTAATCTATCTTTAATGCAGTAAATAACCTCAGTCTTTGTTTTGTTCTAATTATGATATTTTGCCAGCTTATGTTTTTGTGGGAGCTCAGGCTGCAATGTGTGTGAGCAGAAATCAACTTTAATTTTCTAATCTAATAATTCTATTTTGTAGTTTGACAACTCGCCTCTTGACTCAGTGCAGGAATAGCACTGCCTTTCCTTTAATAATTGATGCTTCAGTCTCTAGGTAGCGGGCCCTGAAGATTTGCCGGTGGCATTGTCTAGACATAAAAAAGACGGCTGCTGCTACAGCTGCAGGGATCGCGGTCGCTGCAAGCATCCCTGCTGCTCAAATGTCAAACAACCTCACCAGCAGTGTGGCCTCTGCTCTGCATGCATGGGGCCTCCTAGATCTACGTGTTATAACAAGTGGACATTTTGATCTTTCATTGTTTGGGACTTCATGGGACAATGCCTTGCGGGTATTTGTCTAGAGAACTCACTGCGTTACTTGATGGAACTTAGGGCAGCTGATTTGTTTAAAGAATTTGATATGCTATGCAATTTGGCTCGTCACCAAAAGGCTTGTCTTCTTAAAGCCGCAGCATCTCCCCACAATTGGACGGCTGTTAGTCATCTTACACAGTCGATCCTAAAGGTCTCCATTGGATGGCTGGTTAGCCAATGACGGGTAAGATCCCCAGAGGGGGACAACCTAAGACAGTCACAGTCGCACGGGACAGTCTCATGTGGCCGACATATCAACCTAAGACAGGAGTCAAGGGCACAGCTTTGATTATCTGATGACGGGTAAGAATGTTGGTTGCACATAGACGTCCTAGAGCATCCCCTCTTTTAAAACAAAAGGGGGGAAATGCAGGAGCCCTGTTTAGGGAGATAGCTAAGATTGCGGTTGACTATGGGCCATGGACATATTTGGGTATTGTCGCCTTCTGTAGTCTCACAGGACTTGGCCTGGGATCTCGCGGGACTTGGCCCAGGATCTCGAGAGACTTGAGCCATGACTCAGCATATCGGGCTAGCGCCATTCCTGCTCGGGCACGTGAGATGAGACCTGAGAGAGAATGGACGGGGTTTTCGCTATTGTATAGATATTTTGTAGTTTCTTGTAAGAGTAGGTGTCTTGGTTTCTTGTGAGAGTGTGTATGTGGTGTTAGAAATTACAAGAGACAGAGACAGAAAGATTAATGAATTTTTTCGTCTCCTTCCCGACTCCTTCCCGTGGCGCCGCCGTTCTGGGCTGCAAATCCCTTTCCGGCGAATACAAATAAGTTCTTAGTCCAGTGTACAGAGTTGAGTATTGTGGTATCTAGCATATAGTGGTGCAATAAAAGGAGACTGTGTGGTCATGAAAGGAAACATAGTGTAAGGATGAATTCATTGAGCCATAGCACCACAGTGAGAATTTGAGCAAAGGAGGCTTTTAAAAGGGGAAGGAATTTCAAAGAAGAAATGTAGCTTGTTGGGCTGGTGAGAGCAGACAGCCTTCCCAGACAGCCTGTCCCACCTCCTCCATGTTTGTGGTTTTCCTTCCCAATCCAGCATTATTTTGTCCTTCCTTAGGAACAGGTCAGAAGGGGTCTATTAGCATGATGTGGGATTAATCTGCCTTTTTCATTGCCCGAGTACATTTCTCCCTTGAGGACCAATATATTCTATAACTATTGGGGATCAAATCTTTTTCCCTTACCAGACTTTGCTAGGTCTTTCCTGGGAAAAGGTGGCTCTCATTTGTCAAAAAGGAAGGGTTCCCAAATGCCTGGACACATCCCAATACCACTGCCTTAGACTGCTCTTCCTGAAAGAAATTGTCCTCCTAAATGATCTATCCATATAAGCAAATCTACTATGCTCTTACGAATATGTTGTCTAGTGGTCAGGGGCCACTCACATTCTTGTTTGCTCTCCAAACAATAAAAATCATTTTTTAATTTTTTTTTTTATGGTACTGGGGATTGAACTCAGGGTCACTTGACCACTGGGCCACATCCCCAGCCCTTTTTTGTATTTTTTATTTATAGACAGGGTCTCACTGAATTGATAAGTGCCTCCCCATTGCTGAGGCTGGCTTTGAACTCGCAATCCTCCTGCCTCAGCCTCACAAGTGCAAGGATTACAGGCATGCACCACCGTGCCCGGCAAGAAAAATCCTTTTAAAGACCAGTGTGGAAGTCCTGGTGCCTTCTAAATAACAACTTTCTTTTCACAGGTATTTATCACACATATGGCCATAGAAGAGTCTGATCTGTTTATCCTCAATGAGGAATTACTACAGATTCAAGTAATGGGAACCAAAGCAGGCAGACAATGTGAAAGTCTCAAAGAGGCTCTAGGCTCTTTCTCAGTTCACAGAGGAACCAAGGTCTTTACCTTGACTATTAGCATGCATGTGGCACCTGGAGACAGCCCTGGTATAGGTCTTCCAGTCCAATGCCACCCAAAGAGGCTATGCCCCTGGGACAATTATATTTTTCTCCCTCTGATCTTGCTCCAAAAATTGAGGGTTTCCAGAGGTGGTTCAGTTAGCTGGGCCCAAGGACTGCTGTTCAATTAAAAGATTGCAGTATGGATAGACACTGCTTAGGGATTCCACACCCTGCACAACCATGTGACTGTATGTGCTAGAGAAAAGAAAAGCCTACCAAGGAAAATAAATCTAGTAAATTAATTTTTAAAAATGCTTTAAGGCATGCCACATGCGGCCTCCTGTCATTTATAATGGTGGTAAGCTTCATTTCCTAGGATTTATTGTTGTCATTTGGTCCTAAGGGAAGCTACTAGGAAGGAGAAGCAGATTAATAAAAGGAGATCAGTGTAGGTCTGGGGAACTAATAGATGGAAAGAAAATTAGGCTCACATTTAACCTGAAGTACAAGTGGGATAGGAGCTTAAGGAAAAGCTGATGAGTAGTTGGCCTCTTGGGGAGGCAGCTCCTGGCTTAGTGGGCCCAGGGGCTAGACTTAAGGTCAAGGGAGCAGTGGATCCTTATTTTGAAAAAGGCTACTGAATATGCAGCTATCATTGAGAAAAAATATCCAAACTGGTAATGTATTCCAGCTTACTACAAAGGATTATTCTCTATTATAAAATATGAATTCTTTATTGTCACCCAAAATGTATCTATTTCTATATCCTCATAATATTATTTGAGATGCATCATGTATTTATTCTCTTGGAAGGGTGATGTCACATGAAGCACAGCACTCCATTCTGCAATGCCAGGATACTAAAGAGTTTTTCTGGCCTAAGTGGCTGGGAAGCTCAGGAGGACGTTGGGAGTTGCTTAAACCAGGGGTGGCAGCAGTACACAGAAGGGGCCACTTAAGACAGCTAGCTTCTAGGGAACCAAACTACTTATGCACTAATTATTTTCCATTGATCCCTAGATTAGAAGGAAAGTTTTTGTCTATGCTTTTTACATATTTAATAATGGAGAAAATATGGTCAAGAATCTTGAAGAGTACAGATATCCTGAGCCCTCCCCAGCCACATAAGAATTGACATTTCTTCATTTTTGCACACAAGAGTGTGAGTCCCATGCACTGACCTCCATGAGATCTATTTCTCAGGCCAAACAGTGGGAGACAGAAGGGCTGGAAGCTTCTAGATGTGGACTAGATGTGAATTGCTAACTTTTGATAGCAAATCAAAATATACTAGGATCCAAATCCTTCTCTCCATTTCCAGGTATCCCTGCTAAGCCTTTCTTGGGATTTCCTGGCCTCTTGCACTCCAGATGATCCAGCTCCAGACTGTCTATCTCTCTTAATGTATCTTTCACTTCATTTTCACCATGGCCCAAATTGGCTGCATCCCTGAACTTCCTAAATACTAGGGGGTCAGAGGTACAGACAGACTCCTTTTTATGTGTTGCTATCTTGACATGTTTAGGTAACTCTCTTGACCCTTTTCATTTTCATTAGACATGCATTGTACCTTGAATTCACCAGAAAGCAATAGTGGATACAGATGAGATTTCACAGTTCTCTCAACTCTATATAGACTCATGCACTACATATATTCTGCCTTGTATATACCTAAAAACAATAGTAAGAATAGACAATATTAGAGTTTTATCCCTCTTTCAAAGTGAACAAAACCCTAGTTTTCTTTTGGGCAGCTCTGTCTTTTGTGCTGTATCTATAATTAAGAAGTCCCTTGCTGTGACTACTAGTATCCCTATTGCTCGTCTCTTTCCTCCAGTAGCAAGCCTTTAATCTGCTCTTATTTGCATTGTGGACTCCTCCAGGGCACTGTCCCTTTTACATGGGCATCCCTAATTCTGATAATGGTCAGTATTAGTTTAAAACACCTTAGAAATGATTTCCCAAACTGTATTGCTGCTATCCTCAAAGATACTCTAGATTTCACTCTTCTCAATTCTTGTGAAAGAATATGTGTCTATAGTTAAAACATCTACCATGTTAGGGCTGATGTTTTCCTCTGCCTTCCATTGTTAAGAACCTAGAAGAGATCTGAGTCCACTCTCTCTCCTCTAGCAAAAGAGTCATTTTCCAGAAATGTTGGGCATATGAAATGGGCTCATTGTTCTACCTTGATCTCTACTTTATAATCTGTTGGGACCTTTTAATTTCCCACAGTGTCTTCTTGGACTTTTTTTTTTTTTAACTACAGAATAGCCCCTTCCTGTCCATACAGTCACATGAGTGGTTGGCTGGGATTCTCCATATAAATGGGAGCCCAAAATATCATTATGGCTACTCTGTCACAGACGTTCAATAACATAAATGATATCTGCAGGATATCACATGTCAGGGTATCTATGTCATTAAGTCTGCTGTCTGGTTCACTCAGTGAAGAGGAAAGTAGAAGATGTGGGGTCTTCCTAACCAATGTGTTCATGAGGCAATTCTTCCTGCCACATCTCTACTTTTGGACTTCTAAAGGATACTTAAATCTTTATATCCTACCCTCTATAAAAGGATCATTTCTCCCACCCATTTATGTGCCCTGGCAACTCATTGAAAACTGTCCTCTTGAACTGTGCCCACATACAATTTTTGTCTTGGAAGCAAAATTGGTAGGGCCTTCCTGAAGGATGTATGCATATTCTTTCACCATCCAAAGAGTCCCAACCATTCCATATATCCCCCCTAAGATCTCTATCAGTTATGGTCATGAAAAAGAACTAGATCTACTTACTCACATGAAGAGGAGATTAAAATGGGAAACCTATTAAAGAGGAGAAAATAAAAATGGAAGCCACCAGATGTGGGAAATTCACAAAGAAATGTATTATAGGGTTTCTGAGAAAATATTCATCTTTTTATGCTCTTTGGTTGAATTTGTATACTAGAGCTGACTTGTACCTGCTCATGAGAAATTATTTTTTGTATCTCTTCCCAAATCACTTCCAAAGATGTCACATGACAACTTAAAATCAGCCATCTTGGAAATATTTACTCCACAGAAATTGATAAACACTATAAATTGGGGGATTTCCCTTCCTTTTCTGCAAGTTGTTAAAATATTGACCTGTATACCACTAAGTAAAATTGAATAATTGAGTTTAAATATGGGGACTCTCGGGAAACAGGGAGATACAGAAAGCAGTCAGCAAATACTATTGTGGGGCTGGGGTTGTGTCTCACGGGTAAAGTGATTGCCTAGCACATGTGAGGCACTGGGTTTGATCTTCAGCACTAAATAAATAAATGTATTATGTCCATCTACAAAAATATTTTTAAAAAGAAAATACTATTGTGTCATAGATTCACAGAAGTGAATCATCCAGTGCATCTCTTGAATTGTGTTCCCTTTTCCAATCTTGGGGATTTCCTCTGCAATAGTAATCAAAAGTCTCCTATTTGAGACCATGGTACACAGGAGTCTATGCTGTGGTTCAATAATTTATGACAAATCTGTCTTTACCCTTCTTTGTGCATATATAAAAAGTAGGCTTTGAGTTCTTCTCTTTAAAAAACTTATCAAACCATACATCAGAGGTTGTGACTCAGTCTCTCCCCATATTTTGCTCTTGATTCTCCACTTAATACAGAGAGGTTCATAGTTCAAACTAAATGTGCAGAGCCTCCTCTTCTCTGACTTTTCCACACCCTGCACTGTGCTCATATACTTGAGGAACTCATCCAGGATCAAGTGGTAAGAGAAAAATTCATGAGATTTTCTTGCACCTGCTACCCTGATCTCACAGGCTGAAGTCAGAATGTGAATAGGAGCTCCCTTCTATATACATGCAAAAGTAGTCTATTCTTGACCTCTGATTTCAAGATCTCATGCCCCATGAAATCTTTTTTTACTCACTGAACCTGTGTGAGACTCTACAAGTTCCCTTGGAAACATTTTGCCTACTAAATCAAAGAGGCAAGTCTTTCACTGTGGCAGAATCTACTAATGCTTTACCACAATTTTCCCTCCTTTGGAATCCAGTCTTTGACAATATTTCCTAGCTTTATTGAAAGCAGTGTGGGAAATTATGTGTACCATATCAACACCTGATCTACAAATTCTCTGACTTGCTATTCCATAACTCCCTCTTCCCCTATTCTTGCTTACTGAAATGGAGACGATCATGGCTGTTTAGGAAGCCATATATGGAAGACTTAGTTCCTGAGTGTCTTTCTGGAGGAGAGCTACTCTCAGACCTTGACTGTTGTACAGATAATAAGTTAACGTGTTTATTTATTTATTTTTTTTAGCCATTATCATTTTGGGTATTTTTGAGCCATTATCACTTTGATAGGGTTTTAGTCTGCTTTTTTGCTGCTATGACCAAAAGACCTGACAAGAACAATTTAAAGTTGATTTGGGGTTCATGGTTTCAGAGGCCTCAGTCTATAGATGGATGACTCCATTCCTTATGGCACAAAGGAAGGCAGGACATCATGGCAGAAAAGTGCTATGGAGGAAAGCAGCTCATAACATGGTTCCAGGAAGCAGAGAGAGTTAGAGCTCCCCCACACCAGGGACAAAATATAAACCCCAAAGGTACACCCCCAATCATCCACCTCCTCCCTACCTGCTCACAGTCACCACCCAGTTAATACCAATCAAGGGACTAATGCACTGATTAGATTAAGACTTTTGTAACCCATCATTTCACATCTAAACTTTCTTGTATTGTCTCCCACATTAGCTTTTGGGGGACACCTCATACCTAAACCATAGCAAGTAGTTATTGTAGTTTAGCCTACCATAAAAAAAATAGAAACTGTCTTTTGTTCAATTTTGCACCCAGGCTGCTTTTCAGGCTTCTAGCCTTACTTCTAAGAGCTCTGAAAAAAATATCACTCTCCTGAATCTCTGATGAAAAGTTTTGTTGGAAAAGTTTTAAGTGATGGTGACCGTTAGTCCTTTGGAGACCCTGGGCAAGGACAAGCCCTCCTTCTGCCATAGGGCCAGGGTGCTTTAAGACTTAGCTGGGACATCCTATATAGATGGCACCTACCTTACTTTTTAAAAATTTTTGTATTGTATTTATTAGGCCAGAGATAAATAGTAGCAGCAAAATTTGTGATTAAAAACAAACTAGAATTAACATTGTGGCACTTACCTTTCTTACTGTCTTACTGGCAAATACTCTAAAATTATACTTTTGGACCACAAATATTTAGTGGGTATTTAAATGTGTCCTGAGAAAGGAATTATGAATTTTGTTAAACAGGATGATAGTGTTGGTTTTAAGAAGGAAAATTCATTTAGTTTTAAATATACATCGAGAAGTATTTAGGGAAGAAATGTCATAATGTTCATTATTCACTTTAAAATACTTTACCAAAAAATTAGATTATGCAAATATGAAAAATATTATAATTGTTACATATGTAAACAATTGGTATGAAGGTGTTCATTATACTATTCCCTTACTTGAAAGTATATTTGAAAGTTTTAATTTTAAAAATGAAATATAAAATAAAGTCTTTATTCCTTGTAAATAGCTCTCAAGTTGTGGACTTCCTTGTAGAAGTGAGTTTGAAATTAAAATAAAGTGCTCAGGCTCCATGTCTGGTCATTTTGTCACATTAAAACACATTTTGTTAATATTGTAACCAAGTATGTGTGTATGTGTTTATGCATGTGTATATCTATATGTGCAAGTATTGTTTTGTGAAGATTTTCTTGATTATACACATGTATGTGGCTATGTATATATGCATGTGTAAGTATAAATATATATGCATGAGTGTATATATGTATGTATAAACATTCATACATCTATACAATCAAAAAAATAACAAGATGCTTAAAATTATGATGTACAGTATACTCCATGTTTTATTCAATTCCTGTATAATATGTTGTTTATAGTCCACTAAAATTGACTTTATAAATAACACCAGATATTCTCAAATTTTTGGTCTTAGGACTCCTTTACACTTAACATATTTCAAAATTACCATTGAGACTGTGTTCATGTGGGTTATATTTATTGATATTTACTGCCTCAAATGAAATTTGAGAATATTCTAAAACATAAAATTTCACAAACTCATATTTCATTACTTGACTGACCCATAAAATCACCATGCATCCTTTATCCTCTGGAAAACTCCACTGTACTGTCTGGGGGCATGTAAAGTCAGTATTATGATGAAAATATTTTTGAACTCATGAACCCCCTGAAAGGGTATCTGGGACATCAGGGTGGCCTGGATCACAGTATGAGAACCTCTGTACTAGTAAGTTATGAACCAGACTTTGAAAAACACTCATCTAGAAAAAGTCCAAGGTGATTATGAACAAACTGAACCATGTAAATCCAATTAGTGAATTTTTGTTCCCTGTGTGTTTCTCTTTGTTATTCCTGAGTGAGAAGGGTATTGTGGTTGATTCCACAACCTTAATTTCATGTAAGATAATTAGTCTAAGCCAATTTATGCATGTTACTCCCCTAGCAACTGGTTTAGGGGCAGGCAGATGTCCTAAGTTGACTCCCTCAGACTGAAAATATGTACTTATATTCCACAGTTGGGTGAGAGGTTTTCTCTTTCTCTCTCTAGGTGTGAACTAGGAATGCTACTGACAAAACAGTGTGGAGACAGAAAAAAAATCTAGCTGTTTGATGATAGTAAGCTAATTATATCATGCCTGGGGCCTCCTTTGCCTCCAAGAGGGCTTTGCAGTTCTATGAGAAAACGCATTTCCTTTTTGTTAGAGTTGGTGTTTTCTATTCCTTGTGGTAAAAAGTATATTGATACACTGACACTTTAGGAAAGCTTTGTAAAATATTCCATCTTGGTCTCTACTAGGTTATAAAGTATTAGTTTAAAAAATTTTTAGTTGTAGATGGAAACAATACCTTTATTTTATTTATTTGTTTTTATGTGGTGCTGAGAATTGAACCCAATGCCTCAGACATGCTAGGCAAGTGCTGTACCACTGAGCTACAACCCTAGCCCCTAGGTTATAAAGTATTTTGAAGGACAAGTTGTAGGTGACCCTACCTGGCATAGAACCAGTAAGTTAGTTTTTAGACTAATTAATGAGAGATTTGCAAGATGAAGTTGTATAACAGGGGACAGAAATCAGGATTTAAAAGATTGGCTATTCTCCCTATGTGTCATCTTTTATTTCCACTTTTGTAGACACAGAAGTAGTATTTTATTAAGGCAGTCCTTTGTTTCTTTATAGCCTTCCACTCATTCACTTTATACCCATTCTTATGACTGCTCAAATGTTGCCTGTTCATACCCTTCACAACCTCCAACACACTATATTGTAAGTACCTATGCCCAACTAGATTGAGCTAGACTGAGCTCAGGAAGGCTGAGATTGCTGTATTCATCTTTGCAGCCCAGGAAATTTTATTGACTGATATGAAAAAGGATTAACAATAAATATTGTTTGAAAGAGTCAATTAATGGTAATGAAACATACTCTTACAAGACAAGAATCAGAAAACTACAGCCTGTGGACCAAATCTAGCCTGTGGCCTATTCATGGGTTATGAATGGCTGTCACATTTTTAAATTGTTGTAAAAGAAGTCAATCATTTTAAAAGAGAGACTCTCAGGAAAGGGAATGAATGACAAGTGTGAGAAAGGGTAGCAGGGAATACGGGTGGATATGATTAAAGCACAAAATATGCCTGTATGGAAATGACACACTGAAACCCATTAATTTGTAATATTAATATGTATTCCTAATTACAATGAGCCAAAAGAATATTTTGTAATACATGAAAATTAAATGACTTAAATTTCAGTGTCTTTAAAGTTTTATTGGAAAACATTCATACTAATTTGTAAAGTATATGTGTCTGCTTTTGCACTACAACAGCAGAGCTGAATAGTTGTAATAGAAAATATATAGCCCACAAGTATTAAAATACTTATTGGTTCTATACAGAAAACATTTTTCGAGGCTTATTGTAGTAGTTCCCCCTTTTTTCTTTCAATGGATGTATAACCTTTGGTCTCACGTTTTTCATTTACTCTTTTTCTTAGTCACATTGTCAAATAACAAAATGCAAGATAAAGAAGCATTTGACATTTTGTAATGTATAATTAGTGCAGACAATAAGGGAGACTAAATTTAAATAGAGATGAAATATCCACTCACTATAAGATCTGAATTGTATGACTTAGGTTCACTGATAAGATAGTTTGTCTAGCATCACTATTGCTTAATTATTCAGACTTTCTGTTTAACCACATTAATATTTTAAACTGAAAAAGTCCAACACATTGCTTAATAAACTTCACTTAATACAGTTTAAAATATCTTACCCTACAAATTACATTGATACCAGAAAATGATACGTTAATATATCAGAAATAATTTCTATGGTGTATACAAAATTATACTGAATTTTTACACCACAAGTCCACACCATGTACAACCACAAGAATGGGATCCTATGCTGGGCAAAGTGGCACATGCCTGTAATCCCAGCAGCTTTGGAGTCTGAGACAGGAGGATTGCAAGTTCAAAGCCAGCCTCAGCAGAAGCAAGGTGCTTAGTAACTGAGACCCTGTCTCCAAATAAGATAGAAAATAGGACCGGGGATGTGGCTCAGTGGTCAACTGCCCTGAGTTCAATCCCCAGTATCCCCCTGCAAAAAAGAATGAGATCCTAACTAGAATAAGTTACACCCCATGTATATATAATATGTCAAAATATACTCTACTCATATGTATATCTAAAAATAACAAAAAATATATTGATTTAAGTAATAATTGTATGAAAACCAATATATCTATATTTAGCAATAATTTTATGATACAAGGGGAGATGGGTGACCAGAAAATTATTTCTGACATATCAACATACAATTTTCTTTTCTACATTTTGCATTTTTATAATTGCCAGAGTTTTTAAACACTATTATTTGACCAATTTAAAATAAAAATGTCTTAACACTTGAGAACTTGCTTTGAATTTACTGTCTGCCCAGAAAGTTACCTGATGAGCAAAGGACTAGACCTAAGGGTTAGTGGCTTGAAAAATGAAAACCACAAGGGAAGGCACAGGAGCCAACAATAAAATTAGAGCCAGGGCCAACTTTCCATGCAAGAATGTCTGCTTACTGTTCTTGGAAAGAAAACACACAAAGACTCTTCAAATGGAAAAAAAAAGTATCAGATGATGGAACCAATTTAATAAAATATTAAACTTATTTGCCCTTTGGAATATTCTATGATGGGCATATATGAGGGAATAATTTTAGAAACCCCCAAAGAAATTTTATGTACTTTAATAAACATATTTTAAAGACCCCAAAGTAATATTATAAAGGAGAGTTTCAAGTCATAACTTCACTTTTTAGGGAAAATACTGATTATCAAGTGTGTTGGTCAGCTTTTCATTGCTGTGCCCAAAATACCTGAAAAAAACAATTGAGATGAGGGAAAGTTTCAGAGGTTCAACCGATGGTCACCCAAATCTGTTGCTCTGGGCCAGAGGTGAGGCAGAACATCATGGCAGAAGAGCATTGCAGAGGAAAGCTGCTCAGCTCCCAGCAGCCAGGAAGCAGAGAGAGAATGGAGCCAGGGACAAAATACATAATCTCCAGGGTGATGCCCCCAATTGCCTACTTCTACAGTCATGCCCCACCTGTCTATAGTTACTGCTCACTTAGTCCATTCAAATTAGTATGGACTGATTAGATTACAGTTCTCAGTCTAACCATTTCACCTCTGAACATACCTGCTTTAACATAGGCACTTTGGGGATATACCTCACATACAAATCATAACATCAGGTGAATTTTCTTAAAATTATAGAAATAGGCAAATAAATTCTTCAACTTTCACATCCTAGCTACCTTGACCAAGAAGGAAAATTAAGAAGATTTTGGGATTTCATGGATTCTATAATTCCTTTTTCAAGTAGACTAAGAACTTAAGAAGGGCAAATGTAAGAAATGCTTATAGAGCCAACCGATGACTGGCAGGTATTCTTTCATAAAGAAAAACAGTTAATTCACCATGAAGGAAAATGTGTAGTGATTTCCCAGCTGTTAGAATTGTTTAATAATAGCTCTTATAGTAAAGTGTGAAATTAATTGTTTCTAAATAACATATGCAGAATGCAGAAAGGGTAAGTTGTCAAACAGAACTGTGTGTGATTTGTATTATTTCCTTTGGCAGACTGCTAGCAGATCACCAATCCTATTTTATTTCATTTCTGGGCACACAGCTGATATTTTCCAGTTCCCTTTGTGTTTATATATAGCCACACGACTGACTGTTGGCCAGTGGGATGTGGGTGGAAGTGATGTATGCCTCTTTCTAGACTGACCGTTATATCCCTCACACCTTCACTACTACTCAATTATTCTTCTGCCAAGTGAATGGAGAGAACTCTGCAAACATAGATGGGAAGACTGCAGGATAGAAATAACCTTTGCTGCTTTAAATAGAGCCACCTGATAAGCAGTACCCACATTAGACTGTTTGGGGATCATTAGTCTGTCCTGTGCATGTCTCCATTTTTAGGCAGGTGTTAGCTATGTATAAATGGCTATATCCAATCTGACTATAAGCAGAAAACTGAAAGCACTGGACCAGCTGATCTCACTTAATAAAAGTCTTGCCCAAGGGGACTTTTCAAATTTATACTGGGTTCTCCCAACATTGAAAAGTACCACTGATGGGAAAATTGTTTTCTTAATCATATTTAACTCAAATGGAGGCAGTGGTATCTGGGTTGCTAAATATCCACTAGTGAAGCAATGCGATGGCTCTCTGGTTGTTTTGGAATGTCCCTAAATTTTTGTTTCAGTTTCATCTGATAATTTTCAGATAAAGTAGAAGATATCATAATATGTTTCTACATAATTGTCAAATAATCTTCTACAAAAATATTTTTTCCTTTAGTATCCTAGGTCAACAAAAAATCTCCAAGGTCATTTTACACAGTCCCTTCTCAGTAGGCAAGATGGATTTTTTTAAATTTATTTTTATTTTTTTAGTCATTGATAATCTTTTGTTTTACTTATTTATATGCCATGCTGAGAATCGAACCCAGTACCTCACACATGCTAGGCAAGCACTCTGCCACTGAACCACATCCCCAGCCCACAAGATGGATCTTGTTGAACATCAGGGAAACCGACCTCAGAAACAAGTGGTTTTAAGCCGGGCATGGTGGTATGCTCCTCTAATCCCAGCTATTTGAGCTGAGACACAAAGATTGTTTGAGCCCAGGAGTTTGAGACCAGCTGGGCAGCACAGCAAGAGCCCATCTTAAATAGAAAAAAAAGAAAGAAATGTAACAACTCTTATAGGGTAGCATGCCTGACAGTTCTGTGGAGATGAAGAGCCAATTAACATATTCCACAAACTAAATCCTTGAAGACAACCAGCAATAATTAACACCAATGAGGTTAAACATGGTCAAGCACTTTCTTCCTTGAATAAAATTCATAAATATTCAGTCATGCAAACTGCTTAATGTTCTACATTCTGATCACTTGAGTCTTGCCAAAAAAAAAGATACTTAATTTTAAAAAGTCAACTCAGACAATAATAGGATGTCTCAGACCAAAATGATATTAAATGTTTTTATTGAACAGAAAAAAGATAAAACATGGAAGTTGAATTATTTGAGTAAAAGCAGCTTTCCAGGTGAAGCTGCTATACTTTGTGCTAAATAACCTTATGAATTGAGAGTATACAGAATACATAGAATACGTAAGTTACCTCAACAGCAAAGGAGAAGGAGTAGAATACAATTTTTGAAGATAAAATTGGGTCAAGTGAAAAATTTAGTTGCTCAAAATTTCTAGCCCTTTTCCACCTAAATTCAGTATGGTTCTACATATGTGTATTCAGTATGTGCACACTGAATTCCCATTTTAATGGAAGCTGCTTTTAAAAGATTTTTTTAATATCACATTTATTTGATGTGACACTCAATTTTTAAAAATCCATATCCAAGTATGTGTGTATGCTTTTGCACACACTTTAAAAACCCCAAACCTTTTTTTTTTTTTTTTTAAAGCAGAGGGGTCATGCTTTTTTAAGATTAACATTGGTGAATTTCAGTTATTTCTCCTGTGTGTCTAAGAAACTTTTTATGTTCTCAATGCACCCACACAGTCAGGTGGGTTTACAGATACATCAAAAATACTTCATGAAAAGAGGGAGGTAGCTCATGCTAGTTGGCGAACTTTTGTGTATTGTTTCCTGCTGGAGCAGCCTGCCTCCCTTTTGACATCTTACAGTCAAAGATGAAAGGAAAACTTTTTACTTTGAAGCCTAGTGAGCACAGTTGTACATTTACTATAATCCACCTTCAAATTGGCTTGTAATGTAAGATGACAAATACCTTACACCCAGTACACAGCATTAAAAAGTACTGAAGAAACAGTTCATAGACAATACCTTTATTTTCATATGTTAAACAGCTTCTATGGGATACATTTCCAGGATGGTTTTTTGTTACCACTTTATAAACATTCTAGGCCAAACGAAAAACACAAATAACATCAATGTTGTCTTTTTTCCAATATCAGTATCAATTACTGGAGGCTAAGCCTAACAGATATACTACTTAAGGGGAGAAAAATAAGAGAATCATGACATATTGCAAAGATAAGACTACAGCATCTTAGTTGTAGGGATGATCTTAAGGTGCAGAAAGAGGGGACTCTCTAGAAGGTGATGGTGTGGTTTCTTCAGGTGGAAAAACTGTGAGTGTACAAGCTCGAATACCACCAAGGGATTCTGGGAGATCAAAAACCTTATGCCATTCATCTTTGTCTGGATCATATTTCTGCACTATCTCTACCATACAGCGATTATTCCAAGAATACCCACCAACCACATAGATTTTGTTTTCAAAGACAGCAACCCCAACATCACTCTGCCCTCTTAACATGGCAGCAATTGGGGTCCACTGGTCAAGGATAGGTGAATAGTATTCACAGCTTAGGACATCATCATAATCACTGGTTCCTCTGAAGTGATTGCCACCAATGACGTAGAGCCTTTCTCCCACTGTACACATGCAATGCAGACCTCGGACAGTGGTCATTGGTGCTTTCTGGATCCATTTGTCAGTATCAGGGTCAAAGCACATGAGCTCCTTTTGGAAAGTGTCATGAGTAATTCCTCCTAAAGAATGAAAATAATAGGCATGAGGTATACAGATCATAAAAATGAAAAAGTAAAGGCTAGTATAAATAGTCAACTTTTAGCTACATTTTATGGCATAGTATAGTTTATCAATAGTGCTTTTATAAATGTTTGCTCTCTATGAATATTCTCTAGGTTAAAAATAAAGAAAATACTATTTTCATCTTCTTAAAAAATAAAAAAAACAGCTTATATTGCTGCAATGACTTTCTCAAATTGTGGACCTATCATACTTAAGAGGTTTTACCAAGTAAAAAATATATTTTGGCAAATATTAGAGTTGGGTTTGCAGTAAATTCAAACTACATTCACTCCTTACTGCTTGTTGGTGGGTACCCTCTGGGTGCTGAGCACTGGGCTATAAAGCACTTTAAATTCCTGGTGCCCATTTCCTCCTTGCCAAAGAAGAATATCTACCACAGTTTTCTCATTAGGATTGTGACTATGAAATGAGATATTTATAAAAATGCTTTTAAAAAGTTGGAAGTTTTGTGTAAATAATATACAAGATTATAAGAATATACAGAATTGTTTGTTTTTGTGGAGTTTTTTGGTGGATGGAGTATGAGTAATGCCATATGCTGAATGGTGTGAATATACTTTGTATACAACCAGAGATATGTAAAAATGTGCTCTACAAGTATAATATGAAATGTAATACATTCTGCTGTCATTTCTAACAACTTACAATAAAAAATAAATTTTGGGAAAAAAAGCTAAAGAATTGGAATGCTGAATCTATGTGGAAATTTGTATGTGCAGCACTTTGCTGCTCACCTATTAAGTCCATATCATCTATAAGGTGTATTTGCTTAGATCACCCATAAATCAGTCTGTACAATGAATATGAATATATCAGACTATATCATTTTTCAGACAAAGCTAATCTTTAACCATATCACTCAAAGCTCTACTATCAACACTATTTGCTTCTGCTTTATAGCATTATTCTATGCTTTAAAGAATTCCCAGAAAGCAAAATAGCATTCATTGTTTTGAAAATCAGTTTGCTTCCTATCTTACCCTTGATTCAGAAGGTCATTTCTGCAATATTTCCCAGTTATGCTAAAGCACCACTAAAACAATTCAGGTGTCATTTTTCCCACCAGGGTATTTGGAGCTCTCATTATAGTGGTACAGCAGCAACACACATAAAATAGGTAGATGGTATAAATCATTGACTAGTGGAGCATATGATTTCCTGGATGGCTCTTTCAATATAAGACGTCCTATAGTTGCTCATGAATTTAACACCAGAAACCTGCCAATCACACACTATAGGCCTTTCCCTGATCCTTCCTGATTACAGAATTTATAAGGCAGTGTTCAGACACAAACAACCCCTTAATACCTTTGTTCTCTAATAATGCAATTTCTGGCCTGGCACTGCCAGGCCTTTGAATAGGGAAAAAATTGTCATAGGCAGACTGCATCAGTGCCAAGTGATAAGAACCTGCCTAACAAAATTAAATGTCAATATCAGAGGTGATCATTACATTAAGTAAGACTTCTTTCTAAATGCTATAGAAGGATGATTTGAACATGAACAACTTGACAATGAGTTGTTATTCGACTTTGAATAAACAGAAGCCATTTCAAAATTTTTAATACAAAATATCTCTGCATGTGCCTGAAATACAGATATTTAGCACAGAATTATTCCTGTAATGACACCATAGGAGAACCCCATTACAATGCCAAGGAAAAAGGAAATGTACTTACTATAGGTTACAATAAAATAATGAACATTATACATTATTATGCACGTTTAATGCATAGTAGTGTTTATATGTTATATAATTATACATTTCCTCACATAGTTCAACTAAATTTTAAATAAAATGAATTCATTGGTGCTATATATGAATAGTGTTTATTATAATACAGGGTATGGGAACTAGAAAGTAAATTGGAAAATCTAAATGCTTTCCAATTTCTTCTAAGCTACACATTTATAACAAGATTGGTTTGCTGCTAGTCTTACAAACTTACAGAATGCCTAAGGCATTTTTATGCAATGTATACACAATAATACCTTCTTAAGTCAACATTAATTTATATTTTGATTATCTATGTTCTGAGTTATTACTCTCAGTATATACAAAGAAGATCATATAGTTAAAAGTACATGTATTATTATATTGTGTTCACATGATATTTGTTTACCTGAAATATACATCACTCCTCCATACACAGTTCCAGCATGTCCATAGTGAGGCTCACTCATTTTGGCAACATAGGTCCATTCATTTGTTCTTGGATTATAACATTCTACTGTAGCTATTTTAAAAAGTCAAAGAAAATAACATAATTTTCAATCTCAAGTCTAGCAATTAATTTTTTTTTCTTTAGGTATAATAATAATAACATACACATATCTGACACACATATATGTGAGATCCATGGGTGCTCTTCTAACAATTATTGAGACTATATTAATATGAACCCTTAATAAAGTATTACATTAGACTAGATTATATATAAGAGTCTTATACATTTCTGTCATTGCAGAAATAGCTGAGATTTCTTTTCCTCGGGAATCTGGTAATATCTTTACAACTGGAGATTTTTTAAATTTCTTTGCTATGAAAATGTGAGAAGAAAACATGAAAAATATCATAAGTAAGGAAGAACACCTCAATCCTGGGTCCCCCTATTGACATACCACATAGGAACAAATATATGTGAAGCAAAGTTATAAACTTAGAATGAAAGTATATGAACTGTGTGGTTTAAGCCCTAAAGTCTATTGTTTTATTTCATATCCAGACTACAAAATAAAATGACAACAATTTCTCCACATGTATGCTTCAAAGCCATTGGTTTCCACATATCCATTATCATGGTAGCCAGTACCACTCTTAACCTGAAGATGACTGGCAGCATAAAATGAAGTTAAGACCTTAATTAAAGCCACTTCTTCTCAGTAATAAATTTATCATCTTTAACATAAATCATTTTGGAGGAGTGTCCTCAAATTTCTTAAATATCTTTCAATCAGTCTGTTATAGCATCAAGATCAGAACAATAACGTTCTAGGCAGATGAAAAATGTAATCATTTTTTAAAAGGCAGAAAGAAATAGGGCTGCTGTGGGGACTGTGGTCAAAATCATAAGTCTAGATTGACTTCAAATGTTCACATTATTTATTGTGGACACTGTCAAATGCTAATACTATTTCTTGCCTTCCTCAACCCTGTTTTTTTTTTTTTTTTTTTTTTTTTTGCTAATAGAACCACAACACTACTCGGAATCACTACACCAAGCCCCAAACTAAATATAATTTAGCAGGTTCCCCTGAAGCTTTGGTCAACTAGATGATATATTTCTATGGGGTAACACATAAACAGAAGCATACTAAACATGGCTATTTGATCAAGCCATTGGAATAAAGTTTAGCTACTTAAAGCCAAATGCAATCCTACCAGAGAATCAACCTTTTAATGAGATTCCCTACTTAATAAGTACAGGTAAAAGGGAGGGAAAGACAAACCCACATACACACACAAACACACAGATTATTTTTCTGCTGCATCCACTAATTACATTTATTCATCAAATTAATTTAATGCAAATTAATTTTTCTACTCCAATCAAACCTATATTTTACCACTTTTCATATGCCTCAATTATTTTTGGCTTACTATAGGTTTAAATTTTCAGTCTTATTTCAAAGAGTTTTACTATTTTAATCTGCACTCTTGCTGGTTTTATTCATTGTTTCAGGCCTGGATCCTTACCAACACTATTTCTTCTAAACCCTTCCATCAAATAGCAGGATCCTATAGATCTTTCCTCAAAATAAAGGCTATTTTCACAATTAATAACCAGTTAAACTGCCAGATGCCCCAATATTGTTTTTTACTATTTCCAGGCACTGGATATCTTTTCAGGTTTTATTTTATTTTTAATTGACATATAATAATTGTACACATTTATGGGTACAATGTGATGTTTTGATACATGAATACATCTCAGATGTGTGTATATTATTATTCTGTAATGATCAAATCAGGGTAATTAACATCTGTCACCTCAAACATTTATTATTTCTTTGTGGTAAAATGTCTTTCAAATGTTCATTTCCATTTGCCTTTAGCATGACTTTCACTTAACTAATAAGCAAATCCTTCTGAATGAACATTATTATCTCTCTCTCCACATTTTAACAGGGGACCTAGCGTATTGATTGGTATGTGGCATTAGCAAAGTAAGTAATGGTAGAATTTTCTATGATAAAGCAATCTAATTACACATAACAGAAAAAAGGTTTTAAAAGACTTCCATAGATCATCTTCTACATCTATTTGAAGACAAAGATAGGTTTGACTATACTTGTAAGTTGTTCTTAATGCATGACTCTGCCTTGAACTTTGAAATTTCTAGGTCATGACTGTCCTTTCCCATGTCTAATTCAAATGGTCCTGAGGTGAATTCCATTAGTCTCCTCTTACTCTTTCTATGGTGGAGTTAGAAAAAAAAAACTTTGGGGGCGTATGGGGGATGGAAATCAGGGGCACTCAACCACTGAGCCACATCCCCAGGCCTACTTTGTATTTTCTTTAGAGACAGGGTCTCACTGAGTTTCTGAGTGCCTCACTTTTGCTGAGGCTGGCTTTGAACTTGAGAACCTGTCTCAGCTTCTGGAGCCACTGGGATTACAGGCATGTGCCATCATACCTGACGGAGTTAGAAATAGTTAATCACTTTTTATTGTTGTTAAAATTTTCTGATGTAAAAAGACAATGACGTTTTTCTGTCACTGAATTATATTTTTCCTAATACAGTTCATAAGAATCATCTAGACTTTCTCACACAGAAGCCTCTAAGATGGATATTAACCACCAATAACACAATAACCATAAAATAGTTCATCATCCCTAAACTTTTCTTCTTCCATTTAGTAATCTGTCTCCATCAGCTTTTCTAGTCCTTCAGTCTTTTTTGTTAGCCTTTAGGTTTTCTCCATACAGAATTGCTGTTATTAGTAAAATCAATAGTATTTATTTTGAAAAAGGAATGCATCTAATTAAAAAGAAGTAAAACATGCTCCTGTTTCTATTTTCCATACTTACAAAACAGTCAGATATAGGTTGATGCCAATAACTTTGATGGGAGGTGGGGGTAAGGGATGGTGCAGAGCAAGGAAATGGAGCCCCAAAGCAATGGCTCTATCATAGTCTATGAGAGTTGGGAATGGTAAGGGGGCAACCAGAAATATCTAGAGCCTGGGTCAACAAACTTCAGCCTATGGGCTAAATTCAATCCACTGCCTGTTTTTGTATGGCCCACAAGATAACAACATGAATGCTTTCACATTTTCAAAGCATTAAATAAGAATTGAAAGACTATTTTTAACATATGAAAAATATATGAAATTCAAGTTTCAGTGCTCATAAATCATGCTTTTTTTGAACCTAGCCTCACCCATTCATTTATGAATTATATAAATGGCTTTTGCACTACAATAGCAGAACTGAGTAGTGGCGGATTTTGACTCACAAAAACAAAAATAAACACTTCTTGACCCTTTACATAAGTTTAATGACCACTGATCTAGAGATTTGATTTCAGGAGTCTAGGGGCCTGGTGTGTGAGTTAGAGAATCTCACCATTTTAAGAATTACAGTGAGGTTGCTTATTTCATATTTATCAGGGGTCCTTATTTTCTCAGCATCCACTGGGGTCCTGAATTAGACCCAAGGGATGTTGTGGAACTTACTTACTCTTTAAGATTTGACCTGAAGAAAATACTTTGTACTGTGAAGGCTCCCACAGAGCAGGAATGGTTTATAGAATCCTAGGGTGCTGCCTAGTGTTCAGGAAGCTCAAATCCATTAAAGAATATGGAGGCATTTTACACATTTTAGTAATTTTATTGTACATTTATTTGAAAAATCAAACATGTTTTCTGTAAGTTATTTTATTACTTGAAAGCTTGACTTATTAATATCTAGCTGAAGTGAAAGATATCAGAGCTGTCATATTCTTCTTCAATATAAAAAATCTCAATGGAAGATCAATTTCTCACATGACATAATTTTGAAAGATGCCAGAAATAACTGAATCCTTTTTCACCTAAGTGACAGCTCCTATAAGTTTCCCCTAGTTTCCCATTGTAACTAATGTCAGGGAAAGCAACTTCTCCAGAGGATTGTATTTCAGCAATAAGCCAGGCCCACAGACACACTACTAGTCTTTCTTTGATGTAGTATGGACTTAGCTTTTCTTTAGATCCATAAAATCCACAAAAAATTTATTTTAATAAACCAAATATATTACAATGATCAAAAATATCTTACAAATTTTCCACTGTTTTCTTTTTATAAGTACATATAGACAATGATTATTTTGTATATGGAGAATAAAATGATGTACTGGTGCTAATAAACTTGTTAAACTCTTAAATGACTTCCCCATTAGTCCCTTTTTTGTGCTACCCATTCCCACCCCTTCTCCATTGACACAGGCATATTAATATTCCAATGTATTCAGTTGTAAGATAGAAATGTTCCTTTATTATACAGATAATTAATAAGATGTTAGTGGGTGTGAAGAGGGGATTCACTAAAAAAAAAAAAAAAAAAAACAGTGGCTCAGGAGGCTGAGGCAGGAGGATTTCAAGTTCAAAGCCAGCCTCAGCAAAATCAAAGTGCTAAGCAATTCAGTAAGACTCTGGCTCTGAACTTAAAAAATACAAAATAGGGCTGTGAATGTGGTTCAGTGGTCAAGTGCCCCTGAGTCCAATCTCGGGTACCCTCCTCCCCCCAAAAAATCCCAAAACCTGTGGAGCAGGAGAAAAGTGTAAAAACTCAGGCTCTGGCCTGAGAATTCTGAAATATAAGCAAGAGTTTCTTTAGAACCAAAATCTACTATTCTGCAAAAACATTGGGGTCAGGAAAACTGAAAAGGGCAACTGATACATTTTTTCTTATTTATAAAAAGATATTATTTTCAATGGGTAGAATTCAGAAGGACTCAATGATATTATTTACTGTGAGCAGAGGTAATCAGGAAAGATTATATCACATTTGGTTACCTTGATACTATAGAATATGCAAAAAATGGGACAGTCTACTTCTTGCTCCCACTTAAATATAACATAGGAAAAAGTCAAAGGGAGTAGAGGAGGTGGCCTAGAGCGGGGGGGGGGGGAGTTTCTTATTTATTGGTTTTAAGTAATGAATTTTTTTGCAGGGGTGGGGGGGCTGTACCAGGGATTGAACTCAGGGCCACTCGACAACTGAGCCACATCTCCAGCCCTGTTTTATATTTTATTTAGAAGACAGGGTCTCACTGAGTTGCTTAACACCTCACTTTTGCTGAGGCTGGCCTTAGACTTGTGATCCTCCTGCCTCAGCCTCCCAAGCCACTGGGAGTACAAGCATGCGCCACTGCACTGGGCTGAAGTAATGATTCTTTTTGACCTGAAGGCTCTTCTGGAATTCTGACTTTCAATTTGAGCACACTTAAGTCAATAATGTGATTTTTAAAACAACTCCTAACATATTTTAACTTAAAATATTTAGTATTTTAAGAATGTACTTGATAGATATGCTGGTTTTAAGGGAGGCAATCATTTTCTATAAATGTTTAGTTACTTAGAGTACATATCATTTCAAATGGGATGAAATATCAAAAAAGACTATAATTGGAGAGTTATTTCTTGGCAAGGAGAGTTGGTATCTACATTATAATCAGATGTGCAGTTGTGAAAATGCAGCTTATGAAACAAGATAAAAAATTAACCTATATCATCTAGAGGGGGAATTTTTTTTTAAAGAAAGTCATCCTTAGGGTCAGTTATGATATTTTATTTTTCAAACCTAAATATAATCAAATAGTTGATATTAATTTAGGAAAAGCTCACAAAGGCATAATTTACTTGTTTCTTTTCACACAGAAGACTTTTCATCAGAGATAGAGGGCTGATATCTGAAGGTTGTGATCAAGAAAGATTGTGCATATGCCACTTGCACAGTGGGATAGTTTCTTTCCTATTCCTAGCTGGGTACAATGCGGGAGAAATACAAAGAGCAGAGGGATGGGTCAGAAAAAGGGGGATGCTAAATTTTTAGCTTTATGTAATGACTCTCCTTGGCCTGAAGATAATAAATTCCAGAAGTCTAAAGCTCCTAATTAATATTAGAAAGAAATATATTGAAAACTTAGTCACTGCATATTAACATTGGGGATATTATTAACAAACAAGCACTGACTTGGGGGGAAAAGAAGCTATTTCCTTTGAGAATAGAAGTTTCAAAATAACCACTGACTGCCTGAGTTAATGACCTATAATTTATCAAATCTTAAAGAATTTCATATATTAATTATATTTCTAAGAAACCACAAAAATTACTACCTGCATCTCCTGGATATTTTCACATACCATAAATTTACATAGTAAAATAACATGAAAATAATATGTGTGGGTTGACTGAGGAGGCCTGAAATGACAATTCTATACTTAAGTCACTAATGCCTCAAAAGTCCGATTAATAAAATATGTTGGGAAACATATGTACTTGGAGATCATGCCACCTAGTCCAAAAATCTAGAAAATCTAGTCTTAGGGAAAAAATATGGTAGCAACAATGGGAAAAACTGTGTAAAAAAGATGAGTAACATTAAGAACATGCCACTAATAAGCAGGGGTTTTAAAAACAGGAAAGTATAGGAGCTAAGAGTAATACTTTTCCCCAATAAAATAACATAGTCTCACATCCATTCAACTACCTTTAATTTCTTAGAATATTGGGGAGAAAAGATTCTGAGAAGTACTATGAATTTATCCAGAGCCAATGCCTATATGTACCAATATGATGACCTTCCCCAATATTATGGAGCATGGAATACTGGCCAACTACAAGGACTCTACAACAGAGAATAAAATAAGATGGGTAAAAAATAATAATAATCACAGATATATGTCACAATATATAATGTAGTCTTCCTGCCTTTCTTTCTAGAAAAGCTGTAGTAGCCCATTTAGTCTGAAATAACAAAATTATATTAAAGTTTAATTTATTTAGCCAAATTATTTTTATGTTAAAGTTTACTTATGAATACTCTTAGTTAGAAAGACAACAAATACCATTTAATAGCTTACTAGGTCAGCTTACAATGAAGGAAAACTGATATTTCAACAAGAGAATAAATTTTGAAACAAATAGTCACAGCTCATAATACCATAATAAACTTTAGATAATATTGAACTATGTAAATTTAATCTATAAAAAACATAATCTTACTATGTAGCCTCTAAAAGAGGCTAAACTATGGAAATAGAGAAACAACAAAAGTCAGTTCTCTGTTAAGAAGGATTTTAACCTGTTCAGTAAAACATCCTGGTGGGCTTTTAAAACTGGAAAATGAGGAAACACGCCAAACTTCTGCCTAAGATTCTATTAGAATTTAAATTAATTGAATGCACTTTTTAGTTGAATTTTCAAGATGAAAACTCCATATCCTGCACAAATAAAATATTCTAAAATATTCATGTATTAAGAAGATAAAATTTGCACTCTGGCCAACTATATCTGCCCAGACAAGCTAGACAGATGGTCTCCGATATTTTTAAAGAAAAAATTGTTTTAAAATGAAACCCTAGCTACACTTTGTCTATACTTGTACTGAACTGCTTAATTTATGATTCAAAATGGATTTCTGGGTAAAACAAAGAAATTGGTCTCTATGCATAGAAGTAAACATGTACACTTACGCAGTTCTCCAGCTGCATTTCGCCCACCGACCGCATACAGATATCCTTTGAGGGCACTTAGGTGGAAGAAGGTGCGCTTTTCATTTAAAGATGCAACTTGCATCCATTTATTGTATCGAGGATCAAATCTGAACACTGTATCAACTGCTGTTTTCCCTTTTGTGTCATAATTACTCTGTCCACCAACGACATAGAGGAAATTTCCAATGACAGCAATGCCATGCTGGTACCTTGGGGCATCCATGGGGGCTAGGGACTTCCACTCATGGGCCTTCTCATCATACATGCGCAATTCCTTACTGACAACCAGCTGCTGTCTCAGCACTCCTCCTAGGGTAACCAAATGAGTGGTGTCAGACCGAATGGCAGTCCTGTCTGACTGCATAACTGGCTGCATATATGGCATCATTTGATAATTGCTGGCTTCCAAAAGCAAATTCACACAAGTATTGTCAGTTCTCATGAAATCCACTGTTTGCACGTAATTAATGAGCTCCTGTGGTGTCATCAGTGGAAATCGTATGTTCTTCATTAATTTTGCAGCAAAGTCCATCCGAGGCTCTTCCAGGCGAAGCCAGCGACAGGTAGCCTTAAAGAGCTCAAGTTCAGTGCAATGCTTAAGGCTATTACTGGAAAGCACAAAGGCAAGACGCTCAAAAGGGAGTTTCAAGAACTCCCCAGTGCTCAGCAATGCAGGAAAATTCTTTAAGACAAAACTGTTAACATATTTATCCACTTCTGTCAGATTGTAGGTGTTGGCAATCCGCCCAACTTCGACACAATTGTCTAAAGTGACCTATTAAAATAATAAAAACAATTCAAACATGGCTACTTTCTTGACAGTCATCTCAATCACACAAATACCTGATCTAGAATAAGAGTGAGTTATGCTTCTTACTGTTCATACAGATGCAGATAAAATTTTTATCTAAATGCATCAATGATCTACAATGAATGGGCAAATGACCTTTACCTAATTCAGTAGAAAGGTGACTAAGAGACAATGATCAGTGAGTAGATTACAAGTTAATCTAAGAAACAACGAGAAAACTTGACTGCAGCCAAAATAGTTTCCTTTCCTCAAAAAGTACTGCACCCCACACAGGAAAAAAAAAAAAAAAAACACTGATAAAATCTTTGCCAGATGGAAAATTGGAAAAACAGAGGGTTATTTAATTATGGTTCATGTCTATTCACTTCTCAGTCATAATTCTTAAAAGTATCACACAGCTACCAGATCCACATACAGGAAAATTCCAACTTCTCAATTTCCCTTTCATGTCAATAGGCATCACATTACTATCATTCATATTGGTTCCTTGAGGGCAGGAAGGATGTACCTATATCATTCATACAGATTGGTTTTCGGTATATATTGCTTGTATCTGGGCAATGTGTCTTTCCTTAGCCACTTTCTTACTCTCAGCATATTCCAGCTCTGTTTGGAGTGAAAATGAGCCCATAATGATGTCCCCAGCATACACTAAAACACACTATATAGCAAAAGAGCTGGCAAAAGAAAGAAGTTTAGAAGGGTCCTTCCTCAGCAGGATCTCTTTTCAATGTCTAATCACTGGTCAAAAGGAAAATTATATCAGCAAATATAATGCAAGAAAAATTCACATAAGCCAGCCCACCATACAAATGTCAGTACGTGTGTATGCAAACACAGAGACAGGCCATAGACAAAGGACTCAAATGTGTATATGTGTATGTATTTTTAATTTTGTTGGAGTGTGTGTTCCTTCTACTGATATTTCATTTAAAAGTTGAAATGAAGCTAAAAGTAAAATAAAATAAATAACAGTCTGTATAAAATAACAGTACAGTTAGGATGTTATAGCACTTAAAGCTCTGAAATTAGCTGGGTATGGTGGTGCATTTCTGTAATCCCAGTGGCTTAGGAAGCTGAGGCAGGAGGATCACAAGTTCAGAGCCAGGCTCAGCAAAAGCAAGGTGCTAAGCAACTCAGTGAGACCCCGTCTCTAAATAAAATACAAAAAGGGGCTGAGGATGTGGTTCAGTGGTCGAGTGCCTCTGAGTTCAATCCCCAGTACCCCCCCTTAAAAAAAGCTCTGAAATTAACACAAATGGCTATTTTCCTAGATTTATTACTAAGAAAGAATTTGTATTCTTTTAAGCAATCGATTTGTGTTACAAACTTCTTCAAAATTTCCAACTGCTTATTCTACTGTAGCTATATATTTTAGTTCTTTTTTTTTTTTTTTTTTTTTTTTTTTTTGCACCAGGGATTGAACTCAGGGGCACTCGACCACTGGGCCACACCCCCAGCCCTTTTTTTGTATTTTATTAGAGACAGGGTCTCACTGAGTTGCTAAGTGCCTCGCCATGGCTGAGGCTAGCTTTGAACTCGCGATCCTCCTGCCTCGGCCTCCCAAGTGCTGGGATTACAGGCGTGCACCACCGCACCCGGCTGTAGCTATATATTTTAAATAACCTAAAACATTACTGTAACACAAAAGAACAAGGAAAATAAGTTAAGAAGTCATGGGCCTCTAGAAATACATAGCTAACCACTATATCTATACTTTGGATTTCTAATATGAACTATAAAAGTTCATTTTCATCCACTTGTGACTTGAGGTTCACGTCTGATAAAATTTTAAGTTGTAGAAGTAGAATTATAGATAACACTTAATTGCCCAAATAACCCTAGGTAGTTTGGGGTAAGGGATCTACTTCCCAAAGCAAGTAAGAAATAGCTCTTCCCCAAGTGAAAGTAATTTATACTTTTAAATGTATTTACTAATATGGATAAGTAAAAGTTAATGACAGTACAAACATAATTTCCAAGTATGCAGATTCTCATCATTATTAATATGAATACTAATAAAAACAACAAGGAATGGGGACTTTAAGTGAGCAAAATCAGATCACTTGTTGTTAGCCATCAAATTTAAATCTTAATTGATACACTCTAAAATAGACAAAGATTAAGATTAGAATCAAAATAGTATAATTTAGAAATATAATTAAGGTATTTAATTCTTTTTACTTTAACCTCCTCAACTTTATCCAACAAAAAAAAAAAAACCATCATTAAAATATTAGAAGAGGGGCTGGGGCTGTAGCTCATGGTAGAGCACCTGCCTCGAACATGTGAGGCATTGGGTTCGATCCTCAGCACCACAAAAAAAATAAATAAAGATATTGTGTCCACATACAACTAAATATATTTTTTAAAATATTAGGAGAATAAAACTACCTTTTACTTAGTAGCATCTGTAAAATACTTTCTAATATATCAGCACACTCATATATACTAATGTACAGAACAGGAAAAAATGTTGACAGTCTACTTAGTCAATACAGATAGCTCCCTATTCTCTTCCTAAAACTTGCAACAGAATGTATTTTATAACCTTCTGAATTGTCATATTCTTCACAGAAGGATTAAGTATTTTCTGTAGTCCATTTACAACAGCTACCACAGGGTATAGAGCAAAGATTAAAGCTTATGAATATCAACAATAACAATTAAATTTGCAATGATAGAAGGAATTAAAAGTGTAATACCTATTAAATTAACATAGCAAATTAGTAGAATCTTACTCATTTAAAAATGAGTCACATAGGAAAAATATGTACTAGAAAGTGAATTCTCATCAAGTGCATGTATTCAAAGATAAAACATTAATCATAGAATATAAGGATTAAAAATCAAAGTCTAGAATAATGGATAAAGACATATGTGGGCCCAAAATTATGAAAAATGATAAACAATTTTGGCAAAATACTGGATTATTCTACCATGGTTCATTTTAACCCACTTACAAGTCATTATTTTTTTTATTTTTAACTGATACCTAAAACCACAAAAAATTGTACATATTAATGAGGTGCCATGTAATGTTTAATACTAATCTACATTGCATAATGTTCACATTAGGTTAAACATATTTATCTCTTCAAATGTTTATCATGTCTATGTACTGAGAACTTTCAAAATCAGTAATGATTGCCAAAATTTTCTCAACTAGCAACCTCCAAAGAGATCAGATGGTATTAAAAAATAAATATGTGTTGTAACATAATACAATGTATGTATGAAATAGACTACATTACACATTGAAAACATAAAATATGAAGCTTAAAGATTATTTTCAAAATTTATAAGTAGAAAGAACACTAATTTCATATGAATTCATCTAATTTCATCTGAAAACCTGGCGAAAATTCCAAAGGTACATTTGAAAACAAAGTTCTAACAGAAGTTAATCCAAATAATTATATTGGCATTTAAAAGACTAGCACAGCAAAAAAAGGACAAAATTCCTAAATCACACATAAGAACCTATAAAATTGTTTTAACAATAAACAAGTGCACATTTAAGTTCCCTTGACAAAAATTATTATACACTATTATATTATAACCAAACAACCTTCATGGTCATCCTAATGGCAGTGCCAACATCATAATTTTACAAGTGGTATTCTCGTTAATATACTAGTACTCACTATTGCTGTGCTGCTCAAATTACACCTAATGTACCTAAACACTGTCATTAACATAACTTGATACTTCAATGGCAGATTTCATCAGAAATACGTGATATTCATTTGTTAACGATCAGTGTATTATACAAAGATATTTCCACATAGACAACAAAATGAATATGTGCTTTTGTACTCTCAAGGGATAAGCAAAGACTAAGAAATCTGGCAAAATTAGGGAGACTTTTCAGTCATTCAACATACAAAATTATTCTCAGTGCTATTTAGGTTATTAAAATGATATCCGGACATATAGTACAAACAATGCAGAAGAAAAAGCATGCCCACAGGGGAAAAAAAACACAGATGAAATCAAGTAAGCTACTTTGGAGGTAGGCAGAAGGCATTTTTCTCTCTTATAGGTGAGAACATCCCAGGACACAAGGAAGGAACATTTTTTATAGGAAAAAGAAAGGAGTTGCTTGTGATGTAACTCAGCAGGCTTGCCTAGCATGTGTGACGCCCTGGGTTCAATCCCCCCACACACACACACACACACACACACACACACACACACACACACACAAACAGACAAAGGGATGAATAAAAACAAAGTCTCTGTCTTTGCCTCTCCTCAATTTCTAAATGCCTTTTGAAGTGAATGCTGATGGTCTCTCGGGCTAGAGGAATCCAATCTGATATCCCTTTTTGTGCTTTGAATGCACTTCTCTTATTAAATGCAATGTTAGTTATTTATAATGGTCTGTCTGGTGATGAAATAGTCTGAGACCAGCTCAGGCTTCTTCTTCCCATATAGAGTCATAGACGGCAGATGGGAAGAATGGATGGTCAAGGTTATAGACAGGGATGATAGTTAGAATATTAACAACCAGTTAACATGGGTAACAATCAAACAGAGTAGATGGATGACCATAAACAACCAGTATTGGGACTACAAAGGTACTTACTCAATATCAGCCCTGGAAATAAGGAAGCCAAGACTGGTTTAATAGGAATGGAAAAGTTTTTGTTCACTACTTACTCTAATTATGTAAGCAACATTTTCTCTAACTTAAATCTCTCCAAAGTTGATTTTTTTTTCTTAAAAGATCTCTCTACACATTTTTAATGGATAAATCCAGTTTAGATTAAATCCAAGGAATGGAAAACATATATACTGTACAAGAAGTTCATATTCCCAAAAGAATGTCCCCAAAGCAATATAAATGGTCTTTTTCCAATGATTCCTGAATCATTTCAGTTTCCCTTGAGAGAATCATATTCTCCCTTTTCCTCTGCTTTTTGCCTAGATCTAGGCAAAATAGATATCTCCTTTATTTTCTATTTCCAACTCTTTATTACCTCTAGCCACACCCATAAGATTTCTTTCCATTTCATTGTGAGCCCTCCACTCTTATCACTAATAATAAACACACAAGTAGAACCAGTGATATACCTGTATTAAGAGTGAAAAATACAACTTTTTTTCAGTACTGCAGATTGAACCCAGGGGTGCTTTACCACTGAGTTACATCCCAGTCCTTTTTATTTTTTATTTTGAGAAAGAATCTCACCAAGTTGCCAAGGCTGGCCTAGAAAGTGCCATGCTTCTGCCTTAGCCTCCCAAGTTGCTGGGATTACAGGTATGAGCCACCATGCTCAGCTTAAAAATATTTTAAATAAAGAATATTACCAAGTCTAAAGCACTAAGGCATCTGTATTATCTGATTAAAAGCCTTTATATAAAAAGAAAATGGTTTCTTTCTCAGCTTTATTCCATTTTGTTTATTCTGTATATTCAAATTGTAATATATCTAGTTCAGTTACAACCATCCTATATTAGCAAACTAATATTAAAATATTAAATTGCATTTATTTTGTTAGCTAGCCAGCTATCCTCCAAAGTAGTAATGATGCAAATAGAAGATGCTAAAATTTCCAAATTCCACACAAATGACAAGTAAAAACCTTAACTCCAGCATTTTTGTAAATCAGGTAATGACTAAAAAATATTTAGCATGTTGTAGTTATACAATGTCATAAGGACAAAAGATATAATTTTTAAAGTTATATGACTAAAGAAAGGCATTTTCACTTTTTCCATTGTTTATAAAAAAGTGTTTTTTAGTTTTGCAGAAATTTTTACCTATTCTGCTTTATACCCTTAACTGTCATTTTCTATTCAATTCCTAGTCCTCTTTTCCAAAACTATCAAGAAAATAACACAGTGAGAACAAAAATGCCAGATTCTATAAACTTTAATACTAATTACCACCCTAAGAGAAACATTACTACTGCAAAACACAGCAAAGATAGATAAGGGATTGGTTCCTCTATTGTTATCAATAACTGGTATTTCATTTTACTTTATTAATTTTTTTCATTGTAGATGGACACAATACCTTTATTTTATTTATTTATTTTAGGTGGTGCTGAGGATCAAACCCAGTGCCTTATATGTGATAGGCAAGTGCTCTACCACTGAGCTATAACCCCAACCCCAGATAACTGATATTTCTATCTCAAATACAAGAGTAACTTTACTATCATTTAAAACCTTCATATAAAATGTTTTGTGCATTGTCAATTCACATTTTACCTACCACTGCTCTTCTTCATTCACACAAATAATAAAGAATGGGATAGAATAGAAATGTATTAAAAAGAAATTTTTCCCTCTAAAAGTTCAAATTCAAGTAGTGTTTTGGTTATGCGAGCTATAATTTCACTACATCATTAAAAACATAAAAGTCTTTTTCCTCCAAAATATTTGATTTCAGCATACAATTGTTAAAATACAAGCCCATTATATTTTAAAATTATCCATAATAACTTAGCTCATGGAGAACTTAAAAAATACTTTCTTGTATAATATTTACAGTATTTTGAAACTTTCAGTTCTCCTAAGTAGAAAACACACCCAAAGCTACTGTTTTCCTATGGAAACTTGATTGCTAAGAAGGAAAGGGGAAATAAATAGAGCAAAGTTGAACATATACCTAAGAAACACAATGTACAAAAAAAATAAATGAAAAGTTGAATTTCACATGTTCCTAAAACTAATAATATGCTGAAGTTTCTGGAAAACTATCATAGATTCTAAGAGAGACGATTCCCACTATTAAAGCACACAGACATATCTTTGGCAAATACAATAAAGGATAATGTATACTGATGCTAAGTAAAGAGGTGTCTCCTAAAATGTTCACAAGTAAGAAAGTACTAAAACTAAAGGAGGTAGGGAGGGATAAACTATACCACAAGCTGGCGTTGCTAGGCAGAAGCCTCTTCTCCATTAGAAATGGGTTTTAGGATGTCTGCAGAGGATACTAAGAATAAGAATATAATCCTTAAAACAATATTAAGTGTTCACAAAAATGAGGAAACTTCCAAAGAGTTAAAATACACAGTAATAATAAATGTTTCAAATAGGTTAAGGAACCTTAGTTATTGGAAATTTGTCAATCTTACAAAATTACTGTGATCTCATCTTTAAATAAAACTGCTTTTAAAAGTTTTCTACACCAAACTTTTTTCTATTATTTTGACAATAATACATTAATTGTGCAAATTATACACATATACACACACAGAGCACTTATAAAGTCAGCCAATGGCTAATTTAATTACACTATTGAAAGTTTGTTTTATGTATGTTTTATAGATATATAATATATACATATATAAATGAGACATATATATCATATATACATAATATTTATACCAAATTATCCAGTTTTATCCTATTCTTTCAGGTAAGGGAACTGATCACAACCAATATCTAAAGTTGTTAAGTATTAAGCTTCTGTATTCTTATTAATGATTATTTCCAAAAAAATCATGGCACTGCCCCTAGTTTGGCTCAGGATGACCAAGTATTCCTAAGATCAGTGTAAAACAATGTTAATTAGTCTATAAGCATGAACTTTTGGATATTACTTCCAAATTAAGTATTAGAATTGAGACATTTTTAAAAATACAGTCAATAAAAGTTGTTATAGAATGTCGGTGGCCCAAAACAAGAGACAAGCTACTTATTGCTTTTAAGGGAATTGACTTTGTATGATAGAATTAAAATAAATTTTTATGGCTGTAAATTAACTCATTGTGGTGTTTGTCTTATTTTTATAACATTTTATTGGTATGTTTAATTATACAGAGTAGTATGATTAATTATGCTATATTAATACATAAACATAATTTGATCAATCTCATTCCCCATTACCTTCCTTTTCCCTCCCCTCCTCCCTGCCCTTGATCTGCTTGCTCTACTCGACTGATCACCCTTTTATTATTTTTTGTTAGTGTATTTATAATTATATATATGCATATGGGACTCATTATAGTATATACATATATTGACATAGCATGATATTGTAGATTTCATTCCCCAGTTCTTCCCTATGCCCTCCCCTCCTCCCCCTCCTTGATCCCCTTCTTCTATATATTGGTCTCCCTTCTATTTTCATGAGATCCCTTTTATAATTCCCTTTTGCCCTCTAGCTTCGACATACAAGATTAAACATTTGACCTTTGATTTTCTGAGTCTAGTTTATTTCACTTAGCATGATCTTCTCCAGTTCTATGCATTTACCAGCAAAAGCCATAATTTCATTCTTCTTTATGGCTGAATAAAATTCCATTTTGTGTGTGTGTGTGTGTGTGTGTGTGTGTGTGTGTGTGTGTGATATGACATTTTCTTTATCTCATTTGTCAACTGTAAATTAATATCACCACTTTGGAAAGCATATAGAGATTCCTCAAAAGATTAGGAATGAACTACCATATGACTCAGCTATCCTAATCCTTGGTTTTTATCCGAAAGAACTGAAATCAGCAAGTTAAAATGAAATTTTGCACACAAACCCAGTAATGGCTGTAGGCAATAGTATAGGAGACTAACAAACTTCACATGGAAATAAAGATGATACACATCTATAATATAATATGCTGCCATAAAACCCTTAAAATAGCTATCAGTTTTATAGGTAATTATGAGACAACAGTCTGAGTACTCTAAAATGAAAACAAATATACAGAAAATTATTTTCAATAATGCAGTTAAATTAGCTATTGGCTTGACTTTTAAAGTACCTTATTTTTAAATGTTTTCAACATTTAAATACTTTTCATTTTATTTTTAATTGATATATAATAGTTGTACAAATTTATAGGGTAAAATGTGATATCTCAATATACATTATATAAAGATCAAATTGGTAATTTGATTAGCATACATCACCTCAAGCATTTATCATTTCTTTGTGGTGAGAATATTCACAATTTTCTCATAGCATATAATTGATAATTATAGTCAACCTATTGTACAATAGCCCACTAAAACTTATTCTTCCTATCTGAGCATATTTTTGTACCCATTAACCAACTTCTCCCTATAGTCACACACCCCCAGCACACCCCTATCCTTCTGGACCTCTTGCAAACTCTATTCTACTTTTTTTTTTTTTTTTTTTTTTTTGTACCAGGGATTGAACTCAAGGGCACTTGACCACTGGGCCACATCCCCAGCCCTTTTTTGTATTTTATTAGAGACAGGGTCTCACTGAATTGCTAAGTGCCTCGCCATTGCTGAGGGTGGTTTTGAACTCGTGATCCTCCTGCCTCAGCCTCCCAAGTGCTGGGATTAGAGGCATGCACCACCGCGCCCGGCTATTCTACTCTTTTTTTATTGGGTCTTTTTAATTATATATGACAGCAGAATCCATTTTGATGTAATTATATAAGCATGGAATATATCTTATTCTAGTTAGGCTCTCATTCTATTCTACTCTTGTATGAGGTAAACTTTTCTAGCTTCCTCATATGAGTGAGAACAGATGTTATTAGTGTTTCTGTGCTTAGCTTATTTCAACTAACACAATGTCCTACAGGCTCATCCATGGTATAATTTCATTCTTTCTAAAGGCTGAATAATATTACATTGTTTCTGTATATACCACTATATCCATTCATCAATTGATGGACAAGGAATATCTGATTAACAAAATAATTAAGCACAATCTCTTGAAACTTAGTGTTTAAAGAAGATTGCATGTTCAAAAAATGTTGAGTTTTTAAAATCCAAACAGCAATCATTTACCCATATTAAAATTTATATTAGTTAAAACCAATTATAAAAAGTATACTATCCATAAATAAAGAATTCAGAAAATATACCAAAAATTACTACTGTTATAATACTTAATCATAAAAGCTAACTCTAGGTGTTCTGGAATCTTGGCAATATTTCTGAAAGCCCAGGCATTTAGTTTCACAAAATCAAATATAAAGGTCTCAACTAAAATAAAACATTATCTTTAGAAACTGGGTAACTACTAAGTACTCAACTGATTGGTCATTAACAAGGCTAACCAATATTCAGTGGTTAATATGTTCCTAAGAAACCAATACTTCTATCTTTACATGTCTGCACATAAATGTTAGTTCTAGATCTTAACTCCTATAATAAAAAAGGTGAAAAAATGCCAAACCTATTTTAACAAACTTCTAACAGCTCAGATTACATTTCCATAGGATTCCATTATAGAATATTGCGCAAATTCCTTAAGATGAATAGAACCAAATTAAGCTATTGTAATATTATCAAACAGATTAAGATATACATCTTTATCAAACACTTAGTATTCCATGTCATTTGATTACACTGAAATTTTTTGTTAAACGATACTGTTTTGTAAAAATGCAGTTGTTTTAATCTCATCTTGTTTCTAGACCACATACTATGTGACACCATTCTATTGGCAAGTTGCACATTATCTACACAACATTTGTTGTGGCTTACTCTAAAAAGACTACAACTGAAATCTACCAAAAAAAAAAAAGTCTGAAAATATCTTACCCCAGATATGAGAAATACTTTACAGAAGTCCAAAACTGGCAGAATTTGTAGAAAGCTGGCAGCTTCCAGTGTGTCTTGAAGGTTATCCATATTAAGAGAAATCTTTGCAGTATAAATGAAATCAATAATTTTCCTTAGACCAACTTTGCTCACACCATGAAGTTTAATGCACATTAAATCTTGTTCTTTCATTCCACCTTAAATATAAAAAAAGACATTCAATGAAATGAAGGTGGATAATTAAAGTCAAACTCACTTCTGCTGCTAATTAGATGCAATAAATTTAAAAAAAAAAAAAACTCTTTTCTATATAAGCATTCATACCAGAATCAGGCTTTTGCATATTTTACAATTAAAAGAGAATGCTTAAAGAAGCTTATCTCTATGCTAATGGAGGTCATATATGATGCAAGTACTTCTAAAATGTTCTCCTATCACTTCCTATCTTTTGATGGATCAAAGATTATATTAGTCAAACATAGAGCTTCTGATGGCCCATTCAGATATGAAAAGGAAAAGCTGTGAAACAAAGATGGATGGTATGAAAAAGTGCATCACCCAAACAATACATGCTGTACTTTCATGCACAGCTGTATAGCATCACTCATGATCATACATACTGGTGATTATTCCCTTTCAAAGTAACTGAATAAATAACTGAATTTCTAATTAAAAATAAAAAGATTTAAACACAAATTTTCCATATTGTTTTAACATGGATGCAGAGTTTAAAAAGGCAAGCTACCTGTGAACATAGCCTTGAAGTAATCACTAGCAGATGCCATCATGACTCTATGCACAGGGAAGGCATCATCTGTATCACCTGGCATGAGGGTCACATCACAAAGCAATCCTTCAAGTCGAAGCTGGTCAAAGCCCTGTAACAAGAATATAACTTGAGCCACTAATGAAGGTAAAAGTTACAAAGCTCCGGGCTAAAATTCTATTTATATATTCATGTGGAACAACATACTTGGAAAATAGAGCCAAAAGAATAATTACTCCAGAGAAGAAAAAAATCAAACAGTTTTATTGATATGAAGATATGTATATGTTATTTCACTATATGGAAAAGAAAATTAGGGCTATTTAAATTAAGAACAAATAGGGAAAGTACATAAATTCAATTGTTTATATAAACCTGAGTTTCTACCTTGTTTTGGAAAAATAAATCATGGAGTCTTCTGCTTTCCATCCAAAGAATAAGAGTATTAGACTGCTCAAAGCTCCTTTCCATAATAATATATTAATAGGCCTGTTATAGGACTTTAATGAAATATTTTTGGATTTTTGTTTTTTGAGAAAGAAAGAGAGAGACTATCTGCATTAAATGCAAGATAGGAGTCCATTATACCAATCAGATTGTTCTCTCTCTTTGAGAATTAAGGACTTTGCTGTAAAAATTCCAATGCTTGGTACATTGCTGCTGCTTGACCAATTATCTTTCAGTTTGAGATTTAATTATCTTTGGTAAAAGGAGGCCAGAAAACCCCAATATGATTCTTAATTGTCCCCAAATGTTAAAGGTTTAGCAGAGAATTAACATGATAGCACCCATAGTTTGGAAGAGAGACAGGGTTATGATAAAAAGAATACTCTTCCACCTATACCTGTTACGATCCCAACCAATAACAAATAGGCAATTGTTCCTTTGACCTATGCTAGGGAGAATGAAACACTTTTAAGATCATGAAAGTATGATTCTACAATGTAAACATATTTTACAACATCATGTTGTACACAGTGAATATATACAATTTTCTCAACTAAAAATAATAAGTGCAAAGAGATTACAGCAGGCTGGTAAAGTGCATCAAAAAGAGACAACATACAATTTAATAATGAGGCCAAAAGAATGAAGATTTTGGCAAGATTAAGTAGTTTCAAAGATAGAAATATTTCATTATTAAAAAATTGGGAAGATAGAGATACAAATTGCTTTCTACAAATATAATAATATAATACAATAACAAGAACCAACATAAAGGATTAATGAATCAACTTCATATTTTAATGACCACAAATAAAACTTTAAATAGTTATCAGTCACAGACTTAAGAAGCAAAAGGCATAATATACTAAGAACACATTTTAAAAATATTATTCTACACATATGTATAATGTAATTCTTAGTCTAAACTTCTCATTATAATTTTAAAATTATGTTTTAAAGTAAATACTTGAATCTATAGAACTGGAACTTCAAAGAAAATATCTTATCCAGTCACCTTCCCTCTAAGAAGAGAAAAATAGTCCTACATTATATATATGCTTTAGAACAGGATTATGTATCAGATTTGTCTTGCTCCAACAACATATGCTTTTGTGCACAAATATAATATCCTTCAAAAATGTGTCTTTTACTTTGTAAACACAAACATATACTCCACAACCACTACTTCATCTGTCACCCTATTATTCAGAAAAGGAGAAGAAAAAGAATAATAGCTCATCTTGGAAAAGAAACATCAATTTGGGGGGAATATTCTCATGCTGAAGGCAAAAAGTAACTCTTAAGATTCATATATGAAATCTAAAGTGTAATAAGTTTACTAGAATCACCTTTCAAACGTATGAGCATCAGGAAGTACTTAATGAGTACACTGAAGTGGGGAATGACAGTCAAGCAATTAAGAAGTCCTTCAGCTGGAAGAGTTTAGGGACTAGCATCTTTGAATTCAACAAAGGAAACAACTTTTATCCAGAAGCCATCACTGGGTACTTTAAAGCCACAGAGTCACACTAGGCAGAATATTCACTTTGTTGACAAGTTAACTAGGAAGTAGAAGTCTATTTGTGAAACCTCTCTCAATAATAAAATGAACTACAATTCAGGTGCTTATTTGTGTAGATGGTAAAGATAGCGAGAGAAAAGAAACCCAGCCACAGTTTACGGAGAAAAGGTTAACTCCAAAGAATGTAGTTTTTCTTTTTAAATTCCCACAAATAAATTTTAGGTTAAAAATTTTTAAATAAGCCGGGCGCGGTGGCGCACGCCTGTAATCCCAGCACTTTGGGAGGCTGAGGCAGGAGGATCGCGAGTTCAAAGCCAGCCTCAGCAACGGCGAGGCTCTTAGCAACTCAGTGAGACCCTGTCTCTAAATAAAATACAAAAAAGGGCTGGGGATGTGGCCCAGTGGTTGAGTGCCCCTGAGTTCAATCCCTAGTACAAAAAAAAAAAAAAAAAATTTAAATATATGCTTTTAAAAGTCAAAATACAAAAAAAGTATAAGTTTAAAAACTAAAAGTCCACATCAAGTGGGATACCATATACATGGCTGTGCATTTTAAAATTCACTTGAGCAGATAATATGAGCAAACTTCTACCTCTCTGCAATCTTCTTCTTAGAAGATACAAAGTATTATATAATAGGGACACACCATAAATTATTCAACCACTCCCTTCTGATTGGACACTTGGACTGTCTCAACTTTTGAAATTGTAAGCAATGCTGCAGCACACACACACACACGAAAAAATTGTAAGCAATGCTGCAGCACACACACACACATACTTCTGTAAGTATATTTGTAGGAGATATTCTCAGAAAATGGAGTTGTTGCCTAGAAAACACATGTATTTTTAACATTTTGATAGCTCCTGTTAAGTTAAAGGATTTGATTTTTCTTGGGAGAAATATACCTTGGGTACTAGCACAAAGGAGATGTCAAGATATCAGTAAGATGAGACTAAGTACTATGGGTCTTCTTCCCTTATTTTCATTCATCAAATAATTTTTAATCTCCTCTAAAGCAAATGTAATCTTTGAGAAAAATTCAAGGACTAGTTATTCAAAATCAATGATTACATTCAGTTAGTTATTTCCTTCCATTAAAACAAACAAAAAAAAAACTTTCTTGGCTCATTTGCTAGCTCTCCTGCCTTTTAATTATTCCTACAAATATACAACATTTAGAATTGAGTAACATGATAAGCTCCATTCCTACTATTTATTATTTCTTCTTTTTTCTTTGAAAAAAAAGGTATGGGCAATGCTTCTTGTATCATTAACTGTATCATTTATCATTTTGCCATATTACAATAAAATTGCACATGGAGACATAATCCTCAAAATTTTGATAACTCAGATCAGCTAAGACATCAAGAGCCTTTACCCTCTTCACAAATTTGATCATTTGCATTCTTTTACACTATTATAAAAAATGTTCTACCCTTTCTCAGTATAATCTGCTTTCCCCAAAGAAAAGAAACTGACATGCCTAACTCAGTTTCATCACATTTTAAATGTTTCCTGTTCTAAGCTTAATTTATCTACCTTTGGCAAATTGTATGCTTTTGTGAGGTTTTGTACTTATTTTCACTGCATGTAAAGTAGTTTGCTTTCTATACATTTCACAAATCTCACCATCCAATTTTGTATTTGCCAATTTTATTTCAGATTATTACTACCCTTATTGAAATGAGATCTGTCAATTCATATTGTTTTCTAACAGACTCTTGGTATATTGTTTGTAGGCCATTTTACAATATTGGATAGAAGAAGATAGTCATTTCTCTAAATAACTTTTATGCTGTAACCTTCTAGTGGAGTATACACATTAAAAGAGGAGGTCATTCTTCTCCACACTGTCCACCTGTTTTCAGTGTGTTTATTTTTTCTTCTCACTATTATCATCTTTTCCTCCATTTAACTCTAGGAAGAGTCACAAAGATATCTTGCATACTCCAAATATATCCTTTCATTGCAAAATCACTTTCTTCCATCAAATTTGTACTCACTCTTCTCATAAATTTATATAGGGGCTGGGGTTGTGCTCAGCAGTAGAGCACTTGCTTAGCATGTGTGAGGCACTGGGTTTGATCCTCGGCACCACATATAAATAAATAAAGGTATTGTGTCCATCTAGAACTAAAATAATTTTTTAAAAAGATTTCTATAAATTATGTTGTCTATCTCCATATGCTAGTCAACTATATATCTAAACAACTCTGCTTTATGTAAATTGCTCAATTTCTAATTAGCTTTCTAGACTGTCCTTAAAAACTGCTTATGTTGATTTAAATTCATCTTTTTGTCTCAACGCTTATCTGTACTTTTTTAATTTCTTCTGGACCTTGGTTTTAAGAGGAACTTGTCTTCCCCCAATGTCTTTAATATTTCCCTTTCTATATTCTATAAATCTCCACATATCTTCTTCTTTTTATCCTCCATATCCTTTTGAGAAGGGAAAAAAAGGGGACATTAAAATGTGTTTTTTCTCCTCTGACTTAAATTTTTGTATCAAAACTTCTAATTCTATTAAATAGAGGGAGGTGCATATCTACTAACCTGAAAGACTAAAATATATTAAATGAGTTAAATAAACTTTATAATAACCATATTAAAACAGAAGAGAATGAGTTGTATTGCAGAATTATAATATGGAAAACAGACAAGATACAAATAGTTTACGTAAAAAGTTGATTGGATTTAAATAGCTTTCACATGAAATATAATTCCATTGTGGAAAAGCTATATTGATACTGTCAGGTGTGGAAAAAACAATCTAATAGGGGCTGAGTTTGTAGCTTAGTGGAAAAGCCCTTGCCTAGCACATGTGAGGCACTGGGTTTAATCCTCAGCACCACATAAAAATAAATAAATAAAATAAAGGTATTGTGTTCACCTACAACTAAAATATATATTTTAAAAACAATCTAACAAGCAAATCTTTCCACTAACTTCTGCATTAAAAAGAACTTACTAGTATATTATATCTAGTTTTGATGACTGTAATTTCAAAAAGGAAGTAGAGAAAACAGGAAATGCATACTGAAAAGAGCAATAAAAATCACTGATGAAAAGTATGTTTTATGAACAAAGAATAAGAAACTAAAGAAAAGAAAGTTATGGAATGATTTTACTCCAGTGCTAAAATAAATGTAATGTATTTGATCAAAAAATACCAGCCATGTTTTTATGAAGACGTTCTTCATTTTATTCAAAGGAAAGAAGGGGAACAGATGTAATTATGTTAAAAGGAATATACAGGTTGAACATAAAAGTTTGTATAAGTACTAAACTTCTGCTCTCATTATATAACACTGCTCAAAGTTCAGAATATTTCTAATGGTTCCCTATCACTTATTATATCACAACTCCTGGTTTTCAACGATTTCTCTAATTTGGCCCCAACCTAATTATCCAACCTTATTTTTATTATTTCCCTATATGCTGTAACTAATCTTTTCCAGTTCTCCATATATTGTCTCACTGGTAAAAATGCAGGCTTACTCCTTTTCCAGAACTTTCATTTATGCCATTATTTTTCACGTGGAATGTCTTCCCTCCTTCAACTGCTAGATCAAATTTGACTTCCTTTGTAAAACAATCTCCAAACAAATCTCCTTTAAAATAATTAGGCACTTTCAGTCTGGGTTTCATAATTTAGCACTTAATTATAGTCTATAAATTTCTGTTTCCAGTGAAGATGGAGAAACAGAGATTGGTTTTTGTTAACTCTGAAACACCTTAAAGCCAGAAAAAAAATGTATGAAAAAAGTAGTTTAAAATGATCAAAAGAGATATATCCATTACAAAAGAGAAACAAATAAGGTGAGCCCTATAAATGTCACAATTTAGTGCCTAAAGGTTCCAGATAGAGGTACAGGGAATGGGAACTCAAGTAAAACCCAGCTTTCTCCCAAGGCTGAGAGTCTGAGGAGACCAAGGCAGCTAAATTTGTGGGGCAAAATATAAGAAAATTCTGCACAGAGAGAGGATGTCAGACAGCTAAAAATATCCCCTCTCAAGGATGCAGGTAAATAATAAGAGATTTTGGGGAAATAACCACCCAAAAGAGCATATTGAACAATCTCTAAGACTCACAAAGGGCTGAGAAGAGTTCCTATTTAAACCATAGGAATGAAAAGCTTAAATGCTGGGGCCTTAGAGTTCAAAAAAATTTTGCCTCAGTACTGGGGAAAAGTTGGCTCTGAAATAAATGCTGCTCTGGTATCACCTCTCAAGCCTTAAAAGTAAATGACAAAGGGTCTGGGGTTGTGACTCAGTGGCAGAGTGCTTGCCTCGCACATGTGAGGCACTGTTTTTTTTAATATTTATTTATTTTGCTTTAGTTGTACACAATACAATGCATTTATATTTAGGTGGTGCTGAGGATCGAACCCGGCCGTGCACGTGCTAGGTGAGCGCTCTACCGCTGAGCCACAACCCCAGCCCCAAGGCACTAGGTTTTATCCTCAGCACCAAATAAAAATAAATAAAGATATTGTGTCCATGTATAACTAAAAATATTTTTTAAAAAAGTAAAAAGAAAAAAATGGTTAATAGTAGGTGAATTGGGAAAGAAAATCAAAATGCAATGTTATACCATACTAATGTTGAGTTCCTGTCCCAAACCCTACTCCCTGCACCAACCCCTCCAGTATACCAAGCCTGTACTTAGGGCATTTTGCAACCTGAAAGGGGCACCTGGTAACATATCCTCAATCTCCAGGCAATTCCAAAGCAGTGGTGGTGGGAACATTGATAGTGATGAAAGTAAAGATAGCAGATGCCTAAAACTCTGAGAAAGAAAAACCTTCTCTGGTCATAGGAGCTGTGATGGCCTCTTTGTGGTGAATACCTAATGTTTCTACTTTCTCTGTGTCCTTAGACCTAGGACATGGAAGTAGTTGTGCTAAGTACATGGCATAACAGGGGAAATAAAGCTCCAGCTTTCAGGAAGAATGATCAAAAAGAGCCTGGGCAACTGGAAAGTACCAGGAAGATGGCTGATGGTTGAAGTATAAAGTATCAAAAAGAAACCCCATGAAGTTCTATAATACAAAACACTGCTCAATCATGAAAAGAAACAAACTACTAATACACATGACAAAGTGAATGGATCTCAAGGATTAGACTATGTAAAAGAAGCCATCCTCAGAAGTTTACAGACTGTATGATGATTTAGAAAATATTTTCAAAACGACAAAAATATAATGACAGAAAACAGATCAGTAATTTCCAAGGTTTAAGGGAAGTAACTATCAAAAGGTAACAAGAAAGAATAAGTTGGGATCGTGTAATAGTTCTGTATCATAATTGTAGTGACTAAATTAAACTGTATATATGCTAAAATTCAAAATTATATGCAAATAAAATCACTTTTTTCACTCTGTTCCAAATTACAAAATAAAAAAATAAAGGTATGGTATACACATATACCAAGTAAACACTAACTAATATACAGCTGGCATGACTGTAGTATCATACAAAATAGATTTCAGAGAAAAGATTATTTCCAAAGATAAAGTGAGTCATTTCATGATAACAGTGTCATTTTGCCAAAAGAACATAAAATACTTAAATGTTTATGTGTAATAAGAGAGTTTCAAAATATATGAAGCAAAAACTGAAAGAACTACCAAGATAAACAGATTCACAATCACAGTGTTAGATTTCAACATTGTTCTCTCAAAAACTGAATTTAAAAAGTGACAGAAATCAGTAAGGATACAGAAGACTTAACCATATCAACCAACTTCATCTAGTCAAAATTTATAGAGTACTTCACCAAACAAGGGAATGCAAATTATTTTCAGAAACATATGGGACTTTTAACAAGATAGATCATATTGTGAGCTATAATATACTAGTCTTTTAAAAATGTAAAGCAATTTTAAAATTTTAAAGTATTTATGTCATACAAAGTATGTTCTCTGACCAGTTTAAATAAATTAGAAATCAAAAACAGAAAGGTCTCTGGAAAGTCCCCAAATATTCGGAAATAAATTATATAATTATAAATAACCCATGAAGAATTTAAAAGGGAAACTAGAAAGCATTTTTAGCTAAGTGAAAATACAATGTATCAAAAAGAGGGGATGGGTAAAGGGGAATACAGCTAAAGCTGTACTTAAGATGAAATTTATACCAGTAAATGTCTATATTAGAAAAATTTTAAAAATCTCATATAAAAGACCACAATTTCCCCCTTAGGAAACATGAACTAAGAGAGCAAATTAATTGCAAGTTAGAAAGGAGAATGGAAATGACAGATCATGGTGTCAATAAAACATAAAACAGGAAAATAGAGAAAACACAATAAAACCAAAAACTGTTTCTTTAAGGTCCATGAACATAAAAATTTCTAGCCAGACTGACCAGAGGGGAGAAGGCAGAAAGTACAAATTACTAATACCAGGACCGGTGTAGGTAATATCACTACTAATTCTACAAATATTAAAAGGAAGATGAGAAAATTTGAACAAGCACATGCTGAAAAATTTGACAACTCAATTGAAATGGACAAATTCCTTAAAAGACATAGCTACTAAAGTTTTTCTCTAGAAGAAACAGAAAGCTCAAATAGCCATACTAGTATAAAATTGAATTTGATTTTAAAATCCTCCCCCAAAGAAAACTCTAATCTCAGATGGTTTCACTGGTGTGACATACCAAACACCAAAGAAGAAAGAATACCAATAATTCATAGCCACATCCAGATTATTGGGGGAAGTGGATACATCTCAATTTGTTCCAGATGGTCAGAGTCATCTTTTTTTTTTCTTTTTAGGACTGTACCCAGAGCCTGACACATGCTAGTCAATTATTCTACTACTGAATTATACCCTCAGTTCCTAGCATTAATAACAAAACCAGACAAAGACAACTAAAGAAAACCAAGATCAAAATTCATCAGGAACATACATATAAAAATTCTCAACAAGATTTTATCAAATCAAATTGAACAGTACTTTAAAAGGGCATTCCATCATGACCAAGGAGGGTTTATGCCTCTAATACAAGATTGTTTTGGCATTCAAAAGTCAATCAGTATAATTGACCATACTAACAGACTAAAAAAGAAAAATGATTAGATCATCTCAATACCTATTTCATGATAGCCAACATTTGTTCCTGGTTGGGGCTGGGGAATCCCAGCTAACTAAAACTAAAAATGAACTTCCTCAAATCTACAAGTAACATTATACCCAAAGACTGAATGCTTTTCCCCCTATCATCACAAATAAAGCAAGAATATACATTCTCACCAATTATATTCAGCATTTTTCTGGAGGTTCTACACAGTGCAATAAAACAAGAAAATAAATAAAAGACTGGAAAGGAAAAAATAAAACCATTTTTTTTTACAGGTGAAATGGTTGTCTATGTTGAAAATCCTATAGAATCTCCAAAAACACCCTAGAACTAATAGTTTATCAAGTTTGCAAGATAAAAAAAAATAGTTAATAACAAACTGAATTAATACATAACAATCACAAACTGAATTTATGTATTACAGTATTTTTAATCTTGAGTTAGTATGGACTAGTCCTATAGACACATGCTAAATAACCAAAAAAAAAAAAATGCTCAGTTGAGAGAGCAGAATAACACACTAAAGTGACCTAAAAAGGAATATAGAAAGTCTTTCAACTTATATCCTAAAGGTGTACATTCAATTGGAAATATAAGAATAACTTATCATATCTTACCTTGAGTGTCCCAAGAACTATTCACAGGAAAATCTACAGACTCATTTCCCTATATTCTAGCTGCCCTTAAGGAGTTGAGAAGAAATGAAGGAAAGTATCATTTTCATATAAAGCTCAATAATATAAATTATTTACACTTTTCTTCTGTAAAATATAACTTCACCTAATCATTATGCATCTGTTTCTTATGTTAACAGTATAGTTTTTAAACTGTTTCTCTTATAATCATGATGTTTTGTAATAGGGTACAGTTCATTGACACAACATGATCAGCAACCCAAGCACTTACCCTAGGAAAAACATTCCATGAAGTTAATCCAGTGGAATGCAACATACCACTTACTTATATATAGGCTTTTGGAATAACCCATTTCTTTAGCATTCTATTTGCTAGATAATAACTTAGAGCTATAAAATTATATCTTACTTTCACATTAGAACTAAAATTAGAGAGAGAAACTAAATATCTAAAATGGAAGAAAACATGGGAAGAGCAGTTTTATAGGCACTAATATTTAAAATGAGAAAATGCCAATTAGCAACCTAGCTAGCTAATAACCTTAATAAACTATTAGTTATAGAATGTTTTTAGAGATTCTATAGGATTTTCAACATAGAAAACCATTTCACCTCTAATTAGCTGGCCAGAGCAGGGAGGCATTTTGAAGTTTTTATATGTTTCAATAAGCATAGCCAATAATCAGGAAATGATTTCTTCCCACCTATGTAAGTTTATTTATTGTATAAACAATTAACATACATTGCCACCTGATGAAGCAGAGTACCCTCATTATGGCCTCCTTGTCCTAACAGGGATGCTACAAACTGGCAGTTAATATTTTACCCTGATTTTGTTTCTTCCTTTTGGGCAGGGGAGGGGAAGAAGGGCAGACAGGTAAGAAGATAATCTGCATAATTCTGTTTCAAACAAGAATGAAACCTGTATCATTCATGCCAAATTATCTTTTAGCCTTTGTTAATGTGTTTTTACACTTTTAGTTAACAATATTTAGACATTATATTTTAAAAGGTAATGCAGTTTACAGAAAGATTAGAAGATACATAAAATCAAATTTATAGTTAGCATGTCTGGGTCAAGTCTTAGTACTTGTCATTTACTGGGTATGTATACTTGGGAAAACCTCCTAACTTCTGTGAGATTCAGTTTCCTTATCTATAAAATAGAGAAAACAATATTGTCCTTTCTCTCATGACATTGTTTTCAATTTTCAATGAGGCAAGTATACATGAAACTAATTTAAAAGCTGCCACCCAAATTCATTTATTCCATAACCAATATCCATAAGAGCAGTAAAAGGCACTGCATGGTTCTTCTATGCCAGGTACATAATATATTATCTCTTTTTAATGATCATGCCAATGACACCAAAAATGGACATTTATTAAGCATCACCAAGCACCCCAAACTAGGTCAAAGACATACAGAAACAACAATTTAGAACCCAGATCGTGAGAACCTCACTGAGAGGTGATATTAAAATGGGCTAAGTGGTACATATATAGGAGAAGCCACTACCTCTGCTTTGGTCAAGAAACATTTCACATGGGGAGAGGTTGATAAATGGATACTAAGTTACAGTTAGGAGCAAGATGTTTGCTAAGCTATTACACAATAGGATGAATATAATCAAAATTGTACTGCATACTTCAAAAAGCTAGAAGAAAGCAATTTGAATGTTTTCACCATAGAGAAATGATGAAAGTTTGAGGATAAAGATATAGATAACTGGGCTGGGATTGTGGCTTAGCAGTACAGCGCTCGCCTGGCGCGTGGGCAACCCGGGTTCGATCCTCAGCACCACATACAAATAAAATGCATTGAATAATAAAACGCATTGTGTACAAGTAAAGCAAATAAATAAAAATATAAAAAAAAGATATAGATAACCTAACTTAAACATTACACAATATATAAATACACTGAAATACCACATGATACCCCATAAATATGTACAATTTTTATGTTTTTATGTATCAGATCAAACTTTCTTTTAAAATGCCAAAAAATAAACATTTTATACAAAGGCATCATCTTTTTTGGGGGAGGGGTACCAGGGATTGAACTCAGGGGCACTTGACCACTGGGCCACATCCCCAGCCCTTTTTTGTATTTTATTAGAGACAGGAACTCACTGAGTTGCTAAGTGCCTCGCCATTGCTGAGGCTGGCTTTGAACTCACAATCCTCCTGCCTCAGCCTCCCAAGTGCTGGGAATACAGGTGTGTGCCACCACACCTGGCCAAAGGCATCATTTAAGTTGAGTCATTATGAATAAATTGGGGTTTACCAGACAAATATAATAAAGTAATGACATTGGAGGGAGAGGCAATGGGTGTAAGAACACTAATAGGTGAATATATATATATATATATATATATATATATATATATGTACATATATATATATATATATATATATATATATATATATATATATATGTTTAGGAGATAGTAAAAGTCAGAAATATTCCAGGTATTTGCCTGGACCCTCTATTTAACTCTGCTCAGGTATTGCCAAAGGAAAGATTATGTGGTTGAATGGAAAAGGGATTGGAAATTGGCAGGGTAGTAATGGCAGAACAATGAAGCGCCATAAAACTGAAGGTAATCAAAGAAAATACTTATAAACTATGGACCAGATAAGGGATTTGTATCTAGAATATACTTAAGAATTCTTGCTACATAACACTAAAATTATAAATCACCCAAATGAAAAATGAGCAAAGGACCTGAACAGACATTTCTCTAAGGATCACATCCAAATGACCAGAAGGACAAATTTTTTAAAAAAATTCAAAATTATTAGCAAATCAGGGAAATGCAAATCAAAACCAGAAGTATGAGTACAATAAAAAGAGAAGACAAGCCGGGCGCGGTGGCGTACGCCTGTAATCCCAGCACTTGGGAGGCTGAGGCAGGAGGATCGCGAGTTCAAAGCCAGCCTCAGCAATGGCGAGGCACTTAGCAACTCAGTGAGACCCTGTCTCTAATAAAATACAAAAAAGGGCTGGGGATGTGGCCCAGTGGTCAAGTGCCCCTGAGTTCAATCCCTGGTACAAAAAAAAAAAAAAAAGAAAGACAATAAGTACTGGTAAGCCTGTGAACAAATTGGAAACTTCTATACTGCCAGTGTAAATACAAAATGGTACAGCCATTTTAAAAAACCCTCTGGCATTTCTTCAAAAGATTAAAGAATTACTTGGAACCAAGTAATTCTACTGATAAGTATCTACCAAAAAGAAGTAAAAATAAACCACACACACACACACACACACACACACACACACACACACACTTCTACATGAATGATCACAGCAGCATTATTCATGAGTTAAAATATAGGAAAACTCAAATGTCCATCAATGGGTTAACAAATTGTGGTACATCCATACAGTAGAATATTATTTGGCCATAGAAAGGAAGCAAGCATGTTGCATGCTACAACACGGATAAACCTTGAAAATATCATGCTAAGTAAAAGAAACCAGTCACAAAAGACCCCATAGCACATGCTTCCAATTATACGAAATGCTCAGAATAAGCAGATCTATAGAGATAGTGGATTAATGGTTGCCTAGAGTTGAAGAAGGGGTTGGGGGCAGATATGGAGTAACTGATAATAAATAAGCATTTCTTTCTTTTCTTCTTCTTCCCTCCCCACCCCCTGGATTGAACCCACAGGCTTGCACATTCTTGACAACCACTCTAACACAGAGTTATATCCATAGCCACAAATATAAATTTCTTTCTTTCTTTTTCTTTTCTTTTTGGTACTGGGGATTGAACCCAGGGGCACCTAACCACTGAGCAACATCCATGGCCCTTTTTTATATTTTATTTAGAGACAGGGCCTCACTAAGTTGTTGAGGCTGGCTTTGAACCTGCAATCATCCTGCCTCAGCCTCTGGAGTCACTGGGAAAACAGGTATGTGCCACTGAGCCCAGCAATACAGGTTCCTTCTTGAGATGATGATAATGTTATACAATTGACTATGGTGATAGTTACAAAATCCCATGAATATACTAAACATCATTGTATTATATACTTTAAGTGGGTTAATTTCATGATACATGAGTCATATCTCAATAACAGTATTATTTTAAAAACTGAAAGTGCAGAGGAAGGGCCCCGCTGTGCGCCCACCTGACCCACCCCAACCACCACACTGCCACTGGGAGGAGGAGAAGGCCCTGTGAGAGGAAGTGCCCCTGCCACCCGCCTGCCCTATCCCCACCACCATACCTTGACTGACAGGAGACCCAGGAGGAGGACAGTGGGGAGAGGAAAGCCAGACCATCTGCTCCACCACACTGTGGCCAGGAAGAGATCCAGAGAGAGAGGCCTGCCCCACACTCACAACTCGGAGAGGCAACTGATGCCTGCCCAGAGAGGCACACCATACTGGGTTTCCGTGGTTACACAACCCAACATCAAGATAATCATAGGCTTGAGGCTGCCACCGCCACAAAACTGAGATAGTGCTACTACTATCAAGGGACAACAATAAGGTCCTGGTAAGATATCAATAAGGTCCCTGTAGAGCAGGCTGCACCAGAGGGTGCTCTATTAGAGGTGCTAACAATTATCTTGTGGTAAGCTAACAGGGAGTCTTACATAGGGATGCCTATCTCTTGTTTCTCCTACTAACAGCCAAACTCTTATGATTACCCTTTCACTAGTCAAATAATCTAATACCTCTATTTTCTCACATCCTACCTCATCAACATCTTAGCCAATCCCTAAGTCCCCCCTTCTACCATTAGATACTGTAAGCCACCACACAAACAATAGTGACTATGTGGTAAAAGAGAACTGATCTCATCATTTCTGTTTATAGTGACAAAACTATAAATATAAAAATAGAAGCTAACTGATACATGGCAACACATTGGGTACACTGAATGCTGTAAAATTGATCTTTCCCTTAAAAGTGAGGTATCAGGTAACCTGTAGGGACGCTATAAGACAATAGGGCAGAAGCTATAATATTTCAGACTTATACTGCAAGAGAGGAAAACACATAGATATCATGAAAAAACAAGGGAGAAAAATACCCGAAACAAACCAAGATACTAAAACAATAGAATCTATAGATAGTACAGTAAGTGAAATATCAGAGAAGGAGTTCTGAATATATATAATTAAAATGATATGGGATTTTAAAAAATGACCTAAGTTAACAGATATAGGCAGAAATTGATCTCTCCAACAAAGAGATAAGAAATCAAATACAGGCAACCATTGATCACACCAACAAAGAGATAAGAGAACAAATACAGGTAGCAAAAGATTAGTTTAAGAAAGAGAGAGAGAGAGTCTGAGAAAAAAACAAACAGAAATCCTTGAAATGAAAGAAACAATAGGCCATTTAAAAAACAATAGAAAGCATCACCAACAGAATGGATAACTTGGAAGACAGGACCTCTGACAATGAGGACAAAATATATAATCTTGAAAATAAAGTTGACCTCACAATGGAGATGGTAAGAAACCATGAACAGAATATCCAAGAATTATGGGATACCATCAGAAGACAAAATATAAGATTTATTGGAATAGAGGAAGGTACAGAGATTCAAGCCAAAAGAATACACAATCTCTTCAATGAAATAATATCAAAAAATTTTCCAAGCAGTAAGAATGAATTTGAAAATTAAATACAAGAGGCCTATAGGACACCAAATGTACAAAATTATAACAGATCTACCCCAAGGCACATTATAATGAAAATGCCTACCATACAAATAAGGATAAAATTTTAAAGGCCACAAGAGAGAAAAAATCAGATTGCCTATAAGGGAAAACCAATTTGGATCTCAGCAGATTTTTCAACCCAGAGCCTTAAAGCCAGGAGATCTTGGAACGATATATACCAGGCTCTAAAAGATAAGGGATGCCAACCAAGAATCTTATATCCAGCAAAATTAAGCTTTAGATTTGATGATGAAATAAAAACCTTCCATGATAAACAAAAGCTAAAAGAATTCACAACAACAAAGCCTGAAGTACAGAACATTCCTGGAAAAATATTCCAAGAGGAGGAAATGAAAAACAACAAGGAAAATCTTCAAAGAGAAGAACGACAATAAAGGAAAAACCAACCAAAGGAGAAACCAAGTCAAGCTAAATACAAAAAAAAAAAATGACAGGTAATACAAATCATGTCTCAATAATAACCCTGAATGTTAATGGCCTAAACTCACCAATTAAAAGACATAGGCTGATAGATTGGATTTAAAAAAAGATGACCCAACAATATGCTGCCTTAAAGACATACATTTAATAGGAAAAGATGCCCACAGACTGAAGGTGAAAGGATGGGATAAAATATACCATTCACATGGTCTATGTAAGCAAACAGGGGTTTCCATCCTCATATCAAACAAAGTAGACTTCAAGCCAAAGTTAATCAAAAGAGATAAAGATGGACATTTCATACTGCTTAAGGGAATAATACATCAACAAGAAATAACTGTTATAAATATATATGCCCCAAATAATGGAGTATCTACGTTCATCAATCAAACTCTTCTCAAGTTCAAGAGTCAAATAGACCACAACACAATAATTCTAGGTGACTTTAACATACCTCTTTCACCACTGAATAGATCTTTCAAACAAAAGAAACTATAGAACTCAAAAACGCAATAAATAATGTAGACTTAACTGACTTACATAGAATACTTCATCCTTCAATGAGCAGCACATGGGTTCTTCTCTAAAATAGACCCTATATTAGGCCACAAAACAGCTCTCAGCAAATATAAAAAAGTAGAGATACTACCCTGTATTCCACCAGATCATAATGGAATGAAATTAGAAATCAATGATAAAATAAGAAACAAAAGTTACTCCAACACCTGGAGACTAAATAATATGCTACTGAATGAACAATGGGTTGCAGAACACATCAAGAAGGAGATTTAAAAATTCTTAGAGGTAAATGAGAACACTGATAAAACATATTGAAATCTCTGGGACACTATGAAGGCAGTACTAAGAGGAAAGTTCATTGCATGGAGTTCATTCTTTCAAAGAAGAAAAAGTCAACAAATAAATGAACTAACAATACATCTCAAAGCCCTATAAAAAGAAGAACAAATAAACCCCCAAAGCAGTAGAAGACAGGAAATAATTAAAATCAGATCTGAAATCAATGAAATCGAAACAACAACAACAAAAAAAAAATTGAAAAAAATTGACAGAACAAAAAGTTGGTTCTTTGAAAAAATAAATAAAATTGATAAACCATTAGTTATTCTAATGAAGAAAAGGAGAGAAAACTCAAGTAATCAATATCTGTGATGAAAAAGGAAATATGATGGACACTACAGAAATACAGAAGATAATTAGAAATTATTTTGAAAATTTATACTCCAATAAAATAGAAAATATAAAAGACATCAACAAATTTCTAGAAACATATGATATTCCCAAGGTAAATCAGGATGATATACACAATTTAAATTGATCAATTTCAAGCAAAGAAATAGAGGATGCCATTAAAAACCTACCAACCAAGAAAAGCCCAGGACTGGACGGATACACAGCTGAGTTCTACAAGATCTTTAAAGAAGAACACCCAACACTTCTCAAACTATTTCATGAAATAGAAAAAGAGGGAACACGTCCAGACTCATTCTATGAGGCCAATATCACCCTGATTCCAAAACCAGGCAGAGACACATCAAAGAAAGAAAAGTACAGACCAATATCTCTAATGAATATAGATGTAAAAGTTCTCAATAAAATTCTGGCAAATTGAATACAAAAACATATCAAAAAGATAGTGCATCATGATGAAATGGGGTTCATTCCAGGGATGCAAGGTTGGTTCAACATACAGAAATCAATAAATGTAATTCATCACATCAATTGACTCAAAGATAAAAATCATATGATCATCTCATTAGATGCAGAGAAAGCGTTTGACAAAATATTCATGTTCAAAATGCTAGAAAAACTAGGGATAACAGGAACATATCTCAACATTGTAAAGGCCATCTATGCTAAGTCCCAGGCCAACATCATCCTAAATGGAGAAATGTTGAAAGCATTCCCTCTAAGAACGGTAATAAGACAGGGATGCCCTCTTTCACTACTCCTATTTAACAGTTCTTGAAACCCTAGCCAGATCAATGAGACAGATGAAAGAAATTAAAGGGATACAGATAGGAAAAGAAGAACTCAAATTATCACCATTTGCAGATGATGTGATTCTATACCTAGAAGATCCAAAAAATTCCACTATAAATCTTCTAGAACTAATAAATGAACTCAGTAAAGTGGCTGGATATAAAATCAACACCCATAAATCAAAGGCATTTCTGTACATCAGCAACAAATCCTTAGAAAGAGAAATCCACCCCATTTACTATAGCCTCAAAAAAATTAAATACTTGGGAATCAACTTAACAAAAGAAGTGAAATACCTCTACAATGAAAACTATAGCACGCTAAAGAAAGAAATTAGAGAAGATTTAAAAGATGGAAAGATCTACCTTGTTCTTGGATAGGTAGAATTAATACTGTCAAAATAACCATTCTATCAAAAGCACTATACAGATTCAATGCAATCCCAATCAAAATCCCAATATCATTACTCATAGAAATAGAAAAAGCAATCATGAAATTCATCTGGAAAAATAAGAGACCCAGAATAGCCAAACCAATTCTTAACAAGAAGAGTGAAGTTGGTGGCATTACTATTCCAGACCTTAAATTGTATTACAAAGCAATTGTAACAAAAACAGCATGGTATTGGCACCAAAATAGACCAGTAGACCAATGGTACAGAATAGAGGACACAGAGCCTAACCCATACATCTACAGTTATCTTATATTAGACAAAGGTGCCAAAAATGTACATTGGAGAAAAGACAGCCTCTTCAACAAATGGTGTTGGGAAAACTGGAAATCCACATATAACAAAATAAAATTAAATCTCTATCTCTCACCATGCACAAAACTCAACTCAAAGTGGATCAAGAACCAAGGAATTAAACCAGAGACCTTGCACCTAATAGAAAAAAAAGTAGGCTCAAATCTCCATCATGTTGGATTAGGCCCCAACTTCCTCAATAAGACCCCTATAGTGCAAGAATGAAAACCAAAAATCAATAAATGGGATGGATTCAATCTAAAAAGCTTCTTCTCAGCAAAAGAAACAATCAGTGAGGTAAATAGAGAACCTAGAGAATAGAAGCAAATCTTTACCACAAGCACATCAGATAGAACACTAACCTCAAGGATACATAAAGCTCTCAAAAACCTTAAAACCAAAGAAACAAATAACCCAATCAATAAGTGAGCCAAGGAATTAAACAGACACTTCTCAGAAGATGATATACAATCAATAAATAAATATATGAAAAAATGTTCAACATCTCTATCAATTAGAGAAATGCAAATCAAAACAACTCTAAGATTTCATCTTACTCCAGTCAGAATGGCAGCTATCAAAAAAACAAACAACAAGCAGGGCGTGGTGGCGCATGCCTGTAATCCCAGCACTTTTGGAGGCTGAGGCAGGAGGATCGCAAGTTCAAAGCCAGCCTCAGCAATGGCGAGGCACTTAGCAACTTAGTGAGACCCTGTCTCTAAATAAAATACAAACAAGGGCTGGGGATGTGACCCAGTGGTCAAGTGCCCCTGAGTTCAATCCCCGGTACCACAATAAAATAAATAAATAAATGCTGGTGAGGATGTCGGGAAAAGGCACATTCTTACAATGCTGGTGGGACTGCAAATTGTTGAAGCCAATCTGGAAAGTAGTATGGAGATTCCTAGGAAAACTTGGAATGGAACCACCATTTGACCCAGCTATCCCACTCCTTGTTCTATACCTAAAGGACTTAAAAACAGCATACTACAGGGACACAGCCACATCAGTGTTTATAGCAGCACAATTCACATTAGCTAGATTGTAGAACCAACCAGATGCCCATCAGTAGATGAATGGATAGGGAAACTTTGAGATATATATATATATATATACACAATGGAACACTACTCAGCACTAAAAGAGAATAAAATCATGACTTTTGCAGGTAAATGGATGGAGTTGGACAAAATAATGCTAAGTGAAGTTAGCCAATCCCAAAAAACCAAAGGTCAATGATTTATTTGTTATGAAGATACTGACTTATAATGGCAAGGGAGGGGGAATGAGAGGAATGAAGGAACTTTAAATAGAACAAAGGGGAGGGAGGAGAGTGGAGGGAGCAAGGGGATAAGAATAATGACAGAATGAGTTAGACATCATTACCTTAAATATATGTATGAATACACAAATGGTGTGAAAATACTTTATGTAAAACCAGGGGCTTGATAAATTGTGCTCTTTATATGTAATATGAAATGAATTGCATTCTACAAGCATGTATAAGAAATTAGAATAAAAAATAACTGAAGGTGCTAGGAAGGGTATGACTCAAAGAATTACCATAGGGTTAAGTAGTAAAAGAAAGATATTGGCACCTTGGGACAATAGGGAGAATTCAAAGAATGGAAGATTTCCACGAGAAGTAACCACAGATTTCACAGCAGTCAAGGAGTGTGGGAAATGAGAGCATCCTTGATTTTACCAATTACTACTTTTGCTAACCCTCGTTAATCTTCTTCAGTTCAGTAAAAGTAATTTGCACTGCAAATTCCATCATAGATTCTCTTGGGATTTGTTTAGGGTTCTAGGAATTCAAGCCTATTAGTTACCAAATGTCTTTCTAGACATAGTCTTTGACAGTCTAGTTTGCTAAAGCCTATTTAATGGAGATGACTAATCAGCAAGATCCATTTACACCAACCAGATAGACATTATTTGTTTCACCCATCACTTTTGATCAGCTCCATTTTCTCTGACACATTCTCTGTTTAGCTTGGATAGAACAAAAATAACTGGATATTTATCGTGCACTTACTTTTCCATAAATTATGACATTAAATCTTCATATCTCTCACCCAGATTATAAATAAGGATGCTGACCCAGAAAGGATACATTACTTCTCCAAGTCATATAACTAGTTGGTAAGTGGTACAATTGGAATTCCAGTTTGGGCTGAACCCCATGTCAATCTCACTACAGTTAGGCAGTGGGTAATCAATCCTGCAGACTGAGACTTCTTAGAACACTTGCTCCCCATGGTTCTGCTCCTCTGACAATACTTTCAAAGCCTCTTAAAGCTGTAGTTTGTGCTATTGCTAATTATAAAATGGTGATAACATTTATACATTAAACACTTCTCTGGCTTATTCCCTTGATAACCACATACCTAAGATTAATACAAAAAAAAAGGTTTCCTGTTAGTTTTTGGCCTCAAAAAATCTCATTTTGTGAGAACATAATTTTAATAGACTTTAAAATAAAGTGTACAAGGTTTTTTAACAGCAATATAGAGTACTAGCTCTGTACATTCAGAAAATAACAAAAATTCACTTGTAGAAAGATCATTTTCAAATAATATAACTTTGAGGTTATTTTAATATCATCATTTTACCACCAACCTGGACCAATGACAGAAAACGTGACAGAGCCAAGGGCTGTAAGATCCAATTACACTTTGGTCAACCATTCTATTTTTTAAATTATATAGAAAAATATTTCCATTGTGAACAAGTAAAACAATGTACAATTGTGCACAGCAAAAAGTAATATCTTTCACTATTCTCCCTAATGTTTGGAGAACTTTTACTATGAACTCACATTCATGTGTGTATGTGGGTGTGTGTGTGTGTATGTGTGTGTGTATGTATGTATATGTATATATATGTATAATATATACACACACACATATTGTCCAACTTTTCTACAAATAGGATTATTTAATATACATTGCCCTATTATTTTTTCAATCAGTTTTCTTGACATGTAACTCATATAAAACAATTCACCCATTTAAAATGTATTAAATCAATGGGTTTTGTATATTTAGAGATACATGCAACCATTTCCACAGTAAACTTTTGAATATTTTCATAATTTCAAAAAGAGGCCCTCTACCCTTCAGCTATTATACAAAAATCCTTCCAGTTTCCCTAACCCTAAGCACACACTAGTCTATTTTGTGTTTCTATAGATTTCTCTATTCTGAATATTTCATACAAATGGAATCAGAAATTGTGGACTTTTGTGACTAGACTCATACTCAGCATAGTGTTCCCCAGATTCATCCATGAAACATGTATCATGTTTCACTTTTAAAATATAGCTGGATCACATTACATTATATAGATAAATATACCACATTTCCCCATTACTTTTTTTTTCACTTAATGTCTTATATTCTTCCATTTAATACCTACATACCTATTTCACCCCTTTTTTAATATTTATTTATTTGTCTTAGTTGTACACAATGCCTTTATCTTTATGTGGTGCTAAGGATTGAACCTGGGCCGCGCATGTGCTAGGTGAGCGCTCTACCGCTGAGCCACAATCCCAGCCCTATTTCACCCTTTTTAATGACTACATAATATTGCATAGTTTTGGTGCAACATAATGCATATAATCATTCCCCTATTGGTGGATATTTTATCTATTTCCAATGTTTCCCCATTGTAACAATAATTTGTAATATATGTGAGTGTATTTGTGTATACAGGGGATGGGAAGAAGAGGCTATCTCTGTTGGTGAAATAGGTCCATGTTTCTAGAACACTAGTATAAGAGTACATGCTGTCCATCCTATGCTCTGTGGGTTCCTCATCTATGAGTTTAACCACCCTCAGATGAAAAATGGGGTTAAGCATACAATGATTGCATCTGTAATGAACAAACTTTTTTCTCAAACAATACAGTATAATAACACAGCATTTACATTATATTAGGCTTAATAAGTAATTTGGAAATGATTTAAGTTATTCAACAGGATATGCCTAGGCCATATGCAAATACTATGCTATTTTATGTAAGGAACCTGAGTATTCATACATTTTGGTATCTGCAGGGAACCCTGGAACCAACCGCCTATGGATACTGAAGGAAGACTATAGCTTGCCTGAATCTTAAGTAATACCTAGGAACTTGCTAGAAATGCCAATTCCTGAGCCTTGCACCCCAGAGTTTTTGATACAGAAACTCTGTGTTGGGGCTCTGCACTGGGTGTTTCAAAAAATTCTTTGTGATTCTAGGATGCACTAAAATTTGAGAATAACTGCTATGAAACTCACTGTAAAACAGTAGCTGTCATTATTTGGTTTACATTTTTAAACTTAGCAAGACCATAATAATTGGCTAGAACACATGACCATGGTCATGCACAGGGCATAAGTATAGAGGTAAGTTAAGGGTGTCTCTTTCTATTTTTTATTTGTATTTAGCAAGAGCACATTAGTATAGCAAAACACTTATTCCTTTTTTGCTTTTCCTATCTTCTTGGCCCCTTATTCTCTCTTCCTATAACCTTAAAAGCTAACAACTATACCATTTATACAGCCTTAAAGATGCCAGAAGATAGAAAGCTTTTCCAACCTGACTCTCATATTTACATTGATGATAATCAAAGGACAATGATCCTTAAAACCCAGCTTCCATTAGAAATTGTGATATTGGAAAATTATGCTATATGCATGTATGAATATGTTACAATGAAACTCACTATTCTTTACAACTGTATGCACCATTAAAAAAAATAGGGATATTAGAAAAATGGGATTTCACTAGATTCCCAGACTGGAACTAGAAGGAAGTATAGAGGTGTCCTAGTCATTTTGGAGATAAGAAAACTGAAGCCCAGAGAAATTGCTCTAAACATAACAAGTATAAGCAACACAGCAAGTATAAGCTGTCTCTCATTATAGTATATATTATATTTATTATAATGGTTTATTACAATGGTTATTTGTTATAATGGTTTTTAAATATGGATGTGCATGAAATCCACCTGGGGAGATTTCATTTAAAGACAGATTTAGAAAGATATATTTTCCTTATCTGATAAACAGAGAAGACATATAATTTAATTATATTTAGAATACATTTATGGATATCCAGGATTATATTGTCCTTTAATTCAGCAATGCTCACAGAGGTCAATGAATATTTAAAAAGGTCAGAAGTACTCCAGATGCTAATTCCTATGTTAGATAGCTCCAGATTGCTGGAGTTTATGTTCTTTTGGCTTTCTGTACCCTACCTTCATGTTAGTTATTACTTCTTAAATCTCTAAGTGGGTTTGCATCTAGCAGGCTTCATTCCAACTCCCATATTTACTATTGTCAATAGGAGTCATACAACAAATAAACATGATCTTTAGAACCATGGCAAAAATGTTAGTAGGATAGGTTATGAATGAAAAACTAGAAAATGTAGTGTAAGGACATTGTCATATTTACTTAGGCTGCTATGTAATAGAGAGTCGATGTTGCCAAATATGATGTTCTTTTTTTTATTTTTTCTAGTTGTATATAGGCACAATATATTCATTTATTTTTATGTGCTGCTGAGGATCAATTCCAGGGCCTTACATGTGAGAGGCAAGTGCTCTACCACTGAGCTACAACCCCAGCCCAAATATGATATTATTTAAGAAAGTAATTTGCGGGCTGGGGTTGTGGCTCAGTGGTAGAGCACTTACCTAGTATGTGTGAGGCACTGGGTTCGATCCTTAGCACCACTTAAAAATAAATCAATAAAAAAAAGAAAGTGATATGCTAGCAAGATGTCCTTTACATACACAAACACACACACACACACACACACACACACACACACACACAAACACACAATGAATCCTGGGAATTATTGTTTAATCAGGAAAGTATACATTCCTCCATCAAAATTTCACCCATGTAATCATTATAACAAAGGACTTTAGAGTCAAGTTTTTCCTGTGAGAATTTGAGCCTGATCTCATATACTTATGAATCTTCTTAATTTTCTACGTAGATAAACTCAAGCTATTTTTCACTGGTATGATTATCTAGCCCTGATATTCATACCTGAAATTGGTCTAAAAGTTGCAATGTGGCACACACAAGCCCTAACTAACTTTACCAAGAGAGCTCTAAAAAACAGTTAAAGGGATCCCACTACTAAACATAGAGGTAAATTCTAATAAGACAAAGCTATTTTATAGAAACCAGGTGAAATTACATATCTTAACTACAGCTCAAGAGGACACCTGTGCCATTAAAATAAAGAACTAAATGTTGTACATGTTTCTAACAACTTGGCTAATATTTCTAAAGCCTTAAATGGCCTCCACTCACAAACCAGTAACATGTTGGATCCCATCTTAAGCTTTACTGAGTTACTGTCTTCATGGTTTTCAGAGACTGGTCGAGATAGTAATTGCTTTTGTGTTAATTGTTTACAAAACAGTAATGCTTTTCTGTCATGTTTATTGTTGTCCTAGTGTGATCCCTGCCCTATGTATGCCTTATCCAGTCACCTGTCAACTTCCACCATGGACCTATGGACTTCCCTGATGCTAAATACCCTTAACTGTCCATGCCCTACCTGATAGAGACCAAGGACTTCAGGTCACTTCCCTCCAACTTTGCCCTCTCTCAGCAGGGAGTAGTTTGGAGATATCTTTACCCATTTTTCCATAGAAATGCAATGTAGAAATTGACAGTTGGGGAAATGTAACAGTGGTCCACTTTATGGTCTAAATATAGCCCTTACTGCTCTGCCACTGCAACTTATTTTGTAAAAGATATGTTTCTTCCCCTTCTTCTCTCCATTATCTTCCATCTCTCCCCTTCCCTAATCTCAGGGGAAACAGAATTAACTTTCTTCCCCATCCTAGACAGTTATCTGTCCTTGAGCACTCACCCACCATAGGACAAAAGTAATTCAGACTTTGGGGATGGCACCAGAAAATCTCCGATATGAAGTTCTCCCAAATTAACAAGTGAATTACAGCTTCCAACAAAGAACTTGTGGTATATAGCTTTTAAATCACCTCTTTAAAAGCCCCCTGCTCCCCATGATGGGCAGAATCACAGCCTATGTGACGGGAGTTCCCTGTATTTCTCCTTTGCTAGCAAAGCAATAAAGTTTCTTTTCCCCTTTCAAAAAAGATTTCTTCCCTGGTTGTCAGGTGCAGTGGTACATGCCTATAATCCCAACAACTCAGGAAGCTGAGGCATGAGGATCACAAGTTAGAGACCAGCCTCAGGAACTTAGCAAGGTCCTAGCAAGACACTGTCTTAAATTTTTTTAAAAAAAATTAAAAATGGCTACAGATGTAGTTCAGCAGTACAGTACACCTGGGTCCAGTCCCCAGTACCAAAAAAAAAAAAAAAAAAAAAAAAAAAAAAAAAAAAAAAAAACTCCCCTGATAGGTATTTCTTTTTGTTTTTCTAAGTAATAAGCTTTTTAGTACAGTTTTATATTAACAGTAAAACTGAGCAGAAAACACATTGACCATACACCCTCCATCCCACTCCCTTCACACCCACCACCTGACCCACTGTTGACATTCCACACCACAAAATTCCTGGCAGGTTTAAAAGATGTGTAAATACTACCAAAGGGACAATTTAGATTACCTGTAACACCACAGAACTGTGGGTATTGCTGGTAAAGATGCGTGTGGTTCCTGCCTTGGAAGACTGTAAATGGGAAGAGAGGCCCATTTCGCTGCTTCCAAGGGATAATTTCATGTGTTGGTCTTCCTCTTCCACGAGAGATCTGAAATGTTTTTAAAATCAGGAGAGAAAAATTAAAATGTGTATAATTCACAATAATGAAATTACTTAGAATAACATCACTATTGCCAATAATCATACTATGGAATATGCCAAAGTCTGTTTCACTGTATTTAAGACTCACATCACTCTGTATCATACAAGAAATATATATTTATATATAAAATGTTTTGTAAGCACAGAAAATATAGATAATAACTGAGAAGTCAACTTAAAAGATCATTTAAAACTATAGTCACAAGTGGTTTTTATTGCCATAGTTTTTGCTTTTGATATTTTGCTCTTCAGACAGTAATGCCATGAAGTTATATTATTTACAGTTAAGTTTAATTTGAAGCATCTAATTTTATAAATTAGAAATTTTAGAAAAATAAAACTAATAGGTACCATTCATTGAACAGTCACTACTTGTCAGGTCCTTCCAAAAATTTTAGAAATATGAGCTCATTTAATCCTTAAAATAATCTGATGGAATAGGTATTGTTATTATCTCCTTTTTACTAATGAAGCAAAGGAGGGTTAAAATAACCAATCTAGGATTACAATGTTACTAAAATGATCAGGTCAGGATTTGAATCTAGGTTTAGTCTGATTCCAACTCCAAAGCCCCCACTAATATAAGTCAAAGATTAATCATGCTATATTAATGCATGGCTTCCTTTTCTGGTATTAACAGTTCTAATCAACACCAACTGAACAAAATTTTGTACATGAAATAATATCTTTTTCTCGCAGTATCTCTCAGTGTGAAACTATTTGGCTTATGTACTAGTAGCATATCATCCTGTTCAAAGAAATGAATAATAAAATAACACAAGATAATTACATATGTATTATAATAACAATTTTTTCAGAGGCCATAAGAAAGAGTTGGAGAAACTGTAGTGAGCAGTTAACTTAGTTGCCTAGAAAATATGACTGTATATTTGATAATTAAACAGCCCCATGTAGGTTACAGTAAAAATTGACCATCATAGAATGGCCTTTCATTATTCTTTAGAAGAGGCCTTGTGTTTCCTTAGGTTATAAATAGCTAAAACTGTTTCTGGATCACCAGTCTTAGAGTACAGAGGCCATAGCTCTGAAATGGCTTGTGCATTCATAATATAGACTACTAACATTGACATTAGGAGAAAAGGAGAATGGATTTAACTGCACTGTACTTTTACCTATTTAACTGTAATTTCCTAAATTTTGAATTATTTGCTTTTCTAATTGGACTATCAGATATCATACCCATTGTACTTTTTCTAAAATACCTATAAACTGAGTTAATCAGTTTTACCAGGAAAAAAGATTTAAGATTATAGCATATTTCATATAAAATCCTTTCTGAATTCTGATACCAACCAAATTGTTTTAAATTCTGCAATAATTAGCAAAACTCCTGACCTTAAAGGTAACATTGATTTTTCTAAATGATATTAGAACCAAAAATGAATTAATAATATATAACCATGTTTTATTCAATGTTCATGGATATTTAATAAAAAATAGCTTAAATAAGATTTTAACAAGCATAAAAGAAAATAGATGTAGACTTCTACCAGAGTTTCAGAAATAACTTTAAAAATTAAATTATATATATGATATGTATTATACATATCTTCACATATACTTCTCAGTAGCTTTTGTAGACAGACATTTAAAAATACAGAATCAATTGGAAATGTCAAAAAATTGATTGATGGTGAGTAGTATCTCTAATCAGAAGATTTCTATTCATTGAGAATTATTTTAATAGGATATTCAAGCAGACTCTTTAATTAGTGTCTGTATTTTCTACACAGAGTCTGGCATGAGAAGCTTAATAAATGTCCTCTGAATGAATATGGAATCTCATTTCTGTGGATCATTCCAAAGACACTTCTTTATCATGCAGTGCTTAAATGACTATCAATTACCATTTTTATAAAACTGAAGATGTAAAAAGGACAGGAGTAAAGCTGAAACAACATTGCCCTTATGACATATCCTGAAAATTGCTTTTTTGAATAAACTACAGATAACACCTTGTTTACTTGTCATTTGTCTCTTGATCTTAAAATTGAAAAGCAGAATGTGAAAATGCAGCCCTTTCTTGGCAATATAATGTAGTGGGCTTTCTAATTAATTACTTCAAAAGCTGAAGGAGCCTTCAGTAAATTTATCTTCTTTATGACTTTTTGTCAGTATCTTTTGACTTTTTAACATTCAAAACACTCCCTATTATTTCTGCATCAGTAACAGTACATGACATGTCAACCTTCTTAGCAGATTCAATATTCCCTTCCATCTCCTTTTCATTAAGTTTATTGACTAGATGTGAAGAGCATTGTTCCTCAACATTGCAAGGAGGTGACACCTCTCTGCAACCCCAGGCCACAATTATATCAGACTATGCTTAAAGGAATGATTATCTGAGTAATTCCATGAACCAATACAAAAAAAAAAAAAACTTTTAAAAGAAAATCTTATTTTTCTTTCAATTCATATGATTAAAAACAACATACATGCCAGTGGTTCACAATGAAGGAGGGAGGAGTGAAAGGCATTTTGCTGGCCTCCACACACATACATTCAGCTATGTCTAGAGGCGTTTTTCATTATAGCGACTGGGAGAGGGGCATGCAATTACTGTTATCTCTTGTGACGCTACTAAACATTTTATAATGCACAGGACAGTTCTGTACATCAAAAATATTCTCAGGAAAAAAATGTCAACAGTGCTAAGGGTGAGAAACCTTGATATAGAGAAACTGAGTGCCTCATGAAATGTTTCTCAATCAATTTCATGTTTTAAACAATTCCCCAGTCCTCTGGTTGATTCCATGTAGTGATGTCAGCAATACAAAACACAGCATGATTATTAATTACCACTAACTCTTCCATGGCTACCAAATAGGGTACCTGTGCTGTCCTCGCATCCATCAATTTAAAGATCAAGTGTTTACAGTAGATAAGCAGATAATGGCTTTTAAGTATATAAGATAATTATGTAGCAAAACCTTCATTTTATATAAACTCATGTAAAAATAATGATTTATTAGCCGGGCGCGGTGGCGCACGCCTGTAATCCCAGCACTTGGGAGGCTGAGGCAGGAGGATTGCGAGTTCAAAGCCAGCCTCAGCAATGGCAAGGCACTTAACAACTCAGTGAGACCCTGTCTCTAATAAAATACAAAAAAGGGCTAGGGATGTGGCCCAGTGGTCGAGTGCCCCTGAGTTCAATCCCCGGTACCCAAAAAAAAAAAAAAAAAAAAAAGATTTATTAATTCTGCTTAAAACAATTGTTATTTAGATCAATATGAAGTTTAGAATGTAGTGAATCCTGTCCCAATATTCCCATTTCATCCACACTACAAAATTATTCAGGGGAAAGACTATGTTCATCAATTTTCTTTCTAAAAATTAAATCTCTCTTTCTTCCTACAATATTAAAGTCTGCATATGTCTGCCAAGACATGCCTATCCATTGGACACATGCTATTTTCAAAACAATGACCAGAGCCAGGCACGGTGGTGCATGCCTATAATCTCAGCACTTGGGAGGCTGAGGCAGGAGGATCGCGAGTTCAAATCCAGCCTCAGCAATGGCGAGGCATTTAGCAACTCAGTGAGATCCTGTCTCTAATAAAATACAAAAGGTGGGGGGGGACTGGGGATATGACCCAATGGTCGAGTGTCCCTGAATTCAATCCCTGGTACAAAAAAAAAAAAAAAAAAACAAAAAACAATGACCAACCCCAGAACACAAAAGTAATCTTTCATAAAAATGTGCATGCATCAGTCAACTATGCTTGCTCATAGAAAACAATTACTTTTTTGAAGAGCATTAGGTTACAGATAGAGGCACCCCCATATCATTTTGATGAAAGAATTGCAAACATGGTCAAGCTGAACATACACAGACTATGGCATTTCTTTGCATTGTTGTTTGAAGACAAAGGGGGACAATATTTTAAGCAACTGTCTTATGTTAACAAAATGATGCCAACATTGTAATATTGCTCAGAATTTAACAATTACCCCAAGAGAAATATATGTAAATGATATGAGCACACAATTCACAAACATGAAGTACAAATGGTTAACAAAAAATGGTTCAACTTCATCAGTATTCCAGAATATGCAAATTAAAACAAAGATTCTATCTTTAAACCTATAAAATTATCAGAGCAGAGCAGAAGACATTCTTTCAAATTTCTAGTGCAGACATATATTAAGCCCTAACTGTCTACATTGAATGTTCATCCAAATGGATATTTGAAAAGAAAAAAATTAAATCGCCTAATGGACAAATCTTTTATTTTTATAGCAAACATCATGACATTGAAGGATTTTATACTGCATCCATGTCTTGGTAGGTGGGCCACAGTAAGAGTGCTCTCTCAATCTGGTTCAAATACATTTTCTACAAAGAATAGTATGTACAAGTTTAATTTGTTAGAGATTATCTGTAAAGAATGGTACATTCTTATAATTTACTATAGCAAATTAACTTGTCACATAGGGAAGGGAAGAGTACCTCTTGATTGCATTTGAGTCCAAAGCCCAAATAATCTCCCAATGCTCAAAATAAAATTTTCCCAAATCCACTATATCCAGTACTTTGGTACTTAAAAATGAGAAGTTGTCCCGGTAAAATATAAAATGTACATCTCATTTTCTTTAGTTTTATCACTGCAAACACCAATTCATGTTATACAGAAAGGCAGGTCCGGTCAAATTTCATTGGGGAGGAAAGGGAAACTAAATTTTAGTTCTTTTTGAAATTATTAGTTTCAAAAATACAGGGAAACATAACTTTTCTTAGTAAAGGCTGTGTATGCCAACTCATGCATTGGCACATTAGCTTCTAGCTCACACGAAATAAATGAATCAGAGAAAAGTAAAAATGAAAAAGTATATGAACAACATCTTGATCTTTTTTTCTATTTAGTTACCAATTGATTTCTGAGTGCATCCTTTTGCTTGCCACCATTTCCTTATAGAGGTTAAGTCTAACAATGTATTCTAATAACATGATTTCACTGTAACAAAAGAATATGGTCTCTTGAGTTAGTATCTGAAGTATTATACAAATATTTTAAGCTCTAAGGTTAATATAATTATCACACCTGAAAGTTACTACCAGTGCTTTGGTATACAAAAAGAGCAACAGCAACAAAACAAACCAAAGCCAGGAAAGGTTTACTAATACTACAAAACAGGTGGGTTAATCAATGCACTCACTCATGCTTTCCACCACACAGCCCCCAAGAATATAAAATACATATTTCTCACACTCACAATTTAAAAAGAAAATCAAGAAAAAGGTTTTCTTCAAAGAAGTACTCCCCATCCATTTGTTTTTCTGCTCTGAAACAGAGAACTGTCTGCTAGCAGCAGCATTTGCTAAATGAAACATTTCTTGAGATAAAGTTGCATGGCAGGTGGAGAAGAAATTTTGCCACCTGTTCGCATAGTCATTTGAATTTGAGTGCTAAATCTGTCAAGGTATTTCCTTCCACCCTTGAGAAATGAATTAAAAACTTAAGATGGTAGAAATCATTTCCATTAGTTTTCAGATAGATTCAAACTATGCTGACAGCATTGAATTCTAAAGATATTAATAACTTTTCTACTGTCCTTCATCACCCCTCCCAACTTGAATGTTAGAGCACAAGAGTTTGTGCACACACATACATACACACACACTCAGCTTCTGTTATGAAAAATTAGAGGAATATTTTAAATAAAAATCAGACACAGAATTTCCAACTCCTGAAATAAGTTAACATCTATAAAATAAGCTTGTCATGTTCATTGAAAAAAAAAAAAAAAACCTTTAAATCTTTGAGCACTGAAAGATCTGTCCTCCAACTAAAGTGTTATCTGTGGTATCATTATATAAAGAAATTACAAATATCATATGAACCTCTCTTAAGAAGGCATAAATTAACTGCTGCTTAAGATACTATAGAAAATGTATCTCCTTAATGAGGTGTTTGCCTAAAAGGATTCCAGAAAGACAAAGCTTTAGTTGATTATTTGTATTTTTAATGACATAAATATAATTAGATTATTGTCAGTCTGAAATGATTTCATTAATGGAAACCTTTAGCATAAATGATATTTTATAAAATAGCTGCTATCTTCCCAAAGATCTGCTGTAGCAATACCAGAGTCTACAAAAGATCAAGATGATAGGATTATACTATAAAATGATTTTCCAAAGTAGCTATTGCACACACTTTTTATATGTCTGTCAAATGTAAAATTTACTCACATTAATAAATAGCTGATGTCCATTTTAACATAGGAATAAGATCATTTACCCAGTAACTGCTATGTACCAGGCATTGTGCCAGACAATTTCTAGTATGCTACTTAATCCTCATGACAATCCCATTCTAAAGACAGGGAACTGAAGCTTAGAAAGTTTAAGGCCTCACTATGAGTCTGATTTTGAACCCACTTATGAACCCAGAACCACATTGTTCCCAAGGCACAAAACAAAAATTAAAAATAGCAGAGAGTAGAAACTATAAGCCAATTCCTGTTTCAATGCTTAATTTATAAATACAAGAAGGATATCTGAGAGATTCATTCTGTTAGAGGCAAACGATTTTTCTAGTTTAATTAATTCAGTCTATAATCACCTGCTTTGTGTTAGGGAGGGGGATAGAGGAGAGGATTGTTAACAGTTTTGGGGTACAATTCACTAGGGTAACTGTGGTTGACAAGAATAAACTGAGTGTTTTGAAGTAGCTAGTATTGAGAGGATTTTGAATGTTCCTAACACAAAGAATTGATAAATGTCTGAGGTAGTAGATATGTCAATTACCCAAATGTAATCATTACACATTATATATAGAACACGCCTGTAATCCCAGCTACTTGGGAGACTGAACCAGGATTGCTTGAGTCCAGGAGTTCAAGATCAGCTAAGTGACATAGCAAGACCCTGCCTCAAACAATAAAAAGTAAAAATACATTTTAAAAATAAAAATTATTAAAATTATCCACTTTTACTACTCCATTTCCATAAAAACAATGCCAATGCTAAAAAAATTCTACCAATGCATATGGAGTGAGGAGATAGAATGTCCTAAAATATAACTCAGATCAAATTTAGGGAGAATATCACATTACTGATATCAACATTTAAAAGAACAGATTCTGAATTCCATGGCCAACCATCACAATCACATAAATAGCACTATGACACAGATGAGGAAATTGGGCTAGACAAATGGAATGATAAATGATACTGCATTAGATAACTATAACAGGATGAAAGTTAATTATCCAAGCCAAAAAGCATTTGCACTGAATATCTCAATCCTGTCCTTGAAAAACTTTAAAATTCTGTTTGTTCCCTCTACTTACTATATTTCAAGACTTTAGTTTCCTTTCATCTTTTAAAATCCAGATTCTATTTAAACTATATAAAGTCTCACACATAATGACCAAATAATTCTTCTATTTAGGAAGCCTGATTTATATATTATTTTTTCTCTATTCATATTTTTTATAATATTCTGTTGAAAACAAGATAGGTAGACAGGCAGATGGGAAAACTGGTAGGTGGATGGATGAATAAGTGGATAGATGGATGGTAGGTAGGAAAATAGATAGAAATAAAACATTAAAAATTTTTAAAAAGATATATGTAAGAATTCACTCTATTTACTTAAGTAGAAATAAAAAGAGTAAGAAAAAGAATGAACTGCTGAATATTGTTTTCATATTTTCTATGCAAAGAAAAATCTCAGTCAAAGCTTTCCTTGTCCTTAAGAAGCCACATAAGATGAGGAAGTGTACAAGTGACAGTGCTTTAAAAAAATACTGGCTATTATATTAAAAACATGCAATTGATTTGATACTGAATTTTTTCTATATTCTATATTCTGTGTGGAAAAATGGTGATATGATGTAGGTTGGGAGAAAGCATGCGCCTCCATTGCTGTCAACAGTCCCTCTCTCAATGCACAGAGGAAATAGTTACAATCCTCTGGCTGCACGTAAACCCTCTAGCAGAATGCTCCACCTTACAACTAACAGCATGCCTGCCCATTGAGAAGTCTGGCTATACCTGCAGCAATGAGCTTGCCTTCTCCTTCTTCAATCCCAGAATAAAGAAAATGGAACAGGCATTTCAATCCCTCCAACACCCATGCCAACTTGTTCCAAAGGAGCTTTGATTCCTGATGATTTGTTAACCAAGGTGTCATTTTACTCCCATTATCTATAGCTTACCAACTCTGAAATGTCACTATTGTGCTATGGTGCATTTAAATTGAAAGCCGCGTTATGGACAAATTGGGTTTCACCTGCCTAAAGTTTCAGTTTATTAAATATTCAAACACCCAAGTTATCCAATTTTAAAGTTGATTGTAAAGGAAAATTCTATACACCCAAAACCAATTAGTAATCACTGGGACAAATCCATTTGGGAAAAGGAGAAGCATTAATCAAGTACTTTTAAAAAGATGGTGAAAAACCTACCCTTTTCTGAATTTCACAGTTATATTCAACTTCACAAAGTCAATAATTCACAACCAGGTCTTAAGGGAATGTTTATTTCTCTTTTAAAAGTAAACATACACACACAAAAACAAAAGAGTAAGTCTTACAACATAATAACCATTGCATTCCATGTTTTAATAAACATAATTCACAGCTCTAAGAGTCCAACTGACTTTATGTATTCAAAGCCCACAATAAATATAAGAAATCTCAGCCTTGATTTTGCAATAACTTAGAGGCATTTCTAATAATATCAATGAATATAGAAAAATTTCAGTGTCAAATCAATCATGTTTTAATACAAAAGCCAGTATTTTTAGAAACAAAGATGAATAATACAAAAAACATGGAAGACAGGCTCTCAATCTCATAAGTTTCAGAACCATGCTTAGGATAGTTCTCTCAAGTTCATCTCACTTGTGGGGTTTATGGAAGCAAAGAATCTTAAGTTATCATTTTCATGTTAAAATTATTTCTCCTTTTTGCATGTCTGTCTTACCATTAAAGGGTATTTTTTTCATAAAACTTTTGTTATAAACTTGAAATTATCCCTCTGGTCTATGCTCTCCAGAAAGAAACATATACATTGCTGGCCTTAAGCTTTTTGTTAGGAAATACAAAATTCCTTACTATCACTTATAGTCCACTCACCTATCCACATAAAATAATCATACTTCAACAGTATAAATGCAGTCTTTAACTCTAGAAATGGTACTGGATTTTTCTCCTAAAATGCCTTCAGGACCCACCATTTTACTACAATCCTGAGAAACTATTTTAATGGAGATTACTATAATGCTCAGTTCTAGATCACAAAGTACTTTCTTAATCTAGCCACAGATAATTGTGTTAATGTGAATAACGAAAACTGTTCTGTAAAAACACTTTTATAAGTCTTTGTCCATAGTGCATTAATTCTAAGGAAGGAGTCAGTTGGGAAAATTATTTTTGTGTCATGACTGTGATTAACTAAACTATTAAAAATTCTTAATAAAATTTGTAACGTTTTCCTGGAAGCCAGACTGGTATATCGAGTGGGAAAAAGATGCAAATTATAAATCACTGCGGAGTTTATTTCTTTGAGAGTAAGATGTTTTCTTTCTTTTTTTAAATTTTTTTTAATTGTACGTGGACACAATAACCTTTATTTTTTTTAATGTGGTGCTGAGGATCGAACCCAGTGCCTTACATGTGCTAGGTGAACGTTTCTACCACTGAGCCACAGCCCCAGCCTGAGAGTAAGATGTTTTCTAAGGAATATCATGGGCTCTTGTTTATTAGTAGAAATGACATCATATATACAGACTGTATCATTTTGATGAGATATCACAGTATGCATCAAACATTCAAATTTCTTGGTGTGGAAATTTTAAATAAAAGATAATTGGAACATTTGAGATTATATGTGTATGTGTTTTGAAAAAGCAATCTTTGAATTGTGAATAATTAAGTATAACCTAAATTTGTCTGAGATAGAAGCATTTCTTTCCTTCCTTCAACATAGACCTTTAAACCATTGTTGCACACCTAAATTATAATTTCTGACTCTCAGAGTGGAGGTGAGAAGCAGATGAAGGAAAACGAGAGTCACCCAGCAGGCGAGAATAGCAGGGAGTTGAGGTATTAAAAGTTTGCCCAGCTAGTTGGAAGACACTACTCTCAAGTCTACTGCACTCATTTCCATGAGCTATTTCTTGAAATAATAATCATTTTTCAATCTTCAAAATCCAATCTTTTCATAAGCTTAAGATACTGTACAGATGAATGAATTTGACTACATATTTCTTAATGGCCATTTCTGGAAGCTTGGTCAGCCAAAACAAATTTCAGGAATCTCAAATGTATCTTGATGTCATACATTCAAGAAAGCTATAGATAGAATATTTTGGTTTTTTTTTATAAAAACATATTTAGTTATAGATGGACACAATACCTTTATTTTATTCATTTATTTTTATGTGGTGCTGAGGATCAAACCAAGTTATTTTGGATTCTAAAAGATAATTGCTATCATCAAAATACTTGTCATCTTTGACCACTACTTCATCCCCATCTCTCATATCTAATCAACTTTTTTTTTTTTTTTACTGGGGATTGAACTCAGGGGCACTCAATTACTGAGCCACATCCCCAGACCAATTTTGTATTTTATTTAGAAACAGAGTCTCACTGAGTTGCTTAGGGCCTTGCTGAGTTGCTGAGGCTGGCTTGAACTTGCAACCCTCCTACATTAGCCTCCAGAGGCACTGGGATTATAGGAGTACACTACCACACCTGACTTCAACATTTTAGTACTACATCTCTCTAGAATGTTTTTATCCTTCACCTCCTCTCCACTCCCACTGTCTCTACCATAGTTATAGTCTCTACTAATAGTTACTTTGATTTGGTTATGATTACAAATTTCATACACATATGGCATAGTTTTACATATTACGATTATATTTATAGCTTTGACTATAAAATGACTAATTGTAGGGCTGGGGTTGTGGCCTAGTGGTAGAGCACTTTCCTAGCATATGTGAGGCACTGGGTTCGATTCTCAGCACCACATATGAATAAATGAATAAAATAAAGGTCCATCAACATCTAAAAATTTTTTTAAAAGTCATTAGTCATAATTGTAAATCATTCCTTTGCTCAAAAGTATGCAATGACTCACTATTCTCTATACAACAAGCAAATCCTAGACTCTTAGATTCAAGGTTTCTTGGCCAAGCTCTCTTTGACTGATTCCACATTCCAACAAATTATTCAAAAGAAATATATATTTAATAATTAGAGAATAAGAAAAAATTCAAATTAATATTTCAAGATAATATTTTTTCTTGAAAGTATATTGCTTTTACATATTCACAGATATGACTTTTTGTCTATTTTCTAACCAAGTAATGTGAAAAAGCCATTTTATTTAAACATTTTTAATAGAAGGAAAATTCATTTCATATAAATCTAATATCTGCTCATCTTTTACAATTTCATTGAAGCACTTTAAGTATAAAAATTTCAAACATAAGTAAATGTGGATGGTTTTTTGAGTACTAATTTTAAATGTATTTCTCCTAAACCCTAGTCAGGTTTCTTTTCCTCCTAGTCAGCCATTCTTTTTATCAAACTTCACACACAAAACACATTATTCTTTAAGTGTAAGCATACTAGCTTCAAGATATAAATTTGTCTCAAATAGTTTTCCCTGTTATGATAAAAGATATGTGAAAATAACTCAAATAACTCCTAACTTTAAGAGTAGTTGCAATCTTCCAGCAGATTATAACATTATTTTCTTTATCAAATTACAATTTGGTGCACCATAATTAAGTATTTTTCTGACTGGCAAACTGCTTCCAATGAAACTACTTCCAGTCTGTGCTTGCATCAGAGTAATTATCAGCAACAATGAACAGAATCTGGATTTTGTATCCATTCTTTAATAGGAGAGATACCCATAAATTACTCTTCAATAAGATTGTGATATTATACTACATACATCAAATGAAGAAATCCAACACTATTAAGTGAATAAATATGAACAGTGCTACAGACTTAAAAATTAGTCTCTCTAAGTTCACTCACACATTCAACATTCATTCAGCAGCTGCTACATGCCAGGCATTGCATTAAGAAACAAGAAAATGAACAGCAGTCAGGATACCTACTTGCTAAGAGATCATCATCAAATAAATAATTACTTTCCAAAGAATTGAATGATATAAATTATAATAACATTATCTACCAACAAATATCATGTTGTATAATTCATATAAACAACAATAACAAAATTAATTGCAAACTTTGCTCCCCAGTCCATAAAGGTATCAGTTCATATGTAGCATATAAACACACAATTTTTTAAAAAGTCACAGATTTCCCTTACTATTATATTAAAGGATTATTTTCTTGTGGATCAGGCTATCTGTAAGTCTGGATCAGCAATCAAACAACATCCACTATTCAAAAACTAAACTGCAACTATAGTTCTATGAAAGGAAGACAAAATTTATGATTCAAAAAATAGGTAGCCTTTAATTGCATCTATTTATATACTTCAGCAACAAAGCTATGAAAACTATGTTAATGAGCCAGGTCTCTGATCTAATTAAGACCAATATTTTGGTTCCAGATCCGCATATTTCTGTTTAGCTGTGAATCATTCATAATGATTAGGCACACATCCCCTCTGCAGAAAAAAGGTTCATAATAAATGAAAAGTTGATTCAACCATGTGATGCTAAGGAATTATCTACTGTATCATCTATTAGCAACCTATTCCATCCATAGAATTTTCAAATTTACATTTTGAAAATTTTTTATCTTTAGCTAGATCAAACTATTAATTAAGAACATGTTTCACCATAGAACATGAGGAAAGTTCTAATGTGATCATATCTATAAAGAGAGATATAGTTGAAGTCTTATAGTAAACTGATCTTTAACATTAATTTGCAATAAGTTTGATGAAATGGGAGGGTTCTTTTTTAAAAACAAGGAAATATAAACTAGGATTGGGTTGAATCATCAAATAAAAATGTACCTAGTTGGAGGAAAAGTGATTAGGCATTTCAAAGTACATGATACAACCAAAAGAGTGATTTCTAAGGTCCCTTCCAGCTCTTGGATTCAAGGAACCTTAACAAGATACTTATTTCAAGGTCTTATCTCATTGATTAGTGAAACACTCTATATTTTTGAAACCAGAAAAAATGAAAATAGAAGATAATACAAGAAACCTTGAAAATGATGAGTAAAAATTCATTTAAAATGTTTGAAACACCTGCAGTGAGAGATTTAAATGTGGGAATGAAGAAGAGAGGGTAGAATCAGAGGGATACCATAAGCACTAGTTTAGCACAACTGTCCAAATACCCTAGACTCAGCTTGCCGCTCCATCCATCATTCTCCTAATGTTTGGTTCTTAAACTTTTAATGTTCAAAATTACAGTATGTGAACTTTTTGCAATCGTAATCAAGCACCTGCACTTTACATGATGAGAAACAGTGTCTAGACAGGTAGGCAGTGAGATCTGAGTTCAGAACTTTGCTACTTTCAACTCCAAGTCTAGAAATGCCACTTTTCAAGCTAGAGTCACTTCTTGGAGAATCAAGTTTCAAAGTTCAGAAACAGTAGCATAGTCACTCATCACTTGTTATTTTACTGCTCCTATTTCATTCAATGTTAACTGAGTAACAACCCAAATTTTAATATTCCCCCATTCACCTGCCAAAGACCAAGCATTGAAAGGCATTAGCAAGGCCAACAACCACATAGTTGTTTGCCACTGTTACCTAATTCTATAATATTTTTAAGACTATTTACGTCTTATTGAATTTCTTTTATTTTCAAATTAAAATAAATTTATTTTTAAACTGATACATATAGCCGGGCGCGGTGGCGCACGTCTGTAATCCCAGCACTTTGGGAGGCTGAGGCAGGAGGATCGCGAGTTCAAAGCCAGCCTCAGCAATGGCGAGGCACTTAGCAACTCAGTGAGACCCTGTCTCTAATAAAAAAATACAAAAAAGGGCTGGGGATGTGGCCCAGAGGTCGAGTGCCCCTGAGTTCAATCCCCGGTACCACAAAAAAAAAAATAAAATAAAATAAACTGATACATATGAAGATTTTTAAAAGGTTCTCAACCATCTTTGCCATTTGACTTTCCAGAGACATGTGAGGATCTTCCAATTATAAACTATTATTTGGTAGTGGCCTTTGTTTCTTTTTAATTATTTATTGGTGCATTATAATTATGCATAATAGTAGGATTCATTATCCCACATTCATACTTGCTCATAACATAATTTGATCAATCTCATTCCCAAGTACCCCTGATCTGCTTGCTCTCCCCTATTGATCTCCATTCTATCATTGTCATTTAAAGTAATGCATTATTTATCATATATATATATAATGTATATATAATACATTAATTTCATATGTACATGGAGGATTCACTGTGGTACACTTACACAAAGCATAATTTGGTAGATTTTGTTCACCAGTATTTCCCCATACCCTCTCTTCCTCCCTCCCAAGCACCTTCATCTATTGGTTTCCCTTCTATTTTCATAAGACCCCCCTTTTTTTAATTCCTTTTTTTCCTCTCTCTAGCTTCTCCATAAAAGAATGTATTCAACAGTTGACTTTATGAGTCTGGCTTATGTTGCTTAGCATGATGTTCTCCAGTTCCATCCACTTGCCAGCAAATGCCATAATTTCATTCTTCATTATGGCTGAGTAGAATTCCATTGTGTATATATACCACGTATTTTTATCCATTCTTCCATTGATGGGCATCTGTGCTGCTTTCATAACTTGGCTATTGTAATGTACATAGCAGCCTTTATGTTTTATCTGATTTTGAACTCCTTTGAACAAACTGAAAATGACATAAGAAGGTAGAAACATAGAGTCCTTCAATTTTCTTTTTCTTTCTATTTTTTTTCCAGTACAGGAGAGTGAATTGAGGGGCACTCTATCATCGAGCTACATCCCCATCACCACCACCCCTTTTATTTTGACACAGGGCCTCAATAAGTTGCTGAGATAGGACTTAAACTTGCGATCTTCCTGCACCAGCCCACTGAGTCACTAAGATAACATGTGTGTACTACCACACCCAGCTGAGTCCTTCAGTTGTTCAATGCAATCAACATTGGCCAACTTATATTATGCACTCGCTTTTGTACTTTTTGACAGTTCTGCTGTCAATGGAATAATTGTGAATGCTTCTATTTTTATACCAAATTTTATTAAGAAAAAGAATTCCATGATTTTATTAAAAATGTGGCACTACTACTTATTATCTTTAAAAAGAACTGGATCATACAATTTATCACAAAACAACATATATCTGAAGAAAGCAAAGAAATACTAAAGCTTTTTTTAATGACTAGCATCTTAGTTTTTGTTCATATCTGCATTTTACATGATTATGCATACTTGCAAAATCAATGTACTTGCTGGGCACAGTGGTGCATCCCTTTAATCCCAGCAGCTTGGGAGGCTGAGGCAGAATGATCACAAGTTCAAAGCCAGCCTTAGCCACTTAACAAGTACCTAAGCAACTTAGCAAGACCCTGTCTCAAAGTAAAAAATAAAAAGGGCTGGGGATGTAGCTCAAGGTTTAAGTGCCCCTGGGTTCAATCCCTGGTACCCCCACCCCAGAAAAAGTAAGAGTGTCAGGGGAGTACCATTAAAATAGAAAAGAGGATCTGTAGAGTGGAAGCAAGAGATTGAGGGAGAGAGAGGGGAGAGAAAGGAAAAGGGAAGAATGGTGGAATGAATCTGACCAAACTATCCTATGTACATGTGTGAATATACCATAGTGAATCTCACCTTTGTGTGAGATTCACAAGGATTTTAAAAATTTAAAAAAACAAGTATAAATAAATAGAAAAAAGATCAGTAGAGTAGAGGAAAGGGAAAACGTGGAGGAAGGAAGGGAGGGAAGGGGAAATCCTGGGGACTGCATTGGAGCAAATTATATTCCATGCTTATATCATTATGTCAAAATGAACCCTAATATTATGTGTAACTTAAATGAATAAAAGATTTCCAGGAAATCATTGTTGCAAGAGTTTGGGAACTGCTTTTGTAATAGTTAAACTACTGTGATTTGCAAGAACAAAACTAGAGGCACAGAGATTAATAAATATAGTTTATTTATAAGAAAATAAAATTTATAGAACTGCTTGGATTAATTGGAACAATTGCTTACAATGCTTGTGTAAGCCTAACATGAATGTGTTCAATGAAGAGTGCATTAGACAGAATAATGGCCCCCCAAAGTGATCTATATCTTAACCCCAGGGACCCGTGGATATGATGTTACATGGCAAAGAGGATTTTGCAAATTTTGACTAAGGTTAAGGACCTTGATTTGGGGAGAGTATCTCATACTATACAGATGGATCAATCTAATCACCTGAGTCCTTAAAAGTGGAAGAAGAGTGGGTCAGAGGGAAATCTGAAAAGAATTCAATCTGCTGTTATTGGCTTTGAAGAAGGAAGAAGAGAGCCAAAAGCCAAGGAACGTAGGCAGCTTCTCGAAGCTGAGACTGTTCTTCAGCTTACAGCCAGTGAGATGACAGGGATCTCAGTATTATAATCACAGAGAACTGAATATGGTCAATGACAGTAATGAGCAGAAAAAAAGATTCTCCCATAGAATTTCAGTCCTGTAGACACTTTTGATTTTAGACTGCTGAGACCAGTACCAAAGTTCTGACTAAAAAACTATAAGACATTTGGGACATTTTAGACAATTCATTTGCAATAATTTGCTAGGACAGCAATAAAAAACTAATAAATTAAGAGGTTTTTTTTTTTTTCACTGACTTCTTGCACACAGTTAAGCAATGAGATAATAGTGTCACAAGAAAGCACTAAACATACTGACTGGGGACATGCTAAAGAAAGCACAGCAGCTCCAGCACTGTCCATGGCGGCTAACTGCCATGAAGAGGACAGGTAGGTTATCAATGAAGGTGGTTCAATGCTTTAAGAAACTATGAACACAGCAGAAGTTAATCCCAATATCATATCAGCAAGTAAACAAAATTTTCCCAATATTTCCCTAAAACTTCACCACTTGGCAGTACACAAGATATCTAATTTCTTTCTGTACTACCATCACTTAATCCCAAAAAGCTTTCTTATCCATCATCTTTCTGTTTCTTCTATCCATAGTAAAATAGTACCTAATTAATAGCATAAAAGCAGCCAGAGTCTATAAAAATGAAAATGCATTAGAGAAGTCAAGAGCTTTGAAATCAGGTGGCCCTGAGTTTGAATGTGAACTTCACTTATTACTTGATACATTACACTGAGCAAGTTAACTAACTTCTCTGAACCTGGATTTCCTTATGTATATTTAGGGAAAACATCATGTGCAGTGCTTAATACTTGTACAGCTGTACATTTTTAAATTGGGAATAAATATGTGTAATGAAATTGAGAATATCTGATATACAAGATAAATTAAAGTTCTAAATTGGTTTTGTTTATATTTTTCTTATTGAAGGATGTTTTTGTCACTTCTCAATCAATACTCTAAGAAACACTCTCAAAACAAGTTGGGTATGTTCTTATCTTAGCATATGATAAATATAAAAAATTGGATAAAATAATAGGTACCTTCATCATAGCAAGTTATTCTAGTAAAAATATTTCAGTGTAAGTGGAAACAAAATCATTTTATTTTAAACTCATCTTGTAGTCTGGGACCAAATTATTGCTTCTTGGAAAGCAATATATGTATCCTTATGTTATATAAAGCATCTAAACAATAAATTATTCCCCATCCAAAATGAAGGATGTCATTCTATTCTTCTTGTTCAAAAGAATACCATTAAGTTTAAGCATAAACTTCACTTTCCATGTTGTACGATATGCACTTTGAAATTTGGTACCTATCTCCAACTTATTTCTCATTTATCCCAGACACGTTTTTCTTCTGTAATGTTTTCTTTGCCCTTACATCCATCATCAATACTAAAACTACAGTCAACAAAAATTTTATTTAACTTATTTGTCTTGGTTCTGAATTTTCATGACATTAAAATAAACAATTTAATTGTTTATGAATAAAGATAGTATGGGAGATGAAGAAGAGTCATTCTGAATGGATGCAAAACCTATATACCTAATATTCACAAGAGTTATGCCTGACATATAATAGTGAGTAACTGCTGAACATTTTAAACTTAATGTAAGCTGGGTACAATGGCATGCATCTCTAATCCCAGTGGCTCTGGAGGCTGAGGCAGGAGGATCGTTAGTTCAAAGCCAGCCTCAGCAAAAGCAAGGTGCTAAGCAATCAGTGAGGTTCTGTCTCTAAATAAAATACAAAGTAGGGCTGGTGATGGCTCGGTGGTCGAGTGCCCCTGAGTTCAATCCCCAGTACTCAAAAAAAGTTAATATATAGATGGGCTCTGACATAATGATAGTTTGACTTATTTTTTTAACTTTACAGTGGTGTGAAAGTGATATGCATTGAGTAGAAAACACTTCTAATTTTGAATTTTTTCCTTTTCCAAGATTAATCATATGTGGTATGATAATCTTTTAGGATACTGTAGAGTGGCAGCAAGGTGCAGATCCCAGTGAACCACACATCATAAGGGTAAACAACCAATACTTTACATTATCCTACACTGGTAAGCTGGCTATTGAGTAGATTAGGTGTACTAAATACATTTTGACTTATGATATTTTCAACTTTCAAGGTGATTGAAAATGAACTGAGTACTTCTGAAACTGAATTACTCAGAAACTTCTTTATGTATGGATTCCTCAAGAATATCAGGTTTATACTAGCTATTTCTCACAGTCTTGAAAAAATAAAGCAATATACTATGGCTGCCATTTCAATCTTAAAAAATAATGTACAATGCATATAATTCCTAACTCTTCAAGTGCAATAAAGTTATTAACACAAATACCTCAGTTCTTTCTCATCTCTCCCTCTCCCCCAAATTTGGCTCTACATAGGTCTCACCTAAATATGCTAAATGACAAGTTGAATGTTTGGAATTCTTAGTAACTCTGGATTTCCAATGATGGTATGAAAATTTGCAATTATGCCATTCTTCCCTCTGGGAGAAGGGGGTGGGGAGGGGGAGGGTACTTGGAAGCAAGGCTCATTTAAGCATAAAAATAATGAATCTATATAAATTATTGACAAGCAAAATTCTTTGAAATATCTAAAAGCAACAAGAACACTAGCTATCTTTAAGATTTGTTTAATAGTGTTTTTTTTTGTTTGATAGTGTTTTTTAATTACATTAAACAGTGTCAAGAGGTCTTTAAAATATATGTGGGCTGGGGTTGTAGCTCAGTGGTAGAGCACTTGCCTCTCATGTGTGAGGCACTGGGTTCAATCCTCAGTACCACATATAAATAAATAAATAAATGTTTTTAAAAATATATGCAATAGGGCTGAAGACAAAATTTTAACTTTACTTGTACATGCCATGCTTCCTTAGACTAAAAGATCTTATGCAGCTGAAAGAATAAACACTGACAACAAGGGGAAAACAATCCAATCATAAACCTCCAAAACAGAAGTGTGCAAACTCTAAATTCATGAGGGACAAGTGTAAATTCCATAATTAAAAAATACCATAATCCCAGGATCTTTTAGACAAGCAAAACATCTGTTTAAAAGAGAAAGATGTCTTTTCCTAGTAGGACTACATACAGTGGATCACATTCAGATGCAGTATCACACATGAAGATTAACATGGAAAAACTATTTAGGTGAGGATAACAGGGAGAGTAAAGGGTTTGGAAACCATGACACATGAGATTTTCAAGCTCAAATGTAATAGAGAAAAAGAAATTCTATATAGCCACATTGGTATCAGGAGATTTAAAAAATAGGAGGAATTGATTTTGCTCAACAAAAGAAGAGCTGTCCATGAATGAAAGTTACTGCCTTGGTGAGGTAGTGAGCTCTTTGTCACTGACAATGTTCAAGGAGGACATGTATTGCCATCTTTGAGAGGTATCACAAAGAGACTCCTGCATTAATTAAATGGGGTGTAAATTCTCCATATGATCTCTAAGATTACTTTGTGTCTCTGATTTTTCCATTAATAAATGACAAGTTAGCCCTTCTGCAAATGCAGACAATGCCCATTCCCAAAGAACATGCTACAAAAGTTACAGACTGACAAAAAATTGTTCATAGGTGTTAGCTATGTTATTTCTTGACACAATTTTATTAGAGTGTGCATATGTAGTAAAAACAAATTAAGCAGACCCACAAGTAAAATTTGTGGTGACTATGAAAGGAACTAAATATTCTTTTCTAATTTGAGATTATCAATTTAAAAATTTATTTTACTAGATAAGATTTCTTAAGCAAATCTTGATATGTTCAATAAATTAGAAAAAAGACAATCTTATGGGAAAGAAATATCAAAATTATAAAACACATTTTTATGATGTCTATCTTTTGAATCACCCACAAACAAGGAGAATTTATAAAGTATGCATAATTTTTCCCAGGAAATCTAGGGACTTGGCTTTATTGATGAAATAATTGAAAGCAATTGCTATAAAATATTGTGCTATTGGCATTTATTATAAAATATAGTTTACACATTAAACAAAATAATTGTACACAGGAAGCTCACTGAATACAAGCACAGGTGCTAAAGGAGGCCAAATCTAGTTCACTGACACTTATTGTCTTTTAGCTTGAGAAACATAAAACTCTAACAAAAACATCTCACAGTATCTTTCTTGCTAGAATTCACTGTGATACTGCACTGGCTAATTCTTACCTAATTGTATAGTCATACTATTATTGTCAAAATGTGCTGCTTGTAAAGAAAAGATATAAGGATTTCTAGTGCTGATCTTGTTTATTTCAGTGAGTCCTTAGAATCTAACAATACATTAACCCCATAAAATTGGCCTAAAGGAACCATTTGCTGATTTGAAACAGTGAATAGCAAAACACCAGAAAACAACTTAGATGTGATTGGCCTTTAAGCTTTATTAATTTAGGCAAAATGACAGTGTAATTTATATGGTTTGCACCTGTCAAGAACATAGTCTTTACTAATGCAGTTTACAATGACCAGGAGATTCTCCCTGAGGCTAAGGTTGAACTTCAACCCACTGTTGAACAGACTGTAATACAAACAACACATGTCATCAGAGACTTGATTTATATCAAGACAATCCCTTAAGAAATCCACATTTATGGTATACCACCCTGCAAGTGTTCAAATCTGAAGCTGAAAGAAGATTATATCTACCCAACAAGGACTATATTATCATAAGTCTTTTGTCTTTAAGATACTCTACTTCTCCTATATCACAAACTGTGCTAGAGACACAATTTTAAAAGTGTTTTATGCTATACAGAAAATCTATTTTCCTTAAAATTGCCACAAATAGTCCATCATCAAGCAGTCTGAAAACTGTTGAGACATTCCAAGTATCACTCAGGGTTTTTAAAAAGAGAAAACAAACTTGGACTTTAAACGCACAAACAAAACAATAAAATAGCCTTTCTGTTCAAGGTTTGCAGTAAGTGAAATGTCTTATATTTTATCTTTCACTAGCATAGCAGCACTGCCCTATCTATAGCATCAATAAAGCTAAGCAGCACCTACACTGGGTTTAGAAAGAGCCCATAGAGAGCCTTTATATTTTTCTTTGCTTGCTCAATTCCTGCAACACATTTCTACTATAATCAAGCACACTTTATATTGATATTTCAGTCTTGGAGAAAGTACCCAATATTTCAATGAAAACCACATAATAGGTATTAGACAAATCATAGTAAATAATGATAAACATTAAAAATCAACACTGATGCTATACAAATGTACATGCAAAATGATTTTATACCAACTGTGAAGAATCCTATATTCAAAATATTTAAGTGTTTACAAATGATTTTACAGGTACATTTCTAGTAGATCACAATTTTTTAAGCAGTCAGAATTTATTTCATTTCATTGCAAAGAGTTTAGGCAAAGAAATTGATTTAACCTATGTTTGGCAGCCAAACAGTTGTGAGAGCAAATATACTACTTGAGTCAGTAAGCAAACTTAGTTTTCAAAATTTTTGAGTGAAATTTTATGTTAAACTTAATATCAACTTTTCATGTAGGAGGTTTATGGAATATAAAGAAACACTGACGAGAACATGTTAAATATGATGTTTTTATTTCATGCCAAGTGAGGCAAGGAACTATGATCTAAAATAGTCAAAAACTACACAATTAATTTTTTTAACAAAACGGATTTAAACTTCCCAAGCAAGTGTTTCCCTATATTTAATATTTTCTCTTGGTGTATATGTACTTAAAAATAAGTATTAAAATATTTCTAAAGAAAAATAAGTTAGGCAAACTTAATAATATATAGACTGATTTGAGTCAAAATAGTTTAGCCTCCCATTAGCTCTTCAAACATATTTTTCCATTCTACCTATGTGGACCACCAATAATCAATATTTGACATTGTAAAACCTGTGGTATTTTCTGGATTCTATCTTCTAAATAAGTTCACTCACATCATCAGGTCAAAGAGGTAAATACTTAAAAGGAAGAAAGTGATTCACTGAAAATGTTTTATTAAGTTGTATCTGGGCTTGTGGCTAGTATGAATTAATAAAATATGGGCATATATTTAACCATCCCTAAAAACTGACAAATCAGCTGCAATTGGAGCTGTGATTTAAATCTTTTGGACAGTATGAATACTAGAAACATTAATAACCATTATGAATTGGAACCTGCTGATTTTAGTGGAGTTTTGTTTTGTTTATTATAAAGTTGCTTCTGGTAAATCTTTGGTGATTTCACACTAGCCAACATTCATAAAGTCAGCAAGCATATCCTATTTTCTCAAATAATGTGAAAGAGTTCAATTAACTTGTCCACCTCCATTAACTTGTCACCTCTGTTAATTTATGCTTTTGACAAAAACAGCTTTTGAAAATCAGATATAGCTGGATTTTTTTACAAATATAGTCTAAATTTTTACTTTGTACGAAAAAGTGTTTAACATCTATAACAGATAAAATAACCTGTAACATTAAAAAGGAATATAAAAAAAATCTGAAAATGATTCTGAAATGTCCTCATTTTTTCACTGCTTTCCAGGGAATCATTTCTTTTGGACTGAAAGCATAAACACATTTCCTCAGGAGCTGAAAGCCTTTCAAAGAACCAAATAGATATCACTATGTATCTGAATCTCACATAAAACAAAAACTATGTTAAAATTGGCAACTCACTGGACTTTTACACACACAATTAACCAAAAAACATCCCTGCATCTTTCCTACTGAAAAATATTTTAAAGGGAACACTTACAGTTAAAACATTTTTCTTACTCAAAAGCTTTTCTTGCACTAATTTTGTTTTTTAAAAAGGTCCAGCTTTCCTTCACTCCTTCTTCCAGCAAAAGAAAAGGATTGCGAATACTACTTTCAAAGAATGTTTTGTAATATCTCCTAAAATTTGTTTTTAAAGCTACACTTTATGAATTTAACAAGATTTTGGAAAATTCTAAAAAATCTTGGATAGACTTCTCAATGCATTTCAGTATATTTTTACTTAACATACATTCCTAAAATAGTAACATATAGAATATTTTTCAATCCTCTGCATATAAATAACTGCTCAAAGTATGATCTGCAAGAATTTGAACTTACACTTCATAATTCGAATGACAGAACTAAAAAGACTCAATATCAAACTTATTAATATTTATATACAACTACAGTATGAAAGTCTTGATTGAAAGACTCATTTTCTGACCAATATGTTAACTCTGAATGTTTAAAATTCATCAAAAATACTATAGAAGACATTTCCATATAAACACACCACCAATGTCAATCACCAGATTTTAAGCCATAACACAAAAGAAATCATCAGGTTTTAGATATCTAGAAATTTTTTTTTTAAATCCCATCATGTTAAACATTAAGGTTTCCTTATGCAAGCTCTTAGCTATACCTTTGTGCTTTCACATTAGTAATTAGATTAGCATTAAACACTTTAAGTGAACATAAACATTAACTATAGGAAAACAAAACAATGGTAAAATGTGGGCATGCCAATCTCTTTAAATGTTAGCAAGCATGAGGATTTTCTAATCTTGTAGGTTTTGGGATATTGCTGTTTAAGGGTTCCCCCCTGTTTTGTCACAAGGTCGATTCATAAATGAAATCCCACTTTAATATCCTATTTTCTCTCACTTACATGTATGCTGGAGAAAGTGGAGTTGACCTGGATGTTTTAAGCACAGGAACTGGGAATTTCCAGATAGCAGGAGAGCTCGTTTTCCATTTCAATGGCATGTTGTCACCACGGTACTACAATAACAGTAAACAGTGTTTCCATAACAGACTACCAACTAGGACTTCCATTCCACACTGTACTGACACAGCAGTGGCTGCCGCGGAGAACAAGCATAGGATTCTGCCAGTGCCCTTAAACAGTTGCTTCCAATATGTAAAATAGGACTGCAAGGTACCTCCTTTAAATCCTCCTGTCCCCTAAAGCAATGTGATGATTCTATCCTTCCAACTCAACAATAGTGCCACCTCGTTAGAAAAGCGTTGACTGCAGTGTGTGTGTGTGTGTGTGTGTGTGTGTGTATGACTGCACTGTGCATACCACACAATGCAGCCTTAATAAAAGCAGCTAAGGGTTGTTGTTGTTGTTTTTTTAACTTGCAATGCTATTGTTCTACCTTAACAGGGATACTGCAGCACTATAGTATATTCTACACCTATTAACCTGATTTCTGACCATAGTAGCAGAAAAAAAAATAGATGGGTTTCATATGAAAATGAAACAACATACCTACTCAGAATACACTTGTCATCCTCTGAACATTCTTCTTTTGAGCTGCAACAATACAAATGGGATATAAACCTCAGCATAGCCTTAGGCCACAGCTAATAGAGATCAGTGACTAAATTCAGCAGCCTGCTTTCCTCCTGTGCAAGCTCTGGCCACACAATACAAGAATGCCATTATGGGAAAAGCCCGTTTAAAAATGCCAATCCCTCTGTTTTCCAGTTAGAAGAAAGAAAAATGTAAGAACAAATATAAACTGCTGCAGAACTCTGCACGCTCTTCTAATTGCTTCTGATTCGAGTTGCTCTCCTTCCCCTATTTTTATTTCCAAGCCGGGATGAGCAAAATCTCAAACATTTACAACGTGCCGTGGTAACACGAATATCTCTCTGCCTTCTGCAGCAGAGAAGTACAGAATAGCGTGCTCTTAATAGCAGTCCTCGGAGGGACGCTATCAACAATCTAATTCAGTACTGCCCTCCCCTTCTTCTTCCCCCTTTCTCCTCCCGTTCACCCCCCTCACTCCTCCCCCACACACACACCGCCCCCAAACAGCTCACAAATTGCCTAGAGGAAAGACCAACGCTGCTGGCCAAGCAGGTGTCCAGCAGGGACCACTCCAAAGCTCAGCAGCAGTCCAGTAACCTCTAGGGATTAGCAATTGTCACAGAGGTTCAAAAATTGAAGCTGCTGTCAAAGGCAGCTTGAGATATTTCGTGAAAGCAATAGCAAATAAAGGGTTCATCTATATTGTTTTAAAATACTTCCAGAAAATAGCCTTGTGAATGCTTCAAAAGTGGTGGGTGTTTTTAAGTTTCTGTTTAAAGCACCAAAACAAATTCATAAAATTTCTACACAATTTTAAAAAGTAACAATAGGTTAAAACAGTATTCTGCTGAACTCTTTATTTACAGGTGAATAATTTTGCTTCCAATGTAAGCAAGTGTTAATCACTAAAAACATACCATCATAACACCCTTCTATGTCTACATGAAAATAAAATTATCCATCTCCATCAAAGCAAGCTTAGTAAAGACAGATCACCACTGGAACAAAAGTGACTACCTCCTAACAAAATCACTGTAGTGACGAAGAGCTCATATTTACTTTCATGCCTGTATCTAAACAATAAACTGTGCTTCCAACTGAAATACTAGGCTTTCAGATACTTTTAAATTATTCCTTTTTTAATATTAAGATTTAGTACATTAAGAGGACTTTTCACTTGTATTTAAAAAGCTCAGATGGATATATTTATAGTAAGAAGCTACTTTCAAAAACTCCAAAATACATAATTTAATATGCCAGAAATTGAGCACAGAATCACCTAAGATAATCACAAGTACCATCCTTTTAAAATACAGGTCTTTATGGAGGCAAATAGACAAACTATTTTTTCCTATGAAATACAATCATTATGTATTTGCAACATATACATACACACATACATATATGGAGAGAGAACACTTATTTTGAAGTATTGATCAGTAATACACGAACTTTATGAATATTAAATTGATGTTAGCCACTACTACCTCATATACAATTTTTATTCAATCTACCATATACAAAAGCCCCTCAAAAAACCCCAAATTATATTTCCAATTGCTTTTAAGGACCCATACACAAAACTGTGTCATAAAAATCTTTAAAGGAATCAGAGAAAAGAGTATTTATCAATTCCTTCATGGCCAAAATATATTTAAAAGGCAAAAAGAAAACGTGCCACTAATACAAATATACTATAGTCAATGTATTTTACATTACAAAATTTTAATGTTGTATATCAGAAACGTCCCAGGTACAATTATCAGTGTCAACTTGTTTGAAAACCAAAGAATACAACACACACACACACACACACGTGCATGTTCACCCACGTATGTAGGCATCAAGGTTGGGATGCCTCATTCCACAGTGAATTCAAACAAATTTTCAAAACCTGAATCATTTGAAAATATTTAAAAATATAAAAGCTATATAATAATACATAGATAGTAAGGAGGTGATATTTTAGAAAGGAGATTCTTCTGAACATTTTCAAGCTTATGAAAATTTTACAAAGCAGTAACTGCAAATGTGACTTCACCTTCTGAGAACAAAGACCCCAAAACTCTATAAAAATCCATGGAGTAAAGTGTATCTAGCAGTCCATCTGTCTATACAGATTCCTCAAAATTTCTGAGCAGAAAATAGGGTTAAAGAAGAGTTTTCCAAATTTCTAAGAAGATATTTTACTTTCTTATGCAGGTGAAGACCACATTATTGTAAAGATTCTCAAGTTATTATTCTTTTGTGAACAATCAACTGATTGAGAAAAACCAAAATTTTTTTCTAATCTCATTAGGTTCCAAAGAAAACAACCAAATTCATTAATTTTCTACATCAATTTTCAGTCTAAATTTCTCATAGACATGGAGTGTAATACTAGTTTTGTGGCATTCCAATATTTTTAATATTTACTCAAAGTAAAAAAAATAAGACTGCATCCTTCCACACCATCCTCAGCATCCTTAAAAACTCAAAACCCAAAAGCTTGTAGACATTTATTTATATCTAGTTCTTATTTTTGCTTTAATAAATTGCTAAATCATTTGTAATTCTCTCATAAGCAAACAAATATTATGTCAAAGGGTTTAAAAACAGTCCTTTGTGTAGAAATATGGTTCATGAACTATATACTATTTTAATTTGCTTAACAACAACATTCCTCATACATCACTTAGAAATAAAATTCAGCCAGGTAAAATTACCCCAATTACAAATTAGCAGTATCCAAATTAATCATATTTTACTACCCTGGCAGAGACTCTATTAGCAACTATGAATCTATTTATAATAACCATTATATTCCAGAACTAAAAATTGTTTTCATCTACAGAAAAAAAGGAAGCAATTGATTAAATATGTATTTAAAATATAATTTTATGCAAGCTTAGTGTTCCACTACTTTAATATTGAGACTGGTATATGTCAAAAACCCTCAGTCATATCATAAGAAATACTGATTTCTTTTACAGAACACTTGGTTTCTATCACGGACCACTGCACAAAACAGGATAGAAAGACAGCATACACAAAAGATCTTCAAAGCATTTTATGAACATTAACTAATCACTAAAAATACCTGTGAAATGCGTATTTTAGAGATATAATAAACAAAGGACAATGATGGTTCTTGGCCAAGGCACAGAAAGAGTCATTCTTGGCCAAATCTTAAAACACAGAATTCCTGGCTCCTGATATAGGAAGAGGAGATTCTCAGAACTTGTAAAACTCTTAGAAATCATCTTGCTGAGTACCCTCATTGTATAGATGAAAAAACTGAAACTCAGAGATGTTAATTTGTCCAATGTCACCATTCTAATTAGAAGCAGAACTGTTCTCAATCTCCAATCTAGGACTCCCTCTCTAGAGTCTCTACTCTCTTTTCAATCAGACCATTCCACAAGATGTATGCTTTTATCTGAAGTGAATCATATTCTATAGATGTCTCAACATATTTAAAATAAATAAGAACTAGAGAGAAGTATTTACCCCACCTATTAGATGTACACAGAAAGATAGAAGTAGGAAACACAAAAATAAAAAGGTGTACGTAAGGAACTATTTCCAAAATTTCCCAATTCCACAAAATTGTTTTAAGAATAATCAGAGAGAAAAGGGTAAATACAACTTAAGCCAGTCATAATATAGGACAAAAGTGAAAAGCACAAATACCAGCTAGGCATGGTGGTGCATACCTATAATCCCAGCAGCTCAGAAGACTGAGGCAGGAAGACTGCAAGTTCAAAGCCAGCTTCAGCGACAACAATGAGGTACTAAGCAACTCACTGAGGCCCTGTCTCTAATAAAATACAAAAAAGGGTTGGGAATATGACCCCTGGTCGAGTGCCTCTGAGATCAATCCCTGGTACCCCTCCCTACAGGAAAAAAAGAAAAGAAAAAGCACAAATAATTGTCTGAATTTTTCTTGGTATAAACATCCCTAAAAAACTTTCAAGTAAAATTTAATTTGCTGACTGACTAGTACCACCTAATACATTGTATGCCTAAATTTTCTTTCCATTTTTTTTCCTGATATGCCTTAAGAACAGACTTACCTTTTCCTTATAAGGAAAAAGTTAACCTGTGGTAGGTACAGCTAAAAACTAAAAAACATCAGCCACATTTTATGTGAGCAGGCACTATATAATCTCTTTAGTCCTGACAATATCTGCAAACTAACCTAGAATATCAGTATTATTCATGTTACCCAAACAAGACTGCAGATCATGCCAAATTATATACCCTCTTTATGTTCTACCAATCAGTATAAGTACTTGGATGGCAACGAAGTAGGACTGTTAAATCTGTTAAAGCACACAAAAAAATCTGGACAGAAGAGCACAATTCTTACTATAATTAGATTACTTCTTACAGGAAATAGAACTGTTCACATTTATGGCTATATATATTTGTGTATATCTGTTATACACATTTCTGACTATATATATATGTATGTGTGTGTGTGTGTGTGTGTGTGTGTGTGTGTGTGTGTGTGTTTGGTTATGTCAAATTGAATATAAAATACATTAAAAGTTCTTACTATATATATGTATATATATATGCATATATATATATATATATATATATATATATATAGTCTTGCTACAATCAAAATGGGAATTCCAGATGTTTTCAAAGATAACTATATTAGAAAGTTCTATCTTGGAAATTTCCTTAACAGAACTATGTGGATCCTTATAGTCCCCCAAAGGATTTATGAAGACATAGCACAATTGTGGCTATGATTATGCCTTGTACTTACAGAGTACCTACTAATCTTTTGTAATACAAATTGAGTATAAAGACATAATTGTGCAAGCACATACTCATGTACATGCACAAAGAATTCTTATTTCATGATGACATAAATAATGTGAAGCTCAGGACTCTCTCAGTCTGCAAAAGTTTCATAGGCTAGGAAAGATACTATGTAGGGCAGCAATATGAGGAACTGCTATGTTGAAAAGTCAGGGAACACTAGGGAAGGGTCCAAAGAAGAAGACAGCAGCAGGGAGAAGGAAGATAATGATTGGCTGAAGGGGAATGGGAAATCAGAACAGTAGTAATTCCTGATATTTATGTAACACTTTCTATAGTTGGGAAACAGATGAAAGAAATTATGGTGTCAAGACAAGAATGTATGTGTGTGTGTGTGTGTGTGTGTGTGTGTGTGTGTGTGTCCGGGTGCAGTGGCACATGCCTGTAATCCCAGTGGCTCAAGAGGCTGAGACAGTAGGATGGCAAGTTCAAAGCCAGCTTCAGCAACATAGAGAGGCCCTAAGCAATTCAGTGAGACACTGTCTCTAAATAAAATATTTTTTTAAAAGAAGGCTGGGTGCATGATTGAAGATCTGAATGGTACTTAAATACTTTGTATACAAACAGTTGTATGTAAAAAGATGCTATATATGTGCATTATGAATTGTAATACATACTACTCTTATAAATAAAAAAAGAAAAAAAAAGAAGGCTGGGGATGTGGCTCAGTGGCTGAGTGCCCCTGGGTTCAATTCCCAGTACTAAAAAAAAAAAAAAAAAAATACAGGTATGTGTTAAAGAAAACCATCCAGAATATATATTTAAATAAAATAAATTGTTCTAATGAGGAATCTCTGCTCTCCCCTTGAATAAAGATTTTTTTTTTAAATCTGTTTGGTCATCTCTCAGCAATTTCCTAAGTATATCCTTCAATTACTTTGGGTAAATAAAATAAAAAGACATTGCTAACTTTTCTGATGCATTGTACATGAAACATTCAAACTTATCAAAATAAAAAGCCATTTTATTTTTTTTTATAATTATGGGTGTTAATGTTTTTTTTAATTTATAATAGTAGTATGTATTACAATTCATAATGCACATATACAGCATCTTTTTACATACAACTGTTTGTATACAAAGTATATAAGTACCAGTCAGATCTTCAATCATGCATTTAGGATAATGCCATTTTAAATGTACAATGCAGGCTGGGTGTGTGACTCAGTGATAGAGTGCTTGCCTAGCATGCATGAAACCCTGGGTTTCATCCTCTTTGTAATGGCAAAAAATAAAAAGGAATAAAGTAGAATGTACTTGCAATTGAAGGAACACTTAAGAATATGGCTGTACTGGATAAAAATATATTCATATAGAGCTTTTCAAATAATTGTACAACTGTGTTTTAATTTTGGTAGCAGCAAACATAAAAGCAAGATTACTAAAGATGCATGAAAACTACATATATGTGTTTATTATAAACAATTGCTAAAATATTTGTTTATGATAGTTAAAACCTTTTCAACAATAAGTATATCACATACCAAATCTCAAAAGACATGCCAGTCAATACTTGATACATTCTAAAGTATTTTAGAACCACCTTAATTTTTTATAAAATCTGAGTTTCTAAAATAGTATATCTTCTCCAAAATTCCAATTTAAATTGATGAAATAATGATACTATTTTGAAAAACATATACTTATATACAAATAGTTATTATATCCACAGATGAACCATTGGTGTTCCAGCTAAAAACAATGTTAGACAATTACCTGGTTATCCAATCTCTTCTCCATATTTGTAAATTGTTTCTTTATTTTTTTTGTAGTTGTAGATGGACAGAATGCCTTCATTTTATTTGTTTATTTTTATGTGGTGCTGAGGATCGAACCCAATGCCTCACGCATACTAGGCAAGTGCTCTACCACTGAGCTACAGCCCCAGCCCCTATTTGTAAAGCTTGACTACAGGTTTTCATAGTATAACCACAATAATATTTGGATAACCAGAGACAATACTTTCATGGAAAGCTAATCCTAATGATTCATCAAGATTATATACACTATAAATTTTCCACAAAAAATAGTTCTTTATATTCAATTTTTAAATTTTTTTTACCATTTCCCAGGTTTAATCATTAAACTTTAAATTCCCTATACCTATATCCACAGACAGTATTGTTAACTAAAAAGAAAAGGTTTAATTATATAATAAGTGAGAAAATCTTATACTTCAAAAACAACTCAATCTCAAATTTGAACTCTATGACTCATTATTCTATGAAGCCTAAGAGTTATGCTAAGGGTATAGTTTATAGTCATGGTATTTGGCCTAGTGTGGTAGTAACCAAGAGACTTTTAGCAAACTGGGCTCTATTTTCATGTCTATCTCCAGATCTTTTTCATTCTCTAATTTAGAATTCTTCTCTTTGGTGATTTTAAGTTCTCCAAAACAAGTAAAGGATACAGAAACAGTTGTAAGTGAAAGATTCCCAATAGAAGTCTAAATTATAGAATCTAACTAAAAAGTGTATAATTTAAATTTTCTATGCCTTCAAATAACAATTTAATTAAAATCCTGATATAACATATCATTAGCACGTTATGAAAAATGGTCAAGTGTTGTGATCTAACAAAAGCATTGCTTTGGCATTATGCCCAACTTTATTATTTGGATGCAATGGTTATCCCATGGGGGGTAAACCATTTCTTTTCCTTTATCTCATGTTCTATTATTAACTAAAGTGAATGAAATTTTGAATAAAAACAAAATTTATATTCTAGATTGACCCTAGGTTTAAGCTAGTGGTAATTTAAATTTAGGTTTCCTGGCAGCCTTTCTAAGCCTGTCTACTATAATATATTCGGAATCACTTCATGTCTTTAAAATCAAAAGCATGTTTTAAGTAATCAGTTATTTTTAGTCATTTTTCATGGAATTCTGAAGCTACATAACACTTGGGTGAAAATATTTTCCCTTTAGCTAGTATATATTTATTCATTCATTCCTTATTCAGCTTGATCTAAGTCAGAGACTGTTGAGCATTTTTATGTGTCTTCCACTGCAGGGTCTAGTCATTTTATTTAAATTCCTAAAATACTGTTCAGACATTAAGCAAAAATATTTATGTTTAGGGCTGTGGTGTGGCTCAATGGTACAGTGCTTTCTTAGCGTGCATGAGGCACTGGGTTTGATCCCAGGCACCACATAAATAAAATAAAGATATTGTGTCCATCTACAACTAAATTTTTTTTTTAAATATTTGTTTATGGGTTTCAAAAAATACCAGTTTTTGAGATTCAGACTTGTAAAATACAGAAAAACAAAACCCATATTCCAAAAGGCAAGACTGAGCTTCAACTGATACTCAGGGAAAGACATTATTAGCAAATTTATTAATTAGGACCATGCTATCTTATATTTTAACTAAAATGTGTTTCAACTGAGGCCCTTTTACTATATTAGCCTTTATGGACAGTGCAACATAGACTTTATATCAGAAATACCAAAATCAATCAATTCACTATGTCCAACCCCAACCCCCTAGAGAGGAGATACATGCTAATTTAGTTCAATCATCAATAAATATTGAAAATATATGACTTTGCTGAATATACAAAAGAACACATGTGCCCTGACTATGAGGCCCTCATAATCTAATCTGGCTTACTCGATATTCACATATGAAACATAAAGGAGAACAAATATATTGATACAGCAAAGCCTGAACTATAATAGAACCTTGGATGGCCTACTTTTATAGGCAACTTTTTAAAAAAATTATTTAAAAATAAAAACAACTAGGAAAGGTTAGTTCTTATAATATCAACATTTATTTTCCACCTTTTGATGAGAGTCTTTCTGCCTTTTCACCTTCTTCAAGTTTAAAATGGAAACAATCCTTTTTTAAAAATACCTCACAGTCTCCAAAGTGAGCAATACCTATTGTGGTGTGCTTCAGATGTGGACACAGAAATGTGGGTAAATAATATCTATTATTTCTTACCCTTGCCTACCCTTAGGCTCCCACTGCCCTGGTTGATAGGCTTTCACATGAAACACAAATGTTACTGAGAAAAGGGGTCTCTTCTTTTGACTCTTGTACAATTGAAAGAGAGAGAGAGAGAGAGAGAGAAGTTTATACTTTTAAAGCAAATGCTCTCAAACATTAGTATTCTAAGAATCAACCAGGGTAAATAAAATGTAGAAGTATGGAAATAGGTATTTGTACTCTGCATTTGAAACAAGTACTCAAACTGCTTACCATGCCTGGTCTAATAAACTTAAGAGAAACACTTCTTTAAGGTCAAGGTTGCTAATCCCTGCTCAAAATACCGCAACTATAGTAACATTCTGTTTTCTCTCTCAATCCCTAGCCTTCCTTAGCACATCAGCACTGGCTGCTCACCACCACTTGTCAAATTGAACTGTCCACAGCCATTATCTTGCCCTCCCATACTCCAAATTCTTACAGATCTGGGAGAGTCTGAAAGCAATAGCATACAGCTGGCAGACAGGCAGAGAAGCAGACAAATAGATGAAAAATGGGAGATTATGAGGGACACAAATTTTTTAAAGTAGTATAAACTATACTGATTGTATATTACAAATTTAAAAGCTAAAAACTTGTGTATAACTTTTTCCATGAGGAAGAATGGAAGAGGCAGCACAAGGCACCTTGGGTATGGTTACAGTTCTGTCACTAATTAGCTTTATGACCTCTTGTGTTATCTTTCCTCATCTGTAAATTAGGAAAAATGCAACTTTCCTTGCTCATATCATAGCAATGTTATGAAAAACAAATGAACTTATATTTGCGAAAGCACACAGGAAAATATAAAGCACAATACAATGATGTGTGTGATTTTTAATAATTTTTTAAATAAACACAAAATCCTAGACATCATCAAACTTTACTTGATAACTAAATGTCTTCTGTTTTCTCAGGGTCTTTTACAAAAATAAATTATCATTGAAAAAAAAAAGGTAGAGGAAAATGCAGACCCTCAGACATACCCTGAAGTTGATTTTTTGAATATATCCTTGAAATCGGCTTGTTTTAAAGACAATTGCCTCCGTCTCCTGAAAGTGGAGTGCAAAAAAACAAACAAAAAAAAATCTGGTTAATTGTGGCTTCATTGTATTTAGTTCAAAAATTTCAAAGCATATCCTGAAAGCATTTTAGCTGTAAATTAATAAGTCATATTTATAAACCCTGAACAGTTAAGGCCACACAGAACAACTTAAAATTATGTAAATTAACCTTTAAAAAGCTTAACTAGAAAGTCATAAGATTCTATTTGTTTTTGGAAGCTCTCTTAATGTTTTAGGAACTCTGGAATAAAGATTGACATTAAGTACAACATTTATTTACAGATCCACGAGACTAAACTAGTTCAAATTTGGACACAAGGAAACACTTCTCCAGTAAACATATACTCAGTCCTTGGAGTGATTTGTCATTTTCTAGCTTTTTAAGCCTAAAGGTCAATTCTTTGCTGATATACCGCTTTGCCATAAAAACCTGAAAGCCAATGACACACATTACAAGCTTTCAGAGAACAGATGGCTAATGTTCTTCTCGGCTCGTTTACTACCAATTTTCTTATTTTCATACTGCTTGTAATTAATAAAAACATATAAATAGATGTACTGTTTCCTAACCAGAAGATTTGGTGTTGGGGAAGTTCTGCCATTTATCTAGCTCCTTTAGGCAAACACGAAAAAGCAACCTTGGACAGATGCACTTCTGGTACTGCCTCAGGAATGCAGTTTTAAAAATAGAGACTACTACAGAAGCACTGCAGTATATACTGCCGACAGTCAACTCTCTTAATAAATTACAGTATGTTGGCAGATGTTTGAGAAGCTCTAACACAAAATGTAATTTATTTACATTTATTCTATTTACATTGTTATTAGCTTCTAGAAAGTAAACATTAGCCTCATCTAACATTTTCTTTGAAATAACCTGTCTCAATTTTTTCTGGGTCATCTCACAAGCGTTATTGCCTTAGTAAAGTCATAACTAAATCAAAGTCATAGTCTAATAGTATCTTTAGAAAGACCTTGACAAAGCCCTTACCTAAAATATTGTCTTAAATTTAATGACTTTCAATGAATAAAGGTAAATGGTGAATATTTTCTTTCTTTCTTAAAATGATAAATTCAAAATACCATCTCCTTGCTGACAATATTGTTTCAAAGTCTACTTTTAAAATGCGATAATATAAATATTATTGTTGAACAATTAAAAGCTATAATAAGTTAAATTCATATTTGTCATATTTTAGCACAAACCTTGCCAAAGAAATAACAATTATAACATTTCCATGCTTAAAAAACATTAAAATATTTTTAAATACAGCTTATTTTATATTCCTATTAATATTATTCCTTTTCTTTGTGTATGTAAGAAGAAACTGGTGTGCCACCTTCTGGTAACTCAGTGAAATTATGTATTTCTACACAAGTCACTGTTCCTTATTTTAACTTTTTTAAATATATATTTCTTAACCTGGATTACATTTAAGCTATATAAATAAATCTATACCACACTCTGAAGTAAAATAATATTTCCTTAGAGATTTTTGATAAAAATCAAGCTTTATACAAGCTCCCTATGATTTTTACATGGTTACCAATATGTCTCCTGAATTCTACAATACATGTAAAATTGATTTTTGTATACCGCTTCACAGCCACATATGAAAATAACAGGCTTGCTATTTCAATGAATAAGTAACAGCAGTAAATAAAGGAAAAGAAAGGTCTCTTACCAATAAGCCCATTTTTCTCTTAAGGTTTGAACTCTCATCATTTGTCATGTTCTTGTGGATCCCTCTCTCATCAAATTCTCTGGAGTTTTAAAGTTAAGAGCTGTGATGCACAGCTAGGCTCTGCTACATAGTAGCGCACCCCAGTGCATCTGGCTGGTATAACACTTCAGTTGCAGCTCCCAAAAGCAGAAACAGGCTTTATATATTCAAAAACCTATGCATTGCTCACTTTCTCTTGACAGAAAATTGTAGTCAGTGTGCTTGAGCTATTTATATTTCACATGTAAACTCCATAACAGCTATGAAAATGGGGATCACATGAATTTTGAGCTTAATTCCAATAAACTGAACAGGAACAAAGTGTTTATCTTTTGAGCAGAGATGGGGTGAGGCAAATTGCTAACACGAGATCTGACTTGGGAAACAACATGTTTACCTGAAAGTAATCTTATTTTTTGCAAGGGTCATTGTCCTTCTATTTGTCATATTGAATCTTCATTATCTTTCCTCTTTCCTCTCTCTTGCCTATAGAACCAGCCACTAATCTTATCATTTCTCTTTATCAATTTTCCAGGAATCTAATCCCCCTTGGTTTTTTTAAACAAATAAGCTACTTCACAAAAGACACATGTAACTGGTCTCCCTGCATCTCCCATCTCAGTCTATCAATCACATTGCTTCTAGATTACTCTTTTAAAATGAAACTACAAATGATGTAAATTCTGTTCAATGAATATTTTATTTAAAAAAATAGTTGAATTAGCTATAGGTACTATAGTTGGTGATATGGCTATAAAAATGAACAAGTCACAACCCCTTGGTCACAGGAAGCTCCTAGTTGAGTGAGGGAAACAGACATGTATTTCAACACAAAATAAGATGCAGAAGCTTTAGTAGTACAGGCTCAGAATTCTACAGCAATAGCAGAACAATGAAAATCCTGATGCAACTGAGGCTGAAGAATGAGGAATTTATCAGACAGACTCTAGAAGAAATAGCCTAGGCAGAGCCACACAGATTTGAGGGAGTACAACATGTTGGAAGGATCAGCAAAGTCTTCAATGTAACTGGAAAGAGTTCAATATGACTGGAAAGAGGGTATGAAGTGTTGAGAGGAATAGATTTTAAGATTACACAGAAACCATACAGCAGAAGGCCACACATGACAGTGAAGAAGTTTGGATTTTATCCTCTGAGCTATGAGAAACTATTTGTTCAATAAGTGGATCAATCAAAGAATTAAACAACTAAGTCCAGCACTTAGAAGTCACCATATGCTCTAGCAGTTTGCTGTCCATAATATTCATAACAACAACTTGCCATTCTCTATTGTACAAGCTTTTTTGTTCTTTCTTACTTTGCTCCAGAGGTCTGCCTTGCATGAAATCTTTTCCCCTCTCAACTTTTTTACACTCAACCCACCTTCCAAATACAGCTCAATTTCTGTTCTTTTCTGTGATATCTTCTATGGCAATTGTACTACACTTTTTTTTACATTTCTCCATTATAGGGATTGCATTATTCCTAACATTTAGCACATATTATCTAAGAAATCTCTGTCACTGAACTAGGAAAACTGGAAAAGCAGGCAAAAGTCCAGCGTTGTATAAACTCTCCATGCTAATCGAATGAATCAGAACCCTCTTGTATATCCAAAATGGAACAAAACCCAAATCATACAACTATCTAACACCACAAATGATTGAGAGTAATTCAAACTACTTAATAGATACTAATTATCAAAGTTTACTATGAAATATATCAACTCATAGTTTACTAACATAAATCTTAAATAAATTACTATTTAATTGTTACAGTGGGAATCTGCAGAGGTCTAGTATGTACATGCTAGACCACAGGGAAGTTTAAAATTTTTACCATGCTAGCTTTAAAAACATGAAAATAAGCTAAATGAAGCCCCAAAGACGTAAAGTCAGATATATGAGGCTAAGGAGGAAGTAAAATATTTCCATTTGACAATTTTAAACCTAATTTTCCATCCAAATACTCCTCAAAATATTTTACTTGTTTTAAATGTCAGTTTAAACTCAACCAACAGAATTTCAAATAAAAGATTTTACTGCACCTCTTTATTTTTAAGTCTCATTTTCATTGTTAACCCAATCCTGAGGTAAGCAATGCAGGTGTTAATATTCCCATTTCATTAATGAAAAAGCAAAGTTGTTAAATGATTTGGCTCAGGTGACATCTCCTGAGAGAGCTGGAAAATAAGAATCCAGGTCCCTCGATGCCCAATTCAGTGTTCATCTGTCACCATGGCATTATACTATTTATTTTAAGGAAAACTACAAATATGGCTTCTAAACATGCCCTTCCCCACAAAAAAAAAATTCTTTACACATTAATCATGGGAAAGTAAATGGTTCGAGGAAGGAAGGGTCAGAAAATATATCACAGAGACTATAGGTTGGCTATATGACAAAAATTGAATATTGATCAACCTATACCTATGCCACGAATACCTTCTCCATGCCATTTCACAAAATTCCCTTTCATCTATCAGTCAGCAATTTCTTGGCATAGGCACCAAACATGCCATACTCTCTCATGTCTCATTGATTTATCATAGGCTTCAACTTGGAATTCCCTGTGCTCCTTGTCAACCAAGCAAACTTCTACTCTTGCTTATGTGCTCAAGCATACCTTCCTTCCATGAAATCCTCCCACACATCCCTTAGCAGATTCAGGTGCTGTGATTTGTATCCTCCTAAATATTATAACTCCTTTCTCTTTGAATTATAACTGTTTCTATGCCTCCCTACACTATAAACTCGTGAGAGCTAGATTGGGTCTTCCTTATGTTTTTATGATACCTAACTCAGTGCCTATCACATAATAACCCAATAGGAGGCAATTTTGGTGAAATCAAGGCAGCAGAGATAGGTTTTTCCTTCCTCCATGCCTAAGTTTACTTTTCAGATGAAAATTTTAAAAGAAATCCTTACTTTGAAAAACTAAGATATGAAGCATAATAAATAAATATTACAATTGCAAACAGTATGCTTAAATGGTTCCATTTGATGTTTGCATGATAGAGCCTGTGTGTGCCTGGCCGGGTGCCCAGCATAGTAGATATACAACAACTTTATGATAGATGGATGTTTGGGGGGGGGGTGGCTTGCTCAGTAAGTGACTTGCTAAACTGAACTGAGCAAGGCAAACACTTAGCTTGGACAAGAAAGGGAAATGCCAATAATTAGTTTTCTAAGTCAAAATAGTATTGGTAATGCTAGAAAGTAAAAAAAATGCTTTTCACCGGTTTGTCACCAGCTAGACCAGTGAATATTGTAAAATGAAACAGTATCTCCTGAAAACTAGTCATTTCTACAGACTGGAAATTGAAAAAGATGAAAGCGTATTCTTTGGATTGTTAGGTCTTATTGAATTATGGCTGCAACCAGTGATGATGAAAGACTAAACCACAAAATCCAATTTTGACAATAACTGCTCCATTAGATGGAGCAAGAAAACAAAATAGCAAATTCGACCAAGGAAGCCACTGCCTATCACCAATACCCAGTATCACAAATGGTATGGCAAGGTGTCAAGAGTAAAGTATGCAAATGAGATGCAGGAGGACCTAATGTTAACAAGACCCTTTAACTTTCAACATATAGGAAAATATACGTATTTTTGATTAAAGACTATGAATCCTGTTCCAGTTACAGAATTATAATCTAGGCTTAAGAAAGTGTCTCAAATCCCTATCTCCCCACTTCCTTGCCTCCTCCTTTCTGCAGACTGGCAGGGTAGAAACATCAAGGATATTAACATAATGAACATTATACAGGAAAAAAACCAACAGGGTTTCTCAAAGGGAAAAGCCTATTTGCAAAATGGTTTATCATGCATCGGTTGGGGAGGAGGGCAGAAGCTCCTGCAGCTGTGAGGGCTAATGCAGATCATTAACTGCTATCACTGTTGTGTTCTGGGGGACAGTTGGAAGGGCTGGAGACTTTCACTAAAAAAGAAAAATGTGGTCTTGTAATGTAGTCTTGGTATTTTGCTAACATTGGATTTGAATTTTGAAATTTAGAAACAATATATAAGGTCTTATGGGCTAGTTGGGAATACAAGACCACAAAAACCTCAAAGAGCCTTAGTCTTACAGGAAGATTGGTTCAGGAGCCACAGAGAAGAGTCAGATGGCTAGGGAAACAGACATTAACAATTTAAGAAAAAAGTCCCAGGACAATGAAAAATAGCAGGTACAAATAGGATTTGGTAATAACCAATCACAAGCCAAGATTCAAGTTGACACCCCATCATTTCTAATCCAAAAATTTAGAATTAATTGTGCCTTCTTTATTGCTTTCATCATCTCAATCTTCTATTAAAAAACCTTCTCTGACTACTTATTTGTGTAGATGTATTTAGTAGGCTCCACTTTCAAGGGCCCCTCAACCATAGCCCCTGCCTTTCTAGTCAACCCTATTTTCTGTTACAGGTTGTCCCAGATTAGTGAACAAATGAATAACAGTACTTACCCAGAACTTCCATGAAGCTATCAAAAAAATTATACAACTTGAAGCTTACATTAAATCTGTGGAGAAGAATACACCAGAACAATTTGGGGGAGGGAGGTGAAGGAGAAAGGGAACTAAGCAAATCTCTCAGCCAAGGTTTCGCTTCCCAAAATATCTTAGGCAGTGGAATTCCCTTTCTCCAACCCTTATCCCACCCCATTGTTTGTTCTGTACTACTGCCAAAAATTCCAGCAATTACAGGTTCATTTGAGCTAACAAGAAGGCTGTTAAAATTATAATAAGTAGAGCTGCCAGAATGAGGTAGCTATCAGTTATTCACACATTGTCCTGAATGAGTTCAATCAAGTCTCTTTAAATATACCCTGAGGGAGTGGGACAGACTGGAGGTGAAACCCAGCACCCTCAGCTGTGCTGCTTTTTTCAAGGAAGTTAGCAGCACAGAGGTCTTGGGAGATGATAGAGAAACTGAGCTGTAGCATCAAGAAACTGACATGTAAAAAGGGGTGTAGAAAGGGTCATAGGCTAAAGACAAAGATTAACTTCCTCTACCACTCTATCTTCTTGTCCCAAACCCACCACACGTTTTCTGACCCTCTGCTTCTACAGGCCCTGGAGCTCAGACTAGTGCTGTCCATAGGCCACTTTGACTACTTAAGCAGGTTAATTACAGTAGTTTGGACTAGGTCAGAAATCTCATTATCATGTATATGATCTATAAAGTCCAAATAATTTGTAAATAAACCCTTAGAACACAGTTTATAGGTTGGTAACTACTTGTAATTTTCAACATATAACCCCCACACAAACACCCTAGTTAGACTGGTGTCTTCTGTTTTGCCAATGTTATATGTTTTTTATGTTACCATCCATTGAACTCATAAAATATCTCCCTTGCACAGATTGTGGCTTCCTTCTTTTCACACAAGTTCTACTTTTTCTTAAGTTCCAAATCAAGCTCTACCTTTTTGAAGCCTAATTAGATTACTCCAACACTCACCAAATGACCTTTTTCCCCCTGAATTCTTACAGCATGTACCACACAATGTTCATAGTTATTTATTCTTCAGTGTGTTCACTTTAACTTTCCAATATAGATTGTGAGCCAGCAGTCCACAGGCAGAAATCATTCATTCATCTACTCAAGTATTCAATAAGTATCTACCATGTACCAGCAGCTTTCAAGGTTTCATAGCCTAAAGATCATCAAGTAGTCACAGGACCATGAGGTATGCTATAATTAGGGTATGCTCCAGGTGACATAAATGTGGGTGGATGGGTGACATAAATGCGGGTGGATGGCTCTAACTGGGCTAGGGTAGAGAATCAGGGAAAGTTTCAAAGAAATGTCACCTGAGTTGAGTATATGAGACTAAGCAAGAGTGTATCAGGAAGTTGTTAGACAGCCCTCTGACTTGGGGTGTGGTGAAGCAAGTCTAGTTAGGGTACAATTGCAACTGTGACTACATAAGGTCTTAAACTAAGGCATTGGTATTGGGGGACATTCAAAAAAGATTTTTAGGAGGTAGAATGTACAGGACTAATAGACCAAAGATGATGATAATGGCTATTATTTATTGATCACTAATTAAGTTCAAATCAATGTTAAAAGTGTTTTCCAAGGCTGGGGTGTAGCTCAGTGGTGAAGCATTTGCCTATCATACACAAGGCCAGCACCACAATAAAAATAAATACTTTATCCACTTAATCATTTGACTTAATCCTTACTACAACTTTGTAATATAGATAATAATAGTATTCTCATTTTACAAGATGGAAAACTAAGATAGTAAAATCAAGTGATGTGACTAACTTTACATGACATATAACTAATGAAATTGGAATTTGAACCAAGGCAATCTAGCTCCAGAGTCCACATTCTTAAGTCCTATCTTCAAAGAGGGGGAGCCCAGATAACTGTCAGGTTAGTGAGAGAGAAAAAATACAGGCAGAAGGGAATACAGTGCATAAAACTGAAGTACATGGCTTGTGCATTTATTAATTACTGCTGCTCTTCATCTCTAACTTCAAAGGCAAACTGCTCTCTAAAATGGTGTCCCATCAATACCCATTCTACTAACCAACAATGCCTAAACTAAGTTGGGCTTCTTTGGCTTTAGTTCATTTTCTCTCTATATATAACATAGCATTTTCTTCAATGGTACTGGTAATCAAACAGGTTCCTGATGTTGACCTCAGTCTGTTTGAGCACTTGGCACATTTAGCCTCTGCCTAAAATTATTTATGAATGTAGTTTATCACCTTTATTAGATGAAAGCCCTGATGGCAAGAATAAATTTTGTTCAACTGTAATGAATAAAAACTACTACCCAATATGTTCTCATTAAAATTTAATTGGCTTGAAAATAGGATAGTGTTTCTTGAAGTTTCTATTTTTTTCAGTCATCTCTGAATTGTCTTCATTTGTCATCTCAGTAGCACCTTTATTATTTCTTTCTTTTACATTAATCCTTTTAAACTTAACATTTATCTTAAAGGAAAATTTATATTCCTGCAAGTGGAAAATTAATATAATTTACTATAAAAAGAAAACCATAAAATAGATATGTAATTCCTATAACAAGTAATGCTTGTGCATAACCTAACATCATTCTATTCATTACTCACACCACACTACAGGATAGTCTTTACATTTTTTTTATTGAGGTAAAATTCTCATGATATAAAATTAATGGTGTTAGGTAATTCCAGGCCGGCAGGCCACACTTCCCAGGTACCTTGGACAGGCCACACCTCAGGTCCCTTACTGAGCCAATCATGGCACACGGGTTCCCCTTCCGACCCCAGGCAGCCTAAGGAATAAGGGGTCCCTCGGACCACCAGAGTCACTATTTAAACCCCTGCCAGGCTGAAACTTGTCCCCCTTTCCCCCTTCCATCGCATTTCACCCCCTTTTTTCTTCTTTTCTTTTTGTTGCCATCTCCTCTCCTCCCGCCGGTTTTCCCTTCCCCCTCCACGAGTCCCTCGGATGATTAATAAACCCCCTTTACTACACTGTGGTCCCAGTGTGGTTTTATCTGCCCTTCAAATGGTTTTAAAGTGAACAATTCAACTCAGGGCATCTAGTGCATTCAGAATGTTGCGGAATCATGCCTTCTATCTTGTTGCAAAACATTTTCATCACTCCAAGAGAAAACCCATACCCATTAAGCAGTTGATCCCCATTCTCCTCTGTCTACCCTTTGGCTGTTGTGAATAGTGCTACCCTGTACACATAGGTGTAGATTTGTTTCAGTTATCAATTTTCAATTCTTTTGGGTATATATCTAGGAGTGGAATATCTAGATCATATGATTAATTCTATGTTGAAATTTTCGAGGAACCTTTTTTATATTTTTTTTGTGCAGCATTCTTTGTGTGTTTGATTCAAAACAACACTTGGGGTTAAAAAGAATCACACCAGAATGTGTGTCCCTAAACCTATGGCATATAAGGAGATAGGTTCATCCTCAACATGCTTATGAAAAAACAAACTTCAAGTAATTGTTATCATGTTTGTGGGATAATTTATTTTCTTTACAGCTGGTCCCTCTATAAAAGTAGTAGATGATTCAGGCAGTTACTAAATTTGGTCTTTATATCTATCTAAAGATACATAAGTGATATCATCAAAATCATTCCCTTGTATTAACATTTCCCCTCACAGAATATATCTTTATATTTTATTTTATTTTTTTCAAGTTGCTGGTTTTATATAAAGTACTTTTTACAACAATTGTGTCTGTTTCATACATGTACTTAGGGTAATGATGGCTAACTCATTCTACCATTATTCCTATCCCCTTGCCCCTTCCCTTCCCTCCCCACTCTTTGTTCTATTTAAAGTTCTTTCATTCCTCTCATCCCCACTCCCTTGCCTTTATAAGTTAGTATCTTCATGACAAAGAGATCATTCGACCTTTGGTTTTTTTGGATTGGCTAACTTCACTTAGCATTATTTTCTCCAATTCCATCTATTTTTTTAAATTCCATTTTTACCTATTGACCCATGTTGACTTGAACAAGAAAACAGGAAGAAAAACAAAGCACGGGTTTGATTCCAATTCACAATTGTGTGTAAATATGTTGTATATTTAATTATTACCATTTTCTGAAAATAGGATTTTACTGTATCTCTATGAAAAATGCAGCAACAGGGCTGGGGTTGTGGCTCAGTGGCAGAACGCTTGCCCGGCATGTGTGAGGCACTGGGTTTGATCCTCAGCACCACATAGAAAAATAAACAAAATAAAGTTATCTACAACTAAAGATATTTAAAATAAAATGCAGCAACACTTTCTTGGGCATACCTGAGCACTGCACCAGTAATTCATCACTTGGTCTGGATAAGGTGTTTTCATCTACTCTAGTCTTAACTTCAGCAATAACATCCATGTAATGATAAGTATCATACAACCAGGCATTTTTTTTTCTAATAAGCATTAAAAGAAGTAGCAACTCTATTCAAATTGTGTTTGATTGTCTACTTCTAGTAGTATGTATGCCACACTTAAGAAAACACTGAAGCTGCACAAGCTACCCTCACACATTTTATTGCCAAAGAAAGAGGAAGTTTTCACCTCATCTGCAAATAGAAAAAGTATGGACTCCTCATAAAAATTTGAAACTGAATGAAGCTTTCTAATAAATATAAAGGTCTGTTCCTCTTAACTTCCTAAGAGAAAAGCTAAGTGTCTTAGGGGAGCATGTTATAGAATTCAAGCTGTAAAGACAAGTACCTTAGGGAGGGCTCATAATCACTTGCACTCTGCAACATCTTCCACTGGGAGACGCACTCATCCTGTGATTTCATAGGATACTTTGTGTTTGAAGAGTAATCATCTCTAATTTAAATAGTATGCTATATTTATTCCTATATACAACCAAGTATGTCATCCCCTAGAATGTTTTAAACCCAATCAATTGGTGAACAAATCGGTTTCCTTTTTTAATATGGAGATTATCATACCATCCTTCTATTTACACTAGTTCTGAGGTAAAACATTTAACCATTGTTTCCAAATTTGAGTATGCATTAACGTATATAAAAACAGGATATGCATAAGAAGCTGCATAAAAAACAGAATTTTCTATCTGAAGATTTTACCATCACTGGCTCACACAACTAACGGGAGTGAGTTTCAATTAAAGAACAAAACATCTGAATATAAACCTGTCCTTAAACAAAGTATTTTGAAAATCAGTCTAAGATATAATAATTTTAAGAGTACATATAGCCAGGCATGGTGGCGCACACCTATAATCCCAGAAGCTCATGAGGCTGAGGCAGGAGGCTCTCTAGTTCAAAGCCAGCCTCAGCAAATTAGTGAGGCCCTTAGCAACTTAGTGAGACCCTGTCCCTAAATAAAATATTTTAAAAAGGGCTGAGGATGTGGCTCGGTGTTTAAGCATCCCTGGGTTCAATCGCCTGGTGCCAAAAAAAGGAAAAAAGAAAGAAAGGAAGGAAGAAGGAAAAGAAAGAAAGAAAGAAAGAAATATAAAGGTTAAATATGATAATATATGTAAACTGCCTAGTACCAGATCCATTTGTGTCACAGCCATTTAACAAATTGCAGCTTAGATCCTGCAAGATCAGCTGGTTTGCCTTGGAATTCATGAATCTTCTGGATTAAGTTCTAATTGTCAGGTCTGCTGTACCCTGTTTTATTCCCCTATTTTAGCACCAGCACATTCAGCCTCATCTAATAATTAGATAGATAGATAGATAGATAGATAGATAGATAGATAGATAGATAGATAGATAGATAGATATAGATATATAATCTGTTTTATTAAATTATAAGCACCTCTGAAGGTACCTCAAAGCTTTTAAAATAAAATGTAATTTGAATTTTTAAAGTAAATTTATTGGATTATAACTTACATATCATAAACTCACCTGGCATAAGTGTACAATCAATGTTTTTTAGTAAATTTACAGAGTTGTGCTAACATCACCACAATAGTTTTAGAAAATTTCCATGTTTCCCCAAAGACCTACCAAATCCATTTACTCTCAGTTCCCACACTGCAGATTTTGTAAGGCATTAGTTTTTGCATTTCATTTAAGAATGGTAGTTGTGAGACGGAGAAGAGATTTAAGGAACCTAAACCCAGAGACTAGGATCTCTCTCTTTCCTTTCCTCCCTATTTTTTAAAATATTTATTTATTTGCTTTAGTTGTACACAATTCCTTTATTTGTACGTGGTGCTGAGGATCGAACCTGGGCCACGCACGTGCTAGGGGAGTGCTCTACCGCTGAGCCACAACCCCAGCCCTTCCTCCCTATTTTTTATCTATCCAGGTTATATTTATTGAACACTCAAAATGTACCAGTATGTCCAACTGTCCTCTGCCAGTTCAATGCCATTCATGAAAAGGGCTGTCATCTACAGCCACATCAATGTTTATAGCAGCACAATTCACAATAGCTAGATTGTGGAAACAACCCCGATGCCCATCAATAGACGAATGGATAGGGAAACTTGGGTATATATACACAATGGAACACTACTCAGCACTAAAAGAGAATAAAATCATGGCATTTGCAGGTAAATGGATGGAGTTGGACAAAATAATGCTAAGTGAAGTTAGCCAATCCCAAAAAACCAAAAGTCGAATGATTCCTTTGCTATGATGATTCTGACTTATAATGGCAAGGGAGGGGGGTTGAGAGGAATGAAGGAATGTTAAATAGAACAAAGGGGATGGAGGGGAGGGAAGGGGGTAAGGGGATAGGAATAATGACAGAATGAGTTAGACATCAATACCCTAAGTACATGTATAAAAACACAAATGGTGAGAAAATACTTTATGTAAAACCAGTGACTTGAAAAGAATGTGCTCTTTATATGTAATATGAAATGAATTGCACTCTGCAAGCATGTATAACAAATTAAAATAAAAAATAAATTAAAAAAGAAAAGAGCTGTCATCTGTAGTGTGCTAGTGTAGTTTAGTTGTTAAAAACACCTAAGTTTTATTTTAGTCTACAGGACACATTTCTGAAATGGTTTTATATATAATTTAAAATTTAAATACATGGAAGAGAAAAAAAACATTTAACAAACACAAGTAATATCACCTTATTTTACAAGGTGCCCTACTAACTTCTAAGCACTTTAATGTCCTTGATTTAATTAATTTATTATCTTTTTTATCTCTACCTTACCAAGAAGGAAATTGAGACCAAGCAATAGCTTGTTAACAGCAAAGCTAGGATTCAAAACTAAGTTTATAGAGACAAATGTGGGAGAATACTGATAACTAAGAGTGAAGGTAGTGAAAGTGGTGAAGGTATAGGATATAGAGATAGAGAAGAGAGACAAATACACAGGAGCACAGAGATCCCATATGATCACAAAGATAACATGCTATACTCATGTGAGAAAGCTCCTAGTTCTTCCTCACAATTAGGAAGAACTGCTCAACTCTATGGGATTCTAAGACATTTTCCTAAAGGATATTTGAAATGTACTGTCTTAATTTTGCTCAACTATAGGCATAATGGTGTCATCCTTTAAAAATAGTCTTACAAGTGAAACATGGAGGCTCACAGAGATATTTAACTGGGTCTAATCAGAGAGAGAGAAACCACACAGTAATTTGAACTGGGAGTTGCACAGAAGAAATTAACTATGACAGGGAATTGGAATAATATGGAATTGGAGTGTTTATAAATTGTCTAGTAATAAGAGAATTCTTATAAAAATAAAGAATACAGGTATGTGGAGCAACCACCACCCCTAGGGCCTAGATAGAATACCCAAGGAAGTACCTCCTACACAGGGCTGAGATCAGACTATTATAGAGGGCACGGTTATAACTCAATGAAGGGCAGAGAAACTGCTGTGGCACTCATTCACTAGAATTTGTCAGAAACCCCCTATTTGGAACCTGATTCAAATGCACCTCCTTAAAAGTATCCTACTAGAAGCACTCTGCTACAAAGCTATGTCTGGGGGCACCAGGAGAAGATATGGACTACTGTGTAAAGAAGCTAAGCACTAGTGAAGATACCCAAGGAACATCCTGCTGAGAGAACACTCAGAAACCAGGAAAAAAACCCTTCCTTTCTGACATGCCATTACATCACTCTCTACTTATAAAACATCAGTGGTAAGGAAACAAAATAAAAAATGGGTTCACGTACATTTCACAAAGCAGGCAAAATGATGATTTTTTAATTTGGAACACCGTAAATAAATAACTGATACAATGGCTAATAGAGAAATACAGTATTTAAGCAAAAGTCTAATTATAGCCTAGCTAAGGTCAAGTACCTGTTTACCAAGTCTACTTTCTGGACAAATTTGCTAGGATAAGAATTATATATTTGTGTTATTTTGATTCTATTGCTTCATACTATATAAATTACTCTTCAAAATAGCTATTTGACATGGTCAAATGGTCCTTGTTATCCAAGTACTTTCATGACTGCTAACTCATTTTGTACTTGTGAGGTGGGAACTATTAGCCCCATTTTATGAATAGGAACATAAACTACAAATGCCAAAGTTAACCTAAATTCACATAGATATTTGTGCCCTTCCCCATCACAGACCAACCTCCAGTCTTATGTTCACTATTCTATTTGACCAAACAAATACAACCAAGAAGACCTTTCTGGCTAGAACCTATCCCTATCAGAAAATCCTAACCTTAGACTGCAACCTACCCTTCTCCAATCTCTGAAAATTGCCACAAAATAAATTTGATTTACTTCAATAAAAAGGCATGTTTGGGAATCTTTCAACATTCAAAGATTATAACTGACAATGAATTTCCTTGCAATCAAAATAGAAAGGGACATTATTATTGGCTAGGGATGAGTAAAAAAGCAAAGTTATACTTATTTCAATAGCTTTCAAGGAATGTTTCCCATGCTTTTAGAATTTCTGGACCAGTGAAATTTCAAAAACATCTTGGGGTCCTGTGCAGGGTAGCCAACTTTATTTTTCAAACTAAGAACATTTTAAAAGGCAACCCCTCATCCACAATTTCAAAATCCAAACATTTGGAAATCAAACGTGCCTTTTTGTTTTTCTTGCCTGCAACTCATTTGGCATCAACATCTTAACTAACCCAAACTCATCTGGTAGTAAAGCCTGACCTGAACTGAAATGAGGCTATTCACAGGCTTATTCTCCCATGTAGTATAAATATTCTTATGTTTCACTGCAGAAACATTACTGTAATTGATTAGGGGGTGTCCTCTCAGACCCTGCTGTGACTGTTATGTAATATAGGATGGACTTTATTACCTTTTTAAAATCCAATATGAACCTGAATTCTGAAACATGTTGTCTAAAGTATTTCACATAATAAGGGTACAGATTCACAGTCCCTGGTCATGAATATTTCATTAAAAGAAAAAGCAAAATGTGATTTAAATCATCAACAAGTATGAAGGACAATCTTAGAATAAAGGATGATCCTTTATAATCAATAAAATTTAGCTTTCTGGGGGAAAATTAAATTGTTGCATTTTGTATTTCACTGCAGACGATATTAACTAGCATATGAGAATCACTGCCATTGAAAAATGTCCTACTCAGATGGCTCTACATTTCAAAGATGACCTTTGGAATTTTTTTATAGTATGAAACAGGACAGTTTCTGTAGGACAGGAATGAATTAAGCCATTCTGTGGCTCCTGTAGGACACAGATAAATTATATTTATACAGCAAAAGAACCAGTGATATGGAATCTATCCAATAACAGAATTTTAATTTTTTTCCTTAAATTACCTTTAGTGTACAAATTGGAAGTGCTTACAATGCTGTACCTGATAGTGAGAAAGTTCTCTGATTTTTTTTAAAATACTGCAAATGAATGAACATGAATATGTATGGAGATAAATCTAGAAAATCAAAAGATGTATCCTGCTTGTCAGAATATTGGGCAAGATGGAGGGAAAAATCACTAGCAAACCATCTTTTTGCATAAGAGTTTTATGGCATTTTTGGATTGTTTATTTCTACACTGCCTATTCACTGAAGAGTTTGAGGTATTAGCAAACTGGATTACCTGGACATGTCAAATTTCATCCCAGAAGATACTAATGAATTAAGTGTCCTACAGTTTAAGAGAAATCATTAAATCTCTGCTATAAGGGCCACCAGCTGCATCTATAAACAAGACAATAAATTATTCAGTTTGACAACATTTAATGAGTTTCTACATGGCATAAGTCACTAGGCTAGCTGCAGGAAATGAATGGCTAGATAAGAACACTTAATTTTCCTCATGGACTTCATGGTCTAGTCAGGAAAGACTATTAAAAAATATTGCACAAGTAAGTTATAAGTGTTATGATAGATGTGCAATCAAATACTATGGGATGGAAAATCATGTGATTTTGGTTGGAGGCAGGGTTCACATTGCTAATGTCCAGCAAAAGCAAAGGCACAGAGGAGGGTCTGATTAAACCTTCAGAGGCCTAATTACAGAAAAAGGCTATGGTGTCTCTCTCATGTGCATTTAAAAATATAAGTCATTCTAAACTGTGAATTAGTCATAAGGAAGTCCAATAAAGATTTAATTTCTTTGGTATGAGAAATCTGATGCTCATAAAATATCTAACATTCTTTTTCCCCCTCATTGTTTGGTAACTATGCCTTGGGAAGTACAGCATTATTGTAGAAATACAAAAGAATGTGGAATCTTTGAGGAAGGATAAATGATGTGATATACTAATCAAAATGAGAAGTGGCAAAAAAGGTGGTTTGGGAGTCCAGTGAAGTGCTTTCTATGACATGCGAAGGACATCAGACTTTTTAATACTCATATTCTTAAGTAACCAGGAATAGGTTACCGTGCAATAGATTTTTAAATTACCTTCATTCAAAAATGATTATCATGAGAAAGCAGTAGCAATTTTTCAAATAATGCCCAAATTATCTGAAAATTCATTTTAGTTCCAGCTGCCTCATTTACTAAGACCTTATTTCTATAATATAATTAGGTAGAAACTAAACCAGCAATAATAATAAACAAGTAAACTAGTGTTAGGTTTTGCTTTGTTTGTTATTTTTGTTTGTTTGTTTTTTGAGATGAGATCTTACTATGCTACCTAGGGTGACCTCAAAATTCTGTACTCGAGCAATCCACCCTTCTCAGCCTTCTGAGTAGCTGGAACTACAGGTGTGTACCACCATGCCCAGCAAGCTAATTAATACTAGTTCAAACAGCACTCAAATTGGCAAGCAAAAATTCCATAAATTATAATGAAAAATGTGGATGTTGTCTGTAGGAAATCATTATTTATAAGAACCACCACAACAAGAACATGTGAGATAACTGAACATTCAATAGAAGAATAGTATTCATTAACAATCACAGTGGTGAGGAAAAAGGTAACATCAACTTAAAAGTCAAAGGATAGAAACGGTTCTTTTCGTTCCCTTTCCTGAACAATTCAGTCAAAATCCTGTTATTGGGGCCAAGCAAAGAAGACATGCCCTGGGAGGAGGACTGGGGGGAGGCCTGGCACAGTAAGTTGAAGTCTGAAAAAAATATGAGGAGGGTACTCATCCTAGGAGCTGGCAGATACAGCCAGGCATGGACTATTGGAGGCCAAGATGCAAGAAGGGTATTCAGGGAAGTGGAGGGCAAGGGTGTATCAACAGAGCATTGTTGACCTACATAGGAACTGCTCAAATAATGGGAGGCACGTTTTTTAATGTTAGTTATTAAGAAGTAAAAACATGAAAAGAGAAACACTAGAATTGTCTTGGATTAGAACTTGAGGTATTAGTCAGAATTCATGGTCTTTCATGTATAAACATATAGAAATACAGATATCAATATGTATATATTCCCTAACTCTTTCACCAAATGGGCTTAGGAGCAGCAATATCCCAATATCAATGAGTACTTGTAGCACACCGATTTTGGTTGCAGACACCATTCTCTGCTAAAGAGAAGCAGGATGGCTAATTCTGTGGGTGAAGGAGAAAAAGTATAAAATGAATTCAGATGTAAGAAACAATGATAGATACATGTTGAAAGGACACAGACAACAATTTTATAGGGACTCCTACAGGTGAAATCTCAGATCATTTGGCATCAAAAGAAATAACATTATAACTCTTTAAATGAGGCTGACTCCATACTGATAGAAATTAATAAATGAAATATTGAAAGTTTGATGAGGAATATTCCCAAAGTACTCCTCACTGACCCAGAAATAACACTAACTAGAAAGGAAAAGTAACATTACCATGGAGAAATCTGACCAATACCACCTTATACAAGTTTTAATCAGTATGAGACAAAAATCAGGTGCCAACTGACAGGATGCAATGAAAAGAACAAAGAATCTGTGTGATTCCTGAAGAAACAAAATCCAAATATGATCATGATGGACTGTTAAGACTAACAGAAGGAGCCGGGCACACGCCTATAATCCCAGCACGTGGGAGGCTGAGGTAGGAGGATCGCAAATTCAAAGCCAGCCTCAGCAATGGCGAGGCACTTAGCAACTCAGTGATACCCTGTCTCTAATAAAATACAAAAAAAGGGCTGGGGATGTGGCCCAGTGGTGGAGCGCCCTTGAGTTCAATCCCAGGTTCAAAAAAAAAAAAAAAAAGACTAACAGAAGGGCTTCAGTTGCACAAGACCCTGTGTTCAATCCCCAGTACCACATACACAAAAAAAGACTAACAGAAAGTGGAGAGACATTCTACAAAATAACTAGCCTGCAGCTTTCAAAAATGCCAAGGTCATGAAAGTTAAGGAAATATTGAGAAGTGTCCCAAATGGAAGATAACTAAAAAGACATTATAATCAAATGTAATACAGGATCCTAAACTGGAACTTTTTGTTATCAAGAACACTTTGGGGATAATTGGGGGAAAATGGAAAGAACTTTGATCAGAGTTTAGTAATGTATTAATGTTAATTTCCTGAATTTGATGGGTGAATTGAGGTTATCTAAGGAGAATGTTCTCATTTATATGCACTAGAGAATTTTATGCTGAAAGGCACTCTACTAGCAACTTACTCAAAATGACTTAAGCAAAAGAAATATTCCGTGTACTAATATTACAATTTTTTTGTATTTTCGATATTGTTTCAAAATAAAGTTTTACAAATAGGAAAATGGCAACAGAAATTTCATACTTATGATAAGGCTGATAAAAACAGCAATTACAGGGGCTGGAGTTGTGGCTCAGTGGCAGAGCGCTCACCTCGCACGTGCACGGCCCAGGTTCGATCCTCAGCACCACATAAACATAAATGCATTGTATTGTGTACAACTAAAGTAAATAAATATTAAAAAAACAGCAATTACAAAGAGCAAATGGCATTTGATTGCTTATTATGTTCCAGACAGTGTTTGTAGATTTTTATAAACACATTTCCTATATTATCACATAGAGTGGTATTTAAGAGAAATGGGGACCCAGAAAGATATCCTTGATAGTAAGCAGAAAATGCAAATACAAAATAATATGTAGAAGTTTTTGATTTTTGTAAAAACAACTTATACACAGGCATTTTATAGAAATATAGATCAAAATGTTAACTGTAATATTAAGAAATTCTTCATTGGTTAGATTTTGTATAATTTGTATTTTCTTGTATTTCTTATATGTATTTTCTAAATTTAAAAAAAACGTTTTAAAAATCTATAAATAAATAGAAGAAAGACCTACTGTAGAGTAGAGGAAAGGAAATGGGGAGGGAAGAGGAGAAAGGGGAAGCACTAGGGACTAAATTGGAACAAATTATAATCCATGCTTGTATAATTATGTCAAAATCAACCTTGATATTATGTATAATTAAAATGCATTAATAAAAAATAAAAGTAACAGCCATTTACATACAATTTACTTTTTAAATTTACTGTTTAAATTTTTATTATAAGTGGAAATGTTATACTATACTACTCTTAAGAGAAAAGCATGATACAAAAATACTTGAGTCAAATTTTACATTATTAAAAGATAGGAAGAAAAAAATTACTGAATGAAATATGCTTTTTTAAGTAGTTAAATTCAAATGGTGTTATTAGAAAATAATTTTGTTTTCTATTTCTGAATTTTTTACTATGAACACAGACTGGAGTTATAAGAAGAAATTGTTATTTTTTTCATTAGATGATTATTAGGAAGACTATTTAATACAGAAAGGATTAAAAACATTGCATTGGTGAAGAAAAATACAAAAATATACATGCGCTATGATTACTATGTTAAATAGAGGCACAGTTCAGTGAAATAAAATACCAGATGACCTTACTTATACATAAAGTATAAAAAAGAAGAATTCATAGAGAATAAAATGGTGTTTACCAATGGCTGGGGGTGAGGCTGGAAAATAAGGGGCAAAAAGAGAAGTGGTGACCAAAGTGTACAAAATTTCAATTAGACAGGTGGAATAAGCTTTAGTGATCTGTTGCATGGAATGGTGACCATAGTAAATAACAACATGATGTATAATTCAAAATTGCTGAAAGAGTATATTTTAAATGTTTTCACCACAAAAATATAAGTATATGACAGATTTGTTAATTAGCTTGATTTAGTCATTCCACAATGTGGGTGAATATCAAAATATCACATTGTGCCCTATACATATATATAATTTTTATTTGTTGATTAAAATAAAATTAAAGTAAAACTAAAGAAATAGATAAATATATACGTAGAAAAATGGGTGAAAGGAAATATACCAACATAACAAGTGGTCTACATTAGAGTAGATAGAGTGGTGTATCATTTTCTTTTATGCATTTTCAAAAACTTCTATATTTTTCATACATATAAAATATTAAACAACCATTTATAATGGGCAGAAATTCTTACCTTTGATATCAAATTGTCTATTATTTTACATGTAAGAAGATTGACTATTGTCTCTATGATCTACCTCTAAAGAAATGTAGTCTGTTATTTGTGGAGCCACATGGATTCTTAGAAAAACAAACATCCTTAATTCTGCTTTCAACTCTTTTCAAAAAATCAACTTGAATTTATTCAGGGTCCACCTTCCAGGGAGAACAAAGTGATTCAAGCATATCATCTCATTAGTTTCCAAAACAGGAGAAAGAAAGTATTTCTGTCCTGAAAAAAAAAAAAAGAAAGAAAAGAAAAGAAACTTGTGGAGATTAAATAAATTGCCACTGTTAGTTGGCAAGTTGAGGCCAGGAAAAAAAAAAAAAAAAAAGGTGTTTTTCAAACTCTAAACTCAGTATTGCATACTGCCTATTCTACAGGAGGATAGGTGAGGTAAATGAACTACCCTTAAGGGGAAATGGATAGGAGTATGGGATCAAAAGCTCATATTTATGTACGTTATCCTTCATGGTCAAAGGATAACTATAACATGGAGGCGCAGGCAGTGGGGTGTGGAGATCAAATAGCTGCCTTTCCCTTGGAGGCTTTATAAGTCTTAGCACTGCCTCAGGGAACCCAGATAGAAAAGTGTGTTCTAGGTGGCCTCCCACTGACTCCAACAGCCACCCAACCTTGAGAAGGCAAGAGTGGGAGCTAAGCCAATCCTGAGAAGCTTGCCAACTTTAGACAGTGGCTGATCTCAGAAAAAAAATGAGACAAAGTTAAATATTAGCATCTTTACTAATGTACCAGGGAAAAATAAATAACACTGTCTATACCTAGATAGACACAGCTCTTTCTGTCAAAAACAACATTAAATTTAATTAGAGTTTACTGTAATTCCTCTCTTGTTTTCCCTAAAAGAGACTCTATACTTAAAATCACTAGAAATTTTCTTTCCAGCTATCCATAGCCTATATCCATGTTGGCTATGCCAAGCCATGCTGATCTATGAAAACATCTTCAACTTTAGGAGAATTCAATTCATAACACACAAGGAGATACTCAGGAGGAAATGACACATTTCCTTAACTTCAATTGCAGGTTAAGGGCTTGGGTTCTTGGAGGAGAACCATAGTAGGGCTATCTGTGGGTCAGGCATTTAAATTGTCATAACTAATCTCCAATGACAGGCACAGAAAAGTCCAATGAAAGAGTAGACCTTATAGGAAAAAGAGAAGGGGATCACTTTTTCTGTTCATTTCAATCTGAAAGGAATAGCAGAAGGAAAATGAAGTGCTACAGAAAGTAAAAGTGTTGAAATATCAGACAACATGGACAGAAAGACAGAGAAAAACTTTGTTGTCCCGTCATATATCTTTAAAAAGCATGCATATTAATTAAGGGTCTGAATTACTTTGTGAAACCATATTCCTGTTCATATTTACAGTAGCCATTACTTATCCACAGTTTCACTTTCAGAAGTTTCAGTTACCACAATCAATGGAGATCCAAAATTCCAAAATAGAAAATTCTAGAAATAAATGCTATATAAATTTTAAATCAAGTTATTCTGAATCATGATGAAATCTTGCACCATCCTATCCCATTCCACTTGGGATGTGAATTATAACTTTGTCCAAAGTATATACACTGAATATGTTACCTGCCCATTAACCATTTTAGTTATCAGATAAGCTATTGAGGTATTATAGTGCTTGTATTCAAGTAATCCTTATTTCACTTAATAATGTCCCTAAAGCACAAGCACAGTAATGTTATCAATTTTATCACAGTATATTGCTATAATTGTTCTATTTTATTTTTTAAAGATTGTTCATTTTATTTTTATTGATTCTTTTTAGCTATATATAACATTAGGATATATTTTTACATAATCACAAAAGCATGGAATATAATTTGTTCTAATTCAGTCCCCAGCACTTCTCTACTTCCCCCTCCTCCGTCACCCTGCACCCCTCCCACTACTCTACTGGTGTTTCTGCAGTTTATTTATAGTTTTTGGTGGTGGTGGTATTTTAAATTAGTGTCTTGTGGACATACTTGATGTTGGGATTCACTGTCATATATTCATGTATGTACCAAAGAAAGTTCAGTCAGATTTATTCACTGCTTTTCCCTTCCCTTCTTCCTCGCGCATCAATGCCCTTCATCTACTCTATTGATCTTTCCCATATTTTAATAAAATTCCCTTTCCCTTTTTCCTTTATCTCTTTCTTTCTTTCTCTCCCCCACCCATTTTGGATTAGCGTCTGCATATCAGAGAAACCATTTCACCTTTAATTTTTGGGGACTGGCTTATTTCATTTAGCATGATTGTTCTATTTTATTATGAGTTAGCATTAGTCTCTTAGCACAACTAATTTATAAATTAAACTTTATCATGGGTGCATGTGAATATGAAAAAATATAGTACAGGGCTGAAGTTGTAGGTCAGTGGTGGAGCACTTGCCTAGCACGCATGAGACACTGGGTTCAATCCTCAGCACCACATAAATAAATAAATAAATAAATAAATAAATAAATAAATAAATAAATAAATAAATAAAGTTGTTGTGTCCATCTACAGCTAAAAAAATTTTTTTAAAGAAAAAAATATAGTACAGGTCATCCTCTTGTTATCTGTGGATTCCACATCCATGGACTCAACCAACTATGAATCAATAATATTTGAAGAAATTCCTTTCTCATGTGAAGTCCAGTTTTTCTTGTCATTATTTCATAAACAATACAGTACAACGAATACATAGCATTTATATTGTATTAGGTATTATAAATAACCTAGAGATGATTTGAAATATATAAGAGGATGTACATTATCTATAAATACTATATATCATTTATACAAGGGATTTAATCATACATAGATTTTGCAACACACAGGGAGGTCCTGAAACCAATCCCTCATAGATACTGATGGATTATTTTTTTTTGTTTGTTTGTTTGTTTGTTTTGGTACTGGGGATTGAACTCAGGGCACTTGACCACTGGGCCACATCCCCAGCCCTTTTTTGTATTTTATTAGAGACAGGGTCTCACTGAATCGCTCAGTGCCTCACCATTGCTGAGGCTGGCTTTGAACTCACGATCCTCCTGCCTCAGCCTCCCAAGGGCTGGGATTACAGGCATGTGCTCCCATGCCAGGTTGGATTATTGTTTATATAGGGTTCATTAGTATCAGCAGTTTCAGTTGTCATTGGACATATCTCCCATGAATAAGATAGGACAGCTACATGGACTCTGGAGCTGGACATCCTGTGTTTGAACTCTGGATTCTTGCTTTTAACTGTGAGTACGTGGACACCTTAATTTCTCAGTGCCTCTATTTCCTTGTTAGTAAAATGGGAATAATTATTAGTACCTATTTCATAGGGTTAGTATGAAAATACAATAAATTAACATATATATGAGGGCTTTAGAAGTGGAACAAAGTAAACAGTATGACTACTGCCAACACAACTACTACTACTATTAGGACTTCCATCACCACTACCAACACATAGAAATAAGAGTCAATGTTATGGAAAACATAGGTAATGGATACCTAGTTCTGCTTAGAAGAGGAAAGGGGGTCCATGTTGGTGAAAGTGTCACAAATAACTTAATACCTCTGCTGGATCTTGAAGGACAAAAAGGAGTTGGTTAGGCCAAGAATATGAGAAAAAGCATTCCAGAAATAGAATGGAAATATGAGGGAATATGTTGCCTTTCAGTGTTGGGGGAAATTGCAACACATGCTCTGGTCAGGAAATGAGACCTGTGAGGTAGAGAGGAGCCATATGAGAAGCCTTGCTACACTAAAAGTCACTAAAGAAATCTAAGTAAGGAAATAATATGAACACATTTACATTTCAGAAAGATCACAATGGCTGCAATAGGAAGGATGAAACTTCAGGCAGACTAGGTGAAAGACTAATATTAGAGGCAGAAGTCAGATTAAAAAGATATTATGATGATTTAGGTGGCAAATTATATGGGACTAAACTAAGAAAGAGGTAATAAAAATAAAGTGGCAGGACTCCCAAAAATCCAAAGGCCGATGTGTGGATGCTAACACACAATAAGGGGGAAGAGGGAAGAATAGAAGTTCATTGGATTAGACAAAGGGGAATAAAGAGAAGGGAGGGGAATGGGAATAGGAAAGACAGTCAAATGAATCTGACATAACTTTCCTATGTTCATATATGAATACACAACCAGTGAAACTCTACATCATGTACAACCACAAGGATGGGAAGTTATACACCACATATGTATAATATGTCAAAATATACTTTACTGTCATGCATACTTAAAAAGAACAAATAAAAAAAGAATAAAGTGGCAGGGAGAGCAGATTAGAAAATAGGACTTGGTGACTGCATATGGGGTTAATAAAAAGAGTCAGGATGATGCTCAATTTTCTGACTTGGGCAACTAAGTGAATGCTTTAACAAGCCCAAGACTATAGATGAAAAGGCCATGTTATTTTTAGAATATTGGGAAATCTTCATGTTGAAAAAACACTTATTTTTTGTGAGTTCCAAAATATTAACAGTGCATTCAGAGAAATGGGATTATACTTTTCCATAATTTTTCCATATGGTTTATCATTAGTACCAATTATACAATTGGATAAGGAAAACTTAAACACATTAATGTTCGAATTTTTTAAAGAACTGTAACTTTTTATACCTTTATTTTACTTATTTATTTTTATGTGGTGCTGAGAATTGAACCCAGTGCCTCAAACATGCTAGGTAAGCGCTCTGCCACTGAGCTACAACCACAGCCCCCATGAATGTTCAAATAAAAAAAATGCTATTTGCCTCTGATCCTGCTTTGCTCAAATCCTGCTGAATATCTTATATACAAGTGTCAGGAACAAGGGTACCAGCACTAAAACTGAGACCTGAAAAAGGTACTAATTTTTAAAGTAACCAGATGTTATTCCCTTCTACTATGTACCCATTTCTGACCTCTACCACCATTATTCTCTCTTGTGTTTATATCAAGTCAGAAGTTACAGCTGTCCCTGTCACAAATAATTATAGAGTGGCTTTAAAAAAACAGCAATTAACTTAGTTTTGGAGGTTAAGGGTCCAAAACCAAGTGTTGGCAAAGCTTACATGGTGAATTTTCCCTCGACTTTGGTAGCTTCTAGAGGCCAGCTAAATTCCTTGGTTTTTGGCACCTTCCTACATCTTTCAAAGAGTATCACTCAAACCTCTGGGTCCTTCATCACATCTTCTTTCCTAACGCTGACATCTGTTTTACGAGGACCCTTGTGATCAGACTGGGCTTATCTGAAAAATCCAGGATAATCTCATATTTAAAGTCCTTAATTTAATCACATCTACAAAGTTCTTTTTGCCATGTACAGTATCATAGTTGCAGATTCTGGGGATTATGATATGGACACCATTGGAAGGGAGACATTATTTTATCCAGCATAGATAGTGTTTGTCAGGTTTCTTCTCCATAAAGGTCTTTGTCCCATTCCACATGCTTTTTGTTGGAAATATATCATTAAAACCATACTTGGTGAGGGATGAGGTTCTACCTACTGGAGTGGGAAGATAAATATACCTATAAATACACAAACAAAACATGGAATTCTTCTGTAATAAAAATTTATACAACAATTTATTTTGGTTGATCCTACATCTGATAAAGAGGTGGGCTTAGTGTCCAAGAGCATTCAGAGAAGGTCAAGGTTGAATTCATGTATTTATTCATTCAGCAAATATTTGTTTAGCAACTAATACGTTCAAGACATGGTTGAAGATGCTAAAATTAAAGCTGTAATCAAGTCAGATAAGCCCTCTGACTTCCTAGACCTTCTATTCTACTGAAAGGGGATAATAAATGAATGGAAATATCTAATAGTAGTAGTGATGAGTCTTATATAGATTTACACTAGGGTTGTGTGATGGTAAAGAGTAAACAAGTGGCCACTTTGGGTAGTCAAAGAAAACTTCTCAGAGGTAAGTCAATAGTTTAAAAAATATTTTTCATGTTGTAAATGGGCAACATGCCTTTATTTATTTTATTTTTATGTGGCGCTGAGGATTGAACCCAGTGCCTCACATATGCAAGGGTGAGGCAAGTGCTCCACCACTGAGCTACAACCCCAGCCCCCAGAGGTAAGCACATTTAAATGGAGATTTGGACAAGAAGAATCAGCCACTTAAAGGCCAGGAGTAAGAACATTATAGACAAAGGGAACATTCAATATAAAATCATTGACAGAATCTTTTTTCTTCGAGAGTAAACAACCACAGAAAAATAACTAGCATGAAGCCAATAAAAATGTATTGAAAATCAATGTTTCTTATTGAATAATATTGTGGATCAGAGGCACCCAGAACTCACCTGCTTCTCCATAAGATTGAACCAAAACAACACGCATATAGCTGCATATTGAGGTGGGGGTGATAGCAAAGTGGGAGCATTTAATAATAGTCAGTGATCAGGTGAAATCTCTATATATTAGATATTACTGTAGTAGGAGAAACAGAAGAACCCAGTATTGAGTGTTCAGCAGCTTGGCAGGTGGAGGTGAAGTACCACCTTGGTGGGAATACAGGTGAAAAAGAAAGTATAGGTAATCTCCACAAGCACAGGATCCAGCACCTTGAAAACCTACAGTCTAAACAGACAAGAGACCTAGAAGCTGCATAGTGACTGGTGCAGGAGACTAGCAGTAGATTTCTCAGCAGAAGCTCTAAAGGCCTGAGGACATAGAATGAAGTATTTTAAGACCTAAAATAAAACCTGCCAAACAAGATTGCTATATCCAGCAAGTTTATCCATCCAAATCAAAGACCAAATCAAGATTTTTCAAGATATGCATAAACTAAGGGAATTCATGAACACTAGACCAGCATTACAGAAGACAATTTAGGAATCCAACAGTCAGAAGAAGAAAACAGATAAACAATCATGAGAGTATGGGAAAGAATATACCCCAATAGGAGAATATAAACACAGATGAGAAGTAGGAAAGAGTCAAATATTATCAATACAATAAACCATCAAATTTATAGAATGAATAAGAGAGGAAAAAATAAACACAAAATATTCAAGAGAACCCTAAGAAAAACAACAAAATAACAGGAACAAGAAAAAAAAACTTTCAATAATAACCCTGAATGTAAATAGTCTAAATTCTGCAATGAAAAGATGCAGACTGCATGAATATAGTAAAAAAATAAAAGACCCAACAATATGCTGCCTATAAGAAATATATAAAAAAAGACAAACACAGAATGAAATAGAAAGGATGTAAAATGATATCTCAAACAAGTAAAATCAGAAAGCAAACAGGAGTAGCTATACTTACATCCAAAAATATACCTTAAAACAAAATCAGCAGAGACAAAGAATTTTATGTTCACTATATATTGATCAAGCGAACAATGTAACAAGAAAATATAATAATTAAAAATACATATGCACTGAACATCAGAACACTCAATTTTATCAAACACTATTAGACATAAAGGGAGATATAGGCCCAAATACAATAATAGTGAGTGACTTCAAAACCATATTCTCTCAATAAACATATAACCCCCCAAAAAATCCATAAAAATATTTAGATTACATTACAGATGAAATGGACTTAACAGGAATACACCGAATATTCAATCTGACAGCTGTATAATACACATTCTTTTAACCAGCACATGTAATTTTCCATATATCAGGATACAAAGTAAGTTTTAACAAATTCAAAAATTTGAAATAATTTCTTATATATTATCTGGTCAAAATAGAATGAAACTACAAATCAACAGCAAGAGAAACTGCAGAAATTATACAAACAATCTTTTAAAATTTATTTTCCATCAAGTTAGTCTAATAAGTATTTATTTAGCACTTAAAGATATAATTCCAGATTTTTAAAATTCAAAGGAAGAGCACGAACTTCCCTCACAATTTACCAATGAGGACACTGAGAGTAAAAGGTGCTTCAATCTCTGGTATGTATTGTGTATGTGTGTGTGTGTGTGTGTGTGTGTGTGTGTGTGTGTATGAGATTGAATCCAGGGGCACTTAAACACTGAGCCACATCCCCAAACCCCCAGTCCTTTTTTAAATTTTCAGACAAGGTCTTAGTAAGTTACTTAGGGCCTCACTAAGTTTCTGAAGCTGGCCTTGAACGTGTGATCCTTCTGTCTCAGCCTCCCATGCTGCTGGGATTACAGGTGTGAGCCACCACACCCAGAAAAAGGCTCAATGTTTTTAAATATCAAATAACTTGATTCTCACCCTGTATTCCCTTGATATTATACTTTATTAAGAAACAATTATATAGTATGCCCATTTGAAAGTCTAAGCCCCAAAGGGAAAAAAAATGTGAAGCTGGGCATGGTGGTACACTCCTATAATCCCAGCAACTGTGGAAGCTAAGGTAGGAGGATTGCAAGTCTGAGGCCAGAATCAGCACTTTAGCGAAACCCTATCTCAAAATGAAAAAAATAAAAAGGGCTGGGGATGTGGCTCAGTGGTTAAGTACACCTGGGTTCAATCTCTGCTACCAAAAAGAGAAGATAAAAAAGAAAAAGGAGACTGGGGTTGTGGCTCAGTGGTAGAGCACTTGCCTAGCATGTGTGAGGCCCTGGGTTCATTCCTCACCACCACATAAAAAATAAACAAATAAAATAAAGGTATTTTGTCCATTTATAACTAAAAATATATTTTAAAAGAAGAAAAAGAAAAATGTCTGGGCTTATTCCTATAATATAAAGTAAATTTCATTAGCATATTTTACAATTTTAAAGATTTCCACTTAACATAAAAGTGTTTAACTATAAGTAGGAGTTGATTTTGGGAAATACGTGAAAATTGCCCCTACACCATCAAACCAAATAAAATAGCAACAAATAATTGCTGATCAGTGCTGCAACTTCTGCAAGTATTTATTAAACACTTGCTATGCACAACATGCTGCATTATGCAATATATGATACAAAATGCATTAGACACAGTCATTCTCTGAAAGATCTCCTTTAACAAGCCGTAAGCATCAACAGGCTCAAATTACTTCAAGGGAGAAACAAATGTAATAAAATTCATTGTGGTTTTAAACAAGTTCAAAAGCTAAGCGACCCTCCAGATCAGCTGGTTGGATTGATTGAGGAAGGCTTTATGTAGAACATGGAATTTGATCAGAGTATTGAAGAAAAAGTTGCATTTCGATAGTTAAATAAGAGGACAATTTGGGTGACATTATTAGATTAGAAATTTTAAAAGGTCACTCTGACTAGAGTGTGAAAAATTCAATTGAGTCCCTAATACTGCCAAATATCTCAAATTACCCCTAAATATTCCACAAATTTATTTCTTATTCTTCATTACCACTGCCATCACCTTTATTCAGACTCTTAATTTCTTTCTGCAACTGCTATAATAGTTGAGTCTCTTAATCCCCCCATCTTCCCCAAATAGTTCACACAGCCACCAAAGTGCTATTTCTAAAAAGATGAATCTGATCAATCACATCACTCCCTATTTGAAAGTTTCAATAGATCCCTGAGGTCCATGGAGCATCCATACTGCTTTGAATGGCACATCAAACTCTTTTTAACCTGACCTCCACCATCTCTCCAAACTCATCTCCAGCCTCTTCTTATTTTGCCTTTAGCATTACAAATAATAATTATCTAATTTTCATTAGTTCCATGAACATACCATGCTTTTTCATGGCCCCATGCACAGTGGTAAAAGGTGAGATTAACATCAAACATCATCCAAAAATTAAGAGAAAGCTACAGAATAGTTTGAAAGTTAAAGAGGCAACATGGTAAGATTTGAATTTTGAAAAGCAAACTCAAGTCTAGAGAAGAATGAATTGGCCAGCCAATTATTACAGGAATCCAGGCAAAAATGATAGTAGCTTGATATAAGGTTAAGGTTAGCAGAGATGCAGTAAAGGAAAGGGAACCTGAATAAACCCAGGGAGGGACTGGGGATGTGGCTCAGTGACAGAGTATTTGCCTAGCATGTGTGAGGCACTGGGTTCAATCCTTAGCACTTCATCAAAAAACAAATACAATAAAGGCATGCTGTCCATCTACAACTACAGAAAATTTTTAAAAAATAAACCCAGGGAGCCTACCATGACCCCCCAAGACAGAAGAGCATATTATGTTAGACATATTCAGCAGCACCCTATACTTTCTTTTCCCAACACATGATAAAAAGAATTGCTTGTTTGTATTCTCCACTACACCAACTAATCATGTTTTGTGTATCATTCACTACTATATCCCTAGCACTTCACACAATAGGTACTGCATAATATTTGATAAAGGGATAAAATGTGATAAAAATGCTTGGCTCTTTCTCCTGTTTTGCAAATACCAGACAATATATTGTACTATGTTTCATCTAACAAAGAGTACTTTTAGAAGAATGGAATGCTTAATTATGGAAGCCCTTTTTAGATCTAGGAATGTCATCAGAAAATATCACAAGATGACTCCTGCCACAATGTATCCTCCTATACATTCCCATAATGTATGCATGAGGATTATGTTCAGATTAGGATACTGTTTGCAACATGCAAGCCACATACTCCTGACCTCTCCCTGTACTTTATAAAACGCTAGGATGAAATTATTTATAGGGTAAAACATATGGATGACAGACTACAAGATTTAAAATATCCAAGACTCCTAGATGTTAACAACCTCTCCATTACCACCTCCCACCCTTAGCTCTTTATCTTTCCACCTGCTTTGTTAATTTGTCAAATAATTTTCTGTGATATATATTTTTATTATCTGACCACACCTCCACACAATGTACTGTCAATAAGGATTCGCCACATTTTGTTGCTTTAGAATGTGAAATGTTTAACATTTAGCAATTACACAATAAATATTTTATTACATTGTAAACAAAAAATGATCTTTTTGAGTAGTCCATTCTTTATTCAGTAATAATTCAATGAGCAATTACTACATGCACTACATTGCCAGATATAAGCAGGAATAACAGGGATACAATTCAATTTTTGTTACATTTATAGGATAATTTGAAGAGAAATCATCTTTTCCCAATATTTAGCCTTTAAATCAAGGATCAAGGTGTGTTTCTCCATTTGTTAAATGTCTTCTGTCCTATTTATGACTGGAATTTCAAAATTTTCCTAAGTCCCAGACATTGTTGTGGGAATTATTACTAAATATTTATGTTTTGTGGCCATTTTAATTGCTTTCCATTATATCTTCTAAATGGCTATTTCTGACACAGATCAAAGGTGGTTTTCTTTAATTTTATTTATATCCAACTACTTTTTACAATTTATTAACTTTATCAAGTAAGTCTTTTCAAGATTTGGCTTTTATAGGTATATGAGCCTATGTCATACTTTTATGCATCTGTATTTCATTGTATATATTTAAGCTATAAAGCATGATGAAGATAGACATGCTGAAATTATTACTAATGTCAAATGAATTGATATATCCATCACTTTTCATAAGGTGCCTTTTTGTGTATGCATAAAAGCACCTAAAATTTCCTCTCCTAGAAATATCATATTGTTTATTTAAAATTGCTAACTAGTGTCCTTATGCTATATTTCACATCTCTAGACTTATCAATCATACCTAACTCCAAGTTTATACCCTGTGATCTACTTCTACCCATTTCTTCCCACCACCCATCCTTGGTAACCATCTTTCTACTCTGTTTCAATTTTTTCCTTTTTTGAGATTGTACATAAGTGAGATCATACAGTACTTTTCTTTGATTCAGTATTTTCTCATTTAGCATAAAGTGTACATAAGTGAGTATACACAGTACTTTTCTTTCATACAATACATTTTCACTTAGTATAAAGCGTTCCAGGTTCATCCATGTTGTTGCAAATAGCAGTATCTCTTTTCTTAAGAGTAGATACTAATTCCACTATGTCTGTGTGCATACCAATTCCTTTATCCATTTGTCCATTAAAATTTGTTCCCAAATCTTGGCTATTATGAATAATACTGAAATGAACATGGGCACAAATATTTCTCAACAAGGTGCTGATTTCACTTCCTGTGGACATATACCCAACAGAGGGACAGCTGAGTCATGATAGTCCTATATTAGTTTTTTGAGGAAGTGCCATACTGTTTTCCACAATGGCTGTACTAATGTACATACCCACCAGCAGTGTACAAGGTTTCCCTTATATCCTTGCTAGCAATTATTCTTTTCTCTTTCTGATAATAGCTATTGTAACAGGTGTGAGGTGATATTGTGATTTTCATTTGCATTTTTCTGATGATTAGTGATGCTTAGCAATTTTTCATACACCTGTTGGCCAGTTGGATATCATCTTCAGAGAAAAAAATGTCTATTTAGTTCTTTTGTCCATTTTTAAACCATGTTTTTATTGAGTTTTCTGAGTTCCTTACTTTTTTTAGATATTAACCTTTATCATACATATGGTTTGTTAATATTTTCTCCCACAGGGCCTCACACATTCTGTGCAAATACTCTACTTCCGAGCTTCCTCAGGCTTTTATAAATTTCATTTTGAGACAGGGCCTCACTAAGTCACCCAGGCTGGCCTTAAACTTTTGACCATCCTGCCTCAGCCTCACAGGTAGCTAGGACTACTGGCATTAGCCACTACAGCTAGCCAGAAGTTTCTTTTTTTCTTTTTTCTTTTTTTGGTGGTACTGGGGAGTGAACTCATGGGCACTTGACCACTAGGACACATCCCCAGCCCTTTTTTTTTTTTGTATTTTATTAGAGACAGGGTGTCACTGAGTTGCTAAGTGCCTTGCCATTGCTGAAGCTGGCTTTGAACTCACAATCCTCCTGCCTCAGCCTCCCAAGTGCTGGGATTATAGGAGTGCACCACCATGCACGGCCAGAATTTACTTATGTGGGGCCAACTTCTTTATTTTTGCTTCTGCTGCCTGAACTTTTGGTGTGGTATTCAAATCATTGCCAGGGCCAGTATCAAAGAGTTTTTTCCGTGGGCTGGGGTTGTGGCTCAGCGGTGGAGCACTCGCCTCGCACGTGCGCAGCCCGGGTTCGAGCCTCAGCACCACGTAAAAATAAAGGCATTGTGTACAACTAAAGCAAATAAATAAATATTTTTTAAAAGAGTTTTTTCCCTACATTTTCTTCTAAGTGTTTTATTATTTCAAGTCTTAAGTACACTTAAGTATTTAATTCTTTTTTAATTTATTTTTGTGTATGGATTAAGGGTCCAGTTTTATTCTTTTATATGTGGATATCCATTTTTCTCAATGCCACTTATCATCTAAATATTGATAACTTGTTATTTATATCAATATTGGCCATAATTTATAAATATATACTAAATACTGGTGATTGTGAGCATACTTGTTCTATTGTTACTTAAGGAACAACTCTTAAATTTTACCACTGCTAGTGCTACACTGTTGGTAAGTTTCTATCATTAAATAAGAGTTCTTGGGCTGGGGTTGTGGCTCAGCGGCAGAGCGCTCGCCTGGCACATGTGCGGCCCGGGTTCAATCCTCAGCACCACGTAAAAACAAAGGCATCGTGTATAACTAAAACAAATAAAATAAATATTTTAAAAAATAAGAGTTCTTTTTTACTCTTAAAATGTTTATTTTTTTCAAATACTTCAGCATTTATTTTAACTCTTTCTTATGAAATCTATTAATACAATGCATCTTATGAATAACCTTCATATTGTACCATTCCCATGCTGAAATAAGATGTTCTTATTCAAAAGGGTTATTTTTTCATATATTCCCAAATTTGTTAGTTTTATTTTATTTAGAATTTGAGAATGACCCATAAATTTTGTACACATTCAAGTCATATTTTTCTAGGGTTTTGATATCTAAATTATGCAGCATCATAAAAAACTAGGTAGGTTCCCATCACTTTTTAGTGTTCTGGATCCAGTTATTTATAATCAGAATGATCTGTTTATTTCAAAGGTATTTGTAATCAGAATGATCTGTTTATTTCAAATGGGGTCTTATTTATAAAAAAAGAAAGGCCTTAAAATACTGGAATCAAATCATTGTCTTAAAAACTAAGAATTATAAGATTAGTTCCCTATGTCTCACCAGGCTTAGTTCACACTACCATTCAGTTAGCTTGCCATCTACAAAGGTCCTAACTTAGAATTCAAAGGTACAAAGACACTTTCCTTTTTTTTTTTAAATATTTATTTATTTACTTTAGTTGTACACAATGCAATGCATTTATGTTTATGTGGTGCTGAGGATCGAACCCGGGCCGCCCACATGCGAGGCGAGCGCTCTGCCGCTGAGCCACAGCCCCAGCCCCGACACTTTCCTTTTATAAAATTGTTTAATCATTTAGTCAGACTCTGAAATCTAGGCCAAAAATTCATTCTTTGTTTTTATTTTGGCTTTGTATTTGTTTGGGGATTTTTGTTTTGTTTTGTTTTGTTTTGATCAAGAAAGCACTTATAATGTGAAGGCTAACATAAAACTTTCTAAAGAAAGCCTGAAATATGAAAAAAACAATGATTTCTTGGGCAAGATGCAAAAAGAACTACTCTAAAAGAAAAACTTACACAATTGAACTTCAAAAGAAAACAAATCTGCTGATCATCAAAAGATACAAATAAAAAATGGGAGAGTAAGCCCACTAGCACTTATATACCACTTACTCTCTCATTCTCTCTCTCTCTCTCTCTCTCTCTCTCTCTCTCTCTCTCCACACACACACACACACACACACACACCAAGTCACCCTTATTTAATTTTCATAACAATCTTGCAGTATAGGTACTATGATTGACCCCATTTCAAAGTTGATGAATTTGAGGTACAGAACATTAAGAAACTTCCTGAAGCATTCATTGCTCATAAGCATCAGAGCCATAACACAGACAATTCAAACATACTATTTTAAATATCTCACCCAAATTGTACAATCAGTTATCAGGAATAAGAGAAATTCCTTCACTTCTGAAAAACAAGGTTGTGGGGTATTTTTATTTTTAAAAGAATATACTAGACAAATCAACAAGATAAATATAAATAATCCAATAAAGAGAAAAAATGATTGTGAAGAATAATTTTAAAAGGTGGACATTTAACATTTTATCTGAATGGTTATGTTTCTTTAAACCATGAATTTAAAATTCTAAAATCGATGTAGGAAGTTCTAAATGTCTCATAGGAATTCCATGAGACACATTTAACTGGATTTTTAGTAACAGAAATGTACATGAAATTACAGGGCAATCCTATTTTAAAATAGGTTGTGGAGACATTTCTTAAGTTATAGATATCTGTAGTTATTCACAGATATGCTTTTAAAACTAAAAGTTCACATCAATATCTCCACTGACTGTATTCTAGGTGTACACAATTTATACCAACTGCGTTTTCTAGTTATATTCTCTATTTTTTCATTAGATCAGGACATAGTCACTAACATCCCCTATATTCCATTTCTTTATTACTCAGTCATGCTCTTATTCATTTATACAGCAAATTCTTCTTATTTTATTCTAGGTATTTAACAAATATTCATTGAGTATAGGTAGGACAGACATTATATGAATAAGGTAACTTGTTTCCATAAATATACCGGTTATGGAGCATTGCAGCAACCAATTCCCCTCTATGCAGATGATCCATCACCTCTAAAAGTTGGATAATGACCTGTTCAGAAGGAAAAGAAGCCAATATTTATTATGAAAGTCAATACTATAACTTCCAAAATTGTGCTATTTTTTAATGTTTTTATATATTTCATGGTTAATTCAAAAGCAAAATGTATGTTCTGATACCTCATGCCCATATTACATCTTATAAAAATTAAGAAACTCACTCCATCAGAATGGCAATTATCAAGTATACAAGTAACAATAAATGTTGCTGAGGATGTAGGGGAAAAGCTTCACTCACACATTGCTGGTGGGACTGTAAGTAACCACTCTGTAAAGCAGTATGAAGATTCCTTAGAAAATCACCATATGAATCCTTGGCATAATACCCAAAGGATTTAAAAATCAGCATACTATAGTGACATGGCCACATCAATGTTTATAGCAGCTCAATTCACAATAGCTAATATATGAAACCAACATAGGTGCCCTTCAACAGATGAATGGATAAAGAAAATGTGCTATATATACACAATGGATTATTACTCACCCATAAAGAAAACTGAAATTATGGCATTTGCCAGGAAATGGATGGAACTAGAGACTATTATGTGAAGTGAAATAAGCCAATCCCAAAGAAACCAACGTCTGAATGTTCTGCCTGATGTGTAAATGCTCACACACAAAAATGGAGGGGGAGGGAAGAATAGAAGTTCATTGAATTAGACAAAGGAGAATGAAGGGAAGAGAGGGGGATAAGAAAAGGAAAGATGTAAGCTGCCTGTCATGGCCAGCCACGGCGCCACGGGAGAAAAACTCGGAGGCAGAGTAAAGCTTTTACTACTTTTACTTCTACTTTAGCTTAGAGAGAAAGAAAGATAGAGCTTAGCTTCTTCTTGTCTTCTTGTCTTGTCTTTTTCTTCTTGTCTTCTTAGCTTTAGAGCTTAGAGAAAGATTATTTTTTCTTCTTAGAGAGAAAGAAAGATAGAGCTTAGAGAAAGATTATTTTTTAGAGCTTCTTGCTTCTTTCTTCTGTCTTCTGTCTTCCTCGGGAGCCTCGGCCTAACTCTGACCAGCCCTCGGGAGCCTCGGCCTAACTCTGACCAGCCTTTACTTCTTCTATCTGGTTTCTCTTCTGTAACCGCTCTGCCTACGTTCTGGCCGCTCTGATTCTTTTCTCCGACCCGAACTCTTCTTCTGACCGACCGAGCTACTGCACGACTGACCGAATGAATTCTCCGTTCTCCAAACTCGGACCGCTTTCACCCGGTTATATACCTTCAGCTTTTCGGGTGCCTACAGGTGCGTCACATACATATCAGGTGGAACTTATGGCTTCCAGCTAGCTGCAACAGCCCTTCCTAATTAGGGCTCCTTCAGAAAGATAGTAGAATGAATCAGACATAAACTTCCTATACTCATATGAATACATGACTAGTGAAATTCCAGATCATGTTCAACCACAAGAATGGGACCAAATTGGAATGAGTTACACTCCATGTATGTATTATATGTCAAAATACACCCTACTGTCTTGTATATCTAAAAACAACAAATTAAAAAAAAAGACATAGACACTTACAAACTTACAATTATAACTGAATTAGAAGCTGCTTTTGCTAAAAGCACTATGTATTGGGCCTGCAGATGCCCAATGGATAAATAAAAGCAGGAAAAAAAGTTTTAAAAAAGAAATAATCATTTATAAAAGCAAGATAGTCTATATATACTTCACTCAATTGTGAATCATTAAATAGAATGACTAAATTTCATGTAAAGTCATTAGTTAACACATATCCATGGAAATTCAACCAAGTATATAGGAAGTTAGATTAAACAAAGAAACAGAAGGCCTGAGGAGTCTGGGAAGCTGGATTAGACAAGAGAAATTAGCGGCAAAGAGTTAAGGCAAATACTTGCCAAGTAGATACAAGAACAATATTAATTCCCTTTTTACCAGAGGAATATGGGGAGTCTGAAAAGCCCAAAAATGGGGGCCACAATTTTAGAAGTAGCTATGCAAAATACAGACTAGAAAGTTATCATATTTTATATCCCTAAAGATATAAAATAGTGAGAATATTTTTGGCCTGGACAGAATTGGTGGTTGTTTTTATGCGAAAAGAGCAGGTGAGTTTTGGTAAACTGACCTGTTTGAAATATATATTTCTTTCTATCAATGCCAATAAATTACATTGCAAAGGTATATTTTATATATTTATTCTATTTATTTCAAGTATATCAGGAAGCAAATGTATATTTTACTTAACTATTCCTTGTAAATAAAATCAACTTCTATTGGTAAGATAAAAATATACTAAATACAAATGTTTCATTCATAAAACTGTTTGCTATAAAGCTATGCAGACTTCAAATACTTAAGTAAGCCAAGGGGGATTCTTCAGTATCTCCATCCCTCACTTTAAGGAAAAGAAGTAGAAGGAGAAAAAGTACTCTTATTTCTTGGGTCTTCATAACTCTAAAAAGGAAATAAATGCAATGACAATATAGAAAAATACTATTAACATGTTCACCATCAGTTATGAAATAGTCCCAGCATCAGTAGCCAGCACAACTCACTTAGCTAACTATCTTAATTACTCCTTTTGTCCTATAGGGTTTGAGATGCATGTCTGGGTCACTTAGCATGCAAAATGGCAATTACAATCAAGATGGATATAGTCATGTCAAACTGGGTCCCTACAACAGACTGATACAATTTTCTTGTTTCAACTAATACCCCTGCTGCACCTGGATCTCCAAGACTTGGGCTGTCCCATTAAAATTTTCCAAATAGCAAAACTTCTGGTCTCCTGAACAGTAGAATATGGGGTGGCAGAACATGGGACTCTAGCCACTTACTATGAAGACATTCAACAAATAAACCATGATTTCAATCTCATGACACATTCCTATTTCCCACAGAGTTAGTGACTCCAAGTTTTGAGATATTAAGAATTTTATTGCAAGAATTAGTTGGCCTTCCTTATAATTTTATGTAAAAGGAGATCCTGAAATTATAACTTCTTTGCTCTAAGTAAAAATTAGTTTCAACTTCATATGACTCAATGCTTCTACTTCTATTCTTTTTGTGTACATGAGTTTTTCCATTTCCTTATTCTCATTTTAATGGAATTAAGAAAGGAAAGTAAGTAAACACATGTAAACAAATTTAAGTGGGATTTAACTTAAATCAATTTTAAAACCAGATTATTAAATATATGCATATATTTATATAAAATGAATACATCTATACCATTAAATAGATTGATCAAATATATAGATAGATATAGATATTTGAAAATTAATGCTGGCCTCAATATGGGGTAGATCAAAAAGAAAAGTATGAAGACCAGTTAAGAAACTACTTTCATAGTCAAGGCATGAGCTAAGGGCCCAGACAAGGGGTATGGAACAGATGAAGGAGAATTAGTATTTACTGACTAAAAGATCACTGACAAATATTACATGGTTAAGGAGACATCAAAGATAAAATCATAAAATCTTTTTAAATAATAGGGATGATATCAAGTAATGGGATATAGAGAGGAAGAAAAAAACATTGAAAGGAGAATAAATTTGATATAGATATATTTATCTAACAAAGGACATACTAGGCAGTCAAGTGATGAAACTGGGAAGTATTTTCAAAGTTTTTTTTGTCCTGAGAAGGCAGAATCCCAATGAAACAGAGGGAGGCACACTAGCAAGAAAGAGATAGGGAGAATAGGTAACGAGGAAACTAAGGGAATTGTGAGATAAAAGCTAAAGAAGAGTAGTTCAAAATTAATCAACAGTTTCAAGTTTAGCTGAGACCAAGTAAGGTACAGCTATTTGACTTGACAATTGTAAATGAGTAGTGACCTTTTTAAAAGAGTAGTTTCAGTATCAATAGGGAGGAACCACAATATAGTGTTTTGAAAAATAAATCATAAATTCTTTCAAGATCTTGTGAGAAACTCAAATACAGAGAAATTTATGGTAAGTATGGACCTTCAAATGACTAAGGAAAAACATGATTAAATAAATTATTGGGGGACAACTGGATAAATTTGTTTTTGTTTTGTTGTTTCTTTGGTTTTTAAAAAAGGATTTTTTTTATTTTTAAAGGCATAAGGTTTTATTATCACCTTAAAACAAATTCCTAGGTAGGTAGACTCCCGCCCGCTGGAAGGAGAGACCCAGCCACCAGTTCGCCTGGCCGCCTGGGCCCAGAGTAGCAGCTCCCTGCTGCTTTCCATTATCGGGAAGAGTGCGACCTGCCCATTTGCAACCAGAGCAAGAGGTAGACTCCCGCCCGCTGGAAGGAGAGACCCAGCCACCAGTTTGCCTGGTCTTAGGGGCCCAGAGTAGCATCTCACCTTCCAAGGGTCCACTTTGTTTGAGACTCGTCGGCTGATACTAAACCACTTCCATAGAACTCTCTTTTCATACTTTCTAAGAAAGAACAAATCAATACACTCACTTCCTTCTTCCTAAACATATTACCTCTCTGTCCATTACTTGAAACTTTAAAACCCCATCAGAAGCATACAGAGTAAATTGGAAACAACATCTGGGTTAACTAAATCTGTACATTGTGATCAAACTGGGATTCTCTGAATAGAAAGTGTTTGATTTTAAAGTGTAAAGGAAATATAAGGGGATCTGATAGCATTGTACTACAGGAGCAACATAAGGTTTTAAGGTAAAATCAAAGTAGACAAGGTCCCACAGTGCAGGTAGAATAGACGCACAAGCAATATGAAGAAACAAGGGAAGAAAGTGACACAAACAAATCAATATACCTCCTCAGTAGATTCCATACCATGCACAGTTGGTGCAATGCCAGAGATGGAATTCAGAAATTACATATTCCAAATGTTAGCGGAACTTAAGAATGAACTCAAAAATGAGATGAGGGAGCAAATACAGGAGGTGAAAGATCATTTTGACAAAGAACTCCATAAACAAATACAGGAAGTAAAAGATTACTTCAATAGGGAGATAGAAGCTCTAAAGAGAAACCAAACAGAAATTCCAGAAATGAAAGAAGCAATAAACCAAAATAAAAGCTCAATCGAAAGTATCACCAACAGAGTAGATCACTTGGAAGAAAGAACCTCAGACAATGAAGACAAAATATATATCCTAGAGAAAAATCTAGATTCCACAGCAAAAATGGTAAGAAACCAAGAACAGAACATTCAAGAATTATGGGACAACATAAAAAGACCAAACATAAGAGTGATTGGGGTAGAGGAGGGGGCAGAGTTTCAAGCCAAAGGAATGAGTAATTTATTTAATGAAATAATTACAGAAAATTTTCCAAACTTGAGGAATGAAGGGGAAAACCAAGTTCAAGAGGCCTACCGAACACCAAACATACAAAATCACAACAGATCCACACCAAGACACATTATAATGAAAATGCCTAATATACTGAGCAAGGAGATAATATTAAAAGCCACAAGAGAAAGGAAGCAGATTACATATAGGGGGAAACCAATCAGACTTTGTTCAGATTTTTCTACCCAGACCTTAAAAGCAAGAAGATCCTGGAATAGCATATTTCAAGCTCTGAAGGAAAAGGGATGTCAACCAAGAATCTTATATCCAGCAAAATTGAGCTTTAGATTTGAAGATGAAATAAAAACCTTCCACGACAAGCAAAAGTTAAAAGATTTCACATCTCGAAAGCCAGCACTTCTGAACATCCTGGGCAAAAATTTTCCATGAAGAAGAAGAGAAAAATAACAATGAAAATCAACAAAGGGAGATATTAAACTAAGGGAAATACCAACCAGAAGAGAAACCAAATCAAGCTAAAGATCATCATACAAATAAAAATGGATGGGAATAAAAATCACATCTCAATAATAACCCTGAATGTTAACGGCCTAAACTCGCCATTCAAAAGACACAGATTATCTGAATGGATTAAAAGAAATGACCCAACAATCTGCTGTCTCCAAGAAACACACCTCATAGAAAAAGACATCAATAGACTGAAGGTAAAAGGCTGGGAAAAGTCTTATCACTCACATGGCCTGCGGAAGCAAGCAGGGGTTTCCATTCTCATTTCAAATAAGGTAGACTTCAAGCCAAAGTTAATCAAAAGGGACAAAGATGGATATTTCTTACTACTTAAGGGAACCATTCATCAAGAGGATATAACAATCATAAATCTATATGCCCCAAATAATGGAGCACCTACATTCATCAAACAAATGCTTCTCAAGTTCAAGAGTAAAATTGACCACAACACAGTTATTCTAGGGGATTTCAACACACCTCTCTCACCAATGGATAGATCATCCAAACAAAAACTAAACAAAGAAACCTTAGGCCTCCTTAAAACAATTAATAACTTAGATCTAACGGACATATATAGAATATTTCATCCCTCAGTAAATGAATACACTTTTTTCTCAGCAGCACATGGCTCCTTCTCCAAAATAGATCATATATTATGTCACAAGGCAAATCTCAGCAAATATAAAAAAATAGAAATACTACCCTGCATGCTATCAGACCATAAAGGGATGAAATTGGAAATCAATGACAAAACAAGGAATAAGAAAAACTACTCCAACAACTGGAAGCTAAGCAACATGCTACTGAATGAACAAGGGGTTGAAGAAGACATCAAAGAGGAGATTAAAAAAATTCCTAGAGGTAAATGAGAACACAGATACATCATATAGAAATCTCTGGGGACACTATGAAGGCAGTAATAAGAGGAAAATTCATTGCACTGAGTTCATTCTTTAAAAGGAAGAAAAACCAACAAATAAACGACTTAACATCACACCTCCAAGCACTAGAAAAAGAAGAACAGATCAACACCAAGAGCAGCAGAAGACAGGAAATAATTAAAATCAGAGCAGAAATTAATGAAATTGAGACTAAGGAAACAATTCAAAGAATTGACAAAACTAAAAGTTGGTTCTTTGAAAAAATAAACAAAATTGACAGACCCTTAGCAATGCTAACGAAAAGAAGAAGAGAAAAAACTCAAATCACTAACATTTGTGATGAAAAAGGGAATATCACAACAAACACCTCGGATATACAGAAGATAATTAGAAATTACTTTGAAAACTTGTACTCTAATAAAACAGAAAATGCTGAATGCATTGACAGATTTCTAGAGTCATATGATTTGCCTAAACTGGATCTGGAGGCTATACACAATTTAAACAGATCGATTACAAGCAAAGAAATAGAAGATGTCATCAAAAAGCTACCAACAAGGAAAAGTCCAGGACCTGATGGGTTTACAGCAGAGTTCTACAAGACTTTCAAAGAAGAACTAATACCAATGCTCTTCAAACTATTTCAAGAAATAGAAAAAGAGGGAGCTCTTCCAGACTCTTTTTATGAGGCCAATATTACATTAATTCCAAAGCCAGGCAAAGACACATCCAAAAAAGAAAACTTTAGGCCAATATCCTTAATGAACATAGATGCAAAAATCCTCAACAAAATTCTGGCAAATCGGATACAAAAACATATCAAAAAGATAGTGCACCATGATCAAGTGGGGTTTATTCCAGGGATGCAAGGCTGGTTCAACATTCGGAAATCAATAAACATAATACATCACATCAATAGACTTAAAGATAAAAATCATATGATTATCTCAATAGATGCAGAAAAAGCATTTGACAAAATACAGCACCCCTTTATGTTCAAAACACTGGAAAAACTAGGAATATCAGGGACATATCTCAACATTATAAAAGCTATTTATGCAAGGCCCAGAGCTAACATTATCTTAAATGGAGAAAAATTGAAAGCATTCCCTCTAAAAACTGGAACAAGACAGGGATGCCCCCTCTCACCACTGCTATTTAACATAGTACTGGAAACTCTGGCAAGAGCAATTAGACAGACGAAAGAAATTAAAGGGATCCAGATAGGAAAAGAAGAGCTCAAATTAGCACTATTTGCTGATGACATGATAATCTACCTAGAAGACCCAAAAAACTCTACCAGAAAACTTTTACAACTAGTAAATGAATTTGGCAAAGTAGCAGGATACAAAATCAATACCCATAAGTCAAAGGCATTTTTGTACATCAGTGACAAAGCCTCTGAAAGGGAAATGATGAAAACTACGCCATTTACAATAGCATCAAAAAAAATAAAATACCTGGGAATCAACTTAACGAAAGAGGTGAAAGAGCTCTATAAGGAAAATTATAGAACACTAAAGAAAGAAATCATAGAAGAACTCAGAAGATGGAAAGACCTACCTTGCTCTTGGATAGGTAGAATCAATATTGTCAAAATGTCCATACTACCAAAAACATTATACAGATTTAATGCAATTCCAATCAAAATCCCAATGTCATTCTTCAAAGAAATAGAAAAAGCAGTCATGAAATTCATCTGGAGAAATAAGAGACCCAGAATAGCCAAAGCAATCCTGAACAAGAAAAGTGAAGCAGGTGGCATCACCATACCGGACTTTAAATTATACTATAGAGCAATAGTAACAAAAACAGCATGGTATTGGCACCAAAACAGACTGGTGGACCAATGGTACAGAATTGAGGACACAGAGACTAATGCATATAATTTCAGCTATCTTATATTAGACAAAGGTGCCAAAAATGTACAGTGGAGAAAGGATAGCCTCTTCAACAAATGGTGCTGGGAAAACTGGAAATCCATATGCAACAAAATGAAATTAAACCCTTGTCTCTCACCATGCACAAAATTCAATTCAAAGTGGATCAAGGACCTAGGAATTAGACCAGAGACAATACGCCTAATAGAAGAAAAAGTAAGCTCCAATTTCCAACATGTCGGATTAGGCCCCAAGTTCCTTAATAAGAATCCTGTAGCACAAGAACTATTACCAAGAATTAATGAATGGGATAGATTTAAACTGAAAAGCTTCTTCTCAGCAAAAGAAACAATCAGTGAGGTGAATAGAGAGCCAACTAATTGGGAACAAATATTTAATACATGCACATCAGATAGAGCACTAATTTCTAGAATGTATATAGAACTAAAAAAACTTAACACCAAAAAAGCAAATAACCCAATCAATAAATGGGCTAAGGAATTGAAAAGACACTTCTCAGAAGAAGATACACGATTAATCAACAAATACATGAAAAAATGCTCAACATCACTGGCAATTAGAGAAATGCAAATCAAAACTACTCTAAGATTTCATTTCACTCCAGTCAGAATGGCAGCTATCAAGAACACAAACAACAATAAATGTTGGAGAGGATGTGGGGAAAAAGGCACACTCATACATTGCTGGTGGGACTGCAAAATGGTGCAACCGCTATGGAAAGCAGTATGGAGATTTCTTGGGAAAATGGGAATGGAACCACCCTATGACCCAGCCATCCCACTCCTGGGTCTATTCCCAAAAGACTTAAAAACAGCATATTACAGTGACACAGCCACTTCAATGTTTATAGCAGCACAATTCACAATAGCTAGGTTATGGAACCAACCTAGATGCCCCTCAGTAGATGAGTGGATGAAGAAAATATGGTATATATACAAAATGGAATTTTACTCAGCAATAAGAGAGAATAAAATAATGGCATTTGCAGGTAAATGGATGAAGTTGGAGAATATAATGCTAAGTGAAATTAGTCAATCTCAAAAATCCAAGTACCGAATGTTTTCTCTGATATAAGAAGGCTGGTTCACAGAGTTGTTGGAAGGGGGTGCATAGGATCAGAGGAACACTAGAATGGTCAACGGAAAGGGAGGGGAGGGAGGGAGTAAGGGGGGGGGTTGGAAAAAAATTGGTGGTTGAATGAGATGGATATCATTATCCTAAATGCATGATTCAAGATCTGAATGGTACTTATATAATTTGTATACAAGCAGTTGTATGTAAAAAGATACTATACTTGTGCATGATGAATAAGTAAATAAATAATAAAAAAATTAAAAAAAAAAAAAACAAATTCCTAAAGGATTTTTTATTTAAAGGTTAAAAATGTGAATCTGAAAGAATACCATAAGAAAACTCAAATGAACTTTTTTTATAATTATCCAGTAGAGAAGGCTAACCAGCACCCCAAAACCAGAAATCTTAAGACTGTTAAATCTGATTACAGAAAATTTAAATATCTATACTTAAAAATATAAAAATCCAAAAGAAATTGATATACTAGGAAATAATATTCACAATATACATGACAAGCAACAAATGTATAATACTTTTAATTTACAAACAAATCAATTAGTAAAAACAATAAAATGAGCACATAATATAAACAAGCATATAAATAAAATACAAATAATTTTTAAATAAATAAATCCTATCTAAATGGAGGCACTGTATTCACCTATGAAACACACACAAACACACACATATATGAAGTCTGTCTATATCTTTTATTTGTGAGAGGGAATATGGGGTTTGGGGGAAATGTGTACTTTTTATTGTATATTTTCTGTTCAAATTATTTTGAAACTAAAAAAAGAAAGAGGATATGGCAGAAGAAATGAGTGGCCATGAGAAAGGAAATTTAGGGAGGTGTGGTATCCTAGAAGACAAAATAAAGTGTTATATGAAGAAAGCAGTAAATAAGAGCTGGGTTGTGTCTCAGTGGTAGAGTGCTTGCCTAGCACATGTGAGGCACTGGGTTCAATCCTCAGCACCACATAAATAAATAAATAAGTTTATTACTATAAAGAAGGAGTAAATGACTGTGTCAGATGGTGTTGAGAGATTAAAAACTGAGAAATGACAACTCAGTGTGGTTATATGGGGACCACTAGAGATCTTGTTAAAAGTATAATGTGTCAAAATGCATTTTACTGTCATGTGTAACTAATTAGAACAAATTTTAAAATAAAATTATTTTTAAAAGTGGGTTCTGTGGAATGACGGAGATGAAGGATGACTAGGGTTGGTTCAAGAATGAATGAGAGAGAAGAAGAGAAACTACATACAACTCTAACAAGAAGCTTTCTTTTTAGAATAAAATTATGACATTTGCTGGTAAATGGATGGAACTAGAGACTATCATGCTAAGTGAAATAAGCCAATACCAAAGAAACAAAGGCTGAATATTCTCTGATATGTGGATGCTGACTCACAATGAGGGTGGGGAGGTGGAGGTTCATTGGATTGGATGGGGGGAGTGAGGAGAAGGAAGGGGGATAGGAATGAGAAAGACAGTAGAATAAATTGTATATAACTTTCCTATGTTCTTATATGAATATGCAACCAGTATAACTCCACATCATGTACAACAACAAAACTGAGAAGTTATACTCCATGTATATAAGATATGTCAAAATACAGTCTACTATCATGTATAATAAGAACAAATTAAAAATAAAAATTTTAAAATGTAAAAAGAAGCTTTCTTTTGTGAATAACAGAGAAATGGATGATAGTTGGAATGAGATATAAAGTGGACCCCCCCCCCCCCCCCCCCCCCCCCCCCCCCCCCCCCCCCCCCCCCCCCCCCCCCCCCCCCCCCCCCCCCCCCCCCCCCCCCCCCCCCCCCCCAGTAATTAACATTTTAACTGTTTCATGAGGGGAGATATGGAACCAGTATATTTAAAAAGCATGACACTAAATAAAATGTAAACTAAAAACTACAGTAGCATTTACATACATTTCAAAAGCACATAATCCTTTCTTTCTCCCATAATCCTCATTTTCCCCTCCACACACACATGCATGCATTGTATATATGTATGTGCATTTCCAGTTGTAGAAAAACTATATCTAAAAAGAAGAAATGAAAAATAAGTAAATAGAGAGCCATGAGAATGATAAACACCAAGTTTGGGATAGTAGTTGCCTCAAGAAAGAAGGGAGAAGAAGTCAATTGTGAAGGTAGTTTCACCTGTATCTTTCTTGTTAAGGATCTGAAACAAAAATGGCTAAAAGATAAAGTTCTACATGGCTAAATGGTGGGTACATAGATCTTTGTCATTTTGGTCTCTGTACTTTGCTGTGTGTTTGAAATATTTTATTTAGAAAGAAATTAAAATTAGAAACAATCTCTCTACCCTAAAGTAGGGATTATGTAGGTAAGCAGACAAAACATGATACATACAGGCCAGCATATTTTAAAAAGAGTTTTCAACTAAAAAAAGACCAGACTAAAGTATAACCTGGCAGCATTGTAATTAAAAAGACACACTTCTCCCTGGCCATGATACCCTCATGAATAAAAGGGAAATTAATCATTACTCAGAGCACACACCTGACAAAGACCTAATTGCAGTTTCACCCTCAAAATATTCTACTTAGCTCACCAGAAATAAAACTGACAAAACTGCTTCTGATAGTTGGATATCTTGCATAAGTTCAAGTAATTTTGCTCTTAAGTATTTCAGTAATTCACCAATCTAATATTTGTCAAGCACCTATCATATAGATAATATTTCAAATGGAGGTTCCATTTTATGATTTAACATTTAATTTAAACTTACTGTATTGCTCTTTCCTTCTATAAGAACCAATAGCTTTAAAATTAATGAGGTTTGAGATATCAGTACCCTATTTCATACCACATAAGGCAAGCCCTGCTTATGAACCAAACTGATGTTATATAAAAGAAATGTTAGGGTTTCTATTATAGTCTTGTCTTCAAATAAAATTTTGATAAGTACTGTGATAAGTAAAGAAAGCTGACAGAAAGGATTAGTGAAAAATGCTAAGCACTACAAAATCGCAAAACTGCAAAATCCAGAAAAATTGCACATAATTGCACTCCTCCAAGTCAAGTTATATATAGCAGCACCACTAAAACTTCAAAACAATCTTGAAATTACAAAATCAGAAGAAACAGAATTGTGTTCTTTAGTGTTCATTAGACAAATTTTGATTTTTTTTTTAATGTCACAGAGTGTTACAGAATAATTTAGCTTACATTTCCCCACCACCTGTGGCACTGAGGCAGTCTTGCCTAAAATGGAAAAACACTTACTGTTGCACTGGGTGGTGATTTTTCCCTGAGTAAATCTAAAAATGAATACAGTCATGTGATATGCTTCAATATAAGCACCCTAACAAAATATGTAACACTATAAAATTCAACAGTTGCACTACACTAAAGAGTATACCTGAAGCTGGTTTCTTTTTTTTTAATTTTTATTTATAGTAGTATGTATTACAGTTCATACTATACATATATAGCATCTTTTTACATAAAACAGTTTGTATACAAAGTTGAATAGGATGGATATCATTATTCTAAATGAAGCTGGTTTCAAAACACATCTTTTAAGCAAATGATCAGCCTTCCTGGTAACCAGCAACTTATACTCCAACTAGTGGGTCCAGAGCGGCACAATAACAGCTATGTCTAGGTCTAAACTCCCATCAAAACCACTGGACTCCCATGTTCCATAAGATTCTCCCTTTTCTTGGTGGGGTGCCAGGGTAGCTGATATACTTTTCTCAGTACTTTCCATTTTCTGGCTACAATTACTGAAGCAATCTGCCTATCTCATCATCATGTAGTCACTACCATCCTGCTCTCAATTGCTATAAATATACACCATAAACATGCTGTTCCACTGCTTTTTGCAGTAATATCACTCCATGTTTTTCAACAAGAGTCTTCAGTAGTCCCTCTCATGTTGTCACTCATAATAGGCACTAGGAATGCTTTTGGAGTACATTGTTGGCTCATAGCATTATTTGGGTCATCAGTGCAATTGGCCTTTTTTACTGATATTGAAATTATTGCCCCTTGTATTAAGGTAATTTATCTGATTTTCTAATAGTTGCTGCTCTCTTATTGTAAGTACTAAACTTCATATAACATTTATTGAGTGTGAAATGCAGGCATAGCTGATTTCATTTATTGCATTTTCATAGTGCTAGAACCCTTACTTGCCTATGTAAGTGGCACTGTACTGTCTCTATTTTTTTTTTTTTTAGTTTTTTTAGTTGTTGATTGACCTTTATTTTTTATTTATATATATGCAGTGCTGAGAATTGAACCCAGTGCCTCACACATTACTAGGCAAGTGCTCTGCCACTGAGCCACAACCCCAGCCCCCATACTGTCTCTTTTAATCCTTTTATTATTAACATTTTTCTTTCCTCCTCCATGCCTAATTAAGGAATTAAGAAAATAAGAGTGTGTGCATATCATGTGGTTTCCTTCCCTATATTACTCTTGAAAGTTAGCAATTTGTCCCAGCCTATTCAGTCAATGTTCATTCTATATAATCCAGAGTCCTGTTACATGCACATCTTGCAAGAAAAAAAAAAAAGATTTGAGAAATTAATTATAGGTAACAAAGAATAAAAATTATTTATATCAGTGGCCCACAAACTTGAGCACACATAAGAATCCCTGGGAGAAGTGCTAAAATACAGATTGCTATGCAGAGTTTCTCCTTCAGTTAGTAAGGGAATGGTCCAGAGAATTTACATTTCTAACAAGTTCCCAAAGGATTTTCTGCTGTACCATCATGGATGGCAGTCCAGAAACTAATGATTTGTAGCTAATATTATAGTTATTATAGAAAGCACAAAAGAATTAACTGAAAAACTTGCAAAATGAGAGGCCCACTACAAGAATATTAACTCCATAAAGACAAGGGTTTTTTATATACCACTAGTATTATTTTCTAAATGTAGCGAAAAAAAATCACCCAAGAGCAGCAAATTTTGTAGAATATCTAGAAATAAGTTTCAAAATATATGTTGAAAATAAAACTTTACTGAAGAACATAAAAGAATAAAGGACTTGAAAAATGGATACAGACTGTATCCAAGGACAAACTCAAAATCATAATGATGTGGCTGGGCGTGGTGGAGCACATCTCTAATCCCAGCAGCTCAGAAGGCTGTGGTTTTTGTGGAAAAAAATTAAAAATAAAAAAAAGAAGGCTGTGGTTTGAGGATTTTGAGTTCAAAGCCAGCCTCAACAATTTAGTGAGGCCCTTCACAACTCAGCAAGATCCTGTCTCTAAAATAAAATATATGAAAAAAAGGCTGGGGATGTGGCTCAAGTGGTAAAGTGCCCCTGGGTTCAATCCCTAGTATCCCCCCAAAAATCATTAAGATGTAAATTTCTGACAAAATTAATATGATATATAAATTCAATGCAATTCCAATCAAATTCACAAAAGGGTCAGAATTGGAGAGGGGTGAAGATTTTCTATGCTGAATCTATAGTTCATTGAGAGAAGTGAACATATAAAAATTGCTCACAAAGTTTAATAAAGAAAAGTAAAGGTGAATTTTTTCTCAATTGCTATTAAAACATACTATTAAGATATAATAACTCTAACAATGTAATCCTAGTGTGGGAACAGACAAGGATCTTGATAGAATATATCTAAAAATATATCCAAATACAGACATTTATTAACTAAATATATATCCAAACACAGATAGTTATTAACTAAATCATGAATATGGCACTTGAAATCAGTAGGGATAAATATGAACTTCTCAAAAAATAGTTTAGGAGAAACTGGATATGGTGGGGGGTGGTTAAAATCCTAACTGTACTACAAATACACATTAGAGATGGATTAAATATCTGCATAAAATCAGGTGGAATTGAAAAAGTAGTAGAAGATAAAGAATATTTTAATGGGGAACAAATCAAATCTTTTTAAGGTCTGACACAAACCTCAAAGTCCATAAAGAAAAATAGTTTATAAGTTTGCTGGTTTAAAATAAAGATTACAATTCTATAAGTGTGAAAAGCCCAGTGAAAAAGTATTTGAATAGGCCTTTTGTAGAAGAAAAAATGACAACAAAGAAAAAGCATAAAAATGTTCAACTTCAATATTGGGTGTGTATGTATGTGAAGAGAGAAACTGAGAGAAAATCAACAGCCATACCAAAGACACATTAGTGGCACCCATTATTGTTCTTTTCAACATTTTTTATGTTCAAAATAAAATAAGACACCTCTCAGGTCCTACTTACCATACAAAATACTATTCTGACACACACACACACACACACACACACACACACACACACAATGGCAAATGAGAAAAGAAAATGAGAAAAAAGGAAAGAGCTTGTAGAAAAATTTTAAGCTGATATCAATAGAGAAATTGAGGGGAGATAAATAAAAATATGGTGAGTATTTTATAGGTAAAGGTAATTAAGGGGGTTCATGTATTAAAGCTTCCAATTTGGGGTGATTAAGCAAGCAGGTGCAGGTTGTTTTTTTCCTTCATCTTCATGCTAGCAGGCCATAATTCAATTTGTCCTCCATGTTCTAAAGGGTAAAGTTCTTAAGTGGCTTTATGTTACAGTAATCACTTTACCAGAAATCTGTTTATTGAAGCAAAATGAGATTCATATGCTATCTTAAACCAAAAATATCTACATCTCTAATATAATGGAATATTATGAAGTTCCAAGTGATTCTTGAACTCTAGATGCAAGCCAGCATTTTTATAATATGATATTCTTCTAGTGTAAAAAAACAAGTACAAAATTGTACTTCACACAAGAGGCCTCGAATCTGAAAGATTCTTGTTTTTTTACTTACTGTATAGATTAAAACCTAAAGTCCATCCTCTAAACACTAAGCCACATCTAAGCAACAGAAAGACATAAAAATATTCTTTTACCATTGACTATAGCACTTATTAAAAAAGAAAAAATATCATTCTCCCAAACAAATTAGATCAATATGAATGAAGAACACTCTTTAAGTATACTGGAATTTATATACCACAATCAATTTAGGTAGGAAAGTGAATATTGAGTATGAATTTTAAACTGACTTATCATATTCTTCAACATTACACTAAAAAGTATTTACTTTTAGAACAATACAATACTGCATAACATCTCTTTCAGTCATAATCTACACGACCTAATTAAATGAAAAATAGCAATTAAAACCTATTCTGACCCAGTGTGGTGACACATTCCCAGCTACTAGGATGGTGGAAGCAGGAGAATCATTTGAACCCAAGAGTTCTAGGACAACACAGGCAATATAGGCTAATGTGTTCCCCACTCTCCTCTCTAAGGAAATTAGGTTTTATTAAAAGCCAGGAACTCCATAGTTTGCAAAAGCTCCATATCAGAGAATCTTTGGGAAGAAGAAAGATTTTAAAAGGGGAAAGGATGCATTAGGACAAAAGACAGAGTTTCATAGGTTTAGAACAGGATTCTCTTTAGAGTCATCATGGCACAGAGGACTTTCACAGGTTTTGACTTCCTCCAAGTGCCTGGAACCTTCCTTTTCACACCAAAAGGAACTGAGACTTCCTATTGTAAAAAGTTTAGATAAATCTGCATCTTCCTAATTTCTGGAGGTATGTCCCCCAATTCATTTGGCTTCCATGTCATCTGTCTAGTGAACATAAAGACCAGATATTTATGCTTAAAGGAGGCAAATTCTGAAATAATAGCTCTGCCTAAGGGAAGGACTTCAATGTTTGTGTAAGAACTCTTTCCATTACCTCCCAGTTGTTTGTCCTTTTGGTGGGGTTTTAGCAAGTGACTCCACATTATTTTTCCCCTCTAGCACTAAAAGATGTCCTCTGAAGACTGTGTGGATTATTTGCCAAAACATCTTGGCCTCCACATTGGAGGAACTTTTCTCCCATTCCATCATCTGAGTGGTCCCACATTGACAGTTTAAGTCAGGGACAGAAGACCCCTCTTTAGCCAATATTACCCAACAGAAGGTTTTAAGAAACATGAATTCTTAGGCCAGAAAAACATATAACACGATTCAGAGCAAGGCAATCCCATCTTTATATAAAATTTGAACTAATAAACACAATCTCTTTCATTTTATCATCTTTACCCAAAGAAAAGCAACTTGTCTGTATCAAGATTAATCACCATCTGGGTAGAAAGCATATTTAGAATTTAGATACATTTTACAAAACTGTAAAAATTTTGACAAGTATTAATGTCATTCCATCAAATAAGAACATACATAATACTAACATTGATATGTAAAACGGTGCTCTTTATGTGTATCGGGAATTGTAAAGCATGCTACTGTTATATATACAACACTGAATAAAAAATTGTTTAAAAAAAAGAACACACATATGCACTTAAACGTACTTTGTAAACTAAGTCGCAACACCATGTAAACAGTTTAATTGAGAAAACGCATTTTTAAAATAGCCATCCTTATACATATCCTATATTAAAACCTTTAAATTTGTCTTGAGATGGCAGATGAACAAAACAGGATTGCCCCTTATTTACTACAGGTATTTCCCACATTAAAAAGTAGTAACTACAACAATAGGGGAGGCATTATGATTAGAGAACTTAGTAACTTAATAAAACAATTGTTACCTATACAACAATCACAATTAATAATGTTACATGTAGAATGTCAGATTTTTAAAGCTTTAGATCATTTGTGTCAAAAAAATATATGACATTGTAAAAAGTTTAGATACAAACCAAGAGACTTTGTAGAACAAATAAAGATTTAAATAAATCTTGACTTATATGATTAATTTTCTTTTAAATGTCAAAAGCACAATAAAACCAGCAGAAAACATCAGAAATTATTATCTTTCTTAAAGAGTAACATAAAATTTTTATGTATTATTTATTGATGACCAATTATTTTATCCAGTTACAAAACAAAAAGAAATTATCTTAATAAACACAAAATTTTTGTTCTATAGGCAAGTTCTTTGTAACCTTTATTAAGTGTGATCCAGTCACTGCCAAACTGTTGGATCCTTATTTATAAATGCACTTTATAAGTTACTTTAAATCTTGTAGAATTTAATTAGCATTACTAAATTTAAGCATTACTAGACTTTTGACAAGATAGCAAAAAAAAAATCTAACATTTCAAGAAAGCAGTGAAGCACATTGCTGGTTAGAATAATAAAATCTAGATAGCTTGTACAGAAAATATAGACCCACAAATGGAAATTACTAGAGTTGTTCTATAAGCAACACTATATAAACTCATTTTAAACTCCAGGTTAGCAGAGCAACTAAAGTTAGTTTACAGAAAATTGTAAACATGCTCTTAATCTGCTTTTACTAAGGCTTATTAACATCAATTTTATACTGTTGGTGGGACTATAAATTAGCACAATTTTCTTTTTAACAATCACAAATTTAGGGCCTGAATGTCAACATGAACCTTTTCTAACAAGGAAGTTGTAAAATTAAAGGAAGTAAACTACTTGAATAGCATTTAAGGTTACTAAATGAAGGTACAGACAGACTGATGGTTAATTTCTCAAAGAACTGCTAGGGTTTTATGACCAATTAACAACAAAAACAAGAATAAAAATTCCACAATTTTACCTCATTATCAAATGAAGTCATTCCAGAAATCAGAAACATAAATTATACATAGATTATTAGGATTTAAAATCAGTTATTATTTTCATTGACTGGAACAAAGAAAGTATAGGCTCACTTGTGAATTTCCAAATTTATTGAATAATAAATATTTTAGACAAACCATGAATGTCACATATAGATGTAAACATTATATACTTATCAAAAGAAAACAACATTTCTGAGGTATGAAAAGCCTAAGATTTCTAGCTCTGAACTAAAGTTTCCTTGTAAAATCAAAGCTATTTTAAAAACTAGATTGTGAAGAATCAAAAATGCCTGTCCTATATACTTATTTACTCATTTTAGTATCTATCTTTAGATTATTCATGGAAATCAAGCATAGTTACCATTTTAAGTTTTGGTTTTGGTTTTAGTTTGGGTTTGGGTTTTTTTTTTTCCCCCTCCCCCCAAAAAAAAAAGGTCTGAAGAGGTTCCTTTATATAGGAAACATTGAACTCCGTATCTTAAATATTTAAAAACAAAACATCCTATATCCTAATTAGTTAGTAGGCCATAAAAATGAGTTACTATATTTTAAAGACTTTACAAACAAGTTTAACCTACTTATTATAGATTTACTAAAGTCATATGAATCAAAAAGGCATTTGAACTAATTTTCTATAAGTCAATTTAGTACCATGTACTTAATAATGTAAGCATATAAACATATGGGCACATAAAAGAAAATTTTTAAAACTTATATTTAATATTTGCTAGCTTCAAAAGTCAGACTTTTGAGCTGATATTGAAAGCAGTCTGTTAAGTTTTAAATTTGCATTTCCAGGATGCTGTTTGGTTAAAAACAAACAAAAACATCGCACCTGTTAATAGTCCATCAATCAGAAAGCAGTATTCCAGGTATAAATCTTTCCAACATAAATCTCTATATTATTAATCAGGTCACCCTCCTTTTATTATGCAAGAGATTCAAGGGAGTGCAAACATTAAGGTTTGGATAAAGATAACAGTTGTTCTTGGTCCATAACAAATAATCTTAGCAAATTTATCAAAATGAAAGGCAGGAAGGGAAGTACAGGTAGCTCTGTCTTTCACATAATCTTTTATAGCCACAACAGAATACATCTTATGGAATACATTTAGCCCCAGAGTTTGTCAATGAATCAAAAAACATTAAATCAAGGAATCTTTTATGGTTTGCCATATCATTTGATCTAAAGCCAAGGTTTTATCTAAGCAAAGATCTGAAAGTTGGATCATGGCATCTTATTTCATAAATTAACCTCACCACCAAGATGCATGATTGTATGGACTGTGATTTGCAGATTGGTTTCCTGTAGAACAGAAATAGAACATAAAGACAATGTGGAAGCTAATCCACAATAAGGCTGAGGGGGGTGAGGGAAAGAATGGAAGTTCAGTAGATTAGATGATGGGGAATGGAGGGAACGTAGAGGAGACAGGAAAAGGAAAGACAGTAGAATGAATCTGACATAATTTTCCCATGTACAGATATGAAAACAACACAGTGAATCTCGCCATCATGTACATCCATAAGCATGGGATCCTAAATAGAATAAAATATATTCCATACTTGTATAATTATATCAAAATGGATTCTGCTATCATGTACATCTAAAAAGAACCCCCCAATTTTTATAAAGACATTTACAAAACAATCTGAACTCAAAATCTTAAGAACTTATTACAATTTCCCCCAAAGTCTTCTACAACCTCAGGGCTAGGACTGGTGCTCAAAAATGTAATGAGTGGAGATAACAAGATGGTAGCCCAGAGGAATCTACAGTGCTGCAGCAGCAATCTGATGTAGAGAAACTGGGGGCGGGGGATGGGGAAACAGGGTGGTAACTAGGTAAACATATTTAGAAAAAAAAGTGCTGTTTCCTAGAATAAAGAATTAATAAGGGCAACAGACTGAGACAGTGTCCGCCATGCTGTGGCTCAGTGGAGGAGTGGAAGCAGTCCCTCTTCAAGGATAAAGACACTTTCCTACCAAGCTTAAGAAAAACGGTCATAATCAACATATCCACATTGGAGCATATCACAAACTCAGAAAAGCTGGCTGTGCTTATGGGGAGAAAGTCTGGAGTCCCTGGCTGGAAAGAGAACCAGTAATCCTCAGCAGAATTACCTGAATCTTCCTAGCAGAGGTGATCTGAGCTGAGATGCACTGAGCAGATTTGGAACTCCAGCAGTTTACTGCAGTTTTTCAGAAATCACTTTTTTCCCCTTTGGTCTGCTAGTTGGTATACTTGCTTTTTGAATATTCAAGACCAGACAACCCTTAGGCAAGTACTTTTCATTGGATCTTTGATGCCCAAACAGCACCATTCTGAGCACAAAAGACTTTGACCCTGCTGGGGCTCTCAGAGTGAGGAAGAACAAAGGCCACTTCCTTTAGAGGAAATGACAGACTGATCTGTGAGATAAAGACAGGGGGGCAGGGATGTTGATCTGAGGAACTCTGTGGGAAAATCCCAAAAGCTCCCCTGCAAGCTTAGCACTTGATGACATGGACTCTGAATGAGAAGCTCCAGGTGAAGAAGTTGGTCAATTCCTCACACTACTCCCTAAGACAAACAACAAAGCCATTTTGAAAGACAAAAGCAATTTACCATACCCACTCCAGAAGAGGTGATCAGGCCAGGAGGGGGTCTAATTCTGCATACAGACCTACCTAACAAGTTTGGCTGGCCTGGGGCAGAGCTGAAATGGTAGGCGATTTACATTTTAAAGTCTTCCTCACAGCTGGCGTTTTCTAAAAGTTGAAATGTCAGATGCAAAAAAAAAAAAAAAAACTATTTTAAAAACTCCTGAAACAATTAATATGGACCTCTGAGTGATAATTAACATATTAACTGAATGATATGAATGACTAACTAATCTCTCCTATATACAACAATTCCTCATAGACCTCAACTTCTATTTTAACCGGTTTCTCCTCCCTGACTTTCAGCCTTCCATTTTTCACTTTTTTCTTTTTCCTTTTTGTACTTTTCATTCTCTATTTTCTTTAGTTTTATTCCATTTTCAAATTCATTTAGTATACAATTATTAGCGTATAACCCTTTCAGCCTACATTACATTACTTCTCACCCATTTTCCTCCTAGGTTAACAGAATTATAGATATTTTTATTATATGTTTTTATTATATGTTGATATATGATTTACTTTTAAACTACTACTGTTACTTGTGACACACCGTTCCAAGAGGCATTAGAGGTTAACACTTGGATTACACTGAGTTTATATATGAAGGCTAAAATATACCGACAGCACAGGACAACATTTAGAACTTCCTTTCAAGGTTCAGGACTGGTACTTGAATAGTCCCTTTTCTTTAGACTACAGAAAGGGGGTCAGCAAGCCAGCTGAGAAACTTTGAAAGCCTGCACATATAGGAACCCACTCTGCCATTACCAACACGAGCAAGAGTTCAGAGTCACTTGGATTTAATCCTCTAGGAGCTCTAGCAAGAACAAACAACAGTTTTCTTTAAAAAGCTTTTATTGAAGTGGTTAAAATTATGAAATTTTAAAAAAACGGCAAAGAAAGTAAAAAGGGGGAAAAGATATTTGAAGATTTTTCTTCTCACAATATATGTGGGAAAAGCAATTACAACAAGGGGCCATGTAAATATGTTGGCACTGATAAGTTCATGGCTGTCCTAGGTTTCTGCTGTATTAAGACTAATTAATCTTTATGATCTCTCCTTGAAGCAGAAAAGGACAAGCTACCTCCAATAACAAATGAGGGAAATGAGTAAAAAGCCTTAGCAAATAATTTTAAAAGGCAAAGACAAAGGCTGCTTCCTCTGCCATCATGATGTACATAACCATGAATAGTCCAATCATACAGACACACCCAGTATTTCACTTTTCATTCCCAGACTATACAGGAAGTTCTAAAGTTTCATTTATACTAGAAATTGTCTTAGGGATCCAGTGAGATCTTGTTGTATCTACGAGGCCATTCATTACAGCACTATTTGCAAAGGAGAACAGTTCATCATAGAAGACAGGTTGAATAAACTTACACACAATGGAGTACTAAACATCTCTAAAACAGAATGAAAAATATCTCCAAAATATATTCTGGGGGGAAAAAACTCAGTGGAAAATAGTACATACAGTATGCTATCATTTACTTTTTATTTATTTTTTTTTTAGAGGAGAAAAAGTCTATTTGGGATCATGGTTTCAGAGATTCAATCCGTGGTGGGTTGGCTCCATTGCTCTGGGTCTGAATTGAGGCAGAACATCATGATGGAAAGGTAGGGCAAAGGGAAGCTGCTCCTGACAGCGAGGAACAAGATGAGGGAGAGGAAGAAGGAGAGGCGAGGGGGACAAGATATAATCCCAAGGATATAACCCCGAGTGACCTATCTCCTCTAGCCACATTCCACCAGCCTGCAGATACCAGTACAGTAGTCCTTTCAAATTATTAATGCATTACATGAGTTAACTCACTGATTGGGTTATAGCTCCCATAATCTAATCATTTCCCTTTGAAGATTTCTACACTATCATATAAGCTTATTGGGGGACTATTTCTATTCAAACTATGACACATTTTGTTGCTAATTTCTCAAGGCATTAGGTGATTCACAACTGGAGGATGAAACATAAGGAAGCTGAATAGAAAAGAGAGGCCAAGAGGCTGAGAACACAAACCTAATTTCTGCCAATCTTGTGTAGCTGAAGGAACAATATTGGAATTTAGGGCCCACCAAGAGAGACTGGGAAACAAACCAGGCTCTCATTTGGCATCTCCAGAAGACTGCACATTATGAGTAAGGATAAAATATAGATTAAAAAGCAGCCGGAGCCGGGTGTGGTGGCGCACGCCTGTAATCCCAGCACTTTGGGAGGCTGAGGCAGGAGGATCACGAGTTCGAAGCCAGCCTCAGCAATGGCGAGGCACTTAGCAACTCAGTGAGACCCTGTCTCTAAAGAAAATACAAAAAAGGGCTGGGGATGTGGCCCAGTGGTCGAGTGCCCCTGAGTTCAATCCCCGGTAACCACAAAAAAAAAAAAAAAAAAAAAAAAAAAAAAGCAGCCGGGCGCGGTGGCGCACGCCTGTAATCCCAGAACTTGGGAGGCTGAGGCAGGAGGATCCCGAGTTCAAAGCCAGCTTCAGCAATGGCGAGGCACTTAGCAACTCAGTGAGGCCCTGTTTCTAATAAAATACAAAAAAAAAAAAAAAAAAAAAAAAGAGGGCTGGGGATGTGGCCCAGCGGTCAAGTGCCCCTGAGTTCAATCCCCAGTACAAAAAATATATATATATATGCTTTTTATACTAGCTCAACCCTTTAATGAAAAACTAGATTAAGGTTATCTGTTTGATTTGAATACCTGCCAGAAGCGAAATGAAACAATTTCCAAAGAGCTATAACATCATTTAGATCCTCAAGTTGTCTCATTTTTAAAATCTTCAATGTCTGGCATCATACCAGTAGATGAAAGGGCAAGATGGACAATAATCTTTAAGAGAAAGGGAGAGGGGTAGTAGTTTGACTTCTTTAAATAGATCTTCTTTTGTAGATTTGATGTTGGAACTATATAAATAAATATAATATCTAATTCAAAATCAAAATTAAATTTAATCCACAATTGTAAAAATCAAAAGTAAAATTTAATAAATGGACTCTATATCCTGTCATTGATACATAATACTGAATTATATTTCAAATGATCTTAAAACAACAATTTAGCTGTACATTTCTAGTGAGATACACCTTAACAAATAAAGGTTACATGTACAAATATTAAGTTGCTTTGAGTAATCCAAATTCCCTAAAGCTATATTAACCATCTCAACCAGGCTATTAACATATACACAAGTATGAAGTCAATGATAATGAAGCCAGAATCTGACAGGCAGTTGGTATAAATAGGTAAATCAATCAGGTCTGATCAAGAAAGCCAATTTTGAGTGAGTCCTGGGAAGTTGGACACTGTTGGGAGACTGTCCCCAAGGGATTGAAATGTTAATTCCTTCAGAGCCCTTTCTCCACCCTTATCAAGAACCTGAAATCATGGCATTTGCAGGTAAATTGATGGAGTTGGAGAAAATAATGCTAAGTGAAGTTAGCCAATCCCAAAAAACCAAAGGTTGAATATCTCTTTGATAGGAAGATACTAACTTATAAAGGCAAGAGAGAGGGGATGAGAGGAATGAAAGAACTTTAAATAGAACAAAGAGGGGGGAAGGAGGGGGCAAGGGGATAGCAATAATGGCAGAATGAGTTAGCCATAATTACCCTAAATACATGTATTAAGACACAATTGTTGTAAAAATACTTTATATAAAACCAGCAACTTGAAAAATTGTGATCTTTATATGTAATATGAAATAAAATGTATTCTGCAATCATGTATAACAAATTAGAATAATATTTTTTTAATTAAAAATAAAGAAATGATGAGGAGAGGGAAAAAAAACCCTAAACTCTGTGATACTGGAGCACTTAATCTTAATCTGTAAAATGGAGCCAGAAAAAACACCTAGCACTTAACATTACTAATAAAATACTAGTGATGTATAATTTAGAGCACACCTCCAACAAACCAGGCAATGTACAGGACAGTATTGATATCAAAATGAATGAAGAACAGACTTCACCCTGAAAGAACTCAATATTGCAGAAAAAAACAATTTAAATAGAGCACATATATACTATGAATAAATATTTATACCAACAGATTCTCAGAATGTGTAGCTTAAACAACAGAACCAAGTGGGCAGCAGGATTATTTTATTTTGGGTCTTCTTTCCTCCAATTGCAGATGGCTTTATTCTCCCTGTGTTTTCACATGTTCTTCCCTCTGCAGTTGTCTTTGCACTATTCTCCTTTTCTTGTAAGGATACTAGGCATATTGACTTTGAACTCACCATAAAACACCCTATTTCCAAATGTAGCCATATACTGAGATACTAGGGGTTGTGACTTCAACATATGGATTTTGAGGGGGGCACAATTCAGCTGAGAATAGTCACAATGTGAAAAAGAACTTTCTTCAAGAGAACATAGGGATGAACCATAAATATTTGTAAATCATAGATGAACTTTGTGGAGGTTGTTTTGGGAAATGTAGGTATGTACTTATAGTAAGGTATAATCAAAGAGTCAGTGAGTACCACTCCCTTCAGAGCATTTTGGAAATGTGTTAGGGTGTTTTTATTATTCATTATTATTCAGATAAACCACTAGCATTTGGTGAGCAGAGGCCAAAGTCGTGGAATGCATGGAGCAAGCAGTCCCACAAAAAAAGAATGGCCCCATGTACTAGAAGAAAGAAATGTTCTGCCAGACTCAATCAAATACAAATGGATACCAGGAACACTCTTGTGTATACTAATACAGGAATATTTTACAAGAACTTAAGAGAAAAGCCCAATAATTTAGGACATATTATCCCAAATATCTTAGGACAAATTTATGAAGATAAAAACTTGCATCAAATAAAGATAGTCTCAAAATTAAATAATGTAGTACTCCTTGTCCTATATTAGAGCATTTTCAACTATATATTTGTTGAAATCAGGTTTAGTACAATAGTGCAGCTACTATGAAAGCATTAAAACCACTGCAAAAATATAACAGAGGATATTTAAGTCTACTTTCATAGATTTTAAACAAAACATTAAAATAGTAAGAGACACATGAATCACATGATCTCAATAAAATTACTTTAAATATTTCAGATTATTGAAATTCTGTGCTTTCATTCAATGCTTTTAACACTAAGGAATATATGCTATTTTTAAAAAAACAGAAAAATACTGAAAGTATTTGATATTTGCTTATTTTTCAGTCTTCTCTGTGTAGAGACATCTATTACCCAACTTCTCCATAGCTTCTTGTTTTATTATTTCTCTTTCTAATTTATCCTCTATTCCTTCTCACGTAAAGAAGTATATGATCTTTAGGTGATATAGGTCTTTAGGTGATCAAGGTATTTTGAAGTACCAGGAACCTTAAAAATGCCTCAAAGTGATAATATTTCAAAATACGAGATATAGTTTCTGTGATTGATACCCCCATCAGTACCCTGTCCTATATTGTAACATAGGGATTTATTTTGTTATTGCACTTATAAATATGGTACTGGTAATTTATGTGAATATCATATTCCACATTTTCTCCATTTTGAGAGTACATAATTTGTCCTGGCATGTTTTACCTACTTTAAGTAACTTCTCCTTTCTCTCATCATAGAAAAACAAGTCTGGTCTATCGTTACTTACTCTAACGTTTATATTATATATGATCCACATGCACCACTGATTTTTCATTTTCTGGGGCTTTCTATACAGAATCATATTCTTCATTTTCATAAACCCTAACTTGCTCGCTCCTTGTTTTAAACTTTAAATTTGTTTTAACTGATGTATAAAAATATTTAAATTATACATATTAATGGGCAATATAATGTTATAATACATGTATACACTATGTCCTGCTTAAATCAGGCTAAATATATCTGTCTCCTCAAACATTTATCACTTTTATGGTGAAAATATTCAAAGTTCTACACTTTCTAAATATGCAGTACATTGTCATTCTCTATAGTTACCCTACTATGCAATAGCACAATAGAACTTCTAGTTCAACTATAACTTAGTACCCCATTGATCAATCTTTCCCCATCCCTCCTTGTCCCCTATGGTCCCCATCCTCCGGTAATCACTATGAACTCTCCATTTCTTTGAGATCAACATTTTTACCTTCCATACATGAGTGAGATCATACAATGTTTATCTTTCTGTGTCTGCTTTATTTCACTTAACATAATGTCTCCAGGTTCATCCATGTTGTCACAAATGACAAGATTTTCTTTTCATAGCTGAATAGTATTTCAGTGTGCATATTACCACATTTTCCTTATCCATTCTTCAGTTAGTGGACACAACTCTACAGCAAGGAAAAAAGATGTTAAAAATGGGCAATGGACCCAAATAGATAGTTCTCAAAAGAAGACATACAAATATCCAACAGATATGTGAAAAAAATATTCAATATTATTAATTATCAGGGAAATGGAAATCAAAATGTTTACTGCAACATTATTCACAACAATAACTTATCCTTTAGAAGTAGGAACAAAAATTGCATATATTACATCTTTTATTACAGTTACATCCTTACAGATACAGCCTGAAATATATACTGTTTTATCATAAATTACTTTCATTTATCTTTCATATTATAATAATGGCATTACATTTTCATTATATGGGTAGGCAGGTTATATTGTCTGTGAACTTTATTTATGGTTAAATAAATAAACTGTCACAAAATTCTTAAAGGGAGAGGTCTGATAAGGTTGAAATTCATATGTGGTGACTTATAGAAACCTGAAATGGGGACACAGAAACTGACCCTGAATCGGGTTAAGAAAAAAAAAGAGGGGGGGGATGTTCTTTACCACTGGTCCTCTAACTAAACAACAAACAGAACTAAAAAACTGCAGCCCAGAAATTGGAAACAAAGAATTTAAAGAAAAATGGTTTATAAGAAACTCAATGATCAACTATGAATATGTGAAACCGAGACCTAACTCAAGACATAGTCAAAGCATCAGAGTTGAATTGGGGGGGTCTAAGAAGATGTGAAGAGAGACTAGTTAGAACTTCAATCCTAAAAAATTGCTAACAGGGTGGATCTGACTAATAGATCAATTTGTTACATAAAGTCTCTGACCCACATAACATGCCCACCACTATAGTAATGTTAGGTTGTATATCAACTAGCTTTTATATGAGCTGGCCTTCAGTGGAATGGGAAAGGAGGTCAAGAAGTCAGAGAGAATTGAAGGTCAAGAGGACACAATATTGAGGGCTTAGCTTCAGAAAAAGAAAATTCTATCAGTAATAAGCTCCCATCTCTGCTCCAGGCTTCCAATGAAAAAAACATTAGAGGCACCGAAAGGAACTACATGACAATTGGTTTGACCCATTAACTCTAAGTGGGCTTCATTTTCCCTAAGCCTGAGCTAGTATCTGGGCCAGTAACTCGGGGTTACTTTTAATTAGGTCCTTTTTGAACAAAAATGCTGGGAGCAGTTTGGTCAAAATTCTGATGTTTGATGCTTAAAATATGTCACACTATATTAGTTTATCCCTTGAAAAGATAGCTTCTAAAGGAACAGCAAAAACGATTCAAAAACTAAAACAGAATGTTTTTGGTTTTTCCTTTCATGCCCTGAAAGATAGCAGCAACCTGTACTCCAGAACATCAAGTTCATCAGCCATCTCCAGTCCATTATAAAAATCCCACTGTGAATTCTTAATAAAGCATTAAGATAGATTTAATTTATATCAAATAACCTTAAGTCATGAGCCAGGGAGACCACATTTGATCAGACTGCTCACAGAGAGCACAATCTTATTTTTTCCTAGAAAATGCATATTCTTCACTACCCAAAGACTAATATTAGTTATTTTAGAAGTTACAATTTAGCAGTTTTAAATTTTTCAGATTAGGTATGAACTATAATAACCACATCATAATTTGTTTCAATTTTATTGGTCAATTCACTTACGTTGATAAATTAGAAGGTAAACTATCATTAACTCACAGGTGAACATTAATATTTGAAGGATAGTTTGTGTAAATATTACAAAAATAATTTACTATAAATATTTGTCTTCAAGAACAATTTCTAAAGCATTCTTTTTCATATTTTTCACATTAAACATTTGGTTTTTAAAATAACAAGTTTCAAGTGGATAAACAAAAAGCTTAAAATACTGCTTTTAAAGTTTAAGTCTTTACTTTCCTCTTCCTGTTTGCTCAGACTGAAAAAGAAAGGTCAGCTTTCCCTTTTTCCCTCTCTTCTCAATTTAGCAGGCATTAATGTTTAGAATATTAAGTTAAAAAACATTTCTTTCCAAACTGAAGCTACTGCTATTTTAAAATATTGATTTATCATTTCAATGACCTCTGGAAAATCCAGGTGCGTAGGTAACTAACATTAGACAATTAATGAAACTTTCTATTTGCTCCTGATATAGAAAAATGGTTGCCACAAGTTTGAAAGTGAGTCTTAAGTGTACATACAAGGAAATGAGCTGGATAGCTTCTGTAGAGTCCTATTTATAACTTCTTCCAGAATGATATGACAAATAAGGTTTTATACGCCTGAACAGTATATATTGGGGAGAGAATAGACTCTCAAATGACACAGATCTGAGCTTAAATCCCATTCCTGACATATATTTGCTGGATATTTTCCCTGGGTTTTAATTTCTTCATTGGTTCTGATATAATAATGCCTACTTCTTAAAGTATGGTTGTAAGGACTGAACATACTTAACATATGTTAAGTACCCAATTAGCAGAGATGTGATATTAGTCTCCTATGTTGCCTTCACTATTTGAAGGCAACTTTGAATTTTAATATATCTAAATGAAGACTCTTCAAAGATAATTTATAATACATGTCAGAAATTTTAAATATTCATTTTCTTTAACTTCCAAATCCCTCAATTACTAGATCCATAGAATATTCTGTGTATGGATGACTGCAGCCTTTTAAAATAAAGAGTACCCTGGGGTCAATATATTTCACTGAATATCTATGTTATATAAGTTTAATTATTTTTAAAATGAAGTAAAAGTCATTATTTGATGACAATGTGACTTTTCCTAGATTTGCATCCATAATTTTAGGGATTTTTTAAATTTCTAATAAACTTTCTATGAACTTCATGTTCTGAAGAAGAAAGTTATTAACATTCACTTTAAAAAATAAATGTATGCAAATGACCAGTTTTAGTATTTGTGGTAGAACCAACACCCTTCTCAATCTCAATAGTGATAAATCAATATTTAAAAATAGTTATATACTATAACTAGTATGAGTAATTATACTATTTCTCCTGAGAATTGGAACACAGCAATTCCAGTCTGACTAGAAGTAAACTCAGGGCCTTTGGGTATACATTTACATAGAGATTCAGAGAAAGGAAGTCTGCAGAGAGAAATAAAGGAGTCACATAAAAAGCAAAGCTGTAGCCAATGTAGCCCAGAACATAAATGTTAGATGTGAGAATAGATGACAAGGTTCCTGGGCCTTTCTAGCTCCCTGCCCTTGGCCTCTCCTGGTCCCAATGGGTAGTGAAAGCACTAATGATTTCTGTTACTTAGAAGTAAAAGTCAAGACAGGGTTAGGTAATGAAACACAAACACCAAGGAGTTATAGCTTCTCTACAGCTGGATATCACCATTTTAACAGACACCAAAATAAATCCCATTCATCCTTCAGGAGGAGCCTAAAACTCCCCATATATCCAAAACAGAAGTCATTTCTACTGCATGCTGCTAAGCTTTCTCCCACAGAATTAGTCACATTCTGCTTTTTTTTTTTTTTCATAGATATTTCATTACTTCCATTTGTAAACTTCTTAAGGCCAGGTGTTTAGACTTGTTCGTCTGGAAACTACCACAGCAGCTGACAGTGTGCCTTGCTACATACACAGTAAGTTTTCAGCACTTTCAGTGAAGTACAGCCATAAAAAAATAAAAATAAAAGAATTCCACATGATTCTAGAAAGGACCAAATGAAGAGGAAACACAGGCAGTTGTGGAAAGCAAAATATCCAAAATAATAAAGCAGAAGTATGTTTTCCCCCTATACTAGTCAGAGTTTTCCAGAGAAACAGAACTAAATAGGAGAAAGAATGTAAGAGCAAAAAAGAATGTTTTAATTTTGATTTTAAGGAATTGTGGAAGCCCACAGAAGACCCAGAGAAGAGTTGATACTGAAGCTCCAGCCTGAAGGCAGTCTTGTCTTTGTTAGGGAGATCATTCTTTTTCTGCTAAAGCTTTCAAATGATCAAATTTTCACTCACCTTAAGAAGGATAACCTAGACAAAACCTACTGATTTAAATGTTAACTCATCAGAGAAATACCTAGAATAATGTTTAACCAAAGAGCCAAGTTTTATTGGCTTTTCTCTAAATACTACTCCACAAGTCTCCTTTCCCCCAGTATTTCTCTCCAATGCAAGTACTACAATGGGAGCTCCCTCCTTCAAAAAGAAACAGTTTTTCTTTAAATCTAAGGCAAACTATACAATTCCTGCTTAATTATGGCTAAATGATAATTCTAACGTGTGTGATAATTTAAATTGCAATTGGTTAAATCTTTTATAATGTATTCATATTTAAAAATTTCTCAGAAGAGTTAGTTTCAAAATAAACCTAGTTCAAAGGACAAAAAAAATTCTTATGTTGCTCCTTTTAAATGAGGTAAAAGTGACCTTACCTGAAACTGAAATTTAACATATCAAGAAAAAATCAGAAGAGAAAAAAAAAACTGCTGAAAAAAAATCTAAATATCATAATCACTAATGTTGAAATCATTAATACTCAAATAAAAATAAAATTAGAAATTCTTAACTATTTTAAGGAACCATTCTTTTCCCATAAAATATCTTGTGACATAGAAGTAGAATCTAGCAGAGTACAATTCTAGCCACCAAATAATGAACTTTTCGCAAAGCATACCAGCATTCAATGAGGAGTTATCCTGGTACTAAAGAAGATCACATTGAAATATGTTAATTCAACAAATATTGAGTTCCTGCCATAAGTGTTAAGTGCTATAGACAATGCAAACATGTTTCCAGTGAAGATGGATAGTAAAAACATAAATATAAAAGAATGTATCATATGGAATTGCTATCACCAACCAAGATAACCAACAATCAAGCCAATGAGCATGTTCAATCAATCCATTTTTTTCTGGCACCTCTGGAGCATAACACTGATGAACACTCTCTAATATTTTGTATTTGTTATTTTAGATATATGACAGTAGGATGTATTTTGACATATTATACATACATGGAGTATAATTACTCTAATTAGGATCCCATTCTTGTGGTTGTATATGATGTGGAGTTTTACTGGTCATGTATTCATATATGAACATAGGAAAGTTACAACAGATTCAATTGTCTTTCCTAATCCTATCGCCTCTCCCTTCCTTTCATTCCCCTTGTCTAATCCACTGAACTTCTGTTCTTCACCTCCCCATTTTTTCTATGTTAGCATCTGCACATCAAAGAGAACATTCAGCCTTCTGGTTATTTGGGATTGGCTTATTTCACTTAGCATGATAGTCTCCATATCCATCCATTTGCTGGCAAAGTAATAAAGGCATTCATTCATTTTTATGGCTGAGTAATATTCTATTGGGTATACATACCACATTTTCTTTATACATTATCTGTTGAAGGGTACCTAGGTTAGCTATTGTGAATTGAGCTACTATAAACATTGATGTGGCCATGCCACTATAGTATGCTGATTTTAAATCCTTTGGATATGCAGTGAAGAGTGGGATACCTGGATCAAATGGTGATTCCTTTCCAAGTTTTCTGAGGAGTCTCCATAGGGCTTTCCAGAGTGGTTGCACCAATTTGCAGTCCCACCAGCAATGGATGAGTGTACCTTTTCCCCCACATCCTTGCTAACACTTTTTTCTGCTTCTCTCTCTTTTTTTAAAAATTTTTATTTATAGTAGTATGTATTACAGTTCATACTATACATATATAGCATCTTTTTAAACAAAACAGTTTGTATACAAAGTATATTCGCAGCATTGAAGACTTGATTGCTAACACTTTTTGTTGCTTGTATTCTTGATAAGTGCCATTCTGACTGGAGTGAGATGGAATCTCAGTATAGTTTTAATTTGCATTTCTAAAGAAATGCTAGAAAAGTTATACACTTTTTCATATATGTGACCATTCATATTTCTGCTTCTGTGAAGTGTCTGTTCAGTACTTTCGCCTATTTGTTGATTAGGTCATTTGTTTGTTTGGTGTTTAGTTTTTTGAGTTCTTTATAGATTCTGGAGATTAATGCTTTATCTGAGGTGCAGGTGGCAAAGATTTTCTCTCATTCTGTAAGCTATGTCTTCACACTCTTGATTGTTTCCTTTGCTGGACCACTCTCTAATTTAAGGATCTCTTCCTCAGATTCCTAACTCTACTCACTCTCACACCACTCTTTCAAAATCTCCTCTTCCTCTGCATACAGTTATCTGCAATGTTGGCAGTTCCCTTAACCCTATCGCATATTTCTTCCATTCTCACTTTATATACCTTTCTTGGGAAATCAATCTCATGCATCTTTTTGGTTTTAACTACCACCCACTTGCTGATAACTTTCTCAAATAAATGTATTGAAACATTTATTTTTAATTGTGTGTATTGTGATAAAACACATCCAAGAAATTTTAATTTTCAGCCTCTTCTAAAACCCAGGACCATATCCAATGTTGTACTAGAACACTTTGATGGTACACAAATGCATTATTGTTTGTTTTCTTTTGTTTTGCAGTGCTGGGAACTGAACCCAGTGCCTCCAGCACACCGGGAAAGTACTCGACCACGAGCTATACGCCCAGCCCAGTGCTTTGATTTTGAACGTCCAGAATTTAACTGCTCATCTTAGTCAAATGTTTTGGTTTTTCCTCTCTCATTCTTGTATCCTCTGGCACTAAGAACAGCTGTTCACCCACCAACCAGTATAGGCTGTAAACCTGAATGTCTTCCTTTAGTCTTCCATATTTTCTTACTTCCTTATTTATTCAAGCTGTGAAACCTTTGGTTGGCTTTCAAATCTATCCTCCCTCTTATCTCTTCTATCTTAGTTCTTACTAGTCTTCTAACTGATCCCCTGACCTCAAGACTTGCTACCTCAAGACTTGCTACCTCCTTCAATTTTTTCTACAAACTGCTTTCTGAAAAAGATTGATATAATGCTATTCTAAAATCATTTTTCTGATGAAAAATAATTTAATGGTTTCCCAGTGTCATCAGTATAAAATTGAAACTCTTTGGAGTTACACATAAACCTATCAGTGAGGACCAGGTCACTTGGTAATTCTCATCACCCTCCATATCCAGCATACAAACTGAATTCCCTGCTCTAGTTTATGTTTTATTTCACTTCTGTGGCTCCATCAGCCTAAAATGCCCTCTTCCTTCCCCACATTACCTAGTTAACTCCTATGCATTTTCTAATAAAGACTGAAATCAGTCTTTATTACCTCTTAGAAGCTTCAAGGACACAAGAATGTTAATAATGTATTGAGCTTGGGAAAGGGACAAGGATCTGACATACTGAGTCAAAAAAAAAAAAAACAACTCATAGAACATGTAAATAATTTTCCCTTTCAAAGAGACAGGATCAATAGTTCTCAAAGTATTAACTTCCCCCATACTGTTCATATATGTAATGCATTCCATTGTTAACTCTCGAAGCATGGAATGACTCTGTAGAAGGGAGGGAGAAGCATAGAAAGGGATAATTAAATATGTACATGGTGGGGTAGGGGAGCAAAAATGAAAGGAAAATAACCAGTTTCACAAACCCAAGGATATTATATCAAACTATTATGCTGAAAGTGTTGGGGGTTGAATTTTTTTAAAAAAGACTCTTTCAGAGTCCAGTCTTTAAACCTATATAATAATTATGGGCACACAGATTTTATATGAGGTTTAAAATTTGACAATAAGCTCTTACAAAATAACCAGTGGAAAATGTATGACATGGTCATAAATTCAATGACATATGATACTTTCCATATTGGTAAGTCTATCTGCCCCCAACCAGCTCATACACCAAGCAGTAGCATAATCCAAAAAAGTTGGAATTTTGATGAGAAAATGTCCTGGAAGTTTGCACAACAAGAGAAGAAAAAAATATTTGCTAAGAAAAATACAAGTGAAAGAAATCCAATAGCCCGATGAAACCAACACACTTTTCATGCTAGCTGAAATACATATGAATGTTTGCTGCTAGGTCAGACTCATAAATATGCATTCAGAGAGATTCTGGACCCTTTGAGAACAAGTTTTTTTCTCAACCCACAAGGGCTATCAGATTTATGGTTGAGGCTTTTATTTCACAAACAAACCCTTAGGTATAACCAACATTTCGGCTAAGGTCAGAGTGTCCCTTTGCACCAAGGAGACTCCTAAGAAAAAACAGTTTTGTAGCACTTTATATAGGTATAACACTCTAGCAAGTCAGCAGATAAAAAACTCTGTGACTATAATGAGACCCTCAACTTTAAAAAAAAAAAAAAGGAAAAATAAGATGAGGAAGTTAGAAAGAGGAGACTTATAACTAATCTCCATTCCTGACAAAAAGGTAAAATTCTGAAAATTTAAATTGACCTCTAAGGACCTCAATTTCTTCAACTAAAATGTGTTGGGGTTAGAAAAGGACCACTAAAAATCTCTTAAGGTCTCTTCCAGCCTTGAAAGACTGCAATTTGATCCACAGACTAAGGTGAAATAGAGACAGGCAAACATGAAACCCATCAGGAATCAAGAAAAGTGGATACCCATGACTATCAGAAGTGAGAAAAAATTATATAGTGAAGCTGGATATACAATCTTAGAGGTCAACTTTATAGTATTAGTCAGACAGCTTTAACCATTCTTTTCCAAACACCTCTTCTGCCAACATTTAGAATTATTTCTTTCATTCTTCTATGACCTTCTTATTGATATGTGCTACATTTGGGAAAAGAGGATAACAAATAATGTGGTTGTGACCCCCAACAGATAAGTTTGAAATTCCAGTCAGTCTACTGTTGGTTCCACAGCCTTGTGTGTATGGAGTGAAACTTTTGGGGGGAGTAGGAAAAAGTAGACAGGATGGGAGATTCAATGAAAAGGGAAAAAACTCTAAACTTCATGTGTGTGTGTGTGTGTGTGTGTGTGTGTGTTGTGTGTGGTGCTGGGGATTGAACCCAGGGCCTTATGCATGCAAGGCACACACTATAAATATTTTTTAAATTTGTTTTAATTAGTTACACATGACAGTAATACACATAATATATAGCTTTAAAATATATAAATAAAACTGACTGAACAACATAAAGAAACTGACAAATCTACCAATAAGAATGTAAGATTTATAACACCTCTCTGGATAACTGATATAATTATCAGACAAGAATAACTGAGTTAAGTTATATACAATATGAACATAATTATCAAGCTTAATTTTTGGATATACATAGAAAATTATTTAAGCAAGTGGAAAAAAAATGCCTTCCTTTCACAAGCACAGATAAAACATTTGTGATAACTGACTTCATACTAGGCCATAAAGCAAATCTCAACAAATATCAAAAGGGCTAAAAATTAGAGCATATCTTCTGGTAACTATGCAATTATGTTGAAAATCATACTAAATGATAACTAAAAATACCCATGTTGGATTTTAACTATTATTAAACATATTAAACAATACATTGGGTCAAAGAAATCATAATGGATATTACAAAGTATTAAAACTAAATAATAACAAATACTATGTAGCAATACTTGTGAGGTACAGCTAAAACAAAGCTTTAGAGGTAAATTTATAGCCTTAAATATTCATATTTTAAACGAAAATCTAAAAATGGATGCATCAGAAATGGATGATAGAAAAAGAAAATATAATAAGAAAGTACAAATACAAAAATAAAAAACAGCAAATATAAATAGAAAACAGAATATCAGAAGTTCAATAAAATCAAACGTTGAGTTATTGAGGGGTTTTAATCTATTAATAGTTACAAACTGGGCTGGGGTTTTGGCTCAGCAGTAGAGCACTTGCCTAGCACGCGCGCAGCCCAGGTTCAATCCTCAGCACCACGTAAAAAATAAATGCATTGTGTACAACTAAAGAAAATAAATAAATATTTTTTAAAAATAGTTACAAACTTCTGGAAAGAATGATCCAGAAAAAGAGAAATAACATGAATATAAAAAGGAAAATTATATATGCTTCAGAACTTAAAAAATTAATCTCTTTTTAGGATTTTATGGAAATAGATACTTGAAAGCACAAATTGATGAAGCCTCCTTAGGGGATAATGAGGACATAAGTATACCTTTACTGTAGCAATTCCATCTCTAGACTGTTATCTAACAAATATGCACATTTCTGCATGTGCAAGGCTGTTTGTACTAGCAATTACAAAGTCTAGACCTAACCTTAATATCCTTAGGCAGGATACTGTTTAGATAAACTGCAGAATATCCAAATGACAAGATACTATGGAGTTATTAAAAATAATAAGGAAACATATAACTTGTATACAAATGTTCATATCAGTGTTACTCAGAATAGCCAAAAAGTTGAGACAGCCCAAATATCTACCAACTAATTAATGAATAAATAAAATGTAGTATTATCTATGTGATGTAAAATTATTCAGCCATAGAAGAAATTAAGTACTTGATATAGGTATAACACTTTACCAAGTCAGCAGATAGAAAAGTCTGTGACTATAATGAGATCCTCAAGTAGAAAAATAAAAAGGAAAAATAAGATGAGGAAGCTAGAAAGAGGAGATTCACATGCTATAACTTAAATGATCTTTGAAAACATTAGGGTAAGTGAAAGAAGCCAGACACTATAGGATATTGTGTGATTATTTTTATATAAAATGTCCAGGATAAAGAAATCCAGAGACAGAAAGCAGAATAGAAATTGCCAGGAACTGGGGGGCTAGGGGATTGGTGTGTCTTGATATACATGCAATTTTTAAAAATTATATGAGAAAATAATAAGGTAGGTAATATCCTAATATTGATGGATGCATAAAATATATTAAGTTTGAAAACCAAAGCAGGCATATATCATTATGTACTGTATACTTCTATTTGTGCTTAAAAGGATAAACACACATGCTTCTGTTTCTATAGAAAACATCTATACACAAATAATAATGTCTGCCTCCACATACATAAATTTATTTTTCATGGTCATTCCAGTTTTTCTTTTAATGTTTTCATCTTTATGTGTGCAGTTCCCTTATAATAAAAAAGCACTAAAAATATTTATGAAAAGATACATTTAACTGTGTATCAACCATAATTAGAAAGGGAAGGACAACTCATTCATATCCTGTTCCAGGGAAAAATCTTTTAGCACAGAGGCAAATTCTGGCCTTCTTAAATTCTTCCAGTCCAGGAGGTATTTGTTAAAGTGTTAAAATGTGAGGAAAATTAAACATTTAAACCATGACTGTGTCTCCAAAGTTTAGGTAGAAATTGAAAATCTCAAAGTTCAAAGAGAACTTTATAGGTCATATGTGTCCTACTACCTATACAATGTTAAATTCCCTATGAACTATCATCACTGGCAAGAGATCAACAAAAAGCCTTCCCTTGGTCACTTTTATTAATGGGAATTCCCTGTACTCTGAAATGGCCCATTCCATATTTCAATAAAATATCTTTATTTGAAGATCTCCTTATACTGATGTGACATTTAGCTCTTTGAAACCCACTGACACTAATCTTAAAATTATACCTATGTAATTTGTGTACATACATTTATTCATTAATAGTCTATTTATTTATATAAAAACTTATGTAAAGCAAGTTATAGAAAACTCTAAACCAGGCATTATACACATTTTATAACAGTAATATGATTTTTCAAAATAAAAATTAATAAATTTGAAGATAGTTTTAAAACAACATGAAATGAATAAGATTTCTGACTTCTTTCCTTCTTTTATATATTCATAGTTCAAAACTGAAGTATATTTTTCAATGCTCAAAGAATTTAATTTTACAAAACTTTATCTGAACCTTTCTTTTGGGAGAGGTCACTTTCTACCAAGTATTATAATTACTTCCACCCTTTCTATCTCCTTCAGTAGACTCTGAGGGCAAGCCCCAGGTCTGAGTCTCCTCTCACTGTAACAGCTAGTAGAAAACACAATGGCCCAAGAAGCAGGGAATCTGAGTCTTAGTTCTTTTAATTAGCTTTTTACCTATCTCAGGTCCCTTAACAATCCTGGGTTTCAGTTTCCTCATCTGTAAACTGAAAAGGCTGCATTCAGCTCTCAATATTTTTATTCTTCTAGGTTAACATTTATCCATATGATTACGGGTGGATATTTTTTCTCCTTTATCAGTAGATCTCAACTGTAGGAGCAGGGGAACATTTTGCCACTGTTATTATTTTGAAGTTATGCTCACAAACTCCCTTAACAATAATACAACAAGAAAGACAACAAAAATTCATAGGAAGATGCTAAAGTACTTAGGAAATTTATTGTTAAAGCAGACAGCCTTTAAATCAATCTAATCTATATTTACTGTTTCAAGACATGTAAAATAATAGTGTATGCCAATATTTTATGTCTCTAAAGGATTTTAATCAGAGTGATGTGCTTGCTAGTTAACTGGTGCTATAATAACAAATATATTTAATCATTATGTTAGCATTACATATAATTACATTACTAGATTCAGTGTGACACTAGGCTCCTATTCTGATTTCAAATTTTTTCTCTTCATTAAATTTGTGACATCTATATATGCCTCCATTTTTACTGCCCTTACCTCAAATAGGTTTCCTTTTAATATAAGTAAATTATTAAGGTGTAACAGATTCTTGTCTGTGTAGCATATGTTTCACCGACTTAGCACTTTGTTTTACAAACTAAACAAATGCTGCATATATATAATAGATTACTTTAGGGGCTGAAGTTGTGGCTCAGTGGTAAAGTGCTTGCCTAGCATATGTGAGGCACTGGGTTCGATTCTCAGCACTGCATATAAGTAAATGAATAAATAAAGATCCATTAACATCTAAAAATATTTTTAAACATTACTTTAAATAATATTATTGCCAAAACAGTAAAAATGGTATATAAAGTCATTCCAAAATGTCTTGTGAATTAGAATAAAAAGAGTCTCCAGTTTCAAGTTGAGATGTAATTAAACCATAATAATATAACAAAAGTTCAGCAAGCCCAAAAATTACGTCAAATTTCTGCTTCTAGAAAGATGAAATAGGGACAATTTTTCCCTGTTCCTCTTACAAAATACAGCAAACAACCATAAACATTGGCTACAAAAGAAAGATAAAATGGTTCTAAAAGTTTGCCAGAAAAGGCAGATAGCTAAGGACTTCAGGAACAACCCAAGAAACAACACAGTGATGAATTCCCTGATCTTCTTTTTGCCTCATATATTTCAATATGAAGCTGAAGAAGCTGAGAACCTAGAAATAACAATGGCCACAGACAAAGGGGAAAAAAAAGAAAAGAGAAAAGAAAAGGAAAAAGACACACAAACCTGTGTTTTCTGGCCAAAAGACCAGGGAACTGGGCAGAATAGCAGAATAGAAAACATTTAGACAATAGCCTCTCTAACTCCAGCTAAATACCATTAAAAAATATGGTGCTCCATCTGTGTCACCAAAGTTTTAGTGAGGACCCTAGATTTCTGCCTTCACAAGGCTATACTGAAAAAGCACATCATCCACTGATATGGTGGTAGAGGAGTTAGGATTTTCATCACTGTCCTGTGTTTACATAGCCATTCCTCCCTCATGGTGCCAGTGGAGTCATTGTGGGGAGCTGTTAACAAGTTACTCCTATTCCTCATGCAAGGAGGTATCACTGGAGACCTAGTGGGGAGCCAGGATCTCCACTCTCACTCATAAGAAAGAGGATCCTCTCTTTTGTGTATCAATGAAAGTAAACAGGTCCACAGGTCAACCTGGAAATCTAGACCCAAATGGCAGTAATGAGGCAGCAACCTTCTTCCCACGACAGAGAGCTGTCAGAGGAAGCCAGCTAAAATAGAATGCTTCAATAAGATCCAGAATTTGAGGAATAAAGCCCCAAATACATAGGTTCTCACACACACACACAAAATCATTTACCATACCAAGAACCAGGAAGAAAAATTGGCATGAAAAAGAATCAATGGATATCAACACCAAGATTACACAGATATGATAAAAATTTAAAACAACAATCCTAAAAATGCTTCAATGGGCAATTATGAACACACTTCAAAATAAGTGTACCAGGAAAGAAATAGAAGAAATGAATAAACAAATGTAACTTTCAAAACTGAAAAATAGAATAATCAAAATAAAATACTTACTCAACATATAGGCTCAATAGCAGGATGGAAGGGACAAAGTAATGTGTGAACTGAAAGATGGAATGATACTCACTACCCAACTTGAACAGCAGAGAGAATATAAATTGAAAAAAATGAACAAATCATCAGGGACCAGAGTCCCAGAAAGAGAGAAAGCAAATAAGGCTGAAAATTAGAATACCCCCCCCCATTTATTAGCAAAGGATACATTCCAAAGCCCCAGGGATGTCTGAAACTGGATCATACCAAACCCTATATATACTATTTCTCTATACATATATCTATGATAAAATTTAATTTATAAATTATACACAGTAATAATAAAATAGAATGCTTATAACAATCTACCATAACAAAAGTTATTGTGAATTTTTTCTCTCTCTTTCAGAGGTTTCCTTGAATACAAGCACTGCAATACCTTGAAAGTTGATCTGAGGCAGTTACTAAGCAGCTCACAAGCAGGTAGTATATACGGCACGAATACACTGGACAAAGGCTACACTGGGCAGGACAGAGCAGCACAGCACTATACTACTTACACCAGTGTTAAATGTAAAGCATGAGTCATTTATTTATAGAATTTTCCATGTAATAACTGTGAATTTCACTTGACAGTGGGGAACTGAAACCATGGAAAGAGCATCCGCAGATAAGGAAAGACTACTGTACTCACTTAAAAATTAAGAAACCTATATATTTGGAAAATTGTGTAAACCCCAAATAGAATAGATCCAAATAAATCTACTAAAAAATATCATATGTGAACTTTTAAAAATTACAAACAAAAAATCTGGAAAGCAGCTAGAGAAATGATATCTTACTTGTAAGGGGGAAAATTCACATGACAGCCGATTTTACATCAAAAACCATGGAGACCATAAGAAAGGGGCACACAGGATGTTTCAAGACCTGAACAAAAGAACTATGAAACAAGAATCCCATATCCAACAAAAACATCCTTCAGGAATGAAGAAGAGAAATCAAGGCATTCTCAGATGAAGAAAAACTAAGAATTTCTGCCAGCAGACCTATCCTGGAAGAATAACTAAAGGAAGTTCTCTAATCTGAAAGGAAATGATAAAAGAATGAATCTTGGAACATCAGGAAGAAAGAAAGAACATGCTGAGAAAATATGAATAAATACAATAGACTTTCCTTACTTCACCACTTGAATTCTCAAAATTATGTTTGCAGTGATAAAATAGCTCTATATCTTCATTGTGGAGGTAGGTATATGAATATAAAATGTGATTAAAAATGGCATAAAACTATATACACACACATTGTACAAATACCAATTTCTGGACTGTGATAAAGTACCATAGTTACCTAAGATGTAACTGTTGAGGTTGAAGGGTACATGGAACCTCTCTGTACTACCTTTGCAAATTCCTAGAAATCTGCATTTTTAAATGTTCTTTTAAGTGTCTAATCAAAAACTATTTTTTTTTTCTTTTTCTTTTTTTTTTTTTTTTTTTTTTTTTTTTTTTGGTACTGGGGATTGAACTCAGGGGCACTTGACCACTGGGCCACATCTGAAGGAGCCCTAATTAGGAAGGGCTGTTGCAGCTAGCTGGAAGCCATAAGTTCCACCTGATATGTATGTGACGCACCTGTAGGCACCCGAAAAGCTGAAGGTATATAACCGGGTGAAAGCGGTCCGAGTTAGGAGAACGAAGAATTCAGTCAGCCGGGCAGTCACTCGGTCGGTCAGAAGAATCAGAGCGGCCAAAACGTAGGCAGAGCGATTACAGAAGAGAAACCAGATAGAAGAAGTAATGACTGGCCAGAGTTAGGCCAAGGCTCCAGAGGACTGGTCAAAGTAAGGCCGAGGCTCCCGAGGAAGACAGAAGACAGAAGACAGAACAAGGAAGAAAGAAGAGAGAAGAAAGAAGCTCTAGTCTTTCTCTAAGCTAAGCTCTATCTACTCTACTCTAAGCTAAGAAGAAAAGCTAAGCTCTATCTTTCTTTACTCTAAGCTACTCTACAGAAGAAGGAAGAAAGAAGAGAGAAGAAAGAAGCTCTAGTCTTTCTCTAAGCTAAGCTCTATCTTTCTTTAAGCTACTCTACTCTAAGCTAAGAAGCTCTATCTTTCTTTACTCTAAGCTACTCTACTCTAAGCTAAGAAGAAAAGCTAAGCTCTATCTTTCTTTACTCTAAGCTACTCTACTCTAAGCTAAGAAAAAAAATCTTTCTTTCCCTCTCTAAGCTCTAAGAAAGTAGAAATAAAAGTAGTAAAAGCTTAACTCTGCCTCCGAGAGTTTTTATCCCGGTTTACGGTACCAGACAGCTTACCAGGCAGCTTACACACATCCGCAGCCCTTTTTGTATTTTATTAGAAGCAGGGTCTCACTGAGTTACTAAGTGCCTCGCCATTGCTGAGGCTGGCTTTGAACTCGTGATCCTCCTGCCTCAGCCTTCCAAAGTGCTGGGATTACAGGCATGCGCCACCACGCCCGGCCTAGGCTATTTTCTAATGGTGAGGTAAATTCAAACAAATCCTATAAATAAAAGTTACAGGCAGCCATTCTTAGTCTGGTGGTCACTTTTTTCTCATTTTGTTTTTCAAATATTTGCCTAAATAATTGACAATAATAATAATTTACTTGCTAAAAATGTCCCCTACTACTTCATAACTATTTTATTGCTCATGTTTTTAAACACCTACCTCATTATTTTGATATATCTTCTTGTAAATAAAGTTCTTTTGATACCCAGATAAATATTATTTGCATAAGGTAATAATAACTAATATTCATTGACTCTAACCATTGTGTAGGCACCGTGCAAATTACTGAATGAAGTGGGACAAGTAGAAAGTAGAAGAGTCAGAGTTTAAGTCAGGCTTAGAGTCCACACTCAACCACTATATTATAACCCTATGTCTATATTGTTTAATCACCATTTCATGTAATAGGACATGTGATAATATATACTCAATACTTCCCATTACAGTCTACTTTTTAAATTGTTTTAAGTACTTCAGTTAAGGTTTCAACCATATTGGGAAGTAGAAAAAATATTTCTCAGTAGGTTATAGCTAGGAAATCCTACGGACTGATTTTATGTTTCAATGACACACTTGATAGTGGAACTTTCCTTAAGTATTATGAAAGGAAGTCTTATAATGGCATATGATGCTAAAAAACTGGTTGCTGCAAATTTCCATGTGAAGTGTACCAGGAAGTGTACCCAGATTTTCTCATGTTGTTATACAGGCTGAAGTTTACCAGATTTTCTAACAGACTAGGGAAAAATGAATCAAAGAAAATTCACACTTTTATTATTTGCTGAAACACACTTAATTTTCAAAAGCCTACATGAAGTTATCTTTGTACTTCAACATAAAGTTATCAGAATAGTTTTATGCATTTAATTGTATACCATCTGAAACAAGTACTTTTAGGCAAGTTTCCTAAAAAAGGTTTAACAAATATTTCAGACTCATCAATACAACTTCAATGAACATTAATTTAAATACAGTCTTCCTTCTAATTCTTAGAAGAAACAAACTATTCACACATAGGTCTTTTAGTTTCATGTAGTCCTTGATGAAAGGTAAAAAAAGAAAAATATACAGGACATGTACTGATGAATAATCAAATCATTCACATTATATCTGTCACCTCCTTTAAAACTGCCCAGGGTTCCCTTCACTGGCCTGTTATTCATGTTCCTCCCCTTTCTGGTTCCAATTGTCTGATTTCTTTCTTCATACTAAATACCACTCAACTAAACATATTTCCAAATTCTCCCATACATCCCTATGTTTCTATCTCTATGTATTCTGAAGTCGTAAACTTAGAAACTTTCAAAAGCCTGTGTTAAAGCCATCCATGTGTCCTTTCCAGGTCCACATATATATTGCCTTTAAAGAAAAACACTTATCCCTGAATACACTATACTACTTATAAAAAAAATCTTGCTCTATGAGCCTACTTTTTGTTTGTCTATACAGAGTGAGAATTTAAGGTCCTCTTCTCATGCTTTTCATTTTTAGATGAAGTTTAATGTAATGCAGTCCTCTTCTTATTGTTCTTTAAAATACAATGTACCCTGTTATCTTGCTAAAAGCATTCTTAAACAAAATGGCACCCAAATGTATCAGGAGGCTTCATGCTTCTTCCACAAATTTGTGTAGTCTGTGAATGAATTGTAAAATGGCACCACCGGCTGATGCTGCAGCTGCTACCACATTCTCAGTTACTTCAGGAATTTTTACAGTTTATTGGCGTAACATGAGAATTTATGCAATTAGACACAGTATGTCATGATTAATATAGGTACATTACTAATATCACAAGCTTGCTGCTTGGGCTTACTTTTCCATTAAGAAAAATTCCAACTTTGTTATGTTAACTATCACAAAAAATGGTAATAACTCATGTTTCTGCCTTTGAGCAAAAACTGAGAACCCATTAAGTTCATATTTTTAATTGGCATATTAGACAATGTGCCAGTTTCATTACCCATTCAGCTTTCAACCTAGCACACCTATCAGTCAAATAAAACATAAAAATCATTCTCATTATATTTGTTGCCTACTTAAAAACTGATCATGGATTCCCTCAGTAGCCTGTTATTCCAGTTTGTCCCCCTTTCTGATTCTGTTCATCTGTTTTCTGTTTTCATACTAAATACCATTCAATTAAACATATCCCCAAATTCTCCCATACATCTCTCTTTCCATCTTTATGCATTCCCCACACCTTGAATGTCCTCTCATTTCAAAATACTACCCAGATATAAAGGGTCATTTCACAACCTAATTCCCTGGTCAAACTACCTTGACTATCCCAACCTTTTCTACTCCTTTGGCACCCTTTATCTCAGGCATCTTTTTCATGTTTGTAAATATCATCTTCCCAATTATATTGAAATCTCCTTGGAGATAGAGACCCTTGAGCAAGCATTTTAACTTTTCCCTTTCCATTAGATGATATAACTTTCTAAAATTAGAAGGGCTAGATTAAATGTTCCATAAGGCTCCTCCTAATTCTAAAATTTTAGTTATTTTTTGTAATCTTATATAACATATATTATAATCACCTGGTATTTTTCAAACAACCTGATTTTATCAATATCTAGTATAAAATAACCCAGTCCTGGCTAATGGAAAACACTCTAACTACATTATACCAATTTCCAGATGGAAAATAGGCAGACCAGCCAGTTTGGCCAAGTAACCATAATTAAAAAGTGAAATATCCATTCATTCATTTTCTCATTTAACAAACATTAAACTCAATTCTGTCCCAGGTATCATGCCAGACAACAGAGATAACCGACTTGGCCCCTGCCCTCAAGGAACTCATAAGCTAATGGGAGAGACAGAAAAATAGAAATACTATTTATAATACAATTTCCTGAAATGAGACACAAGCAATACTAAATATATGAAAGAAACATCTCACAGAGATTGTAAAGCAGAAGAGGCTCAAAAAAAAAAAAAAAAAAAACCTTCCCAGAAGAGATGCCATCCAACTAAACCCTGAAAGACAGGAAGTCATCAGCATTTCAGAAAGAGTGACAAGTGCAAGCTACCTCAATGTTTATAGCAGCACAATTCACAATAGCTAGGTTGTGGAACCAACCTAGATGTCCCTCGGTAGATGAATGGATAAAGAAAATGTGGTATATATACACAATGGAATTTTATTCAGCAATAAAAGAGAATAAAATAATGACATTCGCAGGTAAATGGATGAAGTTGGAGAATATAATGCTAAGTGAAATCAGTCAATCTCAAAAATCCAAATACTGAATGTTTCCTCTGATATAAGGAAGCCGGTTCACAGTATTGCTGGGTCGGGGTACATAGGAGGACTAGAGGAACACTATAATGGTCAAAGGGAAGGGAGGGAAAGGGAGGGTGCAAGGGGGGAAGGGGGAAAAAGTGGTTGAATAAGATGGATATCATTATTCTAAATGCACGATTGAAGACTTGAATGCTGTGAATATAGTTTGAATATAAACTGTTTTATGTAAAAAGATGCTCTATATGTATAGTATGAACTGTAATACATACTACTATAAATAAAAATTTAAAAAAAAGAGTGACAAGTGCAAACGTAAGGATAAGAGAACTCAGGAAGTTTGGGGAAGTGCAAGTAGTCTCAATAAGGCTGCAACTTAGAATGTAATATTGGGAGGGGTAACTGAAATACAGTCCTTGACTATAACACTAACTGTATATTTTTGTGAAGTCTGAATGACTGAAAAGCAAGGGGGCTGAAAATAAAACATTTCTGAATTCCGATTATTTCATAATATCTACATACATCATAATGATATATTTTATAAAACATTTCCCATTACATACCACCCCAATACTATGTCATAGCCAAAAAACAGGGTATTGCTTTTATCTCAATCATCTATCCACTAGTAACTTATATCAGGAATAATCTTTAGAAATTTTTAAAATGACATTTTCCCCCCAGGAAATTTCTCAGGTATATCCAGTTCTGGCCCATTAGAGTGCACAAAGAGGTTAACATTCATATTAGTGGGTTTAGCAGTTTTGTTTTAAAACACAAATCTGCCTTAGTTATTTATTACTAATATCAATATTTTATGAAAAAAATATATAATGAGAAAATTTATATAATCAGTTTGGATTAAGAATTGAAAATCAGATATATAATCCTCTGAAAGACCAGTCACTGATCAAAACTGAAATTAAAAGGAGGAGTTCGCCAACAATTTGGAGCTAAACAGAAAAAAAAAAAAAACACTATCAAGATGTGAGTTATGCTGGGGCTGTAGCTCAGTGTTAAAGTGTTTGCCTTGCACATATTAGGCACTGGGTTCAATCCTCAGCACCACATAAAAATAAATTAATAAAATAAAGATATTGTGTCCATCTGCAACTAAAAAAATATTTTAAAAAAAGATCTGAGTAACACTAAACACTCATCTATGAACATTTTGATAGAGAAGCTACTACTGTATCAATACTTACTCTAGTTCCACCCTCCCCATAACCACATTTGTTTCAAAACACATTTCTCTTTGGGGGAATGATGAAAATCTTCTAAAATTGATTGTGGTGATGGTCACACAACTCAGTAAATATACTAAAAACTATTGACTTGAATTCGTTAAATGGGTGAAGTGTAAGGTATGTCAATTATTTTATTTTTTAAAAACAAATGTTTGTGAAGGCAAATACTGTACCCCAAAACAGATCTCTGGTTGTTAATATAAAGGATTCTCAATTTCACTTACCCTTTAAGTATTTTTTATTTAATTATTTATTTACTTATTCATAATGCACAAGTATAGCATCTTTTTACATACAACTGCTTGTATACAAAGTATATAAGTACCATTCAGATCTTCCATCATGCATTTAGGATAATGATATCCATTTCATTCAACCAAATTTTTTCCCTTCCCCCCCACTCTCCCCTTGTTCCCTCTCTTCCCCTCCCTTTCCTTTGGCCATTCTAGTGTTCCTCTAATCCTATGTACCCCCATCCAACAACACTGTGAACTAGCCTCCTTATATCAGAGAAAACATTCGGTATTTGGATTTTTGAGATTGACTAGTTTCACTTAGCATTATATTCTCCAACTTCATCCATTTACCTGCAAATGCCATTATTTTATTCTCTTTTATTGCTGAGTAAAATTCAATTTTGTATATATACCACATTTTCTTTATCCACTCATCTACTGAGGGATATCTAGGTTGGTTCCACAACCTACCTATTGTGAATTGTGCTGCTATAAACATTGAAGTGGCTGTGTCACTGTAATATGCTGTTTTTAAGTCCTTTGGGAATAGACCCAGGAGTGGGATGGCTGGGTCATAGGGTGGTCCCATTCCCAGTTTTCCAAGAAATCTCCATACTGCTTTCCATAGCGGTTGCACCATTTTGCAGTCCCACCAGCAATGTATTAGTGTGCCTTTTTCCCCACATCCTCTCCAACATTTATTGTTGTTTTGTTCTTGATAGTTGCCATTCTGACTGGAGTGAAATGAAATCTTAGAGTAGTTTTGATTTGCATTTCTCTAATTGCCAGCGATGTTGAGCATTTTTTCATGTATTTGTTGATTAATCGTGTATCTTCTTCTGAGAAGTGTCTTTTCTTTTTTAAAAAATATTTATTTATTTGCTTTAGTTGTACACAATGCAATGCATTTATATTAACGTGGTGCTGAGGATTGAACCCGGGCCGCGCACATGCGAGGCGAGCGCTCTGCCGCTGAGCCACAATCCCAGCCCTGAGATGTGTCTTTTCAATTCCTTAGCCCATTTATTGATTGGGTTATTTGCTTTTTTGGTGTTAAGTTTTTTGAGTTCTTTATATATTCTAGAAATTAGTGCTCTATCTGATGTGTATGTATTAAATATTTGTTCCCAATTAGTTGGCTCTCTATTCACCTCACTGATTATTTCTTTTGCTGAGAAGAAGCTTTTTAGTTTAAATCTATCCCATGCATTAATTCTTGGTAATAGTTCTTACGCTAAACACTCACCTATACAGAGAGATAGACACCTGTGCACACACATGCACACATACACACAGCTTCAGGCATTAAAATATTCAGAAATACTTTCCTTGCTGTTCAATATGACCACCTTCTTTGAAGTATCTTGCCACTACTTTTCTCTGTTCATTGCTCTGTATTTCTCCAGAGTCTGATTTTTAACATGCCTTTTTTTTTAAGCTATCATGCTCCCTTATATAATGCCCCATGTCACAGACAGAAGGTAAGGAAGAAGTGTTTTGGTTAAAAGCACAGACTCAAAAATTAGACAGACTACACGGACTTTATACCTAGCTCTTCTACTTATTAGGTATGTACCCTTGAGCAAGTTATCTAAACTTCCCTCAGTTTCTTCAGCTACTTCTCCAACAGAGGATTAATATCCAGAATATATAAAGAATTCATAAGACTGAATACCAAACAAACGAGTCATTCAATAAATGGGCAAATGAACTGAATAGACGTTTCTCTAAAAAAGTACAAATGACCAACATGTATATGAAATATGTTCATCATCTTTAGTCATCAGGGAAATGCAAATCAAAACTACATCTCGCCTCAAATCAGAATGGCAATCAGCAAGAATACAAATAACAATAAATGCTGGTGAGGATGTGGGGAAAAGGAATTCTTATGTATCCTTGGTGGAAATGTAAATTAGTAGAGCCACTACAGATATCAGTATAGCGGTTCCTCAAAAAACTACAAATAGAACCCCTCTATGACCCAGCTATCCCACTCCTTGGTATTTATTCCAAAGAAATAAAGTCAGCATACAATACCAATACACACATACCAATATTTATCACAACACATTTCACAATAAGCAAGTTATACAATCAGCCTAGGTATCAATTGACAAACAGATAAAGAAAATGTGATACACATACACACACACACACACACACAATGGAATATTATTTAGCCATAAAGAAAAACAAAATTATGTTAGTTGTAGGAAAATGAATAGAATAGGAGAGAATCTTGTTAAGTGAAATTATCCAGACTCAGAAAGACAAGTATCATATGTTTTCTCTCACATGTGGAAACTGGAGCAGGGAATAAACAGGATGTCCTGAATGTGTGGAAAGGAGACCATCAATGAACAGGAAGAGGACTGGGGAAAGGGAGAGGAGCAGACAAGGGGAGGTACTGAGAAGTGATATTGACCAAATATGTTATATGCATGTATGAGTATGCCACAATTAAATACCCCACTCTGTATAACTAATCTGCACCAAATTTTTTTAATTTTTCTAAAAAACAAATAAATTGAGGGCATTCTACTCCTAACTCTACCTCACATGATGTGACCTTCTGCATGTTACTTAAACTCATTGTGCATATTCCACAAGAGTAAATAAAATGAGAGTTAGCCATTCTTCAAAAGAAAGGTGCTCTATAAATAAAGGGTATTATCTTTATTCAAAATTTAACTAATTACCTAAGGGAAGAGTAAGTCTAATTTTTCTAAAAATACCTTTCTTGCAGTGCTGGGGATCAAACTCAGGGCCTCACATGCTAGAAAATTACTCCAATACTGAACTACATCCCCAACCCTAAAAATGCATTTGGAAAATGTCTTTTCATCTTTAAATGATACTAATAATGATTGCTATCTACAAGTGCACGATATACTGCTAATAAAAATTTCATTAGTAATATAAGCTGTTCATGAATCTGCATGTATAGTACATTAATAGTTGTTACAAAACCTCTAAATATATAGTATAGTACCAATGTGTTACATGGTTTTTCTTTTTGGTACACCTGTGGTAGTCCACAGCTGGGTTGGCTCCCTAAGCATCATCTCTGTCTGATTTATCTCATATTGGAAACAATTTAGGAAAGCAGGAATGATACCTTAATATATTTTCAACTTGAAAGGATAGACTATCCTTCCAACACCTAAAGGTGCTCTCAGTAATTCATTTAAACTTATCCATTCATTTATTAAAACTACTATTGACCTTTTCTTGGTACTGGGTATTGAACCCAGGGTCACTTTGCCACTGAGATGCATTCTTAGACCTTTTTATTATTTTGATCTCACTGAGTTGCTGAGACTGGCCTTGAACTTGTAATCCTCTTGTGTCAGCCTCCCAAGTCACTGGGATTACAGATATAACCCACAGTGCCCAGTTAAAATATTAGCTTTATCTTCTCTTAAGATATTACTTGATTTGCTGTTAGAGTAACTACAATAAAATTTAACCATAACAACTCAAAATCTATAGAAAGACATTATTCAAAAGGAATTAGCCATTTTCCCAATGGCTTAACTTTTACAAATGCTTTAATATTAGAAACCTAAAAACTGAAACAATTCAAGATACATCAAGAAAATTTGTTACTTTGGATGTAGCTCAATGATAGAATGCTTGCCTAGCATGCACAAGGTCCTAGTTCAATCCCTATAAACACCAAAAAAAGTTATAAAAAAAAAGTTGTGACCTCTTTGATTATCAGAACACCAAAAGTTTTCATATATAAAAGACAACATTGTAGTATATATTTTCCTGCATCTTCTTCTTCCAAATAGATATTAAAATTTAAAATCTTATCAAACTGATTAATATATTTCAATATGTACTGGGTTAACTATTAAAAACTGACATTTTTCTTACATTCAATATGATGCCATATGTAAATAAGTAATAAGCCAAGGATTTACCATCAACTTTCTTGCCTGCTAGAAAATTGGTGTTACTTCTAAACAGGCTACTTACCATTTAAAAGATACAAATTTTTAAGCCGGGCGCGGTGGCACACGCCTGTAATCCCAGCACTTTGGGAGGCTGAGGCAGGAGGATCGCGAGTTCAAAGCCAGCCATCAGCAATGGCAAGGCACTTAGCAACTCAGTGAGACCCTGTCTCTAAATAAAATACAAAAAAGGTCTGGGGATGTGACCCAGTGGTCGAGTGCCCCTGAGTTCAATCCCCAGTACCACCAAAAAAAAAAAAAAAAGATACAAATTTTAAAAGTAGCATTCCACCTAGGAATAACAATATATATGTATATATGTATATATACCTTCATATATATGTATTCATATACATATATATGTGTGACACACTATTTCCCTCACATTCTGCTTCATATGTGAATTGCAAAGCTCTTAAACTATGCCTCACGTTTTCAACTATTTCAGTCACTAATCTATGAAAATGGTCAATAATAAGAATAGCTATATCTGGCATGTGGTATGAACTGTGCTTAGTGCTTCCTATGCATTATTTTATATAATTCTTGTAACAAGAAGACAAAATAGTTTACAGGAGAAAAATTAAAACTCAGAGAGATGAAACAAGTTACCCATCATCACACTTCCTGTGATTCCAGAACCCAACATCTTAGCCATCAAATTCTATTACCTTCCTACTAATAAATATGCAAGAGTGGAACAGAAAACTCTGTTGAAATAAACTATTCTTTAGAAATGTGTGGCTGTTCTTTAAAGGTGAGACCAAGAAGTAAAACTCTACAAACTCTCTTATCCTCTTTTACTGAACAGAATCTAAAAGTAGTTCACATGTAGATTATAAAGATCTTCCCTTAATCACTATCCTCAGTACCCATCTCTTTGTAATCTTTGAGCAGTAACACAGCAATATGACAATGTCAGACCCTGCAAACTGTGCCTGGCATGGGACAACAATGAAAGTAGGAAAGCAATCATGAAAATTAATTCAAATATTTGGTGTTTGACTTACACCATTTATTTTCATCCCTTTCTTCATTTGCCTTTTTCTTCTTTATCATTATCATTTGGAGCAAATTAAACCATTACCTGGTAACAGGCACTGCTGACCTATTTACAATACCTTCTCAAACTGTAGAAACCTTTTACCAATGAAACAAACTTTGACAATTTTCTAATAGTATGGAATACTTCAGTGGCCAGCAATTAACAAAACAATTTGTATACTGAATGTGTTATAAACAAAAGCAGCTTGAAAGTTAGCAAAGATAACTCAAATCAGTGAGATAGACAAGTGTGCATAGAATAGAGCAAAGCTTTAACCCCATCAACTGTTCTGCTTGAAGTTCATGGTCACTTTGTCCTAATAATCTCTCTCCTTAAAAATATCAGTTCCTTGACAAGTCCTCCACTATCCATCTTAGTTATTACTCACCAACATTAGGGACTGAACACATTTTAAGATTCATACCACTATCAAATAATGTGTAGCCTTGAATTAAGAGAAATTGAAGAACATAGAGAAAAACATTAATATCCATTACCTTTATCACAGGTCATCATGGGAATTTAAGACTATGAAAATGTATGAGTATTTGACTAAAAGAACAGATTTTGGCAACAGAGCAGTTTCATTGGTCACTTAATGGTTACCACAGCTGCCCTTAGAAGCTGAGACTTTCTCTTTAGTATTGGGTTTTATCTCAAATTTTCATATAAATATTGCATTCTAAAGTACAGTGTATATGAGTTTGTTTAAATATTTTTACATATTTTAAATTAACTACTAGTTCATGTTCTCCTAAATCTTTGTGTAAAATAGATGCCTCAAGAAAACGCAAGCTTGGGCTGGGGCTGAGTGGTAGAGTGCTTGCCTCGAATGTGTGAGGCACTGGGTTCGATCCTCAGCGCCACATAAAAATAAATAAACAAAATAAAGGTATTTTTTAAAAAAAAGAAAACACAAGCTTCCAGGCATTGTGGTACATATCTGTAATTCCAGCAATTTGGTATGCTGAGGCAAGAGGATCACAAGTTCAAGGCCAGCTTCAGCAACTTAGTGAAACCCAGTCTCAATTTTTTTTTTAATAAATGGCTGGGGATGTGGCTCAGTGATAGAGTGTCCCTGGATTTAATCTCCAGTAGAAGGAAGAAAGAAAGAAGGGAGGGAGGGAGACAGACATGGAAGGAGGGAGAAAGAAAGAGAAAAATAGAGAAAGGAAAGGAAAAGAAATGCCGAGGCACTTCATTTTGTGTCTCCTGGGGCATACTACCAATGTTGTCAACCTGTTCACTCAGTACATGTACTATAGTTTGAGGGAGCCCAAAATAGTGGAAAGAGCACTTGATAGAGATTCTAATTGTTTAGACTAGCACAATGCCTGGAAAAAGTAAAAGGACATAGACAGGAATGGTGGTGCACACCTGTAATCCCAGCAACTCAAGAGGCTGAGGCAGGAGGATCGCAAGTTCAAGGCTGGCCTCAGCAACTTAGTGAGACCCTTGGAAACTCTCAAAATTTTTAAAAAATTAAAAAGGGCTGGGGATGTGGCTTAGTGTTAAAGCACCTCTGGGTTCAATCTCTGGTACCAAAAAAAAAAAAAGAAGAAGAAAAGAAGAAAAGAAAAGAAGAAGAAGAAGAAGAAGAAGAAGAAGAAAGAAAAAGTAAGAGAAAAAAGAAAACATACCATTGGGATTTATAAATACTGATAACAGAAATCAATAAAAACTATGCTTTTTAGTCTAGTTGGGAAGAAAAGTTTGTCAAGATGTTATATAATATTGAAAGGGAATTTAGAATAATTAAAAAGCAATTCATGTAATAGACACTAAGGAAAGTTTTCAATTGATGCTTGGGTTTCCCTTTGTATGTTTTTTCATTGTTTTTGTAGTTCTGGGGATGGAACACAGTATGAAGTTCTCTACAACTGGAGCCATGCCTCCAGTCCCCTTTGTATGTTTTTGATATTATTTCAAGAGTACAGAGGAAAGTAAAGGATTATAACATAGACCCGTGACCCCATGTAACCATGAATGAGGCTAGAGCTGCTAAAGTTAGGAACCATGTGTCATTTGTTTTATCTTTCTTCTGCTTTTAGTACAGACATCCATACACATTAGTTATTTACATTAGTTTAAAAAATGTTTAGCAACTTCGAAGCATAGGCATCTAATCATATTAAATAAATTCTTAACTGAATTCCACCTCCCAAAAGAGATTCTCTTTTCCTAAAGAACTAGTTGGTCTTAAATAACAAAATGAAAACAAAATAAATAAATAAATAAATAAGTAAATTCTCTTAATGGCACTAAAGAGAGCATTGAAAGGCCTGGATCTTTGCTTTGCCATATCTGCCTTCCTATAAGATTAGGACCATACAGCCAGCCCTCTATTTCAGAGTCATTGTAGGACTAAATCAGCATGTATCTACATGGTAACAATTTACATAGTAACCATTATGAGCAAGCTATTGGGAAAGATAAAGTAATTTATTTGCCTCCCTAATCTCTACCACCCACAGTAAGAGCTTACTATGTGCAAGGCCATGATTTAAGCCCTTTACTATGAAGTTTATAATCTCTTATCTGAAAACCTTGGTGCCAGATGTGATTCAAATTCAGAAATTTCCAGACTTTTAGATAGGCAATATCTTGTGTATACTACATGTTATGTTTCAATAATGCTAAACAGAAAAGTTCCAAACTGGCGAAAATGAGTAATTATATAATACCCCACTAAGTCTGTGGTACTACTCCCACAAACATATTACTGATATTACAGCAAAAACAAGATTAACAATAAGTAGAATAACGACTATTAATAAAGACCATGAATATCAGTTTGAGCAATGTTTTGCTACCACTTGATATCTAACTGACCAAATGAATTTTTTATCAATTTTCAGAACTTTTGAAACTAGAAAACTGTTAAATTGTAGGTCTAGCTAACACATCTGATCCTTACAAGTGCCTTAAGAGGTAAGTTCAATTATCCCTATTTTACAGATGAGGTGACTCAGATACAGAGAGTGTTTTAGTCAGCTTTTTCACCACTGTGACCAAAATAACAAACAAGAACAATTTTAGAGGAGGAAAAATGTATTTGGGGCTCATGGTTTCAAAGGTCTCACTCTATAGATGGCCAGCTCCATTGCTTTGGAGCCTAGGTGAAGCAGAACATCATGGTGAAAGAGTGTGGTAGGGGAAAGTAGCTCAGGACATGGCCACCAGGAAGCAGAGACCATTCTACTAACCAGGGACAAAATATATACCCAAAGTCATGCCCCTAATGACCTATCTCCTCCAGCCACACCCTATCTGCCTATAGTTACAATCATATTAATCTCTATCAGCATATTATGCACTGATTAGGTTAAAGCTCTCATAACCCAATCATTTTACCTAAACTTTCTTGCATTGTCTCACCAGCAGCCTAGCTCCACATCTTGTGCTCTTAACAACTGTGTTTCTAAATAACCTCTCTCTAAAACTGTTTCAGAAGACTATGAGGGGCCAGATAAGGTGGCACATGCCTGTAATCCTGGTGAATCAGGTCGTTGAGGCAAGAGGATTTAAGTTCGAGGCCAACCTTATCAACTTAGAAAAACCCTGTCTCAAATAAAAAATAAAAATGAGTGGGGGTATAGCTCAGTGGTAGAACACCCCTGGGCTTGATACCAAATACTAGAAGAAAAAAAATCAGAGGCACATGTGAAAGGCAAATCAGTATTAACTTATATAAGTATCCAAAAATGGAATATCACAAGGCAGTATGTATTCATAATTTAATAACTATATACACCATATGCCAGGTGCTCAGAATACAATGATGGGAAACCAGACGAGGTTCAGGTCACCTTCATGGAGCCTGAGACCAATGCAGAAAAGTTCAGGCATCAAATAAGCATAATTATGATACAACAGGGTAAATGTGTGCCTGCTGCTCACATTCAGAGGAGAAAGAGATCAGGCTCAGTGGCAGATGCTGTAAATAGTGCCTGATATTTAAACTGTTCCTTGACAAGTATTGGGATTTGAAATGACAGAAAGAAAAGGGAAGAGCTTTTTATTTTTATTTTTATTAGTTGTTATTTTATTTATTTATTTATTTATTTATTTATTTATTTATTTATTTATTTATATGTGGTGCTGAGAATCAAACCCAGTGCCCCACACATGCTAGGCAAGTGCTCTACCACTGAGCCACAACCCCAGCCCAAGGGAAGGGCTTTTCAAATGGATGGCATGGTTTCCATTTGCAAAGCTCCTATTGTGCAATTACTCTATGCCAGAAATAATGCTAAACAGAAAAGCTCCAAACTGGGAAAAATCAGTTGAAATTAACAGAAATTTATACGAGAATAATAATGACTCATTGGAAAGTAGACAGGGGTCAAATCATAAAAAACACATGAGTGCTCAGTTTAGGATGTGGAACTTGACTCTGGAAGAGCTGCTAAAGGATTTTTGCAGGTCATTCCCCCTACAATATTAGGATTTACCCCATGGGATGTCAATTGCCATCTATATTCCTATTTGGGAACATCTAGTCCTCAAATCTGAATTGCTTTGAAGTAATGGCTCAGAGCAATAAGATCAACTTAAATGTTAAACATTAGAATAACCCTAATCTCTCCACGAATAAAAGTATGGAAATAGAAACTGTTGGCAATGGTTAAAGGAAAATAGAAAACCTCACTTAAAATTCCAAAGGCCACGACTAAAACCTAGGATATTCCTTTTATACAGAAATGAAACTTACAACCTTCGCAGGGAACATATCCTATGAAAATAAAACATCATTCTTTGAAAAGCAAGCTCTTAAATTTAAAAGTGATCTGATTTGAATCAAGTTGATGACAACTTACCTTGCAGTTCAGGTAACAATATGACAGTGGAAAGTGGACTACTTTTTAACATACTCACCTAAAAGTTCCCATTACCCCACCCTTTAACTAAGCAGGGTAGAACTGAGTCATATATATATTTATTTAGCATACTTAATCAAAGAATTTCTCACTCTCAGTTATTAAGGTAAATGACTGAGTAGCTAAACATTCTATTTATCCTTTGCAAAACATTTTTTTTTCAGTTCCACACTCACTTACATTTCATTTTACAGCCAATTGCCTTCCACAGAAAAGTCTCTTCAATGACTTCTCACCGTTCTGAGAATCAAACTCAAATTCTTTCTCAAGGCCTCCAAGTCTTAATTATCTATTAGCTGACTCCCTCTAAGATCTCTAACACCTTCTGTAACCATTTCCCTGCCCAGCTCACTAGGGTAGGGCCATTAATGGCTTTCTTTCTGTTCTTCATAAACCACAAGCCTGTTTTCCTGCCTCAAAACCTTGGTTCTTACTCTTCTTTCTGGTTCTTACTCTTCTTTTTGCATGAATGTTCTCTAGAGAATGTATGCCCATATCTTGACAAGGCAGATTCATTCTCTATTGTTTTTCAGGTATCTGCTCAAACATCACCTTCTATAAGAGGCTGTATTTGTTGGGGTTCTCCAGAGACAGGACCAGGAAATATGCACATAAATAAATATGTAGGGGAAATTATTAAGGGAATTGGCTTACACAATTACCACAGCATAGGGAGTCCCAAGACAGCTGTCTGCAAGCTGGAAACCCTGAGTTGCTGGTAGTGTGGCTCAGTCCAAGTCCAATGGCCTCAGAATCAAGGAGAGAGATGTTGTAACTCTCAGTTCAAGGAATGTTGAAAGCCTGAGAACCCAAGAGGCCCTGCTGTGAGCCCTGGAGCCCCAGTCCAAAGGCCAGCAAGCCTGGAGTCCCGATGTCCGAGGCCACAGAAAGAGTCTTTCCTAGCTCTGGAAAAGACCAGTTCACCTTCTATATTTGTTCTCTCCAGCCAATTGGATAGTGCCTACTGATCCTGAAGGAGGAACCTCCCCCACATAGCCACTCAGACAAACACACTAATCTCACAGACACTCCCAAAACAATGTTTTATCAGTTTGTAGGTAAGGTATTCCTTATTCAGACAAATTGACACCTAAAATTAACCATCATAGAGGCCTTTCCTCCTTGCTTAAGTAGGCCCTGCCTAGTTTTCTGTGTCACATTCCCTTATTTTCTTATTTGTTCTTACTACAATCTATAAGGATATTCTTCATTTGTTTACTTGTTTATTGTCTATATCCTATGATAGAATATGATCGCTGTCATGTTCCACAAGAGCAATGATTATGGCTTACAAGTTTTAAGTGTGCCTAATACAGGGCCTTGGCATAAAAAAGGCACTCAGCTGATTTTATAAATGAATGAATAAATGAATAATACTTATTCACTCTCATGACTAAGTAGCTGAACATTCTATTTATCCTTTGCAAAACATTAATTTTTGAGTTCCACTGGCTTACATTTTATTTTATAGCCAATTGCCTTCCACAGAAAAGACTCTTCAATGACTTCTCACCATTCTGAGAATCAAACTCAAATTCTTTCTCAAAGACTCCAAGTTTTACTTATCTATTAAATGAATGCCAGGCACAACAGCACACACCTATAATCCCAGGGACTCAGCAGGCTGGGGCAGAGAATGTAGTTCAGTGTGTTAGAGCACCCCTAGGTGCAAAGTCCAGTGTAAAAGGGGGAAAAAACCCAATTGCTATGTGTCTCTCTAACTTGGTAAAGTCATTTTTTTCCCTAATTTTCAGATGTATTCTCTAGGGCTCTTCATTTTCCTACACTCTTTCTACACTTTCTGAAATATGATGATTCCTGCCAAACTGTTGTATTACTTCATAGCAATAAAAATAGAGTTCAACTGGCATATTACTTCAGAAACTCAGTAGTATATTAAACATCAAAATATCAAACAATTTGAAAATTGGTTAGTCTCATTTCAATACTGCAATCAAATTACATGAAGAAACATAATTGAAAACAAGAAAAATAATACAATAGCAAACTGCAATTACATTTAATAACAACAGAAATACCCATTTTGATAACCTCTAGATGAGCTATTAAATACATATTGAGGTAAATACATATTGAGGAGTCAGAGCAAAATGCTTATAGCTAACTCACATCTGTGATTTTCTTCTAGGCAAACACACATAAATAGTTTTACAATATAATCACATTAGTGGCTATCTTAGCTTGGATTTAGTATTAATAAGAAACACAAGAGAAAAAAGTAACAAAATGGTATGCACTCTTATTTTAAAAATATCTTCATTACTTACTTATTTGTATGTGGTGCTGAGGATGGAACCCAGGGCCTCACACATGCGAGGCAAGCACTCTACCACTGAGCTCCAGCCCCAGCCCCTGGTATGCACTCTTATCCTTGAAAAAGTTGCAAGTTTGTATATCTTTTGAGAATGGGTTGCCAAAAAAATTAGACCTATAATGGTGAGTCTATTGGAACAAGTACTCTCTCCCTACAACATTCGATTTTTAAATAGAACTTAAGTGAGCTCAGGAATTTACCAAATAAATGGGAAACAACACTTTCACCTGCAAGTTATCTAACTAAATTGATAATCAATAGCGTTTACTGCTCTTGTGAAAACTGCTTTCTTCAGAACATAAGCTAAATTCTACAGGGTCACACCACACAATTTAAAGTGTGCTTATAAAAATGGCAGATTAAAGACCTTGGGCAATTGAGACTCTTATTTATCTATGTTAAAAATATATCATCTGATGTTGTAGCAGAAAGTATTCTTATTGTCTCACTGCCAAAAGAACTGCTACCAGGACAGTGAAACAGTGACATTTAGTCACTATCTTCATTCACAACTTGGTTTCTTCTGAGATTTGTGCCAATTAGTGTACATTGTGTCAGTGGCAACACCTGGTCACACATCAAGCAAACAAATCTATCACTGTTAAGTTTAAGGATTTTAATAAGAACTTGCAGTTAAAGGAGCTAATATTTTTAGATATAAAATGATGTCACAGCTACTTAGTTCATTTTTTTTTCTCAGTTTTCAAATTTGAGCACTAGATTTAGCCTATTTCTAAAAACACAACTGCATACATCAGCATGGGCTTGTTTGCTGGTATCTGCCTCCACTTTCAGTGTCTCCGTTTAATTTTCTTTACATTACAAATGAACCTCAGTATGGGAACTAAAATAGCAACTGCATGGGGAGAAAGTGATATAGCTGAAAGTAGGGGTTTGGGGTTGTTTGTTTTTTAAAAGTAAATACAAGGTTTTAAAATGCTGTTTCTAGAGGGTTTGCATAAATATGAGACCTACTGTAAGAAACTGTGGCTTCTTTAAAAGGGGTGGGGGAGGTACTCTCCCAACAGAGGCAGTTTTAAACCTCCCCCAAGTCTCTCAGTTCCTATTCAATGTGCTTAGTAACCAGACTATACTAACTTGAGCGACTTTTTATTTCCCCATAACCATTAAGGTCCTCTCAACTGCATTAAAAGGATGAGCATCCTAATTTACAGATTCAGGAATGGAGTTAGGCATCACGAACCCCACAGTTCTCCCTCTGTCAGGCCTGTTTAGCATGCTAGAAGGTTTAGGACCATGTACAAGGATTATACACAAACACATATACATACATTTTAAATGGCTATGGTTCTTGAATTAAGTTTTTGAAAACTAGAAAGACATTTTTAAAGTTCTTTAGCAAATCTTTACTAAAGGATATTTAATGAAAGAATGACCCACCACTTTTAGTAACCGGCAGGCTAAGCTGTCTCAAAAAAAAAAAAAAAAAAAAAATCATTAGTCAACTGTGATTAAACCAAAAACAGCCGAGACATTCAGAGCTGAGGATGTTGAAAACTAAGTTAAAAGCTTCGAGGAAAAAAAGAGTGTGCTCCTAACTTGGGAGCCAGCAGCAAAGCCTTCCAAGTTAGAAGATTCTGACGTAGCGATGGATAAAGAAGACACAAAGCAGAAACTGTTAGAGGGCAGGAGACCGTGGGGCCGAGGTGGACAGCTGAACCCCAGACTATCAGGGCAGCGACCAAGAAGCCCAGAAAAGATCTTGGAAAGATGACAAAGAGCACAGGAAAACTGGGTTCTAGGATCCTAGGAGAACCCAGGTATCTGGCAGGGTCAGAGGGAGCTGGAGTTGGCAAAGGTGCAAGGATAAGACCAGCACGCTGTAGAAAACGCGGGGGGGGGGGGGCAAAGAGCGAAGCTGATTCCCCGCCCCACTGTCCCTGATGCAGATCGCAACTCTTTGCCTCGCACCACCGCCCACCGCCAGGTCCCGGAGGCAGGGAAGCGGCTGATGGAACCCCTGTGACTTCAGCAACCTGCCTCACCTTGTTGGCCACGTCCCTGCGCCCCCCGCCGCTCGTCCGCCAGCTGCTGCGCTCCGAGGGCCGAACAGGGAGTAGCGCAGCGCAATCAGGGCTCGCTTCTGCTGTGAGGCACCAGCACCCGTACCTATGCACCCCTGTTCGCCCAGGCCACTCTGCCCTGTCCTCGAGCAGGAGGAAAGCGCGGACCCTAACCCAAACGCCGCTCCAGTTATTTTCAAAAGTCCCCGTTCCAGGCTTCCTGGGAATAGAAGCTGAGCTGCTGCGGCCGCAGCGGCTGTGCCTCTGCCTGACCTCACCAGGGGATGGGGGAGGTGATGAGGGAGGGGGGCGGGAGCCCAGCTGGGGAGGGGAGGGGAGAGTGGTGGGAGGGAGCGCGCGGGCGGGGGAAACATGGCGGCGGGGGTGGCCCCGGCGGCGCCTGCGCGAGAGGCCAGGGGAGCTGGGGCTCGAACCGTGTGTGGGGTCAAAACTGAACTCTCTGGCCAATGCGTGGCAAGGCAGGGCCCGGAAGCAGGATGACCGCCAAGTGGCCCTCACGCCTCTAAAACCAGGAAACTTGGTGTGAGCGCACATGGTTTCTAGAACCCAAGAGGCAGAACTGAAAACTATCAAGTATACAGGGACAACAGAGCAGCCGCCCCAGCTTAGCCAAGGAGGTCTTCAGTGCATCCTGACAGCCTGGACCTCAGCCTCTCATGCTCACAGCGAGGCCCAGGCAAAGGGGCTTCTCTGGAAGCAGTGCCACTTTACCTCAGTGAAGCCCATACCTCAAAATAAGCCTGACCAAGTTTCTCACACAATTGTTCATCACTCTCCTCCTCCCTAATGGAGTACAGCATATTAAGAAAGAGAAAGAGTAACAACTACAAATGTAGCAGTTTAACATTTTACTGTTTACTATTAGCCAGGCTCTAAACTATCAGCTCTCTTAACTCTCATAGCCACTCTGTGAAGCATACTTTATTATCATCTCCATTTTTACTAGTGACAAAACTGAGGTGTAAAGGTTAAGCAAGTTGCCCAAGGTTACAGAACTAAAAAAAAAAAAAAAAAAAAAAAAAAAAAAAAAAAAAAGCAGAGCAGGACCCAGGATCCCAAGCTATGTGATTCTGTAGCCCAAGCTCTTTACCACTGTGTTACACTGATTCCGAACTCTGGCGGGACTGCTCTGGTTCAGAATCTCCATCTGAACCAGATGAACCAATCTCCCAACTCTGTCACCCTAGTCCCCAACAAAAAACCCCTGGTCAAGCCAGTTTTTCCCCTTGCCTGTCTTCTATTCATTCTTTACCTTCTAGATTGTTACAGGCAGGGACCACCTTTTTACATCTCCTGTCCAGTATTCTTTCTCCATATATTTCCTGACTCCTCCTTGGAAAAATAATAGGAGTTTGCTCTTAGCAATCATTTAATCATTCTTTGGGGGTTCTATATGTTAAGGGAGCAATGGGGTGAGTGTGGGGACTGTATTTATATGTGTTTCCCTAGTATTTCTCCCTTTGCTTACCAGTACACTGATATAGGATCTTTTTTTAAATGTATTTTTTGTTGTCAATTGACTTCACTGTATTTATTCGGTGGTGCTGAGAAGTGAACCCAGTGCCCCAGACATGCTAGGCAAGCTCTCTACCACTGAGCTACAACCCCAGCCCCCTGATCTGGGATCTTAGATCTCAACATTTCTGTCTTGTTATTTCAACTTCCATACATTGAAATTATAGTGCTGTGATAAATTTTAGGTAAATTTAAGAATAACCAGCTACTCAAAAACTTGCTAAAACTAAAGCTAATACCATGTTGTTAAGCTTTACCAAACTGCTGGGCAGATGAGAACTCCAAATACACATGGAATTTGCATTATTACCTTTTGTCTGTCAGTTTATTCAATCCAATTCACCTCTGTTGAGAGGAATTCATTCACTTGCTTCTCCACTATGCTTATTCAATAATTATTGTATACCTATATCACACGGTCAATGACTATTAGGAGGAAAGCACCTGCTACAGAAAAAAGTTCACAAGCTCATCAAAATGTGTTTAAAGCAACCAATTTCATCACGTGTCCAAAAACTGGCATGTATGTTAAAATAAACCCAAACTCAGTTGATGTGCATCGCTGCCACAAAAAGGTTCAAGTGGTCTTACTTTACAAAATTTTCTCTAACAGAAATGACAGGAAAATGGGATAACTGGTAGTAACCCAAGGAAGCCTTATTCCACATGAGGACAAACCCCCCACACCAGAGTTCATAACAAGGGTGTTCAGATGGGAACAATTATAAAATCTGCATTTGAAAAAGGTGGTTGAATGAGACAGATATCATTTTCCTAAATGCATGATTGAAGACCTGAATTGTACGAATATACTTTGTATACAAACAGTTGTATGTAAAAAGATGCTAAATACATGCACTATGAGTTGTACATATTAAAATTATAAAAATAAAATTTAAAAAATCTGCATTTGAACTGACACTAAGATGTTATAAACATACTTATTCAATGGGAATCCTGCTATTTGGGTAAGGACGATTTGTCTCAATAGTTAATCTAGTGGATAGATCACTAGACTTAGATTCATAAGACATATGTTATACAACATAAAATTAGCCCCTTCACCTCTTGGAGTGTTTTCCTAAATTTTGAGTGTACATAATAATAATTCTGGCCTGACATGCTTCACCATATTGTTTTCAGTTTCAAATAAGAATACATATGAAAGTACCTTGTAATGTTGTCAAAAGTACACAAATTTAAGGTGATGATTTTGTTACTAGTGGGCTGATTGACCATTAAAAGCTAGGAATGTAATTATCAAAGATTTCACATGTTAATACGAAGCTAAAATTGTCAAGAATAAGAAAAAGTGTTGGGGTGTAGCTCAATGGTAGAGCTCTTTCCTAGCATGCACAAGATCCTGGATTCATCCCACCTGCCTGCATCCATTTTGGAACACTGCAGCCATTGCCATAGCCCTGCTTATGTGGGAGCCTCCCCTTCAGACAATTTATAGAGCCCAGAGGCAGCTGCCTGCTGCAACATCACACTCCACAGTGCTGCATCTCCAAACAGGTTGCCTAACACCATTTGACAGCCTGCCCTTTCAGCTCCATCTCTGAAAGACATTGCATCCATCTTGGGGCACCTTCATTGTTATCTCGAGTTACCTCTGCTATTGCTGACACCAACTTTACTTGCAGTAGCATACATCGAGGGATACCCACAGGATCTGAAAGCACAACATTAAGGTGAGGTACAGACAATCTGCATGGATACTACAAGAATATAGTGTAGAAACTGTAATATCTCAGATCCACACTGCAAGAAAGGAAGACAAATAGACAACATGAAAAAACAAGTAAGGAAAGTGCCCCAAACAAACCAGGATGCTACACTAACAGAATCCATGCTCAGCAAAGTTGATGAAATGTCAGAGAAGGAGTTCAGAAGGTTCATAATTAAAATGATCTGTGAATTAAAGAATGACCTAAACTAGCAAATACAGGCAAAAATTGATCACTACAACAAAGAGATAAGAGAGCAAATACAGACAGCAAAATATTACTTCAAAAAAGAGATAGAAACTCTAAAAAAAAAAACACAGTCAGAATCCTTGAAATGAAGGAAACAATAAACCAAATAAAAAACACAATAGAAAGCATCACCAACAGACTAGATCAATTGGAAGAAAGAACATCAGATAATGAAGACAAAGTATACAATCTGGAAGATAAAGTTGACCACACAGTGCAGATAGTAAGAAACCATGAACAGAACATCCAAGAATTATAGGAAAGCATCAAAAGACAAAATCTAAGAGTAATTGGGATAAAGGAAGGTACAGAGTTTCAAACCAAAGAAATACACCTCTTCAATGAGATAATATCAGAAAATTTCCCAAGCATGAAGAATGAATTGGAAAACCAAACACAAGAGACTTACAGGACACCAAAGGTACAAAATTACAACAGCTCTACACCAAGACACATTATAATGAAAATGCCTAGCATACAGAATAAGGATAAAATCTTAAAGGCTGCAAGAGAGAGGAATCAGATCACATATAGGGGGAGACCAATTCATATCACGGCAGATTTTTTAACCCAGACACTCAAAGTCAGGAGATAATGGAACAACCTATACCAAGCTCTGAAAGAAAATGGATGCCAACCAAGAATCTTATATCCAGCAAAATTAAGCTTTAGATTTGAGGGCGAAATAAAAACCTGCCATAATAAAGAAAAGTTAAAAGAATTTACAACTAGAAAGCCTACACTACTGAACATACTTTGCAAAATATTCCACGAAGAGGAAATGAGAAACAATGATGAAAATCAGCAGAGGGAGGTATTACACTAAGGGAAAAACTAATCAGAGGAGAACCCGTGTCAACTTAAATACCAAAAATAAACAAAAATGGCTGGGAATACGAACATGTCTCAATAACAACTCTGAATGGTAATGGCCTAAACTCACCAATCAAAAGACATAGATTAGTAGACTGGATTTAAAAAAAGACCCAACAATATGCTGCCTCCAAGAGACTCATCTCATAGGAAAAGACATCCACAGGCTGAAGGTGAAAGGTTGAGAGAAATCATACCACTCACATGGAGGGGTTTCCATCCTCATATCAAATAAAGTAGACTTCAAGCTAAAGTTAATCAAAAGGGTTAAATAAGGACACTACATATGGCTCAAGGGAACTATATACCAACAAGACTTAACAATTATAAATATATATGCCCCAAACAATGGAGCATCTACATTCATCAAACAAACGCTTCTCAAGTTCAAGAGTCAAATAGACCACAAGATAATAATTTTGGGTGACTTTAACATACCTCTTTCACCACTAGACAGATCTTCCAAACAAAAGCTGAACAAAGAAACTATAGAACTCAAAAATACAATAAATAACGTAGACTGAACTGACTTATATAGAATATTTCATCCTTCAATGAGCGAATACACTTTCTTCTCATCAGCACATGGATTCTTCTCTAAAATAGACCATATATTAGGCCAAAAAACAACTCTTAGCAAATATAAAAAAGTGGAGATACTACCCTGCATTCAATCATACCATAATGGAATAAAATTAGAAATCAATGATAAAATAAGAAATAAAAGCTATTCCACCAACTGGAGACTAAATAATATGCTACTGAATGAACAATGGGTTGCAGAAGTCATCAAGGAGGAGATTAAAAAATTCTTAGAGGTGAATGAGAACACAGATACAACATATTGAAATCTCTGGGACACTGTGAAGGCAGTTCTAAGAGGAAAGTTCATTGCATGGAGTTCATTCCTCAAAAGAAGAAAAAGTCAACAAATAAACAACTTAACATTACATCTCAAAGCCTTAGAAAAAGAAGAACAATCCAACACCAAAAGCAGTAGAAAACAGGAAATAATTAAAATCAGATCTGAAACCAATGAAATTGAAACAAAAGAAACTATTGGAAAAAGTTGACAAAACAAAAAGTTGGTTCTATGAAAAAAATAAATAAAATTGAAAGACCCTTAGCCAGGCTAACAAAGAGAAGGAAAGAGAAAACTCAGATTACTAACATACGTGATGAAAAATGAAATATTACAACAGACACTACAGAAATACAGAAGATAATTGAAATTATTTTGAAAACTTGTCCTCCAATAAAATATGAACTATCTAAGGCATCGACAAATTTCTAGAGTCATATGATTTGCCCAAATTGAATCAGGATGATATACACAATTTAAACAGATCAATTTCAAGCAATGAAATAGAAGATGCCATCAGAAGCCTACCAACCAAGAAAAGCCCAGGACCAGATGGATACACAGCCTCGTTCTACAAGACCTTTAAAGAAGAACTGATACAAATACTCTTCAATTTATTTCAGGAAATAGAAAAAGAGGGAACACTTTCAAACTCATTCTATGACGCAAATATCACCCTGATTCCAAATCCAGGCAAAGACACATCGAAGAAAGAAAACTTCAGACCAATATCTCTAATGAACATAGATGCAAAAATTCTCAATAAAATTCTGGCAAATCGAATACAGAAACATATCAAAAAGATATGTACAGCACAATCAAGTGGGGTTCATTCCAGGGAGGCAAGGTTGGTTCAACATACAGAAATCAATAAATGTAATTCATCACATCAATAGACTTAAAGATAAAATCCATATTATTATCTCAATAGATGCAGAAAAATCATAAGACAAAATAGAGTACCCCTTCATGTTCAGCACACTAGAAAAACTAGGGATAATAGGAACCTATCTCAACATCGTAAAAGCTATTTATGCTAAGCCCCAGGTCAACATCATTCTAAATGGAGAAAAATGGAAAGCCTTCCCTCTAAAAACTGGAATAAGACAGGGTTGCCCTCTTTCACCACTTCTATTTAACACAGAAGTTCTTGAAACAGTGGCCAGAGCAATAAGACAGATGAAAGAAATTAAAGGGATACAGATAGGTAAAGTAGAACTCAAATTATCACTATTTGTTGACAATATGATTCTATACCTAGAAGACCCAAAAAAATTCCACCAGAAAACTTTTAGAACTCATAAATGAATTAAGCAAAGTAGCAAGATACAAAATCAACACCCATAAATCAAAGGCATTTCTATATATCAGTGAGAAATCCTCTAAAAGGGATTATAACAGCATCAAAAAATAAAATACTTGGGAATCAATTTAACAAAAGATGTGAAAGACTTCTATAACGAAAACTACAGAACACTAAAGAAAGAAATTAAAGAAGACCTTAGAAAATGGAACCATCTAACTTTTTCCTGGATAGGCAGAATTAATATTGTCAAAATGGTCATATTACAAAAGCACTATACATATTTAATGCAATTCCAATCAAAATCCCAATGGCATTCATTCCTCATAGAAATAGAAAAAGCAGTAATGAAATTCATCTGGAAAAATAAGCGACCCAGAATAGCCAAGCAATCTTTACTTAGCAAGAAAAGTGAAGCAGGTGGCATCACTATATCAGACCTTAAATTATACTACAGAGCAATAGTAACAAAAACAGCATGGTATTGGCACCAAAATAGAATGGTAGACCAATGGTACAGAATAGAGGACTCAGAGACTAACCACATAATTACAGTTATCTTATATTAGACAAAGGCACCAAAAATGTACATTGGATAAAAGATAGCCTCTTCAACAAATGTTTCTGTGAAAACTGGAAATCCATATGCAACAAAATGAAATTAAACCCCTATCTCTCACCATACACAAAACTCAACTCAAAGTAGATCAAGGACCTAGGAATTAGACCAGAGACACTGTGCCTATTAGAAGAAAAAGTAGGCCCTAATCTCCAACATGTCGGATTAGGCCCCAAGTTCCTTAAAAAGATTCATATAGTGTAAGAACTAATATCAGGAATCAATAAGTGGATAGACTCAAACTAAAAAGCTTCTTCTCAGCAAAAGAAACAATCAGTGAGGTGAATAGAGAATATACTAATTAGGAACAAATTTTTACCACATGCACATCAGATAGAGCACTAATCTCCAGAATATATAAAGATATCAAAAATCTAACACTAAGAAAACAAATAAGACAATCAATAAATGGGCCAAGGAACTGAACAAACACTTCTCAGAAGAAGATACACAATCAACCAACAAATTCACAAAAAAAAATGTTCAACATCCCTGGCAATTAGAGAAATGCAAATCAAAACTACTGTAAGATTTCAATTCACTCTAGTCAGAATGGCAGCTATTAAGAACACAAACAACAATAAATGTTGGAGAGGATGTGAGGGAAAAGGCACTGGTTCAACTGCAAAATGGTGCAGCCAATTTGGAAAACCGTATGGAGAGTCCTTGGAAAACTGGGAATAGAACCACCTTATGACCCAGTCATTCCACTCCTCTGTCTATTCCCAAAGGACTTAAAAACAGCGTACTACAGGGACACAGCCACATTGATGTTTATAGCAGTATAATTCACAACAGCTAGACTGTGGAACCAACCTAGATGCTCTTCAGTAGATGAAAGGATAAAGAAAATGTGGTATATATACACAATGGAATATTACTCAGCAATACAAGAGAATAAAATAATGGCATTCACAGGTAAATGGATGAAGTTGGAGAATATAATGCTAAGTGAAGTTAGTCAATCTCAAAAATCCAAATGCTGAATGTTTTCTCTGATATAAGGAGGCTGATTCACAGTGGAGTTGGGACAGGGAGCATAGGAGGATTAGAGAAACACTAGAAAGGCCAATGGGGAGGAAGGGGAAGGAAGAGGGCAAAAAGGTAAAAAAAAATATGGTAGAATGAGATGGATATCAGTACTCTAAGTGCATGTATGAAGACACGAATGGTATGATATGTAAAAATGTGCTCTATAAGTGTAATATGAATTGTAATGCATTCTGCTGTCATATATAACAACTTAGAATAAAAGAAAAAATAAGATCCTGGATTCAATCCCCATCACCCACACCACTACCCTCCCCCCACAAAAATAAATAGAGAGTATATGAAACACAATAGTATGACAAAAATCTGAAGAACAGAGGTTCTGGAGCTAAAAAGAAAGTTCCAACAAAATATTACTGTGCCCCCCATTCATATGTTGAAAACCTAACTCCTAGTATCTCAGAATGTAATCTTGTTAGAGGATAAGGTCTTTAAAGAGATAGTGAAATTAAAGTGAGATCTTCAGAATAGGTCCTAATCCAATATGACTGGTGTCCTTGTAAGAGATTAGGACTCAGATGTGTGCACATAAAAGAAAGACCGTCCGAGGACACAGTGAGAAAGTGGCCATGTGTAAGCTAAGAAAGGCCTGAGAAGAAACAAAACTGGCTAACCCCTTGATCCTGGATTTCTAGCCTCCAGAATTGTGAGAAAATAAATTTCTGTTTGTGTCATCCATGCTATAGTATTTTGTTATGGCTGCTGTAGTAACTACTACAATGGCAAACATTTCAAAGCTAGCTACAGTGGCCACTGTGTAAATTAGAATTATTTTATGTGTAACAAAGTCCACAAGCCTGGCCATATAAAACCACACACATTTGTTATCTGTTTCCATGGGTCAGGAACCCAACCATTACTTTGCTGGGTGTACTACTCAGGGGCTCAAAAGGTATCAAGGTATCTCATGTAAAGCTCAGAGTCTTCTTCTAAACCCATTCAGATTGTTGGCCAATTTTAGTTCCTTACAGTTATATAATTGAGATCCTTAGCATCTACAAGTTCTAGAGGCTCACCCTCTCCACAGGCAGTGGACAACATGGCTGTTTGTTTATTTGAGGCTAACAGGAAAACTTCTTTCTCCTTGGAAGTGGCTCTATCCCTCTTTTAAGGTCTTTAACCACCAGATTAAGGAAGGCTGACACAGGATAATCTGCCTTTTTTGTTAACTCAAAAAAATCAACTGATTGGATACCTCAATTATCGCTGCAAGATCTCTTCATGTTGGTTATGTAATATAACCTAATCAGAGGAATGATAAACCAGAAAATTCACAGGCCCAAGCCATTCTTAATGGGAAAGCAATATACAGAAAACCTTGGGCGATTTTAGTTTTTGTTTTTCTTCTTATTATTCTTGTAGGTTTTGTTTTGTTTTGTTTTGTTTTGTTTTGTTTTGTTTTGTTTTGTTTTGTTTTGCGTGGGTACTAGGGATCAAACCCAGGGCCTCATTCATTGTAGGCAAGTGCTGTCCCACTGAACTACATCCCCAGTCCTAAGGAAATATAAAGAAAATAAACACCAGAAGGCAAGAAGAATCTTGGAAGCCATCTTAGAATCCTTCCTACCACAAACCCAAAAGAGTGATAGCACTAATTATAAAATGATAAAAATTCACTAAGACATAATACTAGCAGATGTGGGGACCCACATGTACACACACACACACACACACACACACACACACAGAGCAAAGAGCCAGCAGCTGAAGCCTAGTCAGTACAAAAGCATTATAAGCCTGCTATGCACCTAATGTGAAAAAATTCACTTGCATCAGTTCTGATTAAAGAACAAATTGAGATATATTAAGACACCTTTTTTTGGTCTGTCTGGACAACTTGCATTTCTTTGAAACATTCATCTGGCTCATTATTGAATGGAACTACTACTTACAGGAAAACTTCAAGATTCACAGGGCTTTGAGAAACATGCACAGAAGGGTTTTGCTTTAGAACTTAGGGATAAATCTGACTAAATATGTGCAAACCCTACAACCTGAAAATTAGAAAACATTGCTGAGAGAAATAAAAAGACCTAATTAATGGAGAACTATATTACATCCACAGAGCAGAACCCTCAATATCATTAAGATGTCAATTCTTCTCAAATTGATCTGTAGTTAAAAGGCAACCCCAATCAAAACATCACCTGGCGTTTTTGTTTGTTTGTTTGCTTTTGGTTTTGTTTTTTGTTTTTTTTGGTAGAAATTCATGTCAACTCTAAAATTCATGTGGATAAGCAAACTACCTAAAATAATCAAATAAGAATTCACATAAGCAAAATTTTTAATATAATTAAGGTGGAAATAATTTCCCAATGATACATAGGAATTGCCTATGAAAGATGTTCATAAAGAGCTACAAAATAATATGAATCATTCACACGTATGTATTGTATACATACAAAGAAAATAACTTAGAAAACTACAATAATATAGTAACAGTGATTAGCTGTTGATGTGATGAAATATGGGGGTGATTGTATTATTTTGCTTCTCTGTACTTTCCAATTTTTTTTATACTGAGAAAGAAAATAATGTTATTTTATAATAAAAAAGAAAGATTTTAGAGAAATGTTGATGCAGAGTTTTGTGTTAGCCATATCATTTTTAGATAAGACCATATGCACTGGAGATACAGGACTAAAGCAATTAATTGGAAGGTATTAATGTACAGATGGCAGTTAATACAATTGAAACAATTAAGAACAAAACTCAGGGGAACTTAGAGTTACAGAAGACATAGTTGCCAGAAAATACACCAAAGGAACAATAGGAAAGAAAAGGGGTCACCTCCAAATGAGAAATAAGAGGATATCAGAAGCAGTGGATAGGCAGTTGTGTTAAAGATAGGAAGAATGCAGAACACTTATTTCCAAAGTGTACAAGGTAAAATTCCCAAGGTGGAAATGTTCCAAGCAAGTATTGGATTTACAATTTAAACTACTTTTGGGGCTGGGATTGTGGCTCAGCGGTATAGTGCTCGCCTAATACGTGTGCGGCCAGGGTTCGATCCTCAGCACCATGTAAAAAAAAAATAAAGGCATCGTGTACAGCTAAAGCAAATAAATAAATATTTTTTTTAAAAAACTACCTTTTGAAAAAAAATTTATCATATCCTCATAAAATAGCATCATCTTTCTGTAATACAAATCTAAATGTCATTCACAAATGCAAACTTCTCTTCTTTGCACACTAGAACTAATTGAAACCATGAGACCCATGCTGGAAAGGGACACAGAGACCATTTTGTCTTTATCCTTGATATATCTAATGATAAAATTAAGGTCTAGAGAATTAAAATAATTTGCCCCAATTGTAAATTAGTACAACCACTATGAAAATCAATATGGAGACTCCTCAAAGACTGGGAATGAAACCATCATATTACCCAACTATACCACTCCTCAGTATTTTTCCAAAAGAATTACAGTTGGCAAATTATAGCAATACATGTATAGCCATATGATAGCAACATATAAAAATATAATATACATGTAATGTATACATAACATACCCATATATTATATTTATATATACACATGTATATATAATAAGAGTTTTATTCGGGCATATGTATATATAAATATAATATACATTTAATATGTATAATATATGCATGCATTATATTTGCATATACATATGTGTATATATACATACATACATACATACATAAAATGGAGTTTTGTTCAGCCATAAATAAGAATGAAATTATGTCATTTGAAGGAAAATGGATGGAGCTGAACAGCACTGCATTGAGCAAAATGGGTCAGACTCAGAAAGCCAAGGGTTGTATCTTTTCTCTCATATGTGGAAACTAGAGGAAAAAAAAATTAAAAAGAGAGCTTATAAAACCAGAAGGAAGACTAGGAGAGTACAGCAAGCAGATCAGAGAAGGAAGGAGGGGAAATTAAGGGAATGAAATTGATCAAATTATGTACATGTACAAATGTATCTAAATGAATCACACTATTATGTATGATCATAATGCATCAATAAAAAATGAAAAAAAAAATGGTTTGCCCAAGTTCACACAATCTGAGCAACTTAAATAAACTTTGTTTCTCAGCTGTCTATGCTAAAGGGAAATGTGGGCAATTTGGTAAATGAATCCTTAGATATTCTGCCAAGCTCACTTTGTTATTTTCAAGTTTCCTCCTTTACCAATTATTTTATTCCCTGGGGTTCTGTTTGGCCTACTCTATTTCCCCCTTTCCACCTTCCCCTCTCCTTTGTCCTGAACTTCTTCATTTTGAGGTAACTGCTTCATTTAGCCAGGTCTTTGATCTTTTTACCATCTGAAAAAGAATGTTTCCCTTTTGGCATCCTGATGAATACCTTATCCTTTCACCAAACTCAGATCTAGTGTCACTTTCACTATGAAGCAATTTTTTGTCCACCCAGGTGGCAATGCACATACCTTTAGGCAGTGGTAAAGAGTAAAGCTTACCTTGGTTTGAATCCAAGCTCTGCAACTCACTAGCTAACATGATCTCCCGTCTCTTTTGCACATTTGTAGGATTTGTAGAATGGGAATATTAATAATTTCTTACCTAATAAGATTCTCCTGAGTTAAATGATTTATTATACTGAGCCAGGAGTGGTGGCTTGCACCCATAGTCCAAGCTCTTCAAGAGGCTGAGATAGGAAGATCTCTTGAGCTCGGGAGTTTAAGACCAAACAGGATAACATAGCAAAATTCCATCTTTTAAAATCATGTTAATAATTTGTTATACTTTTAAGAACACATAAAAGAGTTCCTGGTACATAGGAAGAGCTTTATCAGTGTTAGATCTACTCTCTTACCAGAGAGCACTGATGTCCCCTGATGCTCACTAACAACCATAGCACATGTTAATTTTATCTTCTGATTTGCGTCAGCCTTGCTTACATATACAAAATAAAGACTAGAGCATTACTAACCAATAGAAGTATAACATGAGCCACAAACATGAGCCACATGTAATTATCTAGTAGGCACATTTTTAAATGTAAAACGTAATGGGTGCTATTAAGATATTTAAATCCAATAAATCTAAAATGTTTTCAACATGTAATTATAAAAAACAAATGAGATAATTAACATTCCTCTTTTATTGTACTAAATCTTTGAAATCTAGGGAATAATTTACACATACATTACATCTCAATACAGACTAGCTGTGTTTCAAGTGCTAGATAATCATATGTGGCCAGTGGCTACCATATTAGACAGCACAGGTCTAGTGTTCTAGCTATATATGTGAAACAACATATATACACAATATGTATATACTATATGATACATATATATGATAGGATATGATACACACACACACACACACACACACACACACACACACACAATAATTTTCTCCAGCACTGCTTTCCTCACACAACCACACAAATGTGTGGTTTCATTGTCCATACATTAGTGGTTTTGCAAATACCACTAATAAATTACAACGGCATCATACAATACCAAATGTTCTAAGGAAAAATATAAAAGTTGTAAAGGGTTTGGATTTTACATGAAAAGACCAGCTATTGCATTTCTGATCTATCTAAAAAAAAATAGGTAACAGAAATTGCCTACTGAGCATTTCAACTTTAAAACAGAAGACACTTTTCTTTTTTAATAAAAGTAATGCTGTGGTGAAAATCTGGAACCACAAAATGTTTTTAAGAAAAAAACAATTATATTACTTTCAAGTATACAGAGAAATTCATATTAGATTGGCAAAGAGTTGAGAGAAACTTTTAATAGACCTGCTATATTAATCAGAAAGATAATCAGCCAAGTGAGGCATCCAAGTCCTACATGCTGTTTCTTCTGAGGACACTATGCCCTAGCCCTCTTCCCCCAAACAGCTTCTACTCCCCCTTCAAGTCTTGTCTTGTTTTTCCCCATAAGACCTTTTCTGATACATTAAACTAGAATGGATATTTCTATAATATGCTACTCAAATCATAATACTATTCCATTAATGCAAAACAATATTTATCTTCTTGCTAGAATGTAAGTACCATGAAGGGATGGACCAGATCTGTCTTGTTTGCTAGTGAATATCAATGTCTCAAATAAAGCTTTGCATAATTGAAGTATATAATTATTGTTGGTTTAATTTGTTGACTCAAGTCATAAGCAAATTATGTCATGTGAGGACTAACTAGATTAGCTAACAATTATACCTAAAAAGAGAGTCCAACAGTATTTATGCTTTTAAATATTTTATAGTCTCCTGATAAAATCATGTTTATGATACTGGTGGTCTTGGCAATGCTTTTCTTTTTTCATAGATAAGACAATAATCTTGGTTTCTGTCTAAATATTCTCAGATTCTCAACCAATGAAGTACAAGTTAATGAAGCTGCAAAACTTCATATTAACCCCTTCATCTCAGGGATTTAAAAGTTTAGAATGTGATGTGCCTACTTAACATGAGACATTTTAAATTATGTGTCTCTTTTTATCTGGGTCCTCTGTGTACTATAACCGCCTAAATATAGAATTTCAGTATAAATCCCACATCCATACATTCCTGGCATAGGAAGGTAAATTTCAATTGCATCTGTAATTTCTTGGCACTTTTGGCAGCATTTTGTTTACAACTGTTTCATTCCAGAATAAATTATGTCTTTCCAGAGGCTGGCTACTCTTTTAAGCAACCACACTCACCTTGCCCAACTTCAACAGTGATAATCAGAAACATTTTGAACTTCTCTCAGCCTCTGATCTCACTCCTCACTCCAATCTGCTTGCCAACTTCTATCTGTCATTCTTTGGATTTGGCCTCTTGATATTCCCCTAATTATTCTTTTTTTAATGTGTTTTTTTAGCTGTAGATGGACACAATACCTTCATTTTATTTATCTATCTATCTATTAAATTTTATGTGTTGCTAAGGATGGAACCAGTGCTTCACATGTGCTAGGCAAGTGCTCTACCACTGAGCCACAACCCTAGACCCCCCCTAATTTTTCTTTACAATAAATACTATAAATGCTATGTTGTGCCAGGAACTATGTTCAGCCCTTTATAAACACTATCCCATTAAGTCCTCAAAAGAACTCAATGAGGTAGATGCCATTAAAGTCCTTCATACCCAGAGGTACAATCTGAAGCATATAAAGTGAAATAACCTCCCTAAAATTTTACAGTTATTAAGGGACAGAGATGGACTTTGGTCCTAAGCAGGGTGCCAAAGCTTATGCTACAACATTTTGGTGAAAATGTTAGTATCCTGGTATCACTAAGGGAAGAGCTCTACCTGCCTTACTTTGGCCTTCTCATCGGGACCAAAAACATCATATTATTTTTATTCATGAAACTTAGGTATAGAATTAGCCAGAAATAATGCCTTTTTTTTTTCAATTTAAGTGCGCTATCATTCCTTTCCTAAATTCTACCTACATTTGATGTATTTGAAAATCACTATGGCAGATTCTTTTTTAAACTTGAAACAGTTATATATAGAATATCTATTCCCACACTCCTTGTAATTGACAGCTTCTTTCCCCATGCTCAAAATTCATTTAAAAAGTAAGTTATCTGAATGGAAAGTACAACATTTTCGAGTTGGAAATGACCTTGGAGATGATCTAACCTCTCCATCTTATAGGTAGGTGAAGATCCCTGGGTCTGGACTTATTTCAAGCCTTTGTTAGTTCTGCAAATATTTTTTTTAGTACCTATTATGTGTTCTGGATGGTGCACAGAGGCAAAGTTACACCTTTAAGGTAACTAGCAGAGGGAGTAAGATAATATCAAGCAATAACAGGTTATGATAATTTCAGGTAATAATAGGTGTTAGGAAGGAAAGAGGGAAATGGTTTATAACAATATAGACAATAAGTGATATGAAATGGGTGGAGCTACTTCTGAAAGGGTACTCAAGAAAGGCTGTTCTGGGGATGGAGCTGTAGCTCAGTGGCAGAGAACTTACCTCCCACATGTGAGGCATTGGGTTTGATCCTCAGCACCACATAAAAATAAGTAAACAAAATAAAGATATTCTGTCCAGGTATAACTAAAAATATCCTTTAAAAAAGAAAGGCTGGGGCCTTGGGCTGTAGCTCAGTGGTAAAGTGCTTGCCTCGCATGTGTGAGGCAATGGGTTCAATCTTCAGCACCATTTAAAAATAAAGATTATGTGTGTTCATCTACAATGAAATAAATATTTTTTAAAAAATAAAGGCTATTGTTTTTAGTGTAATCATATATAATAATGAATTTCATTGTGACATATTTGTACATACAAATAACATACTTTGATCGTATCCATCCCCCAGTATCCTCCCTTACTGTTGTGATTTTGATCTGAAATGTCCCCCAAAATGGTCATGTGTTGAAAGTATGATAACTGAATCATGGGAGTTTTGACCTCATCAGTAGACTAATTCATTGAGAGTTGAATGTAATAGTGGGAGGTGGTAACTAGTTGGAGGAAACTCCTCCATTCCCCCTCCCCTCCCTCCCTCCCTCCCTCCCTCTGTCTCCTTCCCTTCCTCCTTCCCTCCCTCTCTTTCTCCCTACCACCCCAGCCGCCATGATCTGAGTAGTTTTCCTCTACCGTGCTGTTCTACCATAATATTTATGCCTTACAGGCAGCCAATCATGGACTGAATCTTCCAAAACCATAAACCAGAATAAATTTTCCCTCCTCTAAGTTGTTCTTGCCATGTATTTTGGTTATGATAACAAAAAGCTAACACATTTATTCTCTCTTATGCACTCCCCTGTTCCCCTTCTTCTTCTCTAATAGCCTCCCTGCTATAAAAAGACTATTCTTAATATATAACAACAAATCCCATCAATATGTACAACTAAAATGTACCAATAAAATGTGGGAAGAGAAAAAAAGCTATTCTTAAGAAGTAAAATTTAAATTCCTCTCTTGAATGAAGAAAGGAAGCCACTGAGGGAAAGATCTGAGGCAAAATCATCCCAGGTAAGGAATGGCAACTGAAAAGCCCCAAGGTGGAAATGAACTCAATACATTAAAGGAATAGAAAAACAGCCATTATAGCTGAAGGATGCTAAATTATGAGCAGGGTGGTAGGGAATAATGCCATAAAGGTAGATAAAAACAAAATCACTTAGGGCCAATGGACTGTGTCAAGGAATTTTGAGTTATTTTAATTGTAATAAAAATTTATTAGTCATGAGTTTAGTCGTGAGTTTTTTCATTATCAGTGCTTGGATAAAATTAAAATTTTTAGAAATTATAACAATTGAATCAGCCTACTTATATCAGAGAAAACATTTGGCATTTGGATTTTTTGTGATTGGCTAACTTCACTTAGCATTATGTTCTCCAACTTCATCCATTTACCTGCGAATGTCATGATTTTATTCTCTTTAATTGCTGAGTAATATTCCATAGTATGAATATACTTTGTATTCAAACAGTGTTATGTAAAAAGGTGTTCTATATATGTAATATGAATTGTAATGCATGCTATTGTTATATATACAACAACTTCGAATAAAAAAGAAGAGAGAAAGAAAGAAAGAAAGAAACAAACAAACAAACAAACAAAGAAACAAAGAAATTATAACAAATATGGCCTCCACTGAATCACACCTCCCTGCATCTCCTGTCCTGATATAGTCAGTCCCCTATCTAACTATGAACTTGGCCTTTTACACTGACTCTGTGACTTCCTCTGGCCAATGTGACATAAACAAATTTAAAAATATCAGAAGTAGAGAACGGAAAAGCATTTAGGCAATGAAACTTGTTCTGTCTTAGTGGAACCCAGGAATAAGTTCAAGTTAGCCTACTGTAATGTAAGTGACACGTGAACCAGTTACTTCCATCACCCCTGCTGAAAGAGACCCTGTCTCTAAGTAAAAAAGAAAATGTTATGGGGATGTGGCTCAGTGGTTAAGTGCCCTCTGGGTTTAATCCCCAATACCAAAAAAAAAAAAAAAAAAAAAAGAAAGAAAAAAAGTCCTCCCATTTCTGTCCTATCCACCTTGTCCCACATAACCATTATTGTTCATTTCTTATGTCTTCTTCTTATGTATATCTTAGTGAAAGAATACTTGCCTAGGATTTGAAAGGCCCTGGGTTTGATTCCCAGTGCTGCAAAAAAAAAAAAAGAACAATTGTTGCATGGTATGTTTGCTATTGGGATTTATTAACAAGGTAACTAAAGAGGTATTCATTGAGTCTCTTTTCAAGCAAAATGCTAGGTGTTGGCTATATATGTATCCCATTAATATAATATGGTGAAAGAAAAATTATGTTTTAATGAACAACTTTAATTTCACATTAACAATTTTCACAAATGTATTATTATATAATCAAGAAATATAACTTTTCTAATGAACATGTTAAAGGAAATTGAATATTTATAAAACAATTGATTAAATAATAAACACTACAAAGATCAAACAAGGAGTGAAAGAAAAGGAAAATACAGGAAACTTGAGAAAATGGTGTTAGGAATGTCTATAGTCATTAGCTTTCAGCCACCAGGAAGATGTCCAACCAAAACTAAGACTGAAATGCCTTTGGGGATAAGGGAGTTTCAATATTTAGCAGCTTAGTTACTAAGACAGTATCTGACCTAAATTCACAGTAGAGCCACTCATTTTAAGTTACCTCCTACTAATCCATTTCTCAAGATTATAAAATAGATTGGTGATGTACTGAACACAAAAAACATTTTAAAACAAAAACACAGAGGAATTTTAAGGTTAATCTGAATGAGCTAAGCAATTAAATAACTAACAAACTAAATAGTGTATGTCCCAGGAGAAATCACAGCCCAAGGCAACCATACAACATTATGCTGCACACAATGCCAGAAGGAAGGCTGGGTCAATCATGAGACCACTACTTGCGTTTATATATTTCCCTCTTGGACTCGGAAAGAGCTTTCACAACCAAAATCAGTTCAAATATGTGCACAATATCTTTAAAACAACATCTTCAAGGTTCAGCCTTTCATTATCAAGTGGGTACTTTTCCACACATTTTTATGATTATGGCCAAGTTTTGATATCAAAAGTAAGCAGGTCTCAAAAGTGGATGTTTTTAAAATGCAGTTTGTATAAAGCTTCCTTGCTCTGCTATTTTTTTTTTCTTTTACCCTAACGATGCAATCAAGAGTGGGGGGAAAGGTAAAGTTGCTATTAATGGAATAGTTTAGAATAATGGACAACATAAGCAAGTTATGCCTGTCAGTGGAATGGAACTCAGGTAAATTTCACATTAGACAATCATACTACGTATATATATTAGACAACATACGTAATATATAATATATTATGTTGTATATAGTATATTGTATATTAAAATATATATCATCTAATATATTATAATATTATTGTTATATATCAGATATATAATATATATAATAGACAAAAATTTCTGTGTTAGTCAGCTTTCCACTATTGTAACAAAATACCTGAGATATTCAGATAATCAACTGACAAGGTGCAAAGGTTTATTTTGGCTCACAGTTTTGGAGGTTTCAGTATATTTAGTCCATGGTGAGTTGACCCATTGCTTTTTGGCCTCTGACAACATAGTACATTATGGTGGGAATGTGTGGTAGAGGAAGCTATTACCTCATGGCATCTGGGAAGCAAAAAGGAGAGCAAAGAGCCAGATTCCCAATATCCCTTTCAAGGGCATGTTCCCAGTGATCCAACTTTTTCCCATAGGCTAAAAGTTCCACCACCTCCCTAGAGTACCAAGCCTTTAACTTATGGGCCTTTGGTGGACACTTACCCAAACCATAATAAGTACACAGACACACATTCTTCTGTAAAGAATGCCATTAGTCTTTTGATAAGAATTGTATTGAGATGAACACAATGGCATACACCTGAAATCCCAGAGGTTCAGGAGGCTGAGGCAGGAGGATTGCAAGTTCAAAGCCAGCCTCAGCATCTTAGTGAGGCTCTGAGCAATTTAGTAAAACCCTGTCTCAAAATAAAAAGGGATTGGGATGTGGCTTAGTAGTCAAGCACCCCTGGTTCAATTCCTGGTACAAACAAAATTGCACTGAATTTGAATTTGTAGATTGTTTTGGGTAGTATGGACATTTTAACAATATTAATTCTCCCAATTCATGAATGTGGCATATTTTTCCATCTATTTGTGTGTCCTTTTTAATTTTATTTCATCAGTGGTTTTTTGTTTGTTTGTTTGTTTTTTCATTGTAAAGTGATTTAACTTCTGTGAAATTTATTCCTATGTATTGGGTCATTGTAAATATTATTGCTTTCTTGATTTCTTTGTAGATAGTTCATTATTATTATCAAGAAATGCTACTGATTTTTGTACATTAACCTTGTATCCTACAACTTTACTGAATTTATCAGTTCTAACAGTGGAATAGAATAAAACACCCAGAAATAAACCCAACTAATTTGTTCTTAGCCAACTATTTTGTTACAAAGGCATCAAAAACATACATTGGAGAAAGGCAATCTCTTTTTTTCCACATTTGTATTGGTGCATTATAGTTATACATATTAATGGGTGTTATTGTTACATATTGGTACATGTACACAGTATAAAAATATAATTTGACCAATATCACTCCCCAGCACTTCCCCCTCCTCTCCATCTCCCACCCCTTGTCCCTTTCCTCTACTGGTCTCCCTCTGTTATCCGCCGGAAAGGGATTGCAGCCTGGAACGGCAGTGCCGCGGGAAGGAGTCCGGAGACAGGATGGAGACGAAAAAATTCTTTAATCTTTCTGTCTCTGTCTCTTGTAATTTCTAACACTACATACACACTCTCACAAGAAACCAAGCCACGTACTCTTACAAGAAACTACAATGTATCTATACAATAGCGATAACCCTGTCCTTTCTCTCTCTGGTCTCATCCCATGCGCCCGAACAGGAATGGTGCTTGCTCGATCTGCTGAGTCACTCCTCAAATCTCTCGAGATCCTGGGCCAAGTCCCGTGAGACTACGGAAGGCGACAATGCCCCAAAATGTCAATCTGCTGAGTCATTGCTCAAATCTCTCGAGATCCTGGGCCAAGTCCCGTGAGACTACGGAAGGCGACAATGCCCAAAAATGTCAATCTGCTGAGTCATTGCTCAAATCTCTCGAGATCCTGGGCCAAGTCCCGTGAGACTACGGAAGGCGACAATGCCCAAAAATGTCTATGGCCCATAGTCAACCGCAATCTTAGCTATCTCCCCAAACAGGGCTCCTGCATCCCTCTGATCTTTAAGGGATTCATGTCCACCTTTGTTTTCCTTTTTTCTCTCTAGCTTATGCATATGAGAGAATACATACTACCCTTAACCTGAGTTTGACTTATTTCACTTGACATGATGATCTGTAGTTCCATCCATTTTCCTGCAAATGTCATAATTTCATTTTTCTTTATGGCTCCATAAAACTCAATTGTGGGGGCTGGGGTTGTGGCTCAGTGATAGACTGCTCATATGGCATGTGTGAGGCACTGGGTTTGATCCTCATCACCACATAAAAATAAATATATAAAGGTATTGTGTCTATCTACAACTAAAAAAAATTAAAAACCTCAATTGTGAATATATACCACATTTTCCTTATCTATTCATCCATTGATGGATATCTAAAATGGTTCCATAGTTTGGCTATTGTGAATTGTGCTGCTTTAAACATGGGTATTCATGTATTACTGCAGTAAAATGATTTTAATTATTCACAATAAATACCAAGAAGTGGTTTAGCTGGATCACGTGGTGGTTCCATGCATAGTCTTTGAGGAGACTCCACACTGATTTCTATAGTGGTTGTATTAATTTACAGTCCCATAATTAAAAAGCAGTCTTTTCAATACACAGTGCTGGGAAAATTAGATATATATATGCAGAAGAATGCTAGACCCTTATCTCTCATTAGTTACACGGATCCACTCAAAATGGATTAACTTAAATCTAAAGCCCAAAACTGAAATTAGTAGAAGAATATATAGGGTAAACACTTCAGTACATTGGTCTGAGCAAAGATTTTTTGATATGACCTCAAAATCACAGGCAACAAAAAAAATTGACAAATGTGATTATATCAAAATAAAAAGCTTCTGAACAAAAAAGGAAACAACAGAGTTTAAAGCCTACAGAATGGTAGAAAACATTTGCAAACCATTCATCCAACAAGAGAAGCATATTCAGAATATGTAACAAACTCAATTCAGCAGCAAAAAAAAAATATTAAAAATGATCAAATGACCTGAATAGACATTTCTTTTTTTTCTTTTTTTGTGGTGCTAGGAATTGAACCCAGGGCCTTGTACATGCAAGGCAAGCACTCTACCAATTGAGCTATATCCCCAGCCCTGAATAGACATTTCTTAAAGGATGACACAAAACTAGCCAACAAATTATGGAAAAATATTCACTATCACTGATCATCAGGGAAATTCATATAAAAACCACAATTAGATATCACTTCACCGTAGCTATATGACATACATATGACATATATGTACATATATACACACACATATATATATACATATGTATATATACTCAAATTCTAGCAAGGAAGCAGAGAAACTTTCACTCATTCTTGGTGGGAATACAAAATTATAATAGCCATTCTGGAAAGAAGTGAAAGTTCTTAAAAAAAAAAAAAACTCTAGCTATCAAATAATCCAGTAATTCCACTACTGAGTATAAACCAAAAGGAAAGGAAGTCAGTATATCAGAGAGATTATCTGCATTGCCATGTTTATTGCAGTGCTATCTCAGTAGCCAAAATGCAGACTTGAACAAGGTGTCCATGAATGGATGAATGGATAAAGAATATGTGGTATAAACTCCTCAGTGTCTATCCTAAAGAATTAAAGTCATCATAATATAGTGATATATGCAATAATATGTTATATATAGCAATACAATTTGCAGTAGCCAAATTGTGAAACTAGCCTAGGTGTCTGTCAATGGAAGAATGAATAAAGAAAAGGTGGTATATATACACAATGGACTTTCATTCAGCCATAAGAAAAATGAAAGTATATAATTTGCAGGAAAATGGATGAACCTTGAGAGCTTTATGCTAAGTGAAAAAAGCAAACTCAGAAATCATGAGTTGTATGTTTTCCCTCATGTATGAAAGCTAGAGGGGAGAAAGGAAAGAAAAGTGGGAAGTATCTCATGAAAATTGAAGGGAGATCAGTAGAGTAGAGGAAAGAAACCATAGGGAGGGAGGAGAGGAGGGAAAGGGTTAATACCAGGGATTGATATTGACCAAATTATATTGTTATATCATGTATGTGTATGTATATGAAACAACTAATCCCACTATTATGTGTAATTATAATGCACCAATAAAAATGGCAAAACATATATGTATAATAAAGAAAGGTAGTATATATACACAATAGAATATTATTCAGCCATAAATAGAATAAAATCTGACAATATGGATGAAATTGGAGGACATTGTGCTAAATACAATGCCAGGTAAAGAAAGACAAATGCCACCCACTCTCACTCACATGTGGAAGCTACAAAAGTTGATTTCCTAGAAATACAGAATAAAATAGTAATTACCAGAAGCTCGAAAGGGTGGGGAACAGGGAGTGAATGGATAGAAGATGGTTAACAGATGCAGATGTACTGTTGGATAAAAGGAATAACTACTGATATGAACTTAACAGTAATTCGAATAAAATACTCACAGAATGGAAAACTAATACCATGTGGTTATTGACTTTGGAGTTCATCTTTCTTATGAAAATTTTGAGATAACAACACTGATATTCCATTTTTTGTTGGGGCATTATAATTATACATAATAGTTGGATTGGTTATTACATATTCATATAAGAACATAACAATTTGGTCAATTTAATTCCCCAGTACCTCCCCTTTTCCTCACCTCTGATATTCCATTTATAGTTCATCCTCACAAAATATGAAAATTCTCAAATAGGATTTTTCCTTGAAAGCCTTATTTATGACCTAAGTGGAAGTAGATACCTGAAAGCTAAATTCATTACTTAAAGATTTTGTTTTGTATTAGTAACACAAGTGCACCAATTAAAAATATTAGAATTATTACGTAACCTAATCTAGACTATTTGGTCTGGTATTGTTGTTTACTTCTATAAACATTTATTAATTAAAAAAGTATATATTATTCATATATATGCTAGTATACTATATATATGAATCTAGTGAATACATTCTTTAATATTCATACTAACTCTCAACCTATTTCTGTTTATTTAACTATTTGACTGCATAATCATTGTGCTTGTATATGAATTTAACAGCTTCCTCAATCATCACTTATTAGTGCAATATTTTACTCTTGTAAAAAAATTGTATATTTATGCTCCAAGTGATTGGAAATTTTAACATGTAGAAAGCATTAAAGCAATTTTAGTGTATGTATTATCTAGAATGTTTACCTGTGTTTGAAACTGAATATTTTGATATTAATAATAATTCAAAATTATGTTTCTTGGTCATGCACAGGTTCAGGGAAGCCAAAATGATGTTAATTAGGCATTGGCCATTCAGTCTTCCAAAGAGATAGGTCTAAAAACAAATAATAGATTAGATACAAACACAGAGGCCAAAACGAGGCTTCCTGAAACTCTTCGATGGACAGTGGGTTTTTAGGTGTTATGGTATACTTCATAATTTATAGAATGTCTTTGTAGTTATCTTATATTTGATAGATAAAAATTACAATAATCTGGAGGTAGTTTTGAAAATATCATATAAGGATAATCAAAGTTGTAACCCATGCTTGCTTTTCCCTTTTGCTTCTTCACATCTACACCAGTTTTGTTCAAGAGACCTGATGCACCATGACCCCTCATATTCAGCATTTGAATGCTCTCCCATTTTCTCCCATCTGAGACTGAATGTCTCACCCTGGCTCCAGATGGCCCACTTAGCAACATCCACACCCAAAGTGTGCTCTGGTTAAGACTTAACACAGTATTTCTTTGGATGTTCCATATGCCCCTGGCTGACATACAGATGGGCATATGGATGTTAATAGACCCTCCCTTGCTGCAAATTATTCCTAAGAAGATTTAATGAGCTAAGCATATTAACATTTAATAGCTTAAACACAATTTGTGTTTACAGTGACCTCCCTGGAGGCAAAAGAAAATTTATGCAGGAATTGGTTGATTGCCTTTGAGAAAAATATTAATGTCTGCCTGCTTGTGTTTATGGACTCAAAGACATAAAGTACAAGGTGGTCAATTCTGCAAAGCATCCAAGGACATAGTACATAACAATCCTTTCCCTCCCTTTTGTTTTTATTGTTGCATTGGAGACTCGTGACAAGAAAGGAATTGACTTAGCAACTAACAAGTGATCAGGTGGCATCATATATACAAGGAAAATAATGAGACATGCCCCCTGTCTTTTAGGAGCTGACAATATATCAGAAGAGAGGCTGGGAGTGTAGTTCAGTGGTACAACACTTGCCTGGCATGCATGAGGCCCTGGATTCAATCCCCACCACTGAAAAAAATAAGTGAATAAATATCAAAGGAGATATGTAGGTAAACCAGGAACCATTTCTGTATGGTGAAATAAGTGCTATAATGAGGTATGCACACATTAGGTGTGAGGGTAGGTTGGAGAACCAGGGAAAACTTATTGAAGGAAATGAGGCTTGGGTGGCATTTGAAGGGTAGATTATCTAGACAATGAAGCAAGGTCTCTAGAACTTATTCCATAATCTTGCTTACTGATTGCTACCCTCTTTGGAATGCAAGCTTCACGAAATCAGACTTGAAGTTTTCCTGTCTTATTCTCTGCCCTTTTCCCAGCATCTAGCACAGTGTCAGTCACAGAATAATCTCTCAATAAATAGTTGTGAAATTGCTGAAGAATAATAGTGTCTTTTTGTTCCAAAACAGTTAATAGCTTACAAAAATACTGCTCTATATGTTATTATAATTGATCTTGTCAGGTCCTTTTGGTACAATCAAAACAGATGGGGTTGAAAAATGATACATTAAAAATTAAGCATGAGAAGATAGAATGGACACTTGATAAAATTGCTATTGTTGCTATTTTGACTGTATTAAATCTAACCAACATAGCAAGAGATATTTCTTATGCATGAGAAAAAGTTAATTCTGAAATGGGGGGACCTCTGAAATGTATAGGGTGTTAGTCAGTCCTTTCCCTTACTGTGACAGAACACCTGAGATAATCACTTAAAAGGAGGAAAGATTTGAGCATGTGGCATCACAGTACATCATGGTGGGAGGATGTGGCAGAGGAGTCCTGTTCATTGCATGGTGGCCAGGAAGAAAAAGAAAGAGATAGGAAGGGTCTAGGTTCCCAATATCCCCTTCAAATGCATGTTCCTCAATTCCTATCTTCCTCCAACCAAGCCTCACCTCCTGAAGGTTCTACCACTTCCCATTAGTGACACAAGCTAACAACGAAGCCTTTAAGACATAAGATTTGGGAGGATACTTCCAAACTACAGCATTTCACCCTTAGACCCCAAAGGCTTATGCCACCTCATAACACAAATGCATCTAGTAATGTCCATATCACATAAAGCAATCTACAGATTCAATGGAATACCCATCTGAATACCAATGATATTCTTCATAGAACTAGCAAAAAAAAAAAAAAAAAAAAAAAGAATCCTAAAATCCACATAGAAGAACTAAAGACCCAGAATAGCCAAAACAATCATGAGCAAAAAGAAGAATGCTAAGGGTGTCCCAATACTCAATTTGTTTTCTTAAAAATATTTATTTTTTAGTTGTAGTTGGACAGAATACCTTTATTATTTGTTTATTTTTATGTGGTGCTGAGGATCAAATCCAGGGCCTCCCACATGCTAGGCAAGCACTCTATTACTGAGCTACAACCTCAACTCCCAATACTCAATTTCAATTATACAACAAACTCAAAATAACAAATAGAGCATGGTACTAGCATAAAAAATGGACATGTGGACCAATGGAACAGAATAGAAGACACAGAGACAAACCAGTACAACTATCATTATTAGATTCTGACAAAGGCACCAAAAGTATGTTGGGGAAAAGACAGCCTTTACAACAAATGGTGCTAGGAAAACTAGATATGTATATGAAGAAGAATGAAATTAGATCCTTATCTCTTACCTGGCACAAAAGTCAACTCAAAATGGATCAAAGACCTAAGCATAAGACCAGAAACTTTTCAAATGCTAGAAGAAACTATGGGGAAAACTTTTCAACATATAAGTATAGGAAACAACTCCCTCAATAGGATTTCTATAGCTCAGAAAATAAGAGCAAAAATCAATAAATGGGATGGCATCAAATGAAAAAGCTTCTCTACAGCAAAAGAAACAATCAACAATGGGAGGAGACAGCCTACAAAATGGGAGAAAGTCTTTGCCATCTACTCTTCCAACAGAGGACTAATATCCAGAATGTATAAAGAAATCAAATGCCAATACCAAAAAAGTATCACAAATAAACAATTCAATAAATGGGCAAATGAACTGAACAGACACTTCTCAAAAGAAGATGTAAAAATGGCCAACAATTATATGAAAAAGTGTTCATCATCTTTTGCCATTGGGGAAATGCAAATCAAAACTACATTGAGATTCCATCTCACTCCAGTCAGAATGACAATCAGCAAGAATACAAATTATAAATGTTAGCAAGGATGCAGCAAAAAAGGAACTCTGATACACGGTGTTGAGAATGTAATTGAGTACAGCCACTATGAAAATCACTATGGAGATTCCTCAGAAAACTAAAATTAGAACTATAACATGATCCAGCTATACAATTCCTTAATGTTTGTTAAAAAGAATTAAAGTCAGCATACTTCATAAATAGATGCATATCCATGTTTATTTGGGCACAATTCACAACAGTTAAGTTATGAAACCATCCTAGGTGTCCATTAACAGACGAATGGATAAAGAATATGTGGAATACTTCAATTAGAATGGCAGTCATCAAGAATGCAAATAACAATTAATGCTGGCAAGGATGTGGGGTAGAAGGTATATTTATGCATTGTTGGTAGCACTGTAAATTAGTACAACCACTTTAGAAACCATTATGGAAATTCCTCAAAAGACTAGGAATGGACACATCCTATGACTCAGCTAATTCACTCCTTGGTATTTATCCAAAAGAACTAAAATCAGCATACTACAGTGATTCATGCATACCAATGCTTATATCAGTACAATTCACAATAATCAAGTTATGGAACCAATACCTCAATAGATGTTTGGATAAAGAAAATGTCTTATATATACACAATGGAGTTTTACTCAGCCTTAAAGTATGAAATTTTGTCATCTGCTGGTAAATGGATGGAAATGGAGAACATTATGCTAAGTGAAATAAGCCAATCAGAAAATCTAGATTGAGAAAGTCAAGGATTTTTTTTCCTCATATACAGAAACTGGAGAGAAATGAGGAAATTTTCTAAGGAGTGAATCCCATGAGAATAGAAGGGGAAATAGTGTAATATAGGAAGGCTATTGAGGGGTAAGGAAAGGGATGGGAAATGGGAGGAAAGGCAGAATGAATTTGACTGAACTAGGCTATGTGCAGATATGAATATATCACAATGAATTCCACTTTTGTGTATAACTACAATATACCAATTTTTAAACTGAATTAATAGAAGTAAGACAAATAGAGTAAAGAAAGGGGATGGGGAAGGGAAGAGGGGAAGGAAGGGGACAGTGCTGGGGATTCAAATGAAGCAAATCATGTTACATGCATTTATGAATATGTCCAAAATGAACCCCACAATTTTGTGTAATGATAATGTACTAATAAAAAATAAATAAAATGTTAAAAGTAAATTAATAAACCTGCAGTAAAAAAGGAAAATTGGCATATATACACATGGAATTTTATTCCAACATAAAGAAGAATGAAATTATCTCATTTGCAGGGAAGTGGATGGACTGCAGATCATCATGGTAAGTGAAATAAGCCAGACTCAGACAGATAAGTGTCTTATGTTTCTTTTTCTCATAACATGGAAGCTAGAGATGGGAAATCACCATCATAAAAGTAGTAGAGAGACCATTAGGGTAGATAAGGGGGATCAGGGAGATAAAGGAAGGGAGGACAGGGGAGTAAAATGATCAAATTATATTTTTAGGTCTGTGTGAATATGCCACAATGAAACCCATCATTCTGTGTAATTAATACGACCAATGCACAAAAGAATATAAGAAAACAAACAAATTAGAAAAAATGTTTTAAAAACTATATTTGTGGTAGAGTGCTTGCCTAGCACATTTGAGGCCCTGGTTTTGAGCCTCAGTACCACATAAAAAGATAAGTAAATAAAATAAAGGTATTGTGTCCATCTACAACTAAAAATATTTTAAAAATAACAACTATCATTTTAAAAAATACATTTAATCCTTCTCCAAGAGTCCCCAAGGCCTGAACTGTTCCAGTATCAGTCAAAGTCCAAGGCCCAAATCTCCTCTGAGATTCAAATCAAATTCAGCTGTGAGTTCCTATAAAATATAAAAAACATGTTACATACTTCTAAGATATAATGGCACAAGGTAAACATTCCCATTCCCAAAGGAAGGAATAAGAAAGCAATAAGGAGGAAGTAGAACAAAGCAAGACCAAAACCAAGCAGGGCAAACATTAAATCCTATGGCTCTGTGTCTGGGTTCGGGGAAACAGAGTGGCATGATGTGAGCTCCAAAAGGCTTGGAAATATGCCATCCTTCATCATTCCTTATTGCTAAAACAACTATCTCCCATTAAATTCATGAGGCAATCTCTTCCATATTACTGCCCTGCCTGTTTTGCCTGTATGTGTTCAAGAAATTAGAAAACAAACATGGGACTAATTGCTATGAAAAATCAATGCCTGTCGCTTTCTATTTTTATCATGACAATGAATGCTGGATTGTTGTATCTGAACACAAGAATGGGAATTATTCATGTAGAAGAAATCAGACATGAAACAAAGAACAACTCTGTACGAAAAGTAGAGTTGAACATTTCTAAACTGGTTCAGAATTACTGTCTGACATACCTCTTCAATTCCCCATTCCTACCTTATTTTCCTACAAAGTATAGCCTAAGAGCTGTGTTTTAAGACAAATGTATCTGGGTCTCAGAAAACCTACAAAGGGAGTGGCAGAGTGGAAGCCGTGAGCTTTTGCTACTCTCCCAATATAAATGGAGCCTTTTGTTCACCTTGTCTCTTGGCACTTTTGTGCTCTTCCCTCACAAACCTTACCACAGTGAAGCTCCAGGTCACCCAGGGGTTAGGTCCAAAAATCAGCATATGAGGTAAAAATGTCCAGATTACCACTAAAAATCCTTTAAATCTTTCATAAAGTATTACATAGTGTTAGTATTACTTTTGTAGAAACGTACACAGGAATATCCTGTACAGAATAGGTAATATAAGCAAAATGTAACTTTGAGGGTTTTTTTTTTTTTTTCTTTTTTGGATGGGTGGGTACTGGGGATTGAACTCAGGGACACTTGACCACTGAGCCACATCCCCAGCCCTATTTTGTATTTTATTTAGAGACAGGGTCTCACTGAGTTGCTTAGCGCCTCACCATTGCTGAGGCTGGCTTTGAACTCACTATCCTCCTGTCTCAGCCTCTGGAGCTGCTGGGATTACAGGTGTGAGTCACCGCATCTGGCTACTTTGAGTATTTTAATTACATAAAATGAGAGTGTTTACAATGGAAATCACAAAAGTACACCTATGCTATGACTCTAATTGTTTATCAGTATAATTATTTAACGCTTATCACTTCCACTAGATTTTAGTATCCTTAAAGGCAGGAACATGCCTTTTTTGATGTTTCTCTGTCCTAAATGACTACTTCAGCTCTGTTCAATAAATAGATGTTAACTGACAGACAAAGATGAAATGGAAAAACAGAGACAGGATAAAAGCCACTCCAGAACCAGCCTGTTCTACCACCACACTGACCTCAGTGATGACAATGTGTACAATCAGCTCTTGGGCCCTAAAGATCACCTTGCTGATCAAGAACAGCTGGTTGCTTTTCCACTGTTTCTGTCCTTCCTGCATAGGTTGTGGGGTAGAAGGAGACCTGGGATGGGTGACATGTGTACTTTAAAGGACAAATAATAACCATTTAACTACCATTAGCCCACAGATTTACTTTGTGAATTTAGCCCATAATTCTACTTTGTGAATTTCCGTTTGCTATTTTTAAATTAATCACTTCTATATGTTAATTCATCATTAAAAAACAGGTGCCAAATATAATGCACTAATAAATTAAATAATAAATTAATTAATTTTAAAAAAACAGGTACCATGGACTGCAGTATATAGCTCAGTGGTATAGTGCATGCCTAGCACAAGCAAGGCACCCACACACACACACACACACACACACACACACACACACACAAACAGGTACCACAAAGGGGGGATTATAAATGAGTTTTCTTTTCTTTTCAGGGAGTGATGTGGCACTGGGAATTGAATCCAGGGTCTGGTGAATTCTAGGCAAGCATTCTACCGCAGACTTACAACCACAGTCATTTTTATTTTTTATTCTTAGATAGGCTGGCCTGAACTTGTGATTCTCCTGCTTCAGTCTCACAAGTAGTAGGTGAAATTACAGGTGTGTGTCACATGCCCATGCCCATTTTCCTATGTTGACCAAAATTATTCTATAATAATTACATATTTTTTAAATTAGAAAAATGTTTATGATATTAAGTATCATACAATCTAACTCCCATTTTAAACTCTTTTAAACTCTTTGGTATGACAAACACTTAACGTTAAACAATTTTGGACTGTGTTATGTTGAGAGTCACTATTTGAAAAGGTAAGTGTAATTACATTAAATATTTTAATTGTGTAAGGACACTGTTTGATTGTTTCTAATTCAGTGGCATCCTGAATAAAAGGCAGTTTCTTCCAATTAGAGGTTGAGCATCCTTGATGCAAAAATATGAAATTCAAAATGCTCCAAAATAAAAAGAACTTTTTAAACACTAACCTGACACCACAAGAGGAATATTTCACACCTGGAATTATGTAATAGGTCATAGTGAAAATCCAAGTGCACTAAAAATAATTTGAAATTACCTTCAAACTGTGCATAAGGTATGTATACAAAATAAATGAATTTCATGTTTAGACTTGGGTTCCACCCCAAGATATCTCATTATGTATACACCAATATTCTAAAATCCAAAAAAAAAAAATCTGAAATACAAAACACTCTGTTCCCAAAAATTTCAGATAAGAAATGCTCAACACATAGTAGTCTTTTTGAGACAAAATTGCAAAGTATTTTCTCATGGCAAGACCATATCTGAAGTTTGTCTTGAGTTTTTTCACCACCTTGAAATAGGTACCACTGCTAGGATGTAATAAATGAGAGGTTTAGTAAGGGTCAGTAAAGTAAAAGGAGGAACAGCCACACTGCTTAAGTTTCTACACATGCAAACTGTGAATTCCACCTTCCTACAAAACACCCCTTAACTTTAATACTTTGGTTCTGACAGATCATTTCCTTTCCAATTTAGCTATCACTGGTATGTTCCGACTTAGCTCTTCACATGCATATGTATTTGAGAAAAAATAAGGAAGTAGCTGATACACAAAGGTAAAGGTTTGTGGAATGGTTGCTGCTTCATGATCTCACTTATCAAATCAAGCACTGCTTGATACATATTCATTCCTTTACAGATAATGTTAAGTCCCCTCATATACTTAAAATCCCATTGAATTAGGGGACTACAGTAGTTCAAAATTAAAGTAATGGAATTAGATTAAATGCACTATAATGGCAAACACATTGGGCTGACCTGAATTCTGAATTCTGCTACCAAGTATAACTCTGGGTTAAATGTTTAAATTAGAAAGTTGAGTTGGAAGAACTCCAAGGACCATTTGATTTCTAAAAATTATGTTGTTTTCTAGATTCCAAATTGTAAGTGTATCATAATATGTTAAGTAATAGATCTTTGTTAGCAAATAATTTGTTCTCTCCAGCAGTGCAAAATTTTGTATGATATCTATAATTCACATAATTCTGGCACCCAAGTGAATATTCCTACCAGTGAAACATAAGCCTCTCCTTGTCTACAGTACATTTAGACTGTAGCTATATTATCTTCAGCTGTGATCCTCCTAGGGGTACTTAACTCTTCAAGGTAAAGTTGAGTCAATGCTCTGACATGGATCTTCTAAAGTCCAACTAGTTTCTGTGTCTATAATTAAACTGGGAAAACAATATCCCATGCCATACCAACTCACTATATAGCCCAGACTGAGAGACACTGTTACTTAATTTAAGATTAAATAAAACTATTTAAATTGACATCATGATGGCATTTAACCTGAAGAGTAGTGACCTAAATAAAAACACATATTCTAATTATACTTCTATTAACAGTTTGCATTAGCAATTTGAGGGCTCCATCTATTCTAAGTGGATCACTCCTAAATCTCCCCCTCCATCTCCAGCTCAAAATAATCTCCTGAGTTCTAGACACATATTTCTAATTGTTGATTTGGTGTCATGCCCATTTTTCTACCCATAGATACCTGAGACTCAACATTCCCCAGATAACTCATTCTACATTTGTATCCCAAATACACTTCTCTTCCTGTGTCTATGATCTTAGAGGACAGTGCTGCAATTATTTTGAGGGTGTGGATTTTAGATCTCAGCATGTTATCATTGACTCCCCTCTCTCATGCCTAATCAATTCTCATGTTCTGTCAAGTCATATCAATACCTCCAGAATTGCTCGTCCATTTTCTCCTTTCCACATGCACTGCCCTAACCCTAGTTTAGACTCTATTCTCCCTGATTCTAGTCCCTACCTTTTCCCCTTCAATCTCTCTCTCACACTAATGCCAAATAAACTTTCTGCAAACAAAGGTCCAGGATTTGTATTCCCTACAGAAAAACTTTCATAGACCCCTGATTCCCATAGAATATTGATTTTTCAGACATTTTTTGTTTCAAAATCAGATGATTTCCTAGAAGAAAACGACATATATTTCATCAGCATGAATTCATTTTGTAAGTTGAAAATCATTACATTTATGTACTATAAAAACAATCAATTAGGAAAAATTGGGCTCTTGATAAATACAAAACTCTGAAATCAAGGATTAGGGAACTAAAGTCTTATATTACCATTCAATTATGTTTTTACCTTGGTTATAGAGTATTGAAAAAAAATTCTTGCTCACAGATAAGTATTTCAAACATCAACAATTTTAATAGTTCATCTTGCAAGATACTTTACATAAGAAGGCGAAGCAGCTAGCCGGGCACGGTGGTGCAAGCCTGTAATCCCAGCACTTTGGGAGGCTGAGGCAGGAGGATCCCGAGTTCAAAGCCTGCCTCAGCAATGGCGAGGCACTTAGCAACTCAGTGAGACCCTGTCTCTAAATAAAATACAAAAAAAAAGGGCTGGGGATGTGGCCCAGAGGTCGAGTGCCCATGAGTTCAATCCCCGGTACACACAAAAAAAAAAAAAAAAAAAAAAGAAGGCCAAGCAGCTAAACTATGTTTTGAACAAAAATAAGTCAAATGGCAGCATAATTGTAATGTCTTCAATATATTAATTCTTATATATTATATACTTTAAATTTAATTGATTACATTTTTAAATATGTATTTCAATGTATATATTAAGTATAAAATTTAATCAAGTATCTGTAGAATCCCTGAAGCACTTGTAAAGAATCTTAAAGTTCATGAAGCATAGTTTGAAACACCTGTCATAAAAAAAATGCTTGATGATTTAGCCTCTATTTTTCTAATCTTATTTTCCTCCATTGCTTTTCACACATTCTTTTAAAAAAAAAGAAAGAAAACTTGAGTTTTTCCTAATTCTTAGTGTGAGAAAACTTGTAGAAGAAAAGAATAAGATTACAAATTACTCATAATTCCTCAATCCAAGGATAATTACTACAAATGTTTTAGTGTAATTTCTTTTGGCCTTTTACGTTTCATGTTAATATTGAGAGAACTGTGCCAAGCACTTAAATAGAAGTATGTCAAGCACTTAGATATTACCCCATTAAATACAAACATCCTATTATGCAATTACTTTTATTATTTCCATTTTACATTGAGGGAAAAAACAGGTTGACTAACTTGCCCGAGGTCAGAGCAAATTGCAAAGCTGAGCTTCTAACTAACGTCTGTTGGACTCCAGAGACTACATACTTAACCACAATGCTGTATGGCTTCCCTTTCCATGCCCTTTCACTTACTTTAACTCTGCCCACTTGAATTTACTATTCCCTGAAGACATCTCCCTCTGCTCATGCCATTTCCTTGGCTAGGATTGCCATTTGCCCCATTTATGCCTAGCCAAACCCTACTTGTCATTCAAATGCCATCTACTCCTCAGTCCCTCAGTCTTCTTTAATCTACCTTCAGTTCTCCCTTCTAGAACTCCCAATAATAATCTTTTCTGTGCTTCATCTACTTTTCTCCTCCTGTGTCAACCTCCTCCCCTTCCCCACCTCCTACACTTTAGACAGGAGTTTATTATATTTGTCTGTGCTGAGTGACTCGTGGCCCTATGCCAGTTCCCACACTTTGGACCTGGAGATGAGCAGTTACTCTAGGATGCAGCTACTTGCATAGATGATTTGGCCCTCTGACACTAAGTGAAATTGAAGCTACCATGCATACAAGTAAAGAAAATCATTCCTTCTGTGATCTAGGCAATCTTCCACCCCCTCCTCCCAGAGCTGCCTGTTGCTTTTCTAACTTCTTTTTCCCTCAAGGCTGCCCTTGACATTCCTTTGAAGAGGATTTCCTCTTGATAAAGTCATTTACAATGTGGGATAATGCCAGCTTTGTGGTCTTCCCTGGGTTCTGCAAAGGCATACTTGGTGGTAAACAAATTTCTTTACTTTATTCCAAAGTTTTTGTGGACCCCTAAAGACTCCAGTACAATTGAAAAGCAATGTTCTGAATCTGAGATTATGAAACTTAGTTTCAAGAAACTGTGTTTCCCAGTTTCACAAGTCTTCCCTACGGGGTCCTTGAAAGAAGGTGTGGACATGTTTATGTAACTCACTTGGTTAAGGGTGGAAGCAAGGGATTGTCTCTACATAGGCCAACTGGAATGCAGCCTGAAGTGACTGGGGCTGGAAACCATGAGCCCTCTGGGTGTGTGTGTGCCATTTGTAGAAAGAGAATTTGCTGATGTATTTCTCACATATCACATACATAGTACAGGGAATGGGAAAATGTGAATATCCACATTCAACTTGCCCTGAATTCAATATCCACATATCCAACTGCTTAGTAGACATCTTTACTTGGATGCATGTCAGACATCTTTAACTTAACATGCTCAGATGAATTGCTGATATTCCCTCTGCCCACTCCTACTCCATTTACCCCACCCTCAGGCACAAACCATACTCCTCTTTCAGTCTTCCTCATCTTAGTTAATTGTAACCCCATTCTTCTAACTACTGAGATTTAAAGCAAACAAAAAACCTTAGTGACATCCTCATCTGTCTTTTTTCTCACACCCCACATCTGGTCCAGAGCAAATCCAGTTGGCCCTACCACCAGAGTTTGACCACTGGTCACTATCCCATTACCACTATTCTGTCATTATCATTTCCCTTCTGGATTATTGCAATAACCTAACAGATTTCCCTGCTCTTCCCTGGCCCACTTTCAATCTCTTCTCATCCCAGAAGCCAGAGTAATCATTAGAAATAAATAATGTCTACTTAAAACCCTTCAGTGACTTTTCATTTTACCATTAGTGAAAGTCTTCCTATTCCTTGAACATGCTAAGCATACTCCCACTTCAGGGTTTTGTGTTGGATAAGATTCAGGCTGGCAGGCCATACCCCCAGGCGCCTTCCCGGAAGTGCCCAACTCTCGAGAGAATTCCCCTTTGGCAGGCTCTGAGTCCCCACCCTTCCTGATCCTGGGAATACTCGCCTCTTGCAGGAATTCAACCCAGGGCGGGCTCTCCCTTTCTGAGCCAATCCGGACCATACAAGTCATGCTCCCACCCCTCTGTACTTAAGCCCTGGCTTGTCCAGAACTCTCTCTCTTTTCGCTGTCATCTTCTCACCAGCTCTCCCCTTCCCCATTCCCCTTTCCTTTTCGCCCTTTCCCCCTTTCCCCCCTTTCTCCCCTTCCCTTAATAACCCCCCCCCTTTTTCTACAAGGCGGTCCCAGTGTGGTTCTTGCCCTTCATTTTGTACTTGGTCTCTTCCCCTGGAAGGCTCTTTCATGAGATCTCCACAGAGCTAGCTCACTCATTCCCTCTAGACCGTCACACAAACCTCATCTCATCATCTCATTGAGGTCTTCCCTTGACACACTTTCAAATACCCTGACATTTCCAATTTCCCTTCCCTGTTTTACTATTCTCCTTAGCACAGATAGCTAACAAACTATGTGTTTCAGTTATTTAGCATGTTACTTAGCTGACTACTCCACTAAAGTTAATGCTATCGTTTGGATTTAGAATATCCCCCAAAGTCCCATGTGTTAAAGGCTTGGTTTCCAACCTCTGGTGCTACTGGGAGGTGTTGAACCTTTAGGCATTGGTAACTAGTAGAAGGAAGTTAGGTCATGCCTTTGAGGAAATATCAGGGACTCCAGCCCCTTCCTCTCTCTCTCTCTCTCTCTCTCTCTCTCTCTCTCTCTCTCTCTCTCTGCTTCATATCCACCTTCAGGTAAGCAGCTTTTCTCCACTGCATGCCCCCTACCATGATGATGTACCTCACCACAGACCCAAAAGCAATAGTCAACTGACTATGAACTGAAATCTCCAAATATGTGAACCAAAATAAACCTTTCTTCTTATTAAGTTGATTATCTCAGGTATTTTGTCACAGTGATAGGAAGCTAACTAATACATGTTAGTTCCATCCAGAGTGAAAATGTTATGTTTTATTCACTAATGCATCAGCAGTATTAGGACCTTTATTTTATTTGCTTGCTTGTTTGTTTGTTTGTTTATATATGGTGCTGAGAATCAAACCCAGTGCCTCACACATGCTAGCAAGTGCTTTACCACTGAGCCCCCAACATATACTTTTATCTACAATTAGGAAAAGCAGAACTGTTTGAAAAGCACTATATCCACTGATCTTCTATACCACAGGAGGAACAAATGAGATTAGAAATAGTTTGTCAACAAGATAGCCAAAGAGTAAGAGGCCAGCTTACCTGGGTAGGCTCCTTACAGTAATACTCTGACATAGGTGTGGAACATTCTGCTGATCAGATGTAATTTTCTAAGTCCTTTTCTGTACATTACACCGATGCCATTAGAAAATATATCAGAATCAGAGCCCTTTGCTTTTTGCTGCTGCACTAGGGAACAGCATCAGATTTCCTATAGGTAAGCACATGTGGACAGAATTGTTTCCCCCTGGGAGACCTGGGCCAATGAATAGAACATTAAAACCTAGAATTGAGATGAAGCATTTATTTCACTCAATACAGTAGTCCCTCAATATTGGTAGGGGATTTGTTCCATAATGCAGACGGCATACTATTTGTATAAAACCTACACATATCTTCTTGTATATTTCAAATCATCTCTAGATTATTTGTAATATTAGCACAATGTAAACGATAGGCATACCATATACCATTTAGGAAATAATGACAAAGACTTTAAATTTTCAGTACAGATATGACAGTTTTTTGGAATTTTTTTTTCACTTAAGTTGGTTGAATCTGCAGAAATAGTACCCATAAGCCGGGCGTGGTGGCGCACGCCTGTAATCCCAGCACTTTGGGAGGCTGAGACAGGAGGATCGCGAGTTCAAAGCCAGCCTCAGCAATGGCAAGGCACTTAGCAACTCAGTGAGACCCTGTCTCTAAATAAAATACAAAAAAGGGCTGGGGATGTGGCCCAGTGGTTAAGTGCCCCTGAGTTCAATCCCCAGTGCCACAAAAAAAAAAAAATAGTACCCATGGATATAAAGCATGGATATAAAGAGCCAACTGTGCATATTTATTGAGCTCCACACTTAGTACTAAGATTTAAAAATAACATTGTTCTATTTTTAGTACTGGGAATGGAACCCAGGGATGCTCTACCATTGAGCTACAACCCCACACCATTTATTTATTTATTTATTTATTTATTTATTTATTTATTTATTTAACAACAGGGACTCACTAAATTTCCCAGGTCTGCCTCAAATCTGTGATCATCCTGCCTTACCCTCCTGAATTACTGGGATTACAGGCATATGCCACCATGCTCAGCTCAACATTTTTCTTCAAACAGGAATTTTTTTTTGGTACTGGGGATTGAATTCAGGGGCACTCGACCACTGGGCCACATCCCCAGCCCTTTTCTGTATTTTATTAGAGACAGGGTCTCACTGAGTTGCTAAGTGCCTCGCCATTGCTGAGGCTGGTTTTGAACTCTCAATCCTGCTGCCTCAGCCTCCTAAGTGCTGGGATTTTAGGCATGCGCCACCGCACCCTGCTTAAACAAGAAATTTTTTAACAGTTACCATAATTACATTTACTTAACCAACTAAAGATAGTGTTAGTAGTAACTAGGAATAGTAAAGCTGGAAGATATATGAACATGTTCAATTGTCCCACTAATTAAGTCTGAGAAGTCCTATTGGATATGATAAACTTGCAGGTAGGAAGCATAACTTTCAATGGTAGCATTTTCCATTGTAGCTATTATTCACATTGGGGTCATAATTATTTATTGGCATCTTAGGAAGAGAATTACCAGATTCTGGGGGCTGGGGATATAGCTCAGTTGGTAGAGTGCTCGCCTAGTGTGCACAAGGACCTGGGTTCAATTCCCAACACCAAAAAAAAAAAGAAGAAAGAAAGAAAAGAAAATTACCAGATTCATGAATAGGGGATAGTTGATCTCCATAACTGATCTATTTAGCTGTTACACATTAGGAAATAATAAAGAGAAAGGGTTCTGAATTGAGAAGAAAAAGGAACCCTAAGTTTTTGTTCTACCCTGCCACTAAATCACTATGTCATTTCTCCTATTTAGACCTCAATTTCATGATCTGTAAAATGAGGGCTTTGATGAAGAAGATCCTTTCATTCTAAGTCTACAAAACCCACATTTGTAGCCAAGCCACTCTATGCATGTACATATTTTGAAAGTCAACAACCACTACCCCATGTAAGTGAATGAATAAGCATCCAGAGAAAGCAGTTATATTAAACAAATGAACCCTTCTCTATGTTCTCATTTCCAAAAGCATAAGAGTTTGAAGTCCACAGAACAGCACCAGCTGACCCCTCCCCACACCCCATGCCAATGCAAGATTATTCTTCAACACTTCAAAAGTCAAAACAGGGGTTGACAAAATATCCGAATCCAAGCTGACAAACCTCACCAGGCTTGTTGGCAGATGAGGAGAAGCAGTAAACAGAATGTGAACAATTACTACCAAAGATTTAGATATGATCTAGATATAAGGCTACCTTGGCAAGTATTAGTCCAAATAAAAAATGAGGAAGACTCACACCTTCAGAGGAAGGTAAGAAATCCCCACATAGGAAAAAACGTAGATGTCTGCCCAGTTCTTGGTTTTCTTCAGTCTTTTTTCAGAGCAACAGCATTTCTTTATAGATGTTGTTTTGCCTCAAACCCACTTGACCTCCTTTCAGGGATTTAAAGCATTTAGCTTTCAGATTGGGTTTTAAAGTACTACCAAATAATGAAAGGTCAGAACTGGAGGGCCCTCAGCAAGGAAGTAGGCCAAGGCTCCCACTGGTAGCAAATGGGCCTAATTTAGCACATGTTTTGTGAGACCAGCACATATCTAAAGTAATTTTGATTTGTGAACACCTTTGAGAAGGGCACACAGTCTCCTGTTCTTCCAGGTAGCCTCCACTCCTGGACTTTCACTGGACAGACTAACCCCAAAATGCTTTTGAGTTTGAGCTCAGAAGCCAGACCTCCCTATGACACTATTTTCTGCCTTCTTAGACTCCCTCCCCTTGCAGCTACCAGTCTTGTCTCCAATAGCCATCCAAAATGAAACAACCTACAAGTCAAATCAGTCAGACCCTTCTCTAAAATGACCATTCATTCGGGCCTGCCTGTGCTTCCCCCACACTTCCTTCTATACTTTGGCATGGCTGTAGTGCAACCAATACAGGAAAGCACTTTGAAGGGGGCTTGCACACTAAGCCCTGGAACTTCCCATTGAGGACAGGGGACTAGCTCAGGCCAGAGTGAGGTCAGTAAGGTGATTCAAACTCTGAAGAAGAGACAGAGTTGAAGGTTCAGAGAGACACAGCAAACACAGGAACTTCTGTGAATTTACAGTTCAATAGAAGGCAGGTCCATCCAAGGAGTTTAACCTAGCAATGTATTAAAAAACAAAACCACAAAAAGACCTTGGGATAGGGGCTGTCACCTGGAAAGAAAGCAAGATAGTAAGTCCCTAAGGAACTTCATTTATACTTTTCTAAGGATGTTTGTAATATGTCTCAGATTGTCCTGCACATTCCCATATTCAAATCCTATGTCCCACTGTAAGATCATGTGTCCCAATTTGTTGTTTCGAAAATGTAATTGCCTGAGTAAATACATAATACACAGTGTGCTTTGCAGGAAAATGATACAGCCATGGCAATATTTATGTGGCTAACAAATGGATAAAAATATCTAACTTTTTTCTTCTCTATTTTCCTTTCCTTGAAATTTATTCCTTACTTCTAACAGGAGACTGGATTTTATTCCCACCTTTGTTTCAAATAAAGACATTAGAATCTGTACTTGGCTACAATTGGGACTGAGTTAAAAAAAAAAAAAGATAAACCTTACAAATTGTTATTCAAATCAAACAATGCAAATTGAAGGCCTACACACATATCCTATGAGATCCCTTTAATACCTTGTGTTTTTTAGAAAAAAAAAAAAAAACTCTACTAACCTTTTCCAGGTGCAGTGGCATACACCTATAATTCTAGGTACTTGGGAGACTGAGGCAGGCAAATGGCAAATTCAAGGCCAGCCTGAGGAACTGTCTCAAATTATAAATTTTTTTAAAAGGCTGGAGGTGTACCTTAGCGATAAAATGCTTGCATAGCATGCACAAGGCCATGGGTAAAAGCCCCAGTACTGAAGCGATAAAAAACCTACTAAAATTTAAAGGTGGGAAATTTCACATAAAAATCTGTACTTCCATCGTTTCTTGAAAATCACAAACTCTGGCAAAACTGAGCCCATATTTTCCTGTGGTGATAACTGGCCAGTGCTGAACAGAAGTAGTCCCCATTATACTGGGCATTCGCTCTCTAGGCAGCCACATTCCTAACCATTCCCTCTTGCATCTTTGACACTACAGCTGGGCATCAGGATATTATTGCATTGATCCTGCTGGGTTTTTTTTTCCTAGTGAAGAAATTGAAATATTTCCTCTATCCATGTTTAACAACAGTAGGGGAAAAAAAGATAAATAGGAATCACATGTTTCAATAAATAATCAAAAAGAATTTTTGGTACAAGTGAATATTGCTACAATACTCAATATGCAACACAAATCTGTCTTTCAGTAAAATATAATCTGACCTGCTTTATTCATACAAATCAGCTATTCTGCCTATAGACTTCTATTGGTCACCCATATTTCTTGGTGTATAGCCCCTTCCTCCATCTTCAAAACACATCACACCACCTTCTCCTATCTCTTCTTTTTGCCTCTTATAATGACTGTTATAATTATACTGGGCTCATACAGACAATTCAGGACAATCTTTATATAAAAAGATCCTTAAGTTAATTTCATCTGCAACGTTTCCTTTGCCATAAAAGGTGACAGTAACAGCATTTAGGGATTAAGAGAAGAATGTACTGGGAGGAGACATTATTCAACCTATGATAATAGATGAAAAGATTATGGTCAAGAAAGGGTTAGTGACCTGACTTAGGTCACACAACTAGTTAGATACAGCACAGACCCTAGGTCTACTGACTTTCTAACAACCATTTACTACAGGGCAGATCTTTTCAGAGTTAAGCTCTTTGTATCTTCTAAGGTAATAATCAACTAACCTGATAAACCATCTTAAAATGGCTAGAAAATGATGATCAGGGCCCTCCTCCACTTTCTAGACAATGTTTTATAGGGGAGAATTTCAGAGAACATCAAGAAGAAAAAGTCAGCTGTGTGTGGTGGTATACACCTGTAGCCCCAGTTACTTGGGAGGCAGAGATAGGAGGATCACTTGAGCCTGGAGTTCAAGACCAGCCTGAGCTACATAGCAAGACCTTGTCTCAAATTTTTCAAAAAATGTGAGGGTCAATAAGAGTGATATAAAGGGGATGTGGGCCACACAAGAGTTTTCACGATGATCTAAAGTGATAAAAGCTGCTCTGATTAGCAGAAATATATACACTTATTGAGAATTCTGAAAATTATACAGGAAGATAATAGAGTACACTACAATTAAATTTGAACAAATTCCTAAATAGCGTACACTCTCTCCTATTGGCATCCATTAAAGATCTGAAGAAATAGATATGTTCCAGCAGGAAACAAAAATAAACACATAAGGGAAATGACTTGCAAATTATATTTATGGATAATGAATTAAATGGATGTAATTAAGCTCCTATCAAAGCAGATGCATTTTTCTCTTAATTACATTTAATGAGTTTTTTTAAAGATCTTTTAAAATACAATAGTATGGTAAGCACCCTATTCATAAATAATTTTCATCACAATTAAGAATAATCCATAAATTTCAAATTCATAGGAAATTGACTTTATGTCCCTAACCTAGCTGTGAATGAGTGTCTGACTTTTCTGAGAGCACCGTAGGAATACTGAAAACCTTCACTGTGTACTCATTCTGTTACAACATAGAAGCATAAATTCTATTCACAATAAAGACTCATGACAAAGAAGTACTCTGGGGCTGGGGTTGTAGCTCAGTGGTAGTGTGCTGCCTTGCACATGTAAGGCACTGGGTTCAATCCTCAGCACCACATAATAATAAATAAATAAACAAAATAAAGTTATTGTGTCAAAAAAAGCACTCTGGTTATAGTTAAATTCACACTAAATATAAAATAATTAATCACTGCCCAGACATAAGCTACAAAAGCAGAGCTCTAAAGAGCAGTGAATTTAAATGGCACCAACTGTAGTGAACATCAAATCAGGCAATAAATTTAGTACAGTGGATTCCTAAAGGGGAATTATCATCAGATTCAACACTTTATCTCTGTGGGCAAATGTGTCTATACAAAAATGGTGCATTTTTCTCTACAGGTAAGCTGTAGAATTTCAGTTTATATGTCCATTTTAACAAAGAATTCATAAAACAAAAAATAGTCTTGAAGAAAATGATGGGTCCTCCAAACAAAACAAAGTGAAACAAATTTGATGTTTGCATGTAAGTTTGATTCTCAAGTATTGGATTCTTATTGTTTCTCCTCCAAGTTAATCAGCTACCATTTAACCCAGTCATTGGATACACTCAAGTCCTCTTGAGGGTTCCAGGTCCTATCTCTGTTTCAAACCCAAGGTATACTCTCTTCAGTTACCTCAAGTCAAATCTACCATGGCCTCTGCAGCTGCCAGTTCTTATAAAACAGACCTCCTTTTTCCTGTTGTGTAGAGAAAGTCTCCATCTTCTCTAAGCCTCAATTTTCTCATCTGAAAAAAATGGGAATAGCTCATAGATTTATTGTGAGAATTTTAAAGATTTAACTTACATAGAGGACCTGGGTAGGTGACCATGAAAAGGTAACTAAATTCACAACAATAATAATGATCATTATGAATTTTCTCCATTTAACTCACCTCCTTTTAAACAGATGACATTTTCTCACTTACTGTGTTTTCATTAACTTAGATACAATCATTCCTCTCTCCATTTCCAGTTTTCTCTGCAAGGTCTTTTACTTGACCAACCCTATCCCTCATAGCTGGCCTAAACATACTTTCTGACTGAGTGCCAATCAATCTTTACACAGGCTGAAATTAATACTTTCAAGGCCCACATTTACACTGACACAAAATCATGGAATTTTTAAGGTGAAAGGAACCTAGGATATCACCTAGCCCCAGGTTTTCCAATTCATATTGTATTGTGGTCAAGTATAATGTTAAATTCTCCACCATGAACAACAAATATTTTTTTTTTAAAAGTGTGGAAAGGCAAGACAAGAGTCAAGAGTCATGAGTCACCCCTCCCCAGCCCTTTTTTTTTTTTTTAACCAAGGATTGAACCCTGGTGTGCTTATCTACCTACCGCGCCCGGCTACTTCCCCAGTCCTTTTTAATTGTTTATTTAGAGACAGGGCTTCGATAAGTTGCTTAGGTCCTCGCTAAGTTGCTAAGGTTGACATAAAACTTGCTATCCTCCTGCCTCAGCCTTCTGAGCCACTGGGATTACAGGTGTGTGCCACCATGCCCAGCTAGGAATCACTTTAAATTGCTACATTGCTTGATTATGGATTAGCTATTTGGTAAGATAAATCAAGCCCAAACCTCTTTTTTGTCGCTGCCTGAAGCGGAAGTCGCTTGGAGCAGCGAACGCCACAGGAAAATTCGGAGGCAGGATGAAAATGAAAAAAGGTCTTTTATTCTTCTCCTCTCTCCAGCTCCAGCAATCACTCCAAATGCTCTAACTCCAACCACCACCTTCTTCTTCCCCACACACACTAACGAACCTCACCCAGTTATATACATATAGCTTTAACAAGGACACGTGCTTACAGCTCGAGCTTACAGGTGCGTCACGCAGTGTTCACGGGCATACAAAGATTCTTTGAATAATGTATCAACGTCAGGTGGAAACTAGAACATCTTTTATGGCTCTCAGCTAACCGCAATCTTTAGCTATCTCCTTGATTATAGGCTCCTTCATTTCCCCCTTTTAGTTTTAAAAGAGGGGATGTTCTAGGACGTCCATGTGCAACCGACATTCTTACCCGTCATGGGGAGTCTAGGCTGTCCTGACTCCTGGCTTAGGTTGACATGCCGGCCACATTAGACTGTCCCGTGCGACTGTGCCGTGTCTTAGGTTGTCCCCCTCTGGGGATCTTACCCGTCATAGGCTAACCAGCCATCCAATAGAGCCCTTCAGGATCGACTGTGTGTTGACTAACAGCCGTCCAATTTTTAGGAGATGCTGCGGCTTTAAGGCGGCAAGCCTACTGCTGACGAGCCAAGTTTCCATAGCGTATCAAGTTCTTTAAGCCAATCAGCTGCCCTTAGTTTCATCAAGTAACGCACTGAGTTCTCTTAGACAAATACCCGCAAGGCATTGTCCCGCAATGTCCCAAAATAATGGAAAATCAAAATGTCCATAAGTTATAACACATAGATTCAGGAGGCCCCATGCATGCAGAGCAGAGGCCACACTGCTGGTGAGGTTGTTGATGCTTGAGCAGCAGGGATGCTTGCAGCGACCGCGGTCCCTGCAGTTGTAGCAGCAGCCGTCTTTTTTATGTCTAGACATTTCTACCGGCAAATCTTCAGGGCCCGCTACCTAAAAACTCAAGCATCCATTATTAAGGGAAAGGCAGTGCTATTCCAGCACTGAGATCAAAAGGTGAGCTGTCAAACTAAAAAAAGAATTATTAGAGTAGAAAATAAAAGTTGATCTCTGCTCACACACATTGCTGCTTAAGCTCCCACAAACATAAGCTGGCAAAATATCACATTCAGAAATAATCAAAGAGAAACTGAGGGGTGTTTACTGCATTAAAGATAAAGAAAAGCTAAAGGCATTTTGGAAAAATAATTTGTTAGCTGGAATCCTCGAGTCTCTATATACACAGCAATCCTATACCTGTTGAAATAATTCAAATTAATCAGCTACTAAACAAATGAAGTCAATAACAAATAAATGATCCTCTGTCGGAACACCAAAATATCAGGTTATATAACATTAAACATATTCACAGCTGAAGAGAAGTCCCGGAGACAACTATAAATCAAAATTGATTATCATTATAATTGATTATCTAAAAATATTCTGAACTTATATAAATATCTATTTATCTATCTATCTATTGATTATCAAATTAGAATATTCTAAGCTTAAATGAATTAACGTTATTTGTTATTTGGATCTATATCTATCTACTTTTTTTTTTTTTTTTTTTTTAGCGCTTAATTATTTGTGACGTCACACTAGACAGACGCACATATAAACATATTTGTGACATCACATTAACATGAAATTTAGACAAATGCACAGACATAAAGACATATATAAAAGAGAAAAAAAAATTACAATTGTGTATACACTGAAGAGAGATCTTCTTGTCCCGGCCGGGAAGAATGAAATTTAAGTTGTAAATTTAATGGAGAACTCTTTTAAGGGAATCACTCCATACCTTCATTTTGGTCCTCTTGACCTTGCACTTGTTTATTCAATCTAGACTCCTCAATAACTTCGTCTTGATCCCTTTGACTTTGTACCTGCTTTATCAGTCTAGATGGTATCCATATTGGAGAGGATTCGTGCTTTGGAAAAAACACAAACAGATCCTCTCCCCCAAATTAATACTGGGTCTGGACCCTTCCATGTACCTGAGAGAACATCCTTCCAGTAAACCAAAGGTTTATGTTGTTGGTGTGGGTTCCAGTGTCTATCTCCAGCCGAATGTCCATTAGAATCTAAAGTTAAGAAATTTAGGGTAAACAGGGCAACTGCCAATCTGTCCTTAGGATTTTTCCAGTTTCCATCTTTTTGCTTTAGTAACATATTTTTAAGTGTCCGATTTGCTCTTTCAATTATTCCTTGTCCCTGAGGATTATAAGCGATACCTGTTTTGTGGATAATATTGAACTTTGTACAAAATTGTTTGAAGGATGTGGATGTATATGCAGGGCCATTATCTGTTTTAAGCATTTTGGGGATGCCCAATGCAGCAAAAGCTTGCAGACAATGAGATATAGTATCTTTAACTTTTTCTCCGGAATGTAAAGAAGCAAAAATCATGCCTGAGCATGTATCTATGGTGACATGAATAAATCGTAATTTTCCAAAACTTGGCTCATGTGTGACATCCATCTGCCACAAATGATTGGGCATCAACCTCGTGGGTTAACCCCATAATGTGGATTGGGCAAAAGTGTTACACAAGATGGACATTCTTTTACAATTCTACGAGCTTGTTCTTTTGTGATTTTAAATTTTTGTCTTAAGGTAGTGCTGTTAACGTGGAACTGGGAATGAAATAAAGTAGCTTGTTGTACTGTAGTAAATATAAATATTGTTTTAGTGAGGGCGTCAGCTTTTTGATTACCTTCATGGAGAGGACCAGGCAGATTAGTGTGAGCTCTTATGTGACCTATAAATAAAGGTTCTTTTCGTTGCCATAGGAGATTTTGGATTTGAGAAAACAATTTAAAAGCTGGAGTATGTGGTGCTATTGGACCTGCTAGCTCCAATTTTGGGACAGCATGTACAATATAATGGCTGTCTGAAAAAATATTCATAGGCTGTTCTTTAAAATTTTCCAGAGCTATTATTATAGCTTCGAGTTCCACTAATTGAGCTGATTTTTGATTAGTGATATGAATCATTTTTTCATTTTGAGTGACTACTGCAGCAGTACCGTTAGAGGATCCATCTGTAAATACATTAAATGCTTTAGGAATGGGTTGATTTTTTTATTACCTGTGGGAATATGATAGGATGATTGATACAAAAGGACAGTATAGGAGATTTAGGAATATGATTGTCAAAATTTGCAGAAGTAGAGCATCTAGCTACAGCCCAATCATTATCATTGAAGCACAAATATTCAACCTGTGACGATGAATAAGGAGTAATAATAGTAGCGGGATGAATTCCAAATATTTTAGTAGAGGTTTTAAGTCCTTGAAGAATAAGTTTAGCCACCATGGAGGTATAAGACTCAATTGTACTTTTAGGAGAGACAGGCAAATGTATCCATAATATAGGTCCCTGTTGCCAAAATACTCCTGTTGGAGTATATTGTGAAGGAATAATAATCAATATTAGTGGTTGTGCAAAATCAAATCTATCGCAATGGGATCTTTCAATGGCCTGTTCTACTAATTTTAGAGCTCTCCTGGCCTCAGGAGTTAATGTTCGAGGTGAGGATGGGTCAGGGTTCCCACGAAGGATGTCAAATAAGGGTTTTAATTGTCCAGTAGTGAGGCTTAGTGTAGGGCGAAGCCAATTAATGTCACCCAGTAATTTTTGGAAATCATTGAGGGTGGTCAAATGTTCTTTACTTATTAGAATTTTTTGGGGTTTAACAAAAGTATCCATGATTTTAAAGCCTAAATATAGTATAGGTGATCTGCTTTGAACTTTTTCTTCTGCTATATATAATCCATATTTTTTTAGATTTTTTGTTATTTCACTAAATATATTAAATAAGATTTGTTGATTAGGGTGAGCTAATAAAACATCGTCCATGTAGTGTAGACACATAAGGTCTTGATATTTGTTTTTAATGGGCTGTATAGCTCTGTCCACATATAGTTGGCACAGTGTAGGGCTATTTGCCATTCCCTGCGGCAATACTTTCCAATGATATCTTTTATCAGGGCCATTATTATTAATAGAAGGAATTGAAAAAGCAAACCTGGGGGCATCCAGAGGATGTAGGGGAATGGAAAAGAAACAGTCCTTTATATCAAGGGTTATAAGGTAATAGTTTTTTGGAATAGCTACAGGATTAGGAAGTCCAGGTTGAGTAGGGCCCATAATTTGCATTGTTTTGTTAATTTGTCTTAGATCTTGTAATAGTCTCCATTTACCTGATTTTTTCTTAATTACAAATATGGGAGAATTCCAGGGAGAGGTGGAAGGCTCTATGTGTCCTGCTTCTAATTGTTCTTTAATTAATTGATGGGCCGCTTGCAATTTTTCTTTGGATAGGGGCCACTGAGGGACCCAAACTGGCATATTAGAGAGCCATGGTATTTTTAAAATTGTTTTCTCAGTGGCCCCTAGAAAAAATGTCCTTTGCCTTTTTTATTATGAGTAGGATTTTTATTCTTAACACCTGCAGGCTTGGTCGCTAGGTGTAGCCCCATTTGATGTAAAATATCTCTTCCCCATAGGGTAACTGGCAAGCTGTTTAAAACATAGGGTTTGAATGTTCCTGTATGGCCTTCATTGTCTTGCCAATTTAAGATTACAGCACTTTGAGCTGGGGTATTACTGTATCCCAAGCCTCTTAAACTGGTTGAGGCTTTCTGTAGAGGCCAGTGCTTAGGCCATTGTTGTAGATTTATGATGGAAGAGTCAGCTCCTGTATCAATCAGCCCCTCCATCTCTATACCTTGAATTTTTAATTTGCACATAGGCCTCCGTGAACAGTCCTGGACCCAGAAAGCCATAGGTCCTGAACCAGTGGAACCGAATGCTCTGCTATTTCTATTTTGTGGCATGCTTTTAAAAGAATTATGGAGACTGGGAATGAGGAGCAGCTGTGCGATTCTGTCTCCTTGATTTACGGAGATGATGCCCCTGTGTGTACTTAGCATTATTTTAATCTCTCCATTATAATCTGAATCAATAACCCCTGGTATAACATTAAAGCCTAATAAACTTTTGGAACTACGCCCAAGGATTAGTCCCCACAGTTCCTGAAGGGAGAGGTCCCCTGATTCCCGTAGGAATCAGCTGAACCCCCATTTCAGGTGTCAGGACCATCCGGGCAGTAGAACAGAGATCTAATCCTGCACTTCCTCTTGTCCCTCTGATAAGGGAGTTAATGGGTAGGAGGGACTGTGACGAGGAATCATTTGAATCTGAGGGCCTTCCTCCTCTAGTGCCTCATACATTTGTGGGCCCCGGGGCATTGGGCCCCGTGCCCCGTTTTTTGAAATCCTTGATAAATCATTTCCATATATATCATATCTAGAATGGCATTGATTGGCCCAATGTATACCTTTTTTGCATCTGGGGCATCGGCCTGGAGCACGGTATGAATTTGATTTTATTACCCTTGGGGGATATTGCTTAGCATATCTTGGTTGATTATAATAATTTTGTCTGGAATATCCTGTTCTAGGTTGAAACCTTTGGGAATTTTGAGGGGAGGAATTTTTCATCACTGCAGCAATTACGTTGCCTGTGATAACAGCCTCGTTAATGTCTTTGCACAGTCTGATATAAAATTGATAAGTCTTTTTTACTTCTCCATGGCCTTATTGCATCCTGGCAATATTTATTAGCGTTCTCGTATGCTAATTGGATAACTAGGGGCATAGCTTGCTCGACTTCTCCAAAAACTCTAGATGTTGTTTTTAAGAGCCTATCTACAAAATCAGCGTAAGGTTCGTTAGGCCCTTGTATAACTTTTGATAGGCTGCCTTGCAGATCCCCTGTGCCTGAGATTGTCTTCCAGGCTTTCACAGCTGCAGTGTGTACCTGGGCATACACACCTGGATCGTATTGTAGCTGATTTTGTAGTTCGGCGAACTCACCCTCCCCTGTGAGCATATCTATATTGCGATGAGGGAAACCTGCTGCAGCATTTCTCTTTGCTATTTCTGAACAAAGTTCCTGGAATTGAGTTTTCCAGATTAGGTATTGTCCCCCACTTAGTACCGCTCTGCATAGACTTTTCCAATCTGAGGGGGCTAAGGTTAGGGTGTTAAGTGACTCTATCATACTTAATGTGAACGGAGCTTGAGGCCCATAGGTCATTACCGCCTCTTTAAAATTCTTTATTGTTTTAAAGTCTAGGAACTCATGATATCTTTGTCCCTGTTCATTTTGAAATACTGGCAGTTCTAGGTGCTCCTGCGGTCTATGTTGTTCGAGAGCGTATAAGCGCTCTGAAAGGCCGCCAATTTCTACCTCAAGGGCACGTATACTCTGATCCATACTCTTTATTGTTTCTGTTAGGGATTCTATCCATGAAGGAGCAGAGGGCGCTAGTGGTTCCTCTATTTGACGGTCTTTTCTCTTTTTTAATTTCTTTTTGTTCTTTTTATTGGAGACTGTGCTCTCCGAATCGCTTTTTGATTCCTCTTCACTACTAGCTTCATAATTCCTAACCGGCTCAGTAGAGGAGACTGTACTTTCATGGTTTGGCTCCTTGTTACTATTATTACTTTCACTAGTATCCTGAGTTTCAGTTTCTAAGGAGAGTACATACTCCTCAGCTAATTTTATTAAGCTTCTGATGGCTTTTGCAGATCTTACTTTTGAATTTACATTCCTACTCTCCTTGCTGGTCTCCACTGAGTCAGAGGATATGCTTTCTTGTTCACTTTTCTCACTATCCTCTGAGTTCTCAATATCAAAAATTTCATTCATGGCTTTTATAAACCGACTTTTTGTTATATTTGCTCCCATCTTTTTAAATTTTCTTTTTTCTTACCTTGCCGCCGAATTCCCCGTACGGGCCGCCACCTGTCGCTGCCTGAAGCGGAAGTCGCTTGGAGCAGCGAACGCCACAGGAAAATTCGGAGGCAGGATGAAAATGAAAAAAGGTCTTTTATTCTTCTCCTCTCTCCAGCTCCAGCAATCACTCCAAATGCTCTAACTCCAACCACCACCTTCTTCTTCCCCACACACACTAACGAACCTCACCCAGTTATATACATATAGCTTTAACAAGGACACGTGCTTACAGCTCGAGCTTACAGGTGCGTCACGCAGTGTTCACGGGCATACAAAGATTCTTTGAATAATGTATCAACGTCAGGTGGAAACTAGAACATCTACTTTTTGATTACAAAGGATGAATCTAGGAGCCAAGAGAGGTTAAGCGATTTGCTGTAAATCATCCAAAAAGTTTGGGGCAGCGGTTGAATTAACATCCAGATCTCCTGGCTCCCAATCCAGTATTCTACCCCTTATACTGTGCTCCCTCAGGGCACATCTTTATACTTTATTAGACTCTGTTGAGTTCCAGGCTATAAAAAATCCTTAATATTGTCTGGCCTAACTATTTCTGATATGTTTCCACAAGATATATCAAGGCTCTTTTCAGCAGCCATGCCCTCCTCCAAAAGGAAAAATTTTCAAATGCTTATCTCATCTGCACTAGGACTGCAGCCGTAGTCAACTCTAAACTATGTTGGCTGTTGGCCTTGCTACTCTTTCAATTCTATACCCACTCAGCCCTCTACATTTATACAATATTACTTTCTTCCTGATAATAACATGTTTTTTTTTTCTCTTAGATGTACCTAGCACACTATTTGGCCCTCAATAACTATTCAGTGAAGAAATGTAGATTTACCAAGTGAATAATTACAACTTTGCCTCTCCATGTTACTAATGGATACTCACACGTCTCTTTAGCATAACAACTAATCTAGGTTAATCCAATACTCAGGACTTTCCCACCTGGACGCCCATGGGGGCTGAGATGAAACTCAGGGAGCTTATTGTTTAGAATGCACAGGCTAATGACTGGTGGTGATGATAGATCTCCCAAGATATTTGTTTTGATCCTAATGATTCAACATATTTTGACTTGGTGACTCCAGACTACAGTCTTTTTACAGATTTAACTTTTGCCTAATTTGTTCCTCATTCTATTTTTGTCTTCACTGGACATCCTTAGCACAATACCTGAAAAATTTAGCAGGCAAGCACTCAATAAAAGTGTGATAAGCTCAACTAACTCTTGCTGCTTGAAATCTGATTTCCGCCCCCACCCCCACATGTGACAGAATCATATGGAATCCAGTTATCCCTAAATATAAAAAGAGAGAGAGAAAAATCATCTTCAGCATTATCACCTTTGATATTTGGGGATTTTAGTAGTACCGAGCTTTAATTTTCACTTTGTTGGGGTTTTTATTTTCTCCATTTTTATTTTCTCCATTTTCTAATATCTAAGATTGTACCTGTTCTAACCACTGTTATGTGTAGAGCTGTCTGAGTTTCAGCAATCTTTCCTTCGAAACTCTGCCATGATATAACTATCTAGTATGGGCAGGATACTGGTTAAATGTACAGATTGGGCAACAGCCAGACTTGAGTTCAATTCTTAGCTCTACCACTCTCCATCAATAAGACCTTAAGCAAGTTACTTTATCTGTTTATGCCTAAGATTCCTTATCTGTAAAACAAGAATGACAATAAATATCTAATAGTGGTATAATAAAAATATATTTGATCTGTCCCTGGTCCCTAAAACCTTTGGAATTTCCTAAGTAATAGGAGTGTCTTGCTTTTGACCAGACCCGAGTTTATGCTATTGAGCTGAAGCTGATAGGGCCCCTAGATAGCTTCTTGATGAGGGCTGGTCATCAGACAGACGAAATATGATTATAAAGTTGAAACTTTCAGCTCCATTCCCAGACTTCAGAAAGGGAAGGAGGACTAGAAATGCAGTTATTTAAAAATTATTGAAAAAAGAGACAGGGAAATATTCCAGGTTGGTGAATAAACATATTTTGCTTGGTGAAATGGCATGAAATCTCTGTTCCACCACCTTTCCCATGCATCACTCCATGTATCTCTTCCATTTGGCTGTTCCTGAGTGGTCTGTATAATAAACTGCTAATCAATAATAAAGTACTTTCTATAAGACTAAATGTTCAAATTATTAAAGCTGAAGATGGTCATGGGAATTCCTATATTCATTGGAAAGTGGACAGAAGTGTGTCACCTGAAGACACCACTTGTGACTGGCATCTGAGGTAGAAGAAATCTTGTGGGACTAAGCCCTATAACCTGTAAGATCTGAGAGAGTTAGCAACAGAATTGAATTGAATTGTTGGACATTCAGTGTCCACAGAGAAGTGGAGAATTGGTTAGTATTAGAAAGATTCTGTGTATTTCATGTCAATAGGAAAAAAAAAAACAGATTACCTTATAATATTGTGGGGATTACATAAAATATTCTGTGATAAACCATAAATGATTAATTAAGTACAGCTATTACTATTACTTGCATAATTGTGCTTCTTCCATAGTTCCTGAATTATAGTTAATATTTTCTGTGTGGAACCCCAACCAACTTGGCTATAACCCTCAATCCCTATCTCACCCTAACCGTTCCTGTTTCTGTTGGATTTGACATCTCTTCTCTCCCTAGCTAAGGGATCAGGGACAGATCAAATATATTTTTATTATACCACTATTAGGTATTTGTTGTCATTCTTATTTTACAGATAAGGAATCTTAGGGATTTGGATAGTGGGCTACCCTTCTTGGATAAGTGCCTTTATCTTGGTTCAGTTCAATCTTGGCCTTCTCCACATCCCTACTGAGTCTCAGCACACCTCATAGCTGAATATAATATATATAGGTTTAGCTTAACGGCAGAGTAAGACAGATAATGGTGGTCTCATGACTTTCAGAGTGACTTATACTCCAAAAGGTCTTACCACTGACTTCAAAAAGAATTTGCAACTACATACTAATCTTCCTGGATTGGTCAAGAAGGTCACCTTTTGCCTAAAAAATATCACAGATTTTTTCCATATGAGTCACACATTGCCAGAGGTTTCTGACTTCTTTTTGAGAATGTAGATATTTCAGCAAAAAAACTGAATACCGCACTTTCTGCTGACACCCCAGGGAAGAAGTGCATAGAAAGGACCATTGAGACAATTATGACTACCCTGCAACAAAAATCTAGTTGTCTGAGACCACCTCAGGAGGTGGAATGAATGGTACTTTTCTGTTTTTTTTTTTTTTTTTTTTTTTTTAAGGATCCTAATCCAATTACCTTCAGCTCCCAAAGTCAAAATAAGACTTTCCTGGACAAAGATAGAAGTGAATTCATTTGGACAAGTGAAGTCTGTTAAGTCCAAACCAAACCCAAAACCATCATGCATATGTATCTTTCTTTATATAATAGACTTGTTTCTAAATGCACTGCACATGAAAAAAAACTTTTTTAAAAATAAATTGACCCATATTTCAAGCATACCAGAGTTTTCTATTTAAAGGAATCTCTGTGAGTCATTTTGTAGAACAAATAACCATCTATTAATTTATTTGCAAAACCTGGATTTCTACTTGTTGCTTTCAATTTAAGGGATAAAAAGAAGGCAATATATTTTCTTCTGATTCCCAGAATCATGAAGTCATGATCAATAGATCATGCCAGAATCTTGCCATCTCTACATTGTAGCTACAATCAGCTAGATCTGTCTCAGTTCCTGGTTACTAACACATCAGACCATAGTCTCAAAGGGCCTTGGAGATCAGGCTCCAACAGTATAACTTATCTAAAATAAGATTTCACTCCAGGACCAAGATCACAAAAAAAATGACCAAGCTGATCACAAAGACACTTTTATATCTACTTCTACAGATCACACATCACATATCATGTAAAGCTAGATGTTTTAATCCAGTAAGTAAAATGCTGGGCACATTCACCAAAAGTAGCATTCGAGCTGGCTGCAATATGCTAGTACAACTAATAGCATGTAAATTGGCAAACACTCCAGTAACTGGGAATCTTGTATCTGAATTTTCTGTAGGAGGTGTCTTAGAGCCAAGAGGGAGAAAGGGACAGAGGAACAGCCTGGCTTAGAATGACTGTGCTGAGAGACATTTAGAAGAGTCATGATAGAGGGAAAAACTTTGTCCCCCTTCTCATGGCAGTCAGCACTCTGCCCTAATTCACTGCCCTAAGCTTCTCTGCTTTTCACAACTTCCTTATACTTTTGACACTTTAAAAGCTGCAGGTGAGGTTGGGGTTGTGGTTTGGTGGTAAAGCACTTGCCCAGCATGTATGAGGCACTGGGTTCGATTCTCAGCACCACATAAATAAATAGATGGGGGTATTGTGTCCATTTAAAACTAAAAAATATTTTGGAAAGGAGAAAAATGCTGCAGGCATCTGAAACCCCACAGTTCCCAACAACTCTCCTTCTGCCTATTCCCAGCCCACCTACCCACCAAACCCTTTGGATTGCCTCATCTTCATTAACACATGTATATATATCATTCAAATTATGGGGATGACTTTGTCTACTTTACACAGGAATTTATTTTGAATATTTATGTATATCTTCCCTCCTTCAATTTCACTTAAAAACACAAAACAATGGAAGGAAAATATAAACAAATATAAGCTAGCATTTATGGGGAAACAATCCTATAAATTGTGTTTATAGAACTGTTGAAGTGGTAGGGTAGGAAGGGGTAAGAGAACAAAGCAATACAATTCAGTTATGAATCTCCTCTGGTGATCAGACTGGTCAGAGTGATAAAGCTCAGAGGACCATAGGGCAATACATGGTTAATAAATGGTTAATTTATGCCTTTAATTCTTCCTCAAATATCAACTGTCTCAGTCAGGCTTTTGCTGGGAGAACAGGGGTATACTTTGGATGGGCTATAATTGGGGAGGGAGATTTCACCTTAGGCGGTATATAATTAAGTGCCAAACTGAGTGACTGTCAGTGCTCTGGAGATCAAGAGGCAGAGAGATCAGTGGAAGCTATAGCAACTGCGAAAGGTTTCCTGGAGCAAGCCAGGGAAGAGGCTAGAATTCTGAATGTCTCAATGACTTATTTTTCACCACTCTTTACAGAGATCAGGCCCACCCTCCTAGAAGCATGACAAAAAGGGAGCCTACTTCCCATTCAGTTATCCAGGAAATAAATGAATGTCCCCTGTCATCAAAATTTCAGGGAATTAAATATATATCTTTCCCCATGAAAGGTACATACAAACATTTGGTTATTTGGGGCCTGAAGGAGCACTGCTCTATTATGTAATTTGGTGACTATAATTACATGGCCTTTACAGGATGGAAAAAACTGCTCCTGAAATGTCCTGGTGTCTGTTGCTCACTGTGTGTATAATTTGCTCAGGTGTACTGACTCTTGGCAGAACTGATAATCAAAAGTCCTGAGGTATATGTCAGACAGAAGCTGGGATTCCTGCCCAAAGTGTATATCTGTCTTAAGACCCCACTTTTCACTCTCCCCAATTTGAACTCCCCAAGATAACTCATTTACACATACATGTATCCAACACTGTCCTCACCAGGACTTCTAATATAAATACTGCCAATAATGAAAAATAAGTAAATATCCATATCACTTACTATGTACCAATCAGTATTCTAAGCTCATCACATATATTTATTCACTTAACCCTCATATGAGGTAAAAACACTGTTGTGCTTACCCATCTCACAGGTGAGGAAACTGAGGCACAGGGACTATAAAGAACTTGCCCGGGTTTCACAGTCAGTACATGGCAAAGCTATGATTACAACCCAAGCTGCCTGACTCTATAGTTTTTGCTTTTAAGAACTATGCCACAGTGCCTGATCTGTAGAGCAAGAGGCAAAGGACTTGTCTGTATCACCCACTTTGGTCCAGAGGGCATATCAATGTACAGCTCAGATAGCAGGGTTGTGCTCAGGAGAACACAAACTAAGCTGCCAACTAGATGTTATGATTTGAGAAGAACTAAGTGGAATCTCCTGCCCCAAAATATCTCTCACCTTCTGCAAATATGTGTGCATGTATGTGTGTATTCTAAGTAGAAAGTTATTTTTCTACATCTTAAAAGCTTTTCCATTCTCAAGAATCTCCTATGAAGATGTAAATATCACAAGAAAAGGTAATCTCTCAAACCATTAGCTGATATCCATAGTGTGATTTAAAAAAAAAAAAAAAAGTTAACTTGAACTTGCAGCCAGAAGAGGGGTTCTATCTCTAACTTTGACAGTTATTACCTATGTTACCTTGGGCAAAATACTTAGCTTCTCTGTGTCTTTTTTTCTTTATATGTTAAATGGCAATGATAACACCTACTGCAACTCCCTCATAGGATTATTGTTGGAATATAATGGATGCAAAAGCATTTTGCAGACTTTAAAGGATTATACAACTCTAAGATATTGTTGTGATCAGCTAAATCTCTGGTAAATTAGATAAATTAGTTGACAATCAGAGAAATGTATGCAGCCAGTTTAAGATAAACAAAGTTATAGGTATAGTCCAAAAAAAGTTATATCACAGGCAATTCACACGGTCAACCTGGGAAAAGATAGCCTTCACCTAATTCTCCTTTAGGCATACTCACACACCTTACTGGGTTGGCCCTGGTGGTTTTCAACATTGGCTCCTGTGTCTAGGAAATTTAGGTTGGCATTTCAGGCTGCAGGGCCTCAGGCTTGGTTCTAGATACTGGGCCCTACTACTCTTTCTTGAACTTTCTCTCTCGTGTGTTGCCCTTGGCAGCAAATCCACCTGTGTTCCAACATAACTTCCTGATAACTGACTTTCTCAATGCACTCATCCCTCCAGTTACAATAGTTCCCTGAATCTTTGTTTCTCTGCCTCCATCAAAAAGACTCTATTAAGTGCCTACTATGTTACAAGCACAGTGTTCCTCCACCAAGCACCAAAATGGAGGAGAGGAACACTGAAAAGCAAAACAGGAGGTAAAAGATAGTCTTTGTCTGCTTCTCTCTTTTGTAGAGGTAACTGTGTTTAAGGCACCTACTCTGTGCTACACTTGGGATAGGTGGATGGAAGACATGTTCCATTATTGAAATGCTTACAGCATAATTGGGAAAATAAACGATCACAATAGTCCCTGCAGGGGCTTATGAATCTCTGAGGAAATGCCACTTTGTAAGAAATCTCTTTCTTTGGTCACCAGTTTGATCCCTAAAGTAGCCTTAAGTAAAACATGATTATAACACAGCAATTTGAGTTTAGGTGTCAATTCTATGTTTGAAATTTAAATTGTGATGGACTACTTTTTTCTGCTATATACATTTTACTCTCTTTTTAAATTTTTATTAGGACATAACAAATATACAGTAAAGTGCATAAATCTTAAGTGAATCACTCAATAAAATTTTACTTATGAATCACCCATGTAACCACTGTTTGGATCAATATGTAAAATATTCTAGCACACCAGAAACCTCCCTTGTACCACAAAATCAATACTACCCCCATACAATGAGGCTGTCATTATTTTAATTCTCATGTAATAGTCTTTCTATATATGCTTTTCATTGGTTCTTCACAGTTATATATGACAGTAGAATCTATTTTGATAAAATTATACAAGCACAGAATATATCTTATTCTAATTAGGACCCCATTCTTGTGGGTTAAGTCCTGGGAATTTACATTTGTCTGGAGAGCTTTGGCCCCTCAATGCTGGACCTCTGTAAGCTGCCTGTCATGACCAGCCACAGCGCTGCGGGAGGAAAACTCGGAGGCAGAGTAAAGCTATTACTACTTTTACTTCTACTTTCTTAGAGAGAGCTTAGAGAGAGAAAGAAAGATTTTTCTTCTTCTTAGAAAGAGCTTAGAGAGAAAGATTAGAGAGAGATTAGCTTAGAGAAAGATTATTTTTTAGAGCTTCTTTCTTCTTTCTTTCTTCTTTCTTCCTCGGGAGCCTCGGCCTAACTCTGACCAGCAATTACTTCTTCTATCTGGTTTCTCTTCTGTAACCACTCTGCCTACGTTCTGGCCGCTCTGATTCTTTTCTTCTTCTCCGCCCCAAACTCTTCTTCTGACCCACCGAGCGACTGCACGACTGACTGAATGAATTCATTCTTCGTTCTCCTAACTCCGACCGCTTTCACCCGGTTATATACCTTTAGCTTTGCGGGTGCCTCACATGCATTTACAGGTGCGTCACATACATATCAGGTGGAACTTATGGCTTCCAGCTAGCTGCAATAGCCCTTCCTAATTGGGGCTCCTTCAGACCTCCATCAATGTACTTGGACATCCAGTCCCTAAATACTGTGATCTTTAATGTACTCAGGCTGCCCAAACCCTACTTTCCTGGCTATCCACTCTCTTTCCATAACAATTACAATAGCAAGAAGCTGTCACCAAAAGATGGGGTGATAGCCAAAGGCAGAAGGACAAAAGTAAGACCTATGACACTGTTGCAATTTACTGAAAAACGGTTACCATTTTGCTAGATGACCAATAGAAGACTCACTCTTGTTGGGAGCCTATGTATTATTAGAATAATTCCACCTAATCTGTTACTCTGCTGATAGAAAGCCTTGCTCAAAGCTTTTAAAAGGTCATCTTTCCTCCCCCTTTGGACTAGGGAATGAATCCTTATCTTTTCCACTGGAACTTAGGAGAATGGGGAATATCATCAAAGTTTGCTTGTGCTCTATCCGTAGACTGTGAATCTGGGTCCTGCCTAAAGATCCTCTCATCTGACAAGACTCTTCCTTGCTTCATATATGGAACTAACAAATGGATATTTAACTAAACCAACACACAATAGAAGCCATCATCACACAATGTCAACTACAATGAAGGTTGATAGGTGGTGCAATGGAAGACTAGTCAAAGGAAAAATAGAGTCAGGAAAGACTTCCCAGAGGATACTGCTTGAATTTACTTTAAAGAGGGAACAGCATGGGGGAAGTTTGTATTGTGAAAGGACATGGTATTATCAGGGGACTCAGGAAGCTTAGCGTTGCTATAGCAGGAAAGGATGGATGTGAGGGGAGATGAACCTAGAGAAAAAGTAAATGTTGGGTCATGAATGGCCTTCCATGCCCTATAGAGAAGATTTATACTTGACAAAGGAGAATTGCTAAATATTTTTGAGCTAGAGAAGAACTCAATAAGATTTATATTGTCAAAATTTCTCTGTTAGCAGTGTGAAGAACTTAAGAGAATGAGATAAGACTGAAGATGACTACAATGAACCAGGTAGGACATGGTAAGATACCTATAGGACACCCAGGTGGAAATTTTCTATATGCAATTGGATATATAGGTATGGAGCTTAGAAGAAAGATTTGGGATCAAGTTAAGTTTGAGAGTCATATGTATATAAATAATAATGCTTTGGACTGCTCACAAAGAGAGTACAGGACAGAATCCAAGGTCATGATTAGAGCCTTGGGAAACAACACTGAAAGTTCCAGCTGAGAAAGTGGAGCCAGCTAATGAGGTAAGAGGGGAAAGAAATGAACAAGCAGTAGCCAAAGGAAGGAGGATTTTCAAGAAGGGAGTGGTTAATATTTCATATGCTGTAATGCATTGCAAGATAAGAAAAGTATCCATTGGTTTGGCAAAATAAGCTCACTGTTGTCCTTAGAAGGGTATCAGTTCTAGATCACACCACATTGAGGAATGAACAGGGAGTGAAGACACAGAGGCAAGCAGTTTAAAAGCATAGTTACAGCAGGAAGAAGGAAAATAGAATAACTAGAAGGAAAACCACAATTATGAGTTGTATATGAGGGAGACCAGAATCATTGACAAGAATTAGTATTCCATTGGAACTGTTGTTAAAGGGATCCAAGTAGCCAATGAGAGAGAGATTGACCAAAATAACCTTGTTGGCGCGTGGGGGACATACCAGGAAATTAAATCACCCAGGTGCATTCTACCACTGAGCTATACCCCAAGCTCTTTTTAATTTTGACACAGGATCTCTTTAAGTTGCTGGGAATGGCCTCAAATTTGCAATTCTCCTGCCTCAGCCACCTGAGTAGCTGAGATTATAGCATAGGCATGTGTCAACATTCCCAGCTACAACCAAAATAACTTCTAAGGCTTAAAGTCAGAGATTTTATGATTCCTGCTGATAAGATTAGGGCTTCCAAATAAAATATTTCTTAGGTTCATAGGAGCTTCCTAAACTGTGAAGTTGGAACAGAAAAATTTTTAATTTAATGCACTTTCATTTGCTATAAAGAAATGATTGGACAACATACTACAGTGACACAGCCACACCAACATTTATAGCTGCTCAATTCACAATAGCTAAGCTATGGAACCAACCTAGGTGCCCTTCAACAGATGAAAGAATAAAGAAAATGTGGTGTATATATACCACAATGGAATATTACTCAGCCATAAAGAAGAATGAAATTATGACATTTACCAGTAAATAGAAGGATCTGGAGACTATCAGAAATTAGTTTATTGCTAAAGGAAATAAGCCAATCCCAAAAAACCAAAGGCCAAATGTTCTGATATGTGGATGCTAACACATAATATTGGGGAGAATAGAAATTCATTGGATTAGACAAAGGGGAATGAAGGGAAGGGAGGGGGATGGAAATAGGAAAGACAGTAGAATGTATCAGACATAACTTTCCTATGTTCATGTATGAACACATGACCAGGGAAACTCCACATCATGTAAAACCACAAGAATGGGATTCTAATTAGAATAAGTTATACTCTATGTATGTACAATATGTCAAAATACACTCTACTGTCATGTATATCCAAAAAGAACAAATAAAAAAAGAAATGATTAGAGAGTGAGAATGTGATAGAATTCATTTTTGGCCTTTGGTTTTTATACACATAAGCTTAAACCAAACCACAAAACCTATGGTAAGGTAGGATACAAATTATTGTTCTCCTTTGAATTTTTGCTAATTGGTATATAGATTACACTTTTACAAACCCTCACAGTGGGCCTGAGGGTATAACTCAATGGTAGAGTGCTTACCTAGTATGGGTGAGGCCCTGGGTTCAATCCTCAGCACCAATAGATAAATAAATATATAAATAAATCCTTCATGGTAGCAATTTGCTGATAGAGTTAAAGCAAATCAAAATGTTATGGCCTATAATTTAGCCTACCTCCTATTAAACAGATTTTCTCCCAAGTACACCAAAACATCTCCCAAGTACACCAAAACAACATCAAATGTTTGGAAGGTAGGTAATTAAAACTGAGATTTGAAAGACTTTCATGACCACGTTTATTGCATTGCCATTCATAATAGCTGAGATATGGAATTAGCCTAGGTGCCCGTCAGCAGATGAATTGATAAAGAAATGTGGTGTACATATACATGATGGAGTATTACTCAGCCATAGAGAAAAATGAAATCCTTAATGAATGGAGCTGGAAGACATTATGTTAAGTAAAATAAGCCAGACACAGAAAGACAAGTACTGCCTATTCTCCCTCATATGTGGAAACTAAAAAGAGTTGACCTGAAAGTAGAATAGTTATTACTAGCAATTGGAAAGATAGGTGTGGGAAAAGGGTGGTTGGATATGATCAATCCATGCTATATGCATGTATGGAAATAACACACATAACCCCACTAATATGTACAAATAAATAAAAATAAAAATAAAGTCATTTAAAAATAAAACTGGGAGCTCAACTACTCATGGATGATTCATATATTCAGCTAGCAAATATTTATTGAGCATGTACTATGAGCCAGGCATTGCTCTAGTCATTTGATGTTAACAAAAAATAGATGTGTCTGTATAATTCCTTTTGGAATCTGATCAACACCATCAGAAAACTGCCTTCATTTCCAAAATATTTGGATTTGTGATCATTTTTATGTCAAAACTATATTTATCTCACTATATTAAAATATGGCATATTAGAGCTGGAGGGCCCTTAAAGATCACAGCCTACCTATCCCATTTAACAGATGGCATATTTGAAATGATGATAATTTTAAAATGCAATTTCTAACTATTAGAGCCAGAATTGAAACCTAGAGTTCCTGAATTGAATCAGTATTTGCTCTACCAATAAAAATCATACCAATAAAACCACTCCTTTCCCCCACACCCACATTTGCCTCTAATTCTTTTGACTCGTTTTTCAGTCATCATGTCTGCAGTTTTCTCTAAAATGAACAGCAAAGTATCTACAATTCAGAGTCTCTTGGCCTAGATTCAAAACAGAGCATAGCAAACATATCTCATCAATTACTCAATTATTGGGAGGTAAGGGTGGAGGTAGTTGGCAAAGATCATCCAGTTTTGAGCATTTAGTTCAAATGTCCAAAATTCCCCCAAATATTGGCAGTTTTATCTCCATTGTCTGGCTGCTAGGGAGGAGAAAGTGCAGTCTTAAAATTTCTATTCAGAATTTTAATTAAATTGTGGCCTATGGCAAAATAGAAAGACATTAAAATCAAATGCTATTGTCTCTTTGTTTATTTTATGGGCTCTCATCTCTGACTAGTTCTTGCTGAAATAATTAAATGTCTTTTCAGCAAATGGACTGTTCAAGCTGTTTAGTTTAATGTTTCTCATAACCTAGAAAGTATGTGCTTTATAATTCAGTTGATTTCTGCTCTTCCCCACCCCTACCCCCACACAGTTTTATCCTCTCTCCCTACACAGGCTGGCCTGAAGATTTCTGTGGATCAGAATGGCATGAATGCATCTGAAGGTCAAAGCATCTTCACACAGACTAGTGGAGATTGTTAGAGGCTGAATACATTGTATTTGACATTAATATGTCAGGGGCACTTCTAAATCAAAATTGGTGAAAGTGGGGAGTACCACAGTTTAGTCAATAAGGCCCCATGGTCTTAGAATGATATCTAAAATTTCATTTTTACTGATTGATTTTATTGCAGGAAGAGAAGATTACTTTTGAAAGTGTATATAGAATTCACATGGAGGATGGGACAGAAGAATTTACCTGGGGGTAAAAGGGAAGATGCTGTTCTTCTGTCTAGTAAAAACCATTATGGACTTTCAGTAATAAGAGCCAAAGCCCAAAACACAGGCCAAAATGTGATTTAATCAAAGGGTTCTAACTGCCAACAAAATGAAGCAGAAAATTCTTCTTTCCAGAGATAAAGACACTGTTCTAATGCAAAATTATTCTTGCTTCCTCTGAACAGAGCCCCAAAATTGAAGATAGAAAGGAGGTGCAAGAAAAGATGATGGAAATGATTGAAAAATAACACTATAATGATAATAGTTAACTTCTAATGCATGCCATGTTCATCCAGGCACTAGACTAAGTGCCTGCTATGGTTTGAATGTTCAAAATGCATGTTAAAGTTTAATTGCCATTGTGATTGTATTAAGAGGTGGGAAATTTACCAGGAGTGGTGGTGCAAGCCTGTATTCCTAGCTACTCAGGAGGCTAAGACAAGAGGATCAATTGAGCTCAGGAGTTTGAGACCAGCCTGGAAAACATAGTGAGACCCTGTGTCCTAAAAAAAAAAAAAAAAAAAAAAAAAAAAAAAAAAAAAGGGAGGTGGGACCTTTCAGAGGCAATTAAGTCGCAGAGGCTCTGCCCTCATGAATGGATTAATACTATTTTTGGGGAGTGGATTTTTATCTCAGGAGTAAGCTCCTGAGAAAAGAAGTTTGGCTGGCTGCCCCCACCCTCTGTGTGTGTGTGTGGGGGGGGGGTGCATGCACGTGCATGTACGCACACGCTTTCTCACCATGTGATGTCTTTTGCCATGTTATGATGCAACAAAGAGGCCTTCACCAGATGGGACTCCTTGGTCTTGTATATCCCAGCCTCCAGAACCATAAGCCAAAAAATTGTTTATAATTGTTCGTAATTTATCCAGTCTGTATTATATTATAGCAGCAGAAAACAAACTAAGATTGTACCTTTGTCCATGATTTCATGTAATCTTTTCAACAGTCTCATGAAATAAGAATCTTTAGTCTCTTCATTTGGAAGAGGTAAAAATTGTAGTTTAGTGATATTACGTGACTACTGAAGTTCTCATAGCTACTAAGTGGCAGAGCTGACATTCATACTTAGCATGCCCCATTCATCTGCCACTGAAAGGGGAAAAGAGTGTGAACATTTAAAATCTGGGCATACAAGCTCTTAGGCTCATTTCACCTGAATTAGTGATGGTGATAACACTGATAACAGGCTGACAGATATTGGACACTCTTTAAGTGCCAGGCATTGAGTTAAGCACTTTATACAAATCAGTTCATTTGCTTCTCATAATATTTTGGGGGAAAAATATTTTTTTATTCACCCTATCTTACAAAAAGATGGAGTTTTCGAGATAAACCCACTATCCCAAGTTACATAGCCAAAAACTGGAACAGCTGTGAGATAAGAGTATCCCCCTGACAACATGGTAGGCCCAGGGCCTAAGAAGACAGCAAGCTACCAAGACATGCCCTATAAAGGGATGTGACCCAGAATCTTTTGAAACATTGACATTTGATATGAATGTTCACATTGCTCCAAGCCAAGCATAGTGCCACATGCCTGTCACCCCAGCTACTCCAGAGGCTGAGGTAGAAGGATTAAAAAAAAACAGCCTGGGCAACTCAGTGAGACCCTGTCTCAAAATATGAAATAACAAAGAGTTATGGATATAGCTCAGTGGCAGAGTGCTTTCTTAGTGTATGCAAGGTCCTGGGTTCAACCCACAGTACCAAAAATTATCTTTTACAATTGCTCCCTATTCTATACAATAGCATGTCCTGGAAAAGTCAGCCCTAGTACATGAATGCCTTACTTGTAGAGATGTTAATAGTCAAGAAGTGTTTGATGAATGAATGAATAAATGAATGAATGAATGACATCTAACTAATCAGTAGTTTTCAATTTTTCTCTTCTGTGGTTCCATTTCTCTATGATGAATTGAATTGTTTGTGAGTTGTAAATGCACTAAATTGTTGAATAAAGGTAACAAATAAGGAAAACGACTTATTTGCGCATACAAAAAATAAGATGTGCAAAAATATCTAAATGGAAATGGCTTTCCCCAGGCTCTCATTGTCTCAGAAAGTGGAAGTATGTTGTGAGGACCAAGCATCTAAAGAGGGAAGAAATTTTAAGAAGAAGAAGAAGGATGAAAAAGAGAGCTAAAAGGGAACCAATATTTACTAAGTGCCAATATCAAGCTTTTATATACTCTAACACATGTCATTATTGCATTACCTGAGGAGGCATTGTGCTGCATTACTCAGGAGACACAGGCATTATCATCTCTATTTTATAAATAGAAAACTGAGACTCAGAAATTACTTGCCCAGATCCACACATAGGGAGTCGTGGAGTTAGGGTTCCATCTCTGCTTTGAGTCTGAACACTTTCTAGAACACTCACTGATTCTTCAAATAGAGTTGAAAACAGAAAAGCATTTTAATTGAGTGAGGAAAAGAAAAGATTTCAGGCTTAGAAAGAAAAATATATGGCAAAGAACTTGAGGAAAAGCCCAAACCAAGAAAAATGTAACTCTAGGATACAATAATACAGGGTTTGAATGACTGAGATCAACTTTATGACACAGCAAAGCCTAGTCTCTAATTCTCTGTTACTGGTATTTCCTCACTTGATAATTGTAGCAACTCAACCTGGAGCAAAAGAGTGACAGCTGTAGCCAGGAAGACAGACCAGAGCAAGCCAAGCAGGATGGTGGGCGGGGGTGGGGAGATGACATTTCCCCAAGGCCACACTTCTCAGAGACCTTACCCCAGGATTTGAATGGCCAAAGGGAATGGCAGGCTAGCTTCCGGCTCACAATATTTACACCCTCATCCCTCTTGAATGTATTCCTGACATTCTGGTCTTGAATATACAGCTACCAACAATTTGTTTTTAGGAGACTTGCAGCTTTCAGTTTTCTTTTTCAACCAAACAGATGTTTACTTTCTCACAGTTCTGGAGGCTAAAGTCAAAGATCAAGGTGTGGGAGGATTGGTTTTTCCTCAGGCCTCTCTCCTTAGCTTATAGATAGCTGTCTTCCTCCTGTGTCTTCACATGGTCTTTTTTCTGTGTGTCTCTTTCAGTCTTCCTGTCAGAGTTGTGGTAAGTCATTCAAGTCAAATATAAACCTAGAAAAGTAAACACTGTTCCTTCCATCTCAAATACCCACATTACTTGTATTTTTCTAGGTCCTCCGAGAAACATATGTCAAGACTGGATTAAACATGGAACGATATTACTAGGGGAAATGTCCTTGTGATAGAAAACAGGGAAGGAGCCATGATGGAAGTCTAATCCTGAGTAAGGGGAAGGGAAGGAAGACAAGGTTGAATGGAAGCCTCCTGCAAATCCTTGAGCCAATGTTGGCCAACAAAGGAGCCCATGTGTATCATAGGAATGAATCTGTCTTAGTATTTCCACGGTACTCAATCATGGAAAGGGACAGCCCGCAGGAAGTGCCAGAATACAGCCACCAAGGCCCTCAGTCAATTATACTCCCTACTTTAGGCATATTTTAATGGCCCACACATAACCACTGCCTCCTCTTTCACTTCTACAAATTTCAGCTCAAGCATCATAATCTCAAGGAAGCCTTTCTTGAACCCAACCCTCTATCCCCAATTGAAGCAAATTTATTTTTTACATGCTGTCATGAAACCATGATCCTTTCAGAAAACTTGTCTCGATTTGTACTTACATCTTCATCACTATGATTATTAGACTAATAACTATGTATCTTGCTAAATTCTAAACCCCATGAGAGTAGACACTATGACTATCTTATTTTACTGTTTTATCCTCAGTTCCTATCACAGTGACTAATAGTAGGGTCTCAATGAATATAATATGTTGAATAGATGGATGTGAATGAATAAATATCAATGAAAAATCTAAGTTAAATAGTCAGTTATATTCCCCAACTTCCTGGAAACTATATAAGGCCCATGACTAGTATAAGGGAGATATAGCTTTAAGAGGTAGGAGCAAATATGTAGGTTTATTACCAAATCCAAGTCCTTTCATTCACTGCTTGAAAAGGGGCCCAATGAATTGAGGACCAGTTGTTGAGGCAATGAAAAGTATTTATTCAGTAAGCTAGCAAAACCAAGAAGGTGGACTAGAATTCTGAAGACAAAACAGCTTAATTCAGCATAAGTTTTAGCCTCCTTTTATCCTTAGGCAAAAGGGAAAGAAGAGTGGGGTTTAGGCTGGAACAGGACTGATGACTGATAACTAGGTGCTGCTCCAGAGGTCTGGAATGGGACATTGTGAAACCTGGTGGCTGGTACAGATGTAATCATGAGGTCTGTAAATTTTGAAAACATCTTAGTTATCCTTATCTTGGTGTCTTAAAGTGGGAGGAGAGAGATTAGGAAACTTTTGAGTACAACTATCTTCTACTGCCAGTTCTGGACAAACATTCTGTAAATGACTAACATGTCTATGTGCAGAGTTGAGCAGAAACAATCTGACCTAAAAGCTAAAGTAGCTAAGGAGGCAGATACAATATTAAGGCAGAAATGTCAAGCTATTCACCCTATTTTTGTCATCTAGCAGACACCTGCACAGACCAAAGTGAAGAGTCAGTGCTTTTGACAAAAGTGGCATTCAAGTGTCTGAAAAATAACTTGGGCAACCATTAGCATCATAACCCACCTACCAGAGAGGTTATCTATAGGAAAGCAAATGGAAGACTAATCATATATTTCTCAGCCACATGACCTCCAAAATCAGTGATTTTTAAAGTCAACTAAAAACTAGTAATTAAAGCAAATGAAGCTAGAGGGTTTACTTGGGTTTTTTCTTGGTTTCAGGTTTAAGATAAAATGGAGATAGAAGATTCTTAAACTGACATGAGTAAATATAAGCTGTGGCTGGCACCTGCTAGGCCTAACTGACTGGGAATCATGCCAGAGACATTAAAGTAAGAAAGAAAGAATGGATGTGCTTGGGGAAAGAGAGGGTCATGAACATGCACCAAATGATCATCCCTTAACTAGATCAATCAGGTTAATCAAGGAAACATGGAATCATAACTGCAGCAGACACAAAAGAAGCCAGAGAAGTGGAAACAATAGCAAGGCAAAAAAAAAAAAAAAAAAAACAGCAACATGAAATAACCCAGAGGAGTTATCCAGAGAAAGCCATCTTGTGTCAAGTACTGTGGATCCTAGCATGTTTTTAGCTTGGGTCTTCCCGAGTAGTCCCTGTCGTCTTAAAGGGACCACATTCTCTGGAGATAAGGGCTCAGATTATGAGATGTCAGTCATTGCCTAACATCATCTGTTGACAGTTTTACAGTCCTCCAGAACCATTGAAATTTCAGCTTTCTGAGCCTCAGCTTTCTCCTCTCAAAAAGGGTGATAAAATATAACCTCACAGAATTACTAGATTAGGATTAGAGAATAATATGAGATAATTTGTAATATTATGTATTAGAGTCTAGTGAGACTCCTTGAAAACTCTTAGTAATTGTATGCCAATAATAAGAGAGAATAAAAATTAAGAAAAAAATCTTCCCATTGATTCTACTGATGGAAAAAATGGCTTCAAACACACAATACACACAAAATCTATACAAAGTCTGAGATATTTTGGAAAGCCTTTGGTAAATTGAAAATTCTATGACTAGTTGGCTCAGTAATTGGGCTGTAGGTCTGTAAAATCATAGAATTCTAGGATCTTTGAGCTTAGAGGGTCCTTGAAGACTAGTCCAGTTTGCTTGGAGGATGGTAGGGGAAAATATTTTATTGTCAAGATTCCAAATATCTTAGATTTTTATTAAGTGGTACTTTGGAAGACCATTGCTAGAATTGTCTTCTTCATAACTAGAGAAAAATGTGAATTTAGCCCACAGACAACTATAACAGGGATAAAGCTAATTTCAGCCTGGGACTAGGGTATCAACTCATGAAAATTTGTTAGAAAAGTCATACTGTGACAATGGGGCAATTAGCCATCCAAAGCTGTTAAAAACCACGTGAACAGTTAATCTGTTCTGATTTCTGATTGTAGTTCAAGTGGTTATGTGACCCTAAAAGTCAAAAGTCTTATTCTTTTCTTGTTTCTTTTACTGATTCACTGTGAGGCATTAATCTGCTTAACGTTTCTGTATATTTTTCATCATCTATAAAATTTGGGCTACAAGTACTTAATTGTATACAAAACCATTTTTACTTCATCAGTGTATTTCAGAGCATAACATACCATCTCCTCAGTTGAAGCCTTTTTTTTTGTTTCTAAAAACACATTAACTCTAAGGATGCACTTTAACTGAATTGACAATTAATTTTTTGGAGTTTAATACAGTGGAAACATAAATTGGAATAAAATACAGAACCAACAGGGCTGGGGTTGTGGCTCAGTGGTAGAATGTTTGCCTAACGTGTGTGGCCCGGGTTTGATCCTCAGCACCACGTAAACATAAATGCATTGCATTGTGTACAACTAAAGCAAATAAATATTTAAAAAAAAACTTAAAAAAAATACAGAACCAATTCTAAAATGGTGATTCCCACACACTGGTCCACAGCTTTAGGCTAATCAATGACAATGTTTTCACAAGTCCATGGCAAAATTTAAAGAAAAACAAAGAAGATAATGAAGAAAATATTTCATGATTCTAAATTCATATTCAATTTTAAAGACCTTCCTTTGTAAGAGCCTTAATGAGGAGGTAGCTAAGATGGCGGCTGGCTGAGAGCCAAAGAGGAGGTGTTTAATTGTTTTATCCTGACCTTAATGTAATCAACTAAGAATCTTTCTGTGCCCGTGAACACTGTGTGATGCACCTGTAAGTTGAGATTGTGACATGTGTATACTTGTTAAGGTGAAGAGTATTTAACCAGGTAGGGTTGGAGTTGTGTGGGGGTTGTTGTTGGAGTTGAAGAGAGAAGTCAGAAGAGAAAGCAGAATAAAGAATCTACTCATTCCCAATCTGCCTCTGAATTTTTTCCCGCAGTATCGTTGCTGCAAGCGGCAACAGCTACAAGCAGCAACAAGTGGTGGCCCATACAAGGCATTCGGAATCGGCAGGTAAGAACTGAGGGGTCTCTAGTCAGAGCAATTAAGATGGGCTCAAAAATGACAAAAATCCAAGCTGGCTAAAGCTATTCAAGATTTATTAGAGATAGCTGAAGGATACATGCTCTCAAATGAACCTGGGACTCAGGATGATACTGAGTCAGTTAGGACCAGTGAGAGTAGTAGTAGTGAGGAGGAATTAAATAAAAGTGATCAAGAGAGCACAACCTCCACTGAGTCAGTTAGGACCAGTGAGGACAGTATTAGTGAGGAGGAATTAAGTAAAAGTGATCCTGAGAAAATGAGCAAAAGGAAATTAAGGAGGACCAAGATAAAGGACCATCAAGTGGAGGAACCCCTTGTGCCCTGCTCCCCCATGGGTTGAATCAATTACAGAAACTATGAGGGGTCTTTCTAAACACTTGCGTGCCCTTGAAGCAGAGATTAACGGTCTTTCTGAGCACTTATGTGCCCTTGAGTGTCAAAACTCACAGGGACATTGGGATCTACCAGTATTTGAAAATCAAAATGAGCAAAGGTACCACCAATCTTTAGATTTCAAAACTATAAAAAATTTTAAAGAAGCAACAATGACATATGGACCCCAAGCTCCTTTTACCATAAGCATGTTAGAAGCCCTTAATAATTTGAAGTTAACACCTTCAGATTGGAAAGGCTTATGTAAGGCAGTATTGAGCGGGGGACAATACTTGATTTGGAGGTCTCAATTCCAAGAGTTCTGTGTTGAAACAGCTAGAAGAAATGTGACTGCAGGATTTCCAAAACCCGTAACGTAGACATGTTAACCGGAGAAGGGCAATATGCTGATTTACAGGTTCAGATTCAGAACGATCCTGGAGTTTACGCTCAAATATACGCTGCAGCTGTTAAGGCATGGAAAACATTACAAAGAACTGGTGACTTACAGGGTAGCTTGTCTAAAGTGATTCAGGGACCTAATGAGCCATATGCTGACTTTGCTGATCGACTTTTGCAAACTGCAGGTAGAGTGTTTGGAGACGTTGATCAAGCCATGCCATTAGTTGTTCAGCTGGCATATGAAAATGCCCACAAATATTGTCAAGACGCTATCAGACCTTGGAAATCTAAAAGGGACCTTTCTGTATATATAAGGCTATGCAAGGACATAAATGATGCATTTGTTACAGGTAATGTAATTGCAGCAGCCATGAGAGGTGCTTCTCCTCAAAATTTTACAAGAAGTGCTCAACCTAAAAATTATTACAGTCAATCAGGTTATTTTAGAAAACAATATCCCCAAAGAAGGCAAGAGACAATAGAAATAAGGCCAGCTCATCTCATGCCCCAGGCCGCTGCCCCAGGTGTAAAAAAGGAAACCATTGGGCTAGTAAGTGCAGATCCAAAACTGATGTTTATGGTAACATTTGTCTGGCAATTCAAAAAACGGGGCACGGGGCCCAATGCCCCGGGGCCCACAAATGTACGAGACATTAGAGGAGGAGTATCCTCAAACATCCATCCAAATGATTCCTCGACATGATGCCTCTTACCCATTGACTCCCTTGTCAGAGGAACAAGAGGAAGTGCAGGACTAGACCTCTGTTCCACTGCCCGAATAGTGCTAACACCTGAAATGGGGGTTCAACTGATTCCCATGGGAGTCAGGGGACCTTTTCCCTTAGGGACTATAGGACTTATCCTCGGATGAAGCTCTAAAAGCTTATCTGGACTTCAAGTGATTCCAGGTGTGATAGATTCTGACTTTGGAGTAGAAATCAAGATTATGCTCAGTTCACCTCGAGGCATTAGCTCTGTTAACCAAGGTGATAGAATTGCTCAGCTGCTTCTCCTTCCCAGTTTACATGACTCTTTTAAGCGTATGCCTCAAAATAGGAAGAATAGGGGATTTGGTACCACTGGCTTGGTACCTATGGCTTGCTGGGTTCAGGATTGTTCACAGAGGCCTATGTGCAAAATAAAAATTCAAGGAATAGAGATGGAGGGATTGATTGACACTGGGGCTGACTCTTCCATTATCAATGTACGACAATGGCCAAAACACTGGCCTTTACAAAAAGCCTCAACCAGTTTGAGGGGCTTTTGATATTCTAATAGCCCAGAACAAAGTGCAACAGTTTTAAAATGGGAGGATGATGAAGGGCATCAAGGAACATTTCAGCTTTATGTTTTGTCCAGCTTGCCAGTGATCTTATGGGGAAGAGATATTTTACAACAAATTGGAGTACACCTTGCAACCAAGCCCACAGGTGTTAAAAATAAAAATCTACAGGGTAATCCTAACCCTATTGAGCTTAAAGGAAAGCATCATCGAAAAAGTATAGGATATTTTTTTAGGGGCCACTGAGAAAACAATTTTGAAAACACCATGGCTTTCTGATAAGCCACTTTGGGTCCCTCAGTGGCCCCTATCTAGAGAGAAATTACAAGCAGCCCACCTACTAGTCCAAGAACAACTAGAAGCAGGACATATAGAACCTGCTACCTCTCCCTGGAATTCCCCCATATTCGTGATTAGGAAAAAAATCAGGAAAATGGCAATTGTTACATGATCTTAGAGAAATCAATAAAACTATGCAAATTATGGGCCCTACTCAACCTGGACTTCCTAATCCTATAGCTATTCCAAAAAAATTCCATCTTATAACCCTTGATATAAAGGATTTTTTTTTTCTATTCCTCTACATCCTCTGGATGCCCCCAGGTTTGCTTTTTAAGTTCCCCCTATTAATAATGTTGGACCTGATCAAAGATTTCAGTGGAAAGTTTTACCCCAGGGTATGGCTAATAGCCCTACTATGTGTCAAATCTATGTAGATAAAGTTATTCAGCCTATCAAGAACAAATACCCAGAGCTTATGTGCCTCCATTATATGGATGATGTTTTGCTTGCTCATCCTAATCAAGAAGTCTTATTCACCATATTAGCGATATATCAGAAAACTTGAAACAATATGAACTAAACATTGCTGAAGAAAAGGTTCAAACTAGATCTCCAATATTATATCTAGGATTCCAAATTATGGATACTTTTATTAGGCCTCAAAAAAATCTTAATAAATAAGGAACATCTAGCTACTCTTAATGATTTTCAAAAATTGCTGGGAGACATTAATTGTCTTCGCCCTACACTAAGCCTCACTACTGGCCAATTAAAACCCTTATTTGATATCCTTCGCGGGAACCCTGATCCATCTTCACCGCGAACACTGACTCCTGATGCTAGGGAAGCTTTAAAGTTGGTAGAAAAGGCCATTAAAAGATCCCATTGTGATAGAATTGATTTTACTCGGCCGCTGATATTGATCATTATTTCTTCACAATATACACCCACAGGAGTATTTTGGCAACAGGGGCCTTTATTATGGATACATTTGCCCATCTCTCCTAAAAGTACAATTGAGTCTTATACCTCCATGGTGGCTAAACTTATTCTTCAAGGACTTAAGACTTCTACTAAAATATTTGGCAATCACCCCGCTACTATTATTACTCCCTATTCATCATCACAGGTAGAATATTTATGCTTCAATGATAATGATTGGGCTATAGCTAGATGCTCTACTTCTGCAAATTTTGATAACCATCTTCCTATGTCTCCTATACTATCTTTTTGTATCAATCATCCCATTATATTTCCACAGGTAATAAAATATCAACCTATTCCTAAGGCATTAAATGTATTTACAGATGGGTCCTCTAATGGCACTGCTGCAGTAGTCACTAACAAAGAAAATATGATTCATATTACTTCCCATAAATCAGCTCAATTGGTAGAGCTAGAAGCTGTTGTTATAGCTCTTGAAAGTTTTAGAGAACAGCCCATAAATATTTTTTCAGACAGCCACTATATTGTACATGCTCTCCCTAAATTGGAGCTAGCAGGTCCAATAGCACCTCATACTCCAGCCTTTAAATTGTTTTTTTCAAATTCAAAACCTTCTATGGGAATGTAAAGAACCTTTGTTTATTGGACATATCAGAGCTCATACTAATTTGCCTGGTCCTCTACATGAAGGTAATCAAAAGGCCAATGCCCTTACTCAAACAATCTTTACATTTTCAGCATTCCAACAAGCTACCTCGTTCCGTTCTCAATTTCATGTTAATAGTACTACTTTACAACAAAGGTTCAAAATAACTAAAGATCAAGCTCGAACAATTGTGAAGGCTTGTCAATCTTGTGTGACACATTTGCCCAATCCACATTATGGGGTTAACCCAAGAGGATTAATGCCCAATCATTTTTGGTAGATGGATGTCACTCATGAGCCAAGTTTTGGAAAAATGCGATTTATTCATGTGACCATAGATACATGCTCAGGCATGATTTTTGCTTCCTTACATGCTGGAGAAAAAGATGTTACATCTCATTGTTTACAAGCTTTTGCTGAATTGGGCATTCACAAAATGCTGAAAACTGACAATGGCCCTGCATATACGTCCTCATCTTTCAAACAGTTTTGCGCAAAATTCAGTATACTTCATAAGACTGGTATTCCGTATAATCCTCAAGGCCAAGGTATAATTGAACGAGCTAATCGCACACTCAAACTTATGCTTTTGAAACAAAAAGAAGGAAATTGGACAAATCCTAAAGATAGATTAGCCATTGCCCTTTTTACTTTAAATTTTTTAACTTTGGATTCCAAAGGATATTCGGCTAGAGACAGACACTGGAATCCACATCAACAACATAAACCTTTGGTTTACTGGAAGGATGTTCTTTCAGGCACATGGAAGGGCCCAGACCCAGTATTAATTTGGGGGAGAGGATCTGTTTGTGTTTTCCCACAGCACAAGTCCTCGCCAGTATGGATACCATCAAGATTAATAAAATAGGTACCAAATCAAAAGGGCCAAGATGAAGTTGTTGCAGAATCAAGATTAATAAAACAAGTGCCAAATCAAAAGGGCCAAGATGAAGTAGTTGTGGAATGATTCCCTTAAAAGAGGTATCAATCCACACACCTGCGCAAGTTTGTCTCTTTTCTGACAAAGGAACCTCATCTTGCCTTTTCAGCTAAGAAATTTTTAAGCTGTGCGCTTTTTTCTTCAATAAATTCACAACTTAAGTCTCATTCCTCCCAGCCGAGACAAGAGGATCTCTCTTTAGTGTGCACACAATTGTGTTTTTCTTTTTTATATATGTCTTTATGTCTGTGCACTTGTCTAGATTTCATGTAAATGTGACGTCACAAATATATGTCTTTATGTCTGTGCGTCTGTCCAGATTTCATGTAAATGTGACGTCACAAATAACAAAAACCGAGCGCTGATGAAAATTATTCAAAAAAAAGAGGATCCAAATAACTTTAATTCATTTAAGTTAAATATATTCAAATTGGGTAAACAATTAAAAAATGAAGGTACCTTCAAACTTAATTTATAAGTATCTCTAGGACTTCTCTTCAACAAGGAATATGACCAATATTGCATAGCCTGATATTTTGGTATTTGACATGGGATTATTTATTTGTAATTAACTTTATTTGTTAAATAGCTGATTAATTTAAATTGTTTCAACAGGTATATTCATGGAAGGTTGCTGTGTATGCAGAAGCTCAAAAGTTCCAGCTAACAAATTATTTTTCTAAAATGCTCTTAGCTTTTCTTTATTCCTTTATTAAAAGTTTATTATGAGATTTTCCTCTCCACTTTCTGTGACACTCAAATGTTATTTATTTCATTATGGCAGCTGTCTCTTTTTAACATCCTCACTTAGATTAAACAAAAAAAAAAAAGAGGCAACTCCATGTCAGTCTACATATTTCTGTTAATTTTGTTGGTCTGTTAACTCAAAATGTATGGGAACTACTAAATCACTTACCACCTACTTAAGGAAAATGATTAATCCAGTTTATAGTTTAGTCAAGAAAAATGCTTACATTTATTATTTAGAACTTTCTGTTCTGGAAATTGTTTGTATTTATAATTAGAAGTTCCAAAAAAAGAAAACAGATTTTAAGCTCAAGCTACTGCTAAAAACAAAAGGAACAAAGCCAATAACAACCAAATGGTGCCTGGCACGTAGAAGACCCTCAATAAATATTTGTTGAATAAGTAAATAAATTATCAGATGAAACAGATACAGTTAAATAACACTTATCCAGTAGCTGTTTTTTAAAAATATCCTGATGAGCAAAAGGTAATTTTTACTCTTTGGACAAAATAACACAGAAAATGGCTTCTTGTCAATTGAAGATAACTCCTGAATGGTACACCTTCAGCCTAAGAAAGGCCCATAATTCATTTTTCTCTCTTGCCAAGAAGAAATGGGAGAGGACAAAGAAGACTGAAAACACTTTCGAAATTATTTAGATTCATAGGACAGAGACAAGAAATCACTCAACCAATTCTCTTCAATCTATTTAAGGATATAGGCTCAGGAAACTTGCCCAAGTTACCCAGGCTTTGGAGTTTGGAACATGAGCACATAACCCCAGATGCTGCTGTCATCTGCAACAGCATACACTAATTGCAGGGCAGGGGAGGAAATATTAGGCATTGTTTAAAAGATCTCTTGAATATTCAAACTACAAATTCCAAAGTTTACATATACTTTCAAAGGTCAGAGGAAACAGAGACATGGAGATAGGAAATATTCAAATTAGAATTCATTGAGGAAGAAAAGTTATTCTGATTGTAGTGGGTTACAGATGAGCAAGGGTCCAGAGACAAGAATGAGTATGAAGTACAGTGAGCCCACCCAACCCACAGGTTCCATATTGGCTGATTGAACCAACCTCGGTGAAAATATTTTTTTTAAAGTGTATTTGTTCTGAACATAGACCTTTTTTCTTGTCATTATCCCCTAAACAATAATACAATGTACGAGAACATTTACATTATATTTGATATTCCAAGCAATCTAGAGATTATTTAAAATATACAGGAGGTTGTGTATAGATTATGTACAAACACTACACCATTTTATACAAGGGACTTTCAGCATCCTTATATTTCAGTATCCATACTGGAAACAATCCCCAACAGATATAGAGGGACAACTTTCTTGGGGGCATTTTTTTTAGTTAGCTTTTTCATCACTGTGACCAAAAGATCTGACAAAAATTACATAAAGAAGGGAAAATTTATTGGGGGTTCATGGTTTCTGAGGTCTCAGTCCATAGATGGCCAACTCCATTGCTCTGGGCCTAAGATGAGGAGAACATAATGATGGAAAGGTGTGGAGGAAGAAAGCAGCTCAGGACATGACAATCTGGAAGCACGGAGAGTTCTGCTCACTATGAACAAAATATAAACCCCAAAGGCATGCGCCCAGTGACTTGCCTCCTCCAAACACATCCTACCTGCCTATAGTTACCACACAATTAATCCATATCAGTGGATTAATCCACTGGTTAGGTTAGGGCTTTCATAACCTAATCATTTCACCTTTGAAAATTCTTGGATTGTCTAACACATGAGCTTTTGGATGACACCTCATATCTAAACCATAACAGCCATGTTGGGGAACAGTGGCTATGTCTCCTGATTCAAGATTTTTCCTTTCATAGCATTCATCAATCCCACATCAGCAAAGAGCTCTTACTATTGTCCTGCCACTAAGAAATGGAAATAGACTTGCTCAACTGAAAATCACATTAAAAATAATATCCATGCTGGGGTGTGGTGGCACTTGCCTGTAATCTCAGCTACTTGAGAGGCTGAGGCAGGAGGATTGCAAGTTTGAGGCCTGGGAAACTTATTAAAATACTGTCTCAAAACAAAAATGAAAAGGGCTGAGGATGTAGCTCAGTGGGGGTTTAATCCCTAGCACTGAAAAAAAATTATATCCATGATATCACAAAGATACACTGACAAAATACAAAATAATGCATGTAAAAGAACATTTGAAGCAGTGTTATTTGTAGCAAAGGACTGGAAACAAACCAGACGTCTATCAATAAAGGACTAGTTGAATTATGGCACATCCACACAATGGGTACTATACAGCTGTTAAAAATGAAAGAATGAGCTGGGCACAGTGGCGCACTCCTGTAATCCCAGCAGCTAGGGAGGCTGAGACAGGAGGATCGCAAGTTCAATGCCAGCCTCAGCAATGGCGAGGTACTTAGCAACTCAGTGAGACCCTGTCTCTAATAAAATACAAAAAAGGGCTGGGGATGTGGCCCAGTGGTTGACTGCCCCTGAGTTCAATCCCCGGTACGAAAAAAGAAGAAAGAGAGAGAGAGAGAGAGAAAGAGAGAGAGAGAGAGAGAGAGGGGAGAGGAAGGAAGAAGGAAAGAATGAGAAAGGTTTCTATGTAATCATGTGGTATATTTCCAAGATTTCTTATTAGGGGGAGAAAAGGTAAAACACTGTTTTTAATATGCCATTTTTTGAAAAGACTGATAGAAAGGGAAACACTGCATACACCTACTTATACACATTTGCTTATACTTTCTAACCAAACTAAGGATTAACAAAATAATAGTTATCCATATGGGGAGGAGATAAGGTGAAGAGAATAGGGATGGCCTTGAGGCTTCTTTATACACATTTTTGTTATATAGTATGATGTTGAAACAAAATGAAGCAAAAAGAAAAAATTCCTAACAATAGTACACTGATATAAATGAACCTAATTTTATACTAAATTGGTGACAAATCCTCATAGAACAAAGAATTATTTCAACTCGAATTTAAAACACAGAATTTTGATTGTAGATACTTTATTGGACACATACTCAGAACACAGAGAACCACAAAGAAATTTTAAACTGCATGTAGCACTTTTATTGTTAATGGTCATATTATCATTTTTATTTTGGAACTATTATAAGTAACTATTTTATTTTGGAACTATTTTAAGTAAGTATGTTAATGTTATCAAGAACAAGAATGTTCAAACTAAGAGAACAGAGGTATAAGTATACATTCAAAAAAGTTAAGAAAAAAACCTATAATCTTACATTTGAATTGGAAATATCACTACAAACTTTTTTCCCTTCTTTTAGCAAAAAAAGCAATTACTAATTCTAATACATAGGCTAAATGAGTACCTAATAGCAATGAGCACCTCTGCCATAAATATTGTGATCTCTGAATACCATTCCCCACTAAACAAAACAGAATTCCTTAGAGAAATGGCTGACTCTGGTCTGGGGCAGGGAATGTACTAGATGAACCAGGAATGTCTTCTTGTTCTAGAAAGCAAATAAGTTATTAGCAACTACTGTGTTCATGTCAACAGGCCTCAAGAACCAATTTGAAATGGATAATTTGCTATCAAAATGAAAAATCACTGACACTCACTGAAATTCATCAAATACATAAAAATTCACAAATATATAATTTTCTAATATGAACACATAGTCACTATTAGAGTTTACTAGGACACAAATCATCCAGAAACTTGTTAAGTAAAAGGCAATAATCAACTGGTTGTCTTGCTTTTCTCATAAAAACTGTATTTTAGAATAGCCATATAGCTAATCAGGGATATTTCTTCTTTACCAAAGAATTACAGGTAATAAAAGCAGAAGAAATGACAGAATTGGAAAATCACCAATCTCCAACCCCTAAGGAAATAACAAATTTAGGCAATGAACATCAGTGTATACTAAAGTCATTAGATTAAAGGTCATTTGGACATTTTCTAATACAAGAATTGGGTTGATACCACCTGGACACCACTGATCAATCTTAACATTATAAAAAGTGAGACACCCAGACATTACAAGCTTCCCGATGTGAGGCAATAAGGAATAAATACCACTATCCAAGAGGGATTCCTGCCTTAAAAATGAACCTGAATCTAATCAAAATCTCTAGAAAAAGGATGACAATCATGAAAGCAGAGTTTTATTTGTATTTGATGAAGGAATATAAGAGCAAAACAATTCTCAGAGTTGGGCCCATTTGACAGCCCCCAAACCCACTCCTACAGCTCATTCTGCCCCAAACTCTGAAACAAATTCTGTTGAGAAATTAAGAGCCTGTTTTCCATAACTCAGGTGACTGCATGTGTTCAGCCTGCTGGTTGTCCCTGCTATTAACATCATGTGTTTACCCCAGATCCAATTAGTAGTTGTCAGTTGGTCCCCACATCTGAGTTCCTATTTGGTTGATTTGCCCACTGTGTCAGTTTCTCAGAAACAGGTGGTTTGCTTTGCTTTTACCAGACTAGGACTCTGACCTTGTTCCCAGCTCTTTGGCTGAGTCCCTGTCTCTAACAACCCTACTTGCACCCTTAGGTTTTTCTCACACCCTAGCTGCCTGTTTTTAATTTCTTGCCATCTTACTGAAGATTTCTCCCTCCCCCTCTCTCTTATTTTTATTTATTTATTTATTCATTTATTCATTTATTTATTTATTTGGTGCCAGGGATTGAACTCAGGGGCACTCAAGCACTGAGCCGCATCCCCAGCCCTATTTTGTATTTTGTTTAGAGACAGGGTTTCACTGAGTTGCTTAGCCCCTTGCCATTACTGAGGCTGGCTTTGAACGCACTATCCTTCTGCCTCAGCCTCCCGAGCTGCTGGGATTACAGATGTGTACCACCGTGCCCGGCTCTTTTATTTTTTTTATGGGGGAAATGAACCCAATGCCTTGCACATACTAGACAAGCACTTCACCACTGAAGTACATCCCAGCCCCTTCTGAGTATTTCTTAACCTAAAATCTCATGTCAATTTGACCCAATTATTAAGATTTGGATTAAATGTCATGCCATATTTTGTTAATTCACAAAATCTAAACGCAGGTTGGTGACATTATTCTTGTTTTTAAATGGAATGAAAACAGCCTGTGAAACATTTATATCTAGCCCCATATCACATTTAGAGTAGCACCTCCATAAGAATTCTTATTCTATGTTCCTTAAAAGAAGAAGAGTAGACTCAGCATAGAATTCTGCTGCAAGATAGTTGACAAATGATTCCATTCCCTCCAAGCCTTGAGTTCTTCCCCTTCCTCTTCTCTGTCACTTCTGTGCCTTCCCAACTATCTGTTCTTTCTTCATTCCACTCTATCTGTGCTCTGATGGGAATGCTTTTTCCTATTCCTTTAATAGTTTCAGCAGCCATATCAGTCTCCCAGAGGCTTCTTTGACTAGGTGGTTACACTCTTCTATGTTGTAATGCTTTTTATTTTAAAGTAAAACATAAGGAAAACCACACAGATGTGTGGCTTAATAAATTCATATAGTAACATTCTTTTTTTCATACTAGGAATTGAACTCAAGAGCACTCTACCACTTAGTTACACCCACAATCCTTTATAAAGTTTTTTTTTTTTTTTTTTTTTAATTTTGAGACAGGGTCTCCTTTAATTGTCCAGGCTAGCCTTGAAATTGCAATCCTGCCTCAGCCTCCCAGGCTGCTGGGATTACAGGTGTGTACCCCTGTGCCTCACTTAAAGTAACACTCAAAACTAGCTGGATACGATGGCACACACCTGTAATCCCAGTGGCTCAGGAGGCTGAGGCAGGAGGATTGAAAGTTCAAAGCCAGCCTCAGCAACTTAGTGAGGCACTAAGCAACTTACTGAGACCCTGTTTCAAAATAAAATATAAGAAAGGCTGGGGATATGGCTCACAGGTTAAGTGCACCTGAGTTCAATACCTAGTACTAAAAAAAAATGAAAAGCTATTATCAGGTCAATATATAGATCTTTGTCACTCACCCCAGAAGCCCATTCCATGAGCACTGCCCAGATCACAAGTCTCCTCTTATTTACTCACATGCAGTCATTGTCTGGACTTTAATAGTAATCAATTCTTTGCTTTTTAAAAAAATATATAGTTTTATCACCTAAATGTGCATTTGTAGACACTTTATTTTAGTATTGCCCATTTTTTAAAATATTTTTTAGTTGTAGGTGGGCACAATACCTTTATTTTATTTATGTGGTGCTGAGGATTGAACCCAGGGCCTCACACATGAGACGAGCTCCCTACCGCTGAGCCATAGCCCCACCTCCTAGTCTTGCCCATTTTTTACATTATATATATCTGTCTTTCAAGTCTCTTTATTTATATATTCTTTCTCCTTTGCTCTCTTTACCTTATGATGTATTTGTTGAAGAACTCAGGATATTTGACTAATAGAGTACCCCAGTCTGCATTTTGCTGATCACTATGCCAATCATCAATAGATATTGTATTGAACATGATTTTGCCTTCCCCTCTTTCCACCTATCTTACTAGGACAGGCTTGCTGCTAGGGGAGCTCTGTGGGAGATCTCACTCCACTCTCCAGCATGACTGACTGAAAGAGGTCAGTTCCCTTGCTCTCCCAGCTGCTGCCAGCAAGGTTCCATCTGGTTCATGTGGCTAGCTAATGTCTAGAGCTCATCCACGTGCCTCCAGTATCCACCTCATTCTCTCCCTTCCTCTTAATGAGAGGTGCATTTTGACTCCTGAGAACAGGAAAAGTAGAAAATGAAGCATCCAGAATATCATTGCCTCTTGGGATTGAGAGAACCTCATTCCTTCCCATTGTGGGCCAATATCTAAGGGTGCATTTGGGGAATTAAGCAATGTACAAAAACTCAAGCTGAGTTCCTAAATGTGGACCAGGTCTGTTAGGATCCTGAAGATTTAATATATTTAAAACATATTTTGTATGCTTAAATGTACTTTATAAAGCTTAAAAGAAAAAAGTTTCAAATCATAAATGCAACAATATTTCAGTAACACTGTGGGTTAAACTGGTTATTTGTTGGCCTACTTCAAACCCTAATCAAATAGAGCACTGTTTCCATGGAAAATCAAACACCACATTCCAAACATGCAAATGACAAAATACGGAATAGACCCTTTTATAAGTTTGAAGGATGTCCATGTGGACAACTGTAGCATTTTAGATTCCAGTTTACATAAGCTGGAATCTGAAATTATTTTCTCAAGATCTAAATAGGACTTATGTGTTCTTACCCCTGAGCATCTCCTCAAATAACTTAAAATATAAAATTTTTATCTGTACTCAAATAACAGAAATTAATGATCCCCTTATTGTTATTTAAAAGGAAGACCAAGGTTTTTCTATTATTGTGATATAAAATAAAGACCAAGAAGGTTTTTTTCTTCTGGCAGCTAAATAGCCAAAATCTGACTACCATAAAGAAAGTAAAAAATATTCACCAACCCCATAACAACACTAGAAGCCAATACAGTTATTATACAAGCTGAGCATCTCTCCAGGGAAAACAACTCCTTCCTCCAAGTCTTCTAAAATTCCAGGCAATATATGGAATTGTTTAGGACTTAAATATGAATCAGTGGCAGCTGGAAAATTTTTAGATTTTGGAACGTGATAGTCTCCATTTGCTTGCATCCTGTTAACAGTTTGTGTTCCACTTCAAAAGCATCACATCAAAGATAGATGCAAAATGTAATAATAACCAAAAAAACCACATTGGTTTCATTCTGGAGCCCCATGGTAATGATACTTCAGGTTTTTTTTTTAGATTTATTACAAATTAAACTGGGCCCCAAAACACTAAACTCATTTTGAAGACTTTTTAAATAATCCAAATAAAACTATTCAGCCAAGATTCATTTATATTCAGATTTTCAGGACATTCTGATTTGATAATAGGTGTTTCATACTATGCAGTAATGGTTAAATCAGGGGGTCTACTGAGGCCTGAGCCTCACGTAAGAGAGCTGCAATTTAAAGCAGCATGGCCTTTGAGTACTATAACAACAGCACCTGCTATCTTACTTTAATAGGACCCAAGAGATATTCTGGAGGTTTCTATTTTACTAAATATTCACTTCAAGTTCTAGCTTTGTTTAATATTCTTATAATGTTAGAAGGGAGAAAGAGACCTTAGCAAAGTTAGAAAGATTGAAAATTTGCTATGGAATACCAGACATTCCAAAAGAAAATGCTACGATGGCAATATAAATATGTCATTCTTTCCCTATCTAAATGTGTTATTATAACAAATAATACAAAAATGTGAATAGCAAAAGGCTATTCATTATGTATATGTATTTAATAATTTAAGATTTCTAATACATAAAATCTCATCTGTGTACAAAAAGAAAAACTTTGTAACTTGAATTATATATTCATCTAAAATATATAATTCACTTAAAATATATAATTTATGACCAACAGAAGTAACATGATATTTATTTTCAAAATACAAAGATATTTATTTTCAAAATACAAAGGATACACAAAGCTAGGATTTTTAACTTAGCAATCATCTTCCCTTGACCATTCTAAGTGTTCTCATCCTCCTGTAGCAAAAATTATACTTTTAGACGAGAACATTTGGTACTTGGAATTTTTGAGACTGACTAACTTCACTTAGCATTATGTCTTCCAACTTCATACATTTACCTACAAATGCCATTAATTTATTTTCTTTTTATTGCTGAGTAAAATTCCATTGTGCGTATATACCACATTTTCTTAATCCACTCATTTACTGAGGGACATCTAGGTTGATTTCCACACCTAGCCTAGCTATTGTGGAAATTGTGCAGCTACAAACATTGAGATAGCTGTGTCACTGTAATTATGCTGTTTTTTAAGTCCTTTGGGAATAGACCCAAGAGTGGGATGGCTGGTCATAGGATGGTTCCATTCCCAGTTTTCCAAGAAATCTCCATACTGCTTTCCATAACGGGGTTGCACCATTTTGCTAGTCCCACCAGCAATGTATGAGTGTGCCTTTTTCTCCACATCTCTCCAACATTTATTGTTGCTTGTGTTTCTTGATGGCTGCCATTCTGACTGGCTGAGGTGAAGTGAAATCTTAGAGTAGTTTTGATTTGCATTTCTCTAATTGCCAGCGATGTTGAACATTTTTTTCATGTATTTGTTGATTAATACGTGTATCTTCTTCTGAGAGGTGTCTTTCTCAATTCCTTAGCCCATTTATTGATTGGGTTATTTGTTTTTTTAGTGTAAAGTTTTTTTGAGTTCTTTATATATTCTAGAGATTAGTGCTCTATCTGATGTGCATGTATTAAATATTTGTTCCCAATTAGTTGGCTCTCTATTCTCCTCACTGATTGTTTCTTTTGCTGAAAAGAAGCTTTTTAGTTTAAATCTATCCCATTCATTAATTCTTGGTAGTAATTCTTGCGCTACAGGATTCTTATTAAGGAACTTGGGGCCTAATCCAACGATGTTGGAAATTGGAGCTTACTTTTTCTTCTATTAGGTGTATTGTCTGATTTGATCTAATTCCTAGGTGCTTTGATCCACTTTGATTGAGTTTTGTGCATGGTGAGAGATAAAGGTTTATTTCACTTTTGTTGCATATGGATTTCCAGTTTTCCCAGCACCCATTTGTATGTGAAGAGGCTATCCTTTCTCCACTGTACATTTTTGGCACCTTTGTCTAAATATAAGATAGCTGTAATTAAATGTATTAGTCTCTGTATCCTCAATTCTGTACCATTGGTCCACCAGTCTGTTTTGGTGCCAATACCATGCTGTTTTTGTTTACTATTGCTCTATAGTATAATTTAAAGTCTGGTATGGTGATGCCCCATGCTTCACTTTTCTTGCTCAGGATTGCTTTGGCTATTCTGGGTCTCTTATTTTTCCAGATGGAATTTCTGACTGCTAATTTTTCTATTTCTTTGAAGTATGACATTGGGATTTTGATAGGAATTGCATTAAATCTGTATAATGCTTTGCTAGTAGTATGGACATTTTGACAATATTAATTCTACCTATTCAAGAAGCAAGGTAGGTCTTTCCATCTTCTGAGTTCATCTATATATTTCTTTCTTTAGTGTTCTATAATTTTCGTTATACAGGTCTTTCACCTCTTTCGTTAGGTTGATTCCCAGGTATTTTATTTTTTATGATGCTATTGACAAATGGGGTATTTTTCATCATTTCCCTTTCAGAGTCTTTGTCGCTTGATGTACACAACTATGTTAAATAGCAGTGGTGAAAGGGGACATCCCTGTCTTGTTCCAGTTTTAGAGGGAATGCTTTTCAATTTTTCTCCATTTAAGATAATGTTAGCTCGGGGGCCTTGCATAATAGCTTTTATTTATGTTAAGATATGTTCCTGATATTCCTAGTTTTTCTAGTGTTTTCAACATAAAGGGTGTTGTATTTTGTCAAATGGGCCTGAAGTTTTCTTATTTTGATGATGTGTCTTTGCCAGGCTTTGGAATTAATGTAATATTGGCCTCATAGAAAGAGTCTGGAAGAGCTCCCTCTTTTTCTATTTCTTGAAATAGTTTGAAGAGCATTGGTATTAGTTCTTCTTTGAAAGTCTTATAGAACTCGGCTGTAAACCCATCAGGTCCTGGACTTTTCCTTGTTGGTAGCTTTTTGATGACATCTTCTATTTCTTCGCTTGTAATTGATCTATTTAAATTATGTATAGCCTCCACATCCCCAGTTTAGGCAAATCATATGACTCTAGAAATCTGTCAATGCATTCAGTATTTTCTATTTTATTAGAGTACAAGTTTTCAAAGTAATTTCTAATTATATTCTGTATATCTGAGGTGTTTGTTGTGATATTCCCTTTTTCATCACGAATGTTAGTAATTTGAGTTTTTTTCTCTTCTTCTTTTCGTTAGCATTGCTAAGGGTCTGTCAATTTTGTTTATTTTTTCAAAGAACCAACTTTTAGTTTTGTCAATTCTTTGAATGGTTTCCTTAGTCTCAATTTCATTAATTTCTGCTCTGATTTTAATTATTTCCTGTCTTCTACTGCTCTTGGTGTTGGTCTGTTCTTCTTTTTCTAATGCTTTGAGGTGTGATGTTAAGTCATTTATTTGTTGGTTTTTTTTCCTCTTAAGGAATGAACTCAGTGCAATGAATTTTCCTCTTACTACTGCCTTCATAGTGTCCCAGAGATTTCTATATGATGTATCTGTGTTCTCATTTACCTCTAGGAATTTTTTGATCTCCTCTTTGATGTCTTCTTCAACCCCTTGTTCATTCAGTAGCATGTTGTTTAGCTTCCAGTTGATGGAGTAGTTTTTCTTATTCCTTGTTTTGTCGTTGATTTCCAATTTTATCCCTTTATGGTCCGATAGCATGCAGGGGTAGTATCTCTATTTTTTTATATTTGCTGAGAGTTGCCTTGTGACATAATATATGGTCTATTTTGGAGAAGGAGCCATGTGCTGCTGAGAAAAATGTGTATTCTTTTTCTGAATGAAAATATTCTATATATGTCTGTTAGGTCTAAATTGTTAATTGTTTTGAGGAGGCTTAAAGTTTCTTTGTTTAGCTTTTGTTTGGATGATCTATCCATTGGTGAGAGAGGTGTGTTGAAGTCCCCTAGAATAACTGTGTTGTGGTCTATTTTACTCTTGAACTTAAGAAGCGTTGTTTGATGAATGTAGGTGCTCCATTATTTGGGGCATACAGATTTATGATTGTTATATCCTGTTGATGGATGGTTCCCTTAAGTAATAAGAAATATCCATCTTTGTCCCTCTTGATTAATTTTGGTTTGAAGTCTACCTTATTTGATATGAGAATGGAAACCCCTGCTTGCTTCCGCCGGCCATGTGAGTGATAAGACTTTTCCCAGCCTTTCACTTTCAGTCTGTTGATGTCTTTTTCTATGAGGTGTGTGTTTCTTGGAGACAGCAAATTGTTGGGTCATTTCTTTTAATCCATTCTGATAATCTGTGTCTTTTGATTGGCGAGTTTAGGCCATTAACATTCAGGGTTATTATTGAGATGTGATTTTTATTCCCATCCATTTTTATTTGACTTATGGTCTTTAGCTTGATTTGGTTTCTCTTCTGGTTGGTATTTCCTTTAGTTTAATATCTCCCTTTGTTGATTTTCGTTATCATCTTTCTTCTTCTTCATGAAATATGTTGCCCAGGATGTTCAGAAGTGCTGGCTTTCGAGTTGTGAAATCTTTTAACTTTTGCTTGTCGTGGAAGGTTTTTATTTCATCTTCGAATCTAAAGCTCAGTTTTGCTGGATATAAGATTCTTGGTTGACATCCCTTTTCTTTCAGAGCTTGAAATATGCTATTCCAGGATCTTCTTGCTTTTAAGGTCTGGGTTGAAAAATCTGAACATAATCTGATTGGTTTCCCCCTATATGTAATTTGCTTCCTTTCTCTTGTGGCTTTTAGTATTCTCTCCTTGCTCAGTGTATTAGGCATTTTCATTATAATGTGTCTAGGTGTGGCTCTGTTGAGATTTTGTTTGTTTGGTGTTCGGTATGCCTCTTGAACTTGGTTTTCCATTTCATTCCTCAAGCTTGGAAAATTTTCTGTAATTATTTCATTAAATAGATTACTCATTCCTTTGGCTTGAAACTCTGCCCCTTCCTCTACGCCAATCACTCTTAAGTTTGGTCTTTTTATGCTGTCCCATAATTCCTGGATGTTATGTTCATGATTATTAACAAGTTTTGCTGTATGGTTTAAATTCTTCTCTAAGACATATATTTTGTCTTCATTGTCTGAGGTTCTATCTTCCAGATGGTCTATTCTGTTGGAGATGTTTTCAATTGAGCTTTTATTTTGGTTTATTGCTTCTTTCATTTCTGGAATTTCTGTTTGGATTCTCTTTAGAGCCTCTATTTCCCTATTGAAGTAATCTTTTACTTCCTGTATTTGTTTTTGGAGTTCTTTGTCAAAATGATCTTTTGCCTCCTGTACCTGCTCCCTCATCTCATTTTTGAGTTCATTCTTAAGTTCCATAAACATTTGGCATATGTAATTTCTAAATTCCATCTCTGGCATTTGACCAACTGTGCTTGCCATGACATCTGCCGATGAGGTATCTTGATTTGTTTGTGTCATTTTCTTTCCTTGTTTTTTCATGTTGCTTGTGTGTCTATTCTTCCTGCACTGTGGGACCTTGACTGTTTCGATTTTACCTTAAAGCCTTATGTTGTTCCTGTAGTACAATGCTATCAGATCACCTTATAATTCCTTTATACTTTTAAAACCTAACACTTTCTATTCAGAAAATCCAAGTTTGGTCACAATGTACAGATTTTGTTATCCCAGATATTGTTTCCAATTTACTCTGTATGTTTCTGATAGGGTTTTATAGCTTCAAGTATTGGATACAGAGGTGTTATGTTTAGGAAGAAGGAAGTGTCTTGAATTGTTCTTTCTTGGAAAGTATGAAAAGAGATATCTATTGAAAATGGTTTAGTGGAAGTGGTTTAGTATCAGTAGACGATGGAAGAAAGAGAATGGGGTTGACAATTAGGTAAAAAGATCAATTTATATATATAGTAAGTTGGAAAAGAAAAAAAAATGATAAAGAGTAGGAATTGGTGTAAGAGAGAGGAGAGAGAGAATCAAGGAAATAGAGAGTAAACTGTATATAACACCACTTTGCTACCCAGTTCAATTGCGCCGGTTCTAGAAATCCCAAGTTTTGCGTATAACTTGTTTTTGGCTCTGTTTAGTATGCACTGGCAGGATGTAAACATGAAAGATGAAGGAGGAAGAAAAGATACAAGGGTGAGAAGGAGTAAAAGAATGAAAGAAAAAAGGGAGCGGAAGCAGATAAACACACTAACAATCAATGCGGAAGAAAAAAAAAAAAAAAAAAGCAGAACAAAACAAAGCCAAAAAAAAGAAAAAGAAAAATAAACAAACAAACATACAAACAACAACAACAACAACAAAAAAAAAAAACCCTCCCTGCAATCCAGAAAATCAAGCAAAAATCAAGCAGACCAATAAAAAGAAAGGGAAACAAAAAAAAAAAAAAAAAAAAAGTCAAACCCCAAGTCTCAGACAAAACGGGCCCTGGGAAGCCCCCCCTCTTTTTTTCCTTTCCAGTTCAAACCAATTGCTATTGGATCACAGTCTGTGATCCTGTCAGTGAAATCAAGGCTGCATCCTAGGCCAGCGGCTGCACGGTTCAGTGAAGGAGTGGCCCCGGGGGACCGTGTGTGTCAGCAGATGAATGGCGCCGGGAAGGGGGATCTTCCAGAAGGCACCACCTCCCCAAGCCCACCCACAGTTGCAGTCCCCTGTGGCCGCTGTGCCAGCCTCAGAAACGCCTTCCCCTGCTGACCAACCAAGTCTCACCCAATTGTGTGTTGTCTTCAGAGAGCTGTAGAGTCCCTGGGTGGATGCAGCAGTCGCTCTCAGTCTCCTCCCCTTTGTCAGGACCAGCCCCTGCAGCTTTCAAAGATGGCGGCGCTCTCCTTCCAGTCAACAGTAGCTCCGCAGACTCCCAGACTCCCGTATCCTTGCCGATCGCACCGGGAAGCCACACCGAGGGTCACGTCAGGCGGAGTGTGGATTCGAACTGGTGTGTGGACCCGCGGTCTCCCGTGGCTGGATCTCTGACACACAAAGTTTTAAAAATATACATTTATTTCAAGTGCATATGGAACAGTTTTAAAAATTGACTCTATAAGCCAGGCGCGGTGGCGCACGCCTGTAATCCCAGCACTTGGGAGGCTGAGGCAGGAGGATCACAAGTTCAAAGCCAGCCTCAGCCGTGGCAAGGCACTTAGCAACTCAGTGAGACCCTGTCTCTACTAAAATACAAAAAAGGGCTGGGGATGTGGCCCAGTGGTCGAGTGCCCCTGAGTTCAATCCCCAGTACCCAAAAAAAAAAAAAAAAAAAATTGACTCTATAATAGGCAATGAAGCAAAGAATCAATATCCTTACTGATCTCATTAGAAAAAAATAAAAATAACACAACATACTACATTGGAAATGAAGAATATTTTTAAATGATTCTTTGGCCAAAAAAGAAGAAATCACAATGAAAAATAGTCAATGCACAAAACTGGAGTGAAAATAACATGTATCAAAATCTGAGGGGGGGTTGGGGATATAGCCTATGGGTAGAGCATTTGCAGGGCCTCCATCCACAGCACCACCACCACCACCACCACAATTACAAGAACAAAAACAACAAAACCAATTAACTATAGCTAGACCAGTAATTACAAGTAAATTTATTCCTTAGATACTAATCTGAGAAAGATCTAGAAATTAGTGAATGCATTATAGAACTGAAGAAGGTAGAAAAACAAGGAGGGTAACAAAAATTGCAGAAGTTAATAAAATAAATTTTAAAAACATACAGTTTAGAGGTATAACAAAACCAAAAGCTTATTATGTAGATACACTAATAAATTGTAGGTAGAGATTTAGCAGAAACTTTGGGCATCTCAAGCACATAGCTGATTTTGCCCTTGGGTTTTGTGACATCTGTCAAGTCTGTGAAAAGTAGTGTAAAGCTTACTATACAAAGATTAGAGTTTGGGACCTTCCCAGGAAAGGGGGTCCAAAAATATCTATGCTATTCAATAAAATAGAGAAAAATGGAGAAAACAGATAAAAAGATAAAGAATTCCACCAGAGAATTGAAACATGCACAGACATCTAATATTCAAAAATTGAAATTAAAAGATATAAGCATAAGAAAGAAAAAACAACACTTCCAGCATATTCAAATTATATGAATGGATTATCTGCCTAAAAGTAACTAATAATATATGTCAGCAATGGTGTTAGATTAAAAATATATATATGAAAATATCCACTGCATTCCCATTTGTCAAGAGCAAAAAGAACAGATGAATTAAACAGAAGATAAACTTTTAAAAATAGCAACAAAATTTTAAGATATGTCTATACATATGAAAATACCCCACAGAATTTCATCTTTGTGTATGTCTATAAAACACCAATTAAAAATAAATAAAGGAAGACCAGCAGAGTAGAGGAAGAGGAGCAGGGGAAGGAAAAAAGAAAGAACTGATATATTTGAATTATTGAAAAATAAAATGTATGCATTTTATAGAAAATATAAACTACAGATCAAAAGAAAGTATTTATCATACACATAACAAAAAATGTATATGAAAATATATAAGAACATATATAAATCATTAGCAGTCTAATAGGAAAATGGGCAAATAATAATAGCTAACATGTGTTGGGTACTGTTTATCAATACTATTCTAATTACTTTATACATATTACCTCATTTAATGCTTAAGGAACATGAATAGGCAATTCATAGAGGAGGAAACTCAAATGGCCGATAATTTATGAAAATATACTCAAACTCACCAGTGATGATTAAAACAAGATTTTAAAAGCAGAAAAAACTCAACTAAAATAAAAAGATATTTCCTAACCTTCTTGAGGTGGATATCAATATCCTAAATGCATGATTGAAGACATGAATAGTATGAGTATACTTTGTATACAAACAGTGATATGGAGAAAGGTGCTCTACATGTGTATTATGAATTGTAATGCATGCTGTTATATATACAACAACTTCGAATTAAAAAATTCAGTAAAAAAAAGATATTTCCTAGCCATTACATTGGTAAACATTATAAAATCTGATAATACCAATTTTGATGAGAATATGAAACAATATATCACTGGTGAGTTTAGTACACTGGTGAAATTACTTTAAATTAGTACAATTACTTTGGAGAGCAATTTATTGATATCTGATAGAATAGAAGAAGATGCACAATTCCCACTTCAGTATATTCCCTAGAGAAATTCTTGCCAATGCACAATATATAAAATTGTTCCTTGCAGCAATAGCAAGAAAGAAAAAAGAAAAAAGGAAAGAGGAAGGTGAGGGGAGAGAAGAGAGAGAAAAGGAAGGAAGGAAGGAGGGAAAGAAGGGAGGGAGGGAGGAAAGAAGGAAGGAAGGAAGATGTCCATCAATAGGAAAGAAGATAAATGATAGCACATATGATGCACTTTCATTTCACAGTAATTAATGAATAAAGCTCTATGTATCTGCAATGGATGAATTCAATAACACAGTGGTCATCACAAGCAAAAAAAAAAAAAAACTGAAATACTCAAATATACCTGAGAATTATAAACACCAAATTCAGAATCATGAGGTGCTGTTGCACAACTTTAGGAAGTATATAACTCATATTATATTCCATAGAATTGTTTTTCACTAGAAGAGATTCATAGACTGAAAGGGAAGAAGGAGGATGGGACTTGGGAGAAGTATTGGGGGTGGGGAATCAATTGTATCTGTAATATTTTATTTCTAAAAAAGAAGTGAAAAGAGAGACAAAATATTAAGATTTGATGTAAGTGGGTATTGGGCACCTAGGTGTTGATAATGCTTTTCTTGATGCTCTTCGGCATTCTTCAATATGTTATAATAAAAGATAAATGAGTGTTTAGGGAAGCACACACCCAGCAGCACAACTCCAAAAAATGAAGCCAAACTGCCAGATACAGGGGGAAAAAAGAGCAACAGTAAGATAGGAAACACTCATCATTGATTGAATTAATTAAAAAGATCATTTTCCTTGATTTTCTTCCAGAAACTTTGTTAATTTCACTCTTCCTTTGTGTACTGTACTCCTACAGATCTATCCTTATTCCCAGCACAATCCAGATGTTTCCAGCCTGGATGTTTCCAAGAACTTTCCCCTTCTGTGTGCATCCTTCCCTTTAATGGTTAGAAGAAAGTATTTTGATCCTCCATTCCAAGTACTGTGGGAAGTCTCTTGCTCTTTCCCACAGCTAATATATACTGTGCACTGAATTATGTGTCTGGCATTGTTCCAAATATTTTACAACCATTATCTCATTTAATCCTCACAGTGGCTTTATGAGATAAGTTCTATTTTTATCCCCACTTTCAAGATGAGAAATTGAGGCTCAAGAGGTTAACAGACTTTTTTAAAGCCACTCTGCTACTAAGTAGTGTCCTCCCAACTTAGCCTAATTCCAGAACTCTGAAACTTCAATTTCTTGTTTCCACTAAGCTTTTTTTTTAATTTTTTTATTATTTATTTACTTATTCATCATGCACAAGTATAGTATCTTTATCCACTAAGCTTTTGATCTTAGTAACATCTTGCCTTCTGTTATTCTTTTCTCTGTGTCATATAGACCTAAACACAGAATGCAGTCTTTTCTATTAATTCTCCTATATACCACTATCAAAAGGATATCACATCTTTTGAAATTAAGGTATCACATTATTCACAATATAGTAAACAACTTAAAATGGAATATTATACATCTTTGTCCACTCCCATAACACCAAACGCCTCTTTGTCCATCTTTATTCCTCATGTGTCCTTCATGTTGTATTTCTCCTTCCCTTTCCTATCTCTTCTCTTTCCCCCTCTCCCATTCATATTTCCTTTCCTCCTTACCTCAGCTCCATCCAATCCCCATTTTTCAAAGCCATCCATTAGTACAGTGAGGAATTTTAAATTTTTAATTGTATTATCCACTTTCAAATAATACCCAGGGTTAGTTAGGGTGAAGGATTCATCATTCAAACCTAAGTATGTCACTAAGACATTTTCCTAAAGAAAAGGGCATCTCCCTGGACCTCTATGATAGCCCTTTTCTTGATGCAAAAATGTCTATAATCAGTTCTTATTTTAAAAAAAAATATTTATTTATTTGCTTTAGTTGTACACAATGTGTTTATTTGTATGTGGTGCTGAGGATCGAACCTGGGCCGCGCACGTACTAGGCGAGCACTCTACCACTGAGCCACAACCAAGCCCGGTTCTTATTTTAAATAGAAAGATTTTATTTTTATCTCACTGTACCAATGCCTATGACATTTTTGTTTATTTATTTGTTTGTTTGTTTGTTTGTTTGTTTTTGGTACCAGGGATTGAATTTAGGGGCACTTTATTTTTATCTCACTGTACCAATGCCTATGACATTTTTGTTTATTTATTTATTTGTTTGTTTGTTTGTTTTTGGTACCAGGGATTGAATTTAGGGGCACTTGACCACTGAGCCTCATCCCCAGCCCTATTCTGTATTTTATTTAGAGGCAGGGTCTCACTGAGTTGCTTATCGCCTCACTTTTGTTGAGGCTGGCTTTGAACTCACAATCCTCTTGCCTCAGCCTCCCAAGCTGCTAGGATTACAAGCATGCGCCACCATGCCCAACTTGCCTATGACATTTATTATCCTCTTTATTTCATATGATTTGCATCACTAGATATTATATAGCAAATTTGGAAGTGTGACATTAAACAACAGTTTCCTCAAAATAAAGCAGACTCTTATAAAACTGTTGAACCATCTGTGTTCAAAATATTCCCTTAAAACTCATGTGTTGGAGTCTTACCCCCAAGATGTCAGAATGTGACCCTATTTGCAGACAGGGTCTTCACGAAGGTCATCCAGTTAAAATGAGTTCATTAGGGTGGGCCCCAATTAAATATAACTGGTATCCTTATAAGAAGAGGAAATTTTGACACAGACATGGATAGAGTGAAGACAATATGGGAAGACTCAGGGAGAAGTCACCATCTATGAGCCAAGTACAGAACCCTGGAACAGATCCTTCTTTCACAGCCCTCAGAAGCAGCCAACCCTGTTAACTCCTTGATTTCTAACTTCCAGCTTCCAGAACTATAAGATAATTTTGTTCTAGAATTCACCCAGAATGTAGTTCTTTGTTATGGCACCTTTAGCAAAACTAACACAGTGTACAGAGCACAACTTCTTCAGCTTGGAATTCAGGGACCTCCAAAACACGTCCCCAAAATCCCTCTTACCCTATATCTTCAATCATCTGAAGCTCTAGTCAAACTATGCCTCTTGCTGTTCCTGCACTCATCTCCACATGCTTTGCTCAAGCTCTGTGCTCTCACTTGAAGTGATCTCTACCTCTAGCTATATATCTGTCCTTTCAGGTCCATCTCAAATGTCATTTACTTCAAAGACTATCCTGAATCATCTACATATTAACCCTCTGAGGTCAACCAGAAAGAATTGGGCTTCAATCTAGATTACTAGCTGTTTGACATTGAACAAGATGCTGAACTTCTCAGAGTCATGCATGGACACAAGAAAAGTTACTCATTTCATAAGGTAAGCACTGTGAAGATGGAGTGAGATGATGCATGTGAGGCATTTAACACAGTGTTTGGCACAGAAAAAATCATTCCAGAAATGCAAGCTTTTAATTATCTAAATCCCAATGACATTTTATATAAAGCACACTAATGCACCCCATTCTGTCTTATTTGTTAATGGGATTAATTAGTTAAATCACTACTGATTTAAGACAATTATGCACAATCTCCTGCAAAATAAAGAGAGCTATAAATCTGTCAGGTGTAGGCAGTCCTCGCTTTATCCAGTCCAGGTGAAGTTTCCCTTTGAGTCAAATTCAGCCTGAGGCTTCTACCTTGTGATGCCCTTCCATCAGCTTCTCTGAGTGCCAACTCAGCAAACCTACTCTCTGTTTTCCTATCCCAAGGACACCACAAGCTTTGGTTAATTGGAGGCTACCCAGCAAGTTTTCATACCATAATAACCTTTAATAAATTTTGTATTATAGTCCTTTGTCTGTTAAGAACTTTATCACCAAACAGACTTATATATTCCCAAGGCCATTATTATAAACTATGTGACTAACATTGGATCAGTCACACAGTATTTGACCACATAAAGTATTTGACCTCTCTAAGACTTACTTTTCTTATTTTCAAAATTAAGATAACAATTTTATTCTATAACAGGTTCCTGTGGGGACTAAATTATATAATCTGGAGAAAGGGTACTGAGCATCTACATAAAGATATCATTATTGTCAATTTTTTATTTCATATAATTTGAGGGGGGTATTACTGGTGATTGAACCCAGCGGTACTTTACCACTGAGCTACATCCCAAGCCCTTTGAGTTTTTGTAGTGTAGATGGACAGCATGCCTTTTTAAAATTTTTTTATGTAGTGCTAAGGATCAAACCCAGTGCCTCATACATGCAAGGCAAGTGCTCTGCCACTGAGCTACAGCCCCAGTACCGTCCCCTCAGGCCCTTTTAATTTATTTATTTTCTTAACTTTCAGACAGGGTCACACTAAATTTCGGAGGCTGGTCTCAAATTTGCAACCCTCCTACTTCAGCCTCCTGAGTCAATGGGGTTATAGTTGTACACCACAGAGCCTGGTATTTCTTATATTTTTTAGAAGATTGTAAAGTTCTTGAGGACTGGAAATATATGCACATAATAGATTCTATATAACTTTGTTGAATCAAATTTTGAGTTTTGATATAAACAAATGTGAAGTGCTTTTGTATCTACAACATTTATCTTGGGGAACAAATGCTTGCATCTGAACAACATTAGAAGAGAGAAGTAGTTGTTCGTTAGCATCCACAGGTGATTGGTGCTAGAATTGACCCCCTTGAATAACAAAATCCATGAATGCTCAAGTCCCTTATATAAAATGCTGCATGTAGGTTTGTATAGAACCTATGTGCATCCTCCCTTATATTTTAAATCACCTCTAAATTACCTATAGTACCTAATACAATGTATATCCTATGTTAATGTTTGTTTTAATATATTGTTTAGGGGATACTAAAAAGAAAAAGTTCTGCACATGTTCATTATAGATATACATTTTTAAATAGTTTCAATCCATAGTTGGTTGAACTAGAAGATGCAGAGACCACAGATAAAGAGTGCTGACGGTACATTGTTTGGATAACACCAAAATTAAGTTTAAAATGGGTTGAAATTATCTTGTCATTTTTGCCATTCAGAAAAAGGCCCAATTAAAAGTGTTGAATAAACAATTCAGTAGGTTGTTTTAGCAGAGTTTCATTTTCACAGGAGAAAATGTGACCACTTGAAATTTTAATAGTTTTTCTAAGTGATAATGGCCAGGTCTGGTAACATGAATTTAGTCTCCATTTTTAACATCCCTGTTTTTTTTTATATCTGGTAATGTTGGAGCACCTTTCCTCTCCCAGGAATTTAAAAGTAAATGCAAAACTTTCATGACATAATTGTACAGATCAGGAGGAAACTGAGTAAGGGCATTTCATCAGTAGCATGGGAAGTCTGTCCATAGGCTGTAGTGTACCAAGGAGGTCCATGGGAAATATCCAGATCCTTAACAAATCTTTTAAAACTTTGGGAGATAGAATTCAAGATAAAAGAAAATAAGCAACAAAAATGTGTTATTTCCAAGTGTCAAACAGTTTCTTTCTAGAAACGTAAAGTTGCCAATGTTCCTTTAAAGGAGACTTTTTCTTTGTTCTGGGAAAATAACACCCCAAGGAACCCATTACACGGATGCTAAACAAAGGCCCATTTTGAAATGAGAAGGAAGTTCAATTTCCTACCTTAGGGGTGATAATTTTAAAGGTACACTCCTTGGAAACAGAGCTGCATTTCTGTAGGCTAGGATACCTTGTGGGGAAAAATAATGTGTCTGAAGTGGAAGAAAGGTGGCACAATGTTTGTCCCATGCCTGGTTCTTTAGATTTATTTTCAGCCTTGTGGCTAGAGTAGTGTGCTAAAAGTAAATTGCAACTATTTTTAGGAGAGGTTTTATGAACTTCAAATAAAGATAAGCTGCATCAGGACACAGTTGACAAAAGATGACAAAGTTAGGGAGAGAATTGTTCCCTTGACTTTTTCATCTGTTTTCATTCAGTCAGTGAACAAATACGTAATAAAAGCCCACTTTGATGGGGTAGGGTTGTGGCTCAGTGGCCGGGTTCGATCCTCAGCACTACATAAAAATAAAAGCATTGGGGCTGGGGTTGTAGCTCAGCGGTAGAGCGCTCGCCTAGCACATGCGCGGCCCGGGTTCGATCCTCAGCACCACGTAAACATAAATGTGTTGCACTGTGTACAACTAAAGCAAATAAATAAATATTTTAAAAAAATAAATAAAAGCATTGTGTACAACTAAAAAAATATATATATTTTTTTTTAAAAAAAAATCCCACTTTGCACTATGGACTATGCCAAGTGCTTGAGAGAGAGTGGGGAACCAAATATTCCAGGTGCCTCTCTTGCATTCTGGTAATATACTAGTTATATGTTGCTGAATAACAAATTACTCCAAAATTTAGTGACTTAAAACAATAATTTTCTCACAGCTTTTCTGAATCAGGAATCTGGCTGTGGCTTACCTGGAGATATGCATCTCAGTTCTCTCAAGATGTAATCAAGATGTCAGTCAGGGCTGCAATCACCTCGAGGTTTTATTGAGGAAAGACCTGCTTCCAGGCTCACTCAGATGGTTGCCGTCAAGACTTCAAAATCCCTGCTGGCTATTGGCTGGAGACATTAGTTCCTTACCACATGAACCTCTCCACAGGGCCCCAGGAAAAGTAGCAACTAGCTTCCCCCAGAAGGAGGGCTAAGAGCAGGAAAAAGGCAAGAAGTAAGTCAGTCTTTTTATAACCTAATCCCAAAATTTATACCCCATCACTTTTGTGATACTGTTCTGTAGAAGCAAGTCACTAGATTGAGCCTACACACAATGGTAAAAGATACCTAGGGCATGAACACTAGGAGGCTAAGATCATCAGGAGCCATTTTAGAGATTGTTTGCCACAGGTAATTGGGTAAGTGCTACTCTGGCTGTGTCCCCTCCTCCCCCCACCAAATCATTGGTGATTGTGAATGTATCATTATATTACAAACTTTATTTTGCTGACATAGTAAAGAAAATCTACTGTTTGTGGAGAAGAAGCAACAACACTTATATTTAGTGCCTAAAATATGTTGGGTAAGAAATTTTCTAAAAGCAGTAGGCTATAGTCTATTACTTTAAATGAAAAAATAAATATGTTCCTAGCATGTCCAAAAACTCTAATTTCCTTAAATGTTACTAAAGCACTCTCAGATACCTACGTAACCATTTAGCAAGTGTTTCAACATAAAATAAAGCATCTAAACATTAATTACCTAATTATTCAATTCCTAATGACCCCACTAGTATATTTCAATGTAATATGCAATGATGCTAGACAGTATGAGATGCAATTTTTCTTCTATGTCAACCACATACTTTAATGTAAATAAATAATGAAATAATATGGTAAATATATGTAGTTGTTGTAAATGACATTTAACAAAATAAAATATACCTAGTGGTATTTTCTATATTTTTATTTTAGTGATATTTTCTATATTTTTAAAATTTTTTGCAGCACTAGGGATTGAACCCAGTGTCTTATACATGCTAGGAAAGCATTCTATTACTGAAATAGACCCCAGACATTTGTTCAATTTTTATTTTGAGACAGGCCTTCCTAAATGGCCTAGGCTGGCCTTAAACTTTTGATCCTCCTGCCTCAGCCTCCCAAGTAGCTGGAATTACAGGTACATGCCACTGTGTCTAGCCTTAGTGGTAAATTTTTTAATGGTGTATGCATATTGTTCCATTATAGCAGTTTTGTATTTAAATAGTGAAATTTGAGCATAAAATTTTCAAGTCAGTCTGGGAACTATTTGGATGGTGAGAATGATAATTACCTATATTTCTTTGGTATTTAACACATTTCTAACATCTCTCATTAGTATACTAATTGACTTTCCGTTCATTCTCTTAGAGTCCACAGAAGGAAAACAAAATGTCAGTAATAATGACCTTTCTTAGGCACACTCTTACATTGCTGGTGGGACTGCAAAATGGTGCAACCGTTATGGAAAGCAGTATGGAGATTTCTTGGAAAACTGGGAATGGAACCACCCTATGACCCAGCTATCCCACTCCTGGGTCTCTTCCCAAAGGACTTAAAAACAGCATATTACAGTGACACAGCCACTTCAATGTTTATAGCAGCACAATTCACAATAGGTAGGTTGTGGAACCAACCTAGATGTCCCTCAGTAGATGAGTGGATAAAGAAAATGTGGTATATATACAAAATGGAATTTTACTCAGCAATAAAAGAGAATAAAATAATGGCATTTGCAGGTAAATGGATGAAGTTGGAGAATATAATGCTAAGTGAAGTTAGCCAATCCCCAAAATCCAAATACCGAATGTTTTCTCTGATATAAGAAGGCTAATTCACAGTGTTGTTGGATGGGGGTACATAGGAGGATTAGAGGAACACTAGAATGGTCAAAGGAAAGGGAGGGGAAGGGAGGGAGCAAGGAGGAGGGAGGGGGGAAAAGGAAAAAAAATTGGTGGTTGAATGAGATTGATATCATTATCCTAAATGCATGATTGAAGATATGAATGGTACTTATATACTTTGTATACAAACAGTTGTATGTAAAAAGATGCTATATATGTGCATTATAAATTGTAATACATACTACTATTATAAATAAAAGAATAAAATTAAAAAAAGAACTAATAAATAAATAATTAAATAAAAATGAAAAAAAAATTTAAAAAAATAATGACCTTTCTTGCATTTATTTTATTCAATATCTACACCTCTTATTCTGACTCTTGCCTTATAACATGGACTATAAGGTGACTTCTGTTAAAGGTAGTTTTATACATGTTAGTTTCATGGTATCACATACCATGGTTGATAATAGAAACCTTACATATAATAAAAATGTCAATTCTTCCAAAATGAATATATAAATTTAATGCAATTCCAATTAGAATCCCATCACTTTTGTATTGCTTTGTTTTATAACAGAGTAAATTATTTTAGTGCTTAAGATGTAAAAATAAATGTATTTAGTGCTTAAGATGTAAAAATTTCTAATATCTAGAAAAAATAATACTATCTTCCATACCAGATTTAAGACATATTATGAAGCCAGTATAATCAAAATTATATGATGTTATCATAGGAATAGACATATAGTTCAGTGGAACAAAACGAAGTGTAGAAATAGAGACCAATGTTTATGAGACTTTGATATATGACAAAGGTAGTAATTCAATTCAGTAGGAAAAGAACAGTTTATTTAATAAAAATAATCTGGCACAATTGACAACCTATCAAGAATAAAATTAAAGCCTGGTGCAATGGCTCATGCCTGTAATCCCAGTGGCTCAGGAGGCTGAGACAGGAGGATCACAAGTTTAAAGCCAGCCTCAGAAAAATTGAAGCACTAAGCAACTCAGTAAGACCCGGGCTGGGATGTGACTCAGTGGTTGAGTGCCCCTGAGTTCAATCCTGGGTACTCGAAAGAAAAAAAGAAAAAGAAAAGAATAAAATTAAATTCAACTCTTATAACCTACTTTTAAAAAGTAAATTTGAGACACAACACACATATAAGTTTAATAAAATAAGAACAATTAGAAGAACATTTAGGTAAATATATATGTAGTAACTAAGAACACTCCAAAACTACAAAGGAAAACATTAACATATTGGCTATATAATCTTCTTTTAAAGATTTCTATGGAGCCGGGCATGGTGGCACATGCCTGTAATCCCAGCTTCTGGGGAAGCTAAGGCAGGAGGATTGCAAATTCAAAGCCAGCCTCAACAATGGTGAAGCCCTGAGCAACTCAGTGAGATTCTGTCTCTATATAATATACAAAATAGGGCTGGGGAATGTGGCTCAGTGGTAGAGTGCCCCTGAGTTCAATCTCCGGTACAAAAAAAAAAAATATTTTTATGGAAAATACCACAAACAAATTCAAAGATGAGTGATATGTTGGGAAATAAACCTTACAAAAATATGCCAGCAAAGAGATTGCTATCTATAATATTCAAATAACTTCTTCAAATTGATAAGGCAAGATGGTAGGAAAGTAAACAAAGAAAATGTAGTGCAGATATAAATGGCCATTAAACAATAGCTGATAAATATCTAAGTGTCCAACACCTTCTGTTCGGTAGGATGAGGAAGCAGGACTGTATTCTCATACGTTAACATAACTATTTACAGCCTTCAGGGAAAATAATCTGGAAATATCCCAATATAAACTGTACATACTCTTTGTCCCAGTAATTTCACTCCTGTGAATCTATGCAAAGTAAATAAAAATATCAGTATAGCCAGGCATGGTGGTGCACAAATATAATCCCAGTAACTCATGAGGCTGAGGCAGGAGGATCACAATCTCAAGGACAGCCTCAGCAACTTGGCAAGACCCTGTCTCAAAATGAAAAAAAAAAAACCAAAGGTCTGGGGATGTAGCTCAGTGGTAGACCACCCTTAGTTTTAATCCCCAGGAGCAAAAAAAAATCAGTATAAATAGACACAAATACATACACAAAGATCTTTAAAGCAGCAGTGTTATTTCTATAATGACAGAAAATAGTAACGAAAAATATGTGCTTCCACAGAGAAATAAGCAAATAAATTGTATATCTGTGTCATGGAATATTATTCAAAATATTAAAGGAATAATTAGATCTATACCAGTAAATCTGGAGGAATTTTACTGTTGAATAAGAAAAGCAAGAGATAAAGTATTTAACCTAATACATTTTCAGATTAACAAATATTTTTGTACTCATATGTTGTATATCTCTGTTTATTTAATTTTTTAATATTTTTAGTTGTAGATGGATACAATATCTTTATTTTATTTTATTATGTGGTGCTGAGAATTGAACACAGTGCCTCACATGTGATAGGCAGGCACTCTACCACTGAGCCACAACCCCAGCCTCCCAGCCCTCTATTTATTTTTAACATAATTATATGAAGCTGAAGAAAGAGATGAGAGACTTACACACCCAATTGTTAACATTGGTTATGCAATGGAGGTTGACAAGCAAACAACCTAAAATTGTAAAATCCATGTGCATGTAAATACACAAGAGGTGAATGAAGGGATGGTGACCAACCATATTAATGTTAGTTATCTCAGGCAATGAAATTTATATTTTCTCATCTTTTAACAGTAAACATATGTTAGTTATCTAACCAGAAAAAATAATAAATCTATTTTTAGTGAATAAAAAACACTTGGGAAAAAATAGTGTTTAGTTTTGAACAGCTATGCATGGATAGACTGGAAAACAACTAAAAACAGAGTAACTAATTAGAACAAATAAAAAAGAAAGAAAGAGAGAGAGAACCCTGAAAGCAGCTCAAGATTAATGCTACCATGGAACTCATAAAAAAGTAATAACTTTTGAACTAGTTCAACAATGTAAGCATGCTATGGTGATGATTTAGGCTAGGATGATTGTTAATCAAAGAGAAAAAAAGGATATAGTTTTAAATTATTTTATATGAGGGACTAAGAGGCATTGGCAATTTGGAGATGTATGTATGTGTGTACCCACACACCTCCAAAGCATTAAACAGGAAGCACACAGGGAAGTTCTTCAGTTATGTGTCTATGGCACTATCAGCTGTACACTGATGTTTCCATCTCCTGATAATTAATGAGTTCCCATCAGCAAACAGGCAGCATTATTTTTTTTTTTTCATTAATAACTTCAACAAGAGTCCTCAAACATATTTCCTTTGCTCCAAGAAAAAAGAAAGTTTTTCTTTAAGAGAGGTAGGAAGCTACTGTAATTGCCTTGCTTTGGGGTCTTTTTTATTACTTAGGCCACTGTACATTTTGTAATTAGTGAACTACTCATTTGTGCATATTGAATAGATGTGGATTTATAGATGTATGTTTTTCCTATCCTCTTATCTGTCTGTACACCTATCTATTTACTTAAACTCTCTTGTTCAGGAAGTGACTTAAGATGATTATTAAATATACATAATTTTGTATTTTCAAGAGAGCTACTTCTTGAAAAACAAGCTCTTTCAGTCTTTACTTTCAGGCCATGTCTCTGTCTGTAAAGTCCAGGAAATGGTATCATCAATCTGATGCTTTTGGCTGAGGAGCTGAAGTAAACCCTCTGAGATTATTCAAATCTATCACCATACAAATGATCTTGAAGATGGTAAAGCAGCCCAAATCCTTTGTGTAGAGGCAATTTAGTCAATAAATGCTTGCTGAACTGAATGTTATAGTTAATGTAAGCAGGCACTGAATGATGCCAATTTAAAATGCAGGTCAAAAAAGAGATAATCATCCTTAAAATGCTCTAAAAGTCAAGCATTCATGGTCATATCTGAAGTGAGATCCTGTTGACCCAAATCCTGCCAATCTCAAGCAAAGTCTTTCCTTCTGTTTAGAATGCCATTCCACCAGAATTCCACTTCCCCACTGGCCCCCACTTCTTCATGAAGGCAGCTTGATTGAGTAGAGCCAGAGAGGACTGCATTCATAGCCTGTCTCTAACATTGACTAGCTATGTGATAGTAGATGAGCAATTTGGTCTCCCTGAACCCCAATTTTCTTATCTGCAAAATGGAAACAGTAAATCCTGGATCCCAAGGTTTCACTGAGTTAAGTACAAAGCTACTGGATCTGATTAATGTTAATTATTTCCATTGTTCCTCCTCTGTCTTGAGAAATTCTACCTGATTATTCAAGGCCCACTAAAACATTTTTTAATACCTTCACTCAACCTTAAAACAGATATAATCATTCCCTTCTCTGCATGTCCACAGTGCTCTGATTAGACTCATGTTAGACTACTTAACACATTAGATGGTTTTTCTATTTGTCTCAGTATATTCAAGGCTCTTGAAGGCATGGCCTATATTGTATGCATGTTGAATAGTATCTTATAAAGAGTTCCAGTGCTTGGCATATAATAGATGTTCAATAAATATTTGCTACATGAGTGTTTAGCTATAAGCAAAAAAGTAATTCAAGTTCACTATTTTAAGTAAGCCTGGTGTCATGACCTATAAAGAGTCATACTCCAGGATTTTAATTCACTTTTGTGTCACTCATATAGAGTTCTCTAAGAGGAAAAGGATACCTGTTGACAAAGAAAGAAGTGGCATACCTATATTATTTAGATTTTCAAAATAACTTTTACAACTAGACATAATTCCAAAGGAAACTCTGTACAGGCACAGGACAACCTATGCAGCCTGTCCACCTCCACATGCTGAAATCCTATCCTTTCTCATGCCAGTCTTTGGTGTCACAACCCCCTCTAGGAAGCCTTTCCTGATTGCCCCAACCTCAAAGTGCTGCTCTTTATTTTGAATGGAAAGGGCATTTTGCCTGTCCTTTCTTGTGACATATAAAATAGTTTACATTTTCATATATAAAGCTCCTTGAATATGTGTTTAATTCTCCCACCAGGCAAAGAGCAAGAGACAGGAACTGGATCTTACATTTGGTGTTCCTGCAATGCCTAGTATAGGGCTGTACAGATACTCAGCATGTAATACATATATAATTAAGTACTTTGTGAATGGTTAGAGACTGCATGTAAAAGCCCTGCTATCATGGTGAAAGGTGAATCTCCCAGGAACAAAGAAGGGAAAGAGGGTAGGAAGCAACCATATTTTATTGTGTCTGCTCTTTAAGCCCTTTCATATTCAGGAAGAAAAAACTGACTTGAGTGCCTACAATGTGCTAGGCTCTGTGCTGTGTATTTTGACATACTTTGTCTCCTCTGGTTCCCCCCAAAACTCTGAGAGTCAACCTTACTCCCCACCCACTTTTCCCTTTGAACAGATAAATACATTCAGCACCTTCTAATTTTTTATCCCCATGGACAAGCAAAAGGCACAGTCCCCGACCACAGATAAGTGGGAAAAGGTCCATGTAAACATGAAAACAATACCTAGCAATAAGAAATACTTTTGAAAAGGCCTTTGAAAAAGTTTCCATAATTACAAAATTTTTAAAAATCTAATATTTGTTATCAAGACAATATTTAAAAGTCTTGTCACTCTTCCTGAAAGTTGGTCTGTCCTCCACTTCCTATATTCTCAACTAATGACCTACTCTCCTCACTACAAAGATAAAGACCATCTTGTATGAGCAATCTAGCTGTCTTATGTCCCCTTTAAGCGAGGTCTAAGATAATTGAGGGATTACAAACTCAAAACCCACACTGACCAAGCAGGCAAATTAAGAGCATAAAGGTTGAGTCCCCATGTAGCCATGTTATGAAGGGTGGGTCTGTGGTAAATTGGAGAGCAAGCCCTGTTTCTAAAGGGGACAGTAGCTATTCAGCTCCAGCTGATTTACATTAACTAATGCAGGCCCAGTGTTGCCAGTGATTCTGAATTTCAAGAGAAACCAGAATTTCAGATTTTTAAAAAAAATACTTTTTAGTTTTCAACTGACCTTTATTTTATTTATTTATATGCTGTGCTGAGAATCAAACCCAGTGCCTCACACATGCTAGGCAAGTGCTCTACCAGCCCAAATTTCAGATTTTTTTAAATGTAAAATCTCCTGGGTTTTTTTTTTTTTTTTTTTTTTTTTCATTCTTTACTGAAAATAATTGAAATGTTGTATAGGTCAAAACAAAATACAAACACTATTTTGTGCTCTTTAATACAAGCAAAACAACACAAAAAAGTTAATTTCATTGACTTGACCTCAACATACCACACCTTGCAATAGCTCACCTGGACTGAATATGAAAGAACTGCCATCATCACTCCCTGCTATCCATACCCTTAGTCATGGCACCAGCAAGTCCTTAGAGACAAATTCAGGGCCTATCCTCAGTCTTTATATGCTTTGACCTCTGTAGCACTTAGCCAATACTGTCTTGAGACCCCAATTACTACTTGGACCCAGTCAGCAGGACCAAGTTTGAATCTCTATCCCCACTGCTACTGACTTATATCCAACCATCTTGCCCTCTCCTGGATGGAATCAGGGTTTCTGCCACATGTCCTGACTAGGCTTAATGTAATGTGTTTAAACATCTTGAAGCCTCTCTCAATTCCTTATGCTCAAAAACACAGACCTGATCACATCAATTCCATAAACTCTTCACTAGTTTCCCACTCTTCCAGCATCATGAGCAAGGCTCCTCTTGATCCAGCCTGCTTGTTCAACTCTCATCACTACTTTGAATCAGCTAAACTATTCCAGTTCCCTGGGGATGCTACGCTATCCAATGCCCTAATGCCTTGGCACACACTGCTTCCTCTGCCTGGAAAATCCTTCTCCCAGCCCCCTTCTCCATGGAAATCCCAACTACTCCTTAGATCCTCAGTTCAGATGGCAGCATCCCTGCAACTAGCCCCATCAACACCTCCAACCATGTCAGGCTCTCCCAGCACCTTCTATGACAGGATCAGAGCAGTTATGTCACTATTATAATTGTCTGGTTCCTCTGATAAACTATAAGTTCCTAAAGGATAGTAATGTTTTCTTGTGAGGCTGGGGATCAAACCCTGAGACTTGCCTATTTTAGGCAAGTGCTTTACCACTGACCTATATCCTCAGTCCCCAAGGACAGAAAAATATCTACGTATCAGCCGGGCACAGCCATACACATCTCTAATCCCAGCAACTTGGGAAGCTGAGCCATGAGGATCAAAAGCTTGAGTCTAGCCTGGGTGAATTAGCAAAAACCCATCTCAAAATTTAAAAAAATAGAGAGGTCTAGGGATTTGGCTCAATGGTAGAGCAGCCCTTGGCTCAATCCCAGTACCACAAAAAAATTTCTGCATCCCCACTCTCAAGCTTAGTGCATAGCTCATAGCCAAGACAATAAATGTTTGCTGAGTGAATGAGAGTTTCCTGTATTAATGATTGCCTTCATTGAAAAAAAAATATTATCCCATAGTGTGACATGAGATAAAAATATTATGCAACACACAGAAGAGGATCTCTAGGATTTAGACAAAGAAAAAAGGACAGGAATCCAGAATATAGTTATTATGGTTTAAATATTAGGTATTCCCAAAAAGTTCATGTGTGAAACAATGTAAGAACATGCACAGGTGAAATGATTGGGTTATGAGAGACTTAACTCAATCAGTGAATTAATCCCCTGATGGGAATTAACTGAATGGTGACTAAAGCCAGGTAGAGTGTGACTGGAAGAGGTGGGTCCCTGGCAGCGTGCCTTTGGGGTATATATTTTGTATCTGGCAGGTGGAGTCTCTCTCTCTCTCTGCTTCCTCATCATAATGTGAGCCATTTCTCTCCACCATACTTTCTGACCATGATGTCCTACCTCACCTCAAGCCCCTAGGAATGATGCCAGCTGTCTGTGGAGTGAGACCTCTGAAACCGTGAGCCCCCAAGTGAACTTTTCCCCCTCTAAAAGTGTTCTGGTCAGTTCTTTAAGTCACAGCAGCTAAAAAAAGCTGACCCAAACAGTAATAGAATAGCAACAATTTCTTAACCACAAAAGCTGAGGGTCTTCCCCAATTCCATAGTGAAGAGGTAACAAGAAATTAATATTAGAAGCTGATAATATAGGATATGTGGTTTGTTACAGATAATAATGCTTTGGTTTAAATTATATCAATTCTATATAATCCTTGCCTTTATTGACTCATTTTCAGCTGAGTTTTTGCTGTTGCTGATGTGACTGTGTTCAAGAATAGTTACTCCTTGATTTAAAATACAAATATCAGATTTTAGATTTTAAAATTCCAAGTGTCTGATTACATTTCAATTAATCCATTGTAAGTTGAAAATGCATTTAACATTCCTAACACACAGAACATCATAGCTTAGTAACACAGTACACTATAGAATATTGATTTTTTTACCCTTGCAATTGAGTAGCTGATTAGAAGCTCCAGCTCATTACTGCTACCCAGCATTGCCAGAGAGTATCATACCCCATACCACTAGCCACAGAAAAGATCAAAATTCACAATTCCAAAAACTATTTCTGTTAAATGTTTATAGCTTTCACGTCAACATAAAGTCAAACCATTGTAATCCAAGGACTCTCTATATTGTTATCCAGACAGCATGGCTTCCACCTGGAAAATGCAATTAAGATTCTCATGCCCAGACTGTGAAAATAAAGGAAGGAGCAGATTTTCTCTAATGGAGCCTCAAACATGGCTCCTGCTTGGTAGTGTTACTAAATTCACAGCCACTATCCCATTTTATCCTCATAGCTGCCCTGAGCCCTAAGCCAAGGAGATGTTATTATTCCCAATTCAGAAATGAGAAACAAAAAACAAAAAACTGTAAGATTAAATGACTGGATTTTGGTTCTTTCTGCCTGGGGCTCCCAAACAGAACAGCAACAGCTTCACCAATATTTCTGCAGCTGCTTTACTCTAGACCCTCCCACAGTAATCCCCAAATTTTGGCGCTAAAAGCCCTCAGTAATCATCTGGCTCAAGCCTCTATGTTTCACAGAGAACTTGTTTTCAGGGCTTCCACCAGCCCCCAGGGGAGGGAGAGCACAGGGAATTGAATAGACAGCAGCTTTGTAAATCCCTGGGTTTCCCCAGCAGGGGCCCAGAGGGATCATGAGCTAGTTGCTGAGGTATTCCTCTGCTGTGGCTAGTATCCATCTGCTCCTCTCCTGGCCTTGGTTCCTCTCTGTTGTCATAAGTCCCTAGCCTTCAATGTATCCAAATGACAGAAAGTGAGGCCCAGAGCAGTAATGTGACCTGCCCTAAGACTGCAGGAATGGGAGGAGCAGATCTTCGACTTGCTATCAGTTTTTCTGATTGCTAATGCAGAGTTCTATTTACTACATCTTGTTGTTTCCCCCAAAGGAACAGAAGATGGAGATATGGAAAACAGCATTATAACATATTAAGAACTTTGCTACTTTGAATATCAAATACTAAAGCCACCCTTTGTCAAAGCTCTAAAATGGAATCTCAACATCCTTAGAGCATAGATAATTTTTTACATAAAAGACTGTGCAAAAAGAGAAGTGAAAAAGAAAAAAGAAAAGAAAAAAAAAGTCTGCACAAAAGAAAATGTAAAATACCACAAGGCACCCAGTGAGGAAAACTAGAGACAATATGCTACTGTGAAAAGAGGGTGTTTGTTAGACAAACCACAAAAATGTATCAGCAAAACCACTTGTCTTAATTCTAACTCTAGCTGCTATTTACCATGTACATGCCGCTCTTGTGGAGAACCCGGAGGCACAATCACCCAGCTCACTGAAAGGGGAGGCCAAAAAGTCACAAGCTGTTAATGTGAAGGGAACCAAGGACTACAGCTACAAGCAGGAAGTGACAGAGCCCTTAGTCAATCTGGAGAGATTAACTGTGTCCTCATTAATTTCTCTTTGCCATAGTCCAGTAAGCATGGCCCAGTGTTTTAAAGGAGATCAAAGCAGTGGCTCCTGGCCCTGCAATGCTGCCAAGAGCAGCTGGATGGGCACTGTTGTAGGGAGAGAAGGTAGTAGTGTCAGGGAGTTGCAAAACACCCCAAGATTGTGTGTGTATATGTGTGTGTGTGTGTGTGTGTGTGTGTGTGTACACAATCATCTATAGTCTATAGGCATTATATCTATAAAATATTCATTAAATAGCCCTGCAGGGCTTAAGTGATGGTAGTCAGTGAATTATGTTGACACAGTAATAATAACAGCCAGTATTTATTAAACATTTTCCATGTATTATCTTCCTTTTTTTTTACTTTATTTATTCATATTATGTGGTGCTGAGGTTCAAACCCAGTGCCTTGCACATGCAAAGCAAGCACTCTACCACTGAACCATAACCCCAGCCCCACGCATTATCTCCTTTCATCCTCCCAATAACCCTATGGAGTATGCACAACCATTATATCCATTTTACTGATGGCACAGAAAGGTGAAGTGATTTGCCCAATGTCACATAGCTTGTAAGTATCTGGGCTGGAGACTCACCAGCTGGCTTCAAAGCTGAAGCTCTAAATCACTGTCATAAGTGCTGCCCATCTCAGAGTTTTATTCTTGAATAGATACACACTTCTCACCTCTTAAAAGAGACTGAAACATAGTGTTTTTTCTTTATTTAAAAAAACAATATAGCTTCCATTTATTGAACACATACTATGTGCAAGGCACTGTTTCAGGTACAGCATTATTTTATCTAACCCTTATAACAACTCATGTAATGTATGTGCTATTATTATTCCCAAGTTACAAATGAGGAAACTGAGACCCAGAATGATAGATTATCTGATTGTTAGGAGACATGCAGCTAGGAAACGATTGGTCTGTCTGAAAGTAATGTGAAAGATTGCATAAAGGAGTTTCCTGACTTATAGCTGTGCTTGCACAATCTGCCACTCATGTGCTAACAAATGTTTAACAACTGGATCTCCAGGGAAATAATAAAGGGCTCTCAACTCCAGGCAAGATGTAGTAAGCATACTTTACTCTGTTTTTCCCACTGAACACAGCTTTAAAATCAGGACTGAATTCATGGAACAACTATGTGAAGATGCATACAAGTAAATAGTAGCTTGCAGATTGGGGAAGAGAATCAGTATTCTAATCATCACCAAATTAGTGGTGAGTTTATCATTTCCATGGTTCCTATCCATTACATCCTCCAATCCAAATACAACATTAGGTTGAAACTCAAAAGAAGATATCAATGCAAACAGAAAAGGCTCCAAGAGAAATTCTCATTCTGGCATAAGGACCAAAAGAAGAAACTCCTCATGATCAAAGAGGTTTGAGGTTATTTTGAGGAATTTTGTTGTTTGTTTCTCTGTATTCTACTATGGCCTATCCCCAAGCAACACACTGGAAGTAGTGCAAAGAAGTCTGCATGGGTGCAAACCTGTTTTGATAGGTTGATCTGTGGGATGGGGTCACAGAGTGATGAAACTAAAAGTCCTCATTTTGGGCTGAAGGACCAAGAAAAGGAGCCCCAGGGAACAATAAATTATTGAGGGCTGGGTGTGATAGCACATGCCTGTAATCCCAGAGACCAGGGAAGCTGAGGTAGGAGGATCACAAGTTCAAGGCCAGCCTAAGCAACTTAGTGTCTGTCTCAAAATAAAAAATTTAGAAAAAAAAAAAAAAAAACCTTGATTCCCAGTACCAAGAAAAAAAAGAGTATTGAGGAGATTGTAAGAAAAGGAGGCACTCAGGAAAGAGACCCCACAAAGTTTAGTAATTCCTAGGTCCATCCCCAAGATATGTTTGTATGAATCTGATCATTGAAGGAGCCCCAATTAGGAAGGGTTATTGTGGCTAGCTGGAAGCCATAAGTTCCACCTGATATGTATGTGACGCACCTGTAAATGCATGTGAGGCACCCGCAAAGCTAAAGGTATATAACCGGGTGAAAGCGGTCGGAGTTAGGAGAACGGAGAACGAATTCATTCAGTCAGTCGTGCAGTCGCTTGGTCGGTCAGAAGAAGAGTTCGGGTCGGAGAATCAGAGCGGCCAGAACGTAGGCAGAGCGGTTACAGAAGAGAAACCAGATAGAAGAAGTAATGGCTGGTCAGAGTTAGGCCGAGGCTCCCGAGGAAGAAAGAAGAAAGAAGAAAGAAGCTCTAAAAAATAATCTTTCTCTAAGCTAAGCTCTCTCTACAAGAAGCTAAGCTCTCTCTATCTTTCTTTCTCTCTCTAAGCTAAGAAGACAAGAAGAAAAGCTCTCTCTAATCTTTCTCTCTAAAAATCTTTCTTTCTCTCTCTCTAAGCTCTCTCTAAGAAAGTAGAAGTAAAAGTAGTAATAGCTTTACTCTGCCTCCGAGTTTTTCTCCCACCGCGGTTTGTGGCTGGCCATTTCAGGCAGCTTACAGATCATAATCACCCTGATCCTAATGACCATGCCAAAACTTCATGGTAACATGCAAAACCCCAAGATAGATCAGTCCACAGGTCCCAATCTGACCATGGGAAGGCATTAATGTGGGGCAGATCCAAATAGCATGCAAAGATTTTGAAAACTGAACTGAAATTGAAACTGCAACCAACCTACAAAGGTGGGTTGGAAATTGAAACCCAAACCTAACCAAGGTGACTGCCTGCTAAAATATCAACATCTTTTATAGGACTTTAAAAAAGACCCAGAGTCTCATAGCACTCAAAATGTCCAGGATATAATAAAAAAATACTTAGCTTATAAACATCCAGGAAAATCTCATTTTACATGATAGTAGGCAATCAACAGATACCAGTATCAAAACAACACAGATATTTAATTATCTGACAATAATTTTAAAGCAGTTTTTAATATATTCCTGCAAGCAATCATGAACATTCTTGAAACAATTGGAAAAATAGAAAGTCTCAAAATCGAAAAAGAAGGTGTAAAGAACTAAATGTAAAGTTTATAAACGAAAGCTGTAGTAACCAAAATTAAAATTTGCATTCAGGAATCAATAGCAAATTAGTAATGGTAGAGGAAATACCAATGAACTTAAAGATAGATCAATAGAAATTATTCAACCTGAATAAGAGAAAGAAAAAAAGTCCCTGATTTCTAGTGTTTGCTGATTTCTGGAGTGAAAATATATCCACCCATGGAAAATGTCAACATGTCAACTGGATATCACTGAATGTACAGGTGGGAAGAGATGCACATAATTGGGTCTTATCTGCAAATATCACTCACTCCCCACACAAAACTAGCAGTATGGAGGTCTACTGAATCTCAACCTTCTGACTACACATATCCAGAAGCTATTGGTCTCCCTTTTGGGCACTCCCAACCTCATCTGAGCTGTCCCTGGTGTTCTTCTTAATCTGATTCTGAATAGATTAAACACATTCAGAAAGTATACAGTGAGATTGCCAGGAGTCTTTCCCTCCTTCTCTGGGGGAAGACCCTAGGTTTGAGACATTTCTCCATGAAGGAAATGAACTACATGAGTCCAGTTAAAGATAGTAGTGTTTCTCAAACTAGGAGAATGATGGCTGTCACAGATAAAATATGAAAAACATAACCTACATGAGCAAGTTAGTGTGGGAGTACACCTTATGTGGAATGGCAAATCTGAGATTAGAATTGATCCTCAGGTCCCATCTGTCATTCTTGAGCTTTTTACCAAAAGCCACTGTAGCATTTCAAATGCAGGTCTGTGTTAAGATTATGCAGTACCTTCAAGAAACGCTGGAAAGCAGAGTATACTGGTAATTTCAAGGACAGGTATCCTTGTCTGCATAATAGTCTATTATTTGGCAATAAGCAAAGTTCCAGGGTAGGGACAGTTTGAACATCCTTAAACAGAGCTCTCTTGCATCTAGGATTCAATATATAGAATCCCAGAAAATTCTTCTCTATCCTAACCATCTCAGTTGTACACAAGACCCAAAGTTCCAGAGAGAAAACAAATTACTTTCTCAAGGTCACAAAACTAATGAGCCAGAACAAATAAAAAAAAAAGGGGGGGGGGGTAGAGGTCTCCTGATTCCCAGTCCTGTGCTTTTTCCCTGACATCATACTTCCTCTTAAACTTCCTTTTCTGAACAAGATTAGAGCTTGCCAGTGGTAACATAGATGAAAAAGTCTTTGTGGGGCTTTAGAGGAGAATTAAAAAAAAAAAAAACTTCAGGGGCCAGACATAGCTGATTCTAATAGCAACAGGGAGGAGTTAAAGCTAGTGATATTGTTGTGCAAGCTAGAGAATGGAAACTCTGCAAATCAAGGAATTTAGATAGTCCCCTCTAGGAAATAAGCAGGCCACTTTTCAGAAGTGATCAGAGTGCAGCTGCAGCGTTATTACAGAGCTGTTGGGAAAGCTTGGTGCCCAAGGTGGTGAACATATCCTGGGTGCTGCCTGCTACAACCCCGCCTCTAAAGCATCCACTGCCAAGTCTGGCCAATTGTTTGACAAGGCAGCTGTGAGCATGCCTGTTAATTACACTGTGGGGCACCAAAGTGCAATGTCAGGCAGCTGCCTAGAATATCAAATGGCTGCTAGTGGAACAGGCCAGCTATAAGGGCTTTCTTCAGAGAAGTCCATAGAGCAGCTGACTCTCCCTCCCCCTGCCCCCGCCAATGCAGCCCCCATTTAAAGTCCTATTATGAAGGCTGAAATGATATATTTTCACAGTCTGGTTAGAATCCATAATGGAACCAGTGTTGCTAACCTTTCTGACATGCCTAGATGGGACGAATATGAATGCTATATTATATTTCAGTCTCTCCCAATGGTAATATTTCCTTAAAACCAACATATCTTTTGAATTAGTATATTTAGCTCATCTGATTAGAATTAATTGGAACTATTAAGGCTGCTTCCAAAATAATGAAAGTTAAGACTTATATGTGCCAGACATTTTATTTAAAGTAATTCATTTATTCTTAAAAACAACCCCAGTTAGGTGCTATTATTATCCCCGTTTTATAGATGAGGAAACTCCATATCACATAGCTAGTATACAGCAAAGCAATGTAGCACCTCCATGCCACAAACAAAGCTAATACTACAGGCCCATCATCCAACATTTATCTATCATCTGAAATATGCATATTTTTATTCTTTTGTTCTACTCACTACCTTTAAAGACAAGTCAATTTTCTGTGACTCCACTAAAGTACAAGGAGGGAAAATACACTTCTTAATGGGGTGATTGCAAAGGCTTCATGGAGGAGGCAGATTTTTTTAACCTTTATTTATTCATTTATTTATTTATTTTTATGTGGTTCTGAGGATCCAACCCAGTTCCTCACATTTGCTAGGCAAGCACTCTACCACTGAGCTACAACCACAGCCCAGGGAGGCAGATTTTGAGTTGGTCCTTGAAAGATAGGTTCAAATCTGCATATGGGAGATTAGGGGAGTGAAAAGGGGTAGGGTATACCAGGCAAAGGGATTGTTTGGAAGCAGATTCATGCAGGTACTAATATTGATAGGAAATAAGTACAGCTGTGAGGTTAGGGTACTGATGATATGCTTGGATCAAAAAGAGATGGGCACATAGACTAGTGATGAGGAGGAAGAATAAAGAAGAGGTAGAATATATGTCTCTGTGTAGTGTGGGGGGGGGTTATAAAACAAGGCAAAACCAGAGAAGTTGTTGGCCATTCACTTACAACTTGTGTTCTCTCTGTGCTTCTTCTACCATGACTCTGTCCATCATAGGAATAACTCACTGCCAGGCAAAGACCCTAAAACCACCGCACTGACAATTCTCTGCAAGTTAAAATTCAAGTGATTATAATTTTTATGCTCCACTAAAAACAGGATTAAATTTATTATGGAATTCTGACTAATCAAATGCCATAGCTTATTGAAAGCCCCCTGAAATGCATCCAGAACAGTGCATTTTCCACAACTTTAAAGCTTTAATACCCCCAACTATTATTTTTGTTTTCTTTTGTACAAATTGAGGTATATTTTCATATAGAAAAAATTCATCTATTGTTATGTTTGTTTTATGAATGTTGACAAATCACCAATAAAATCAAGATATAGAACAGTTCCAACCAAATTTCCTTTATGCTGCCCCTTTGTAGTCAATACCTGTCCCAACTCTGCAGGTCCTGACAACCACTGATCTATTTTCACCTAAACAGAATTACACAGTAATATAGCATTTTAAACCTGGCTTCTTTCATTTAGCATAAAACATTTGAGTTTCATACACATTGTTATGAGAATCAGTTGTTTGTTCATTTTTATTGCTGAGGAGTATTTCATTTCACAGATATACTATAATTTTAACTGGTTTCCAGTTTTTAACTACTATCAATATTTACATACAGGTTTTTTGTACAAACATATATTTTCATTTTACTTGGATAAATAGTTATCTGATAAAAGGCTTGTACCAGAAATATATAAAGAACTCAGAAAACTTAATTATAGAGAAAAATCCAATTTTTAAAAAAACAATCAAAATATTTGAACAGACACTTTACCAAAGATACATTGGCAAAAAACATGTTGCAAAAAACCACACGAACAGATACTCAACATAATTACTTGTTAGGGAAATGCAAATCAAAAGTTATATACCACTGTGTGCTTATTAGAATGTTACAATTTTTTAAAACTGACAATACCAAGTACTAGAAGTGGTGCAGATCAACAGGGACTCTCAAACATTGATAATGGGAATTCGAAATGGTGTAGCAATTTTGGAAAACAGTTTTAGTAGTTCTTTATAAAGATAAGCATAAACCTATCATACAATCCAGCAATCACACATTTAGGTATTTTTCATGAGTGTTTTTAATGAAATTTTCCAGGATGGACATTTTCTTGCCTTCTTGTTCAGAGTAAAGTGAATATAATCTAATCATTTCTTGATGACTTGGGTTTAGCATTATGAGCACTATTTGATTATGCTAGGATCCTACTTTCATATCTGCCTTCTAAAAAGCTGGGTCTACTTTATACTAATTTATGGGCTAAATGTTTGGGGTACATATAGACAGACAAGACAGCTCCTATCTTATAGGGAGAGATAAATTCAAGGCTATTGTGGCCCACATGGCTCTTTGTCCCTTCACTCAATGTTGTTAGACTGCTGAGCCTTTCTGGTTTTGTACATATCTTAAAATTCTATACCACCCTTTTATTCAAGCTTTTGGCCATTATTTCTCCTGGTTCTCAGCAGACCTGCTGCTAATAGCCTCTCATCTAATTTGCTGTGGGCCAGCAAGCCAGATAATGAAGTCCATTAGAATTGTGTACAAAATAAGGTTACTCATTAAAGTTAGGCTCTGACTGCCTCTCCTGATGTTTCTCCTACAGGGTAAGGTCCATGGTCTTTGATAGTTATTTTGACCTTTAAGAAAGGCCTTCTTTGTTTTCTTTCAGGTTCTGGCCATGTTCCAGAGAGGCCAGTTAAGATGCTGGAAATCTAAACTACAGATAAAGGAGATGTTACTGCAGGTAATATCTATCTAATCTAGTCTTTTGTAATATTTGTTCCATCTCCGTGCTGTGCAAAAGGAAAAGTAAGCCTTGTAATCTGGGATGAACTAGGTTTGCATAAACTTAATATAGTTAGCAACAGAACAATAGAGAAGGAATCATTAACCTAAAGAGCAAAAGCAAGAATAAGAAAATGAGTAAAGATAAAATATATGCCAAGTTTTACCTTCTACACTCAGAAGGCTCTATTTCTCATTGGGACAACGATATTTCAAAAAAAGTGCAATTTTTTAAGTGTTACATCTCCTCTTCTATCCATTTGAATGGAAAGTCTTTAGCACAACCATCAGTCTCTCACCACAATGTGCAATTGTCCTCCCTGAATTGCCACTACAATTTAGCAATAGAAACAGCTGTTCTAATAGGTGCTTTTTTTCTCACCCATCTTGTCAAGGAAAAGTAAGTCTTCAAAAAATAAAGAAACTATTTACCTTCTAGAACAACTTCTACTCTACCAAACCCAATTGCATTTTCAATTTTTTTTTTAATTCATCCAGTTTTGGGCAAGGTACTTTAGAAAAAGGATACTAAGATTCATCTTTTCTTTGTGCCAAGTACACTGTCTCAAATATATCAGTGATTTCCATTCCAAAGAAGGGTTCAATCACTTACTGAATAAAATAATTTTCCACAGCACAGGAAATGAGGATATTGGATATTCTATCAGATGGGCAACTGAACAAACAGGGCTCCAGGTGGCTAATGTCACAGGGTTGAAGGTACCCAGGGGAATAAGAAGGCTGTGAGTTTGAATGGCCTTCTCTTCATCCACATCCAACACAATATAATTATATTTCCACTGTGATAGCTGGACTTTTCTAACTAAGCCCAAGATAATAATCTATTCTAATATAATGCAGTTTCTTTAGAAGGACATAATTTATTGCAATGTTGAGCTATTTGTTTCCTTCCCTTTCTTTCATTATCTCTTTTCAACCTTAGTCTTAAGAAAAAAAAAGTCTCTTTCTTGGGCAGTTTCAGCCAAAGGTGCCAAAGATTGAAGGAAATGGACCTTTGTTGTTTTTATGAAATGCTTTAAAAGGTTGAAAAAATTATTTTGTCAGTTTTGTTTTAATTAAAATTGACTATGCCATTTTCCCTTCTGAGAAACATCATTTCCAAGCTCTGCTTCTGATGTAATATGCATGATTTTTTAAAAAATCTCTAAATGATTTTCTATCAGCAAAGTGATTTATAGCATTCACCACTCATTTAAAGAATAGTTCATTTATGTTGTCTGCATTTAGGTAGCTCTATATGCAACATCAAGTTTGATAACTAAATAATACCATGTCTTATTCTTGGGGGAATAAACATATTCTTTTTGGGGTTGAGTACTACCCCAGTAATGGCATGCCTTCTTCAAAACCCTTACATCATATTAACAAAGTATTGTTAGTTTTTAATTGTTATCATGGTATTGTGATTATGTTTTTGTAAAGAATCCTTATATTTTATAGACATATATATGAAATGATAGTCTGTCTGAGATTTGTTTCCAAATAATAAGGGGGAAATGGAGCATGAGATTAAATGAGAGTAGTCATAATATGGCAATTGCTACAGCAGGGTGAAGGCTACATGAGGAGGTGTCACATTGTTCTGTTTATTTTTGTACATGTTTAACATTTTCCATAATAAAAAGTTAAAGTTTAATCACTCTAAATGCCTAAAGTATCAATTGCTTAGTTGATCTTCCAAAGACTTCATTAAGGTTTGGATTTTCAAAGTTAATTTTTAAACTAGTCTTTCCTTATTCCCACTCATGCAACCCATGCACCAACAAAGCTGGACTACTAATGATCCACTGAATATACCTGGCATATCCCCACTTCTAGATTTTACACATCTGGTTCCCTCTACCAGAAATATCTTACCCTTCCCACCTCTATCTCTATATGTGAAATTCCATCCAATCCCATATCAAATGTCACTTTTTTTAATTATTCCCTCATCAGAAATCAAATTTCTTAAACCATTTGCAGTTGGTGCATGCCTGTAATCCCAGTGACTTAGGAGGTCAAAGCAGGAGAATCACAGATTTGAGGCCAATCTCAGGAACTTAGCAAGATCCTGTCTTAAAATAAAAACTAAAAAGGACCGAGGATGTAACTCAGTTGTAAATCACCCCTGGGTTCAATCTCCAGTGAAGGAGAAGAAGAAAGAGGCGTCGGAGGGGGAAGGGGAGGAGAAGGATGAGGAGGAGGAGGGGAAATTTGTCTTTCTATAATTTAGTTATTATGAATTACAGTGCTATAAACATTGATCTGCCTATATCACTATAGCATGCTGATTTTAATTCTTTTGGATAAATACCAAGGAGTTGGATAGCTGGGTCATATGGTAGTTCCATTCCTAGTCTTTTGAGGAAACTCCATACTGCTTTCCAAAGTTGTACTAATTTGCAGTCCCACCAAAAATGTATAAGTACACATCCTTTCCCCCATAGCTTCGCCATCAATTATTGTCATTTGTATTCTTTTTAAAAAAAATACTTATTTATTTGTTTTTTTAGTTGTACACAAAGTCTTTATTTTTATGTGGTGCTGAGGATCGAACCCAGGGTGTGCACGTGATAGGCAAGCACTCTACCGCTGAACCACAACCCCAGCCCCTGTCATTTGTATTCTTGATGACAGTAATTCTATCTGGGGTAAAATGAAATCTCAGCATAGTTTTGATTTTCATCTCTCCAATTGCTAAGGATGCTGAACATTTTTTCATATATTTGTTGACCATTTTTATTTCTTCTTTTGAAAAACGTGTCTTTAGCTTTTTCACCCATTTATTGCATATGCATGTATGAATATATCACAATGTATACCAATTTTGTATATAACTATTTTGAACCAAATTTTTAAAAGAAATAAATAGAAGGAAGACCAATAGAATAGAGGAAAGGAGTCGGGGGAGGAAAGAAGAGAAGAAAAGGAAAGTACTGATGGCTGAAATAGAGAATAATATGTTATATGCATTTATGAATATGTCAAAAAACCAACCCTGATTATGTATAACTACAATGCACTGAAAAAAAATTTTTTAAAGAATTCAAATTTCTAGCCGGGCACGGTGGCGCACGCCTGTAATCCCAGCACTTTGGGAGGCTGAGGCAGGAGGATCGCGAGTTCAAAGCCAGCCTCAGCAATGGCGAGGCACTTAGCAACTCAGTGAGACCCTGTCTCTAAATAAAATACAAAAAAAAGGGCTGGGGATGTGACCCAGTGGTCGAGTGCCCCTGAGTTCAATCCCCAGTACCACAAAAAAAAAAAAAAAAAAAAAAAAAGAATTCAAATTTCTGTTGTACTGGACAAAGATATAATCTCATTAAAATACTCTGGTCTAATTTTTTGATTTAGGTTCTACAACTGATACAGATCCAGGTTTGTGTCTACATCCAACAGTCAATCTTTGGAAATTTGTGGTAAGACACACCATGGAAGAATCTGTGAGTACTTTTTCTTTCCTGAGAATCAACCAAGTATATGTGTGCACGCACACACACACACACACACACACACACACACACCCCACATACACACACCACAGCTCAGCAAAATGAGCTTTCCTTTTTTTGTTGTTTTTGTTTCTCATTGCTCTTCTGCTCTTTTGACCCCAATGCCATGCTGATGAGTCATCTAACTACATCATTGACTTTAAACTTTGTTATTTATGATCTCTGCTTCCCTGCCAGACCCACCCATTCTGCCCTAGGAGCAAACCAAACTTAAACTCTCCTCAATCAGAATCATGCCAGTCAGTTGGAGAACAGAGCAGACAGGATCTGGGAAAATTTACTTAAACCTTCTAATAAGGAAATTAAATATTGTTCAAGACACAATGATTTCTCTCACACAAACATTAAGAAGTCTGCCAGAAACTGGTATTCAGAAGAACCACAAAATTATCTAACTTATATAAAACCAATAAAGAAAATTTTCTTGTGGTAGGCTGCTGAGAAGCTTTAAGGTGATTTGTTGTTTGAAAGTGCAAAAAAAGTACATATTAAGCCACAGGCCACTGGGAAATATGCAAGAATAACCTCTGTAAATCACTACAAACTATTTCAAAGAGTTGGCATGGTTTCATTTGGCCTCATGAGAACACAGATTAAGTGTATATGTTGACGCACATATTCCAAAACCAAATCATTTGGAATATTTATTGCATCCTGTCTTCGTTTTCCATGTCAATTATTACATTGTTTCTGCAATTGTTTGCTTTTCAGTTTTTATTCATGAGAAATCTGAAGCAGTTAGGAGCCTTGACATTGTCTCTCTCCTGATATCAAATATCACCTAGTGGATAGATATCAAATATCACAAAACTTCAATATAATATTTTTCAAAGATTATCTGTTTTGGGTAAAGCGAATCCCTTTCCCCCTTTCTTGCTGGTGCTTTCTAAAGATGACCCAAGATCTTGTGATCATGTTTCAAGGTAGGAAGCAAAACTAAATAACCTCTGCTGATGAGGCTGAATTACACATATATACTGGTCAGGCTTATTTCCACCAAACAACCATCCTTTTCTGTTTTTTCCTTAGAATAGTCCTGTAATTCCACAGGCTTTCTTTTGAGAGATATCTAAGATACCAAGATCTAGGACTCAAAATTGTGGATTCCCTATTTATTTCTTGTGGTTGCTATAACAAACCATCACAAACTCAGTGGCTTAAAGCAACATGCATTTATTATTTTCCACTTCTGGAGGTCAGAAGTCCTAAAAAATCAAGGTATTAGCAGGACTACATTCATTGTAAATGTCGTGTGAGGTGACATTTACTTGCCTCTTAAGGGAGTCCCTTTTACAATACTCCAACTCCTTACCCCTCCCCATTATACACCTTTCTAATGAAGCACACTAGGAATAAAAAAGAATGTGGTGCCCTTCAACCAAAGGGGAAAGAAGTATGGACCTTCTATAATTGTGTCAAAATAAAATAAATCCTATTGTCATGTATAACTAAAAAGAATCAATAAAAAATAAACACACAGAGAAGTGTGGACGAGAATAGCCACACAGAGCCAGAGTTTGTGGCAAAGATAAAGAATGATAGTCAGGAAGACCAAGCCACTGTTCCCACCCATCTCTATTGACGTGAGGTCAATGTGAAGTAGGAGTAAGGGAAGACGTTTTGTTCTCTCCTTTGCATGCCATTTATTAAATATTAAATATGTGTCACAATGGACCGAAAAGCAACATTCCTCCCCCAGAACCTAATGCCTACCAAAGACATGAGGGCCACAGCTTCCAAAGTATCAAGAGATCTTTAGCCATCCCAAGGCAGAGACCTCCATTTTGTACATACTCTGAAAGGTTTTGAAACCCTATTGGAAACTGAGTTCTTAGATAATTTTAAATTGGAGAAATCACAGTTTCAGAGTACCCAACTCTTTCACAGCCCAACAGTTGAATCCATTAGAAACCAAACAACACTAAGTAAGCAGTATGGATTCAGTCTACACTATTAACTCTACACTGTGACATTAATTCTTCAATAAACAACTACTAACAACTCTTCAGTCTAGGAATGGAGTTCGACCTCTAGGTGATAAAGGTGAACAAATTGCTGACAAGGGACATACATTTCAGGAGAGAATGATAGATAGCCACAAATCTGGTAATAAGTGGTAAGTGCCATAAAAGCAGTATGAATGAGGTCCTACACAATGTCAGAAAAAGCAGAAATTGTTTCTGCCTTGGAAAGGAGGGGAGGAGGATGCAGGGAATCTTAACTCAGGAGGAAGCTGCTTTCAAGAAGCTAGAACTTTGAAAGGTGGGGGTACTCTGTGTGAACAGGATTTATTCTATTTTATTATTTTATCTGCTTACTTCAGTGAACATAGTTCTGGCCTCGCCCCATTTCCAGTATCACTGTGCTACACATATATGTCTAGAGGATTCAGGTCAACACTCCTTAGTCTGTTCTCAGCTACTGACTGTTAATGCCAGCTTCCCTGGTTCTTGCCATCCCCCAACCCCTGCCACCTTGTGCCTTTCCTAGCTATATCTTGACACTTAAGATCACCTGTTGCAAAAGTAGCTATTTGGTACATTAGCACTATTCAGGAAGCAAGCTATTTATGTCAACACTCAACATTCCCCTCTGACAAGATACTGATCTTGCATCAGACAAACTTTCTTTTTTTTTTTTTTTCTAGAGATTCATTTATTTAGGAAAGCAGATACACATTCAAGGAGAATGTGGGCTATCTCCAGAGGTAAAGACAGCCTAATCAGACAAACTTTCTATGAGTGGAAATAAGTTGATAACAAAAGAGCTCAAAATAAAGAGCAATAACAAATGTCCCTTCCCAAAATAAAGAAGAAAAAAGAGAAAAGAAAGGCAAAGTCCTTGCTCCATTCTAAACATGGAAGACTGTGAAAACCGAGTAAGGACAAAATTACTGTTTTACTATTTGGGATGCCTAAGTCAAGAGTAACAGCTGAATCATGGACACATAGTTTAAAAATAGACACAAAAACAAGGTGTGGTGGTATAGGCCTATAATCTCAGCAACATGGGAGGCTCAGAGGCAAGAAGATCGCAAATTCCAGGCTAGACTCAGCAATTTAGAGAGGCCTCAAGCAATTTGGCGAGATCTGTCTCAAAAGAAAAAATGAAAAAGTCTGGGGATGTAGCTCAGAGGTACAGTGCCTCTGGATTCAATCTCTACCACCCCCCCCCCCCCAAAAAAAAAAAAAAAAGAAAAGAAAAGGAAAGGAAAAACTAAAAATAGACACACAGACCAATGGAACAGAAGAGAGAGCCTAAAAATAAAACCACATATCTACAGTCAACTGATCTTCAACAAGGGTCCCAAAAACATACATCGGAAAAAGAATAGCCTCTTCAATAAATGGTGCTGGGAGAACTGTACATTCATGTACAGAACATTAAAATTTGGCACTTCTCACCCTACACAAAAACTTAACTCAAAATGGATTGAAGAGCTCAATCTGAGGTCTTGAAGAGAACATAGGAACATTGATAGAGGCAATGATTTCAACATTCAGGACTTTGATATAGGCAATGACTTTTTGGACAAGACCCCAAAAGCAAAATAAACAGAAGTTAAACTAGACAAATGGGATTATATCAAACTAAAAAACTTCTGCACAACTAAGGAAACAATCAACAGATTAAAGAGACAACCTACATACTGGGAGAGAATATGTGCCAATTATTCACCTGACAAATTATTAATATCCAGAATATATGAAGAACTCAAAAACTTAATAAAAACCCAAGGAATCCATTTTTAAAATGAGCAAATGGGAACTGAGGGTGTACTCAACGGTAGAGCACATGCTGAACAGACTCAAGACCCAACACCAAAATGTGGTGGTGAATGACCTGAATAGATACTTCTCAAAAAAAATACAAATGGCCAACAAATACATGAAAATATGATCAATATCATTAGTCATCAAGGAAATGCAAACTGAAACTGCACTAAGATCTTCTCTCACTCCAATTATAATTGTTGTTATTTTTAAATGAACAAATGCTGGCAAGGATGTGGAGAAAATGGAATTCTCTTACACACTGCTAGTGAAGATACAAATTAGGATAACCATTGGAGACCATTATAGAGTTTCCACAAAAAAAGTAAAAATAGATCTACTATATGATCAGCTAAACTACTTCTAGGTATATATGCAAAAGAAATGAAATCAGAAGACCAAAGGGATACCTGAATGTCCATGTTTACTGTGAAACTATTTATTTATATTTATTTTTTATTAATTTTTTTCAATTATTAACAAACTCCCAGGAGAGGAGCATAGCCTTGTTATACAAACCTACTCCTCATTGTCCACCAACATTTATCCTTTTCCTTTCCCTGTCTTTTTTTGGGGAAAGGGGCATTTTCTTTTCTTTTTATTGTTTATTTTTAGTTATACATATTAGGATTCACTTTGACATAAGTATGAAAGCATGGAATATAATTTTATCTAATTCAGTCTATAGCACTTCTCCTTTCTCTCCCCTCCTCCTTCCTCCATTCCCTTCTCTCTACTGATCATTCTGCTATTTACTTACATTTTTTAAATTAGTGTCTTGTGGATGTATATGATGGTGAGATTCACTGTGGTATATTCATATATGTACATAGGAAGATTAGGTCAGATTCATTCCACTGTTCTTCCCTTATCCTCTCCCACCTCCCTCCCACTCAATCCCCTTCCTCTACTCTACTGATGTTCTATTTTGATGGAATCCCTCCTCTTTTTATTTTTGCCCTTATTTTGGACTAGCATTATTTTATCAGTATGCATAATATCTAAGATATGAAACCAATCTAGGTGCCCAAAAATGGATTAGTGGATAAAGAAAATATGGTATATGTACACATCAAAATATTGTTCAGTCATAGAGAAGAATTAAATCCTGTCATTTGTGGCAAAATGGATGAAACTGGAGGACACTATGGTAAGTGAAACAAGCCAGACACAGAAATTTAAATGTTGCATGTTTTCTCTCATACGTGGAAGTTTAAAAAAAAAAAGATGGCTTGAATGTAGAATAATGATTGCAAGAGGTTGAGAAGGGAAATAGGAAAGAGCAGATAGAGAAAAGCTGGATTGTATCAGTGTACACTGTATGCACATATTGAAATATCATGCTGAACCCCATTAACATGTATAACTAATACATGTTAATAAAAAATAAAGAATAAATAGTGTAGCCGCCTGAAGCGCTTGGAGCAACGGAGCCACGGGAAGAACTTCAGAAGCAAACTGGAGACAAACAGCTTTTTATTCTGATAACTTTTCTCTCTGGTTCTAACAACAACTAACACACGCCAAAACACACCACTAAAATGGCACTGACCCGATCAGCAATTTTCGGCCAAGTCACTCGAGATCCCGCAACAAATCCCGTGAGTCTACGGGTGGCGACAATGGCCAAATCTCCACGGCTCATAGTCAACTGCAATTCAAGTCAATCCCCAAACAGGGCTCCTGCATTTCCCCCTTTTTGTTTTAAAAGAGGTAATGCTCTAGGACGTCTATGTGCAACCAACATTCTTACCCGTCATCGGATAATCAAGGCTGTGCCCTTGACTCCTGTCTTAGGTTGATATGTCGGCCACATGAGACTGTCCCGTGCGACTGTGCCTGTCTTAGGTTGTCCCCCTCTGGGGATCTTACCCGTCATTGGCTAACCAGCCATCCAATGGAGCCCTTTAGGATCGACTATATATGATGACTAACAGCCGTCCAATTGTGAGGAGATGTTGCGGCTTTAAGGCGACAAGCCTTTTGGTGATGAGCCAATTGCATAGCATATCAAATTGTTTAAACAAATCAGCTGCCCTAAGTTCCATCAAGTAACACACTGAATTCTCTAGACAAATACCTGCAAGGCATTGTCCCGTAAAGTCCCAAACAATGAAAGATCAAAATGTCCATTTGTTATAACATGTTGATGTAGGAGGCCCCATGCATGTAGAGCAGAGGCCACACTGTTGGTGAGGTTGTTTGATGTTTGAGCAGCAGACGTCTTTTTTATGTTTAGACAATGCCACCGGCTAATCTTCAGGGCCCGCTACCTAGAAACTCAAGCATCAATTATTAAAGGAAAGGCAGTGCTATTGCAGCACTGAGTCAAGAGGCGAGTTGTCAAACTACAAAATAGAATAATTAGATTAGAAAATTAAAGTTGATTTTTGTTCACATACATCGCTGGTTGAGCTTCTACAAACATAAGTTGGAAAAATGTCATATTTAGAACAAAACAAAGAAAGACTGAGGGTAATTACTGCATTAAAGATAGATTAAAGAAAAGGTAAAGGCACTTGAGAGAAATAATTTGTTAGCTGGAACCCTTGAGTCTCTGTATACAGAGCAATTTTTTACCTGTTGAGATAATTGAAATTAATGAGCTATTAAACAAATGAAGTTAATAACAAATAAACAATCTTAAGTCAAAACACCAAAATATCAGGTTATATAGCACTAGTCATATTGTTTGCTAAAAAGAAGTCCCAGGGACACCTATAAATCAAAATTGAAAGTACCTTCATTTATAAAATTATTTACCTAAATTGAATACTCTTAACCTAAAATGAATTAAAGTTATTTGGATCCATATATATATGTATATTTTCCTTTTCATAAGCGCTTTGTTCTTTGTGACGTCACGCTGGACAGACGAACAAACATACAAACATATATTTGTGACGTCACATTAACATGAAATATAGACAAATGTACAGACATAAAGACATGTATAAAAAGAAAAGAAAAAAAAATACAATTGTGTGCACACTAAAGAGAGATCTCCTCGTCCCGGCCGGGAGGAATGACACTTAAGTTGTGAAATATTTTGAAGGACTCTTTTGAGGGAATCATTCTATACCTTCATCTTGGTCCTCTTGATTTTGTACCTTTTTTATTAATCTTGATTCTTCAATAACTTCATCTTGATCATTTTGATGTGGTACCTGTTTTATTAATCTAGATGGTATCCATATTGGAGAGGATTCGTCTTTTGGAAAAACACAAACAGATCCTCTTCCCCAAATTAATACTGGATATGGACCCTTCCATGTACCTGAAAGAACATCCTTCCAGTAAACCAAAGGTTTATGTTGTTGGTGTGGATTCCAATGTCTGTCTCCAGCAGAATAACCATTAGAGTCTAAAGTTAAAAAATTTAAGGTAAACAGGGCAACTGCCAATCTGTCCTTAGGACTTTTCCAATTTCCTTCTTTTTGTTTTAATAACATAATTTTCAGTGTTCGGTTTGCTCTTTCAATAATGCCCTGACCCTGAGGATTGTATGGGATGCCTGTTTTATGGGATATATTGAATTTTGCACAAAACTGTTTGAAAGATGAGGACGTATATGCGGGGCCATTATCTGTTTTAAGCATTTTGGGGATGCCCAATGCAGCAAATCTTGCAAACAATGAGATGTAACATCTTTAACTTTTTCTCCAGAATGTAAGGAAGCAAAAATCATGCCTGAGCATGTATCTATGGTCACATGAATAAATTGCAATTTTCCAAAACTTGGCTCATGAGTAACATCCATCTGCCACAAATGATTGGGCATTAATCCTCTAGGGTTAACTCCGAAATGAGGATTGGGCTAATGTGTCATACAAGACTTACAATCTTTTACAATTGTTCTGGCTTGCTCCTTTGTGATTTTAAACCTACGTTGCAAGGTGGTGCTGTTGACATGAAACTGGGAATGAAATAAAGTAGCTTGTTGTAGCGCTGAAAGTATAAATACTGTTTTTGTAAGTTCATCAGCCTTTTGATTACCTTCATGGAGGGGGCCAGGCAAATTAGTATGTGCTCTAATATGGCCTACGAATAGAGGTTCTTTTCTTGCCCACAAAAGTTTTTGTATTTGATAAAACAATTTAAAGGCTGGAGTATGAGGTGCTATTGGTCCTGCTAACTCTAATTTTGGGACGGCTTGTACAATATAGTGGCTATCTGAAAAAATGTTTACGGGCTGGTCCCTAAAATTTTCCAGAGCTCTTACCACAGCTTCCAGTTCCACTAGTTGAGCTGATTTGTGTGCAGTTATGTAAGTCATATTTTCTTTTTTAGTGACTACTGTAGCAGTACCATTTGAGGACCCATCTGTAAATACATTAAATGCCTTAGGAATAGGTTGATTTTTTATTACCTGTGGAAATAGAATAGGATGATTAATACAAAAAGATAATATAGGGGACTTAGGAAGATGATTATCAAAATTTGCAGAAGTAGAGCATTTAGCTATAGCCCAATCATTATCATTGAAGCATAAGTATTCAATCTGTGATGATGAATAGGGAGTAATAATAGTAGCAGGGTGAATGCCAAATATTTTAGTAGAAGTCTTAAGTCCTTGAAGAATAAGTTTAGCCACCATGGAGGTATAAGATTCAATTATACTTTTAGGAGAGACGGGCAAATGTATCCATAATAAAGGCCCTTGTTGCCAAAATACTCCTGTGGGTGTATATTGTGAAGAAATAATAATCAACATCAGCGGTTGAGTTAAATCAAATCTATCACAATGAGCTCCTTCGATGGCTTTTTCTACTAACTTTAAAGCTTTCCTAGCATCAGGAGTCAATGTTCGTGGTGAAGATGGATCAGGATCTCCACGAAGGATGTCAAATAAAGGTTTTAGTTGGCCAGTAGTGAGATTTAGTGTAGGGCGAAGCCAATTAATGTCTCCCAGTAGTTTTTGGAAATCATTGAGGGTGGTCAAATGTTCTTTATTTATTAAAATTTTTGGGGGTCTAACAAAAGTATCCATGATTTTAAATCCTAAATATAATATGGGAGATCTGGTTTGAACTTTTTCTTCTGCTATATATAATCCATATTTTTTTAAATTTTCTACCACATCACTGAATATATTAAATAAGATTTTTTGATTAGGGTGGGCCAATAAAATATCATCCATGTAATGTAGACACATGAGGTTTGGATATTTATTTTTAATGGGTTGGATAGCCTTGTCCACATATATTTGGCATATGGTGGGGCTATTAGCCATTCCCTGTGGTAAAACCTTCCATTGATATCTCTGATCAGGGCCATTATTGTTCATAGAAGGAACGGAAAAAGCAAACCTGGGGGCATCCAGAGGATGTAGGGGAATAGAAAAGAAGCAATCCTTTATATCAAGAGTAATAAGATGGAAATTTTTTGGAATAGCTACGGGACTAGGAAGTCCAGGTTGAGTAGGCCCCATAACTTGCATGGTTTTATTGATTTGTCTAAGATCATGTAACAATCGCCATTTTCCTGACTTTTTCTTGATCACAAATATGGGGGAATTCCAGGGAGAGGTGGAAGGTTCTATATGACCTGCTTCTAATTGTTCCTGAACTAATTGGTGGGCCGCTTGTAATTTCTCTTTAGATAGGGGCCACTGAGGGACCCACACTGGCTTATCAGAAAGCCATGATATTTTCAAAATTATTTTCTCAGTGGCCCCAAAAAAAAAAATATCTTTTTCCTTTATGACAATTATTACTTTTAGGGTTAAGATTACTCTGTACTTTTTGATAATGAGTTCTTTTATGGTTAAGATTACCCTGTAGGTTTTCACATTTAACATCTGCAGGCTTGGTTGCAAGGTGTACTCCCATTTGTTGCAAAATATCTCTTCCCCATAAAGTAACCGGTAGATTAGGTAAAACATAAGGCTGAAATGTTCCTTTATGGCCTTCATCATCCTCCCATTTTAAAATTACTGCACTTTTATCTGGGAGGTTATTATATCCCAAGCCTCTTAAACTGGTTGAAGCTTTTTGCAGAGGCCAGTGCTTGGGCCATTGGCGTAAATTAATAATGGAAGAGTCAGCTCCAGTATCTATTAATCCCTCCATTTCTATTCCTTGGATTTTTATTTTACACATAGGCCTCCTTGAACAGTCTCGAACCCAGCAAGCCATGGGACTTGAGTCAGTGGAACAAAATCCTCTATTGTTCCCTTCTTGAGGCATACCCATTTTAAATGAATTATGTAAATTGGGAAGGAGAAGCAACTGAGCAATTCTATCTCCTTGATTAACAGAAGTTATACTTTGGGGTGAGCTAAGCATTATTTTTATTTCCCCTTTGTAGTCTGAGTTTATTACACCTGGGTTCACTTGCAAACCTAATAAGCTTTTAGGACTACGCCCGATAATAAGTCCTACAGTCCCTGAGGGAAGAGGTCCCCTGACTCCTGTGGGAATCAGTTGAACCCCCATTTCAGGTGTTAACACTATTCGGGCGGTGGAACAGAGGTCTAATCCTGCATTTCCTCTTGTTCCTCTGGCGAGGGAGTGGATGGGTAGTAGGGATTGTGTCGGGGAAGCATCTGAGTGGATGCTTGAGGATACTCCTTCTGCAATGCCCCGTACATTTGTGGGCTCCGGGGTATTGGGCCCCGTGCCCCCTTTTTTGAATTCCTGAACAAAGGATTTCCATGGATGTCAAATTTTGAATGGCATTTATTGGCCCAATGATTTCCCTTTTTACACCTGGGGCAGCGGCCTGGGGTACGATATGAGCTTGGTCTTATTTCTCTTTTGGGATTTTGCCTAGAATTGCCTGATTGATTATGATAATTTTGCCTGGAATATCCTGATTGATTATAATATCTACGTTTAGCCTTTGTGAAATTTCGAGAGGAAGCACCTCTCATTGAGGCTGCAATCACATTTCCTGTGACAAAGGCGTCATTTATATCTTTACATAGTTGTATATATACGGAAAGATCCTTTTTAGTTCTCCATGGCCTGATGGCTGCTTGGCACCATTTATTTGCATTTTCATAAGCTAATTGAACAACTAATGGCATAGCTTGGTCAACATCTGCAAACACACTACCTGCAGTTCTCAAAAGTCGATCAGCAAAGTCGGCATACGGCTCATTAGGTCCTTGAATCACTTTTGACAAGCTACCTTGTAGATCCCCAGGTCCTTGTACAGTTTTCCATGCCTCTAAGGCAGCTGCATTTATCTGAGCATATATATCTGGGTCATAATCTGTTTGAGCCTGTAAGTCTGCGAATTGCCCTTCTCCTGTGAGCATGTCTATATTATAGTTTTCAAACCCTGCAGCCGCGTTTCTTTTAGCCGTTTCTATACAAAGTTCTTGGAATTGCGATCGCCAAACCAAGAATTGCCCCCCGCTTAATGTTGCTTTACATAGACTTTTCCAGTCTGAGGGGGTTAAGCTAAAGGTGTTAAGGGACTCCAGCATACTCAACGTGAAAGGAGCTTGGGGCCCATAAGTCATTACTGCCTCTTTGAGATTTTTTATTGTTTTGAAATCTACTGACTGATGGACACTCTGTCCATTTTTCTTTTCAAATGCTGGCGGTTCCCAATGTATCTGTGAGTTGTCCTCGAGAGCGCATAAGCGATCAGAAAGACTTTCTATTTCTGTTTCTAGGGTATGCAAATGCCTAGTAATACCCTTCATATTTTCTGTAATGGATTCCACCCATGGGGGAGTAGAGGACACAAGTGACTCCTCTGCCTGACGGACCTTTTTCTCGGTCTTTTTAAATTTCTTTTTCCTCATTTTCTCAGGATCACTTTTACTAGCTTCCTCACCACTGCTAATTTCACTGACAGCAATATCTTGAGGCCCAGGTTCCAGTGAGAGCAAGTATCCTTCAGCTTTCGCCAATAACTCCCGAATAGCTTTAATAGCTTGGATTTTTGTCATTTTTGGGTCTCTTCTAATACTCTCTTTACTGGTCTCAGTTGGCCCAGTGGAATCTACACTTTTTTGATCACTTTCACTTTTGTCTATATACTCCTCACTGAGAACAGAGTCAGGTATATCGAGGAGTCTTTGCATAGCCTCTATCACTTGGGATTTAGTTATATTCGAACCCATCTTTAGAGACCTTTCAGTTCTTACCTGTCCGCTCCGAAGTTCCCCGTACGGGCCGCCACCTGTAGCCGCCTGAAGCGCTTGGAGCAACGGAGCCACGGGAAGAACTTCAGAAGCAAACTGGAGACAAACAGCTTTTTATTCTGATAACTTTTCTCTCTGGTTCTAACAACAACTAACACACGCCAAACACACCACTAAAATGGCACTGACCCGATCAGCAATTTTCGGCCAAGTCACTCGAGATCCCGCAACAAATCCCGTGAGTCTACGGGTGGCGACAATGGCCAAATCTCCACGGCTCATAGTCAACTGCAATTCAAGTCAATCCCCAAACAGGGCTCCTGCAAAATAGATGTCAGAAAATGTAAGTGTTCAATTTCATTTTTCTTTCTAAAGATTACTTTGGTGCTTGGCTTTTTGTGTATATCCATATTGGTTTTAGGGGGTAGTGAACTCATCAATTTTTATAAAAAAGACAGTTGGAGTCTTATTAAGGAACTTGGGACCTAATCTAACATGTTGGAGATTAGAGATTACTTTTTCTTCTCTTAGGCGTATTGTCTCTGGTCTAATTCCTAGGTCCTTAATCCACTTTGAGTTAAATTTTGTGCATGGTGAGAGATAAAGGTTTAATTTCAATTTGCTACATATGGACTTCCAGTTTTAACAGCACCATTTGTTGAAGAGGCTATCTTTTCTCCAATGTACATCTTTGACACATTTGTCTAAAATAAGATAACTGAAATTATATGTATTAGTCTCTGTGTTCTCGATTCTATACCATTGGTCTACCAGCCTATTTTGGTGCCAATACCATGCTGTTTTTGTTACTATTGCTCTATAGTATACTTCAAGGTCTGGTATAGTAATGCCATCAGCTTCACTTTTCTTGCTAAGGATTGCTTTAGCTATTCTGGGTCTCTTATTTTTCCAGATGAATTTCATGACTGCTTTTTCTATTTCTATGAGGAGTGTTATTGGGATTTTTTATTGGAATTGCATTAAATCTGTATAGTGCATTTGGTAGTATGGTCATTTTGACAATATTAATTCTGCCTATCCAAAAACAAGGTAGGTTTTTCTATCTTCTAAGGTGTTCTATAATTTCTTTCTTTAGTGTTCTGTAGTTTTAGTTATAGAGGTCTTTCACTCCTTTCATTAAGTTGATTCCCAAGTATTTTAATTTATTTTTGATGCTATTGTAAATGGGGTAGTTTTCGTCATTTCCCTTTCAGAGGATTTGTCACTGACGTACATAAATGCCTTTGATTTATGGGTATTGATTTTGTAACCTGATATTTTGCCAAATTCATTTACTAGTTGTAAAAGTTTTCTCATGGAGTTTTTTGGATCTTCTAGGTATATTATCATATCATCAGCAAATAGTGGTAATTTGAGTTCTTCTTTTCCTATCTGGATTCCTGTAATTTCTTTCATTTGTCTAATTGCTCTGGCCAGGGTTTCAAGTGCTGTGTTAAATAACAGTGGTGAAAGGGGGCATCCCTGTCTTGTTCCTGTTTTCAGAGGTAATGCTTTCAATTTTTCTCCATTTAAAATGATGTTATCCTGGGGCTTCACATAAATAGCTTTTATAATGTTGAGGTATGTTCCTGTTATCCTTAATTTTTCTAGTGTTTTGAACATAAAGGGGTGCTGTATTTTGTTGAATGCTTTTCTGCATCTATTGAGATGATCATATGGTTTTTTTTCTTTAAGTCTATTGATGTGATGTATTAAGAATTAATATCAAGAATCAATAAATGGGATAGATTCAAACCAAAAAGCTTCTTCTCAGCAAAACAAACAATCAATGAGGTGAATAGAGAACCAACTAATTGGGAACAAATTTTTACCACATGCACATCAGATAGAGTACTAATCTCTAGAATATATAAAGAACTCAAAAATCTTAACACCAAGGCTGGGGTTGTGGCTCAGCGGTAGAGAGCTCACCGGGGTTCGATCCTCAGCACCACATACAAATAAATGCAACGTGTACAACTAAAGCAAATAAATAAATATTTTTTTAAAAAATCTTAACACCAAAAAAACAAATAACCCAATAAATAAATGGGCCAAGGAACTGAAAAGACACTTCTCAGAAGAAGATATACAATCAATCAACAAACACATGAAAAAAATGTTCAACATCTCTGGCAATTAGAGAAATGCAAAACAAAACTACTCTAAGATTTCATTTCACTCCAGTCAGAATGGCAGCTATTAAGAATACAAACAATAATAAATGTTGGAGAGGATGTGGAGAAAAAGGCACATTCATACATTGCTGGTGGGACTGCAAAATGGTGCAGCCATTATGGAAAGCAGTATGGCAATTCCTTGGAAAATTGGGAATGGATCCAACTATGACCCAGCCAACCCACTCCTCGGTCTATTCCCGAAGGACTTAAAAGCAGCATACTACAGGGACACAGCCACATCAATGTTTATAGCAGTTCAATTCACAATAGGTTGTGGAACCAACCTAGATGCCCCTCAGTAGATGAGTGGATAAAGAAAATGTGGTATATTTACACAATGGAATATTACTCAGCAATTAAAGAGAATAAAATCATGGCATTCGCAGGTAAATGGATGAAGTTGGTGAACATAATGCTAAGTGAAGTTAGTCAATCACAAAAATCCTAATGCCGAATTTTTCTCTGATATAAGTAGGCTGGGTCATAGTGGGGTTGGGTTGGGGAACATAGGAGGATTAGAGGAATACTAGCAAGGTCAATGGGGAGGGAGGGGAAGGGAGGGAACAAAGGGATATGAAGGGGGGAAAAAAGAAGATGGTAGAATGAGATGGATATCAGTATCCTAATGGCATGATTGAAGACATGAATAGTACGAATATACTTTGTATTCAAACAGTATTACGTTAAAAGGTGCTCTATATATGTAATATGTAATGCATGCTATTGTTATATATACAACAACGTTGAATAAAAAAAGATAGTTGGGAATTAGAAGGATTGCATTGAATCTGTAGATCAATTTGTAGGCTATTGTGATCTTAATGATATTAAGCATTCTTATCCTAGGACACATGGAATATATATATATATATTCAAATATATATACATATATATACATATTTTTTCAATATTTTAACTTCTTTCAGATTTTTTAAAATCAGTATAAGGAACCTCATGAAAATAGAAGGGATATCAACAGAGTTGAGGAGGGAACAGGAGGAGGTAGGAGGGGGAGGAAAGAAGAGGTACTAGGAAATGGAATTAATTAAATTATGTTATGAGCCCATATGAATAGGATAAAATGAATCCCACCATTATGTATAATGATAATGTACAAATAAAATGAATAAATATACCAAAAATCTAAAATTATTTTAAATGAAATGCCAAAAATAGCAATGTAAAACTCTTACACTTCTTCTTCTTTTTTTTTTTAACCAGGAATTCAGGGGCACTCAATCACTGGGCAACATCCCCAGTCCTTTTTTGTATTTTATTTAGAGATAGGGTCTCACTGAGTTGCTAAGTGCCTCTCCATTGGTGAGGCTGGCTTTGAACTCGTGAGCCTCCTGCCTCAGGCTCCCAACCTTACACTTCTTTTGATAAATTTATTTCTGAATTTATTCTTTTTTTAAATATTTGTTTATTTACTTTAGTTGTACACAATGCAATGCATTTATGTTTACGTGGTGCTGAGGATCGAACCCGAGCCGCGCACGTGCGAGGCGAGCGCTCTGCCGCTGAGCCACAACCCCAGCCCCTGAATTTATTCTTTTAACAGTGCTTGGGATTGAACCTAGGGCACCACAAACGCCAGTCAAATCATTTACCACAGAGCCACTTCCCTGCTTTCTTTTTTATTCCATTGTTAATGAAATTAGGGTTTTCCTTCATTTTCTTTTTTTAAATTTTTTTATTTGTTCTTTCATTTTTATTGTTGATTTCATATATATGAAAGTACAATCTAATTTGTATGTTTATCTTATATCTTATTATACTAATAACTTGTTTATTAGCTTTAGTGGTAATTGAGTACATTCCTTACACATTTTTATATATAATAATGTCATCTGAAATAAAAGATAGTTCTAATTCTTAAATAGAGTAGTAGTTTTCTCAAGCATCAAATACATAAGACAAAAGCTTAAGTAAATATCACATCATTGCTGGGCGCAGTGGCACACACCTGTAATCTCAGCACTTGGGAGGCTGAGGCAGGAGGATCGAAAGTTCAAAGCCAGCCTCAGCAATGGCGAGGCACTTAGCAACTCAGTGAGACCCTGTCTCTAATAAAAATACAAAAAAGGACTGGGGATGTGGCCCAGTGGTCAAGTGCTCCTGAGTTCAATCCCTGGTACAAAAAAAAAAAAAATCACACCCCCCTACAAATCTTCTACCTACTTGCTTATTTACTCATTTTAATTTACTTATTTACTATTTATATTCCACTTGCTTCTGAAAGGATTCAATACAACTTATAGTAAAAAAAAAAAAAGCATGGATATGTATACCAAGGATGGTAAAAATAAAGATATATATCAAAAGTCTAATAAAGGTAGGAAATTAAAGTTTATCAGGAACCAGTGATGAAATTATTATTATAAGCTAACATTCCATTTACTTCTGAGCACCCTAAGGGTCAAGATCAGCCAAGCCAAGTCAAACTAAAAAAAAAATCCATATCCCTTATTGTCTCAATAATTCTGATTCTTCCACAGAAAGAAACATTTTCCTTGTACCAAATTCAACATAGCATTTCTCATAAAGGTTCTTGGTTAAAAGACAATGAGTGTTGCCATCATTTTCAGCAAATCATTCTCTGAATGATACAGAATTGATTTAGGTAACCATTTCTTATAGTACCTTTCAAAAAAAGTCTGATAGAGCCGGGCGCGGTGGCGCACGCCTGTAATCCCAGCACTTGGGAGGCTGAGGCAGGAGGATCACAAGTTCAAAGCCAGCCTCAGCAATGGCAAGGCACTTAGCAACTCAGTGAGACCCTGTCTCTAATAAAATACAAAAAAGGGCTGGGGATGTGGCCCAGTGGTTGAGTGCCCCTGAGTTCAATCCCCGGTACCAAAAAAAAAAAAAAAAAAAAAAAAAATAGTCAGATAGTATGTTCAACTACATCTAGAGAAACTAAGGGAGTGTACACGTAACATCATAGTGTCTGCCTGTCAAAAATTTTCAACTACTCTTTGGAAAATGTTAATCAGAAGTACTGAAGTACTGGAGATTACTTCAAACACAATATTTGGAGTAGGGGCAGATACACTTTATGTAACAGAAAGGTGGGGGCAAGGGTAGTTGAAAATTAAGGAGTTTGTTATACATTTTATCAATCTCATAGCTAATTGACAAGACCAACTTCTTTCTGTATTTTTTACATTTTTAGCAAGAGTGGTGATTCTACTCAAGATGTCAAAGAAGTTGAAATTCCCAAGGCAAGGCTGTGTGCCCCATATGTGCCCCAAACTTTCCTGCCCCTCTACCATCAAATTTTATTCAGCCAGGCACAGTGGCGCATGCCTGTAATCCCAGTGGCTTGGGAGGCTGAGGCAGGAGGATTGGGAGTTCAAAGCCAGCCTCAGCAAAAGTGAGGCACTAAGCAACTCAGTGAGACCCTGTCTGTAAATTTAAAAAAATATATATACAAAATAGGGCTGGGGATGTGGCTTAGTGGTCAAGTGCCCCTGAGTTCAATCCTTGGCACCAAAAAAAAAATGATGATGGGAAAACTGGAAATCTTCATGTAATAAAATGATAAAATGAAATTAAATCTCTTTCTCTCACCATGCACAAAACTTAACTCAAAGTGGATCAAGGACCTAGAAATTAAACTGGAGACCTTGCACCTAATAGAAGAAAAAGTAGGCCCAAATCTCCATCATGTTGGTTTAGGCCCCAATTTCCTCAATAAGACCCCTATAGCGTAAGAACTAAAACCAAGAATCAATAAATGGGATGGATTCAAACTAAAAAGCTTCTTCTCAGAAAAAGAAACAATCAGTGAGGTAAATAGAGGACCTACAGAATGGGAGCAAATCTTTACCACAAGCACATCAGATAGAACACTAGCCTCAAGGATTTATAAAGCTCTCAAAAGCCTTAACACCAAATAATAATAATAATAATAATAATAATAACCCAATAAATAAATGGGCCAAGGAACTAACCAGACACTTCTCAGAAGATGATATGCAAACAATCAAAAAATATATGAAAAAATGTTCAACATCTATAGCAATTAGAGAAATGCAAATCAAAACTACTCTACGATTTCATTTTACTCCAGTCAGAATGGCAGATATCAAAAAAACAACAACAATAAATGCTGGTGAGGATGTGGGGAAAAAGGCATATTCTTACATTGCTGGTGGAACTGCAAATTGGTGAAGCCAATCTGGAAAGCAGTATGGAGATTCCTAGGAAAACTGGGAATGGAACCACCATTTGACCCAGCTATCCCACTCCTTGCCTATTCCCAAAGGACTTAAAAACAGCTTACTACAGGGACACAGCCACATCAATGTTTATAGCAGCACAATTCACAATAGCTAGATTGTGGAACCCACCCCGATGCCCATCAGCAGATGAATGGATAGGTAAACTTTGGTATATATACACAATGAAACACTGCTCAGCACTAAAAGAGAATAAAATCATGGCATTTGCAGGTAAATGGATGGAGTTGGAGAAAATAATGCTAAGTGAAGTTAGCCAATCCCAAAAAACCAAAGGTCGAATGATCTCTTTGATGTGAAGATACTAACTTATAAAGGCAAGAAAGAGGGAATGAAAGGAATGAAATAACTTTAAATAGAACAAAGGGGGGAGGGGGAGGGGGTAAGGGGAAAAGGAATAATAGCAGACTGAGTTATCCATGATTACCCTAAATACATGTATGTATGAAGACACAATTGTTGTAAAAATACTTTATATAAAAACCAGCAACTTGAAAAAGTGTGCTCTTTATATGTAATATGAAATGAAATGTACTCTGCTAACATGTATAACAAATTAGAATTTAAAAAATCAACATGCAAGCTTATAAAATATATAAAATAGGGCTGGGGATGTGACTTAGTGGTCAAGTGCCCCTGAGTTCAATCCTCAGTACCAAAAAACAAACAAAAAAAAAAAAAAAAAACCTTTTTTGTCTGTCCTATTTGTGTCAGTGCAATTCTGCTTACTAAGCATTATCCTGCAAAACCAGATTGGGTTGTGTAATACAATTCAAATAAACAGAAAACTATAAACTATTATCTCCATAAAGCAGATTCCAATGCATTAACACAAAGTTAAACTGCACCACAACAAAAAGAAAATCAGTATATATAGAAACAGAGACTAGAACTGTGGTTACCACCAGCAGAAAAAGCACAATATAGAAGAGGTGTATCAGTATATGTAAGTCAAAGACTATAAAGTTGCAGTTATATAAATGAACAAGTCTAGAGATCTGTGTATAGCATTGATGACTATAGTTAGTAATATTGTAATATATACAAGAAATTTGCTGAGAAATTAGCAAGTGTAGTAGAAATAAGATACTCTTACCACACAAAAAAGTAACTATGTTAGGAGATAGATATGTTAATTTGATTTACTGTAATCATGATTTTACCATGTATACATGTATACCAAAATATCATATCATATACCTTAAATAAATACAACAAAAATAAAACTGAATTTACCATCTTCATCATTTTAAGTGTGTGTTTCAGTAGTGTTAAATATATTTACATTGCTCTTCAACAGATCTCTAGAATTTTTTCATCTTGCCAAACTGAAACTCTATGCCGATTTCCCCCTTTCCCCAGGCCCTGGCAACTGCCATCCTAATTTCTGTTTCTATGATTTTCACTACTTTATATATCTCATATAAGTGGAATCATATAGTATTCATCTCTTTAGTTATTGGCTTATTCTATTTAGCATAATGTCCTCAAGGTTCAACCATGTTATACCATGTGACAAGAATTTTCCTCTTTCTAATGTTTGAATATCATTACATTGAGTTATACATACCACACTTTTTCTTTATCCATTTATTTGTTGTTGGACATTTGTATGTATTGGTCATTGTGACTAATGACACTATGAACATAGAAGTGCTAATATCTCTTTGAGATCCTGCTTTGAATTCTTTTGTACATTTTGATATTTCCATAATAAAGGTAAAAAGAGTAGCCCCAGCGGCGCACGCCTGTAATCCCAGCACTTGGGAGGCTGAGGCAGGAGGATCGCGAGTTCAAGGCCAGCCTCAGCAATGGTGAGGCACTTAGCAACTCAGTGAAACCCTGTCTCTAATAAAATACAAAAAAGGGCTGGGGATGTGGCCCAGTGGTCGAGTTCCCCTGAGTTCAATCCTTAGTACCAAGAAAAAAATTTTAAATAAAAAAAAAGGTAAAAAGAGTAAAGTAATAGAAAAATGACTATAACTCAGGAAGTAAAAATGCATGAAAATTATAACCAAATTATGTTAGAAATGAGATTTTTATAAATATTATTTAAACTCAATGTTTTTATAAATAGTCTATCTTTCCAACAATTAAATATTGATCTTATCTAGAAATAAAAGAAACTAAATCTAAATGAGATTTTTATTTTTTTATAACTTTATTTATTTATTTTCTATTTGGTGCTAAGGATCAAACCCAGTGCCTCACACATGCTAGGCAAGTGCTCTATCACTGAGCCACAATCCTAGCCCCCTGATTGAGATTTTCTAGGCAAACATTGCTTTTTGCAAAATAAACATAATTGGTATACATTATCAAATAGCAATTCTTCACTCTAGCACAAAAACTGATGAAAGGAAAAATATATTTTTCTCTCATATTCATTTTTAAGCACATATGTTTGTATTCTCTATTATGTGTACAGAAACAAACACTTGGCCTCTTAAGGTTTCCTTTGATTATAAACACTATTTTAATTAAGATGCATATACTTAGCTCCAATATTTGTGTTGCCTCAGTATTTGTGAGGATGCTAATTCAGACACTTCTCAATTTCAAAGTAATTGTGATTACTATCCTTGAAGTGGCCTTTTTTGTCTTTGTATTTTGTCTGGTTTTATGTCAGTATAAATTAGCATAAAAGAGGTAGTGAGTGATAGGGCTGCAATATGGTTGTTCTTTTCATCTAATGCATTATAATGGAGGAAATTAAAACAATCATTACTGGGTGAATGAGAAATCAGATGGAAGAGATTTAAAGTACCTGTGCTCTGTGTTTCAATAGCTTGATGACCAGATGTATGCTTCAGAATTGTGAATATTTGTTTCCATGGAGAGTCTTCCAAGACTGCCCTTTGTTTATATGACTTGGCTCCACATTTGTTAATTTTCTACAAATTGTAGGTAATAATATGCTTCTAGAAAATGTGCTGGTTTGTTATTCTTGGTCTCACATCTTTCAGAGGTCTATGTATGCCAATCACATATAGGCCTAGGGAATTCATGGAATTGGTATTAAAATTCGTGCCTTCAGCAAAGTTGTTTTTCCCCTCTTAGAATTGCAATTTGGTCCACATTCCAGTGGGAAACTTTAGGATGTGGCACTACAAAATGGCTACAGATATCTGAAATCTGTATGAGCTAATACCATTCAGCAGGAGAACAGAATGAATAATCATAGCTATACATCCTCTCTCTCTCTCAATAACATGGCCAGGGAGCCAGACACAATATAGAGTGTGCTGGAGGCACTCAGTAGGCCACTGGGAGAACAGAGAAAGCTGATGTGGAAATTTTCACCTACTCTTTCAATCTTTGCTTACTGGCTTTCCCTAACCACTCAGGAGTACTACTCTCCACTTTGCAGAACTAAAATTTTAAAAGTAAGTGGGACAGACAGCAGTCAGAAGTTATAAAAGAAACTGAAACCCTTGAAGTCTGCCTGGAGCATGCTAGCCTATAATTTTTCTGGGTACTGTATGGTGGAAACTAGCTATAATTCTTCTCCCAGGGTACAGACTTGCCACCTGTGCTCTCCTGTAATTATCTTTGATCAGGCTTATGTGGTAGGAAGTTATGTTTCAGTAGCTGTGATTGGGCCCAGGGCATAGCTAAGTCTATAATTACTAGCTGGTTAAATCAGAACTCTTTTGGAATTTAGCAGCCGTTTGTATAAACTGCCTCAATATTTTTAGACTGTAAACTTGTCCTTCTATACCTCTCTGGGAACTCAGAAATGAACAAGCAATAGTTAAGGAAAAGTAAATTTGTCAGTGAATTAGCAAAAATTCAACCTACAGGCAGGAACAGTAATTGTAGAGGGAAGTTAGATACTTGCTCAATAGCCTTTTAAATTTTATTTTATTTGTTTTAATCCATTATACATGGCAGAAGAATGTATTTCAATTCATGGTACACATAAAGAGCTCAATTTTTCATGTGTCTGGTTGTCCACAAAGTAGAGTCACACCATTTGTGTAATCACACACGTACCTAGGGTAATGATGTCTGTCTCATTCCACCGTATTTCCTATCCCCATGCCCCCTCCCCTTGCCTCCACCCCTTTGCCCAATCCAAAGTTCCTCCACTCATCCCATGACCCCCCATTATACATTAGCATCCACTTATCAGACAAAGTATTTGGCCTTTGTTTTTTTGGGATTGGCTTATTTCTGTTAGCATGATATTCTCCAACTCTATCCATTTACCTGCAAATGCCATAATTTTATTCTCTTTTATTGCCAAGTAATATTCCATTGTGTATATATACCACAGTTTCTTTATCCATTCATCTATTGAAGGGCATCTAGATTGGTTCCACAGTTTGACTATTGTGAATTGTGCTGCTATAAACATTGATATGGCTGTGTCACTGTAGTATGCTGTTTTTAAATCCTTTAGGTATAAACCAAGGAGTGGGATAGCTGGGTCAAAAGGTGGTTCCATGGGGTTGGTGTTATAGCTCAGTGGTAGAGTACTTGGCTTGCACATGTGAGGCACTGGGTACAATCCTCAGCACCACATAAACATAAATAAACAAAATAAAGGTATAAAAAAGGTGGTTCCATTCCAAAATTTTAAGGAATCTCCATACTACTTTCCATATTGGCTGCACCAATTTGCAGTCCCACCAACAATGTATGAGTGTGCCCTTTTCCCCAACATCCTTGCCAACATTTATTGCTTCTTATATTCTTGATAACTGTCATTCTGACTGGAGTGAGATGAAATTTTAGAGTAGTTTTGATTTGCATTTCTCTAATTACTAGAGATGTTGAACATTTTTTTCATATGTTTGTTGATCGATTGTATATCTTCTTCTGAGAAGTGTCTGTTCAGTTCCTTAGACCATTTTTGATTGGGTTGTTGGTTTGTTTGTTTGGTGCTAAGTTTTTTGAGTTCTTTATATATCCTGGAGATTCGCACTCTATCTGATGTGCGTGTGGTAAAACATTGCTCCCATACTGTACGCTCTCTCTTACCTCATGATTGTTTCTTTTGCTGAGAAGAAGCTTTTTAGTTTAAATCCATCCCATTTAGTTCAATAGCCTTTTATGGAGTAGAAAGACAGTCCTCTAGGGGTTCTTCCACTTTGGGAATACCAAAACTTTAAAATGTGTTCCTCCAGTTGACCACTGAAAATATTAAGTGAAGGATAGCTATCAGAAAACTTGGGCCAGGTGCAGTAATGCACACCTGTAATCCCAGCAGCTTGGGAAGCTGAGGCGAGAGGATCAGGAGTTCAAAGCCAGCCTCAGCAAAAGCTAAGTGCTTTTAGAGACCCTGCCTCTAAATAAAATACAAAATAGGGCTGGGGATGTGGCTCAGTGGCTGAGTGCCCCTGAGTTCAATTTCCAGCACTCACCCACCCCCCCTCCACAAAAAAGAAAAGAAAACTTGTATTCAAATCCCAACTCTTCCACTGACTTTCTGACTATGATGATGATGTTATGGGAAATTATTCACCCTCCCTAATCCTGAGGTTTCTCATAAACAACAACAACTTCCTAACTATATCACAGAACTATGGAGAAAAATCTAATGAAACAATAAAGGAAGAACATTTAGCACCATCCTTGGTACAGCAACAACACTTAATAAATGCTTGGTAATAATAATTCCTATTATTGAAGCATATAGGTTTTCTGGGCTATTTGAGAGATTAAGTTTGATTCCTTTCCATATATTATCTCTTATTCCATGTCATCGATTGCTAATTAGGATTACATGGCAGAGTTAATGAAGATAACTCTTCTAGGTTGAAGAATCTATATTCCTCCTTCAGACTGAGAAGGGCTATTCCCAAATAGTGTACTTTTTCCCTCCATCTATAATGCCCTGAAATGGTAGTTGATGAGGTTAAAGAAAATGGCACATAAACAAGCTGTTTCCAAAGTAAATGAATACTCATATAATTTAATGCAGGTGGTACTTAATAAACAATGCTTTCACTGAGTAAACAGAAGAGGGAAATTGTGAGTAGAGACATGTAGGTGAAATTGCTTACGGCACCTTATGTATGTATGTCTTAAGACGTACGTTCTGTTTTACGGCTCACCTCTCAGATACGTGCCATTGGAAGAGTCTGGCAACACAAACACATGAAAACCTCCTTAATCAAGTGCATATGTGTAGATCTCACACTTTGCTTAAAGAGGTGGATAAAAAAGAATTGGAGTCACTTGTTTATGTACTTGGGCAGCTGTGCTGTTGGATTAATGCCACCCTGATTCCCCTCTGAAAGAAAGGAAGCAAACTGTTTTCAAGAAAATAATGTCTAACACTTTGGCCAAACAGTTGTCTCCAAATGTTACCCTTAAAGAACACCATAATAATTATGAATATATGATTAAACGACATTTGGAAAGATTACCTGTATGTGTGAGAGATGTTTAACTTTTTCTCATCTTAAGCCACCACTACTGTGGTCATTTACTTGAGCTTTAAAGGGCAACACCTGACATTTGGTCTTTGATGGATTTAACAGGCCGCTTGTAAGATTAAAGGTTTTGCCTGGTTAAATCAGGTTTTATCACAGAGGCTATTTGCAACTTTATGCTCTTACAGAAATGTCAGTGTTTGCCTTTGCTCTGAACTAGGCATAGAAGCTCAAGGTTTGTCCCTGAGAAGTTCTGAAAATAGAAGATCCTTGGCATTAGGTCTATGTTCTTAACCTCCCACAAACAACCTTATGAAGCATTCTTTTTCACTATGCATGCTATAAGGCTTCTGGATGACTGAGCCACAGCAGTCTTTTGGGGGTGGTTTGCTCACAACTCTCTGCCACATTATAAGTTGCCAGCATGCTTTCCTTTATTCTCTTCCTGGTGGAAGAAAAACATATTTTGATGATAAGCTTGAGAAATACATTTTCTATGGATTCTGTGGAAATAACTATCTCATTCGGTATGGGAAGTTAAACCTCAGCTGGGCTTGAACTGTACCTTGGCAGGCCTCTTGTTGACTCCCTAGGGGATTTCTTAGCACAGTTGTTCTAAATCCAAACTGTTTCCACTGCTCTCAAGTCCCTAGTCCTACCCCAGCTGTTCCCTTTCTCAGAGATGTCCTCACTACATACTTCACTGCAAAGACTTGTGGCCATGTAAACGCCCTTATTTCCCTTCTTTCTTCAAAATGTACAATGCATGGAGCTTTTGCCTGTACTCTACCACAACCCTTATGTCTCCAAGAAGGTCATGGGTTTCTGTTTCCTTGCCAAGGCTATGTCCTCTACTTGGACACTTGATCCCACCCCCTCTCTACTCCAGAGGAAAACTGTTCCATCAGCTATTTTTAGTGGCTCCTTCCCCATGGTCTATATTCAGGGTTCCCCTGGCTTTGATACAAGTCACCATCAAATTTCTCACCTCACTTCCATAAGCCAAAATTCTCACTGACTCCTTCCTTAGCATTAATTCACTTCTATTTGCATCCTAGCTTCCACCCTCCAATCTATTATGCTCATTTCAAACTGATGTCTTGAAAGTCAGCAATGACCTCATAATTGGCAGATTCAATGGCTTTTTCTTATAATTCACCCTGCTTGACCTTGCTGCAGCTTTAACCACTTTTGACCACTTCATTGCTCTGAAAATTCTCTCTCTGGATTTCATGAATTGCTCTGACTTTTCTCTTACCTCTTTGCTTCCAATATGTCTCCTTTAATTGGCTCTTCTTCCTCCATATCTGAAAAGTAGGCATTCCCCACAGGTCTTGTCCTTGACCCTCATCTTTTGTATACTCTCTTTTGATTAATATACTCGTCTTTTCTTTTAAGGAATTAAATTTGTGTTGCTCTGAGTTGAATTAGATATTTTGGGCAGCTAATTTATGTCGTAATTCCAAAGTCAATTACCTTCTCTATGTAGGTGGTTACTTAACCCCACTCATTCATTCATGTATTCATCCATCAATTATTTACTAAGCACATACATAGAAGTAGAATGACTATACAATTTATCATTCTGAGACATTTTGAGTGTTAAAAATAGCACAATTAATACTTAAGTCAGAGCAACAAGCATAAACCCAGATTGTCCTTGGCAAACTGAGACATATGGTAACCCTAAATATAATGCTATCCAAGAATTGTGAAACCACAAAAGCAAATTATAAATTCATTCTCCCCTCAAGCATTTAGTGCATTTAGTCTAGTAGAGTGATAACACATGCCCATAAACACAATACTATTAGAAAGTGATAAATACCCTGAGAGAGGTTCAGATTAAAATTACTGGATTTTCAGGGTAAGAAGAGATTTATTTTCATCGTGAAGAATCAGGCAAAGCTTTATAAAAATGGCATTCATGATGGGTAGGAGTTTCAGGTGGAAGGAACAGTATGAGCAGGGCCCCACTCATGGTTCTTCAGTTTGTGTGCTACAAAAGAGTAGCACATGTAAGAAGACAGTGTTCACATTGTTGATACCTTATTTCAAAATTTTCATATTTTAATAACTTTTTGTTATTCCAAAGATGGGTGATTTATGTATTTGTTACAAAAATTTTCTAGTAGATGGCAAGAGAATGCCATTTTTTTATCAGTACATTGCAACAATATTCTGGCAGATGAAAATTAAATGTTTTGAAGAAGAGACACCTTTTTCTACTTTGCACCAAGAATCCATATGGGCTGATAATTCTGAGCATGTGCAAAAGTATAAAAGAAAATCATGGGGCACAAATACAATGGAAAAACTACATCAACCTGACAAAAGCACAGGGTACATGAAAAGACACAGGGAAAAACATTGAGAAAGTAGATTCATACCAGATTGTTCATAGCCTGAAACATCAACAAAAGAAATTCAAGTTCTAGCCACTTAGGCACATGATTTTAAGAAGTCGCCTTGAGAACAATGTATAAAGTATTTTCAAAAGCCAAGGACTGTATGTAAAGAAACCCATAAAAAGGCTCTTAGTCTTTTAGCATAGGCCAACATTTCCCAAAGTGAGCTCTATGGGGTAACTCTAATTCTTCTGAATTTTAATAAGACTGGACAACAAGAGAGCAGAAGCAGAGCAAGTTGCCTGGTTTAATTCAGTCTTACCATCTCTCCATAGGTCTAAGCTTTTACATCTCTGCATGACCTGCCAGGGCTTCATATTCACATGTCCAAAATCAAACTCATCACCTTCCCTCTCAAAACTATTTCTTCTGTTGGCATTGCTGTCTACCTGGTACCGTAACCCGGGAGGAAAACTCTCGGAGGCAGAGTAAAGCCTTCTTGTCTTCTTAGCTTAGAGAGAGAGAAAGAAAGATAGAGAGAGCTTAGCTTAGAGAAAGATTATTTTTTAGAGCTTCTTGCTTCTTTCTTCTGTCTTCTGTCTTCCTCGGGAGCCTCGGCCTAACTCTGACCAGCCATTACTTCTTCTATCTGGTTTCTCTTCTGTAACCGCTCTGCCTACGTTCTGGCCGCTCTGATTCTTTTCTCCGACCCGAACTCTTCTTCTGACCGACCGAGCGACTGCACGACTGACTGAATGAATTCTCTGTTCTCCTAACTCGGACCGCTTTCACCCGGTTTATATACCTTCAGCTTTGCGGGTGCCTACAGGTGCGTCACATACATATCAGGTGGAACTTATGGCTTCCAGCTAGCTGCAACAGCCCTTCCTAATTAGGGCTCCTTCACATTGCCACAAAATAAGATATTGTATCTGTAATTCTAGAGGCTCAGGAAGCTAAGGCAGGACAATGGAAAGTTTGAGGCCAGCCTGGGCAACTTAGTGAGACCCTGTCTCAAAATGAAAAAATAAATAAATAAAAATAAATAAAAAGGGCTGGAGATGTAGCTCAGTAGTAAAGTGCTCTTGGATTCAATCTTCAGTACAAAAAAAATAAAATAAAAAGATAAAATTTCAAAGATAGGCTGTCCAGGGCTAGAATAGCATTGCCATGAAATCTTCAGGGACCCAGACACTTTCTAGGTGTAAACTCTGTATGTGTCTTCATTTTCCAAGAATGAATGCTAGTGTTCCAAACATTACATCTATATTCCAAATAATATACTGGAGGAAGAAGAAAAGAAGAAAAATGTCCTTTTAAAGTAAATGTCCTAAAAGTATCATGTAGCATGCTTATTTTATCTCATTAATCAGAAGTTAGTCATGTGGACACATGAAAGGAAAGCTGAGAAATGGTGTCTTTTAGTTGAGTGACAATGTGTTAGGTAAAAATCCAGTTTCTCATGCTAAAAACAAAATTAAGAATGAATACTGGATATTGGGAGGTAAATTGGAACTATCTGCCATGGATGGTGGAATATATAAGGCTGGGAGGGAGAACAAGGCAAGAAGAAGGTGTCAAGAATGACAAGTTTTGGCTGGGGTTGTAGCTCAGCGGTAGAGTGTTCGCCTAGCACATGCATGGCCCGGGTTCAATCATCAGCACCATGTAAAAATAAACACATTGTATACAACTAGAACAAATAAATAAATATTTTAAGAAAAGAATGACAAGTTTTTTAGCCTGGGTAGTTGGGAGAAGCGTTTTTCCCTTATTTGCTACTGTACCTAATCCTAATATACTCCAACATATATTTATGTATTTTAAAGGGGAGTTTTAAAATATTTTCCCTACTTACAGCAACAAAGAAGACACTATACTAACATAATCCCATTAGCAGATTTGGATATAGCTATGCATATAAATTAGCACTAGAAAAGAGCCATTTGGTGTTCTGGCCATCATAGACTGAATTTAATAGGAATCACAATCTAGATCATCAGATCCCCCAAACAGATGTTATAACAATTCCGTTTTATTAGGATTATACCTAGAAATTATATTTCTAAGGAGTTCAAATACAATACTGCTTCATATAACTTTACTCTTATATACACAATAAGTATACAAGCTACATAGGCAACAAGTAATTTAATACCTATTTTATTGATAGGGTAAGGATTGAGTAGATGCTTAAGGTCATAGAGTTTCTCCAGCACCAAGTCCTCTGGTGGGCTTTCTAGAAAGCAAGCTTGTTTTGTCCAGGCAACTTGATAACATATCATTCATGTGGATCTCGTATACCAGCAGGGGTTTTATCCTCATATCAGATAAAGTGGACTTCAAGCCAAAGTTAATCAGAAGGACATTTCATACTTCTTAAGGGAATTAGACATCAACAAGAAATAACAATCATAAATATTTATGCCCCAAACAATGGAGCATCTATGTACATCAAAGCCCTAGAAAAAGATGAACAAATCAACACCAAGCAAGTTGAAGACCCTAGTCTTCCTTTCAATTATATATTGAAAGAGGTCTGAGAATACACCATGAGCCAGGGACAGAAGTGAAATTCAGTCAAATCCTTCAACATACCCAGTCTTGCTCTACATGATGCAAATATGATTTTTCAAAACAGATTTCATTCCAAATAGAACTCCCCATTTGCACAGACCAAGCACCCAAACACATAAAAATATATACAAAAATTCTACTGGACCTTCAAGAACCCACACCAAAAGGTATGAGAGATATCTTGAAAAGAGATGTTTTCTATTCTGGACTTGATTAGCAGATATGGGAAGGAAGGAGAATAGGAAGGGACAGAGAGTAGAAAAAAATGACTTATTTTTTGTTTGTGTTTGCTTTGGTTTGATTTTTTTTTTCCTAAAGTACTGACCTAAACAATATCTTAATGAGGCAGGTCAGTATTTACAGTCTTTCAAACCCCACTTAACCCTTATGTGCCTCATCTGTTAAGCATCTTGGCCAAGATCACATACCAAATCAGTGACACAGTCGTCATGAGGCCTCAAAATGCCTGGTTCCCAGTTTCATATTTTAAATACGCCAAGTAACAGAAGAGAGGGGAAATCTGGGTCAGAGAAACAAAGTTGGCCTAAAAAAATCTTATGTTTCAAAATAAAGCCTATTACACAAAGACATGACATTTCTCATGTATAAACAGAAAAATAAGTCAAGAGCCTAATAATGTCTTTCTTGTCCACTGGATATACAAAGGAACTTTTCAATGGTGAGAAGGGAAAAATCTATCATCACTGTCAATTCTTTTATCTGATGAAGCTCCACTTAAAAAAATCTTTGTAGAGTTAGGAAAATAAACAAGTTAAGCAATCATGTGATACAGCAGAGTTATAAAGATCCAACTAAATAAAAAAAGGTGTGTATGTTGGGCCTAACACCAAAGACAGATATTAAAAATACTAGTTGTCAGCTGAGTGCAGTGGCACACACCTGTAATCCCAGCGGCTTGGGAGGATGAGGCAGGAGGATCAGGAGTTCAAAGCCAGCCTCAGCAAAAGCGAGGTGCTAAGCAACTCTGAGACCTTGTCTCTAAATAAAATACAAAATAGGGTTGGAATGTGATGTGGCTCAGTAGATGAGTGCCCCTGAGTTCAATCCTTGGTACCAAAAGAAAGAAAGAAAGAAAAAAATACTAGTTGTCATTCTCTCATTCTCTGCCCCTTAGATTCCTGATCATATAAATTGTTTTCCACCAATTTCTTTTCTTGTTTCCTTTAGAAATCTCCTTAGGTTTCTAAATTTGTATTCTAATTTTTATAACTGTCTCTAATCCTACACATTGTGGTACCTCACTCCTAATTGTTTTTCGAACCTTGGCTTTCTGGCCCAGATATCTACTAGTCTCCTTTGACTTTTGTTGTTCTCTTCTCTCTCTCTCTCTCTCTCTCTCTCTCTCTCTCTCTCTCTCTCTCTCTCTCTCTCTCTCTCTCTCACACACACACACACACACACACACACAGGAAGGGGAAACAGGGTTTCCAGTGCTTTCCATCAGGCACCTTGGGAATATGGTAAATGCCATGTTCATCTTACTGCTGGGGCTAATGAACTACAAGGAAATATACAGGGATGGGGCCAAGTAACCTTACTCTAGGCAAAACTGACTAAAGCGAAGTTGCGATAACAGTTGTGAGTATGCTCACTTATCTGTGCTTCTCTCCTACCCAGTCCCCACATATCCCAAATCTAGGGGTATATTTCCAGATTTTCTCTTACAAATATGACTGTTATAGCCACCAAGACTCACAACTGGTCTTGAAGGGGCAAGGGAGGACTGAGCAAATGAATATTCCCAAATTCTCCTTAACCAAAGTGATTTATCTTACTAACTACCACCCAAACAGCCCCTCTATGATATCATGCCAGGATATGAAGAATGCAGGAATGCTGGTGATAAGCCCATAAACCTGGGATGCTATCTGCTGGAAAATACCCAGTAATCCAGGAAAAGGGAGGGGCCTACATCTAGCCCATCAAGACCCTGCCTGCCACCCCCAAGCACTCTGACCCACACCAACAACCTTAGACTAGGAACTTGAGTACTGGCCTCCCACCCACAAGTCAGGGGTTATGGAGTGGATGTGGAGCCCACCTCAGGCACGCCACAGAATTTGTCAGGACTTTAACCCAGGTGACTCTGGGAAGGCTCGGCCTTGCTCACCCTAAGGGAGTTGGGTTCCTTTCCCTCTAAGCAGTTTTCCAGAATTACCTACCTCCAGCACCCTCATGTTCTGAAATCAATCATTTCTACTTAATTTTATCACCTTGAACCTGGACTTGATTTTATCACCTTGAACCTGGAATCTTGGCTCCATAACCCCATGTCAATAACCATATTTGACCCCTTTCAGCTTTGGTGACACGTTGGGTTCCCCTCCAAGACTAGAAGTCTGGATTTCATCCAGTTTTTGGCTTTGTTATTTTGTTTGGTTTTCTAAAATAGAAGTAGAGTTATTTTATTTAAATTACAAAAGTATAAATGGATGGAGTTGGAGAATATAATGCTAAATGAAGTTAGCCAATCCCAAAAATCCAAATGCTGAATATTCTTTTTCTGATATAAGGAGGCTGATTTACAGCGGGGTTGGGATGGGGAGCATAGGAGGATTAGAGGAACACTAGAATGACCAATGGGGAGGGAGGGGAAGGGAGGGGGCAAAAGGATGAAGGAAAATAAAATATGGTAGAATGAGATGGATATCATTACCCTAAGTGCATGTATGAAGACATGAATGGTGTGAATATACTTTGTATACAATGAGAGATATGTAAAAATGTGCTGTATATGTGTAATATGAATTGTAATGCATTCTACTGTCATATATAACAACCTAAAATAAAAGAAAAAATAAAATAAAAACAAAAAAATCAAAAGTATTACATGCTCACTGCAAAAATTAAAAACAAAACACAGATTGGCCCATAGAGAATGGTATAAAAAATGAAAAATGTTACCCATGATCTCACCACCCAGATGATGCCCTGTTTTCCCTAACTGAATAATTTCCTAAGCCCTGAGGAAACCTACCATTCTAAGTTGTGCCAACCTCTGATAATCCCTGCAGTTAGATTTAGTCCAAGAGGCACAGAATGAGAGAGTTCAGAACTTGGTCATGAAAGCAGTAAAATATTTGGAATTCTCTTTCTCATTGTGTGCTTACCACAAGGTGAATAAGTAGGTTCATCATACCCAGCAGCATTTAAGGCCTAAAAGCCATGTTAGACATGTGAGGTGGACATATGGAATATGTAAGCAAATTACTTCAATTATCTGACCTGGACTTCTCCAATCTTCCCCAGAAAGCAAACATGCTCAGACATAAATTTGAGGCCTTTAAGAGATTTGGGGAGTCGGGCATGGTGGCACATGCCTGTAATCCCAGCACTTGGGAGGCTGAGGCAGGAGGATCATGAGTTCAAAGCCAGCCTCAGCTATGGCAAGGCACTTAGCAACTCAGTGAGACCCTGTCTCTAATAAAATACAAAAAAGGGCTGGTGATGTGGCCCAGTGGTCAAGTGCCCCTGAGTTCAATCCCCGGAACCCCCCTCCCCCAAAAAAAGAGAGATTGGGGGAAATTGAGATATGCATGCATATGTGTGTACATATATATATATATATATATATATGGGGGGTACATACACACACAAATACATTAGATATTCATATATTACTACTCAACTCATTTTAGAGTATGTGCTTTTTAAAAAAATTCTCATGTTTCTGATTTGAATCTAAAAATCTTCAGAGATATTTTAATTTTTCTACAAATACTTGTCTATAGCAAAATATCTGAAGTTGAAACTTTTTAAAACTTTATTCTTAAAAACAGGACTACTTTTAGTGTAACAAGGCAGCAATCAATTTTAAGTTATTTCATTATTCTTCCTCCATCTGGTCAAGTTTTTGAACAAGTTGAATTTTGAACTGCTTGTGATTCTAGAGTAAGGGAAGATCTCCCCCTAATGGTCATGACTTGAAATGCACCAAGGAAAATGCCCTTAACTACACTCTGAACTCAATATTCCCTCCCTCCCCATCTCTGCCTCCCTCCCCTACAATATTTTCAGAATTGTCATTCTAGAAACTCACAAGAAAATATTTTTTGGTACTAGGGATTGAACCCAGGAGCACTTAATTGTTGAACCACATCCCAGGCCCATTTTATTATAGTCTCACTAAGTTGTGTAGAGCCTCACTAAATCAATAAGTCTTGGCTCATACTTGGAATTCTCCAGCCTCAGCCCCCAGAGTTGCTGGGATTATAGGTGTGTGACAGCATACCTGGCTAAGAAAGTAATTTTTTAAATGCAGAATACATCCTCCCACAAACTGTAAATCCTCTTTCACAATATACTCAAAAAGACAAACTGGTTAAAGCTGAGTTAAGATTAAACAAAACTTTTCACTTGTTATTGGACTTGGTACTGAATAAGAAAGTACATGTAATGCAGTAAAAAACTGGAGCATTTTTTACTCTATATAATACCCCATAATATGGCATTTGCCAGCAAATGGATGGAACTGGAGAATATTATGCTAAATGAAATAAGCTAATCCCAAAAAACCAAAGGTCAAATGTTCTCTCTTATATGTGGATGCTAACACACAATAAGTGGGGAGGGAAGGAAGAATCCAAGTTCATTAGATTAGACAAAGGGGAAGGAAGGGAAGGGACAGGAGATGGGGTTAGGAAAAACAGTAGAATGAATGGAACATAACCTTCCTATGTTCATATATGAATACTCAACCAGTGTAACTCCACATCATGTTCAACCACAAGAATGGAGATTTATACTCCATGTATGTATAATATGTCAAAATACAGCTGGGCATGGTTGTGCATGCCTGTAATCCCAGCAGCTCAGGAGGCTGAGGCAGGAGGATCATGAGTTCAAAGCCAGACTCGGCAATTTAGCAAGGCACTAAGCAACTCAGTGAGACCCTGTCTCTAAATAAAATACAAAATAGGGCTGGGATGTGGCTCAGTGGTCAAGTACCCCTGAGTTCAATCCCGGGTACCTGCCCCAAAAAATATATTCTCCTGTCATGTATAGCTAAAAAGAACAAATTAAAAAATGTAAAAATAGCCAATTATATATATATAGTATATATACACAATACAATAATAATAATAGCAGTTAATTATTGAATACTTATACAACAGACCATTATATGTGATGTATAGATGTTTATGTAATATATATATACATATGTATATATGTATGTGTATATATATGTATATATATATGTATATATATATATATATATATATATATATATATATATACTACTAAGTTAATACACAGTCCTATAAGGTAAGTACTATTATCAACACCATTTTAGACATGAAAAAAATGAGGCCTAAAGAAAATGAAATAATTGCTTAAGGCCACACAGCTAATAAGTAACAGAGAGGACTTGCCTAGGCTTCAAACCACCATGACATACTGCCTTTCTATATCTCAAATCTGATATGGTCTCTCAAAATAAACAATCTGAGACCATAATATTGTTGACTTTTTTTCTCACAATAGCCAAAGGCAATACAAGACCCTTGGTTCTATTTCTATTCATCTTACGACTGTTGCAGATTTGTAACTCTGAATTAACTTCTATGATCTTCCTTACTCTGAAAATGATGCTATTTTGAGTTTCAGTAGATATTAGTACAGCTTAGAGCCTAGGTTTTGTGTCCTTTCATTTTCTGTATTGTGCCTTCTCCCCCTGCAACCCATTTCCTATCTCTGCCCATTCAAACATCATTCATTAAAAATCATGTTTGGGGCTAGGGTTGTGGCTCAGAGGTGGAGCACTCAGCTAGCATGCATGAGGCACTGGGTTTGATCCTCAGCACCACATAAAAATAAAATAAAGGTATTGTGTCCACCAATAACTAAAAAATAAATATTTTTTTAAAAAAATCATTTTTGATGGCATGGTATTGGCACCAAAACAGACATGAAGATGAATGGTACAGAATAGAAGACACAGAGACAAACCCACATATATACAGTTATCTCATACTAGACAAAGGCACCAAAAACATACATTGGAGAAAAGATAGCTTTTTCAACAAATGGTGCTGTGATAAATGAAAATCCATGCAGGAGCCCTGTTTGGGGAGATAGCTAAGATTGCAGTTGACTACGGGCCATAGACATTTTTGGGCATTGTCGCCTTCCATAGTCTCACGGGACTTGGCCCAGGATCTCGAGAGATTTGAGCAGTGACTCAGCAGATCGAGCGAGCGCCATTCCTGCTCGGGCACATGGATTGAGAGACGAGAGAGAGAGAGAGAGAGAGAGAGAGAGAGAGAGAGAGAGAAAGTGAAACCGCTTTTTTACCGTGACGAGTTCTTGCTCCCCGAACGCTGAAGAATAACGCCGAAGAAGCACTCCGAGGCAAGAGGCAAGCGTAGAGTGGAAAGTGGACAGCTTTATTGAAAGGATAGCAAAAGACTTCCCCCAGAGGGAGAAGGGGACCTGGAAACCAGGAATCCAAAGGGAGGAGAAGCTTTCTCCCTTTTATATCTAAATCTTTCTTTTGTCCCTTCCATGTTCCTTATCTCTGTCCTTCCTAGGACAGGAATGTCAAAAGGAGGGCCCATGGTGGGTGTGAGATTTACGGGAAGGGTTTAGGGCTAGTTGATTAGCATCTGGCATCTCTGTTTACTGGAAGTTGTTTCATTATCATTCCATAAGATGAGCCCTAAACTTGGGAACATTAACCATCTTATCTCTCTTGGAGTTGCTCTGTGATTTTCCAGGACTCAGGCTGACTCCATTTTCCTTATGGACTCCATGTTCTTTTATGAAACTCGATGTTAGACCCGATTTGCCTGACTACACTCACTACCTAGCTTAAAATCTGGCTTCATTCCCCCCTCTAATTTCAGGAACTCCTTACTGCTGTAAGGACATGGGACGACGACCGAATCTAACTTCTTCGAGCTGAGAGGGGGCGAAGTAGGGCAAGCAGTTTGGAGTCCCCGTTTAAAAATCGGGTCTATCGAGTGGTCCACGATAGAAGTCCAATTGAGAGTCAACAGGCTGAAGGGCCATTTGAGCGACTGGTGGTCTATAAGAGAAACAAGAATTTATGAGTACTGGAATGAGATTAATGCAACAATAAATGCCACAGCATAAGAATATACCAATGAGTATGATGAGGACAACAGAGACTAGCAATGTTTTCCACCATGAGGTACCAGAAAACCAGGAACTAAAATATTGTCCCCATGACACGGCTGGTGAAGACATGGCTTCTATCTGAGCATGCAAAGTTTTTAAGAATGTTAGTCACCTTGCCAGAACTGTCAGGGATGTAAACACAGCATTCAGTTTTAATAATGGCACAAGTACCGCCTTGGGCTGCAGTGAGGACATCTAAAGCCATACGGTTTTGTAGGATGGCCTTTCTCATAAGCGTTACTTCAGTGTTAAGGAGAGAGATACTTTCCTCAACCTCAAGAAGCGCGGTCTGGGTGTAATTGTCTAAGGTTTCCACGTGCCACATTACATCCTCTAAACCAATACGTGGAATAAACAGTGAAGCTCGGTGATATTGGAATCCATTGCTCTTGGGCATGTGGGTAAAATCAAGTTGCCAGTCTTCCCCAGGGAACTGTCCTGTCCTTTGTAATCCTGGGGGCTTCTTGGCAGAGTTAAGTGGGTTATTTCTTTGGCACATTTCACAGGCCTTGACTATTTGATGGATAGTCTTTGGAATATTTTTTCCTTCAAATATTTCTCGGGTTAATTTGAGAGTATTTTCTTCTCCTAGGTGGAAAGATTGGTGTAGGGTGTGTAAAATCTTCCATTGGGAACTAGCAGGTAAATAAAGCTTGCTGTCTTCCATTTGAATCCACCCTGAGGGTAAGAGGCTACCTCCTTTAGATAAGGCCTGGTGTGTTTCCTCCTGAGTATACTGAGGTCTTAAGTTTTGAAAGTAAATCTCGTCCCAATAAAGGGGTGGGACACTCTGGAACTATCAGGAATGCATGAGAAAACATCATCCTGTCCCACTCACAACTCAGTGGGGGAGTGAACTTTCTAGTTATACACCTTCCAGACACTCCTTGCACCATCATGGTTTTAGAGGAAAGGGGTCCAGAGTACGTCATGAGAACAGAATAACTGGCACCAGTATCTAAGAGGAAGTTGACCTCTTGGCTCCCTACGGAGAAGCAAACCCGGGGTTCACGTGTGGTGATAGGAGTTATGGGAGCCAGAATCCACCCCGGGCCCCATCAGGCCTGTGTGGGAGAGTCTGGCCTCAAGGACCTACGCCCCTCAGGACAGTCACTCTTCCAATGGTTGCCTTGACACTTAGGGCAGGGCTTCGGAGGTGGCCGCTTTGCTTGTGAGCACTCCCGCTTGAAATGTCCTTCTTCTCCACAATGGAAACAAGTCCCTTTTGTGGATTGGGGAGCATTTCGTACTCCTCCTTTTCCACCCTGGGAGCTTACTCCTTTAAGAGCGAATACCAGCGTCTCAGTCTTTTTTCTGTCTCTGCGCTCTTTCACCTTTATTTCCTCCAGGTCTCTATTATAAAAGACGGAAGTAGCAAGTCAGAGGATATCATCTAAAGACTGATCAGGGCCATATGCCAATTTTTGTAGCTTCCTCCGAATGTCTGGGGCCGACTGGGTGATAAATTTGTCCTTTAAAATTATGTGGCCCTCTGCGGATTCAGGATCCACGGTGGTGTGCTTTCTCATTGCCTCCCTGAGTTTCTCCATGAAGATAGCAGGACTTTCCTGCGGGCCCTGAATAATTTCTGACATCTTAGAATAGTTAATGGGCTTTTGCTTAACTCTTCTAAGGGCCTCAAGAATTAGCATTTGAAAGTGACTAAGTTTCCAAGCATCTTGTTCATCGTTTGGGTCCCAATCAGGATCGTTCCTGGGAACTGCCTGTGCTCCTGACGGGTAATTGGGTTTGCTTCTAGTCTGTGCTGCCGGGGCATGAGCAAGGTGTAAGTCATCCCCAAATTGCTCGGCTGCTCTTAAGGCAGCTTCCTTCTCATTAGAAGTTAAAGTCTGGTTGAGTAACAGCATAATGTCTTTCCAGGTAAGGTCAAACACCTGGCATATGTTTTGAAATACCTCAATATATTTATCTGGGTCTTCTGAGAATCTCCCTAAGTCAGTTTTTATCTGTCTTAAGTCTTGAAGGGAGAAGGGAGTATGTACTTTGACTGGTCCAAATTCTCCTCCTGGCATCTCCTGGAGGGGTAATACATTTGACTTGTCCATTGGGACAGATGGAGAGAGGCCAGGGTATGGGGGACAGGAGGGCTGCTGCTGGACATCAGCAGAGAATGAAGATTTGGGGTGTCCTCCTGATTCCTTCTCCTCAACAGGTGGTTTCTTAGGATACTCTCCCTTCATAGCAGAGATCATAGCTAAGTCTACTTGCTGACACAATTGGGGTCTTCCCTTAGGGCAAAGAAAGCCTGAACATACGGCACCTCCCCCCATTTCCCTTCCTTTTTGCAAAATCTATCAAGCTGCAAAATCGTATTGAAATTGATACTTCCCTCTGGTGGCCAGGATTCTCCATCAGGGAGTTTGTATTGAGGCCAGGCCTCGTGGCAGAAGAAAATGAGGCGCTTTTTCTTGAGTGTCTGTGGGTCAAACTTATTCCAGTTTTTCAATATGCAGGTAAGTGGTGTACCCGGCATATTGGAGAGAGAAGCTCCCATCTGAGTAAGAGAAAGAACAGGACTCAGGCGCCCGCGCCAAAGAGAACTGTTCCTATTAGGGACGTCTCCCTATCTCTAGAGCTTCCTCACGGTCCAGAAAACCCGTCTCTCATCACCTGGCTTTGCCAAAGTCATTTCTGGCCTCCTTTGGCAAAGTGCTGGGGTCTCAGTCTGCCCTATGCCAAAGACCCTAGGAGGATTCAGACTTAAGGGCATTACTGCTTTCCTCCTTGCCACTATAAAAACCCATAACATAAATTTGCCTATTTTCTTGTTAAACTATTTTGCTCTGTGGACTAAAGGGACCTCTTGCAAGGTGAAGGGGAGACATCTACTGGTTGTAAAGTATACCACCTTTCCTATCGGAGGGACCCTGGAAAGGTTGAACTTTAGCCCCTGGCCACTTACAAAGAACATCAGGATGAAATCAACCTACACATGCAAGAGAAATATAAACATTTCCTACAAATTATCTTAAGTCTTTCCCACATTTCTACAGCCTGAATTGCTAGCATTATGATCGGCGATGCAAAGGGAGCATCCAGGAGGGAGTGGATGCGGGGTGGGGGAATGTGTGCTGGCCCACAAGGAGGCAATTTGTAATTGGGGCTTTCCCTCAGCGCCATTCGTCTACTGATCACCCAGATACCCCTAAGGGCTGTCGGGAGAGGGCTCAAGGGAAGGAACCTTAGGAATACGTCTGAGTGTGGCCCAGACCCGAATTCCGCAGTTGTTCCAACTCTCTCCTCCATCTCCACGCATCTGAGGTAGATCAGGACTTGGGACGCTGTGTACTCACGCCAAATGCTCTCCGGGCCTGGACAGAAAAGTAGGAAACGGCTTTGGCAGAGCCCAACATGCCTGTTCTGTCCAGAACAGGTGATTGGAAACTGTCTAGGCCGAGAAACCTCTCACCCGAGTCTTGAAGAGCGGCGGCTGCACTAACTGCATTTAAGTAGCCGACGGGTGCCCACTTTCTCCTCCGAAACAAAAAGAGACAGATGCACCTCGACAGATTTGGGGTGCATTAAGAAGAGCTTACCTCGTGTAGTTTATCTCGGTGGGACCTCCACTATGAAACCGCTTTTTTACCGTGACGAGTTCTTGCTCCCCGAACGCTGAAGAATAACGCCGAAGAAGCACTCCGAGGCAAGGCAAGCGTAGAGTGGAAAGTGGACAGCTTTATTGAAAGGATAGCAAAAGACTTCCCCCAGAGGGAGAAGGGGACCTGGAAACCAGGAATCCAAAGGGAGGAGAAGCTTTCTCCCTTTTATATCTAAATCTTTCTTTTGTCCCTTCCATGTTCCTTATCTCTGTCCTTCCTAGGACAGGAATGTCAAAAGGAGGGCCCATGGTGGGTGTGAGATTTACGGGAAGGGTTTAGGGCTAGTTGATTAGCATCTGGCATCTCTGTTTACTGGAAGTTGTTTCATTATCATTCCATAAGATGAGCCCTAAACTTGGGAACATTAACCATCTTATCTCTCTTGGAGTTGCTCTGTGATTTTCCAGGACTCAGGCTGACTCCATTTTCCTTATGGACTCCATGTTCTTTTATGAAACTCGATGTTAGACCCGATTTGCCTGACTACACTCACTACCTAGCTTAAAATCTGGCTTCATTCCCCCCTCTAATTTCAGGAACTCCTTACTGCTGTAAGGACATGGGACGACGACCGAATCTAACTTCTTCGAGCTGAGAGGGGGCGAAGTAGGGCAAGCAGTTTGGAGTCCCCGTTTAAAAATCGGGTCTATCGAGTGGTCCACGATAGAAGTCCAATTGAGAGTCAACAGGCTGAAGGGCCATTTGAGCGACTGGTGGTCTATAAGAGAAACAAGAATTTATGAGTACTGGAATGAGATTAATGCAACAATAAATGCCACAGCATAAGAATATACCAATGAGTATGATGAGGACAACAGAGACTAGCAATGTTTTCCACCATGAGGTACCAGAAAACCAGGAACTAAAATATTGTCCCCATGACACGGCTGGTGAAGACATGGCTTCTATCTGAGCATGCAAAGTTTTTAAGAATGTTAGTCACCTTGCCAGAACTGTCAGGGATGTAAACACAGCATTCAGTTTTAATAATGGCACAAGTACCGCCTTGGGCTGCAGTGAGGACATCTAAAGCCATACGGTTTTGTAGGATGGCCTTTCTCATAAGCGTTACTTCAGTGTTAAGGAGAGAGATACTTTCCTCAACCTCAAGAAGCGCGGTCTGGGTGTAATTGTCTAAGGTTTCCACGTGCCACATTACATCCTCTAAACCAATACGTGGAATAAACAGTGAAGCTCGGTGATATTGGAATCCATTGCTCTTGGGCATGTGGGTAAAATCAAGTTGCCAGTCTTCCCCAGGGAACTGTCCTGTCCTTTGTAATCCTGGGGGCTTCTTGGCAGAGTTAAGTGGGTTATTTCTTTGGCACATTTCACAGCCTTGACTATTTGATGGATAGTCTTTGGAATATTTTTTCCTTCAAATATTTCTCGGGTTAATTTGAGAGTATTTTCTTCTCCTAGGTGGAAAGATTGGTGTAGGGTGTGTAAAATCTTCCATTGGGAACTAGCAGGTAAATAAAGCTTGCTGTCTTCCATTTGAATCCACCCTGAGGGTAAGAGGCTACCTCCTTTAGATAAGGCCTGGTGTGTTTCCTCCTGAGTATACTGAGGTCTTAAGTTTTGAAAGTAAATCTCGTCCCAATAAAGGGGTGGGACACTCTGGAACTATCAGGAATGCATGAGAAAACATCATCCTGTCCCACTCACAACTCAGTGGGGGAGTGAACTTTCTAGTTATACACCTTCCAGACACTCCTTGCACCATCATGGTTTTAGAGGAAAGGGGTCCAGAGTACGTCATGAGAACAGAATAACTGGCACCAGTATCTAAGAGGAAGTTGACCTCTTGGCTCCCTACGGAGAAGCAAACCCGGGGTTCACGTGTGGTGATAGGAGTTATGGGAGCCAGAATCCACCCCGGGCCCCATCAGGCCTGTGTGGGAGAGTCTGGCCTCAAGGACCTACGCCCCTCAGGACAGTCACTCTTCCAATGGTTGCCTTGACACTTAGGGCAGGGCTTCGGAGGTGGCCGCTTTGCTTGTGAGCACTCCCGCTTGAAATGTCCTTCTTCTCCACAATGGAAACAAGTCCCTTTTGTGGATTGGGGAGCATTTCGTACTCCTCCTTTTCCACCCTGGGAGCTTACTCCTTTAAGAGCGAATACCAGCGTCTCAGTCTTTTTTCTGTCTCTGCGCTCTTTCACCTTTATTTCCTCCAGGTCTCTATTATAAAAGACGGAAGTAGCAAGTCAGAGGATATCATCTAAAGACTGATCAGGGCCATATGCCAATTTTTGTAGCTTCCTCCGAATGTCTGGGGCCGACTGGGTGATAAATTTGTCCTTTAAAATTATGTGGCCCTCTGCGGATTCAGGATCCACGGTGGTGTGCTTTCTCATTGCCTCCCTGAGTTTCTCCATGAAGATAGCAGGACTTTCCTGCGGGCCCTGAATAATTTCTGACATCTTAGAATAGTTAATGGGCTTTTGCTTAACTCTTCTAAGGGCCTCAAGAATTAGCATTTGAAAGTGACTAAGTTTCCAAGCATCTTGTTCATCGTTTGGGTCCCAATCAGGATCGTTCCTGGGAACTGCCTGTGCTCCTGACGGGTAATTGGGTTTGCTTCTAGTCTGTGCTGCCGGGGCATGAGCAAGGTGTAAGTCATCCCCAAATTGCTCGGCTGCTCTTAAGGCAGCTTCCTTCTCATTAGAAGTTAAAGTCTGGTTGAGTAACAGCATAATGTCTTTCCAGGTAAGGTCAAACACCTGGCATATGTTTTGAAATACCTCAATATATTTATCTGGGTCTTCTGAGAATCTCCCTAAGTCAGTTTTTATCTGTCTTAAGTCTTGAAGGGAGAAGGGAGTATGTACTTTGACTGGTCCAAATTCTCCTCCTGGCATCTCCTGGAGGGGTAATACATTTGACTTGTCCATTGGGACAGATGGAGAGAGGCCAGGGTATGGGGGACAGGAGGGCTGCTGCTGGACATCAGCAGAGAATGAAGATTTGGGGTGTCCTCCTGATTCCTTCTCCTCAACAGGTGGTTTCTTAGGATACTCTCCCTTCATAGCAGAGATCATAGCTAAGTCTACTTGCTGACACAATTGGGGTCTTCCCTTAGGGCAAAGAAAGCCTGAACATACGGCACCTCCCCCCATTTCCCTTCCTTTTTGCAAAATCTATCAAGCTGCAAAATCGTATTGAAATTGATACTTCCCTCTGGTGGCCAGGATTCTCCATCAGGGAGTTTGTATTGAGGCCAGGCCTCGTGGCAGAAGAAAATGAGGCACTTTTTCTTGAGTGTCTGTGGGTCAAACTTATTCCAGTTTTTCAATATGCAGGTAAGTGGTGTACCCGGCATATTGGAGAGAGAAGCTCCCATCTGAGTAAGAGAAAGAACAGGACTCAGGCGCCCGCGCCAAAGAGAACTGTTCCTATTAGGGACGTCTCCCTATCTCTAGAGCTTCCTCACGGTCCAGAAAACCCGTCTCTCATCACCTGGCTTTGCCAAAGTCATTTCTGGCCTCCTTTGGCAAAGTGCTGGGGTCTCAGTCTGCCCTATGCCAAAGACCCTAGGAGGATTCAGACTTAAGGGCATTACTGCTTTCCTCCTTGCCACTATAAAAACCCATAACATAAATTTGCCTATTTTCTTGTTAAACTATTTTGCTCTGTGGACTAAAGGGACCTCTTGCAAGGTGAAGGGGAGACATCTACTGGTTGTAAAGTATACCACCTTTCCTATCGGAGGGACCCTGGAAAGGTTGAACTTTAGCCCCTGGCCACTTACAAAGAACATCAGGATGAAATCAACCTACACATGCAAGAGAAATATAAACATTTCCTACAAATTATCTTAAGTCTTTCCCACATTTCTACAGCCTGAATTGCTAGCATTATGATCGGCGATGCAAAGGGAGCATCCAGGAGGGAATGGATGCGGGGTGGGGGAATGTGTGCTGGCCCACAAGGAGGCAATTTGTAATTGGGGCTTTCCCTCAGCGCCATTCGTCTACTGATCACCCAGATACCCCTAAGGGCTGTCGGGAGAGGGCTCAAGGGAAGGAACCTTAGGAATACGTCTGAGTGTGGCCCAGACCCGAATTCCGCAGTTGTTCCAACTCTCTCCTCCATCTCCACGCATCTGAGGTAGATCAGGACTTGGGACGCTGTGTACTCACGCCAAATGCTCTCCGGGCCTGGACAGAAAAGTAGGAAACGGCTTTGGCAGAGCCCAACATGCCTGTTCTGTCCAGAACAGGTGATTGGAAACTGTCTAGGCCGAGAAACCTCTCACCCGAGTCTTGAAGAGTGGCGGCTGCACTAACTGCATTTAAGTAGCCGACGGGTGCCCACTTTCTCCTCCGAAACAAAAAGAGACAGATGCACCTCGACAGATTTGGGGTGCATTAAGAAGAGCTTACCTCGTGTAGTTTATCTCGGTGGGACCTCCACTATGAAACCGCTTTTTTACCGTGACGAGTTCTTGCTCCCCGAACGCTGAAGAATAACGCCGAAGAAGCACTCCGAGGCAAGCGTAGAGTGGAAAGTGGACAGCTTTATTGAAAGGATAGCAAAAGACTTCCCCCAGAGGGAGAAGGGGACCTGGAAACCAGGAATCCAAAGGAAGGAGAGGCTTTCTCCCTTTTATATCTAAATCTTTCTTTTGAAAGGACAGGGTTATCGTTATTGTATAGATATATTGTAGTTTCTTGTAAGAGTAGGTGCCTTGGTTTCTTGTGAGAGTGTGTATGTGGTGTTAGAAATTACAAGAGACAGAGACAGAAAGATTAAAGAATTTTTTCGTCTCCATCCTGTCTCTGGACTCCTTCCTGCGGCGCTGCCGTTCCAGGCTGCAATCCCTTTCCGGCGGCTACAAATCCATATGTAGCAAAATGAAATTCAACCCCTATCTCTCACCCTGCACAAAACTAGGCATTAGACCAGAGACCTTGCACCTACTAGAAGAAAAAGTAGGCCGGGGCGCGGTGGCGCACACCTGTAATCCCAACACTTGGGAGGCTGAGGCAGGAGGCTCATGAGTTCAAAGCCAACCTCAGCTATGGCGAGGCACTTAGCAACTCAGTGAGACCCTGTCTCTAATAAAATACAAAGATACTAAATATATGCACTATGAGTTGTACATATTAAAAATTATAAAAATAAAATTTAAAAAAAAAAATGGGCTGGGGATGTGGCCCAGTGGTTGAGTGCTCCTGAGTTCAATCCCCAGTACGGAAAAAAAAAAAAAAAAAAGTAGGTCCAAATCTCCACCATGTTGACTTAGGAACTGACTTCCTCAACAAGATTCCTAAGGTGAAAAAGTAAAATCAAGAATCAATAAATAGAGCCGGGCGTGGTGGCACACGCCTGTAATCCTAGCACTTGGGAGGCTGAGGCAGGAGGATCACAAGTTCAAAGCCAGCCTCAGCAATGGCAAGGCACTTAGCAACTCAGTGAGACCCTGTCTCTAATAAAATACAAAAAAGGCCTGGGGATGGGGCCCAGTGGTCGAGTGCCCCTGAGTTCAATCCCCGGTACCCCCCCCCCAAAAAAAAATCAATAAATAGGATGGCACCAAACTAAAAAGCTTCTTCACAGCAAAGGAAACAATCAAGACGTGAAGAGAGAGCCTACAGAATGGGAAAAAATGTTTACCACATGCACCTCAGATACAGCATTAATCTCCAGGATATATAAAGAACTCTAAATGGATGAAGTTGGAGAATATAATGCTAAGTGAAATTAGTAAATCTCAAAAATCCAAACACCAAATGTTTTCTCTGATATAAGGTTAGTTCACAGTGTGATTGGATGGGGGTACATAGGATTAGAGGAACACTAGAATGGTCAAAGGAAAGGGAGGGCAAGGGAGGGAGCAGGGGGGAGAAGGGGGGAAAAATGGTGGTTGAATGAGATGGATATCACTATCCTAAATGCATGATTAAAGATCTGAATGGTACTTATATACTTTGTATACAAGCAGTTGTATGTAAAAAGATGATATACTTGTGCATTATAAATAAGTAAATAAATAATCTAAAAAAAAAAAAAGAACTCAAAAAACTTAACACCAAGAAAGAAAAATAACCCATTCAAGAAATGGGCAAAGGAACAGAACAGGCACTTCACAGAAGAAGAAATACAATCGGTCAACAGATATATGAAACAATGTTCAACATTCCTAGCAACTAGAGAAATGCAAATTAAAACCACACTATGATTTCTTCTCACTCCAGTCAGAATGGCAATTATCAAGAATACAAGCAACAATAATTGTTGTCAAGGATGTTGGGAAAAGGTACAGTCATACACTGCTGGTACGACGTAAATTGGTACAACCACTATGAAAAGCAATATAGAGATTCCTTAGAAAACTTGGAATGGAACCACCATTAGACCCAATTTATCCCACTCCTCACTATATACCCAAAAGACTTAAAATCAGCATACTATAGTGATGTGGCCCCATCAATGTTTGTTTGTTGGTACTGGGGATTGAACTCAGGGGCACTTGACTACTGGGCCACATCCCCAGCCCTTTTTTTGTATTTTATTAGAGATAGGGTCTCACTGAGTTGCTAAGTCCTCACCATTGCTGAGGCAGACTTTGAACTCACAATCCTCCTGCCTCAGCCTCCCAAGTGCTGGGATTACAGGCGTGCACCACCACGCCCGGCTTTATCAATGTTTATCGTAGCTCAATTCACAATAGCTAAGCTATGAAACCGACCTAGCTGCCCTTCAACTGATGAATGGATAAAGAAAATGTTGTATATATACACAATGGAATATTACTCAGCCATAAAGAAGAATGAAATTATGGCATTTGCCCATAAATGGATGGACTAGAGAATATCATGCTAAGTGAAATAAACTAGTCCCAAAAAACCAAAGGACAAATGTTCTCTCTGATATGTTCCTATGTTTTACCAGTGTAACTCCACAGCATGCTCAACCACAAGAATGGGATCAAAATTATAATGGGTTGTACCCCATGTGTGTGTAATATGTCATAATACAACCTATAGTCGTGTATATCTAAAAACAACAAATAAAAAATAAAAATTTTTACAAATCATCTTTGAAAATGGCATGTCTTTTTTTTTTTTTTTTTGGACAGGGAATTGAACCCAGGGATGCTTTAGCACCAAGCTACATCCCCAATCTTTTTTTTTTTCTTTTAATTTTGAGACAGTGTCTTGCAAAGTTGGTGAGGCTGGCCTTGAACTTGTGATCCTCCTGTCTCAGCCTCCAAGTCTCTGGAATTATAGGCATGTGCCACCATGGCCAACTTTGAAAATGGAACATTCTTAAAAATCTATCCATGTTAATAAACCAAAATCAGAATTTTTCCTAAAATATATATTTCTAAAACATTTTTTCCTCTGTGCTATTTGTCTTAATTTGCTTGTGTGTGGGGGGGGGGTGTGTGTGCACGCGCGCACGCGCATGTGTTTCGGATTGAGTAAACACTAGTTCTCATATAAAATCTTAAATGGTATTTTCAAGAACTTTCAAGATTGCCATCAAAGCTACCTTCCATTTGGTGGGGAAAAACTTTTCTCATTCATTGATTTAACAAAAATGTATTGGGGCTGGGGCTATGGCTCAGCAGTAGAGTGCTCATCTCGCTAGAACTAAAATAAAATATTTTTTAAAAATTTATTGAGCTTTTACTACTCCTAGATTCTGGAGACACAATGAAGAAGCCAAATATCATCCCTGACTGATAGAACTCACAGTTTTGAATATTATTCAAGATACATAAGAAAAAAAGGATTATTCTGACCTAGTGGTGACCTTTGGATAAGTATTTTAAATATATTACCTTCAAACTGGAGTTAACAGCATGACCATCCAGCTGGATGACAAAAAACATTTACTATCTTTTTAACTCCATTAACAGTAAGTAAAACCCATGAATATTCTAATGGGGGAAAACAGGATCATATTCCACATTCCAAAATTACCAGATGACGTTTTTCTCAGACTGCCAAAAGAAGAAAATCAGAGAGGACTAAGGCTGGAAGCCACCCAACCATATTATTTTGCCTTTAAATTTGGAATTAATTGTTAAACTAGAGGCAATCAGGAAGAAGCTCAGCCTGGTCCAAATGAAAACCTTGGATAAATTTTATGCCTGTGATCCTTGGGCACCACCCAGATTGCAAACTCTGGTTGGACATCAACAATCCAACAATTTTTTCAATACCATTCCTCTCTACTTCCCTTCTCTACCCAATGTCTTGCTGTTCCTCCTTTCCCAACATTTCCACTACATTATCTGGAACTTATTCCATAGTAAACACAGTCTACTCCTAAGTCCATTGCTTTTTTCCTCCATGCTCACTCCATCTTCTGTTGCTAAATGAAAGTTTGCTCTCTACCCTACAACCCCACATCTCATATAGCCCTCTCAAGGCTGTTCTTTCTTGCACAATCTGCGTACTGGACTGGGGAGAAGGTTATAGAGGACTGTGTTACCATTCTCCTTATTCCCCCATTCCATTTTCTAAACCACAGGCAGGCAATTTTTTTAAGTACCTAATAGTAAATATTTTAGGCTTTGTGAGGTAAGCCTTAAAGGTAGCTATAGACAATATGTAAACCAATGGGCATGGCTATGTTCCAATAAAACTCTATTTACAAAACAGGCAAGAAGACCAGATTTTACCCACATGTAGTTTTCAGATTTCTAAATTATTAATTTTTCATACTCATGAAAAATCTTTCTTATTTGAAAATCACACTAACTATATAATCTATCCTATCTCTTCTTGCTACTGCCTATATCCAACTTCCGGTCCATCTTTTTTATTGAGGACTCTAGCATGTGGTTCATAATTCATCTCTAATTTTAACATCATTCCAGATGATTGCCAAACACATAAATATAACTGACATACTACAATGGCTTCACAGTGTCTTGTCTTCCTCAGTTCCAATGATTTTCACCTCTGTTCCATTTCAGCAATCCACTCCTTTAGGAAATACTCTCTCCTTTGACACCTTCAAGTCAATATTCTGCCCTGACTACAACTCCTATCCTAAAGGCTTTCCAACTCTTCACTTCCTAGTAAGTCTGTTCTTTGACCTTGAATCTCCTCCATTTTCTCCCAGGTAGTTACTTTCCTCCTACCTAGTCTGCACATCATGGTCAATTACTCTGATAGCATCTTCAACCCCCTTGCTCCTCTTCTTTCTCTTGTGCCTATTTTTTTTTTTTTTTTTTTTTTTTTTGTGGTACCAGAGATTGAACTCAGGGGCACTCGTCCTCTGGGTCACATCCCCAGCCCTTTTTTGTATTTTATTTAGAGACAGGGTCTCACTGAGTTGCTAAGTGCCTCGCCATTGCTGAGGCTGGCTTTGAACTCGCGATCCTCCTGCCTCAGCCTCCCAAAGTGCTGGGATTACAGGCGTGCGCCACCGCGCCCGGCTTCTCTTGTGCCTCTTTGACTGCCAAAATCATATCTCACTCCTGCATCAATTCAACTACCAGACTTCTCTGATCTTATATCCAAATGACTGAACACAGCTGGAGAAAACTATATTACTATATAAATTTGAGCCACAATAAATGAACGATTCTAAACCTTAGCTGGGCCCTGATTACCTCAGGTCAACTAACCCTTTTTAATAACTTTTTAAACTCCCTTCTTATTCATCTTAGGCAAGACAACATGGTGCTATAAAAACATTACAGACTTAGCAAACAGACAGACTTGGATTTGAAGTCTGATTCCACCATTTATTAGCTCTACGGTCTTAAGCAAGTTATTTAAATTCTTTCTACCTCAGTTTCCTTGGGAGTAAAATAATACCTACTTCATATGTTAAATAAGATTATGTATTATTGTGTTTTGTATCTGGAACGTACTCCCAAAGTAATCTCATGTATTGAAGGTTTGGTCCCCAATGCAGCAATGTTCAGAAATGGGACTTTGAGAAATAATCACGTCATGATGGTTCTGGCCTTATCGATGGATTAATCCATCTGGTGGATTAATAATTTGAATGAACTATTAAGAAGTGATGAAAATTCTATATGGTAGGACCTATTAAGAGGAAATAGGCCACTGAAGTATTCCCTGGAAGGGTATTTCTTGTGCCCAGCCCCTTCTTCATCTCCTTTTCCCTGCCCCTTCTCTCTCTCTCTCTCTCTCTCTCTCTCTCTCTCTCCATATATATATATATACACATATACAAACACATGTATATGGGTATATATGTATATATGTGTGTATATATATATATGTATATGTGTGTGTGTGTGTGTGTGTGTGTGTGTGTATCTGCCATAAAGTGAGCAACTTTCTTCTACCATGCCTTTTCACCATGACGATCTGCCTTACCTCAGGCCCCAAAGCAATGGAGCCAGCTGACCATGGACTGATACCTCTGAAACTACAAATCAAAACGAATCTTTCCTCTTCTAAGTTGTTTTTCTCAGGTATTTGTCACAGCAATGAAAAGCCAACTAACACATGTATATAGAACAATATAGCACTATTACATATAATTATAATGCATTAAAATATTAACTATTAATAGATAGATGAAAACTATTAATAATAAACCAGATTCAGCAGATGGCTACACTTCTTACTTCACTAAAACCATTAAGTGTTCCTTTACCTGAGTTCCCTAGAAAGCAGAACAATGGCTTATGTGTTACAATTTGGTTGAACCATATGAAAGTGCTGAAGTTCATTGTTTTTATACACAGAAGGCATATGGTTCAGTCTAATACATTATTAAAGTATGCAATCCCAGGGAAGCAGGAGGGAGGGAAAATGGGAAGATGAATGAATCAGAGAGTCAATATGAAGGTGTGTTAATATCAAGCTTGAGCTCATGGGACCATTTTCAGAGAGATGATATAAACATGACTTAACATCTCAGTCAACAAAGAAGGAAAGATAATTTAACAGCCGGATCCTATCTTTTATTTATCAAAGGTTTGCACTCCTGAGTGAAATTAACTCTCCTGCACCTCCAGGCTACAATGTACATAAGTGCCCCAGCCAATCCTAGGGTGTCTCAAATCTCAGTGTAAACAGAAAAGCACCAGATCAAGAAGCAGCATGGACATGCAGTGAGAAGATAATTTGTTGTACCAGCATAAATTGAACAGAGCCCAATCAGAGCAGGGCTTTGGGCTTAACCAATAGCCAAAAGCCTCTATTATGGTTTTGGATATGGATTGTCCTCCAAAGGTTCATGTGCTAGAAATTTGGTTCCCAACATTATGGTACTGAAAGGTGGTGGAACCTTTAAAAGGTGGGGTTTAACAGAAGATAATTAGGTCATGGGTACAACACCCCCCATGGAATCCCTTCCCATTGGAAGGAATGAATGCCCTACTTGAGGAAGTGAGTTGGGTCTTCCAGGAACTGATTCTCTTGAGAGAATTGTTATAAAGTGGGTGTGGGTCAGCTCCTGTTCCTCCTCTCTTCTGCATGTTCCACTTGCTGCTTTCACATGCACTCCACTATCTGCTATGTTACGACACAGCATGAAGCTCTTGCCAGATGTGGCTGCCTAATCTTGAACTTCCTACTTTCAGAACTGTGAGCTAAATAAATCACTTTTCCTCATAAAGTACCTAGTCTTGATGAAGGAACTTTGGATTGGGTAGAGGGGAGTGAGGAGAGGGGAAGGGGTGTGGAGATGGGAAGGATGGTAGAATGAAACAGACATTATTACCCTATATACATGTATGATTACACGACTGGTATGACTCTGCACGATGTACAGCCAGAGGAATGAGAAGTTGTGCTCCATTTGTGTACAATGTGTCAAGAAGCATTCTACTGTCATGTATAACTAATTAGAACAAATTTTTAAAATAGCTAAAAGTAAATAGCAGAAAGAGCAATAGAGTAGAGGGGAAAGAACAGGGGAAGGAGGAGGGGAAGAAAAGGTGGAAATACTGGGGACTGAATTAGAGCAAATTATATTCCTTGCTTTTATAATTATATCAAAATGAATCCTAATGTTATGTATAACTAAAAAGAACAAATTAGAAAAGGAAAAAAAAAACTAGCCTTGGGTACTCTAACCTAGCAACATAAAACAGATCAAGATAACCCCTGAGATAACAAGGCCAAGAAAATCTGAACTGGTAAGAGTTGGTTGATAGAGTCTAAGAGTATGATAGAGTTGATAAGACTCTGATTCTGCAGACTCTTCTGTAACTGTAATTTACTCTTTCTTTTGGTCAAAGGAAGGGATATCTCCTCTTGTTTAGAGCTAACATCCACCCCTCCATATCTACTATCCTTCCCCTCCTAACTGTACTCTCCATTTGCATCCCTCTCACCTTCTCCAGGACTTTTACCTTCAACTTCTACCCTCCTAATCCCTTCCCCTCTACCTATATACCCAGTCTTTTCTTCTTTAAAACATTCATCTTTTACTTTACACAGGCATTAGCTATTTCATTTTCTCTTTCCTTCTCTTGTTAGCAAAGTATCTTAAACGAGTGATATGGACTTAACATTACTACTTGTTCACCTCAGAACAAATATGAACACATCTCATCACTCTACTGAAAAAACCCTTGCTGAAACTACCACTGACTTCCATGTGGCCATATCCAATAGACACATTTCTGTCCATATCTATCTTAGATTCTTGGCCTCACTTGGTCCCGTTGATTTTTCCATCCTAACTGAAACTCTTTCTCTGTTAAATTACCATGAGACCATTATTTGTTGCTTCTCCTAATTCCCTTGCTAGACTCTTTCTTCTCAGACACCACCTGGCCCTTAAGCATTGGAGTTTCCCACAGTTCTTTCCTCAGCCCCCTTCTCCTCTCACTTAACACACCTTTTCTGAATTTCAAGTATTACTATGTACTAACAATTTTCACATCTACATTCAGACCTTTCTCTAAGCACTCATCTTCAAACACATATATTCAGCTTCTTGGTGGACATTTCTCATAGGCACTTCAAACTCACCAACTAAAATCTAAATTCATTATCTTCCCAACAACTTCTACCCAAATCTTGACCAATAAAGCCTATCTGCAGAGAATACCTGTTCTCACCATTGCACTTCACATTTTATTCAACAATTCAGAGTTAAGTATCTATTCTATCCCATACAATATTCTAGATGTTTACTTTGGTCTCTCTGGCTTGCGACATTCCTGTACTTGATAATGTTCTTGGCTCCTTCCAGTTTGGCTGTCCTTTAAACTCTTGTACCATGAGAATATTTGGGCCCTGGAAACCAGAATTTTTCATACAAAAATCTTAGACTCTTCCTGGTGGTATGGTTAGCTGAAGTATCTGGGCCAGGGTAGGATTACAGTTTAAAGGAGCACACCCAACCACCACATAGCTCAGCACAGAATATGGGGACACACAGTTGGAAAAGAGAAGAAAATGAAGAGTAGTAGTGATCTGCCCATTGTGCCTTCTTTAACAAGCTATACCTACTCCTGCCAATAAGTGGTAGGCGCTACATAAAATGCATGGCTAATAATCCTTACTATATACCCTTATTTCAAAGACAAGTTCGAATGCCCAAGCCTGACATGTACCTTACACTCCATTCTATCTTCTGAAGCCTTTCATAAACAGACTTCAAATAGTCTTTTTGCATGTCACACCCTGGGACTGAATACAGATAGTTAAATCCCAGGTTATGGTTTTGATTCTTTTCACATAAAACTGCTTGTGCTCCCGACAATGTTATGACCCAACTGTACTTGCCAAAGGGTTGAGACTCAAAAGCAAGTGAGAGAAATGTTTGGTTAGACGAGACTATAAAGGGCCTTGAATTTCAAATTGAGAACCATGGATATATGGGAAGTCTGTGAAGTTTCTAAGCAAGAAAACAAGAGAATAATAACAGAATTTATGTTTCAGAATCTGTTAGAGAAGTAAGAGTAGTTGTGGTAAAGATAGACTAAGAAGATTGGAAGTAAGGAAGCCTATTTCAGGAATTCAGGAATGAGGTAATCAACCTAACCTAGTCAACCACACCTGCCTCGTCACTTCAAGTGTAATCCCTTATCAAACAGACCATGGAATCTAAATGGAGAAACTTCAGTCAGTAACAGAGGACAGATGGCCATATTTGGAACAAGTTCAAAACATCAAAATGACCAGTAAATGAAATTGATATCACTGCAGATCACACTTTGGATAGCTTAAATTTTTAAAGAGAGGTCTGTTGCCACTTCAACATAAATATCTTAGTGCCTCCTTTGCTTTGAGCACTAATATTAGGGCTGTTTACTAGGGCAATTCCAATAATAAAAGATGACTCTCCCCTAGATTGCCCATGCCTTACTTTGAAAATTGTCCATCATTAGGCTCTCATTTTACAATTGTATTACAGTATTTACAAAATAATCTCTTTAGTGGCCCACACAGCTTTCACATATAGCTCTGAAAAGGGGGCATTAAGTTATCTTATGTCTAGACCTGAAAAAACTAATTTGATAATGTTCATAATGATCTCCAGCTAAACAACTTCAGCTTTAATCATTATCTAAAGAAATTTTTACTTATTTGTTCTTATATATAACTGACTTCAGTGAATCCGACTGTCAATGACCCATGGATTATAGCTTACTGTAATCAGAATATAAAACCTAAAGGTAGAAACAAGGAGTGGTGGAAAATCTGTCAATGAACCATTGATGATAGCTCTGTAATCAGGGTGTAAAATATAAGAGTGAAAATAAAAAATGGTAGACAATCTGATAGCCAAATATTACAAACTTTCATTTTAATAGTAATTTGTAAATTGACTTGATAAACTAATAAAGTCAAGAAGACAGCTGGGGATGTAGCTCAGTTGTAGAGTGCCTGCCTTGCATGCACAAGGCCCTGGGTTCAATCCCCAGCACCACACACACACACAAAAAAAAAAATCAAGAAGACAAATACAATTAGGAAAATGTACCCACAAGAGATTGACTTATACTCACAAAAGAAACTTTAATAAGAGTATTGGAACTTTTCTTTCACCTGAGCAGTAATGTATACACTATACATCATATCTAAAATCTCAGAAATATTTTACACAATTGAAAATAAATTTGTATGAGATTTAGCTTAATAATGCTAACTAGAAACAGAAACAAGTTCAAACTAAATTCTTAAAAAGAAACTAGCACATTTTCTTTGATCACTACATTTCAAAATAGAACAAAGTTTTGTTCAATCCAACAACACGGGACCATAATAAAACACCATTGAAATGAAAATTGAGTCTATTATTTAATACGTAATCCTGGGTGGTCACAAAATCATTTAAATTATTGGAAAATTAAATATCAAATCAAAATCCAAAGCATGACTTATGATCTTTCTGTCCATGCTAATGCATACTATTAACAATTTTAGCTTTATTTTTCCTCTATTTTCTTTTTTGTTGTTGTTTTTGTTTGTTTGGTTTGGTTTGGTTTGGGCTTGAGGATTGAATCCAGAGCTTCCCTCACGCTAGGCAAGGGCACTACCACTAAGCAATACCCTCAGCCCTTTTATTCTTCTTGAAAACAAAGGAAGACACATCTCTGAATATTGAGCCCTCATGTGCCTGTTTCCTATCAGTTTTTCTGATATTTCTTCAAGGTTAGCCCCATGTAAAATCATTCTGCTAAGATAAAGAATAAGTGAAGGATTTCACTCTCACCACTCATTTTCAACATCATTCTGGAAGTCCTAGCTACTACAATAAAAATGAAAAAGAAATAAAACACACGTGTTGGAAATGATGAAATAAAGCTGTCCTTGTTCACAGAGAACATGACTGTCTCTGTAGAAAATCCCAAAGAATCAACAAAAAAGAAATTAAATATCCGGGAACAATTAAGCAATTGTAGCAAGGTTGCAGAATACAAGGCTCAGGACACAAGGCAAGTTAATAATTTTCCTATAAACCAGAAATGAACAAATGGAATTTGAAATTTAAGATACCATACCATTCATTTTATCACCCCCAAAAGTGAAATACTTAGGTATAAATCTAACAAAATATGAACAAGATCTATATGAGGAAAACTGATTAAAGAAATTAAAGAAGAGCTAAAAATGGAGAAATACTCCCTATTCACACACAGGAAGACCAAATATTCTCAATACATTGGTTCTTTCCAATTTGATCTTGATGTGGTTAATCTGGATTGTCAATTTAATTAGACTGGGAGATACCTAGGATTAAGACTTCTGGATGTGTTTATGAGGATGTTTTCAGAGATAACTGGAATGTAGAACAGCAAACTGAGGGGGCAGACACCCCCCGAGAATATGGGCAACACAGTCTAATAATCTAGTCTAATAATAGCCAGATGGAACAAAAGGCAGAAAAAGGAAGAAGCTGGGCAGATGCAAGCTCACTTCTTCAGTGGGTGTTTCTATTGCTTCTGCTAGTGTCCAAGGACATCAGACCCTAGCTACTTCACTCTTCCAAAGCAGACTCTCACCAATTATTCTCCAGGTAGTTTGCAGGCTTTCACCCTCAAACTGGGGCTTCACCATTGGTCCCTCTTATTCTGAGGCTCCTGCTTCTTGGATTGAGTAGCTACTGGTTCCACCAGTTCTCCAGCTTGCAGAAGGCTATTGTGGGACTATCCCACTTCTGATTGTGTAAACCAATTTAACAAATCCTCTTTTATAATCATACATATACATATCCAGTTGGTTCTGGCCCTCTGATGAACTCTAATAGAGATCTATTGATTCAAAATAGTACCAATCAACCTCTAGCAAGTTATTTTGTAGATATTGACAAACTGATTCTAAAGTTTATAAGAAAAGAAAAAATAAATAAATAGCCAACACAATATTGAAGGAGAAGAACAAAATTAAAGGAATGACACTACTCAACTTTGAATCTTGAGTAATCAAGACAGTGTAGTATTGATAGAGGAATAGACAAATGCATCAATGAAGCAAGTACAGAGCCTGTAAATGAACTACATGAAAATAATCAAGTGATCTTTGACAAAAAAAGTGAAGGTAATGCAAGGGGAAAAGATAGTTTTTTCAATAAATATTTGAAACCAGACATCAAAAAATAGAAAGGAATCTAAACATATTCCTTATACCCTTTACAAAAATTAACTCAAAATGGATCATAGACCTGACTATAAAAACTATAAAACTCCCAGAAGATAACATAGGGGAAAATCTTCTAGGAGTTTTTTGATGCTAGGTTTTGTAATGACTTCTTATATACAACACCAAAGTCACAATCCATGAAAGAAATAATAGAGGCCCATGCCGGAGAGGTCTTGGTCTGCTGGGTGGGAAATGCCCTAGCTCCAGTCCCTCTGCAATAGGAGGAGCCTCACTGGTTCTTGGAACAGCTATGGAATTTCCAGAGCCACTTAGGTTCATGCCAGAGGAGAATAGGGTGAAGTCTTTGTGATTAACCTTGGCTCTGTGGTGATTCTTCCCATGCACTAAGAAATCCCTGCAAGCCCACAAAACTGTTACCTGTACCAATGAGATCACTGCAAGCCTAAAACCAGCAAAACCTGCCACCTGACAGAGGGAACAAAACTGCACCCACTCTACCACCAAGGACCACCACATATCTCTCCATGCAGCAAGCACCAAAGACTCCCAGGAACATAAAAAGTGCCCTTCCCATCCTATGGAAGGTTCAGTCTGCTGGCAGGGGCACCCTAGTGCCAACCCCTCTTCAATCCAGAAGTCTACAAGTTCCTAGGCCAGACATAGGAACTCCAGAGCTGCCTGGATTCACTATGGAGGAGAGTGGGATAAAGTCTTTGTGATCAAACCCAGGATCACACTGATTCTCCCTGCACAAATAAATCCCCATGAGAACATAAAACTGCTGTCTTCACCAACAAGGAATCTAGCTACCAGGCAATCATAGTTCCCAGAGGGCCTATTGGATCATACAATCACAGGAGAGATAATTGTCTATGAGGGTGTTTCCAGAGATAACTGGCATGTAGAACAGCAAACTGAGGGGGCAGACACCCCCCGAGAATATGGGCAACACAGTCTAATAATCTATTCTAATAATAGCCAGATGGAACAAAAGGCAGAAAAAGGAAGAAGATACCTTACGTTTGCACTGGAGAAGAGCAAGGCAAAGACTTGGTGGATAAGCTACAGTGCCTAAGCTTTGTATAGTTTCTTGGGGGGAAAAAAGAGTCTGATCTAGATGTGGGAGAAAAAATGGCTGCCCCTACCCCAATGTGGAATTGAGTGATTTGGTTGCTGTCTCTGGCCCAGAGCCAATCACAGTATACACAGTCAATCCTGGACATTAGCCACACCTCCTATTCTTGGTGTATTTCAAATATGGAAATACCTAAAAGATATCTCATCATGTTAAATAACACAGTCCAGGTGTAGGTTCTTTGTCATGCAGATCCTAAGAATGGGACTCACGGACAACAAAGGGTAGGGTACAGTGACAGAGTTTATTTTTTAAACAGAGGAAGTAGACTGTCCAAAAGGGAGGGGTCCCTTCCTGGTTGTCAAGATGAAACTGGAGTTTGAGATGAAACTCAATCTTTACTTCTGCTAGTACATGAGATCTGTGAAAGTTGCAAGACTCTGCAGACAATAAAGCCTGTTTTAGTGTTAGCAGCTAATCACTGCTGGAAATGACCACCTGTGTCAGGTCTGAGACTCACAGCTTGCAAAGCCAGAGAGTAGCATGTTGCAGCTCTTAATGGTGGGGCATGTTCTATAGTATTATATCACACCCTAAGAGTTCAAAACCAATTTTTTCTTTCCAGGCTCTTGTCTCATGAATTCAAAGAATGAAATCCATAGACAAGGAAGAGTGAGTGTAAAAAGAGTACGAATTATTCAAGTGGGAAGAAAAGAGAGTTTCCCCCAGGGTAAGAGGTGACTTGATAGGGGTTGCTGCTCGAATGTTCTAGTCTAGGGGTTTATACAGCTCATGGATCAGTGCTATTGGTCCAAACTTATGCTAATCAGGTCCTTGAAAGAATCAATACTATTGGTTAGCTTTTGAGTAACTTTCTTGTAATCTCCAGTTGGGTCTATCCCCACTTTGATTTTCTCTCCATTTCTGCCATTCCACCACTGCTTCCCCCAGGATAAGGGATTGGATTCAAAGAGAACTTGTAATATTTTTCATATTTTTAAATTTTCATCTGTATTGTCTTCTATGTTGGTTTGTTTGGCTTCCCATCAATTGTTTTTTATTTAAATATTTGTTTATTTGTTATAGTTATACACAATGCCTTTATTTTTACATGGTGCTGAGAATCAAACCTGGGCCACGCATGTGCCGAGACACAACCCCAGCCCATCAATTGTTATTTCATAATTTCAAATATAATTTTTAAGTATTTTTTAAATTTTTACCCAGATTTTTCTTTTTTCTTCTCTCTCATTTTGACTTCATCCTCTTTTCTTTTTTCTTTTGTTCTCTATTTGTTTTTTTGTCTGTCTCTCCTCCCTCCCCCACATTTTGTAGTTTATTTTTTCTTTACTCCTTTCCCTTTTCTCTCCAATTTCTGTATAGTTTAATATTGATTTTACTTTATTACCTGATGTTTCAGACAATACTATATAATTACTCCTCCTCATACTACATAATTACTCCTCCTTTCTTCTCTTTGGTTAATGGAGTTGTACAGACAATTTTCAATATTTTTAATTGTATGTTTACTTTCAAGCTGTAGCTATTTGTGTTTGTTATTCTTTCCTCCAAACATGGAGCTGAGTATTGATTGAAAATAGTCCACTGAACCTGTTGAGTGGGTACTCTAAGGCTGAGATAAACCCCATCCAGGGGGACTTCATAAAGATAAATCAGTTCACAAAAAGGACCTTTCACATAACCATGGTAGAAATGTATTCAATCCTCAGCACCACATAAATAAAATAAAGGTATTGTGTCCACCTACAACTAAAAAAAAACAATAAAGAAAAAGAAAGAAAACTTACTCAGTGAAATAATAGCAGAAATTTTCCCTAATCTGGGGAATGAGATGAATTTTTAAATACTAGGGGCATTTAGAACTCCTAATAGACATGACCAGAAAATAATTTTTCCATGCTATACGATAGTTAAAAGTACCAAAAATCCAGAATAAGAAAGGGTTTTAAAAGCTTTTAGATAGGTGCCATTCACTTATAAAGACAAACCTATCAGAATCACAGTATATTTCATAAAAGAAACTCTAAATACCAGGAGTGCATGGAAGGATGCATTTCAAGCCCTGAAAAAAAAAAAAATGACTGCCAACCTAGATTACAATATCCAGCAAAACTATCCTACAGGAATGAAGAAGAAATAAGGAACTTTCAAGATAAACAAACTAAATAAATTCATGAGCACTAAACTAGCAATGAACAAATATACTTAAAGGAATACTACAAACAGAAGAAGATAAGAACAACCAAAAGGGCCAGGGAAAGAATAAATCTCATTAGAAGAGTAGAAATGCAAAAAAAAAAAAAAAAAAAAAAAAAAAAAAGAATTAGGAATGAATCAAGCATTAGAAATAAAACAAAATGAGGGCCTGGGGTTGTGGCTCAGTGGTAGAGTGCTCGCCTAGCATGTGTGAGGCACTGAGTTTGATTCTCATGCACCACATATAAAAATAAATTTTTAAAAAAGAAATAAAACAAAATGAAAGGAAGTAATACATATTACTCTATAATAACACTGAATGTAAATGGTCTCAATTCTCCAATTAAAAGGAATGGAGGTAGCCGGGCGCAGTGGCGCACGCCTGTAATCCCAGCACTTTGGGAGGCTGAGGCAGGAGGATCGCGAGTTCAAAGCCAGCCTCAGCAGTGGTGAGGCACTTAGCAACTCAGTGAGACCCTGTCTCTAATAAAATACAAAAAAAAGGGCTGGGGATGTGGCCCAGTGGTCGAGTGCCCCTGAGTTCAATCCCTGGTACCACAAAAAAAAAAAAAAAAAAAAAAAAAAAAAAAAGGAATGGAGGTGGCTCCAAGATGGCAGATTAGAGGACGCTGCACTTCAGGGCAGCTCCGTGGAAAGAATCCAACAACGCAGATAAATTGCCTTTCATCATATATATATATAGGCTGAAAATACCGATCTCCTGGATGGTTTGATTACCACTACCAGAGAGAGAAGGAGACAAGCTGTCTGCAGCTGCTGGAGCCGCGAGGCTTCTCCAAAACCGCCTGGGTGGTGCACAGGCCTTGCGAAACAAAGTCAGTGTGGGGAGACCACGCTGCGACTGCAACCCCAGCCACACTCAGGGCACACCAGCGCAAAACCGGCGATAAAAACCAGCGATAACAGCCGGCGGAATTGGTGCTGGGGGACCACGGGAGACCGCGGGTAGGTAACACCAGTTCGAATCCACACTTGGCCGGACGCGACCCTCAGCAGTAGGGCCCCGGAGAGAGTGGCGCAGAGACCTGCGAACAGCAAGCAGGGGCAGAGTCAGAGCGGTCCACAGTCCGAAGCAGCACTGTCTGCGCCGCAGTTACAGTTGCGGCTTCCCCTTGCCACCTCGGCAGGGAGACATCCACCCAACGGCTTTGAAATCGATCGGCGAGGACACGGGAGTCTGCGGAGCTGCTGTTGACTGGAAGGAGAGCACCGCCATCTTTGAAAGGTGCAGTGGCTGACCCAGACAAAGGGGAGGAGATGGAGAGTGACGGCTGCAGCCATCCAGGGACCCTCCAGCTCTCTGAAGACAACGCACACTTGGGTGAGGCTCGGGTGGCCAGCAGGGGAGGGCGTATCTGAGGCCAGCGCAGCGGCCACAAGAAGCTGCAACTGTGGGTGGGGGTGGGGAGGGGGTGCCTTCTGGAGGGTCCCCCTTCCCGGTGCCAATCATCTGCTGACACACACAAACCCCCTGGGCCACTCCTTCACTGAACCGTTCAGCCACTGGCCTAAGGTGCAGCCTTGATTCAATAACAGGATCGCAGACTGTCTAGATGTGATCCAATAACAATTGGTTTGAACTGGAAAGGAAAAAAGAGGGGGGCTTCCCAGGGCCCGTTTTGTTTGATACTTGGGGTTCGACTTTTTTTTTCTTTTCTTTTTTGTTGGTTTGCTTGTTTTGTTGGATTGCGGGGAGGTTTTTTTGTTTGTTTGTTTGTTTGTTTCTTTTTCTTTTTCTTTTTTTGGCTTTGTTTTGTTCTGCTTTTTTTTTTCCCTTCCACATTGATTGTCATTGTGTTTGTTTGCTTCCACTCCTTTTTTCTTCCCTACTTTTCTTCCTTCTCACTCGTGCATCTTTTCTTCCTCCTTCATCTTTCATGTTTACACCCTGCCAGTGCATACTAAACTGAGGCAAAAACAAGTTATACGCAGAACTTGGGATTTCTAGAACCGGCGCAATTGAACTGGGTAGCAAAGCGGTGTTATATATAGTTTACTCTCTATTGTCTCGATTTCTCTCTCTCCTCTCTCTTACACCAATTCCTACTCTTTTATCATTTTTTTTCTTTTCCAACTTACTTTATATATAAATTGGTCTTTCCACCTAATTGTCAACTCCATTCTCTTTCTTCCCTCGTCTACTGATACTAAAATACTTCAATAGATATCTCTTTTCATACTTTCCAAGAAAGAACAATTCAAGACACTTCCTTCTTCCTAAACATAACACCTCTGTATCCAATACTTGAAGTTATAAAACCCCATCAGAAGCGTACAGAATAAATTGGAAATAATATCTGGGTTAAAAAAATCTGTACATTGTGATCAAACTTGGATTTTCTGAATAGAAAGTGTTAGGTTTTAAAAGTGTAAAGGAATTATAAGGTTGTCTGATAGCATTGTACTACAGGAACAACATAAGGCTTTAAGGTAAAATCGAAATAGTCAAGGTCCCACAGTGCAGGAAGAATAGACACACAAGCAACATGAAAAAACAAGGGAAGAAAATGACACAAACAAATCAAGATAACTCATCAGTAGATGTCATGACAAGCACACTTGGTCAAATGCCAGAGATGGAATTTAGAAATTACATATGCCAAATGATTATGGAACTTAAGAATGAACTCAAAAATGAGATGAGGGAGCAAGTACAGGAGGCAAAAGATCATTTTGACAAAGAACTCCAAAAACAAATATAGGAAGCAAAAGATTACTTCAATAGGGAAATAGAGGCTCTAAAGAGAATCCAAACAGAAATTCCAGAAATGAAAGAAGCAATAAACCAAAATAAAAGCTCAATTGAAAGCATCTCCAACAGAATAGACCACTTGGAAGAAAGAACCTCAGACAATGAAGACAAAATATATATCCTAGAAAAGAATTTAGACTATACAGCAAAACTTGTTAGAAATCAAGAACATAACATCCAAGAATTATGGGACAGCATAAAAAGACCAAACTTAAGAGTGATCGGCATAGAGGAAAGGGGCAGAGTTTCAAGCCAAAGGAATGAGTAATCTATTTAACAAAATAATTTCAGAAAATTTTCCAAACTTGAGGAATGAATGGGAAAACCAAGTTTAAGAGGCATACCGAACACCAAACAAACAAAATCTCAACAGATCCACACCAAGACACATTATAATGAAAATGCCTAATACACTGAGCAAGGAGAGAATACTAAAAGCCACAAGAGAAAGGAAGCAGATTACATATAGGGGGAAACCAATCAGACTATGTTCAGATTTTTCAACCCAGACCTTAAAAGCAAGAAGATCCTGGAATAGCATATTTCAAGCTCTGAAAGATAAGGGATGTCAACCAAGAATCTTATATCCGGCAAAATTGAGCTTTAGATTCAAAGATGAAATAAAAACCTTCCACGACAAGCAAAAGTTAAAAGATTTCACAACTTGAAAGCCAGCACTTCTGAGCATCCTGGGCAACATTTTTCATGAAGAAGAAGAGAAAAATAATAATGAACATCAACAAAAGGAGATATTAAACTAAGGGAAATACTAACCAGAACAGAAACCAAATCAAGCTAAAGACCATAATTCAAATAAAAATGGATGGGAATAAAAATCACATCTCAATAATAACCCTGAATGTTAATGGCCTAAACTCGCCAATCAAAAGACACAGATTATCAGAATGGATTAAAAGAAATGACCCAACAATTTGCTGTCTCCAAGAAACACACCTCATAGAAAAAGACATCAACAGACTGAAAGGCTGGGAAAAGTCTTATCACTCACATGGCTGGCGGAAGCAAGCAGGGGTTTCCATTCTCATATCAAATAAGGTAGACTTCAAACCAAAACTAATCAAGAGGGACAAAGATGGATATTTCTTATTACTTAAGGGAACCATCCATCAACAGGATATAACAATCATAAATCTATATGCCCCAAATAATGGAGCACCTACATTCATCAAACAAATGCTTCTCAAGTTCAAGAGTAAAATAGACCACACACAGTTATTCTAGGGGACTTCAACACACCTCTCTCACCAATGGATAGATCATCCAAACAAAAGCTAAACAAAGAAACTTTAAGCCTCCTTAAAACAATTAACAATTTAGACCTAATGGACATATATAGAATATTTCATCCCTCAGTAAACGAATACACATTTTTCTCAGCAGCACATGGCTCCTTCTCCAAAAGAGACCATATATTATGTCACAAGGCAACTCTCAGCAAATATAAAAAAATAGAGATACTACCCTGCATGCTATCAGACCATAAAGGGATGAAATTGGAAATCAACGACAAAACAAGGAATAAGAAAAACTACTCCATCAACTGGAAGCTAAACAACATGCTACTGAATGAACAAGGGGTTGAAGAAGACATCAAAGAGGAGACCAAAAAATTCCTAGAGGTAAATGAGAACACAGATACATCATATAGAAATCTCTGGGACACTATGAAGGCAATAGTAAGAGGAAAATTCATTGTGCTGAGTTCATTCCTTAAGAGGAAAAAAAACCAACAAATAAATGACTTAACATCACACCTCAAAGCATTAGAAAAAGAAGAACGGACCAACACTAAGAGCAGTAGAAGACAGGAAATAATTAAAATCAGAGCAGAAATTAATGAAATTGAGACTAAGGAAACCATTCAAAGAATTGACAAGACTAAAAGTTGGTTCTTTGAAAAAATAAACAAAATTGACAGACCCTTAGCGATGCTAACGAAAAGAAGAAGAGAAAAAACTCAAATTACTAACATTCGTGATGAAAAAGGGAATATCACAACAAACACCTCAGATATACAGAATATAATTAGAAATTACTTTGAAAACTTGTATTCTAATAAAACAGAAAATGCTGAATGCATTGACAGATTTCTAGAGTCATATGATTTGCCTAAACTGGATGTGGAGGCTAACACAATTTAAACAGATCAATTACAAGTGAAGAAATAGAAGATGTCATCAAAAAGCTACCAACAAGGAAAAGTCCAGGACCTAATGGGTTTACAGCCGAGTTCTATAAGACTTTCAAAGAAGAACTAATACCAATGCTCTTCAAACTATTTCAAGAAATAGAAAAAGAGGGAGCTCTTCTAGACTCTTTCTATGAGGCCAATATCACATTAATTCCAAAGCCAGGCAAAGACATATCCAAAAAAGAAAACTTCAGGCCAATATCTTTAATGAACATAGATGCAAAGATACTGAACAAAATCATGGCAAATCGGATAGAAAAACATATCAAAAAGATAGCGCACCACGATCAAGTGGGGTTTATCCCAGGGATGCAAGGCTGGTCCAACATTCGGAAATCAATAAACATAATACACATCAATAGACTTAAAGACAAAAATCATATGATCATCTCAATAGACGCAGAAAAAGCATTTGACAAAATACAACACCCCTTTATGTTCAAAACACTGGAACAACTAGGAATATCAGGAACATATCTTAACGTTATAAAAGCTATTTATGCAAGGCCCCAAGCTAACATTATCTTAAACGGAGAAAAATTGAAAGCATTCCCTCTAAATACTGGAACAAGACAGGGATGCCCCCTTTCACCACTGCTATTTAACATGGTACTAGAAACTCTGGCCAGAGCAATTAGACAGAAGAAAGAAATTAAAGGGATCAAGATAGGAAAAGAAGAGCTCAAATTAGCACTATTTGCTGATGACATGATAATCTACCTAGAAGACCCAAAAAACTCTACCAGAAAACTTTTACAACTAGTAAACGAATTTGGCAAAGTTGCAGGATACAAAATCAATACACATAAGTCAAAGGCATTTGTGTACATCAGCGACAAAGACTCTGAAAGGGAAGTGATGAAAAATACCCCATTTACAATAGCATCAAAAAAAAAAATAAAATACCTGGGAATCAACCTAACGAAAGAGGTGAAAGACCTCTATAACGAAAATTATAGAACACTAAAGAAAGAAATTATAGATGAACTCAGAAGATGTTAAGACCTACCTTGCTCTTGGATAGGTAGAATTAATATTGTCAAAATGTCCATACTACCAAAAGCATTATACAGATTTAATGCAATTCCAATCAAAATCCCAATGTCATTCTTCAAAGAAATAGAAATAGCAGTCATGAAATTCATCTGGAAAAATAAGAGACCCTGAATAGCCAAAGCAATCCTGAGCAAGAAAAGTGAAGCAGGGGGCATCACCATACCAGACTTTAAATTATACTATAGAGCAATAGTAACAAAAGCAGCATGGTATTGACACCAAAACAGACTGGTGGACCAATGGTACAGAATTGAGGATACAGAGACTAATACATATAATTTCAGCTATCTTATATTAGACCAAGGCACCAAAAATGTACAGTGGAGAAAGGATAGCCTCTTCAACAAATGGTGCTGGGAAAACTGGAAATCCATATGCAACAAAATGAAATTAAACCTTTATCTCTCACCATGCACAAAACTAAATTCAAAGTGCATCAAGGACCTAGGAATTAGACCAGAGACAATACGCCTAATAGAAGAAAAAGTAAGCTCCAATTTCCAACATGTCAGATTAGGCCCCAAGTTTCTTAATAAGAATCCTGTAGCACAAGAATTATTACCAAGAATTAATGAATGGGATAGATTTAAACTAAAAAGCTTCTTTTCAGCAAAAGAAACAATCAGTGAGGTGAATAGAGAGCCAACTAATTGGGAACAAATATTTAATACATGCACATCAGATAGAGCAGTAATTTCTAGAATATATAAAGAACTCAAAAAACTTTACACTAAAAAAACAAATAACCCAATCAATAAATGGGCTAAGGAATTGAGAAGACACCTCTCAGAAGAAGATACACGATTAATCAACAAATACATGAAAAAATGTTCAACATCGCTGGCAATTAGAGAAATGCAAATCAAAAGTACTCTAAGATTTCACTTCACTCCAGTCAGAATGGCAGCTATCAAGAACACAAGCAACAATAAATGTTGGAGAGGATGTTGGGAAAAAGGCACACTCATACATTGCTGGTGGGACTGCAAAATGGTGCAACCGTTATGGAAAGCAGTATGGAGATTTCTTGGAAAACTGGGAATGGAACCATCCTATGACCCAGCCATCCCACTCCTGGGTCTATTCCCAAAGGACTTAAAAACAGCATATTACAGTGACACAGCTATCTCAATGTTTGTAGCTGCACAATTCACAATAGCTAGGTTGTGGAACCAACCTAGATGTCCCTCAGTAAGTGAGTGGATTAAGAAAATGTGGTATATATGCACAATGGAATTTCACTCAGCAATAAAAGAAAATAAATTAATGGCATTTGCAGGTAAATGGATGACGTTGGAAGACATAATGCTAAGTGAAGTTAGTCAGTCTCAAAAATCCAAGTACCAAATGTTTTCTCTGATATAAGGAGGCTATTTCAAAGTATTGTTGGATGGGGGTACATAGGAGGATTAGAGGAACACTTGAATGGTCAAGGGAAGGGAGGGTAAGGGAGGAAGCAAGAGGGGAGGGAGGGGGAGAAAAGAAAAAAAAAGGTGGTTGAATGAGACGGATATCATTTTCCTTAATGCATGATTGAAGACCTGAATTGTACGAATATACTTTGTATACAAACAGTTGTATGTAAAAAGATACTAAATATATGCACTATGAGTTGTACATATTAAAAATTATAAAAATAAAATTAAAAAAAAAGGAATGGACTGGCAAAATTGGATTAAAAACAAGGTTCAACTATATGTTGTCTCCCCAACAGAGACATTCATATACTGAAAATGAAAGGATGGAAAATTATATTCAAGACAAATGGAATTCCAAAGCAAGCAGGAGTAGTTAAATTACTATATATGTCAAAGTAGACATCAAGTCAAAATTAGTCAGAAGTGACAAAGGTCACTACATATTCTTAAAGAGAACAATCCATCAAGATATAATAATTATTCATATTTATGCCTAAAGTGTTTGTGCACCCAATTTCACAAAACAAACACTACTCAACATAAAGGGACAGATAGGGCCCCCAAAATAATATTAGATAACTTCAGTATATCACTTCAAATAATAGATCATCCCAAACATAAAATCAACAAAGATTCTGCAGAGGTAACTATACTTTAGATCAAAGGAACTTAATAGAGATCTACAGAATATTGCATCTGACAACAGATGAACATATCTTCTTTTCAGCTGTTCATGGTACTGGTTCCAAAATAAATCATTTATTAGGCTACAAAGAAAGTGTCAGCAAATACTTTAAAAATTAGATAATTCCTTATATCTTATCAGATGATGTTGAAATGATATGAGAAATCAGCAGCAATTAAAAGTACAAAACTATACAAACAAGCCGGGCGTGGTGGTGCACGCCTGTAATCCCAGCAGTTGGGAGGCTGAGGCAGGAGGATCACGAGTTCAAAGCCAGCTTCAGCAATGGCGAGGCACTTAGCAACTCAGTGAGACCCTGTCTCTAATAAAATACAAAAAAGGGCTGGAAATGTGGCTCAGTGGTTGAGCACCCCTGAGTTCTATCCCCAGCACCAAAAAAAAAAAAAAAAAAAAAAAAAAGAATTGAAGACAGAGACAAACACACAGCTACAGTCATCTGATTTTTGACAAAGGTTCCCAAAACATACATTGAAGAAAAGACAGCCTCTTCAACAAATGGTGCTGGGAAAACTGGATATTCATACATTAAAAAAATGAAACTAATCCCTACTTCTCACCTTGTACAAAAGTCAAATCAAAATGAATACAAGACCTAGGTATGAGACCAGAAACTTTGCCAAATGCTAGAATCAAACACTGGGGAAACACTTCAACATGTAGGTATAGGCAATGGCTTCCTCAATAGGATTCCTATATGCCAGAAAATAAGAGCAAGAATCAATAAATGGAATGACATCAAAATAAAAATCTTCTGCACACCAAGAGAAACAATAAACAGTGTAAAGAGATAGACTACAGGAGAATATCTTTGCCAACTACTCATCCAATAGAGAATTAGTATACATAATATATGAAGAACTCGAAATTAAGTCAACAGAAAAGCAAATAACCCATTCAATTAATGGGCAAATGAACTGAATGGACACTTTTCTAAAGAAGTAGTACCAATGGCCAACAATTACATGAAAAAGTTTCAACACATTTGGCCACCAGTAAAATCCAAATTGAATGTATGTTGAGATTCTATCTCATCTGAGTCAGAAGGGTAATCATTAAGAATACAAATTGGAAAACTGGGAATGGAACCACCTTATGACCCAGGTATCCCACTCCTCAGTCTATACCCAAAGGACTTAAAAACAGCATACTACAGGGACACAGCCACATCAATGTTTACAGAAGCACCATTCACAATAGCTAAACTGTGGAACCAAACTAGATGCCCTTCAGTAGATGAATGGATAAAGAAAATGTGGTATATATACACAATGGCGTATTACTCAGCAATAAAAGAGAATAAAATCATGGCATTCGCAGGTAAATGGATGAAGTTGGAGAATATAATGCTAAGTGAAGTTAGCCAATCCCAAAAAGCCAAATGCCGAATGTTTTCTCTGATATAAGGAGGCCAATTCACAGTGGGGTTGGAACAGGGAGCATGGGAGTATTAGAGGAACACTAGAATGGCCAATGGGGAGGGAGGGGATGGGATGGGGCAAAAGGGTGAAGAAGAAGAAAAAAAGATGGTAGAATGAGATGAATATCATTGTCCCAAGTGCATGTATGAAGTCACGAATGGTGTGAATATACTTTGTATACAACCAGAGATATGTAAAAGTGTGCTCTATAAGTATAATATGAAATGTAATGCATTCTGCTGTCATTTCTAACAACTTAGAATAAAAAGTAAATTAATTAAAAAAATACAAATAATAAAAATGTTGGCAAGGTTGTAAGGAAAAAGAAACTCTTATGCACTACTGGAAGGAATGTAAATTAGTACAGCCACTGTAAATATCAGCATGGAGTTTCCTCAAAAAACTAAAAACTGTAGTTATTCAAAAGAATTAAAGTCATAGAGTCAGCATACTTCAGTGACACATGCATATCCATGTTTATCACAGGACAATTCATAAAATGGCCAAGTTATGGAGTCAGCTAGGTATTCATCAACAGATGACTAGATAAAGAAAATATGGTATATATACACAATGAAGATTTATTCAGACATAAACAAGAACAGATTTATCTCATTTGCAGAAAAATGGATGAATCTAGAGAGTATAATAAGCTAGACTTAGACAAACACATTAAAAAACATTTAGCTTAGACAAACACATTAAATGTTTTTTAATGTGTTTGTCTAAGTCTAGCTTATTATACTTATTATTATACTTATTATTATACTTATTATGGCCAAAGTCTATAAAATCATTTTAGATCAATATTTCTCAAAAATGAATTTTAAAATTTGCCCAAAATGGGCCACTCAAAAAGACAGAACATAAGAAGGCTTGCTATGGACCTCTAAACTTCTTGATTCATGTGGAGGAAAAGTAGTCTCTAGCAACATGCTCCACCTACTTCAGGAACTATCATTAACTTGAAAACTACTGTGAAACTTGGCAGTATTTGTTAAAATATTAAATGCTCATAACCTTTGATGTAGCTTTTCAGCATCTAGAAAATGATTCCTCAGAATTCCATAAGAGAACAAAAATGTATACACAAGGATATTCATTGCAGTATTGTTCAGTTTTTTCATAATAGCTAAAATTTGGTAGCAATTCAAATGTTCAGCCAGGTGCGGTGGCGCACACCTGCAATCCCAGCACTTGGGAGGCTGAGGCAGGAGGATCGTGAGATCAAAGCCAGCCTCAGCAATGGTGAGGCACTTAGCAACTCAGTGAGACCCTGTCTCTAATAAAATAGAAAAAAAGGGCTGGGGATGTGGCCCAGTGGTCGAGTGCACCTGAGTTCAATCCCTGGTACCAAAAAAAATGTTTATTACTAGGGAAATATTTAATTAAGTCATGGTATATGTACATAATGAAATGCAGTACACACACAGAGATTCATAGGTACAGACATGGGTAAAAATGTGTAACATATTAAATGAGATAGAATGTTGTATAATGCTATGTTAAATATGATCCCATTTTCATTGTTGCTATCTATATATAAGGAAGAAAATTAGAGGAATAAATAATAAACTGTTAATAATAGAGGATATAAAATATTTTTGCCTTTCAGTTTATGTATTTCTGAATCTTGTATAATGTAACATATTAATTTTGTAATCAGAAAACAATTTAAATTAGACCTGCTAGACTAATGAGGCTGAGATTTTGCACACATACATGCACATGCACACACATACACACACACACTCACACATTTGATCATTTTGACTGACTTTGGTCAAATTCATCAAAAATATGTAAAAACAGACAAGGCTATTCAAGCTTGATTTCTTTTCCTTTCAGCAGTATAATAGGCTGAATTGTGCACCTCAAAATTCATATGCTGAAGTCCTAACACTCAGTATTTCAGAATGTAACTCCATTTACAGATAGGGCCTTTAAAAAGGTAATTATGTTAAAATGGGGCAATTAGGATGGTTCCTAATCCAATTTGGTGTTCTTACAACAGGAGGAAGAGATTAGGGCACAGATGAACAGAGGAATGACCAAGTAAGGACATAACCAGAAGATAGTCATCTAGAAAAATCAAGAAAAGAGGCCTCAGAAGAAAACAAACCTGCTGACACCAACTTAGACTTCTAGCGTTCAGAATATGAAAAAATAAATTTCTGTGGCTAAACACCCAGTCTGTGTATTTTGGTATTTTGTTATGTCAGTCCTAGAAAACTTAGACAGGTGGTCAAAACTGATAAAGAATATTGTTAAAAAATGCTGTAGATCTACATCCCTGAAGCTGTAGATTACTTTATAACAACATGGATGAACCTTGAAACTATTTTGCATAAGTGAAAGAGGCCAGCCACAACAGACCATGTAGTATATGATTCCATTTATACGAAATGTTCAGAATAGGTAAATTTATAGAAACAGAGATTAATGGGTTGCTAGTCCTGAGGGCCTTGGAGGTATATTAGGAATGACAAGAAATGAATACAGACTTTCTTTGGCTGGGGGGGGGGGGGTTAGAATATGTCCTGAATTTCTTTGTGGTGATGGTTGTACTTTTTTGAGGATGAACTAAAGACAGTTGAATTGTACACTTTGTTTTAATTGTACACTGTAAATGGGTGAATTGTATGGTCGTGAGTTATATAAATAAATCTATATTTACAACTCAATTTCTAGAAATAAATAGGAAGCTCACAATATTCAGAACAGGAAGTAATCACAAATGAAACCAAAAGCATTATTGTACAATAATTTCATCAATTCTATACAAATATATTTGAATGCCTGGGTGATATTAACTATTTCCTATGATATTTAAATTACCAAAATTAATTAAAATTAGTATAAGTGACATTGAAAACTATTGTCAGTGACCACCCTCCAAAATACATGAGGCCTAGAAGTTTCAGATAAATTCTACCAAATATTCAAGTACAGAATAACTCTGATATTACTTCACCTGTTCCACAGCACAGAGAAAAACCCAAAATATCTTCTTTAGAGTTCAAAGGAAGCAATAGCTCAATTGCACTTATAAGCCTCAATGCAAAAATCCTATACAAAATGTCATCAAATGGAATTAGAAATCCCCTGTAAAAAACAACACACCAGTAATGAAGAGGGTTTATTTCTGGAAGGCAAGTTTGTTTTAATATTGGGAAATTCATTAAAATAACTCACAATATTAATAGAGCAAGGGAGAAAGACAATATGATCATTTTTATTGATGCTGACACTGTTTCTGACAAAATTCTACATCCATTTATGACTTTAAATACTCTTAATAAACTAAGGAGTGATAAATATTTGCTTACTATTATGGTATTTACTAATTTGATACTGATGCATGAACAGACAGAGATAGTAGCAGAACAGAATGCAGTTCTGAGATAGAGCGAAATATTCATGAGACTTTAGTATTGAAATAAAAGCTACATTTCTATCCAGTAGAAGGAAAGGTTATATTCAGCAAATGATATACCAACAACTGGCTAGATATAACCTGGACATCTACAACATTCCTTGCATCAAAAAAAAAAATTCCACATGGGATTAAAAGAATTTTAAAGAAACCAACACATATTAGAAAAAAATAGTTGGATTTTTATGACCTTAAAATAAGGAAGATTCATTTAAAGAAGACACAAAATGTGAACACCATTAAGAAAAATTTTGACATATTTAACTACATTAAAAATTAAAATTCTCTACAGGGAAAAACTATATTTACACTGTTTTAGATAGATCAAATATTGAAAAAAATTAATCATAAAAAATAACATAATTTTTAATAACCCCAGATTTTTAAAGGCTTTCCCAAACAGGATACAAAATCCAGAAGCCATAAAGAAAAGACTGATATATATTTGAGTGCAACGAAACTTAGGTTTGCACAGGGAGAACAATGCTATAACCAAAGTTAAAAGATAAATTAAGCCAATACTGGCAATAAAATATCACAGATAGAGCACTAACTTCCTTAATACAGAAAGAGCATCAACACTAAAAAACAGACCAATATAAAGATAGAACAAGGAGACAAACCCACAGTTCACTGGGGGAAAAGTGGAAATTAGTTTTAGATGTGAAAATTGTTGAAGCTAACTTGTGATATAAGAAAAACACATTTACAATAAGCAACCATTTTCACCTATCAAATTGTCAGGTATCCAAAAGTTTCATAACACTACTTTTTGTGAGGGTATGGGTAAATAGGGGTAAATAGGCACTTTCTTACATTCCTGATGGAATGATGCAACAAGCGTGGAGATTAATTTATCTGTATCTACCAAAATTTAAAAGGACTGACCCAGCAATTATATTTCAGGAAACTTACCCTGTTGTTTTACTCCAATGTTTGCAAATGACATATGTACAGGGGTATTTATTGTAGCATTATATGCAATAGCAAGGGTTGGAAAAAAGAGTGCCCATTGAGTAGGGGATAGTTTAAATAAATAAAAGATGTGTATGTTTATGTTTATATAAGCAATTTCTAGAGGATATATTTAAAAATGGTAACAGCAGCTATTTCTTTCTTTCTTTCTTTCTTTCTTTTTTTTTTTTTTTTGGCACCAGGGATTGAACTCAGGGGCACTCGAACACTGGGCCACATCCCCAACCCTTTTTTGTATTTTATTTAGAGACAGGGTCTCACTGAGTTGCTAAGCGCCTCGCCATTGCTGAGGCTGGCTTTGAACTCTCAATCCTCCTGCCTCAGCCTCCCAAATGCTAGGATTATAGACAGGCATGTGCCACCGCTCCCCGATAACAGCAGCTATTTCTGAGTGAGAAAATGGAGGGACTGGGAATCTGTGACCAGAAAGAGATTTACTTTTCATTGCATACTTTTTTTGTTACTGTTTGAGCTTTTTACTATGTACATAAATTTCCTATTTTAAAACTATTTATTTGAAAAATACACAGAAACTAGTGTGTGCCAAATACTACCAACTTTTCAAATATTAACTGAAATATAGTTCAGAATAATCCTATGAAGTAGACACTATTTATTATTTTCTCCATTTCACATATGATAAAACCAAGGCACATTGGGCTATACAATGATTTATGTGGGTCCTGGGCACTTTGGCCTTTATCGAACTCTTCTTCCATAAAAAATATTAAAAATGATATCTTACAACTCTTTGTATATATAGACAAATATAATCCAGGTTGGATTTATTATTATATATTCAAAATAATATTCAAACAATAAGGAATATAATATTTTTCCCCTGCATTTTTTTGTGGTGCTGGGAATTGAACCCAAGGCCTTGTGCATGTGAGGCAAGTACTCTACCAACTGAGCTATATCCATAGCCCTTTTATCTTGCTTTTAAAAGAAATTAAAATTAAGGCAATTTTATGGGCTCCTAATATTAAATATTTTCATGGGTTCCTGAAAGTATATAATATGCCTTAAGTACTTTGCCTACTGTACCTAAATGGTTAAGTTATTCAGCCCTGCAGGCATAGAGATATTAAGTAACTTGCCCTAAGTCACACAACCCAGTGGTAGAGCCGGGATTTGATGTGGCTTCAGAATATGTTATTTTAACTTCAATACTAGACAAATAAAACAAGTTATAGGAGGAAAATAGTGTGTATATTATGTGATTTTTTGAAAGAAGGTTGATACGCACACATATGCTTAATATATGCCTAGACTATCTATGGAAGAACTCACATACACACACGCATGCACTCACATGAATGCACGCACACACACAAATGTGTAGAGAAAGGGGTGAGGAACTGGAGGGCTGGGAATCTTACTTTCATTGGTCCCTTTCCACTGTTGAATTTTTTTTTACCATGAGCATATATTTGTAAAAGAGGAAACTGTGGCATAAACAGAGTTAAGTATTTTGTTCAAGGTTACATAGGTGTAAAAAAAGACCAATAGCACACAAGAACAAACAACTATTAGGCCAATCAATAATACATCCTCTTTCCTAATAATAGATTTTATCATGGATCCCTGTTAAATTTCATCATTGTAGCCCATAAGAGCAGTTGGCCAAGCTCTTTTTGGATCATGATTCTGAATCCAATGCATTCATCTTTATGACCTCCTTAAATCTAGCAAACATGTGTCTCATGTTTACATGCAAGTTATTAATGAAAATATTTAATATATGACAGAGTATAAACAAAGCCCTGTGAGACTAGGACTCCTCCCAGGATCACATCACTCTATCTCTGTGGGTAGTGAATTATCAATCCACTGATTATGCCACCTACCATTACACTTAACATCTCTTCTTCCCCAGCAACCACAGGATATCTGGAGATCCAAATATTTTATTGCAAATAGTTCAAACAGCATTTCCTTTTTTGCTATGTTTCTCTGAAACCCCTTTCACAGCAGGAATTTAAATAAAACTAATAAAAGACTGGTTTCTTTACTATATTATGCAGGCTTCTGGATTTTAAAACCTGGCCAGTTCCCCAGAACTCAAGTACAAACTGTTTCAAAAAGACTATGATTTTTCCTCCAAAATCTTGCATAAAACATTTGTATGAGATATTTTTAAATGCAAAAATATACAACTGTTTTCTCCCCTGGAATCAACCCACTGCCACACAAAATAACACAGACAACTGAACACAGCAGCTGGCAAAAGGATGGAGGCCTCTAACATGGGGGAAGAGAGCTAAATGCATACTGCTGCAGGGAATTACCAAAGAAGTACTCTGTTAGCAAGCCCTTGCTCTATTTCTAACTACAACACACAAGCTAACTATAGTCAAAGTATTGGGGAAAGAACATATTTTCTGGTTTCCTCTGTAATCACACACTATGGCATTGAATGTTTATATAGGTAACCCTAACAACACAATTGCTACATGTTTTGAAGGTTTACTATGAAGTAGAATCTACTGAACAAGGAATTCATTTTTTTACTAGCCCTGCCAAATTGGAATCTCATTGCCCTAGAAAGAATTTTGTTCCCTGGTTATTAAAAAACTTATAAATACAGCAGAATTTTCAATGACATATTTTATAGGGAAAATCATGATTAACACTAAAATAAATAACATGTTTTATTCAAAATGTCACAGAAAAGAATGACTAAAGCAAAAACATCAGAATATTAGAGATTCTGGTAACAGGAGTACTTAGCTAACATTACCTCACTCATTGCTTCACTATAGAAACTCAGTTGCATACAATTTCTAACATTTCCCACTGTTTTAGATTTACCATCTCCTTTTCAACCTCTTTAACAAAGTCTATACATGTTGTTAAAGAATTTGTTTCAATGGGCTGGGGTTGTGGCTCAGTGGCAGAGTACTCGCCTTGCATGTGCGCAGCCCGGGTTCGATCCTCAGCACCACGTAAACATAAATGCATTGCATTGTGTGCAACTAAAGCAAATAAATAAATATTTTTTTAAAAAAATAATTTGTTTCAATAGGAGAACATAATGAATAAAGATCTGTTTAGATATGTGGTCATTTGGCAGCTGGATAATGTCCAAAAAAAAATTAGGAAATTAAATTGACATCGTACTGCTCCCAATCTAATAGTTAAAATTGTGTGTTGTTCTCATTATGATTTATTATTGTATCAAAATAATTTTCTGAGGCTGGGGTGTAGCTCAGTGCTAGAGTGTTTGCTTAGCATGCATGAGGCCCTGGGTTCAATCTCCAGCAACACACACACACACACACACACACACACACACGTACACACACAAAAACAATAGTGCTTTTTGAGATTAATAAAATGCTGATCATAGTTATCATTTCAGTACACTTTTATGAAACAGATATGCTGTGTTTTACATGTATCATCATATTTAAAGCAGAAAACAACCCAACGAAATAGGAAGCATTGTTATCCACATTTTATAGGACAGAGATGCTAAGTAATTTAACCATAATCACATATGAAGTCACACTAATTTCAGAGCCTGAACTCAACCACAATACAAGGAAAGGAGACAGGGAGTAGATATAATTGCAACATCTTTGTTGGAAAAAAAAAAATGAGGTTGTTGTTTGTATTTTACTAAGTAAATTACTTTCTTGATTTTAGAGTTTATCTAAATCAATCACTATCAAATGAAAGACAGGTCACTACTTAGGGTGGACTCTATAGTCTCTAAATCTATAAATGATTTAGATTACAATTGAACCCTCCCCTCAATATAGTAAATTTGATACCTTAATGATAAATAAAGTACATTGCTATAAACAAGAGCTGGGAAGAGAAATTAGAAAGTTTTTCCTGACATTCTGGGACATTCTAAAATGCAAAGCTATACAACTGTTTCCCTGAGGCTTAACTGAGAGTATATCAGGAAAGGCCTGGAGGTACACATACTAGGAACACATTAGGTCAAAGTTCTTAAGATTCAATTGTCTTTTGCACATAAATCATTAAAATTCTCATACAGCTAGCAATAACAATCCTCATTTTTTACTATATTTAATAAAACACAATTCCCACTAAAAATGTTAATACACCCAATATGGATATTTTAGATTATTATTTTACAGTTGATAAGCCATAGGGATTCTAAAACACTAATCCTGATTCTTTTTTGAGTGATGGTCTAATAAAAGCACACTAACAAATTAAGCTGTGTGCTTACCTGCTCTGAATTACACATAGGTCCTTTTTTTTAAATTTCCCCAGTTTTCAAAATGATCTCTCTTCTCTATATGGTCTCTCAAACTCTCTCTTGAATAACAATAGACCTATTATCACAAAACCAGTCCTATATTTTCCCCTAAACTATATGCAAATTACTTATTTCACTCTCACTCCAAAAGAAATAAATCTAGTTTCTTCATCCCAAATCGGTTACTGCTTTTATGCTGTTTCTCTTGATTTAAGGGTGGCAACGATTATTATTATTTCTAGTATTAGTCATGGTCTTCCAGAAAATAGCAAGGGTATAATTCATGCTTTACTGAAATTGGCAAATCAGGCAAGTGAAAAATAGCAGAAGCCCACAATTTAAATTCTCTCTGGGTTCTTAATCTTAGACACTGCTATTTGAATTAGAATCTGTAATATACTGTTAAAATTAAACCATGGATCAAGTCTATATAAATTACTATAAAATCTAACTTTACCACCTAGAAACTCATAAATTAAGAATTGAAATTTAAATTCTATTTTTAATCCTTTGTATTATACCTTAATATTATAGCATATACCATACTAAATAGATGTATATTTTGTTTTTATTTATATGGTCTGTTAACAAAAATTTGGGCCTTTTCATCTACAATAAAAGTCAATAATTTTTGGATGACAAGTTATTCCTCTGAAAACATACTTTTCTAGTTAACATAATTCCAGAAACATTTTAATGTCATCAAGTCTACTCTCCATTTATTCTAAGCACTTGGAATTATATCCAATTTTCTCTTAGTTGTGATTTAGATCTAGACTCTTTCTCTCTCATTTTCTCCTTTTTTACTTGATAGATATTTTCTAAGAATCATGAATACACTGAAATTGTATAAGACAGAAACATTGCTAATAAACAGAAGAATCACCAACTTATTTCAGATGAAGAAAAAAGAAATCATGTTTGATTATGTATACTCAAATTACATATGAATGGCTACCTCACTGTTGTAGAAGTCAACTGGTGTAGAAGTGATATAGGAGTGCCTATATATATCACTGGGCACTCCTATTCTAATTCTTTTTTTAAAAATATTTATTTATTTGTTTTAGTTGTGCATAATGCCTTTATTCTTATATGGTGCTGAGGTTCGAACCCAGACTGCACATGTGCTAGGCCAGCGCTCTACCACTGAGCCACAACCCCAGCCGCCTAATTCTTTGTTCACTCCTACTTTTCCTACTACTACCTAACATCTCTTCCACCTATTCTCAGTCCTACCTTGTCTAAATTGTGACTGATAAATATTTGTAGCAGCTCAATTCACAATAGCTAAACTGTGGAAACAGCATAGATGCCTTTCAATAGATGAATGGATAAAGAAACTGTGGTATATAAATACAATAGCATACTATCAGCCTTAAAAAACAATGAAATTATGGCATTTACAAGCAAATAGACAGAGCTGGAGAATATCATGCTAAGCAAAATAAGCCAATCCAAAAAAAAAAAACAAAAGCCAAATGTTTTCTCTGATAAGTGGATGCTGATCCATAATGGGGGCGGGAGCAAGGGAAGAATGGAGGAACTTTGGATTGAGCAGAGGGGATAGGGGGAAGATGGTGGAATGAGACAGACATTATTACCCTATGTATGGGTATGGTTGCACAAATGGTGTGACTCTACTTTGTGTACAACCAGAGAAATGAAAAGTGGTGCTCCGTTTGTATAAAAAATAAATTAAATTAATTTAAAAAAAACAATAAAACCAAAAAATGAGAACAAGAAAAAGAAAAGAACACTACTAAAGAGAAAGGGAGGAACTAACATTCCTTCAGCATCTTTTTGGTGCCAGGCATTGAATCAAGCATTTTATACATGTCATTTCACTAATTCTATACTACCCCTACAAAATTGCAGCATTATATTATCACTGGGAAGATGATAAAACTGAGGCTTAAAGACCTTAAGAAACAAGCCCAATAGTTACACACAAAAAGGAAGGGAATAAGGAAATTGAAAAACTAAAGGGAAAGCAAAATCTGCTTACCTCTTTCTTTACTACTTATCTTCAGGCCCCAGACCCAGGGCTAATCATCATGGGACCAGGGATGCCAGTTGCCTTCAGCTTAATATTCTGAGCCTTAAACTGTAACTCTTATAATGTTATGTCAAATTTAACTCTTATATGGTATTTATCATAATGTTATACATAAAAATTCAGAGACAAATGAAAGGATGACAAAACCTTTGAATTCTTATTTCCAGGAATATGAAGGACTAAATCTCCTGGACAATTTTCTGCTACAAAGTAACTAGAAATTCTGTGGGTTTACTTTAAATTTGTTGATGTACATCATAGAAAGAAGAGGAAATCTCCATAAATCCAAAAATGACAAAGAAGAAAGCAAAGCATTAATGGATGCAATGCATCAATAGGCCCACGTGTTTTTGCACTTGTCAGTAACCAATCTTTAAGGAGATATTAGCAGAGAATTTTTCAGTATTTTTGAAAGTTATAAATCCTCAAATTCAGAAAACAAAAATCCTAAATAAGCTTTCAAAAAGAAAGAAACCCCACCCCTTGAAACATAAAAACAAATAAATACCTTAAAGTAAGCAAAGAGAAAAGATAAATTATCTAAAAAGGAAAAACAAACTGACAGCAGTCATCTCAGCAGCAGCAACAAGAGACTGAAAACAACAAAATACTAATTTTGGAAATCTGAGAAAAATAATTTTTAATCTGAAGTTGTGAGAGTAGCAAAAATATCTATGAAGAACAAGAGCAAAATGGAGACATTTTCAGGCAATAAAAATTGTGTTGCATTAATAGACCCTCATTAAAGAAAATTCTGATGAATACACTTGAGAAAGAAGAACAATGAATCCAAAAGGAAGAATTGAGATTCAAGAAAAAATGACTTATAAGGAAATTAGAAAACATGCTGTCAAAGCCAAACAAGCATTGACTGTATGAAATAATAAAAATGATGTATAATTTTTATAACAGGGAGGTATAATACTGAGCAATACGAACCAAAAAAATGGGAGGAAGTTGAGTGAAGTTAAAGCATTCTAAAGTTTTTGTTTTGTTGTAGAAGACAGAGGTATTTATTAGCAGAGATTTTGTTTGGTCAAGTATGCATGTTAAAAATGTAAAAGTTGGGACTAGAGTTGTAGCTCAGTGGTAGAGTGCTTACCTAGCATATGTGAGGCACTGAGTTCAATTCTTAGCACCACATATAAATAAATAAAATGAAGTTTCACCAACAAGTAAAAACAATTTAAAAAATGTAAAAAAAATAGTAAAAGAAAAATTATTTCAAAATTAAAACAAAACAGCCATGATCAAGCCAAAGAATATAGCAAAAAGAAAACAAAGAAATGGGGGGAAAGGCAGAACAGATAACATACAAAGAGGTAGTGAAATATATCCAAATATATCAGTAAATGTAATAAATGTAAAGTAACTTCAAAAATAAAGATTAAAAATAAATCCAGTCTTGCACTTAGTAGTGTCCCCAGGGATTCTACTGTAGCCTTGAACAGAACTCTCCCACCTGGCTTCCTCTGCTGATTGATGTTCTGGTAATTTTCTCCTGTCCTTGCATCTAAGGCAGGAAACAAGGACCTCAAGCCCTAATCCCTTCCCTAATTTGACAGCAGGGTTGGATGTTGTATATTTTATATTGTTTTGTTATTGTTTTATTTTGTTCTGGAATTAAAACATGCAAAATTTAAAATGTAGCCTTTTCAAGGAGATAGGTAGATACTTATCTACCTTCTATTACTCTCAACAAATATAACTAAAAACCCTGGATGTTATATATAAAACAAACACAAGAAGAAGAAAGAAGATAGAGGAGCTGGGGACTTTGGAATCCAAGAAATGGCAAGACTATAGTTTTCCTACTTATTCTTTTAACCTCATTTAGGCCATATTTGGAGCTGATGATACTGGCAACCCAGAAACACCAATGGATGCAGACATAATAAGCCTATCAAAAGACTGCAAAGGTCTAGGAAAGGAGCAGCCTAGCAAGACAAAAACCGTTTAAACACCAACTATTCTACTATAACCAAACATTGCTTGTAATCCAGTCAGTAAAGGAGTAGTGGGGAGCCTAAACTTCTGTCCTCTTTTCAGGCTGTAACAAGGTACCCCAATACCCTATCCAGAGTGGTATCAGAAAAGACTAAGTAGGGCAATAATGAGACGTCCTTCCTGCCAATGATGAAAGTAGAGACCACAGTGGAAGCCTGGTAGTAATAAGTGCCCCTCCTTCTCCCTGCTGGAATGCCGGGCGCAGTGGCACACACCTGTAATCCCAGCACTTGGGAGGCTGAGGCAGGAGGATGGAAAGTTCAAAGCCAGCAATGGCGAGGCACTTAGCAACTCAGTGAGACCCTGTCTCTAATAAAATTCAAAAAAGGGCTGGGGATGTGGCCCAGTGGTCAAGTGTCCCTGAGTTCAATCCTCAGTACCAAAAAAAAAAAAAAAAGAAAGAAAGAAAAGAAATCCCATTCCCTGCTGGAATGGTGTCAGAGAAGGCTTTGTGGAAAGTTAGGACTTTCATCAGTGCCCAGTGGTAATGAGGCTTCCCACTATGGTATCATTGGAGACCAGGAGGATTACAGCCAGGTAGGCATGAATGGAGGCCTGCATAGGAATTAGAACTCCCAAACCCACCCAGCAATGGCAAGAAACAACTCCTAAGTATCAATAAAGGTCAAGTAACAAACATGGATTCCTACAGCCTACCTGACAATAATAAGGCCTTTCTTCTCTTGCCTGAGCAGTGTCAGAGTAAGCCACCTGAAACACAAAGTTTAAATAAGATCCAGAGTCTCATAACCTAATACTCAAAATGTCTGGGTTTCAATCAAATATCACTCCTTATACCAAGAACCAGACACATATCAGACAAAATTAAAAACAGAATTAAGCCTAGTTCAGTGGTACACACCTGTAATCTCAGTTCCTTGGGAGACTGATGCAGGAAGATATGCAAATTTGAGAACATCCTGAGCAACTTAGCAAGACCCTGTCTCAAAATAAAACTTTAAAAGGTCTTAGAGTATAGTTCAGTGGTAAGTATTTGCCTAGCATTCATGAGGCCCTGAGTTCCATCCTCATTACCACAGGAGAAAAAAGAAAATGAAAACAAAAAAACAAAAAAACAGAAGCAATATATGTCAACACCAAGATGACAGAAATATTAGAATTATCTGACAAAAAAATCAGCCAGGCACGGTTGGTGCACACATGTAATCCCAGCAGCTCGGGAGGCTGAGACAAGAGGATCGCGAGTTCAAAGCCAGCCTTGGCAAAAGCAAGGTGCTAAGCAACTCAGTGAGACCCTGTCTCTAAATAAATACAAAAAAGGGCTGGGGATGTGGCCCTGTGGTAGAGTGCCCCTGAGTTCAATCCCTGGTACCCCACCCCCAGAAAAAAAAAAAAAAAAAAAACTCCAGCAGCCATTGTAGGAAAAAAAATGCTTCCACATGAAAATATGAACATACCTGGAAGAAAGACAGAAGTCTTACTAGAGAAACAGAAAATATAAAGAAAAACCAAATTTTATAACATGGAATTTAAAAAATGCAATAACAAAATTCAGTTCATGGGCTAAATAGTAGAATGGAGGTGACAGAGGAAAAAAAAAATCAGTAAATTCAAAGAGAACAATGAAGAAAAGAGAGAAAATAGCAGAGAAATGAACAAAAGGTATAGGATCAGAGGTCCAGAATGAGAGGAAAAAGAAGACAGAGCTGAAAATATACTCAAATAGGCAATGGCTGCAAACTTCACAAACAAGCCAAAGACCAGAGGCTGGGAAGAGTATGGGGAGGAAGAAAAGTTAATCAGTGACTACTGAGTTACAGTTAGATAGGAACAAGAAGTTCTGGTGTGCTGTTGCACAGGAGGTTTACTGTAGATAAGAATGTACTGTGCGTTTCAGAAAGCTAGAAGAAAGAATTTTTGAAATTTTCACCATAAAAAAATGATAAATGTAACAGGCATGGTAGTGCACATCTGTAATTCCAGTGCCTCAGGACGCTGAGGCAGGAGAATCGCATATTCAAATCCAGCCTCAGCAACTTAGCAAGGACCTAAGCAATTTAGTGAGACCCTGTCTTAAAATAAAAAATAAAAAACAGGTTAGGGATGTGGCTCAGTTTTTGAATGCCCCTGGGTTCAATCCCCAGTACTAAAAAAAAAAAAAAAAAAAGAACAGAAAGAAATGGTAGCTGTTCAAGGAGTTTAATATGATTAACCTGATTTAAACATTGTATAATGTATATACATATCTATAATTAATTAATTAAATGATATGAAAATATATTTGTTCATATTCTAGACAGGGTTATATGCATGTTGATAGTGAGAGAATGCTTTCCACAGCCTCTGTATCTCTAAGTAGACTGGATAAATACTTCTTCATTTAGTCAAGAGAGGAAGGAAAGTTCTCAAAGTTGGTCTCTTCAGTTACAGCTTATGAAATACTCACTGGGGTCTTTCTTTATTAGTGCTGAAGTTTATCAAGAACAGTCAGGGTTGGGGTTGTGGCTCAGTGGTAGAGTGCTCGCCTAGCACGTGCACGGCCCGGGTTCAATCCTCAGCACCATGTAAAAATAAAACACATTGTGTATAACTAAAGCAAATAAATAAATATTTTTTAAAAAGAACAGTCAGGTACTCTGTAGCTGGGCTGCTTAAACTTAAGAAACCCAACGTTCTTTTTTTTTTTTTTTTTTTTTTTTTGGTGTGCTGATATTGCTAATCACATTTTTATATTTCAAATATAGCTTTGACACATAAATTCAAAAATTACTATAGTTTCAGCAATTGGTTTTATTTTCAAGGCCTACAGTCTTCAAGAATTTCAGAAACTTGACCAAAGGAAAATGTCTCGTCATGAATGGCTTTTACTTAATGATTCTGTGACCCCATTGAAGTAAACTAGTGCTTATTAAACAATTTATGGTGATGGATCAATTTTTTATTTTTTTCAATTCTCTTTCTTCTTCATGCATTTTGTTTACATTTATTGCCTAAATTTTGGTCATAATTTAAAAGGAACAAAGTTCATCAGGTATTGACTTATTGTTTGTGTTTTCCCCTTCCTAGTATAAGCATTAAGAATAATAAATCTCCTCCAAATATTGCATTGGCAATATCATAGATTGAGATGCGGCACTTTCATGACTTAGTTCTTTAAATGCTGTTTTATACTAAATGTCTTCCCTAAAAAATAAATCGTTCTGTAGATTTCAATTAGAAACTGAATCAGTACAGGTACAACTAGAGTAAGGGAATAAGAGATAAAATGATTAGTGGTTGGCAGTAATGCCCATGATAATCAAATGAAAAACATTTAGTAAGAGTTTAGTTAAAGTGAATGGATAGAAAAATCAACATGTGCAAATTTATTCCTTTCTTCTATACCAATAATTAGAAAATAACTGTGAGAAAAAAAAACATACACACAATAACAACTATAAAAAATAAACCATCCTGGAAATTAACTTAATAAGAAATATGCAGAAACCATAAGAAAACTACAAAATTTTTACTAAGAGTTATAAAAGAAGACATGAAAATAAAGAGGCACATCATGTTCATGAGTGAGAAAAAACTAATAAAGTTTGTCCCCAGCTGTCATATCCTAAAAGAATGGCTTCAAGATATTATCTAAATAAAAAGGAAATTACTTTTAAATAGAAACTTGGAACATCAAAAAGGAAGAAAGAATATGGTAAGCAAAAATACTGGTAAATAGAATTTCCTTCTGCTCTTAAGTCTTCCAAATTATGTTGGATGATTGAAGCAAAAACTATAATGCTGTCTGATGTAGTTAAACAAATATATTGTAATCAAGAAGAGTAAGGGACAGGTATAAGATAAGTAAAATTTCTACACTTCACTCAAACTGGTAAAATGAAGCCACCAGTAGACTATAATAAGTTATACACACATATACAGGGTCATGCACTGCATAACAATGTTACAGTCAAGGATGGACTGCATATTTTGTTATGGTCCCATAAGATTAAAATGGGGCTAAAAAATTCTTATTATATAAGTGAGGTCATAGCCATCATAATGTTATAGCACAATGCATTACTCACCTGTTTGTGGTGATGCTGATATAAATAAACCTCCTGTACTGCCAGGCATATAAGTATAGCACATACAATTATGTACCGTACCTAATACTTGATAATGATTATAAATGACTATGTTTCTAGTTTATGTGTTTGTTATACTATACTTTTGCTATTTCAGAATATACACACCTCCTTTAAAAAAAAAGTTAATGGTAAAACAACCTCAGGCAGATTCTTTAGGAAATATTCCAGAGGAAGGCATTGTTACTGTTAGAGTTGACAGTTCCATGTGCATAATTGCCCCTGAAGATCTTTCAGTGGAGCCGGGCATGGTGGTGCACGCCTGTAATCCCAGCACTTGAGAGGCTGAGGCAGGAGGATCACGAGTTCAAAGCCAGCCTCAGCAACGACGAGACACTTAGCAACTCAGTGAGACCTTGTCTCTAATAAAAAACAAAAACAAAAACAAAAGGCCTGGGGATGTGGCCCAGTGGTAGAGTGCCCCTGAGTTCAATCCCTGGTACAAAAAAAAATCTTTCAGTGGAATAAGTGGAGAAGGAAGACAGTGATATTGATAACCTTGACCCTGAGTAGGCCTAGGCTAATGTGTGTGTTTGGGTCTTAGTTTTTAACAAAAAAAATCTAAAGTAAAATTTTTTAAAATCTTAAAAATATACTATATCATATAGCCTAGGTGTGTAGTACACTATAACATCTAGGTTTGTCACTCACCTAGATTTGTCACGGGCCTAGTGCGAGCAAAGAGCTAGGTTCAAGCCTCAGCACCACATAAAAATAAATAAATAAAATAAAGGTATTGTGTCCAACTACAACTGAAAAAATAAAGATAAAAAACGGGTTGGTGGTTAAGCACCCATGGGTTCAACCCCCGGTACCAAAAAAAAAAAAAAAAGAAAAAAAAAAAAAAAAGAAATTCTAAAACAGAAATAAAGGGGAAAAATAAAAGGGTAGATTTAAGTTGAAAAGAGCAATTATCACATTAAATTTAAAAGCTATAAATATACTAATTTAAAAATGGAGACTGATATGGTAGATTAAAAAACATGACCAAACATATACTATCTATAAGAAACTCACTTTAAATATAACAGTATAATCAAGTTGAAAGTAGGAGGACAGAAAAAGTAATATCATGTAAACATCAGTCAAAAGAAAGCAAGAGGGCTGGGGGTATAGCTCAGTTGGTAGAGTGCATGCCTCCCATGCACAAGGCCCTGAGTTCAATCCCCAGCACCACAAAAACAAAAAACAAACAACAAAAGAAAGCAAGAGGGCTATATTGGTATCCAAGTATAAATAGATTATATATGCTCATATATAGTAGCAATATATGTTTGAAGTGTTAAAGATAATAAAATGTGGTATATATACAAAATGGAATTTTACTCAGCAATAAAAGAGAATAAAATAATGGCATTTGCAGGTAAATGGATGAAGTTGGAGAATATAATGTTAAGTGAAATTAGTCAATCTCAAAAATCCAAATACCGAATGTTTTCTCTGATATAAGGAGGCTAGTTCACAGTGTTGTTGGATGGGGGTACGTAGGAGGATTAGAGTAACACTAGAATGGTCAAAGGAAAGGGAGAGGAAGGGAGGGAGCAAGGGGGGAGACAGGGGGAAAAAAGAAAAAAAAATTGGTGGTTGAATGAGATGGATATCATTATCCTAAATGCATGATTGAAGATCTGAATGGTACTTATATACTTTTTATACAAACAGTTGTATGTAAAAAGATGCTATATATATGCATCATGAATTGTAATACATACTACTATTATAAATAAAAAAATAAAAAGAAAAAAGATAATATATATCTACTATATTTATGTTAAAATAATTCATATTAATATATAGGTATATATTAATGAACACACGGAATAAAGTATGAAATACTTCTGGGACCCAAAGGTATAACTGAGATAGTCAAAGATATTACATAATGATAAAAGGGTCAACTCATCATAATATAACAATTCTAAATGTGTATGCACTAAGCAACAAAACTTTAAAATATGTAAAGCAAAATTTGATGGAACTTAAAGGACAAATTGATGATTTGCAACTACAGCTAGAGTCTTCAATACTCCCCTCTCAATAATTAATAGAACTAGACAGAAAATCAGCAAGGAGATAGAACCCAACATCAACATTGATAGGTATTCTCCACCCAACAAGAGCAGAATACATTTTCTTTTTAAGTATCAACAAAATACCTATCAAGAGAGGCTCTATCCCAGACCAAGGAACAAAAGCTAACAAATTTAAAAGAATTCAAATTATACAGGGTATGTTCTTTTTTTTTAAAGTGGAAAAAAACATTCAAAATTTATTTTGCAACAGACAGCATCAGCAGGTCCTACAGGGATTTCTCTATCGGTCATATATTCACTAGATGCTGTGAGCTCAGCAGTGAGAGCCACTGGGGTGTTTTCCCTAACAATATCCCTGTCACAGTGTAAACAGGTACTATGACTGTGATAACTTACAATTCCAGAAGGAAAGGCACAACTTGGCAAAAAACATATTTTTTTCTTTTTTTCATTTTTTTTTGTTTGTTTGTTTGTTTTTTGGATCCTAAAGTCAGGTGCAATGACTAAGACAAAACTTTGGGTAACACTATTGATCCACATTTCAATAAGGGCCTTCCAAACAGTGGGAAAGAATCCTGGACCCCAATGTTGGGTCCTTCTTTCTCCTTCCTCGTTCAACCATTAGAGCAGTGTTTCAGCATCTGCTCTACATCCTCACATGCATGAAAGGGGATTTAAAAAAAGAATCACAAAGACATCGTGAATGTCTGGCTGTTCCTACCAATACCTCAACTCTTAGGTTTAAGACAGGGCCTGGGAATACCTCAGTGGTCATAAAATAGGAAAATAGAGACTATGGCTACTAACATAAAAAATAAATGAAGTAGGGGCTGGGGTTGTGGTTCAGCGGTAGAGCGCTCGCCTAGTACGAGTGCAGCCCGGGTTCGATCCTCAGCACCACGTAAAAATTAAAGGCATTGTGTATAACTAAAACAAATAAATAAATATTAAAAAATAAATTAAGTAGATAAATTAAAGCTTTCACACCCAGGACTTGCCTATTTCAACTTCGTAGCCTTCATGCAACTCAGGGAAAAATAAAATTCTTCATTATTACTTGGCATAAGTTGCACTGGGGAAATTGGGGAGGAAGAGGAGGAGGAGGAGGAGGAGAAGAAGAAAAAGAAGAAGAAGAAAAGAAAGAAAGAAAGAAAATGTGAACCTGTGATAGAAGTACGCCCTTCCATGAGCTTCTTCTTCAGAATGAGAATGCAGTTCTTCAATAGAGTAGGCACTGGGGAACTACATCACAGTCACCTGAGAATCCCCGCTCTTCTGGTGTTGGGGAAGACAAGGCATCTGGACGTGTGGGGAGTAGCTGGAACTCTTGGGGCTTCAAATGAATTGTCTTTATATAAGCAGCAACACACACATTGGCTCCCGAAGGACTAAAATAAGTCCATGCCAGTGCATCCTACTTAAGGTACTAAAGTTGAAGGAATTTTGTTCATTCTGCAACCTTAGTGTTTTTTGTTTGTTTGTGTTTTTGTTTTTGTTGTGTTTTTTTTAAGTACATTCAAAATTTAAAAAAATAAAATAAAATAAAAGATGGGCATAGAATTGAAGGTCATGTAAAACAGGCCCCCAAATAGAGGGCAGATGTGTCCATCCACCTACACATGCTCAGAAGGATTGCCCTGAGGTAAAGTGTACCCCCCACCCACCCAATTAGGCTAAGTAGTTGTCTTTCCACCAGGATGCAGTAAGTTTCAACTGTTTCACCTTGAAAGGGCAACTGTCTTTGGAAAATCACTCTAAGTTGTACAAAGCTTCTGTATTACATACAGTTTGTCACAAGTAACAAAGCTACTTTGCAAGACCCGCTTCTTTCCAAAAGAAAAACAAAAAAATGATTCTCATCTGTTTTGGTATGCCTATTTTTGTTTTTCAATTTTTCCTTTTTTGCAAAGCAGCATAGCAACAATCATGATGGTAGGACAGCCAAGGTTGAAGTCACAACCCTAAACATCATTTGCATATCAGTAAGAAAAAAGAGGAGATGGGTTCCTGAAGAAAACCAAAAACCAGCCCAGGTACTAGCCATTTCACCCGATCTGTATGTCCTCCTGGCAGGCAGGTTCTCCTGGGCTCAGCTGACTGAAACTTGTTTTCTTCCAGGAAGTGAAGGAACTGTTGTTTGGCAACGCTATCAGCAACGCCCCGCTTCTCCACCTTGGCACCGCCCCCGGACTGGGAGTCCACCTTGGAGAAGGTGGCACTACTGGCCACGGAGCTGGCCCTCAAGGAAACTGGCAGGGTGTGAATGCCGCCGCTCTGGATTACAGAGATCTCCTTGTTCTTCACAGCCAGGCCGCCATTAAGCACGCTGGAGTACTGGTTCCACATGACAAGGACAGGGTCCCTGCGCACCAGGTTGAGGAGGATCTCTTTGGAAACATTTCAGATACTCTCTTTCTATCAGTACCCAACAGGGCCATGGTGTTCTCAATGGCCAGCTTCCTCCCGCAGCCAGCTGAATTATTGTTTGCTCCATGTGTCATATACTGGACCTTCAGGTTGCTTTTGGTGGTAAAAGCTCACCCACATATGTTACACATGAAAGAATTCTCTCCAGTGTGCCTACGCTGGTGGATCTGAAGGGCACTGGCTGATGAGAAGTTCTTCCCACACTGCATGCAGACATGTTGCTTGCCCTGTCAGCATGGCTAGACTGCTAACAAAGGTGTCATGTCTGGGGACATGGTGGAGGATCCTACAAATGTGCTGGGAACTTCAACTTTTACATAGGTGGGCTGTGCTCGAATAAACGTTCATGGACACTTGTGCCTGCAGACAGCGGCCTCTGTCTTTGGGTTTGACATGCACAGCTTAGACGTTTGGTGGCTTCCCTTTCCCTTTCTTGGATGGGTCCAGCGCCACGGTGGGAAAAGGGGTCTGGAAGAGCACAGAACCTGGGGCCTGAGGTAGCAAAGCACTCAGGAGGCAAGACATGACGTTTGGGAACACCAGAGACCCATCTGGCTTCAGGGCAAAGGGTGTCAGCCCTGGGAACAGGGAGCCGGTGGTGGAAGGGACGTTGGCATGAGGTAGCTTGGCTTGTTTCAAGGCATCCAGAGATAGACCTTGGCTTCCGGCCTTCTGGCTAAGCAGAGCCAGGGTAGTGGAAACCTGCTGGGACACGTGGCTGCCCAGAGTCTTCAGGGTATCCGCCCTCGCCCTGCCGGAGTACAGGGTGTGCAAGGCCCACAAGTTCACCTGCACGTGTATCTGCTCCGTGAGCTGCAGCTTCTGGAACTGCTGCTGCTGCAGGCACAGGATCTGCTGGAAGACTCACAGGATGCCATGCACGCTGGGAGTGGGGCGGACAGGGCATCTGTGCTGCACTGGTTCACAGCACCTTGGTGCCCCAGAGTACCTGCAGAGTCACGTTAGTGTTAGCCACTTTGCCTCTGAGTAATAGCTTATGCCCTGGGGCGTGGGGGGCAGGGCGGCCTCTGCCTTCAAGTACAGGACCGACTCTGCCTCTGCGCTGGGATTCTCCTTTGTGTAGCCTGCGCTGCCGCTGCACTCCCTGTGACGGTCCTTACTGCTTGGGCTGGGTGGCTGTTGGTTCAGCACAGCTCTGGAGAAGTCCTCTGAAGGCCCTGGCCCCTCGCTGTCATTCATGATGAGGACAGGTGGAAATTTAGTGCAATTTTTCTTATGTTCCAAGAACTCTTGAGAGGCTGAAGAACTCGGCACAGCATTTCTCACAGATGTGAGTGTTCTCTCCGCAGAGCCACTTCGCCAAGGCTTTGTCCCCACCTGCTTCATCGCCACTGCCTGGGTGGTCCTTTGGAGCACCCAGCTTGCTGCCGGCGCCCCTGGGGCCACATCTGCAAAATCTGGGGTCGGCTGTTGCCACGGCTGCTCGCCTTGGTTCTTCTCCGAGTGGATGTGCTGGGGTTTCGCCTGCTTGTGACATGGTGCGAGCATGGGGCCCCGGGAGAGCCTTGGTTATCTGCCCTCTCCGCCACAAATTCCTGGAGTTGGAAAATTTACCCCTGTTCTTGAACTGCCGTAGAATCAAACTAGAAATCAATAACAGAAGATAACAAGAAAATCTCCAAATACTTGGAAACTAAGCAACACACTTCTAAATAATCTATGGAGCAGAGAAGAAGGCTCAAGGGAATTTTGAAAAATATATTGATACTAAAGTGATGAAAAAATAAATAATGATGAAATGAATGAAAATGAAAATACAATGTATCAAAATTTGTAGGACACAACTAAACAATGCTGAGAGTGAAAAATCATAGTACTAAATGCATACAACAGGAGAAAATCTGAAATCAATAATCCAAGCTCCCATCTCAAGAATTTATCCAAAGAAGAAGAAAAACAAGAAAGGCAAGCAGAAAGAAGAAAATAATAAAGATAAATCAATAAAATTGAAAAGAGAAAAACAATAGAATCAATGAAACAAGTGATTCTTCTAAATGATAAAAAAGTGACAAAATTTTAGAAAAAGTGACAAAGAAAAAAGAGGGGTAAATTACATTACCAATATTGGGAATGAAACAGGAAAAAAGAAAAGAAACAGGAGATGTTACCACATGTCTTACAGACATCAAAAAGATAATAAAGAAATGCTACAGTGCTATACATACGCTCAACAGTGTCAATGCGCCAATTCCTTGAAGAACACAAACACCAATTCAACCTATATGAAATACATCATTTTAACAGCTCTATAACCATAAGGAGATTCAATTAACAATTTAAAAGCTTCACAAAAAAGGAATCCCTAGGTCTAGAAGATTTCACTAGATTCTTCTTCCAAATACTTAAAGAAAGATTAACATCAATTTTATTCATTTTTCCCAGAGAATAAAAGACAAGGACATCCCCAAATAATTTTATTTCTCTGATTCAAAAACTAAATATGAATCAAAAAGAGAAAACTATAGATGAATATCACTTATGACTATAGATACAAAAATTCCTAAAAAATATTAGCTGATAATTCAGTTATGCATAAAAAAGAATTATATACTTTGAACAAGCAGAATTTATTCCAGTGATGTGAGTTTGTTTCAATTTTCAATAATCAAGCAATGTAACTTATCATATTAATGTGCTAAAGAAGAAAAATCATATGATTATATAAATCAATGCAGAAACAGCATTTGACTGAATTTAACACCTGTTCATGAGGAAAAACACTTAGAAAGAGAAAAATAGGCGATCTTCTTCAACTTGATAAAGAATATCTACAAAACCCTACAACTAACAATGCACTTGATAATGAAAAGTAGACGATTCCCTCCAAAGATCATAAATAAGGCAAGGATATCTGCTTTCACCATGCATTCATCACATTACTAGAAATTCTAGCCAGCGAACTGCTATAGTTTGGATGTGATTTGTTCTCTAAGAGTTTATGTGTTGAAAGCTTGATGTCTAGTGTGGTGATATAAGGAAAAGGTATAGACCATGAAGCAGTAGGTCATAATATGTGATGGGGGGTTGCCTTCAGAAAGGATTAATGTAGTTCTCCCGAGAGAATTGTTATACAAAGAGCAAGTCTAGACCCACCCAGCTCTCTGGCTTCCTATCTTTTTTTTATTTAATTTAATTTGTTATACATGCTTGCAGAGTACAATTCCTTTCATATTACATATAAAGAGCACAGTTTTCCAAGTCACTGGTTTTACACAAAGTATTTTCACACCATTTGAGTTTTTGGCACACATTCCCACCACGTTGTCATCTACCTTTAGACCCTCACTAGAGGCTGAACCAATGCAGCTGCCTGATCTTCGACTTTCAGTCTCCAAAACTATGATCTAAATAAACCTTTTTTCTTTATGAAATTAACCTTCCTGAGGTATTTCATTATAGTAACAAAAAAATGGACTAATATATGCTATAAGGTAAGAAAAGGAAATAAAGGCATAAAAGATCAGAAAGGAGGAAATAAAACTGTCCCTACTTGCAGACAACATATGATCCAAGTAGAAAATCCCAAGAAATGAGACAAAATCTCTTCTAACTAATGAGTTCAGCAAACTAATGAGTTCACAATATAAGGTAATCATAAACGTTATTTTCTATATACTAGTCATGAACACATAAATAACAAAATTAAAAATACAATACCATTTATAATTGCTCAAAAATAAAATGCTTAGGGCTGGGGTTGTGACTCAGTGGTAGAGCACTTGCCTAGCATGTGTAAGGCACTGGGTTTGATCCTCAGCACCACATTAAGAATAAATAAATAAATAAATAAATAAATAAATAAATAAATGTATAAAATGTAATAACATTATAAAAAAGAATAAAGTAGGAGGAATCAGTCCACCTGATTTCAAAAAATTATACAGCTACAGTAACCAAGACAATGTGAAAAGACAGACATATAGATTAACGAAACAAAATAGAGATCCCAGAACTAGACCCACACCAATATACCCCACTGATTTTTGACAAAGACACAAAATCAATGAAAAGAAAGAAATATGACTTTTCAACAAAAGGTGCTGTCACCATTAGTAAAAGTGAAACTGGACCTGTCTCATGCCCTTTTCAACTATTAATACAGATCACAAATTCAAATGTAAAGTGTAAAACTACAAAATTTAGAGAAAAAAGGGAGAAAAACTTTTTGACCTAGGAGTATGCAAAGAGTTCTTAGATTTGACACCAAAAGCACAATCCAGAAAAAATAAAAATTGACAAGCTGAACTTCATCAAAATTTAGAACTTTTTCTCTATGAAAGACCCAGTTATGAACATTAAAAGACAAGCTACAGAGTGGGAGAAAATATTTGAAAAGTATAAATCTGACAAAAGACTAACATGTAGAATTTATAAAGAACTCTCAAAACTGAAGAGTAAAAAGCAAACAATCCATTAGATAATAGGCAAAAGACATGGAGTGATATTTCAATAGAGGTTATTCAGGTACATGAAAATGTTTAGCATCATTAGCCATTAGGGAAATGCAAATTAAAACATAATGAGATATTACTCAGGTAAATGGTTAAATAAATCATGGTACAGTCACACCATGGAATACTACTTAACAACAAAAAGGAATGAACATTACCTCACACCTATGAAGATGGCTACTATCTCCAATATATGAACAGAAAATAACAAGTACTGATAATGATGTCAAGAAACTGAAACTCTCATGCACTGTTTCTGAGATTGCAAAATGGTGCAAAACCTATGGAAAACAGAATGACAGTTTCTCAAATCATTACATAAGAACTACCATATGCACCTGTAATCCCAGCAACTCAGGAGGCTGAGGCAGGAAGATTGCAAATTCAAAGCCAGCTTCAGCAAAAGTGAGGCACTAAGCAACTCAGTGAGACCCTGTCTCTAAATAAAATATAAATAAGTGCTGGGGATGTGGTTCAGTGGTTGAGTGCCCCTGAGTTCAATCCCTGGTGCCCACACCCCCAGAAAAAGGTTAAGACTGGCTGGGCATGGTGATGGTGATACATGCCCTCATCCCAGCTACATGGAAGGCTGAGACAGGGGGATCACACACTCAAGGCCAGCCTCAGAAACACAGTGAGACCCTGCCTCAAAAACAAAAATGATTTAGATGGACCGGGGATTTAGCTCAGTGATAGAGCATTTGCCTAGCATGCATTGAGACCTTAGGTTTGATCCTGGTACTGCAAAGAAAATAGTTAAGATGGTAAAGTTATGTTATGCATATTTAACACAATTAAAAACAAAACTCATAGTGTACTATAAATTTCTGTGTTGTACAAACCCAGCAGTTATTCTGAACAATTATATTGTATATTATCCACATTAAGAAAAAACATTAAATTTGTTAAATGTATACATTTAAAATATGCCACAACATTCAACCCATGTTTGCCATTTTTTGATATAGCCATAAAAATAAAATTGGTCAGGTTTCTTTAGACCACTGAGAGTCCTTGCCCCTCTTCATACACTTCTTTTCAATCACCTTTCCCTTTCCCCAAACGTTGTTCTATTCTCCACCCCTTTAGTGCTCCCATCCTACTTCTTATAGTAGAATCCCTACACTGGGAGTGCTCAACCAGGAGCTCCTGTTGTTTCTGCATCCCATCCCCATTCAAACCTGAATTTATCTTACTGAGCCACAGCTGCAGCCTAGGGAAACTGCCACTAGCTGCTTGGTCTTGGGGAATTTTCAATCCTATTTGTCAGGAAGTGGCATGGCATGTCCTAGAACTGGAGTAAGGAGTGCTGTGTTAGAAAGTACAAAGCCTTTTAGAATAGATTTTTGTATGAGGTTGATAGTTTCATGAGTGTCTCTGGCTAATGGTATCTGAAACTAAACTCCCCATCCCGCCACTTTGTAACCATGAAGCCAGCTTCAAGGAAGTAAACCTGTGAAGTCACACAGGGCCCCTAACTTACAAGGGCCCAAGTTGGATTTAACGCTTTGTCACCATCTTGAAATACTTAATTTTATTTTAGAACTTGTATTTTGTAAATGATGTTTAATAGGATGACAGATTATGCACATGAACAGGAGAGATATTCAACAAGGGAAAAAACTTTATATTTCAGTACTTTTAACAGCAATTTTTCTTGCTTTTGAAAAAAAATATTCATTTATCACTGGGCCCAGCCAATTATGTATCCAGTCCTGTGTAACCCTCATATTTTCCTGCAACCAAAACATCTCCACTTGGCTCCCAATATACCTCAACAACTACCTCAAATCAGGCATTATATTTGGCAGTATTAGAGTAGAGGGACCTACTTTGTGTTTTTCTCCTTAATTTCACAAAATACTTTTGTTACAGAGAAATAATAAGATTAATCAAAAGAAAAATACATAAAATCATTACTAATCCCAAGATCCCAAAATAACCATCCTTAATATGTTAGCATATGTTCTGTTTATATGAACATATATTCGTGTATGTAAAAACAAATGATATTAAGCCACACATTTCATTGGTGCATTATAATTATACATAACACTGGAATTCATTATGCCATATTCACATATCACAGAACAATTTGATCACTCATCACTCTCATTCCCCAGTACATTCCCTTTCCCTCTCCTTCTCTCTCCCTCTTGCCCCCTTGCTCTATTCTACTGGTTTCTCTTCTATTGTTATTATCATTTTAATTAGCACATTATAATTATATATAAAATGGGATTGATTTTGGTATATCCATAAATGGACATAGCATAATTTGGTAAATATCCTTCCCTAGTTTTTCTTCATGCCCTTCTCTCCTCCCTCCTTTTCAATTTCCTTCCTTTACTTATCTTTCTTCTATTTTCATGAGATTTCTTTTTTATTCCTGTTCTCCAGTTCCACCCATTTTCCTTCAAATGACAGTATTTCACTCTTCTTCATGTCTGCATAAAACTCAATTCTGCATATCTACCACATTTCCTTTATGCATTCATCTATTTACAGACATGTAGGCTGGTTCCATAACTTGGCTATTATGAATCGTGCTGCTAGAAACATTGGCATGTGTGTATCACTATAGTATGCTGACATTATATCTTTTGGATAAAAACCAGGGAGTGGGAGAGCTGGGTCATATGTTGGTTTTATTCCTAGTCTGAAACCATACATTGTTAATAATCTTCTCTTTCAATATATTAATATATCACAGATATCTCTTCTTATTACTAAAAACATACACTATTTTTATGAGAAAATAAATGTAGCCAGACATGGTAGCACATCCCTGTAATCCCAGTGGCATGGAAGGCTAAGGCAGGAATATTGCAATTTCAAAGCCAGCTTCAGCAAATTAGGGAGGCCCTCAGCAATGCAGCAAGACCCTGTCTCTAAATAAAATATTTTTTAAAAGGGTGGGGACGTGGCTCAGTGGTTAAGCATCCCTGGGTTCAATCCCTGGTACCAAAAAAGAAAATGAAAGAAAATAAATGCATTGATTTTTCCAAATATAAAAATAATTATAGTTCATTGGGGAAATACATTAGGCAAAACATAACTGTAGAAATGAAGAAGTGAAACTTCTACTTATCCACCACCCACAGATAATCATTTCTAATAATTTGGTACAGAAACTTTGAAACTCTCTTCTTGTGTGTATGTGTGTATGTGTGTGTGTGTGTGTGTGTGTGTATGTGTATATATATATACACACACATACATAAACTATATATTTCACATACATATTTAAATAAATATGGGGCCATACACTAAATATAGTCATATAATCTTTTTTACTTTCCTATAGAATATGAATGTTTCCATGTGAATAAATATAGATCAAAATATATACAAATAAGATCATCTTCCATTTTATTCCCCATCATAATTTTATTTCTTAAAAATAGGTCTTTCCCTGGGACTGGGGTTGTGGCTTAGCGGTAGAGCATTCACCTAGCATGTGCGAGGCACTGGGTTCAATCCTCAGCACCACATAAAATAAATAAATAAAATAAAGGTATAAAAAATAGGTCTTTCCCTTGCCAATATAGATTTCTCTTATTCTTTGTAACAATTGAAGAGTATTTCATTGTGTGAACTTATTATTATATAAACATTCCTCAAATATTTAGGTTGTTTCCAGTTTTTGTTTTTTAAAAATGCTATGATGAACACTTTGTTATATGAGTATATATCTTTAGACTCTTGGCCGATTATTTCTTTAGAATAAATTGCTAAATATGTAATAGCTGGATTAAAGAATACTAACATGAAGTTTATATTATAAAATTAATATTTTGCAAATATGTGTAGCTTCTTTATTTTTATCTGTCTTAAGTTTCTCACATACTCCTATCTTTCTATGATACAGGAAGCATGCAGACTTAAATTTGCCCTAAAAATATCTTTAACTCTTCAAGTTTAAGCAACAATATTTTCTTTTTTTAAATTTTTACACTAATTTGTTATATATTGTTGCCGCCTGAAGCGATGGCCGCTTGGAGCAACGAAGCCGCGGGAAGAAGTTTAGAGGCAAACTGGAAACAAACAGCTTTTTATTTTGATAACTTTTTTCTCTGGCTCTAACAACGACTAACACGCGTCACCCACACCACCAAAATGGTGCTGACTCGATTAGCAATCTCGGCCAAGTCACTCGAGATCCCGGGCCAAGTCTCGCGAGATCTCGGGCCAAGTCTCCTGAGACTACGGAAGGCGACAATGTCTAAATCTCCATGGCCTATAGTTAACCGCAATTTAAGCCATCTCTCTAAACAGGGCTTTTGCAATATATGACAGAAGAATGCATTACGATTCATATTACACGTGTAGAGCACAATTTTTCTTATCTCTGGTTGTATACACAGTATATTCACACCATTCGTGACTTCATACATGCACTTAGGGTAATGATGTCCATCTCCTTCCACCGTCTTTCCTACCCCGATACCCTCTCCCTTCCCCTCCTTCCCCTTTGCCCTATCTAGAGTTTGTCTAATCCTCCCATTCTCCCCCTTTCAACCCCACTATGAATCAGCCTCCTTATATCAAAGAAAACATTCAGCATCTGTTTTTCCGGGATTGGCTTACTTCACTTAGCATTATATTCTCCAACTCCATCCATTTACTTGCAAATGCCATGATTTTATTCTCTTTTATTGCTGAGTAATATTCCATTGTAAACAACATTTTCTATTTAAAATAATTTCCTGCAGGCAAATTCTCAGACTCTCAAGCTTTCTCTCCCTATTCCTTTCCTAGATGTCATCATGGCACTCTGACCACTGACTGTCCTCTAGGTCTCTGCTGGTCTTTTCATTCCATGTTCTCTCTGGGCATCTTCTGAAAGAACCCTGTGGGGTCTGGGGCTGGTATCTTCAACTAGTCTGGTCTTTGAGACTGGTGATTTCTACCTTCTTGGTTCTATCATGTGACACCCCCATCACTGCTTATTGGTATTAGAGTGCTTACACAGGCATGAATACTTTCCCTATGACTTATCTCTAGAGATTGGTCAGCCACAGCCTCTGCTTGGTTTCTGCTCATCCCACTGGAATGGAAAGTAAGCTGGCCCATGTCCCATATCTGACCAGAACATTGTCCAAGCTCCAACTATGCCAATGTTAGTGCCATGGGAAACTAGGGGATAATTTTTGCCCTTCCTCCAACTCACTATACTATTATACAGTTTTTATCCTTTTATCTGAGTGGTGTAATGTTGGACATGGTACTTCTCTAGGGAACCTTAGCATTTCCCACCCTATACCTTGGGCCTAAAGAAACTCACTCTAGTGCTCTAAGAATACTCCAAACTTACATGGAATTGCTTACTTTTACTTTGTAGACAGCCTCCTCTAGGAAACAAAAAGGGCCATATTTTACTTCCTCTGATATATAGACAGATGAAATGCTCCCACCTTCTCAAGTTGGCATTCATCTTTCTATTCCCTGGTGTTGTGTTTTAGATATATGGTATCTCCCAAAAGTTCACCTGTAAAACAATGCAAGAACATTCAGAAAAATGATTAGGCTATGAGATGTGCAACTGAATTAATGGTTTAATCCACTGATACAGATTAATTGGGTCCTAATTGTAGGCAGGTAGTATGTGGCTGGAGAAGACAGGTCACTGGGGGAGTGCCTTTTGGGTATATATTTTGTCCCTGGTGAGCAGAGCTCTCTTTCTGCTTCCTGTTGTCATGACCTGAGCTGCTTTCTTTGGACATATGTTCTGCCTCACCTCAGGCCCAGAGCTATGGAGTCAGCTATTTATTGACTGAAACCTCTGAAACTGGGGGCCAAAGTAAACTTTTCCACCTCTAATTGTTCTTGTCAGGTCTTTTGGTCACAGCAGTGAAAAAGCTGACTAAAACACCTGGGGACCTAATTATGAGACATTGTCAAATGAATAAAAGTGAGAACCAATTAAGAAGTATTTCAAAAATATTGTTCATATCACATACATTACAAAGTCCTATTACATTACACCAAATTGCCTTACAAAATATAGTACCAATTTAAATTCTCAGAAACAGTATACGAAGCCAGGTACGGTGGTGCACGCCTGTAATCCCAGCACTTGGGAGGCTGAGGCAGGAGGATCGCGAGTTCAAAGCCAGCCCCAGCAATGGCAAGACACTTAGCAACTCAGTGAGACCCTGTCTCTAATAAAATACAAAAAAGGGCTGGAGATGTGGCCCAGTGGTTCAGTGCCCCTGAGTTCAATCCCCGGTGCCAAAAATAAAAAAAAAAGAAATAGTATATCAAATGTACTTTCCCACAGTCCTTCAACAACTAGCATTAAACTTGACCAACCTTTTTATTGTCAAAATCTTGTCATCTCAATTTTCCCAGCCCGCCATCCACAGACAGGTGATCCCAGTGCAAGACCCCGGTGGCAAAAGCCCCAGCCTGCAAGCTTCCCAGGTAGGCCCCCACCGGCAGACTTTCCCAGCCCACCAACTGCAGAAAAGTGATCCCACAACAGGACAGCAGGAGAACATGCCCTGGTCTACAAGCTTTCCAGGTTCTCGGTAACTGCCTGGACATGATCTGGGACAACTGGCTCAAACTGGAAGGGGAAAAAAAAAAGGACTTCACAGGGCGCTGTTTGACTGAGATCTGTTCCTGAGATTTGTTCCTGGGTTTGACCTTGGTTTTCTTTTTTTTTTGTTGCTGTTGTTGTTGTTTGATTGTGGGTTTGTTTGTTTGCTTTTATTCCTCTTTTCTTTTTTCTTTTCTTCCTTCTCACTTTTGTCTCCCTTCTTCTTCCCTCATCTTTCCTATTTATACCCCACCATTGCATTCTCAACAGAGGCGAAAACAAGTTATACACAGAAACTGGGATTTCGAGAACTGGGGCAACTAAATTATACAGCAAAGCGGTGTTATATATAATTTATTCTCTCTTTTTTTTCTCACTTTCTCTTTCCTCTCTTTTACACTAATCCCTACTACTTTGTCATCACTCTCTTTTTTCCTCTTTCTTCTTCTTTTCTTTTTTGCTTTTCCATCTTTCTTTTTTTCTTCTCTCAATGGTTGCATAAGTTTGGTGTATATATAAATCGGTCTTTCCACTAAATCATTCACTCTCTTTCCTCTTTTGTCTGATGATATTAAACCACTTCCATAGAATTCTCTTTTCACACTTCCTAAGAAAGATCAACCCAATACCCTCACTTCCTTTTTCCTAAATGTATCATATCTGTGTCCAACACTTGAAAGTATAAAACCCATCACAAACATACAGAGTAAATTGGAGACAATATCTGAGTTAACTAAATCTGTACATTGTGATCAAACTGGGATTATCTGAATAGTAAGTGTTTGGTTTTAAAGTGTAAAGTATTTATAAGGGGATCTGATAGCATTGTACTATAGGAGCATCATAAGGATTTAAGATAAAAATGAAATAGTCGAGGTTCCACAGTGCTAGAAGAAAAATCACACAAGCAGTATGAAGAAAGAAGGGAAGAAAGTGACTCAAACAAATCAACATATCTCCTCAGAAGATTCCATGGCGAGCACAGTTGGTTAAGTGACAAGAGATGGAATTCAGAAATTACATATTCCAAATGTTTATGGAACTTAAGAATGAACTCAAAAATAATATAAGGGAGCAAACACAAGTGGTAAAAGATCATTTTGACAAAGAACTTCAAAAACAAATACAGGAAGCAAAAGATTACTTCAATAGGGAAATAGAGGTTCTAAAGAGAAACCAAACAGAAATTCTGGAAATGAAAGAAGCAATAAACCAAGCTAAATGTTCAATTGAAAGCATCACCAACAGATTAGACCACTTGGAAGAAAGGACCTCAGATAATGAAGACAAAATAATATATACCCTGGAGAAAAATGTAGATTACACAACAAAAATTGTAAGAAATCAAGAACAGAACATTCAAAAAATATGGGAAAACATAAAAAGACCAAATTTAAGAGTGATTGGGGTGGAGGAAGGTGCAGAGTTCCAAGTCAAAGGAATGAGTAATGTATAAAATGAAATAATAGCAGAAAATTTTCCAACCTTGAGGAATGCATGGGAAAACCAAGTGCAAGAGGCTTACCAAACACCAAACATACAAAATCACAACAGATCCACTCCAAGGCACATTATAATGAAAATGCCTAATATACTGACCAAGGAGAGAATATTAAAAGCCACAAGAGAAAGAAAGCAGATTACATATAGTGGGAAACCAATCAGAATATGTTCAGATTTTTCAACCCAGACTTTAAAAGCTAGAAGATCCTGGAATAGCATATTTCAAGCTCTGAAAGAAAAGGGATGTCAACCAAGAATCTTATATCCAGCAAAATTGAGCTTTAGATTTGAAGATGAAATAAAAACCTTCCACGACAAACAAAAGTTAAAAGATTTCACAAAACGAAAGCCAGCACTTCTGAACATCCTGGGCAAAATATTCCACAAAGAAGAAAAGAATAATAACAATGAAAATCAACAAAGGGAGATATTAAACTAAAGGAAATACCAACCAGAGGAGAAAACAAATTGAGTTAAATACCATAAACAAATAAAAATGGATGGGAATAAGAATCACATCTCTGTAATAACCCTGAATGTTAATGGCCTAAACTCACCATTCAAAAGACACAGATTGTCAGACTGGATTTAAAAAAATGACCAAACAATTTGCTGTCTCCAAGAAACCCACCTCATAGAAAAAGACATCAATAGACTGAAGGTGAAAGTCTTATCACTCGCATGAGCTACGGAAACAAGCAGGGGTTTCCATTCTCATATCAAATAAGGTAGACTTCAAGCCAAAGCTAATCAAAAGGGACAAAGATGGATATTTCTTACTACTTAAAGGAACCATTCATCAACAAGATATAACAATTATAAATCTATATGCCCCAAATAATGGGGCACCTACATTCATCAAACTCTTCTCAAGTTCAAGAGTAAAATAGACCACAACACAGTTATTCTAGGGGACTTCAACACACCTCTCTCACCAATGGATAGATCATCTAAACAAAAGCTAAATAAAGAAACTGTAGGTCTCATTAAAACAATTAATAACTTAGACCTAACGGATAAAGTACAATTGTACTTTATTTCTAATCTAAGATTCCTATCTGAAATTCCCCTTAAGTCTTAAAGCTTATGTTAACCTAAAATATATAAAATTATTCTTAAAGCATCTAAAAACCCCATACAGGTAAAGATTTATCATTATTCTTTTTTTTTTTTTTTTTTTTTTTTTTGGTGTGTGTGTGTGTGTGTGTGTGGTACCAGGGATTGAACTCAGGGGCACTTGACCACTGTGCCACATCGCTGAGGCTGGCTTTGAACTCGTGATACTCCTGCCTCAGCCTCCCAAAGTCCTGGGATTACAGGTATGTGCCACCGCACCTGGCTCTATCATTATTCTAAAAATAAATCTTATAAAGCCTAAAACAAAATCTCGTCATCTCAATCTTTTAATTTCCATTTCTTTAAGTACTCGTAAAGTTGATTTTTTAACTGTTCCATGTGTTCTTTTGTGAATTTTCTGTTCATACTTGCCCATTATATTACAGGTCTTTTTCATGTTCTTCTTATTGATTTATAAAAGCTCTTAATATAAGAAGAATACTAACCCAAGTTTTTCATTTGTCTTTTCATTTTTATGATATTCTTTGGTTTTCACAATTATTAAATTTTTTATGAAGTTGAATCCTTTTATTCCTTTTCTGTTTTCTGTTTTTGTCTTCATGCTTGGAAGGGTCTTCTATGTGCTCTTTATGTGAATATGTACCTACATGTTATTCTGTATTTGAGTGTTTTCATTTAAGTATTTAATTTTTTTGAATTTTTATTTTGGTACAAGATATGCAGTAAGGCTCTTTTTTGCCAAAATTTATAAGTTATCCTAATATTCTGGTGCCCTTTGTAAAGAAGAAAAATACAGTGCTTTTAGTTTTCCAAAATACTATGGCCTCAATGTAGTGACTGTAAGTGACTATCATAAACTTCTCTTATTTCTAACAATATAATGTTAATATAATAACTCTAAGGAACTCAGGTCTAACCAAAATTCTGTCTCCAAGGCCCATACTCAACTGGTTTTAAGTGAGTGGTAAGCAGAAAGAGCCCTTCAAGATTAATCTTGGAGAGGAAGAATATCTGATAATGCCCTCTGCCCATGTCTCATACTCTGACCATTTCCCAAAGGCCAATCAAAGGGATTCCTTACAATCGCCTGAGCAGAGTTTCACTAGTCTTGAAGAACTTCCTACACCTCAATTGTCCTGAGCTGACCCATAGATGTTTATTTTAGAAAGCAGAGATGTGAACATGACAAGTTCTCTTTGATTGACATCTTCAAGATGTTGGACAAAGTATCAATTTTCTTGGAGTGGAAACCCCCAAACCCTAACCCTAGCCCTTAATAAAGGATATCAAAGAGTTAGTGGAGTTCCCCTAGTTTTCCACCCTAATAACCTTATTTTTCAAGAATAAGGAAGGCTTTCTCTTTAATATGGGCTGCCAATCTTCCATCCAGACCTTCAGGGCCACATGAGCCACAGTCATGACCACATTGGCAAGATACTGGCAAGTATCACCACAGGATCAACTTTGACAAATATCACACAGGTTACTTTGGGAAAGTTGGTATGAAGCATTACTACTTTAGGCAGAACCAGAGCTTCTGCTTACCTGTAAACTTGATAAATTGTGGAGGTTGATTAGTAAGTAGACATGAGTCAGTACCAAAAAAAAAAAAAAAAAAAAAAAGAAAGAAAGAAACAAAAAAAAAAAAAAACAAGACTAGAGTCGCTCCCATCTTTGATATGGTGAGATTAGGCTGCTACTAAGTTCTAGAGAAGGGAGAGCTCCCAAAGTACCCTGTAATAATGAAGGCCAAATTTTTTAGCAGAAGAGGTAAGAAGATTCAGGGTGTTGTGGGGGTGTCTGTGTCCTTGCAGCTTGAATCCACACAGATGGAGGTTCATTAAATCCTAACAAAAGCTTTCCAACAAAGAAGAAGTAGGAAGACCTTTACCTAGTCCCTGGCTGCAGCCCCAGAATGTCAGCAACTAAAAGCTCTGGTTACTTCTGTCTTCATCTTTGTTTACCCTACCCCAACATACTCCTAAGTTTATTAAAACCAAACCAAAATGGAAAGAGCCATTTTATCACATTTTCTCCAAATATATTATGTTACTCTTGTACCCATTTCTTAAGGAACCTGGCTTTGGTTGAAGTTAAGTACATAGTATGAAAACAGGACATACTCTCATCTTGATAGAGACAAACAACTTTGAAGTCCTCAAGTGTCTGTGATAGTAAGGTCAGACACCATTGGCTAAAGTAACTAAGCAAATCACAAAACTTGGTTTTTGACAAATAGAGGAAACAGTGACTATAGATATATTTATGCTTGGCATCCAATATACATGGGATCACTAAGCAGATGCTTTATCATATAAGCCAAAATACTAGGGATCCCAGACACTGTCCCTCCCAAAGAAATCCCCTGGCCTAAAAATTATATCCAGCTGGCATCAGATGAAATTACAATAATCCAATAGAGAGAGCAGAAAAACATTAAGTATGCATGGCTGAGGTCCAGGGCTACCCAGGGCATCCTTTGTAGAGACAAAAAAAAAAATGGTAAGATGGATAGTTTTCTCAAAGGGACTACCATTTTTTTTAGTGAGAAAATCCCACACATAAATTATGTTTCTGCCACAGAGAAATCTCACAGGCATCTGGAAATATGTTCTCCCAAATGCCCACCCACATAATCACACTTGTGAAGCACATTCCCAGAGCAAGGATGCATTAATTCAACAAACACTGAGCATTTTTTGTATGCTATGAACCACGTAAAAGTGTGAGGTTGCAATGATAAACCAAACGACCATGTTTCTGGTTCTCATGAAGTTTAGGGTATAGTGAGAGCAGATGTATTAAACACATAATTATAATTAAGTTGATCACACTGCTATGATTCAAAAAGTACAGATAGACCCAGAAGGTCTAATGGGTTCTACTACTTATTCTTCATTTCTAAAATCCCGTGGGAAATTCTCCCCATTGGTAACATCATGTAGCTTTCCCTAAAACTACAGTTTATCTTGCTGGTAGCAGAGTCATCATCCTAAAAAACACAAATATGGGGCTGCAGGTGTACTCAGTGGTAGAATACTTGCCTACCATGCACAAGGCCCTGGGTTCTATCCCCAGCACTTCAAACAAATAAATAAAACACAAATCTGGTCATGACACATTTATTTCAAATTCCTTGGTTCCTACCAAATGAAGCTCAAGCTCCTTGGTTAGCTTGAAAATCAATGTCCTTCATAATATGGCCATAACCTATTTTGTTTTCAGCTTGCCAGTTTCCTCTGGGTCTCTCCCACATTAGCCCATGCTAAACTACTTCCCAAAGACACTAAGATTCCATGCCAATCTTTTTTATGTTATTTAAAAAACATTTTAAACAAATTTTATTGTGTATAATTAGGTATAAAACATGATGTCAGGACACATATAGATAGTAAAAAGGTTTAAAGCAAATTAACATATTCTTCATCCCACAGAGTTACCCATTTTTTTTGTTCATTTGTTGTAACAAGAGCAGCTAAACTCTCCTTTAGCACAAATCCCATATACTGTACTATTTTATTATCTATAGCCCTCATGTTGTACCCCAGTTCTCTAGACTTGTTCATCCTACATATCCCATTTTTTCCTCTTACATACCTCTCCCCCATTTCTTCTTCTCTTTCCCTGACCCAATAACTACTCTTTTATTTTCTGTCTCTGTGTATGTAATCTTTGTAGTAGAATGCTCTTTTAGATAAGTGGGTCAGTAAAGGCTTCTGACAAAAAAACATGACAAATCTACATAAAAAGATGCAGGGGCTAGGGATATTGCTCAGTTGGTAGAGTGCTTGCCTCACATATACAAGGCCCTGAGTTCAATCCCTGGCACCACAAGAGAGAGAGAGAGAGAGAGAGAGAGAGAGAGAGAGAGAGAGAGAGAGAGAGAGAGAGAGAGAGAGAGAGAGAGAGAGGCAAATAACTGAAGAAATAACTGAAGGTAGAGAGTAGTCTGGGCAAAAGGAACAAGTGGAGTGTGATGTCCCTGTATGTGCTGGAACGATACAGAGGCCAGCAAGGTTAGAGGATCATTAGCTGGGTGACAGTGGCAGGTGATAAAATCAAAATGATAGGCAAAGGCCAGAATAGGTGAAACCTTGAAGGTCAATGCAAGGATTTCATTTTATTCTAAGAAAAGGAAGAAGCCATTGGAGGGGTTCAAGCAGAGATAAGACATTATAACTGTCTTCCTATCTGTCTCTAACTCCCTGGTTGATACATTCCTTGAAAAAATATCTTCTATATTCTTTACTCTTAAAGTCATTAAAGCCACACCCTAATAAGGACAAGTTTCCCTACCAGTTACTAAATTCAGTGTCTGTTTTCAATGTTCATCTTTTCAGACTCTTGGCGGCCCTCAATGCTTTTGACATTAGCCTGTATTTTGAAATTCTCTTCATCTATTTATAACCTAGTTTCAACAATTGTTAGTTCTGTGGCCCTAGTAAACTGCTGTCCCTGTTCTTCAGTTTCCTCATCTGATTGTGGGGGCTAAGTTCAAAATCTGCAGGGAATGCTGGCAGGATAAAGATTAAGGGACAAATTGCTGTAGTCATGAGTCCAGGGCAATGAGCAGGCTGAATTTCTTCTTCTCCATGATAATATTATTTCATTTTTTTTAAAAAAAAATGTCCATTCAAATCTATTCTTAAAATAACTAATGTAATGACTGCAAAATGCACACCTATGTAATTCCCCTCTGTTATAGTTTGGATCTTAAATGTCCCCCAAAAACCTATATATTTGGAGTCTTAGTCCCCAGGGAGGCACTATTGGGAGGTGGTAAAATATTTATGAGGTGGGGCCTAGTGGGAGGTCTTCAGGTCATTGGGGATATGATCTTGAAGGGGATGGTGGGACCCAAGTCTCTTCTTTCTCTCTTTTTCTATTCCTTAGCCACAAGGCAAGCAAATTTGCTCTATCAGACACTCTCATCATGATGTGTTGCCCACAAACCAAAGGCCTAAAAGCAATAAGTCTGCCCAATCACATACTAGAACCTCCAAAACTATGATCCAAAATGAACTTTTTCTCTTATTAAGTTGATTATCTCATGTATTTCTTATACTTCATGTATTTGTCATAGTGATGGAAAACTGACTGACAAATTCTCCTTGGAGCCTCTAAGTGGTATCCTATCACTTACAAGATAAAGCTCAAACCTTATAACATGCCATGGAAGGCCATGCATGATCCATCCTCCTCTTACTTTTCTAATATAATTCCTTAACTATTCTCTGTCTTGAATTTCATGCTTCAAGCATGAAAACAGCATATAGTTCTCCACTTGCACCATGTCACCTCTTATCTCTGTTTTTGTGGGAACTACTCCCTCTAAGAATGCCTCAATCATACCCACTCTTCCTTTCGCCTAATTCCTAAATAATCTTTTTATGCTTTTATTAGTACATTATAGTCATACATAATAGTTGTGTTCATTTTTACATAATCATACATACATTGAATTTAATTTGCTCCAATTCAGTACCCAGTGCCTCCTCTTTCCCTATCCTCTCCCTCCTCCTATTCCCCTACCTCTACTCTACTGGTCTTTCTTCTATTTATTTATTTTTTATTGGTGCTTTATAGATATACATAAAGGTGAAATGCATGGTCATGTATTTATACATATACACAGCACAATTTTGTCAAATTCTTTCCACTTTTCCTCCCCTTTCCCATGCCTCTTCCCTCTCCTCAGTCTCCTTCTACTCCACTGGTCCTCGCTCCATTCTTATGATATGTGAACCCCTGCTTTTTTCCCTTACCTTAATCTAGCTTCCACATTTGAGAGAAAACATTTGACCTTTGATTTTCTGAATCAGGTTTATTTCACTAGCATGATAGTTCCCATTTCCATCCATTTACTAGGAAATGCCATAATTTCTTTCTTCTTAATGGCTGAGTAAAACTCCATTTTTTATATATACCGTATTTTCTTAATCCATTTATCTACTAAAAGGCACCACTAGTTTCATAACTTGGCTATTGTGAATTGCACTGCTATACACATTGATGCACATTCATGCAGCTGTATCACTATACTATGATGCTTTTAGTTCTTTTGGATGAATACATAGGATAGTAGATTCATATGGTGTTTCTATTCCTAGTCTTTTGAAGAATCTCCATACTGCTTTCCAGAGTGGTTGTACTAATTTGCAGTCCCACTAACAATGTATAAGTTTACCTTCTTCCCCATATCTTTGCCAGAATTTGTTATTATTTGTATTCTTACTAGTTGCCATTCTGACTGGAATGAGATGAATTCTCAGTGCAGATTTGATTTGTATTTCACTGATTGCTATGGATATTGAACATTTTTAATATATTTGTTGACCACCGGGTGCAGTGGCACACGCCTATAATCCCAGCAGCTCAGGAAGCTGAGGCAGGAGGATCATGAGTTCAAAGCCATCTTCAGCAACAGCAAGGCACTAAGCAACTCAGTGAGACCCTGTCTCTAAATAAAATATAAATAGGGCTGGGGATGTGGCTCAGTGTTCAAGTGCCCCTGAGTTCAATCTCCAGTACCCCCCCAAAAAAATACATAGATATATAGATATACATTTGTTGAATATTTGTGTTTCTTGTTTTGAAAAGTGGCTGTTTAGTTCATTTGCCTGTTTATTGATTGGGTTATTTGTTTGCTTGTTTTGGTGTTAAGCTTTTTGAGTTCTTTATATATTCTGGATATTAATCCCCTGTCAGAGGAGTAGCTAGCAAAGATTTTCTCAAATTCTGTAGACTCTGTCTTCACACTATTAGATTTTTTCTTTGCTGTGCAGAAACTTTTTAATTTGATGTCATCCTACTTATAGATTCTTGGTTATATTTTGTGAGTTTTAGGGGTCTTGTTAAGGAACTCAGTGCCTGCAACAATATGTTGGAATATTGACCCTATGTTTTCTTCTAGCATTTGCATAGTTTATAGTCTAAGCCCTAAGTCCTTGATTCACATCAATTTGACTTTTGTGCAGATTGAGAGATAAGGATCTAGTTTCATTTTTCTACACATTGATAGCAATTTTAACAAATGATTATGGGAAAATTTGATATCTTTATTCCAACATATATTTTTGGCATCTTTATCAAGTATCAGATAACTGTAAGTATGTGGGTTTGTTTCTGTGTATTCTATTCTGTTCCATTGGTCTTCATGTATATTTTGATGCCAATACCACACTGTTTTTGTTACTATAGCTCTGTATTATAATTTGAGATCAAGTTTTATGATGCCTCCAGCATCACTCTTCTTCCTTAAGATTGCTTTGGCTGGGCTGTGGTTGTGGCTCAAGTGGTAGAGCACTCGCCTAGCACGTGCGCGGCCCGGGTTCAATCCTCAGCATCCATGTAAAAATAAACACACTGTGTACAACTAAAGCAAATAAATAAATACATTTTTAAAAATGATTGCTTTGGCTAACTGGGCTGGGGATATAGCTCAGTAGATAGAGTGCTTGCCTCCCATGCACGAGGCCTTGGGTTCAATCCCCAGCACCACAAAAACAAAAAACAACAAGATTGCTTTGGCTAACTATGGAACCAGTTTTGGTGACCATCATGGAGTTTTATTCACCCATAAAGAAAATCTAAACTGTCATTTGCAGGAAAATGAATGGAACTAGAACCCATTATGTTAAGCAAAATAAGTCCAACTCAGAAAGTTAAGGGTCTTATGTTTTCTCTCATATGCAGAAACTAGAGAGGAAAAGGAAAAGAAAGATGGGGGCATATCTCATGAAAATTAAAGGGAGATCAATAGAGGAAAGGGACCAAAGGATGGAAGGTGGGGAGGGAGGGGAAATCACTGGGGAGTAATAATAGACAAATTATATCTCCAAATATATCAGTGAAGCAAGAAAACAGACACCCTCATGCAGATTGGAAAAATGTAAAAATAAAATTAAAAACTTAAATTAAAATTAAAGATAAGAAAAGGGGAATAGAAAAAACAAATTCTTAATAAGAAATAATGAACTTGTCTCCACTGAGGTGGTCAAAACTTGGATGTTCATTGCTTATGTTGTAGTGTCTTTCTTTGTATTTATATTTTTGGGGGAGTGGGGACACTGTAACCCTCAGGTCAAGGGCTGGGGGTTGTTAAATCCCACTTTTTCACATTTCTTACCATGCTGCCAGTCCTTGTGGCTAGGAGCCAAAGCTGGTTACAACAATTCTGAACTCCCAGTATCACAGTATAGAATGGGATAAACTGTGGAGTGCTGACAGATGGTGTACTTCCATAGTAAGGCTGTGCAGATTCTAAATTGGAAGTTCCAACAGGTGGGGTTTAGTCTTGGCTGACCTTTAGAACTCTGTCAGTGTATATTTAAAATTTAATCCAACCCCCTGTTGCTGGACAGATGCAGGTCTCTTCTGGATGTCTGGGTCTCAGGGGCCTCCTGATAATTCCACTTTTAGGGTGAGGAGGCTAAACTTCCACAGGTATCACATATTCATCATGATGGATGAGAATTACCCAGGATCTGGAGAGTAGATGCCCTTGTCTGGCCAGTTACTGGCATCTTTCTAGTTGCTTGTATTGGATGACAGCAACAAAGGTGGCTTTCTCCCTTCAGTGTCCCCAGCCTGCATCACCCTAGCACAATTCTCTCTGTGCCTGCTTCAATCACACTGCTTCACACACACTCTGGACCCCACAAAAAGCAACTGCTGACTCAGGCTGGCAACTTCTTTTATGAGTTTCTAATCTCCTTACTCTGCTCACTGTTGCACAGCTACTTAAAAATAGTTCCCACCAGACTCTCTGCTGTGGTTCCACTGATTTTGATTACTTTTCATTCAACAACTTCCCCCACTGTCTCCAGGTTGGCTAAGACTGGCCTCCCTCTCTTCCACAAGTTCCACCAAGTCAATTTTATTTGCCAGGCTTTCTTCTTTCTCTGCCTGTGCTCTCCTTCCCCTCTACAATGGACTGGTAGCACTGGAGCTGTTCCTGTCAGTCAAGATGATATATTTGGGGGCTGGGGTTGTGGCTCAGCAGTAGAGCACTCGCCTAGCATGTGTGCAGCCTGGGTTCAATCCTCAGCACCACATAAAAATAAAAAAGCATTGTGTACAACTAAAGCAAATAAATAAATATTTTTTAAAAAGATGATGTGTTTCTCATGTGTTATTTATTATTTTGTGTCGAATTTCTGACTTTCTGTGTTTCTATGATTATTTTACTGACCAGTGTTGAATTTCATTGAATTCCCTTAGTCACCCACATCAATGAGGTGCAGTCTACCCACTGTTTAAATCTTACTGCCATCTTCAGAGTCACCCCACTTCCTATATATTCTTTAACACTCAGTTCAAATAACATCTCCCAGAAATCATCTCTGGTAGCTGGGCATAATGGCACGCCTGTAATCCCAGCAGACTGAGGAGGCTGAGGCAGGAGAATCACAAGTTCAAATCCAGCCTCAGTAAAAGTGAGGCACTAAGTAACTCAGTGAGACCCTATCTCTAAATAAAATACAGAATAGGGCTGGGGATATGGCTCAGTGGTCAAGTGCCCCTAAGTTCAATCCTTGGTAACTCCTAAAAAATACCCAAATAAATGATGTGTATCATGTCATTTGATAGCTAAACCAATTCTCCTCCCCCAATCAAACAATAAAAGAGGTGCCTTGAGGAAAGAAAAAAATCTGCTGCAAACCAAATCATGGACAAATTTTGAGAAACGTGTCAAATTGGGCAAAGACTTTTTAACACTGTATATGTACATCCATATCCAGATACTATAGTTGTCCAAAAGAACATCTTTATTGATTAAACTGATCATTCTAATAAAGAATAATATGTGCTATACATACTTTCTTAGTGTGACTCTCTGTTTATGTGTCAGTATCTTCTATAAGACTAAGAACTATTTAAAGCCCCATACCCAGTACAATGCTTGACACATAGGAGGCACAAATGCTTGTTGAATGAATGTGTAAGATAGACAATCATGGTGCTGCTTCTAACAGAAATACTTTTTCACCCCTGCCTTTTTCACCTGAAAAAAACTTATACTTGCCCTTTAGGTTTCAACTTAAATGTCAACCCTTTCTGACTCAACAGAAACAGAATTACTTCTTTGAACTACCATATTTTACTGTGCATATAGTTCTTGTAGCATCCGTTACATTCTAGGGTAGTTAAATTTAAGAACCATGACCCACTACTTGTGAACTCCTCAAGAACAGGAATTTTGACTATTTACATTTATTTCTCCATATACTGTACCTAACACAAAGAAAGCCGTTAATAGTAGTTTTTCAAATTAGACTGAAGGCAGTAACAGAACAGAATGGAGGAGATGTATGTTGTAACAATGGGACAAAGATTAAACCAACAGGAATTTCTGAATAAAGGTAGTATGAGGGAGGATAGATATAGAAAGGAAATCAAGGATGAGTTGAGGTTTTGAACCTGAATTACTGGAAAAATTGAGTCATTTCAATCTGAAGAACAGAAATAAAGAAATGAGGGCTAAGCACATGTTTAGGCAGGTGTGGTAATTAGTTTACATTTGATTTTGGACATCCTGAGTTTAAGGCTCCAGGAAACATCCAGCCAACATTTAAAATCTGCATCTAAATGTAAAGTGTAAAAGATGCAAGTTTAGCAACCATGTATGGTTGAAGCTACCAGGACTAAGTTTAAAAAAAAAAAACAAACTACTATAATCACACTAGTCTTAGTAAAAATAATTAAAAGAAGTGAGTATTAAATATTGTCAAGGAAGAGACAATGCATTTGCTGATGGAATGATAGTCTAAAAAAGTGAAAGAATAAAATTAAAACTATTAAAATCATAGGGGTCAAGATGAAAGATGAATATGCCAAATAAATTGCTTTCAGTATAAAAACTAATTAGAAAATACAATGAACTCTCTTCACAATACTAAAACTATAAAAATACTTCGAAAATGTATGAAACCTATATGAAGAAAATCATAAAAGTTTACTGAAGCATCTAAGAGAACATCTTTTAAAATGGAAAAGCATACCAAGTTCCCTGATAGGATGATGCAATATCTGAAATAAAATAATTCTTCCAACATTAATGAATAAATCTAATATAATTTTGTCAAAACCCTAAAGCAATTCTTTGGAAATATGGAAAGTTAATTCTAAAATTCAACTGTAATTCAACTGTAAAATTTAAAAATTTTTGAAAAAGAACAATGAGAAAAACTTGCTCTATCAGAAAATAAACTTATATAAAGCAATAACCATAAAAACAGTTCAGGAATATATTTTGTGTATCTGGATAGTTGGTATGTGATAATAGTGGAGTTTCAAGATAGAGGGAAAGAAAATTATTATTTTTTTCAGTATGTACACTTTAATTCATATATTCTTTTTTTGTTGTTGTTCTTTTTAGTTATACATGACATCAGAATACTTTCTGACATAATTATAAAAGCAGGGAATATATCCCACTCCTTGGTATATATCCAAAGGATTTAAAATCAGCATACTACAGTGACACAGTCACATCAATGTTTATAGCAGCACAATACGTAATGGCTAAGCTATGGAGCCAACTCAGGTGTCCTTCAACAGATGAATGGATAAAGAAAATGTGGTATATACACACAATAGAGTATTACTCAGCCATAAAGAAGAATGACTTTATGACATTTTCCAGGAAATGGATGGATCTGGAGACTATCATGCTAAGTGAAATAAGCCAATCTCAAAAAGCCAAAGGTCAAATGTTTTCTGATATGTAGAAGCTAACCCATAATAAAGGGGTGGATAAAAAAAGAAAATGATTATTTAATAAATGGAATTTGAAGAGTTTTTAATTTATTTGGTAAATATTTAGGATCCCTATACTATATAAAGTATATCCTATGTTAAGTATATATGATTGAAAATCTAAATGTATAAAAGAAAACAGAAGAACAAAACAAAATACAGAAGAGTCATTGTGACAGTACTAATATAGGAAAAGCTTCCTTTTTTAATTAATTAATTTTATTGGAGCATTATAATTTTACATAATAGTAAGATTCATTATAAAATGTTCCTACATAAAAATAACATAATTTGGTCAATTTAATTCTCTAGTACCTTCCTTTCCCTTCTCTCTCCCCTCCCCTCACATTTCCCTTCTTCTACTCTACTGGTCTCCCTTCTAATTATAGGAAAAGTTTTCTAAGGAACTCACAACAACCAGAGGCTATAAAGTGAAAAAATTGATACCTGTCACTATATGAGAATCTAAAATTGACAGCAAATGACAGCATTAAAAATAACTTTTGCCGGGCGCGGTGGCGCACGCCTGTAATCCCAGCACTTTGGGAGGCTGAGGCAGGAGGATCGCGAGTTCAAAGCCAGCCTCAGCAATGGTGAGGCACTTAGCAACTCAGGGAGACCCTGTCTCTAATAAAAATACAAAAAAGGGCTGGGGATGTGGCCCAGTGGTCGAGTGCCCCTGAGTTCAATCCCCAGTACCACCAAAAAAAAAAAAAAAAAAAAAAAAAGAATCTTTTATTTTTAAATAAAACTAAAAAATAAAACTGGGAGAAAATATTTTAACAAAGTAAAAGATTTAATATACATAAAGAAATAAGGATTCCCTTAAGTCAATAGGGAAAAAATCAAAAGGAAAAGAAAGGCAAACAAGCAATTCAAAAATGAAAAAAAAAATCCAATAAACATTTCTAATAAAACATTTTTATTTACTTATTTTATTATTTTACTTGTAGATGGACACTCTAATAAAACATCTTTAGATGTTCAGAATCACTAGTAATAAAAAGTGTAAGTAGAAACAATGAAATCTTTTCTATTTTTCTTTTTCTTTCTTTCTTTTCTTTTTCTTTTTTTTTTTTTTTTTTTTTTTTTTTGTGTGTGTGTGTGTGTGTGTGTGTGTGTGGTGCTGGGGATTGATTGAACCCAGGAGCTTGTGCATGTGAGGCAAGCACTCTACCAGCTGAGCTATATCCCCAGCCCAAATCTTTTCTTTTCACTATCAGGTTGACATAATCTTAAGTGATTAAACACTTGTTCATATCTAGTGATTACTGATGAGGATATAGAGAAATGGACTCTCAAAATATTTGTGAGAATGATGGCAAATCATTTCAAACTTTCAAGAAAACAAATTATAATTGACTTAAATATTTGCATATTTGCATTAAAATCTATAAAAATGTTTATATATCTAAATATATATATTACAATTTAAAATATGTATACCCAATCACCCAGCAATTCCATAGTGTGACTTACATACTTCTATGGACTATGTTTGTGCCTCTTCCAAACCCCAATTCATATACTGAAGCTCTCCTCCCCAATGTGATAGTATTTGAAAGTCAGGCTTTTGCAAGGTAATTAAGTTTAGATACCTTATGATAAGATTAGTATCCTTATAAGAAGCAATCCCAGAAAGCTTGTTCTCTTTCTATGCCCATCACACTAATAAGGATACAGCAAGAAGGAAGCTATCTGCAAGCCAGGAAGAGGGTCCCCCTCAAGAACAGAATTTGACAGCACTTTGATCTTGGACTCCCCAGCCCCCAGAACTGTGAGAAATAATATCTACAGTATTTTTATAGCAGCCAGAGTTGACTAAGAGACATTCTGTATTTCCTTCAGTCATATCAGACCTCTGATCTATCATAACTTAAACCCTAATTGTTATACCACTCTCTTAGTCTTCTAAGATAAACCAATGACTCTCTTCTTACCCTGCCAATTCTTCTATGTCTTATGGAACTCAGTTTGTATCTAATTAAACTTTCCGATATTCTCAGCATCTTCCCTAAATGTTCCTTTCACCTTCTTGTTCTAAACAAAACCTCACATCTCCCTGAATATTCTGCTTTCCCTAAGGTGCTCCCAAGTGGAGGCTGTTGCTCATCCACGTAAGTCACACCATTAGGCTGAGAGGTAGAGTGCCTTCTTGTTGCTCATTGTCGTCAAAGCAAATTCTAATTCATTCCTCCCTAAAAATCACCTAACCCACAGTCATCTATGGTTATGCTAGCAGTGTTTCTATCTTGTTCTCCACAATTACTGCTATCTTTATTCCTAGTGACTTTAGTATTCTCGTGGATAATCAATGCAACCCCCTTATCAATTAGTTCCTTGACCTCCTCACATCCAGTGATGTTTTCCCCACACTATCTCATCTGCTTGCTTCCACTGCTGTAGTCTAAATCTTGTCATCACCATCACTGAACCACCTCTCATTGTAACACTGGAAATTCAAAGACAGTGGAGTCTGCCTTCAAAAGGAAGGAAAAATATTTCCTAACTAAATTTCTATATCCAGTCAGACTATTAATGAAGTGACTGGGCAGATTAAAGACATTTCAAACAAACAAGATCTCATAAAACCCTTGATGCCTGGACCAGCTGAGGATTCCAATTTTACCCACAGAAGTCTTATACTTTGACCTATTCTTGAGAGCTGGAATTTGGTCATGGTGAGTTTAAAAAATATAGAGCAGCCCATTCCTTCATCTCATATTTCGGCAGGCTGCTCAAATCCTGGTCTATATTGCCACTTGCCAATTATCCTGACCATTGTGAATTTTCTGGTTGTCTGGCTCTCTGAAAATATCCTTTTCTTTCCTTTTTCTTTTTCTTTCCTTATATATTTTTTAGAGCACTTGTTCAAATCCAGGGCCTCACACATGCTAGGCAAATGCTCACCGCTGAGCTACATCCCTAGTCCTGATAATTTTTAATTTAAAAAAGGCTCTGATTTTAGAGTTTTTTTAATGTTTATTTATTTGCTTTAGTTGTACACAATGCGTTTATTTGTACGTGGTGCTGAGGATCGAACCCGGGCCGCGCACAGAGTGCTAGGCGAGCACTCTACTACTGAGCCACAACCCCAGCCCTGATTTTAGAGTTTTCCAACTTTCATTTTTTAAATTGTTTTTAGTTGTTGATGGACCTTTTTTAAAACAACTCAGTTATGTATATGCAGTGCTGAGAATTGAACCCAGTGCTTCTCACATGCTAGGCAAGCACTCTACCACTGAGCCACAACCCCAGCCTTATGATTTTCATGATAGAAAGATTCTCATTATGGCTGGGCATGGTGGTGCATGCCTGTAATCCCAGCAGCTCAGAAGGCTAAGGTAGGAGGATCGTGAGTTCAAAGCCAGCCTCAGCAAAAGCAAGGCGCCAAGCAACTCAACCCTGTCTCCAAATAAAGTACAAAATAGGTCTGGGGATGTGGCTCAGTGGTCAAGTGCCCCTGAGTTTAATCCCTGGTAGTCCAAACAAACAAAAAATATTCTCATTATGGGCAATTTCTTTCTTATTTTAATTGACAAACACATGTATTTATAGAATACAACATGTTTTAAAATATGTACACATTGTGAAATGACTAAATTAAGCTAATTAACATGCATTATCTCACATACTCATTTTTTCAGTGAGAACAGTAAAAATCTACTCTCATAGCAATTTTCAAGTATACAATATACTTTTATTAACTACAGTCACCACAAAGTACAATAGACCTTTTGGATTTATTACTCCTGTCTTAACTGAAATTTTGTATCCTTTGATCAACTTTTTCCCTAATTCTCCCTTGCCCACACACAGTATGGGCAATTTTAAGCTGCTAACATGACATCAGTTTCCTGAAACCATAAGCCAGCTCTAGCAAGCCACTGTGAGACACAGCAGCACTCACGATGTTGCCCACTAACTTCCTTAGAAGATATTCTTATAAATTCTCAGGGAAGCTAAAGACAGGCTATGATCCAAGACTATTCCACTTGGAGCCTCTAATAATGCCAGTTATTTCCCTTTCTTAATAATAGAGTGAGGGCTGGGGATGTGGCTCATCAGTAGAGCGCTCGCCTAGCACGTGCACGGCCCGGGTTTGATCCTCAGCACCACGTTAAAATAAACGCTTTGTGTACAACTAAAAGCAAATAAATAAATATTTTAAAAAATAATAGAGTGAGATGAGTGCTTGCTAGTCAGTTTTTCAAAATTAAACAATATATTGCACACATGTGGTTAATATGTAAAAAAAAATCAAAGAAATATTTAAAACAAAAATGTAAGATATTGACTGTCTCTGTTGGTGAGGGAAGGGGAAGTAATTGAGAAGGAGCACAAAGGGGCCTTTTCAGGGATTGAAGGATTGAAAATGTTCTATTTCTTAAGCTGGATGGTGAATACATGGGTATTTATTTTATTATGCCTATGCTATTTTTATGTGAGATATTAATAGTTTAAAAGGTGTAAGTAATGATAAGATTAAAAAGAAATGAAAAGTATGCATTAAAAGAAAATACAATAGAATATTTTATATCATTTTTGATTATAAGGGTCTTCCTTAAAGACTCCAAACCCCTAGTCCAAAAAACTGACAGATTTGATGACATTAAGATTTTTAAATATCTGTGAAACAAAAGATAACAAATAAAAATAAAAGATAACAGAATTGTAAATATTTTTCTATTACATGAGAAAAGAATTATTACTTTAAATACATTAAAATTCCCTATAAATCAATGAGAAAAAGACAACCAATCAGAAAAATCATTAAAGAATATCAACATAGCCATTTACAGAAAATGCAAATAGTAAAACATATGAAAATATTCAATCTCACTATTAAGAAACAAGTTAAACAATAATGAAATTCATTTTCACCCATTTTTTTGCAAAGATAAAAATGATTTATGAAATCCACTGTTGGTGAGAGTATAGGGAAACAGGGTCTTTCAAACATTATTGGTAGGAGTGAAATTGTGTATGTTCTTCTTAAAGGTCAATCTGGTTGTACATTTGACAAAATCTTAAATACATTTTTCAATCATTCAAATCCCTTACTAGAATGCTAGCCTTAACACCAAGTGTAAAGGCACACAAAGTAAAACTAAATGCCCTTCAGTGGAGGATTGATTAAATACATTGCAAGATAGTCACACAATGCAACTTGTTTTAAAAAAGAAGATGGACTAACATGGAAAGATGCCTCCAGCCTATTGTTACATTTTAAAAAGCAACATGCAGATCAATACTTATAGTATGGTTTTGCTTACGAAAAATGTATGTAAATGTATGTGTACACACACAAGCATAAAAACATTTTGAAGGAAACTAAAATGTTCTTTCTGGTTACCTCTAATGGGAATGTAACTGAAAAAGACTAACAATTATTGCATTTAACTTCTATATTATTGGAATCTTTATCATCATTTATCTGAAGATTTCTTATGTCATTTTAATATAAAAAATGTTAATGTTTTTATAGATGGGGGAATTCTTTAGTAGAAATTTATCTGATAATGTATAGATGTAATTGGAACCTCTTTTATGAGTAATCCAGATTACTTTTATCAAAACAGCCCATGGATAATATGGAATCACAATCACAAAATTACATATCTCTGACTCCTATTCCATCTGTTCTGCAGAAGTTATAAATAACCCTTCTTAAGTTTTTCTCAAATATTTCTGGAAATAAGTACTCAGAGGCTATCTCACATGTGTTCTGAAAATGAGTCTGCTTTGCTGCCATGTGGTGCCTGCCATTTTCCTCCAGTAATGATATCTCTTGTTCCTGTCATCACCAAGAGTGACTTGTCAACAGTTTCCATAAAGATTGCATGTGCTAACATCTGAGCTGAAGGCACTGATGCTATTTGTCAAAGACATTGAACACAGTACAACTGCCAATAAAGCTACTGCCCTCCACAATACCCCTACAAATACTGCTGCCACCATCACCATCATCCCAATACATTTTTTTCCTTACCTCTAAAAGATCATGAATTCAGCTGGTCATGGTGGCATGTGACTGTAATCCCAGTGGCTCAGGAGGCTGAGGCAGGAGGATTGCAAGTTCAAAGCCAGCCTCAGCAACTTAGCAAGACACTAAGCAACTCAGCAAGATCCTATCTCTAAATAAAATATAAAAAGGGCTGGGGATGTGGCTCAGTGGTTTAGCACCCCTAGGTTCAATCCTTGGTTCAAAAAAAAAAAAAAAAAAAAGACTTCTTTCCAAGAGTATTATTAACCATCTTGGCCCAAGTTATGACCATAGCTTACTTGTGCTATTACAAATAACAAACTAACTGGTCTTCCTGTTTCCACTCTGACAACATTTCAACCCATTTTCCATAACAGTAACATGAACAATATTTAAAATAGAAATTGGGTCTTATTTCCCTTCTCAAAACCATTCAGTGACTCTTCATCATCAAGTTCAGACTCTTTACCATAATTTGCTAGGGTGTATATGACCTGGCTCCTGACTGCCTCTAGAACTTCATCTTAAGTCCCAATCAGCCATATCTAGCTACACCAGCCTCCCTTCTATTTCTTAGACATGCCAACCTTGATTCTGCCTTAGGGTCATTGTATTCACTATTCCTTTACCTAGAAAGTTCTTTTCTCTGTTCTTCATAAAGTTGACTCTTCTTAGGAAGAGAGTCTTTCTTAAAGTATGAGTACACCTTACCTTAAATGTTACTTCTCCATAACTCTCTGTGACCTACCAATCCAAATAGGTACCTACTCATTTTCCATCACATCACTATTTGAAACTGCACAACATTCAACACTGCATGATATTGTTTTTGTCCATCTCCACCCACTAGAATCCATGATTCAAAAGAGAAAGAACCTAGTCTTCCCTGTTTGCCACCATATCCTCAGCACTTAGACTAGTGCCAAGTGCATAGTTTAGGCTCTCAAAATTTTGGTAAATGAAAGGGTCACCATCACTGATACTGCCCGTGTTATTGCCAATGCCAAAGCTGTTCGCCCTTGTGTTCTTAGTACTCTCTGAGTTTATGGAGGACACTGTTATTTCAGCTTTTACATTCTTACTTTAGTTCCTTAGACCTAGGTCTCCTATATGGCAATTCAGGCATGGCCTCAGTTTGACTCCTGGGAACTGAGCCTAGGAGCAATTTGATTGCTAGCAGACTCATGCTGCCCCCAGTACCACTCGTCTCTTGCCACACTGGCCAGTGTCCTTGACTCACATCTGTACATCTATAGGCTCTCATCTTCTACAGCAGTTATTCTCCACCTTGGCTGCACAAAGAATTCCCTGAAGAAATTTAATAAATATTAATTCCTAGGGGTGGGCATCTAATGAAATGGAAGGGAAACCAGTAGATTAGAGGAAAAGGACCAGGGGAAGAAGGAGGGGAGGGAAAGGGGAAATACTGAGAAATGATACTGATTAAATTATATTGTTATATCATGTGCATATCTGAATATGTAACAATGAACCCCATTATGTATAATTGTAATAAATCAATAAAATACAAATAAATGAATACGTGGAAAGAATGTTAATGCCTGGTCAGGTCTCATCTCAGAAGTTCTGATTAATTGGTCAGGAGTGCATCACAGGCACTGAGATTATTTTTTATTTTAAACATTATTTTAGTTGTAGATGGACACAATATCTTTGTTTTATATATTTATTTTTCATGCAAGTGCTCAGCTCAGTGGTTACAACCCCAACCCGGCACTGAGATTCTTTAAGGTGGTGGAAAACCACTTCTTTAGAATAAATTCTTTCACAGGAGGCTCCTTAATTCCTCATATCAATAGATTCCTGGAAGGTCAATTTCAAGTACTTTTGACACTCCCTGAATTATAATCAATAAGAAATTTAGGTTCATGCTAGGACCTTTGGTGCACAGATGTGCCATCGCCCACTAATATTGGAATATTAATATTGTGACAAAATCCAGGATTCTGAATATTCATTTCATGGTCATATTAACTGAGTTGAGGCCCTTTTAAGAAATATTGCATGTGGCTGGGTGCGGTGGCACACACCTGTAATCCAAGCAGCTCATGAAGCTGAGGCAGTCGACTTCAAAGCCAGCCTCAGCAATGGCGAGGTACTAAGCAACTCAGTGAGACCCTGTCTCTACATAAAATACAAAATATGGCTGGGGATGTGGTTCAGTGGTCGAGTGCCTCTGAGTTCAATCCCCAGTACAAAAAAAAGAAAAAGAAAAAGAAAAAGAAAAAGAATTGTAGTATGTGCTTGTTGTCACTAGAGGGCTGTCAGGTAAGGTGAGCAAAAGAGGAAAAAAGGGAGGATGTTTTCAAATTTTCAGTTACTATCACTTTGATGATGATGAGTACATATCTAAACTTTTTATCTCCAGCTCTATCCACTTTTCAAGGCTCTATCACTATATATTCAAGTGCATCCTAGTAATTTCTTCCTGATTGTCCATTACCTCACATTTAACCAAACACTAAAACACATGCCTCCCAAACTGACTTGCCTTTGTGAGTTCTGTTTCTGTCTGTGATGTTTTTATTCTCCCAGTCATCCAAATGAGTAACTTCACAGTCCTATGCCTCTTTTGTCCCATGTCTTCCCTCCCTCCATGTTCCAAATTTAGTTTACTTTTCAAGTATTTCCAACATCTGTTTTTCGTTTGTTTCTGGGGATTGAACAGAGGGACCATTTACCACTGAGCTACACCCCAGCCACTTTTTGTTTTTATTTTAAGACATAGTCTTACTAAGTTGCTTAGAGTCTCACTCAGTTGCTGAGGCTGGCCTCAAACTTGAAGTCCTCCTGCCTCAGCCTCCGGTGTCACTAAGATTACAGGCAATCACCATCACGCCTGGCTCACATCTGCTTATCTCCCTTTATCCCCACTGCCATGAACTTAATTCAGACCTATAAGACTTCTCACCAAAATAATAATAACCTCCTAACGGGTCTTTCTGATTCAGTTTCAGGTTGTCCACTTCTTCCTCAACACTGCCACCAAAGTGAGCTCTTTAAACCCAAACAGCTGATCTTGATCCTGGCAGTCCCCTGCCTAAAACCTTTCAGTTGCTCCACAACAAATACAAAAAATACAAATATCTCTTCAGGGCCCTCTAAGATCTGGCTCCTGGTTACTTCTCTAAACACTAATATCTGGCTCTTGATTACTTCTCTAAACATATCTTTCCTTCTGTTGCATACTAAGAACTAGCATTTCTAAAATTGCAGTTCCCCCATTGTTGCCTTTGCAAGTGCTATTTCCTCTGAGTATGGTGTCCTTCCTTCTTTTCTTAATCTGGTAAGCTACTCAGAATTCAAGATTCAGCTAAGGAGTTCCCTTCCCTTTCTAGGTAAGACTCTGTTACCATCTGGGCATTAGGATATTTTAAAGCTCTCCAGGTGACTCTGATTTGTGTCCAAACTTGAGAATCATTGCTATTACATGTCTTTAACACTCTACTGTATTTCAACTAGTTTTCTGAGTATCTGCCCTCCTGTCTAGATTCTAAGGTCTTTGGGGCAAAAACAATCATTTTCTATTCAATTTTGTAATCCCAGTACCTGTTGAGAACAAATAAATGAGTGCCTAAACCCTGCCAGTAATATAAAATTACAAATTTCCATTAATACTTTTATCATATCATAACCATATATAGTTCTCTCTTGTACAAATGTAACATAGGGCTGGGGATATGGCTCAGTTGGTATAGTGCTTGCCTTGTATGCACAAAGCCCTGGGCTCAATCCCCAGCAATGCAAAAAAAAATGTAATGTAGCATTACCTTATAAGAATATGAGAACTGAACCAGGCACAGTGGCGCATGCCTGTAATTCCAGCAACATGGGAGGCTGAAGCAGAAGGATGGCAACTTTAAGACCAGCTGTGGCAACTTAGTGAGGCCCTGCCTCAAAAAGGGCTGGATCTGTAGCTCAGTGGTAGAGAACTCCTGGGTTCAATCCCCTGTACAAAAAAAATTCAGAAAAAAGAATTTAAGAATTGTCTTCCTAATTTAGACTAAATATTTTTACTGATAGCATAAAAGATCAAGGTTGTCCTCACCAACATCAGTCTCAACCTGCTCAGAGATATACCTATAATAATTCTAGCTTCCTTTAATAATTTATTATAAAACCATTATAGGTGAATTAATAAATCTCTCCAGAAGCTATTTATAATTTTAGCTAGTTGTGTTTCCTGGGGATAATTTTACAATTGGCATGCAGGAACATTCCAGGGCCTCATAGTAGACTCAGAGTACAAGTGAAGCCACCTAAAAATTTCTTTTTTAGATAGAACTTGATCCTGGGGACCAAGGACAATTTATCCCCAGAGCAGCTTCCCTAGATGGCTTCATTACACCATCACATTATTATCAACAGCTGCTTAGCTAAAAGGTCCTGAGGACAGCTCAGCCAGCCCAGCTCAAAAAACTTGAAGATATTTCTGGAATTACAAGAGAGACAGTTATGAGACCCTGGAAATAGAGGACACCTGTTGTTGTCATTCTACAACAAAGAAGATGCCAGAAAACTTGAGCCTTTATCCTAGGTGAGAACATCTAATCACAGTTTGAAGGCCTCTGGACATAGGAACATGAGAAAATCTAACCTCAGTTGGGTCTGGAACATGTATCTGTCTTCTAATTTGAACCTAATTCAGCAGGGGTGTCCTGTTAAAGGGCCTTCTGAATTTCTTTCACCTTATTGGCCTAGACACACATAGGGCATTTATAGGCTAGGACCATTCCCCCTTTCCAAAAGAACAGGAACCTAAATATTTAATTGGGTCATGAGCTGGCAGCAAGAAAATCTGTATTGGTGCATGTGTAGTCAGATCAATCAAGACAGGGTACAAAAGAAAATCGGAATACATATCAACAGACTTATGCAGGAACATGGTCTAAAGTTACAAACACAAGGAAGCCAAATGTCACCTTAGCCCTAGTCTAAGGAGTATTGTTTTGGTATTAAAATGGCAAATATTCTTTCAATTTTCAGGGCTTACAGGGGTGAGCCCCTTATTCTTTAATGGAGAGTTCTACTGAAGTTGCAGATGCACAAAAATGAACCTGGACAACCTCTGGCTGAATCCTCATTTTTTTTCTCTACCAAACAGCTCCCCCAGTCTATTCCAGAACACAACAAACTGAAAGCACTGAGGTCAATTTTAGGAAAAATTACTTACCTTTGCAATGATGGCAAGTATTGCTGAACTCTTCGCAGGTAAAACTAAGTAGGTTCTTCCAGTATTCCTTGTTAATAAAGTATTCCTTTAATACTGAGGGGTCACAATAGTCCCTAGGACCCACAATTGAAGTCAGAGCTTTTCAAATTAATCTTTCCTACTTCTACTTTTCAGTCGCTGATTATAATGTTGGCTTTAACTTCCTTTTTAGTCTCTCAAGGGGCAAAGTTCTTTCCTATCTGGCCTTCAACAGACACATATTTTGGCCTCAGATTGAAACAGCACTAGTTTCCTGACTACCTCCCATAACCCACTTGGCTAATTTCCCTCTGGCTGCTCCTAGGATGTCTTGTTTCTCCCTATCTCCTCCCTGAATTAGAGAAAGGGTCTACTCCCACACTGTTACTGGTCCTTGCTCCCAGGATTATAACATCAAGAATAGGCTACAGTTTCTTTCTATTATCTCTCTCCAGACTCTGTCCCTGACCCCTGCACTTTGTAGCCACCATTATATATTTTCTAACCAGCTCTTATGAGCTCCTTCCTGCCCAAACACTGGTCATTCCACAGGTTTTCTGTCTCTTCTCGTCTTTTCAAAAAGGACTCTTGAATTTTGGGTTTTTTACCCTAAGATATCTCCCACCTGCAGTATTGGGCTGCATTTCCTTACCACCTTCCAGTTTAACTTTTCTCCCCATGCAGGATTTAGCAATGCAAATCTTTGAAAGCACTCTCATCACCACTAATTGCCATTAAGCATTTACAGATTATTCCCACTTTAGACTTTACCTCCCCAATATCCTCCACTTGGAGGAAGGAAGGCATTTCTCTATAGATGTCCTAAAGTGTGTATGCTGTAATTCTCAATCTATGATAAAATGGCAAACCCTTATGATATAAAAATATAATATGGAAGTGGGAGTGGTAGCACATGCTCATAATACTACTTACTCAGAAGCCTGGGGCAGGATGATCACTTGAGCTCAGGAATTCAGGGCCAGCCTAGGCAACATAGTGAGACTCCATCTCTTAAGAAAAATTTTGTGTGTGCGTGTTTGTGTGTGTGTGTGTCTGTGTGTCTGTGTGTGTGTGTGTGTGTATGAAATGCCCCCTCAAATAAGCCTTATTTGAAGTATTATCTAAGGACAATCTGTGTAACAGTCATTTGGGGGATGTTTTTTCAAATGATGATTTGGGTGCTCTCCCAAGTGATCAAAATTCAATAGATCTGGGGTGAAGTTCCAGAATCTGTATTTTACAGGCTCACTAAATGTGCATATAGCTTGAAAACCTCTGCAGTAATAAGATGCCACTTATATAGCTTTGTTCACTTTAGGGATCAGGATCTTGACTGTGATCAGCAGGCAATTCACCTGTAACAGTTTGTGGTAAGTTCTCTAACTTGAGACTTAATGAAAATAGCAAAAAGTCAGTTGAGAATAACTGAACCTGAACTCTAAAAATAAGAGGTATACTCAGGCAATGTGCACTCACACACATGTACACACATATACATACTGCTTATTTACTTACCGCACATATTTCAATAAAACAAACTATAAGTATGTATGGTAGGTTTTGGTATCAGTCTCCATGTCCTCCTTTCTCAGGAACTGACCCTATATACATTTCCCTTCTCGATTCTAGGGATCATTACCTATGTGTCATAAGTTGTCATTATCCCATGCTGACCGACCTGGCAGATCCAATGCTTGCTTTAGGATGCTTATTACAAACCCCATGTGCTTGCTCTAAGTATTGAGAATCAATTTATTCTATGTTAATGTTTATTTCCTTCTAATATTTTTCTGCAAATGGGTGACTACCTGCTGAACTAGTTAATAGGAATGGGCAATTATTTCAGTTAACATTTAACTTGATGGTGCCAAACTGGGGCTGGCTGGGAGGGAAGGGGACAAATGAAAATTCCCTGAGGAGGTTTTTTCAGGTGACATGTGCCTTTGGCCCAAGATACTTGAGATTTTGGCAAGATTGTGGATGGGGTAGGAAGTTTGGGATGAGAATCACTAATCTAATCAGCATTCTATATACAGCTGTGTTCTCTACTGTGGTTGGATTCTTTCATTTTTAACTTTTTTTTTTTTTTTTTTTTTTTTGGTACTTGGGATCAAACTGAAGGACAATCTACCTCTGAGCTACATCCCCATCCCTTTTTATTTTATTTTTCATACAGTGTCTCATTAAGTTGCCAAGACAGGCCTCACTTGTGATCCTCCTGCCTCAGCCTCCCTGAGTGGCTGGGATTTTAGGCATGTGCCACTGTGCCTGGCATTCTTTCATTTTTAAAATCATCATTCTTCAAGGTGAGACAAAGTGAGGGTCTTTTTGAATACCTTTTACTTAGAAAAGTCATCCTTGGTTTAGAGATTAAACTGAATACAGATTCTCCCCTTTCCCTCACTACACAGGTCCATAACAACACATCCTCTATAACATCATAAACATCCTCCACTACCATCCCAACACTTACTCTTGTGGCAGTATCAGCTCAGAGCATTACTAATCACTTCTTGCCTTCCATCCCTTGATCTACAGAATGATTTTAGATTTACAATGGGCATCTTTAGAGTTCAACAGGGTCCAGAATCTTTCCCAGGGCTGGTTTGAGATATGATTTAGATTCCAAGATTCCTAAATATGGCATCTATAACAAGGGGAAACTGATTTCTATTACAAGTCTCATTGACTTCCACCCCCCAACCAAAATGATGTATGCTGAATAGGTGTCCAATAACAAATGCAGACCCAAAAGGAAAAAGACTTAGATTCTAACCAAAGAAATCAATGACCCCTTCTTAAACAAAGGTTATGGCTCCTTGGTACTAAAGCAGCTCAACTCCAAATGGATAGAAGCTCTATACTTCTTAAATTAGACTAGATATGCTCACATTCTCCTGGAAAAAATCAGACTCTCACCTTTTATGCAAAAAGTGTTTGATATACTTCCTGCAACTCTCCAGCCGAGAAAGCAACTGGCCTCTTTAGGACCTTCTGCTATTAGAAATAGCTATGCAAGCCAAGTCTAAGGGAATAGATATTCCCAGCCACAACAACCAATGTAACTCAGATGGGCAGGGTAGTAAAGGTGGACAGGATAACTGAAGTAGGCAAAGAGATCCAACAGGGCAAGCTATGTTTTGAGTCCAAAACTTAACACCAGCCAGAGAACATAGGAAGATTGGTCAAGGCAGGCTGGAGAAGGCTGGTGTCCAAAGGATTAAGCCTCAGAGATTTAAAAAGTGTAAAAAAAAAATATGAAAAGGAATTTAGCTTTTCAGGGACTAGAAAATGACTAATGGAAGCCCCCTCCCTGGGTCACATTGAATCAGAATAGATAATGATCAGGCATTAGGCTCCAGTTAAGGTCTTAATCAAAGGTAGAAACCACACCAGGAGGCTAACTGGTAGAAATATTAATGTGCACCATCAAGGCCTATTTCAAATATAAAAGACCATGAGGCTCACCTGTGGGATCGCACCAGCCAATTCCTTTGTTCAGAGAGCCAGGAAAATGGAAAGTGGAAGTGAACATAGACGGCAGTTACAGGAAGGATTAAAACTCAGGCGAAGGGCTGGGGCTGGGGCAGGGGCTCAGCAGTAGTGCACTTGCCTGGCAAGTATGAGGCACTGGGTTCGGTTCTCAGCACTTAAATAAATAAAATAAAAGTCTATCAACAACTAATAAAAATACTTTAAAATAAAATTCAGGCTAAGCCAGGTACAGTGGCACATGCCTGTAATCCCAGCAGCTCAGGAGGTTAAGGCAGAAGGATCCAGAGTTCAAAGCCAGCCTCAGCAACTTAGCAAGACCCTAAGCAACTCAGTGAGATCATGTCTTTAATAAAATACAAAAGGGGCTAGGGATGTGGCTCAGTGGTTAAGTGCCCCTGGGTTCAATTCCTGTTACCAAAATAATAATAATAATAATAATAATAGAAAAACCCTCAAGCTAAAGGATACAGCCAATACATTTTCAAGGCCTGTTTAACATAGATTTTGATGAAAGCTAATTCCCCAAACCATATAAGCCCCTAAGTTAGCACACCAAAATGGGTTTTCCTGCTATGTGACCCCCTCCCACATCTCAGGAGTTCTCTCTCTCTCTCTCACATAAATAAATCCTACCCCCTTACTCTTCCCTTCTGTTATTGTCCATGGATCTTATTCTTCAAATTTCCAAGACAAGAACCTAGAAGGAAATTGGCAAATGGGGAATCTAGTCTCATCTCAAAACTCCATTTTTAACATGTGTCAGGTTCCAGGCACAGGATATTGGAGCTACATGTCAGAACTCAGATCTAAAGCTTAGCTGGCAGGGATAAAAGTCCAATCAAGAATGATATGTGTTTTTGATTCCTAGTGAAAACACTTTAGCTGCCTCAGGCTGAAAAGGGGGTACTGAAAGGGGACTGCAGTCAGGGTCCTTCCATAGAGGTCTAAGGGGCCCCAGTAGAATTAGAGCTTGGTTTTGTATTCTGCATGTAAGGCTATTTGGAACATGCTCATCTTGCATATCAGGTCAGTACAGAGGTCCACAGTGGTGGTTGGCAGGTAACTAGACAAGGCATTTATAGAGCAGGTGTCAGGCTGTGGTTGTAGCTCAGGGGTTGCCTAGCACATATGAGGCACTGGGTTCAATCCTCAGCACCACATAAAAATAAATAAATAAAATAGAGAGCAGGAGTCATGTTAAGACAATAAATAAGACAGCAAATCATTATTTTTTGTAAAACAATTACCACAAAAGCAATCAGGATTATTAACTAGTCTCTGAAAACTATGAAGACAGTGAATTATTAAATTTTATGGTGTGTTGTAATGTGCTACTGAATTGTGAGTGAGGGCCATTTAAGACTTTGGAAACATTAGCAAAATTGTTAGAAACATATACATTAACATTTAGCTTTTATAATGGCTTAGGTATCCTCTTGAGCTATAGTGCCATCTGATTTTTTGTAAAACAGCTTTCTTATTACAAAAAAAGGTCTCTCCTTCTAAACATCCATGTAGGACTGTGCTTTGGTTATATTCTCCTGCAAGGTATTTAAGGCCAAGTTAGTCAAAAATTAACCTTGTTCCTATCTAGTACTAAAAGTCAGCTGAGATTTGTCAGGGTCACTCTTGGGAACTTGTGAGAAGCCTCTGGGTCCTTTAGTTTTCCTCTACCAGTCATGCCATCTGCCAGGATGAGTCAGGGTCTGGCTGACCTTATGTGGCTTCCTTTGGAAGCATCTGGGACATTTCCCTTTCCAATGAACCTTCTCTTTGCAGATTTTGAACTGGTCAACTTCCTGTTCTCTAGGGTCCCCTTGATTCCCCTGATTGGGAGATCAGGTAACTCAGAGTTACAGGGCCCATAGAGAAGTCTCCTTGTTCCCTGAATCCTGGCTGACCTTAGAGGGCAAGGGCCAACATACCAGCTACATTTTTGCTTAGCTCTTTTCCTTCCTTGACTTTGGTCTCCTGGTTTTGGTTTTAAACATTCAGCAGGCCAGCTTCATCACTCTTGAAGTAGGAGTACTCGGTTTTTAACTTTAATGTCTATAATTTTACAGTTATTTACCCCTTCCATTGAATTGGGGCAGTATTAGTATAAGAAATCAGCTTTATATCCTTTCTGTTCTATAGATGATGGCTTATTGCCCCAAATTAACTCAGATGAGGTGTGACTCTTGCAAATCTTAGGTAAAGTGATTTATTTCTGAAGCAGATCTTTTCCTCTTTCTTAAATATCATTTTACAAAGTTCTCATATATTATTTCCTGAGTCTATATGAATATCAATTAACACAATATAACATTACACCTAAAACATTGAATCAAACAAAAGCTAAGAGAGCTCCTTACTTTCTTTTTGTAGAAAAGTGGAAAAATATTTTCATGTTCCACATTGTCAACCATTAATCCAAGCTTTCCTTATTACCTTCCAAAAATACATTTAAATTCCCATCCCAGTGTAGAGAGCAACACAAAAGTCTTTACATAGTACTTATTGATGACAGGTTATATTTATCCAATTACAAAATATTAAATGACCTAAATAATTCCCAACTAAAAGTGTTAATTCTATATAAGTCTGAAAGAGATTACTGATACAGACAACTTTAGATTGGAGAACATCAGCTTGGTAAAGTGCTGTCCTATGCTTTACATTTTAAAAGACTTGTATACTTGGAGGACATAAACACATCAAATATACAAATAAACCAGTAGTGGCATTACAATTACACTAATTTCCTTAACCAAGTATAACCTTTAAAGAAAAATTTAGAATCCATAGTGTAGAGTAATAACCTAAAATAACAGTTGTTTGTTTAACTAGATTGTACAAACCCTAATTCCTTTAAGACTAGTTCCCTGAATAAAAAAACCTAACAGACACAAGAAATTATCTTGATAGATAAGAACAAATCAATGTCTTAAGAAACCCTTGTCTTTCGACACACAGATAATAAGATTCTGGTTTATATCAGTATGTTAATATTTGATGTTAGGAATAAACCTTAAATAATTTTAATTAATTGTGCTAATTATAGCCAACTTAGTCACATAAACCTTTTAAGTTACCATAAAATACTTTCTCATCCAGAAACATTTCTTTTTCCTTCTAATTTTCCATACTAAAATATATTTCCATACTTACAACTTTCTTAATCACTCTTTTCCGGTTGCTGACTTTTCTTAAATTTACATTCTGAAGCAATCCTTATGAAATTTCTGAATTTAAAAAATTACTTATTTTTAATAAGATGAAGTACTTTGTTTCATAGTACTTAAAACAGTTGAAACCTTTGTGCTCTTTGCATATAGAGTTACACTTGTTAGATTTTAACTCTTAGTAACCTCGCTTTCAATGAAGATCCAGAAACAAAGCAATCTTGAACTATTTTCCCATTTACCAATGATTTATAAAAACACATTTAATAGGCCCAAATATATATGCAAAGTACTTCATATACTGCCTGGCACCTAGTAAGCACTAATTTAATGATTTTTATCATTAAATGAGATAAGAGATAAAACTGTATTGGAAAGTATGAAGAGCTATTCTTATGTAACATATTGTTACTAGGTACACAGAAAGAACATACCAGGGGCTGGGGTTGTGGCTCAGTGGTGGAGCACTCGCCTAGCACGTGCGCGGCCCGGGTTCGATCCTCAGCACCACGTAAATATAAAACACATTCTGTACAACTAAAGAAAGTAAATAAATATTAAAAAAAAGAACATACCATTAAACAATTACTTTATATATATGTTGAATATGTTTATTGTATATACAGATTACTGCATATTTAATTGCCTTAATTTTGCAGTTGAAATTCCCATTTAATTCTGTCCCAAACACATTCAATATAAACATATCAGTATATATTTCCAAGGTAAAATATAAAGAGAATTAATAATCATTGCTGTGGCTGAAAATCCCCCCAAAGTTTGTGTGTTGGAAATAACCTTCAATGCAACAGTGTTGGGGGTAGGGCCTAATAAAATATGATTAGGTCATGAGGGCTCTGCTATTATGAATGGATTTAAAATATCATCATGGAGTAGGATAACTATAGGAAATACATCTCTATTCTTTATAAATTACCTAGTCAGATATTCTGTGATAGCAGCAGAAAATAGACTAAGACAACCATTTTTAAATAGATGAAAGACTTTATATGAATTTAGTAATCAGAATTATAACCAGTAGGTAGAAATCACAGAAATGCAGATTTAAACAAAATAAAAAGAAGAAATTTGTTAACATTTGTGGTTAGCTAAAGATTGATTGGGTAAATAGTTCCATGTCCTTGAATGACCATTTATCAGGAAAGTTTATAGAAGGAATTCATGCATTAGATATGAGGCTTGGATTAGTGACCTTTAAAGTTCCTTCCCAGCTCCAAATACCATTACATTGGGGATTAGATTTCAATATATGAATTTTGAGAGGACACAGTACTTAGTCAATAGAACCATGCAATTCTAGTTATTGCTGTTGAACATGTGTGCATGTGCATATGATATTAGCCTTGCCGGCTGATATTTCTAAAAACAAATGCTTGCCATTAGATTAAGTATCAGCAATTTAAAAATATATAGATAGATGCCATAGAGGGGAGGGGGAACTACAAAAGAAGTCTCCCCCAGTTTATGACCCAAAGTGTTTCTTTGAAGCATAAATTTATTATATCCTTGCTTATCTCTGTATCAAGCCATATATGCTGCTTATTATTTTGAAAACCAAAATTATGCTTAGCCTACATTATTAGAAGTATACTTCTAGGGGGCTGGGATTGTGGCTCAGCGGTAAGGAATGAAAAAACTTTAAATAGAACAAAGAGCGGGGACGGAGGGGAAGGGGCAAGGGGATAGGAATAATGGTAGCCATCATTACCCTAAGTACATGTATGAAGACAAATTTGTTGTAAAAATACTTTATATAAAATCAGCAACTTGAAAAATTGTGCTCTTTATATGTAATATGAAATGAATTGCACTCTGCAAATATATATAACAAATTAGAATAAAAAAATAACCCCAACTTAAAAAAAAAGAAGTATACCTCTAATATTGTACCATGCTTTAGAAACTACCATTCCTTATTCTATATATGCATCTCTATACATGCATCAGGCCTGCTGTACAGAAAATATGACAGTAGACTAGTTACATTCCAAGATTTGCTTATGGGTATTTTTCCAAGTTTAGCCTCTTGGTGGCAATTATTGAACTTTTCTAGATACTAAAGTATAATACCTACAATAGGCCCAGCACTTATAAGCATGCAGTATGTTGGAAACAAATCTCATGTCTTAGTTTTGTACACATCTACCTTGCATATGATAGGTTTTATATTTTCTTTTAACATTTTCCCCTTGTTTACAAAGTAACTCGTCACTGTTGAAAATTCAATCATTACACAAAGCTATAAATAAGACACAAATCTCTTATTATTTTAATAAGCAACCAAAGACAATCAATATCAATCCTTCTAGGATTCTTCCAGAATTCTAGAATTCTATATGCATGTAGCTATTCACACATAGATATATAAATAGATGATTTTACATGAACAGGATTATTATATATACAATATTCTGCAACATGTTTTCACTTAATACACATCATAAGTTCTTGTCATGTCAATGAAGATAGAGACTTACCCATCAGTAACCTATGGTAAGCCTGTTGTTTCTGTCTGATAGTATCCTTCTCTTGGAAAAACCACTCATTGCATACTCCCTGCCATCTTAGTGAGGAAGGTAACCATGGTAGTCTCTCCCCACTTGGTGTGTGGCATGGAATCAGCTGACCCAAGTCTGACAAATGAGATTTCTCTATGTCCCTAGTTAGATGTGCTTCCTAAGACCAATAAACATCCTCCATGAGATTAAATGTATGAAAAACACTGGAAGAGAGAGCATCTTGCTTCCTTTGAGAGTGAGAGTTAAGGCATCATAAACTAAAGTTGCTCGCAGCCATCTTCACTAACTACAAGAAGCTAGCTGCTGGCAATAGGAAAACTGAAGCCAAAGCACATAAGAAGCAGTGATAGCAAAAACAAAAAAAAAAATGAGAGGTGGACAGAAAGGATATTGACATGCCTTGGGCCCTGAATGCAGCAGTTGCCCTATAAGGTGATGTATTCATTACTCAAATCACTACTGTGAAAAATTGTTTAATAAAAACCACAGGGCTTATGGGGAAAATGAGGTTTAGGGTAACCACATTCAAAAATTTCACCAGTGATATATTCCATATACAAATATATGATCCAATAAAAATTTTACACATGCTAATGGTTAGAAATATATACAAGTACTATAGTAAATATGACACTTTATTTTGAAGAAGACCTGAAGTTTACTTGTAGAAGTGGGTATCAGAAGGGTTGCAGTTTGTGAGTTATTGTGAAGTGTTGCCAACAGGGTTATCTCAAATCAGACAAAAAGATGTTACACAGATGTGGATAGGTGGGACTTAAAAGACAAAACAAACTGTGTACTGAAGTAGCTGTGGTTTATGTGCTTACATTTTATGTATTCCTATGCAACTTGATTCAGTTGGGTGTAATTTTCTGTTTTCTCCTAATATTTCTGGCTGATAAAATCATGCATAAACAAATGTGAAATCCACCTTAAGTGCAAATTATTCTCTATTAATCACAATGGAACAAATGTAATAGAATTCTGCATTTGATTATGCAAGCTAATAAATTCCATTTTTATGTTTAAGATAATTCCAGTTGCCTCTTTCAGAGTCCTGAAAAATAGTACATGGCTACCTAATATTCCTACATAATAATAACACATTTTAAATTACAGGCTGGATTTTCCATGTCTCTTCATATATTTCTAGACTTTACTTTCAGTTCTTGTGAGCTCAGGAACTGAAAATTTATTTTAATATTCACATAAACTAATCATTGAGAAGGTAAACTGGCTGACTGAAAAAAGATATAAATATTCCAAAGGCAATGAGAAACAACTTTTGAATATTTGTTATTATAATATATAACTCACTGACCTTTAAAATGGCTAATTGAAGAGTGATAATTATAGAATGTTATCTTGGCCCTGATAAATTTTGGCCAGTTTCAAAATTATTCTTTTCATGGATTCTGATACTTCAAAATCATAAAATCTCATATAAATTGCACTACTAATTTTCAGGGCAATGCTATGTCTCAGATCACCTACTGTGTCTATAAAAATTTTCCCTGAGTTATCACTCTAGTTCTTGTTTGTAACAAAAGGTTACAGGCATTATAATGCACTTTGAATCAATGATGTTTTGAATGGCTACCCTTAGGGTTGGGGCAAAACTGGCACCAAAGATACTGATAGTTTGTATTATTATTCTTGCCAAGAGGAGAAAGCAAGTATCCCATAGAGAAGATGTTTCATATGGTGGCCATGACCTCTATACTTTGAAGGGTAGTTTTTTCTATGTAGATAAGGAAGTTAGCCAAGCATAAAAATTTTTCTTAAATCCACCATATCTGTAGATCTGTGTAGCTTTTAAAGTCATTAGAAATAAGCTAAATGGGAAAAGGTTTTATCATTATTTTTAAATGTATGTATGACTTTGTGGAATTTTTTGTCAATATATATGATTTTATGACATATAATTCAATGGTAAAACTAACTCAAATAACCATCCAATTTGAGGGTAGTATCTTATGGACAAAGGGGTTGCCAAAATTTTTCTGTAAAGGTCTTGATAGTAAATATTTTAGACTTTGCAAGCCATATAGTTTCTGTCACAACTACTCAACTCTGCCATAAAAACAGCTTACATACCACACAAACAAATAGGCATGATTATGTTCTAATAAAATGTCATTAAAAAAAGTTAGTGCAGGCCATAATTTGCCAACCTCTGTTTTGACCAATATTTTTCAAGTTATTTCTTTTTTGTTTTTGTTTTGATCAATGCAACTTCCATCTTCAGAAACTCAGAAAAGGCCAAGCAGGCAGGAACTTGAACTACTCTTGCTTTGAATAGAACAATTTTTATTTTTTATGATATGTGGACTTTTGCATGAAATTAGGTTCAATTAATGGGCTCCATTTCTAATATGAAGAAAGCTTCAAAACCAGTGCTTTGGACTAAACCTAAAACATGATGCTTTAAAACTTAAGAACAGATGTTTTGGGAAAAATAAACGCACATTTTGACATCTTTAAAAATGATGATGGGCAGTATGCATATGAGTTTTGATGTTCCCAGCAATTTACTTTTTCCTGAAATTGATAAAAGCATTTAAATAGACAACTCTAATACCTCTAAATATGCTATCAGCTTATCATTCCTGTGCCTTTTTTTTACTTTTCCTAAGCATAAAGTTTAACTCACCTCAAAAAGCCCAAGAGAGGTAGTATTGTATATTGAAATCAAATTCCAATCTAGGATTCCATATTTGTCTCCATTGCTGGACTGTGAGTTCTAGGAAGACAGGAAATAAGATATCTACTTCATCTTTGAATTTGAATTGTCCTCAGCGCCTAGGATAGTGCATGACACCAAATAACACATATTCACTGAATTTCCACACATGGCATTTTTTAGAAATATTTTTGTTGAATATGCGAAGGGGTTAACACCTATACAATATATAGAAAACTGGGTTTTTAAAACAATTTTTTTAGTTGTCAATGGACCTTTATTTTATTTATATGTGGTGCTGAGAATCAAATCCAGCGCCTCACACATGCTAGGCAAGCGCTCTACCACTGAGCCGCAACCCCAGCCCAGAAAACTGTTGTTTTTTTGTTTTTGTTTTTTGGTACCAGGGATTGAACTCAGGGGCACTCGACCACTGGGCCACATCCCCAGCCCTCTTTTTTTGTATTTTATTAGAGACAGGGTCTCATTGAGTTAGTTGCTAAGTGCCTCGCCATTGCTGAGGCTGGCTTTGAACTCGTGATCCTCCTGCCTCAGCCTCCCAAGTGCTGGGATTACAGGCCTGCACCACTGTGCCCAGCTAGAAAACTGTTTTTAATGAAAATAAAAATTCATTACTTGATAACTAGGAAGAAAATTCAGATAGATTTTTTTTCATATAAAGTTATATCTTCCCATAAATATAAAATATAACTTTCCATAATCCATAAAGAAAAATGCCTGTCTTCATTAGTGAGCAAAAAAAAATTACTATTTTGTGATGCATTTTAACATAGAAAATTGATTAATGTGTTTTTCATTAATTTATTTTCAATAGATTAATTGTAACTGTGCACACTTGAGGGGTTCAATGTGATGCATTGATCTACATATACATACACTATAGACATAGTCAAGCTAATTACCATATCTATCACGTCACCAACTTGTATATTGTAATTATTAGCTTTTGACCAAAAAACTCAAAAGAATTCACAAATCCCTTGTGTGTGTTTTGAAATCTAAAAAGTTCTAGAATCCAAACTGTTTTGGGGGGTATTGTTTTGTTTTGGTTTTGGTTTTGGTTTTGGTGGTGCTGGGGATTGGACCCAGAGCCTTGCACATGCTGGGCACACACTAACACTGAGCCACATCCCCACCCCTTTTTTGTTTTTGTTTTGTTGTTGTTGTTGGACCTCTTGTTTCATGGTTTGGCACTAAGGAAATAAAATATTTTGTTGGAATGCATTAAACTTATCCTTGTTTGTTTTATGAGAAACTTATGTGACAAATTGATCTATCCTAACCTTATTAAACAGTAGTATCTAATCTGAACAAGGCTACATACTAGCATATATTTTAAAATATTTTTTAGTTGTAGATGGACACAATACATTTATTTTATTTATTTCTATGTGGTGTCGAGGATCGAACCCAGTGCTTCACGCATGTTAGGCAAGGGCTCTACCCCTGAATCACGACCCCGGCCACTAGCATATATTTACCCCAAGCAAAATATTAACATATTTGATTATGCAGTGTTTTTCTTAACCCCACAAGATGATACAGAACATACAGTACATGGCATTAGAATTTACACAAATCCACCAAACCACACCAGACTTTGCCATGGTTGCTTAACAAGAATCCTTTAACTCCATTCTACCCTCTCTGAGGAAATGTCTTTGGCCTCAATCCATTCTTTTCTGCTGCCATCTTGAGTAATAAGTTGAGGCTGCACAAACAGCTCCAAGAGCCTGCTTATCATGACGTCAGTGGGAGAAATAAATGTGTCTCGTGATCGCAGTGAAAGTCAATGTTATCACTTTGATAGCCAATGATCTGTTGTTTAAGAAAGACTATCTTGGTCTTTTAAAAAGTGCCTATTTTCACCACTGGACATTGAGCAATCAAAGATCAGTATCAAGTTACTATCTTAGCCTTACAACGGTATCTGCTCAACATATATTTACCATTTGGCTGACGCACATCTTCGGCAGTAAGAATTTCTCTCACATTAAGTGGAGGCACCAACAGAGGTATGTGGAGGAAAAAGTAACCGGAGGCTCAGCTCCAGCAATAAATCCATCATTACTTCATGGAATTGGGACCCTACCCTTTTGTGGTCCGGATCTATCTAGGGATCTCAAAGAGAGTTCTTGCAGTGAATAGGTCGGGTTATTCCTGTAACGCTCTAGAGGCGGTGGACTTGCTGACGCCCTAGGGTGGGATATTTCGGGCTTGGCTACTAAGGCAACATAAATATACATCAAAATGCCCACACCAACAGTTCACGGCAGCATTCCCTCACAAGGAAAAAAAAAAAAAAAAAGACTCAAAATTATCCCTTTAAATGCCTCTCTTTGGAACCGTAAGAGTTGGTATAGTTAGTGGGTAAAGCGCTATTCCAGACCCCACCTACGTAGGGCACGCGACCGGAGTTGGGGCTCCACGCTGCTCCTGCGCAGGTCCTAGACTCCTCCCCTTAGGAGACTCACCCCTCCCTTCTCCGCTACTTCCTGCCCTCACCCAACGCCTTTAACGCGCTTGCGCCATTTTGATAGGCTTCCTAGGCATAAGTAATCACAGAGCTGCCTCTCTGGGACCGCCCCCGCCACCTCTTCGCCCCGCCCACGCCTTTACCGGCCCCTCCCGAAGTCTCGCGAGGGTAGGAGCGCGTCGGTATTTTGCGGACAACTAGCTCTCCCAGCTGCTGTAATTGCTGCTGCGGGAGAAATTGGAGCTGCTGTCGCCGGCACGCCCGCCCTCCCCCACTGAGAAGAGCCACCGCCTCTTCTCTTGCGCTCCTTATACACCTCTCGCCGGGAGCGGCGGCAGCAACAGTCTTTGGACCTACTGCCGCCTCCTCAGACAGCCGCTCTGCGGGTCATTCCCGCAGCCCGGCAACTGAGGGCGGCCCCCTGTCCCTTACCGGCTTCTCACTCCAGATCGTCTGCTCCCTCCTTAACCTCGCTTGGGACCCACCTCCCCATAGTCTTGCCGGGGTGGAGGACGAAGAGGAGGAGACGGGAGAGTCACCCTTCCTCCAGGCGGCGCCGGCCCCCTCACCCGCGGGTGTGTCCTATAAATGGCGTCGGAAAGCGACACCGAGGAATTCTATGATGCCCCCGAAGATGTGCACCCTGTAGGGTAAGTAACGAAGCTATGGCCCAAAAGCCGGGCATCCCCGTCCCCTGGCTTCTCCTGTGCTTTCCCCTACACCCCTCCCAGGTCCCGCTGTGTCCGCCAATGCTGTTCCTCTCGGTCTCACTCCAGCACTTCAGAGCCCAGATCTGGGGCTCCTTAGGGTAGGGTAAGTTGGAGAAGGAAGAATCGTTCGCCTCGGGCACCTCCCGCCCCTTTCCTTAAAGAACAGCCCTGGGTTCTCGCTCGGATCCCCTGTCTCGTCATATTCAACCTTCTTCAAGTGGGACAGTTTACGTGCTTGAGAGCCGGAGATTTGTATTTGTGGGGTTCAGACTTACCTTTCAAACATCCGTTTTGGTCTCGGGGACCATAGATTAAAAGAGCGGCAACAGGAGAAATTGCACTTTCCAGGTTTTTCTTTTTTTCTTTTACCGCTATCTTACCTATTGGTGTCAGAGATAGCTGTAACTCTTCCCCACTTGCTGTCCACTTTTTCTTGCACAGAAAAGGAGTGGAGGAAAGATTGGCTATTTACTGAAGGAAGTCCTCTAGCCGAGACATGCAGAATCAACAGTGTTTTACTAAAATAGCACCTTACAATGAGGCAAAGGGAATCAAAGACAAGGTCTTTACCATTGGGAAGAATGATGTGGTCTAAAGGGGAGCCGGACGTAAATCTATACAACAGATTACAGAGGTACAAACAAGTGCTGAGTAATCTAGTGCTTGGACCGGGAGCCCCAGCTTTGTGCCCTTTATCTAATTTTGCAAGATGTTTTAGTGGTGATTAATATGGGTGATTCTGAGTTGAAAGTACAGTAGTTGGAATGCTTCCCTTGACCAGAACTTCTACTTACTTTTCCACTCCTCCACTTTTCAAAGTCGAAATAGTGTTTAAAGCGTTTTTGCCAAACTCTTCTACTAACATGAGTGGAAGTAGAGGCAGTGAAATATATTTTAAAGCTGTAAGAATTTAGAATTGGTAAAATTTGCATGTTAGTATAAATCACAAATATGGTTCTAGGAGTTCATCAGCTTTCAATTCTCATGCTTACACCGTGAAAAAAATATCCTTTTGATAAATAAAGTTATCTGTACATTCTAGAAATAATTCTAAAATCTTTATTATACACAACTTATACCAAAAAAGTTACAGCAACAAAATCAGAAAGAAATGTATGTTGGCAGATTGTAAATGTGTATGTTCTCACTAACATTCATATCACTTACCTACTGTGAGAATTGGGGGTTGTAATGCCAAATCTCAAGATAGCACTGACTCTCCTTCAAGTTCAATAACTGAGACAAGTTCATAGCTACATAGTAGAGAATAAAAATGCATTTGGATTTTCAAATATTTTGGATTACTTTAAAATTAAAATTTTTGTGCATGATTTTCCCATCAAAGTAATGAACTATCATTTCAGGTTAAATGAGAGACGAATCCTTTAGTACTTGTGTGTGTGTGTGTGTGTGTTGGAGTGGGGGAAGGAAATAATCAGTTTACGTGATTATCAATCTAGAATTATGTGGCTGTTAAGTTCATTGAATAAGTTTAATCTCAACAGTTATTTCAGGACCTATGTAAACTGTTTAGTCCAGTACTTGGTACAGAAAAGCATTCAAATATACATTCCTGTCTTTCTTTCTGGACATTAGCAAATTTGTTAACTTTACAGTGTTTGCTTTGGGAGGTCGTATCTAGAACTTGGAAGTATTTTACTTATCTAAACTAGATGACTCATTTTGATAGAACTGATAGTCACTTCCTCCCTCTGGGATAATATAGCTTCTTAAACACTTTGATACTAGGTGAAAAGCAAAAACAAAAACAAAAAAACAAATAATTCCTTGGGACCCAGCTTCCTAATTTTAACTCTAGACTTGTCCAAAGTGTGAGTATGTTGAAAAAAATTCTGTTAACAGAATATAGGATCTGTTTGGATTTCGTGGCTCTGCTGCATTAGTGAAAGAATTTGGAAGAAAACAAACTGATCTGGAGAATTATATCTGAAAAGAACTAGCTGTATTCAGAGGAGAGAAAAGGGTGGGATCATTTACATTTTCCTCTATCATTTGTGGCAGGTTTACTCCTTTGCATAAGATACTGTTAGCAGACTTGACCTGACAGCTAACAACCTAGAAATGCAGTGAGAAATCTTGATTTGTAGAAACAGATGGCATCACTTGATATTTGGTCATCAGAATTATCTTCTGTCCCTTGATATGAACTGGAGTAGCACATTTTACAAACCCTAAGAGATAAATAGTCTGGATTTGGACACTTTTAAGAAATGCTTCTTGCTTTGTGTGTTTGGGTGTACACAGACCTTTTCTCCAAATTGTAGTTAACTGAGTAGACAGTAGAGCATTATCTCATGTGTTTTATTGATCAGCAAAATTCAAATACACAGTCCATTTCCTAAAAATGTATTTCTTGCATTGCCCATCCAATATTGTCTTCAGTTTTGTTAATCTGCTCTTTGAAAGTAAATGTAATAAGTTGAAAAGCAGCTGTTTTTTTTACAGAAAGAGTTTTGAGTTCAGTACAACCTACTTTTCACAGTGGCAGATCATCATCTCCTCTGCCCAGGATTGCAATATGTACTACATTTAAAATTCTTTATTTTGACTGATAACTTTAGGTCCAGTTTCCTTATTCCTGTCTCCAGTTTTACAAATAAGGAAACTTAGGCTCAGAGAATTTAAATGGATTATTTTAGAAGAGACAACTTGTAAGTGGCAGAGCTGGAATTTGCAACCAGCTCTTCAGACTCATTAGTCCAGAATTTTTTTCCTAGTACATCATAGCTGCCTCCATACTACTTATAGAGGGGTGTGGGAGAGATTCTCCCCCAAATAGATTCTAGGTAAAATACTTTAGGACCAACTTGCTGAATTGAACAATGCATTCTAGGTAAAATACTTTAGGACCAACTTGATGAATTGAACCATGTTTAAAACCATCATCCAGAACTAGAGACCATTATGTTAAGTAAAATAAGCCAAACTCAGAAGGTCAAAGGTTATATGTATTCTCTTATATGTGGAAACTAGAGAGGAAAAAGGAAAAGAAAGTTGGGGAGTGGGTGGGAATCTCATGAAAATCAAAGGGAGATCAGTAGAGGAAAGAGACCACAGTGTGGCAAGAGGGAAGGAAGGGGGGAAGTGCTGGGAATTGATATTGGCTAAATTATATTATTACATTGTGTGCATATAGGCATATGTAACAAAAATCATATCATTTACAAATACAATGCAGCAATAAAAATGTGAAAAAAGAAAAAAATAATAAAACCAGCATCCCAACCAGGTGTGGTCGTGCATACCCATAATCCAAGCTGCTGGAGAGTTTGAGGCAGTAGGATCACAAATTTGAGGCCAAGATATGCAATTTAGCAAGACCTTGTCTCAAAATTTAAACCGGGGTTTGGGGCGGGGGAGGCTCAGGATGCATCTCATCCATATAGCACTTGGTTATGGGTTCAATCCCCAGTACTACAAAAAATTAAAAAAATCAGAAAAAGACAGGTACAGTGACACACAGCTGTAATCTCAGTGACTTGGGAGGCTGGGAGGATCACAAGTTCAAGGCCAACCTCAGCAACTTAGTGTCTCAAAATAAAAAATTAAAAGTGCCCTGGATACAATCTCCAGTACCAAAACTAAAACCAGCAGCCCAAACTTTTCAGTTCTCTTCACTCTAGCGAAGAGAACATTTTCTTTCAGGAATATGTATTTTTGTCAGATAGGAATCTTATAAGATCATTATCTGTTATTAAGTAGGAGAGACATCTAGTTAAACTATTTCTTATAAAATGTGAAAATTTGAACTCAGCCCATAAAAGGAAAGTGAATTGTCCATGGTGCTATGACAAATTCATGGCAGAACCAGGACTAGAACACAGATTGGGTTCACAGTCTGTCATTATCTCTGGTATCATGGTTAATATAACAGGAAAGGCAAGAGGAACTGTGGTATAGTAGAAAGGAGCTCTGAACTGAGTCATTTCATTTCCTCATCTTTAAATTGAGATTACATTTTGAGAACCCTTCCAACTCTAAATGTCTATCATTGTATGGAGATTTGATAGTGTGCTTTTATTGATAAGCTTTTGTTCTTGGAAAATCATACACACACAACTTTTAGTTTAACAATTTGATGTCTTTGGTACATGATTCAAGAAAGACCAATAGATTTGAAATTAGTTATTGGGTAAATTATATATTAATTGATTGCCTCTGCTAACTCCTGTGGCTTATACTTACCTACACGTTCTAAAGGCTGACACTGAGAACATTTTATAAAAATAAATGCAGCATTTTCAACACTATTCAGCCAGAATATTTTTGAGCCCTCATTAGAAGGAATCATACATTCTGTAGTAGGAAGGGACCTAATCATTTAGCCCAGTCCTTCCATTTAACTGAAAGTGAAACCTGGGCTCAGAGAGGGGAAGTAACACACTGCTGTTTAGTGGTAGACTGGAACTAGAACCCAAGCTTCTTTCTTTTTTTTTTCTTCTTTTTTTGTACCAGGGATTGAACCCAGGGGAGCTTAACTACTGAGCCACATCGCCATCCTTTTTATTTTTTTTTTTGGTACTGGGGGTTAAACTCAGGGGCACTTAACGACTTGGCCACATCTCCAGCCCCTTTTTTATGTTTTATTTAGAGACGGGGTCTCACTTTAGTTGCTTAGGTCCTCACTAAGTTATTGAGGCTGGCTTTGAACTTTTCACCCTTCTGCCTCTGTCTGCTGAGCTGCTGGGATTACAGGCGTGCACCACTGCACCCAGCGCTGAACCCAGGTTTCTTGATTCCTCATTTGTATGGTGCTGCCATGTCTGTGGAATGGGGGAGAATAATGCTGGTTATCCCTGTTATAGGTTTCTGGTACATACCCTATTGGCCAGACTCCTAAGACGGTATACTTCTATCTAACATGACTATTTCTTCATGCTTTACTTGTCAAAAGACATAGACTTTTCTAGAATCCTAACTATTACTCTCTACTTTTCTCCAAGTCAGAATGAAAATGGTGGCAGACTAGCTTATGTAGAACAGAGGTCATATTAGTTTATTTTTAGGAGTCTTGTTAGTGTTACTTGCAACCACCATGTTTAGATTGGAGTAATGGCAAAATATTGATTAAGTTATGGGAACTGTGATAAAAGTGTCTGGAAGAATTGCTATGTCTAAAAAAACAAAACTTAATATAGCTGCTTTTGTTGAAAATTCAGCTTTCTTGATTTACTTAGGCCTCAGAAATGTTTCTCTCTGAATTGAAAATTTATGCAGTTTTTATTTAAACAATATTTGCATGATGTGAATTACTTTAGGGAAGCAAAATTTCCTTTATGGCCTTTTGTTCCTGAGTTTTTGACATTTAATCATAGATTATATTTGATTGCTATTGATTTTGTGGATTGATAGAAATACATTTATAAATGCTGTTTTATCACAGTCTTATAACATTATATTGAAGTGGAAAAACCTTCAACATATTAATTAGTAAAATTAAGTTCTAAATTTAGTGACTTCCAACAGTCAATTGGTGACTCATTTAGGAAGGACAGTTGGTAGCAGTATGGCAATTTGGGGGGGATCAATTTGAATCTGTAAGTTGAAAGCTTTATTCTGTGTTTTTGATAACCTACTTCATAAAATAGAGTAGACAAAATTTAATTTTTTTAAAAATATTTATTTATTTGCTTTAGTTGTACACAATGGGTTTATTTGTACGTGGTGCTGAGGATCGAACCCGGGCCGCGCATGTGCTAGGCGAGCGCTCTACCGCTGAGCCACAATCCCAGCCCAAAATTTAATTTTTAAAACTATAAAAAACCTATACAGTTTTAGGCCAGGTGATGCCTGTAACCCCAGCACTTGGGAGGCTGAGGCAGGAGGATCCCGAGTTCAAAGCCAGCCTCAGCAATGGTGAAGCACTTAGCAACTCAGTGAGACCCTGTCTCTAAATAAAATACAAATCAAAGGGCTGGGGGTGTGGCCCAGTGGTGAAGTGCCCCTGAGTTTAATCCCTGGTTTAAAAAAAAAACCTATACAGTCTTAGGATAAAAATAGTTCATTGGCTATCTTATAGAACAGAAGAAAAAACTTAGTTTTTAGCAACAATTTGTGTCCTCTTCAGCTCATTGTTATGACAGATGAATTTTTCAGGTAAATCCCTTCAAGAAGCTGTTTGTTAAATAAAATCAACAGATTAAAAGGAAAACTGTTTTCTTTTCACACTTTGGCTACAATTTGGGGCGGGGGTACATCTTGGGGTAATGAGGAGGTATAGGAAGAGAGTATGAAAAGAAGCTCATGAAAGTTGTAGTGAAGGAGGTGCAGGGGGTAAGGGGACCAAGTTATGAAGCTGCTTCCTAGGGCCTGCATAACTAAGACAAATCCCACCATTTAGTATTATTTTAGATAACACATAAATGGTCTGCATTAAATAACCCTTTTGCAAGAGATTAATAACCTGTAAGAAATATCTCTGACGATATTTAAAGTCACAAAAATTGGGGCCGGGGCTGTAGCTCAGTGGTAGAGCACTTGCCTAGCACATGTGAAGCACTGCATTCAATCCTCAGCAGCACCACATAAATAAAATTATTCTGTCCATCTACAACAAAAAATAAAGTCACAAAAAGTATAGGTACTTTATGATGCCCTACTGATATTCACTTGAATTGATAATTAACCTACGTTTCTACTTTCTGTCCAGAGCTATGCTAATTTCTACTAACATTCACAAAGCCTGTTTCCTTTTTGCTTTTGGATATTATTCAGATAACCAGATAAATCTTTTTTTTAACATTTATTTATTTTGCATCCCTGGGATTGAACCCAGGGTTGCTTTACCATTGAGCCACATCCCCATACTTTTTTTGTTTTAATATTTATTTATTTGCTTTAGTTGTACACATGCATTTATTTTTATGTGGTGAACCCAGGCCGCGCAAGTGCTAGGCAAGTGCTCTGCTGCTGAGCCACAACCCCAGCCCACCAGATAAATCTTTAATCGGGTGCTCTTTACTCTTCAGAGTCTGTCATCTCATGATTCAAAATTGAAGGGAAAGCACCTAATACAAAATGTGAGCCTCATAACTGATGACAACCCCAATGTTTTTCCCAGTCAGTATACAAATTTATCTTGGTTACTATAGCAACCAGTCTATCAGTTATTCTTCTAGCTCTTTTGCCTTCTCTCAGATGCTAGGATTACCATATAATCAGGTTCTGAAAAAGTGCTTCAGGTCTTAGCATTTTATTACAAGCTGGAGCTGTCTGGCAGCTTATAATTTGGCATTCCATCAGGGTCAGTTGCTTTCAAGTCCATGAAACCTTTTTTTCTCCAAACCATTTTTTAAAAATATTTTTTAGTTGTTGATGTACCTTTATTTGTTTGTTTATTTGTTTATATGTGGTGCTGAGGATTGAACCCAGTGCCTCACACATGCTAAGCAAGCACATTGGCACTGATCCACAACCCCAGCCCCCTCCAAACATTTTTAAACATTTAGAACATACAGAATTTAACAAAAAACATGTTCAGGCAGCAATTTCCTCATACTAATTATCTCAGTTCCAATATTAACCATTGTCTTTTAGATTGAATGCATTGCATAACTGGCACCCCTTGGTCATCCTTTGTAATACCAAGTAGAACAAAGTTCAATATAAAGGGTGACCTTTAGGAAATATATTTGCAAATAGGATTTTAGACTCAGTATCATCACAGCTTAGTTGAAGTGCTTTAAAAGCATCTTGATTCATCTGCAACTACCAAATAATCTGGCTTTTAACAAAAATGGTTTCTTGCAGGAGCCCTGTTTGGGGATTGGCTTGAATTGCAGTTGACTATGAGCCGTGGAGATTTGGGCATTGTCGCCTCCCGTAGTCTCACAGGACTTGTTGCGGGATCTCGAGTGACTTGGCCGAAATTGCTGATCGGGTCAGCGCCATTTTGGTGGTGTGTTTGGCGTGTGTTAGTCGTTGTTAGAACCAGAGAGAAAAGTTATCAGAATAAAAAGCTGTTTGTCTCCAGTTTGCTTCTGAAGTTTTTCCCGTGGCTCCGTTGCTCCAAGCGCTTCAGGCGGCAACAGTTTCTATGGGTTGTAGAAAGAATATTTGGCCTTAAGATGAATTCATTATAATTTGAGATAACTATTTAGAAATTTAATAGGAAATGTTATCTTTGTTTTGCAGCCTTTGAATAAACAATGAGAGAAAGATAATTGTATGGGTCTTTTAAGTTTTTCATGTTCACTTAACATTTTTATCTCATAAAAACCTCAAAATTCAAGTAACTAAAGTAGCTTAAAGTTACACATGTGTTATTTTTTTTGCCCAAAATAAGAATATTGAAGAAGTATGTAGAGTATTTAAGGTGCTTCCATTAATGTTTGTTTTTGGAGCTCATGCTTGTTAGTATTACTAGGTATAGTAGTAACTTATAAATGTGCACAATTGATCTTTTGTAGTAACTGAATTGGAGATGGTTAATCTGTTAAGGTTTAAGCATTGGTATCATTTCCACACATTACAATAAGTCATATCTATTTATCAAAGTAGAATTCTACTTTTTAAATTGATACATGAAAATTATACATATTAATGAGATGCCATGTGATGTTTTAATACATGTATATGTTGTGTAATGTTTAAATCAAGGTAAATCTGTCTCTCCATTTATCATTGTTTTATAGTGAAAACATTCAGAATCTTTCTTATAGATTTTTAAAAATTATGCAGTGCATTATCATTATCTGTAGTCACCCTAGTATGTCATAGAATATCAGAACTCCTTTCTCCTAACTGCACCCTAGTACCTGTTAACCAACTTTTTTTTTATTTTTTTAGTTGTAGTTGGATATAATACCTTTATTTTATTTATTTATTTTTATGTGGTGCCGAGGATCCAACCCAGGGGCTCACGCATGCTAGGCGAGCACTCTACTGCTGAGCTACATCCCCAGCCCTTTTTTGTATTTTATTAGAGACAGGGTCTCACTGAGTTGCTAAGTGCCTCGCCATTGCTGAGGCTGGCTTTGAACTCGCAATCCTCCTGCCTCAGCCTCCCAAGTGCTGGGATTACAGGCGTGCACCACCGCGCCCGGCCATTTTGAATTTTTTAAAAATCAACTGGTGATAGGGGATTAATTTCATGTGGATATCCAATTTCCCCAGCACCATTTATTGTCCTTTATCCAGTGCATGTGCTAAGAACCTTTGTCAAAGATCAGTTGGGGATGGATATGTGGATTTATTTCTAGGCTCCTGTTCTGTTCCTGGTCTGTGTGTCTTTATATGCCAGTACCACTTAATTTTAATTATTATAGCTTTGCAGTATGTTTTGAAGTCAGGTAGTGTAATACTGCCTGCTTTATTCTTTTTGTTCAGGATTGCTTTGGCTATTTGAGGATTTTTTTGTGGTTCCATATGAACTTGGTAATTTTTTTCTGATCTGTGAGAAGTGTTATTGGTATTTTGATAGGGAACGTGTTGAATCTGTAGATTGTTTTAGTAGTACAGACATTTTAACTGTTGATACTTCTAATTCATGAATTTCAGATGTCTTTTTGGTATCTGTTTCAGCTTCTCTCATCAGCGTTCTATAATTTTCATTGTAGCTCTTTCACATATTTGGTTTATTCTTAGTGTTTTTTAACTATTGTAAATAGGATTGCTTTTTTGTTTCCTTTTCAGACAATTTGCTATTGGTGTATGGAAACAACTGATTTTTTCTATGTTTCATTAGGATTTAACTTTTAAGATATTGTGATATTTTTCAAAAAGTAAGTTTCCTGAATTAGAAATTATTATAATAAGCTTGTTAGTATATACCCTTGGCAGTAAATGATTAAATCTTTTTTTTTTTTTTTTTTTGTGTGGTACCGGGGATTGAACTCAGGGGCACTCGTCCACTGGGTCACATCCCCAGCCCTTTTTTGTATTTTATTTAGAGACAGGGTCTCACTGAGTTGCTAAGTGCCTTGCCACTGCTGAGGCTGGCTTTGAACTCGCGATCCTCCTGCCTCAGCCTCCCAAAGTGCTGGGATTACAGGCGTGCGCCACCGCGCCCAGCTAAATCTTATCTTTAATTTTTATTTAAATCACAAGTTGAATGGTTTCATTTTAAGGCTAGCATATGTTATCCAAAACTGCAGTTAAATTCTAATAATGCTCCCTAGGAGAACTTTAATTGCACAAATAGACTTCAGAGCAGAAAGTTTTACTTTCTCCATGGAACCCTGATCCTTAAAATTTTAAAAGAGCGAGGATCAATTGTTAAAAATCAAAGGGTGGAGCATAAAATTTTTAGAAACTTAAGTGGAAAACTTTTAACATTTTTTCCATGCCATAATTTTTTTTAGTTGTTGATAGACCTTTATTTTATTTATTTATATGTGGTGCTGTGGATCGAACCCAGTGCCTCACACATACTAGGCAAGCGTTCCACCCCTGGGCCACAACCCCAACCCCTCCATACCATAATTGAACACTGAATGTTCTGATGGACTGCAGATCAAACTTTATAGAGAACCAGTAAACAGTATGTTGTGCTGTATTCAAGCTTGGTTTGTCCAAAGCAAGCATTTGGTCACTAAGTAGGTTTTTTTTTTTTTATATTTATTTGTTTTAGTTGTACACAATGCCTTTATTTTTACGTGGTGCTGGGGTTCGAACCCAGGGCTGCGCGCGTGCTAGGCGAGCACTCTACCGCTGAGCCACAACCCCAGCCCACTAAGTAGGTTTAAGAGAGGGAGTAGGAGTATTCTTTCTGGATTTATTCTTGAACTGGTGTGTATAGCTATGGATGAACTTAAAACCCATAGTCCTCTTTTAAATGTGTCTCTGAAATCCTTTATTTAAATTAGGGTACTGGAGAAGTAATCTTTCTGGTTATTAGCAGTACTAGTAACAATTTAAGATTTTTTTTTAACCTATTAGTTGGATGTGGTGGTGCATGATTGTAATCCCAGTGGCTCGGAAGCCTCAACAATTTGGCGAGGCCCTAAGCAACTTAGTAAGATCCTGTCTCAAAATAAAAACGGGCTGGGGATGTAGCTCAGTGGTTAATCTCCCATGAGTTCAATCCCCCGTACAAAAAAAAGTTTATAAAAACACTTTTTAAATATGCTTATTTTTCCATGTCAAATTAAAATGACAGGTGGTTTGAACATTTTCTTCAGCTCCAAATTCATTCTTTATTGCCAACTTTCTCCTTCCTAGTTTACCCAGTAATATTAGTACAGATATTTCCCAGCATAACAGTTCTTGTCACTTATAACTGAGAAGGAACAGTGGTGGATGAAATATGAAGAGTGGAAGGATTGGGGAAGGAGTAAGGGGGAAAGTCAGCTAAATTGGATATATACATTTGTAAGTGGAATTATTTTAGTAATATGTCCAGTGGGTGTTGGTTATTGGATTACAGAAAGATGGGTAAGCAGAGTGAATTCAGTAGCTTGATAAAATTAGTACCTTGATGAGTGAGAGCAAGTAGGTTTGTTGATATTTTGCAATGTGTATTTTATTTTTATTGAATTGGATTAAGGGGTTAAGGTAAATGACTGAGAGCAGTTCTTTTTCCTTTAAATGAAATTTATTATCCCTGTTATATCCCATGTCATAGTTCTAGGCTGCTGTCCTTTATTTTAACCTTTTCCTTATTTCCTGGCATACAGAGATGTCCACAGTTGAGGTATAGCAGCAGTAGAAGGTTTAGATGTGGGTTGAATATGCATGTTCTGTGGCGTTTCACTTTCCTTCACAATTTCTTCTACTTTCAAACTTCCTGGTACACTCAGATCTCTAATCATCCCAGCCCCTCTCCCACACACATTCCAGTTACTATAAGGGAGATAAGGGAGGGGCTGAGGCAAGGACAGTGGTTTGGATTTATGGGACCTTTGTAACTTGGGGACATCCTGTACTCAATAAATATTAAAAGTTAACAGTGAAGCCTTGGGAAATGTTGCTGGTTATCTTGCCCTCATATCAAATTCTTGTTATTAACTTTTTTCAGGGATAAATGTGTTCAAAATAAATAGTATTATATAGTTCTGTGTGGTGTTAGATGCAAAGAATGGTAACTCCATAATACCTACTAATGTTAGGCATTCATTTTCAAAGATTTTTTAAAATACACAGTCATTTCTGTCTTGCAGTTCTGTGTGATAGGACAATTTTTGAGATAGGTGGAACAATTGAAAGCTCAGGGTGAGTTAGGAACTAAGAGCAACAAGTCAGTAAAATTTTACTAACTTGTAATTAAACAAATGGTTTTGAATGAAGATGTAAAACACCATGTCACCCCTACTTTCATTTTCTAAACTATAAAAATTTAGTCATGCTATAGTTTACATGTAAATTATTAAAATGACAAGGCTAACTCCTGACATGTGGGTATGTATAACTTTGAAATAATAAAAGTGAGAGTTTTAATGCCTTTCTTTTTGAGCTTTGACGTAATTGATTATGGTAGGTAAGCCAGGTCAGGAAATGACCTTGCTACTGAAAGAGCTGGAATCCCAGACCACTGTTCAGTATCTTTTAAAGGGTATGTTTCTCTCCCCCCATCCTCTTTGGTACAGGGGATGAATTGATCCCAAGTTCCCAGGGGTGCATATCCACTGAGCCACATCCTCAGCACTTTTTACATTTTATTTAGAGACAGGATCTAATTTGCTTAGGCTGTCTTTGAACTTGCAATCCTTCTACCTCAGCCTACAGAGTTGCTGGGATTATAGGCCTTCACCACCATGCCCAGCAAGTTCTTTGTTCATAAGGGTAACTCAGGATGTGAGCCACTGCAATACCACATCAAAAATCTTTATCCCCTTAGCCAGGCGCGGTGGTGCACGCCTGTAATCCCAGCACTTGGGAGGCTGAGGCAGGAGGATAGCGAGTTCAAAGCCAGCCTCAGCAATGGTGAGGCACTTTGCAACTCAGTGAGACCCTGTCTCTAATAAAATACAAAAAAGGGCTATGGATGTGGCCCAGTGGTTAAGTGCCCCTGAGTTCAGTCACCAGTACCAAAAAAAAAAAAAAAAAATCTCTATCCCCAGATTTTTTACTGTAATTGTTTTATAATTTTTTGTCAGTTGTTTAGTCAGTCCACAGTACTGTGGTGGTGTTATTATTTATAACTTTGACTCATAACTTTTGGCTACAAGTCACACAATATTTCTTTTTCTTCCCCTTTCTCCTTCATGTGTTTTCTAGTAGTCACAATGAGTATATGTGATAGTTATTAACATTTTCTACCTAACCAAACCTCTAATGACTATTAAATTAATGGGAAAAATGCATTCCTGATAACTAGGTAATTAGAAAAATTACATGAATAATAATTACTATTTAAAATACAGATAAGATTGAATAAGCTTTTTTATAATAAATCATAAAGGGCTTATACTTGACCTATATAATGTTTAATGTGGGTAAGCATTCTAGGTAATTTAAGATTTTTCTGGAATATTTAAGCCCTTAATACGTTTTTCATAAAAATTGCAGAAGGAGAAATTCAAATCATAAAGCATAAAATTGAATTTATATACTGTTTACTATTAAATCTTACCAAAATATATTTGATTTTCCATTTATGATAGTGAGGAAGAACATGAATAATTAAAACTTACCTATTAACTTGATGTGGTGGTACACTCCTATAATGTCAGCTATCTGGTAGGCAGAAGATCACAAGTTTCAAGGCCAGCGTGGGCAATTTAGTGAGGCTTTATCTCAAATCATTTAAAAAGGGCCAGGAGTGCTTGCCTAGCATGCTTGAAGTCCTGTTTATAGGATCCCTAGTACTGCCGGGGGGGGGGGGGGGGGGGGGGGACACCTACACTTTATACCAGAATCTTAGTAAAGTCATTAGTTTACCGCTTACTTTCCTCTAAGACCTTTTTATCGAGATAATACCCATAGATGTTCTTTAATTTTTTTTTTTTTTTTTTTTTTTTTTTTTTTTTTTTTTTTTGTGGTACCAGGGATTGAACTCAGAGGCACTCGTCCACTGGGTCACATCCCCAGCCCTTTTTTGTATTTTATTTAGAGACAGGGTCTCACTGAGTTGCTAAGTGCCTTGCCATTGCTGAGGCTGGCTTTGAACTCTCGATCCTCCTGCCTCAGCCTCCCAAAGTGCTGGGATTACAGGCGTGTGCCACCGCGCCTGGCTTTGTTCTTTAATTTTTTAAAAAATGGTTTGGTTTGACTTTTGTTCCTCCACCTGTCTTGAGTTATTATCAGTGAACTCAACCAGGAATCTTGAAGTCTGAATAGTTAGTTCACTGATCATAAAAGTGATCCATTAGCATGTTTTAAAGGGGGTTTTACAAGTGCTTTAGAGCCCTAATTTTTATTTACAAGTTACTGGTATTTACTTTGTATGATTAAGTATTACACGGAATGTTTTAGACAACTCAAAATCTTATAAATATATTAGCTTTATAAAGTTTCTGTAATATGGCTTGCAACCCAACATCTTGTTTACTTTTTAAAACGTAAGTTACAAGGTGATTTCACATGTTTGCAATAGTTATTGACTTCTCCAGCACTTTAGTGTTGGTCTTGGTTTGCTATCAGATCTTACCATTCCAAGTTTTCTGAGGAATCTCCATGATGCATAATTTTAGTTATCTGCTTCTATCTATTTTTACTAGAAATTACATTAAAACATTAATAAATCTGACTTTTCTTTTAACCCACTTTTGATAAACTGTAATTTGTGATATTGCTGCCTTACCCCGGAGTTATTTTTTTAAAAATATTTATTTATTTGCTTTAGTTGTACACGATGCGTTTATTTGTAGCATTTATTTGTACATGGTGCTGAGGATCGAACCCGGGCCACACACGTGCTAGGTGAATGCTCTACCACTGAGCCACAACCCCAGCCCCCCCCCAGAGGTTTTTTTTTTTTTTTTTTTTTTTTTTTTTTTTTTTGGTACCAGGGATTGAACTCAGGGGCACTCGACCACTGGGCGACATCCCCAGCCCTTTTTTGTGTTTTTATTAGAGACAGGGTCTCACTGAGTTGCTAAGTGCCTCGTCATTGCTGAGGCTGGCTTTGAACTCGCGATCCTCCTGCCTCAGCCTCCCAAAGTGCTGGGATTACAGGCGTACGAAACCGTGCCCGGCCCCCCAGCGTTATTTTTTAATGTAGGTATTTATTGAATGGTTTTAAGTGTGCAGAGTAGAATGCTTTTACTTTAAATTTTTTGAGTAGGCCAAAGAACATGATATTTTTTAAATTTTTTTTCAATAAACACATTATCAAGCAGTTCTTTTAGGAATATGACATGAAATTATATACATAATATTTCAAAATCAGGTTGTCAGTTTAGACAAGATAGTTGCTTAAGGGTCCACTTTAAGTTTGTAATTTACTTTATGTGTGAACAGATTTATATTTCGCCACTAAATTCCCTTTGATTTCATTAAATGTTATTTACAAATATTGCCACAAAAACGTACTTTCAAAAAATATAGAGCCATTGTGCCAAATTTTCTTACCACTTCTGTCAATATCATTGATAAAATTGGTACTTTTGATACATTTCTACTTCTGGGCTTTCATCATAGTTAAAAGTTAAAATGACCATTCAAAGAATGGTCTAAAAATAGTTAACATCTCAAGAATACAGTGAATTCCTGTTATGTGATTATATTAACTATTTTGTCAGCTTTTTGTTAGTCTTGTTAGTAAACCAGTATTGCCTATGTCCAGGGAAATTTGAGTGATTTGTTTTCTACTGCCTAGTTAAAACATGACATTTTAAGATGTACTGTGAATTGAACTGCTATAAACATTGATGTGCCTGCATCACTATAGTAAGCTGATTGATTTTAAGTCCTTTGGGTATAAACCAAGGACTGGGGTAGCTGGATCAAATGGTGGTTCCCTTCAAGTTTTCTGAGGAATCTCCATGCTGCTTTCCCTAATGGCTGCACCAATTTGCAGTCCCACCAGCAATATATGAGTACCTTTTTCCTCACATTGTCACCAACATTTATTGTTGCTTGTGTTCTTGATAATTGCCATTCTGACTAGAGTGAGATGAAATCTCTATGTAGTTTTCATTTGCATTTCTCTAATTGCTAACATACTGAATATTTTTTCATATATTTGTTGATCAATTGTTTGGTTTTGATTTCTGATTTTTGCTGCTGCTTTTTTTTTTCCTGCCTGGCCTTAGAGGGCAATAAAAGGACTCTATGTCAGTGTTTTCTGAGCACCAGAACCGTTCTGATTCCCTGCTTAGATTTAGCACTTTAGTGTTGGTCTTGGTTTGCTATCAGATCTTACCATTTCAAGCTTGATGGACTTCAGAAATCAGAACTCTTTAATTAACTGCTTACTTTAATGACTGGCTACTCCCTTATCTCTCTGCTCATATCCAGTTCACCTCAAGGACCTTAGAATCCCAGTGCTTTCTTTGTACCAGCAAGCTTTTCTTTGTTCTGCTGTTTCAGTTGCTTGAAACACTGCTTAAGCTCATTTTACTTTTTGTTTTGTTTTGTTTTTCTTATAGCAAAGGCAGAAGAGGGGGATAAAAACAAATCACATTGTAGAGTAAGTCATAAGAAAAATGTTTTCCTAGCTACAGTCTTTGTTCCATCAAACTCGCTCTATTCTACTACTTCAATGTCATTGCTGCTTTTTTCTTGGCTTCTTCATAGCCAACCACCTTTTATTCTCTGAAAAAGAAGTAAGCCCTCTTAGGGACAAAAATAAAGACCTCGTTAGTCCATTTCTCTGTGCACTGCCCAATTGTTTTGGTATATTTCTTTCACAAAATATAAGAAGTTTGGACATGGGGATGTTAAGATTTAAACGACACTAACATTTTATTTTTGTACCATAGGTGGTGGTTTTTTCCTAGTTGTTTAGTTAAATGTGAAATAGGTGGCAAATGTAGGTTTCATCTGCACGCTGATTTTTACCTATTTGCAAGAGCCTTATAAGTTGTGTTTGTTTGTTTTCAGATAACTCTCAAGTAATAGGTGGAAAAACACCAAGCCCAAAAGGCAGAGAATTTGCTTTATAGGTAACGGGTGAGAAATTGGAGGTAGGATGGCTTATGAGGTCTGGCTCTTTGAAAATATAGAAATTCAATGTTCTTTTTAAAATGTAGACTTAATTACTTGTACCATGATTTTAAGTGCTAATTATCCTAAGGCATGAGTGATGAAGATCCAGTAACTGCCTGTACCAATGGCCAAAGCTCTGAAAAATCAACTTAAATTCCTATATAGTCAACCATGTCAATAGCTGATTTTAAAATGTGGGTTTTGCAGTGAGCCTAGTAAGGCAGTTCAAGTAGCTTCTATTTAGGTAATCTAATCTATGGGAGGTTTTGTTTTGTTTTGTTTTTTGGGTACCAGGGGTGATTAACCACTGAGCCACATCCCCAGTCCTTTTTAATATTTTATTTAGAGACAGGGTCTCACTAAGTTGCTTAGGGCCTTACTAAGTTGCTCAGGCCGGCTTTGAACTCACAATCCTCCTGCCTCAGACTCCCGAGCCACTGGGATTACAGGTCTGCACCACCACACCTGGCTATATGGGTTCTTAATACACATTTGTATCTATTGCTATTCAAATCTAGGTTCTATTAGTACATCAAGTGGTGGAAGGATGTTGAGATTATAAATTGACAGAATTGAGAAGCAAATTCTACTTGTTGCAGAAGGTTCATCTAGTTTTTTGATTGATATATAAATGATATATCTGAAATATTTCTAGTATCCTTTTTATAAAGGGAGGAAGTATCCTAAAGTGTCCTAAAATAACTATATATGTAGTATGTGAATTTCTTCTTTGAAGGACATCATACTTTCAATTGATTTTAAATATCTATATAAACAATGGCTATAAGTCAACTTAAATATCTAGAAATTTTGTCAGTTTGTTACAGTAGCCTTCTTGAGTTTTGTTTTGTTTTGGAAGGGGGCATGTAGTATTTGCATTTACCCATATGCACTGAATGCCCTGTCCAGAAAAACTTTGACCGAATATGCACATGTACAGATCTTTTTCCCCATTCAGTGAATGTTATAAAATATTTAGAGGAATTTTATATAATGACATTGGCCATGCGATTCCTCCTCCTTAATCCTTTTAAACACATACACCAGTATATCATAGGATTTTTTTGTCCATTTAATTAACTTGGGTATGAGTTAGAGTTATTGATAATCTACAGGACAGTCAGTTAAATTCCAATTTCAGATAAACAACAAATACATTTATATTTTTCTGAAATTGGAATTTAACTGAACATTCTGTTTTTACTTGCTGAATCTGGCAACCCTAACTGGGGTTTGAAACATAGAGAAAGTGGTGGTTATGGGTACAGTTTTGAGATTTAAGTGCAACTGGAGTGTATGCAATGCCAAGAGTGGCCTTTACTTGACAGGAATACTTTGATTTTTTTTAGTGCAATGCTTTTTTTTTTTTTTTTTTTTTTTTTTTTTTGGTACCAGGTATTAAACCCAGGTGCATTGAATCACTGAGCCACATCCCCAGCCCTTTTAAAAAATACATATATTATTTTTAGTTGTAGATGGACACAATACCTTTATTTTAATTATTTTTATGTGGTACTGAGGATTGAGCCCAGTGCATCACATGTGCTAGGCAAGCACACTGCACTGAGTTACAACCTCAGCTCCCCCCAGCCTTTTAAAAATGTTTTATTTTGAGAAAGAGTCTCACTAAGTTGCTTAGGGCCTCACTAAGTTGCTGAAGCTGGCTTTGAACTTGCCATTTCCTTCTGCCACTGCCTCCCGAGCCATTGGGATTACAGGCACGTACCACCACATTCTGAAGTGCAATGAAAGTTAGTATCCAATATTTTTTTCTTTGAAATACATCAGTGAAAACAGAGCTCACAAATGATAAAACTTACCAATGTATTGTTTATGAATACATATACATGCATGTTTTGATGAAACTTATTAAAAATGAAAAAGTAAGGGAACCATGAGTAAAAGCTGGGATAGAGTGGATACCTCTATGGGAGAGACAGGCAAGTGGGGTAGAGTACACAGTAAGCTGCACTGGTATTGCTGCTATTCTAAATGGTAAAATGTAAAATGGTAAGTCACAGGAGTTCATATTATTTATTATGTGTCATAATTAATTATATGTAAAGGTTGAATATCCCTTCTCTAAGATACTTGAGATCAGAAGTGGCTTCAATTTTAGATTTGTTTTATTTCGTGTCATTTTGTATTTCAGAGTATTTACATGTACATAATCAGATATCTTAGACATAGGACTCAGATCTAAACACAAAATTCATTTGTTTCTTATGCACATACTTTTACTCTTCCTCCTCCTCTTCCTCCTCCTCCTCGATTGAACTCAGGGGCATTTGACCACTGAGCCACATCCCCAGCCGTATTTTGTATTTTATTTAGAGGCAGAGTCTCACTGAATTGCTTAGCGCCTCACTGTTGCTGAGGCAGGCTTTGAATTCGCAATCCTCCTGTCTCAGCCTCCTGAGTTGCTGGGACTACAGGTGTGTGCCACCATGCCCAGCTTTATACACATATCTTGAACGTAATCTTCCACAATATTTTTAGTGTGCCAGTTGCACTTTGACTACCACTTGTCATTTGATGGCAGCTATGGAATTTTCCACTTGTGGCATCATATTGGCATTCAGAATGTTTCAGATGTTGGAGCATTTTGGATTTCAGATGTTTGGAGTGATCCTCTCAACCTGTATGTGCTACATATACTCTTGTATATATCAAATACAGAATGGCAATTTAAAAGTTAAAACATAAACTTGAATAAGAAAATTATTCCATGCATTAAGTTTCACTGTATATACTTTGCAAAATAAATCCAAAAAAAAATAAGGTCAAGAGGCATTTACTTGTTTCTCAGAGATCAGATCAAGTAACTAATAGAATTTAGAATGATTACTTATCATATACTACATGTAAAATAAACTCCTCAGTTTATAAAATTTTCATTTTTATCATTTGACCTCTATAGTAACAAGCTTCAGTTTTTTTACTTTACTTGGAAAAGTGATGGTTCAAATATATTATGTGTCAAGGTAAAAGAAAGAAGAAAACAGCATGCATAAAGATTTGATAAAATCAAATGACCTAGGTATAAATTTTAAGATTTGTAGGGCAGAGCAAAAATCACAAAGAACTCTGCTCTCCTTGATTAATTTTTAAAAATTAGATTTCGGGCTGGGGTTGTGGCTCAGCGGTAGAGCGCTTGCCTAGCACATGCGCGGCCCAGGTTCAATCCTCAGCACCACATAAAAATAAATGCATTGTGTACAAATAAAGCAAATAAATAAATAAATAGGCTTTTTTTGAAAAAAATTAGATTTGCCCCTAACTCCCCAGTACCCAAAAAAAAAAAAAAAAAAAAAAAAAAAATTAGATTTCTAACTCCATAAGAACTATAGTCATGTGCCACATATTGACCTTTTTGGTTAGCAAGAGACTTCATAGATGACAGTGGTTCCATAAGGTTATATCTTGCCTAGTTACATCACAACTTAGTTTGTGTAAGTACATTCTCCTAGCCAGGTGCGGTGTTGCATGCCTGTAATCCCAGCGGCTCCTAAAGCTGGCAGTAGAATCGCAAGTTCAAGTCCAGCATCAGCAACTTAGTGAGACTCTGCTGTAAATAAAATACAAAAAAGGTTTGGGGATGTGGGCTCAGTGGTTAAGCACCCCTGAGTTCAGTCCCCAGTACCAAAAAAAGAACATTCTCTGGTGTTCACACAATGACAAAATTGCCTAATGACACATTTCTCAGAGTATGTCCCCATTATTAATCCATGTATGCATGTATTTGGACAGTCTGCAACCATCAGTAAATAGAAAAATTCATCTTTAGCAAGTACCAGTTTAGGGCATTAAGCTAAAGTGTTTTGTGTGCATTTACTTAGTGTTTTAAGGCACTTGTAGTTCTCTGTATCCTTGTATAATTTTCTGTGGTAGAAATAGCTGGAGGGGGCTGGGGTTGTGGCTCAGTGGCAGAGCACTCGCCTCACACATGCGCGGCCTGGGTTCGATCCTCAGCACCACGTAAATATAAATGCATTGCATTGTGTACAACTAAAGTAAATAAATAAATATTTAAAAAAAATAGCTGGAGGGCTATTCCAGGAAGCCTTTCTAAATATAATCCTTTCTCCCTGTTATATACACTTGAGTGCCCCTTTGTGCTTCCAGGAGATTATGTGCTTATGTCTCTCATTGCATATATTGAAATTATCTGTTCATGTATTTGCCTCACCCACCAGATTGTGACCTCTCTGTGGGCAAAGGTACAGTATTTCTCATCCTTCCCCCCCCCTCAATGCCTGGCAGTGCCTGGCAGTGCCTGGCACTTGGTAGACAACCAGTAATGGTTTGTTGAGTAATGAAGGGACTTAAAGGCTCAACCAATCTAAATCTAACTCCTTCGTTTCACAGGTGGAAACTGAAATTTAGAGAGATTAAGAAATAGAGGGACTGGCGTTGTGGCTCAGCGGCAGAGCACTTGCCTCGCTCGTGTGCGGCCCGGGTTCGATCCTCAGCACCACGTAAACATAAATGCATTGCATTGTGTACAACTAAAACAAATAAATAAATATTAAAAAAAAGAAATAGAAGTAGACCAGAGTGGTCATCCATTCCAGACTTTTGCAGTGTCCCTGTTAAGGTTATTATTCAGTTTCTTTTTGAATACAAGGGAAGCAGCTCATTCCTGCTTCTAAACTCCAATGGATAACTAAGCTCATTAGGTTGAGCAAAATACCCACTTAGTCCTTGTTCTGCTGTATGATGCCTGAAACATTTGAAAACAGTAGCTGCTTTTCTTCTTTATTATTATTCAGGTTAGGCATCCTTGTTTCTTTGTATCATTCCACTCTAGTTTTTATAGCATTAATGAAATTGGTTTCTCTTTTGGATATATTCTATTCTATCAATATTCCTTTTAAGATGTGATAATCCAGATAATAGTACACAATATTCTTAAGTGTGCTCTTATCAGTGAGAAGTTACAGAACACTCACACCCCCCTTGCTCTGCACATGATTCTGTTAATGGTTCAGTCTAAGAGCACATTAGCTTTTTGGCAGCCATGTCATAGCTTTTACTCTATCCAAGCCATCAACAAAAATACCTAAATGTTTTCACCTGGTTTCTGTTAAACCATGACTTCCTTAGCCATGCATTTTACATTTATCCCTACTACTTTTCATTCTGTTAACATTTGATTCACTGTTCTAGTCTGTTGAAACGTTTTGAATCCTTTTGCCTAGTATAATACCTATGCATCCCAACTTTTTCTCATCTGCAAATTTGGAAGATACACACCATCAGTGTCCTCATCTAAGACATTAGTAAGAACGTCAAAATAGGATAGGGAACTTAGTACTTTAATTTGTATATTTTGGTGTACAGTATTCCCTTTATATTAATGTGTTTAAGAAATTTGTTTGGAGCCAGGTGCAGTGGTGCATGCATATAATCCCAGGTACTAGGAGGTTGAAGCAGGGGCATCAAGAATTTGAGGCCAGCCTGGCCAATTCAGCAAGACCCAGTCTCAGAAAAGAAATTTGTTTTTTATTGACATAAAATGAATCTGTCTATAGTTTGTGGCATGTACCTGTTCAGTGTTGACTCTTAAGAGTGTTTTCCTTTTTCCATTTTCCCTGTTTTCTTCAAAGATTTTTGATAGAAATTGAGCTCAAAATTCTCAGGTATACTGAGAAATAGTTTGTGTGAAACCACAGAGCTGAACTTATTTGGAATAGTCAGGTACTTTCATCTCTTTGAATGCTTCAGGATTCTATAAGTCATTCTACAATTGGTTTTTTTCCTTTATGGTTTGCCTATTAAAGATTTTAATTGGAAAAAAATGATTGAAGCACTTTTGACATTATAATAGTTTATACTTATCCACATATAAACAGTCCTGTACTTTTTATTCTTGTTGAATATAAATTAAAGAAAATGCTTTTCTCTGGCATTTTTAAAAAATTTGCACATTCTGAGCATCAGCCTTTCTGATACTTTCCTTAAAGTTTTTTGTGACTTTCCTTGGATATGTGCCCATTCCATCTCTCCAATATCTCCTGCAGTTTTTCCTTTAAAATATGTCTTGAGACATGTAACCATGGAGATGCAATCAACAAAATTTAGATCATGTGAAATTTTACAGGATGAGCAACCTAATTTCTTCAATATACAAATTGCAAGAAAAAAAAGATTGAGGGAGAACCTACTGATTGAAATAGACATGTTATCTGATTGCAATATGTGAACCTTATTTGGTTGAAATGAACCAACTGTAAAAAAAAATTTGAGGCAAACTGGGAAATCTGAATGTTGACTATATAATAAGAAATGGTTAAATTTTATAATGGTCTTATGGTTATGTTTTAAAGAGAAGTTTATATTCTTTTTAGGTACATACTGAAATGTTTATGGGGAAAATGAAATCGCTTCTAGCATTTGCTTCAAAATCTGACAGGATTGGAGGAAAGGGTATTTTTTAAGATATTTTTTAGCTGTAGATGAACACAACACCTTTGTCTTATTTTTATGTGGTACTGAGGATCGAACCCAGTGCCTCCCACGTGCGAGATGAGCACTCTACCGATGAGCTACAACCCCAGCCCAAAAGAGTATTTATTGATCATTGTTTATGACCATGTAACATGGTCATCAAGTTGTATGTATGGGTTTATGATATTATTCTCCCAGGTTTGTGTATGTTTGAACTATCCATAATTAAAAACTGGAAAAAACTCCCCCCAATTATTTTTTATTATCACATAAATTGTTACTGGCTGATTTAAGTCTGAAACTCAGGTCTCCTGATTCTAACTCATGCTCTTTTATTGTTTAGCTAAAATTCCAGCAATTTTACTTCCAGATTGATGTTATATTTTCCTTTCAGTGTCTGGAAATCCCTAACTTTGCCTAGAAAATTGGTGGATAAATTCTAGATAAATCAAGGCTTTAATACATTGCTACAGTTTTAATTAATTGGCTACCAACCTATATGAAAACTTGAAGGGACATTAGAATTAATAGGGTAAAACAAGAGACTATATAGTTTGTTGGAAACAGCAAAGGAACTCCTTGGTGTCCTAGTCTAAACTAGTTTTTTTGTTTGGTTGGTTTTATGTTTTGTTTTTGATGGTGGAGATTGAACCCACATGCCAAGTAAAGTTCTACGACTGACCTGTGTATACCCCAGCCTAACTAGGGCTATCCTTAGCATGATTTCTAGGATGGCAGGAATTTTGTTTGTTTTATTCACTACTTTTCACCAAACATCTAACACCATGCCTTATATATGAAGTAATAAGTAAATGTTAAATGAATTAATTTAACCTCTTTTGGTCTCATTTTCTTCTGATTGTTAATATTTCTTCAAAAACTAAAAAAAAATTACTCTTGGGCTGGTATTGTGGCTCAGTGGCAGAGTGCTTGCCTCACACGTGTGAGGTACTGGGTTTGATCCTCACCACCACATAAAAATAAATAAATAAAATAAAGGTACTGTATTCATCTACAACTAAAAAAATTTTTTTAATTTACTCTTGACTTCTAACTCACTTGTTAAAATCCTTTAGAGATTTTTAAACAAATTACTGTAAATCTCTTTAATACTAGGTAATATCAATAAATAGGCAACATGTTCACTTTAACAACTTGTTTTTGAAAAAAACCAGTAGTTATATGTTACATCCAAATATGAAAAAAATAACCTATTGCTATTGTGTGTGTGTGTGTGTGTGTGTGTGTGTGTTTTACTAGAGATTGAACTCAGGACCTCAGGCTTGCTAGGCATAGGTATATATTTTCTGTTGGATTGATTTTTGTTTCTATAAAGTAAATGCATTCTCTTCTCAACATACTGGATTAGAGAGTCAAGTTTAGCAGGTTTCAAAGTCCAGCCATATAAGAGGATTGATAAAACATTGCTTGCATATTTGCATCTTTCACTGCAGTTATATTGAATGCAGTACTATTATGTGAGAGATTATAAAGGATTTGACATTTTACTTCCTATGAATCTCAGCAACTCTTGGGTAAGTTGCAGGTATTCTCATTAGATACAGATCCTTTGTGACTTGGTACCTATGCTTGGGAGTAATGACCTTGTTATTCTAGTGAATTTTTGCTTCCTATATCTGAAGGTTTTGGCTGGATCAGGTCAGAATTTATAAAAGAAAAATAAGTCCTCTACTATCCTACAATATCACAAGAGTAACATTTTGGAACCACATGAAAAATTTTAAATAGTGACTGTTTTGAAGATATTAAAATATATTGCTACTGGATACCAGTACTCTAGCTTCAAAAGGAAAGCTACTATAATTAACAATGCCAGAGCCAGGCATGGTGGCATATGCCTGTAATCCCAGCGACTCGGGAAACTAAAGCAGAAGGATCGCAAATTCAAGGCCAGCCTCAGCAATTTAGTGAGACCCTATCTCCAGATAAAAAGTAAAAAGGACTAGAGATGTATCTCAATAGTAAAGTGCCCCTGAGTTCAATCCCCAGTACCAAAAAACAGAACAAAGAAAAACAAAAACTAAATGAATTAGGACTAGAGAAAGCATCTACCACATTATTTTATATTCAAGCATGAAATTTGTTAGTATAAACTGAATGTTAGTGTATGAAAATAACTTTCTCATAGAAAATAGTATATAGTGAATCAAAATATTCTTTCTACTTTGAAAGTTACTGAAGTAATAATCTAAAAATCTCCTTTACATTCAATATCTAAGTAGAAGTGACACTGCTTTTAGTATTTGATGTGTAAGTCATATTTTCATCTTAGTAGAATACCAATACTTATTTAAAGCAGAATTTATTTTGAAACTGTTTTGGAAATTGGTTTTCATGTTTAAATGTAATAACACAACTGATAGACACTGTCTAAAATTTGGGAAACTGCTTCAAAATTAAAATTTTACTTTGTCTTCTACATTGATGTAATGATTTTTTTTGTATTTGACCCCAAAAGCTCCTGCACAGCAAATGAAACAGTTAACAGAGTAAAGAAACAATCTATGGTTTGAGAGAAAATATTTGCAATTCACTTATCTTATAAGAGGTTAATATCCACAATATAGCTGGGTGGGGTGGCTGACACATACCTGTAATCTCAGTGACCTGGGAGGCTGAGGCAGGAGCACTAGTTGGAGTCCAGCCTTAGCAATTTATGCCCCAAGCAATTTAGCAAGGCCCTGTCTCAAAATAAGAAGGGCTGGGGGTAGAGCTCAGTGGTAAAGCGCCCCTGGGTTTAATCCCCAGTTCCATGAAGAGGAAAAAAAGGAATATCCAAGGTATATCAGGAATTCAAACAACTTAATAGGTGGGGGGTATTAAAAGACCTGAAGAACCAGGCACAGTTGAGCATGCTTTTAATCCTAGTGGCTTGGGAGACTGAGGTAGGAGGATTGCAAATTCTAAGCCAGCTTCAGCAACTTAGCGAAGCCCTGTCTCAAAAAATAAATAAAACAGGCTCAGGATATAACTCAGTGGTATAGCACCTCTGGTTTTCAATCCCCAGTACCAAAAACAAAAACAAAAAATACCTGGAGAAACATTTCTCAAAAGAAATACAGATGGGCTGGGGTTGTGACTCAGGGGTAGAACACTTGCCTCGCATGTGTGAGGCACTAGGTTCAATTCTAAACACTGCATATAAATAAATAAAATAAAGGTCCATTAACAACTAAAAAAAAAAGAAAAGAAATACAGATGGCCTGTATGTATATGAAAAAGTATTCAGCATCACTAATCACAAAGGTGATGCAAATTAAAATCACAATGAGATCTTACCCCACACCTGTTAGAATAGCTATTGTCTAAAAGATAGCATTGGTGAAGATGTGGAATAAAAGGGAATCCTTGTACATTGTTAGTGGGAATGTAAATTGGTATAGCCATTGTGAAAAATATTATGAAAATTCCTCAAGAAACTAAAAATAGAACTACCACATGATCCAGCAATCCTGCTATTGAGTATATATCCAAAGGAAAGGAAGTCAGTATATCAAAGAGATATCTGCATTTCTGTTTCTTGCAGCATTATGTATAATACCAAGATATAGACTCAAGCTGAATGTTCATCAGAGGATGAATAGATAAAGGAAATGTGGTATACATACACAATAGAATATTCAACCATGAAAAGAAGAATTCTTTTTTTCATTTAAAACAACATGGATGAGGGCTGGGATTGTGGCTCAGTGGTAGAGCGCTCGCCTAGCACATGCATGGCCTGGGTTCGATCCTCAGCACCATGTAAAAATAAATAAAGGCATTTGTACAACTAAAATAAATAAATATTAAAAAAATAAAAACATGGATGAACCTAGAATACATTAAGTGAAATAAGCAAGGTACAGAAAAACAAATGCTTCATGATCTCACTTACATGTGAAATCTAACAAAATAATAGAAATACAAAGTAGAATAGAATGGTGGTCATGAGGGGCTAGAGAGGAAGGGAGGTATGGGAAGATGTTGATCAAAGTGTATAAAGTTAGGAGGAATCAAATTCTAAGATCTATTATACAGAATGTGACTATAGTTTATAATATTATGTTTCAAAATTGCTAAAAGTATAAATGTCAAATGTTCTTACCACAAAGAAATAATAAGTATTCAAAGTGATGGATATATTAGTTAATTTAGTCAATCTATGATGCATATGCATACATATATCAGAACATCTCATTTAATCTTTTTAATTTTAAAAGATTTACTGTGTTTGTAATTTGTATATGATGAAATTTAGTTCAATTCTATTTTTGCTTTTAGGTATACAAAGAAATTGAGCTCCTTAATTTTATATTATTGTTCAGCATTAATTTAAAAACTCAGCTAATCGGATAACAAATGCATCAAACATACTTGAACCCTATGACAAAAGTTTCTGAAATGAAAAATAAACTTTCAAAGTTCTCATTTTGGTTTGTTTGATTTTCTTTGAAGTGAGGTCTACCACCAACCTTGTTTAGTATGTCTACATGTAACTTTAGGGCTTACTGAAAGATTTTCCACTTAAAAGTACTGTAAAGAAGGTTATTTTATGTAGGCATATGAATGGGCTTTTTCTGGGAAAAATTACAGACTTTAACATGTTAAAATGAAATTTTTAATTTGCCTCATTCAGCATCTACAGAATATTTTGAAGAAATATTTTTTGAGTTGACTAGATGTAATAAGTAAAATTTCTGAATGTGTGTGTCTGTGTGGTTCTGTCCATGTTTTATATAATATATCTCAAATTTAAGGGAAATCAGAGAGTATAAATTTAGGTCATTCATCTTGGTGTAAATTATATCTTTACTCTGAAACTAATGAGGGTTGTTAAGATAAAATTTCCTAAAATTACATAAACTCTAAAAACCCTTGCATAAGATCTTGCAGCTAATTGGTGGGAGAGCCAAGAGTAGAACTTAATTTTCTTGATACCTAGTCCCTCATTTCTCCTTCCCACACTAAGCTTGACCTGAATAGTTGTTTTCTTCAGACACATAGACACTCTGAACTAGTATGATTTTATCTTTACTTTGAAATTAGTGACCAAGGTAGAAGAAGTTGGATTGTCCAGGGATACTAAAGATGGTTAACACCTCATTTGGCTGGCAGCCACTTCTTTGATAATGACAATTCTCAAATACAGCCAAATGCCAAGAAAAAAAAAAAAGCATATTGAAAGCCTCTGAATGATCAAAAGAAGTGCCACAAAGTTCATAATAAGGTCATATACATAATGTCTCCTGGAGAGACTCCCAGAATCCCTGTTCTTTCTTTACCATACAGTTCCATTTTTAAAAAATCTGGCTTCCCAGTTCAATACAGGTTAGAAACAAAAATTAAAAGGGGGAAGAAAGCTTTTAAAGGTAGGCACCTGGCCAACTATAAGAAGTGACTACTTAAACTGAGGAAGGAAACACGAAACTATAAGACATTCCAAACATAGTAGCCTGGGGTACTTTGGTATGAATGCAAATAAATTCCCTGCATTTTAGAGTCCCAGGAGGGCATTATTGTATTAATATATTATGTATGAGTGTAATAATTAAAGAAGAAAGGGAAATTTGTATATCCTTTGTTTAGGAAGATATTTTGAAGGGATAGCTTACTGAAACTGTAAGACTAAGCCTATTCATATACATGTACTTATTTTTTTAAAAAAAAATTTGTGGTTGTAGATGGATGGCATGCCTTTGTTTTTATTTATTTGTTTTAGTTGTACACAATGACTTTATTTTTACATGGTGCTGAGGATCAAACCCAGGCCGCACACGTGCTAGGCAAGAGTTCTACCCCTGAGCCACAACCACAGCCCCATGCATTTGTTTTATTTGTTTATTTTTATGTGGTTCTGAGGATCGAACCTAGTGCCTCACATGTGCAAAGCAAGCGCTCTGCCACTGAATTACAGCCCCAGCCCTCCATGTTCTTTTTTTTTAATATTTATTTACTTTAGTTGTATAAAATGCAGTGCATTTATGTTTACGTGGTGCTGAGGATCGAACCCGGGCCGCGCACGTGTGAGGCGAGCGCTCTGCCACTGAGCCACAACCCCAGCCCTCCATGTTCTTATTTATAATCTGCTTTTGAAAGTTTTTATTCAAAAATTAGTTAAAAGGTAATGGTTATAAGCTGAGTGTGCTGGTGCACACATGTAATCTCAGTGATTTAGGAAGCTGAGGTAAGAGGATTGCAAGTTTGAGGCCAGACTACGCAATTTACTGAAAACATGTCTCAAAAAAAGAGAGAAAAAAGAAAAGAAAGGATTGGGGATGTAACTCAGTGGTAAAGTGACCCTGGATATCATTCCCTAGTAACAACGATCCTGGTTATAAAAATTTTGTTAAGCCAGGCGCGGTGGCACACGCCTGTAATCCCAGCACTTGGGAGGCTGAGGCAGGAGGATCACGAGTTCAAAGCCAGCCTCAGCAATGGCAAGGCACTTAGCAACTCAGTGAGACCCTATCTCTAATAAAATACAAAAAAGGACTGGGGATGTGGCCCTGTTGCTGTCTGAAGCGATTGCCGCTTGGAGCAATGAAGCTGCAGGAAGAAGTTCAGAGGCAAAGTGGAAACAAACGGGCTTTTTATTCTGATAACTTCTCTCTCCGGCTCCAACAACGACTCCAACACGTACCACACACCACTAAACAACTCACAAACAAAATGGTGCCGACCCGATCCGATCTCGGCTCAAGTCTCGCGAGATCCCGGGCCAAGTCTCATGAGACCACGGAAGGCGGCAATGCCCGAACATCTCTATGGCCCGCAGCCAACTGCAATCTCAGCCATCTCCCCAATCAGGGCTCCTGCATTTCCCCCCTTTTATTTTAAAAGAGGGGATGCTCTAGGACGTCTATGTGCAACCAACATTCTTACCTGTTATCGGATAATCAAGGCTGTGCCCTTGACTCCTGTCTTAGGTTGATATGTCGGCCACGTGAGACTGTCCCGTGCGACTGTGCCTGTCTTAGGTTGTCCCCCTCTGGAGATCTTACTCGTCGTTGGCTACCAGCCATCCAATGGAGCCCTTCAGAATCGACTGTGTATGATGACTAACAGCCATCCAATTGTGAGGAGATGCTGCAGCTTTAAGGCGACAAGCCTTCTGCTGATGAGCCAAGTTGCATAGCATATCAAATTCTTTAAGCAAATCAGCTGCCCTAAGTTTTATCAAGTAACACACTGAGTTCTCTAGACAAATACCCGCAAGTCATTGTACCATAAAGTCCCAAACAATGAAAGATCAAAACGTCCACTTGTTACAATACGTTGATGTAGGAGGCCCCATGGATGCAGAGCAGAGGCCACACTGTTGGTGAGGTTGTTTGATGCTTGAGCAGCAGGGATGTTTGAAGCGACCGCGATCCTTGCAGCTGTAGCAGCAGCCGTCTTTTTTAAGTCTAGACAATGCCACCAGCAAATCTTCAGGGCCCGCTACCTAGAAACTCAAGCATCAATTATTAAAGGAATGGCAGTGCTATTCTAGCACTGAGTCAAGAGGCGAGTTGTCAAACTAAAAAATAGAATTATTAGATTAGTAAATTAAAGTTGATTTCTGCTCACACACATTGCTGCTTGCGCTCCCACAAACATAAGCTGGCAAAATATCATATTCAGAACAAAACAAAGAAAGACTGAGGTTATTTACTGCATTAAAGATAGATTAAAGAAAAGCTAAAGGCACTTTAGAAAAATAATGTGTTAGCTGGAACCCTCGAGTCTTTGTAACCTTCCATGAAATTATCTGTTGAAATAACTCAAATTATCAGCTATAAAACAAAGTTAATTACAAATAAACATTCCTATGTCAAAACAACAAAATATCAGGTTACACAGCACTAGTCATATTCTTCGCAAAAAAGAAACCCCTGGGACACCTATAAATCAAAATTGAAAGTACCTTTACTTATAAAATTATTTGCCTAAATTGAATACTCTTAAACTAAAATGAATTAAGGTTATTTGGATCCATATATATATTTTTTTTTCATAAGTGCTTTGTTATTTGTGATGTCACACTGGACAGACACACAAACATTCAAACATATATTTGTGAGGTCACATTAACATGAAATGTATACAAATGCACAGACATAAAGACATGTATAAAAAGAAAAAAAATACAATTGTGTGCACACTAAAGAGAGATCTCCTCGTCCCGGCCGGGAGGAATGACACTTAAGTTGTGAAATATTTTGAAGGACTCTTTTAAAGGAATCATACCATACCTTCACCTTGGTCCTCTTGATTTTGTACCTTTTTTTATTAATCTTGATTCCTCAACAACTTCATTTTGATCCTTTTGATTTGGTACCTGCTTTATTAATCTAGATGGTATCCATATTGGAGAGGATTTGTGCTTTGGTAAAACACAAACAGATCCTCTCCCCAAATTAATACTGGATCTGGACCCTTCCATGTACCTGAAAGAACATCCTTCCAGTAAACCAAAGGTTTATGTTGTTGATGTGGGTTCCAATGTCTGTCTCCAGCAGAATAACCATTAGAGTCTAAAGTTAAAAAAGTTAAGGTAAACAGGGCAACTGCCAATCTGTTCCTAGGATTTTTCCAATTTCCTTCTTTTTGTTTTAATAACATAATTTTCAGTGTGTGGTTTGCTCTTTAAATAATGCCCTGACCCTGAGGATTGTATGGGATGCCTGTTTTATGGGATATATTGAATTTTGCGCAAAACTGTTTGAAGATGAGGACGTATATGCAGGGCCATTATCTGTTTTAAGCATTTTGGGGATGCTCAATGTAGCAAAAGCTTGCAAACAATGGGATGTAACATCTTTAACTGTTTCTCCAGCATGTAAGGAAGCAAAAATCATGCCTGAGCATGTATCTATGGTCACGTGAATAAATCGCAATTTTCCAAAACTTGGCTCATGAGTAACATCCATCTGCCACAAATGATTGGGCATTAATCCTCTAGGGTTAACACCATAATGAGGATTGGGCAAATGTGTAATACAAGATTTACAATCTTTTACAATTGTTCTGGCTTGCTCCTTTGTGATTTTAAACCTATGCTGCAAGGTGGTGCTATTGACGTGAAACTGGGAGTGAAATAAAGTAGCTTGCTGGAGCGCTGAAAGTATAAAGATTGTTTGGGTAAGAGCATCAGCCTTTTGATTACCTTCATGGAGGGGACCAGGCAAGTTGGTATGTGCTGTAATATGGCCTACGAATAGAGGTTCTTTTCTTGCCCACAAAAGTTTTTGTATTTGATAAAACAATTTAAAGGCTGGAGTATGAGATGCTATTGGTCCTGCTAGCTCTTTTGGGACGACATGTACAATATAGTGGCTATCTGAAAAAATGTTCATGGGCTGCTCTCTAAAATTTTCCAGAGCTCTTACCACAGCTTCCAGTTCCACTAGTTGAGCTAAATTGTGTGCAGTTATGTAAGTCATATTTTCTTTTTTAGTGACTACTGCAGCAGTACCATTTGAGGACCCATCTGTGAATACATTTAATGCCTTAGGAATAGGTTGATTTTTTTATTACCTGTGGAAATATAATAGGATGATTGATACAAAAAGATAATATAGGAGACTTAGGAAGATGATTATCAAAATTTGCAGAAGTAGAGCATCTGGCTATAGCCCAATCATTATCATTGAAGCATAAATATTCAATCTGTGACGATGAATAGGGAGTAATAATAGTAGCAGGGTGAATGCCAAATATTTTAGTAGAAGTCTTAAGTCCTTGAAGAATAAGTTTAGCCACCATGGAGGTATAAGACTCAATTATGCTTTTAGGAGAGATGGGCAAATGTATCCATAATAAAGGCCCTTGTTGCCAAAATACTCCTGTGGGTATATATTGTGAAGAAATAATAATCAGTATCAGCGGTTGAGTTAAATCAAATCTATCACAATGAGCTCCTTCAATGGCTTTTTCTACTTACTTTAAAACTTTCCTAGCATCAGGAGTCAATGTTCACGGTGAAGATGGATCAAGGTCCTCACAAAGGATGTCAAATAAAGGTTTTAGTTGGCCAGTACTGAGGTTTAGTGTAGGGCGAAGCCAATTAATTAATGTCTCCCAGTAGTTTTTGGAAATCATTGAGGGTGGTCAAATGTTCTTTATTTATTAAAATTTGGGGGGGTCTAACAAAGGTATCCATGATTTTAAATCCTAAATATAATATGGGTGATCTGCTTTGAACTTTTTCTTCTGCTATATATAATCCATATTTTTTAAAATTTTCTGCCACATCACTGAATATAATAAATAAGATTTTTTGATTAGGGTGGGCCAGTAAAACATCATCCATGTAATGTAGACACATGATGTTTGGATATTTATTTTTAATGGGTTGGATAGCCTTGTCCACATATATTTGGCATATGGTGGGGCTATTAGCCATTCCCTGCGGCAAAACCTTCCATTGATATCTCTGATCAGGGCCATTATTGTTAATAGAAGGAACTGAAAAAGCAAACCTGGGGGCATCCAGAGGATGTAGGGGAATAGAAAAGAAGCAATCCTTTATATCAAGACTAATAAGATGGAAATTTTTTGCAATAGCTATAGGATTCGGAAGTCCAGGTTGAGTAGGGCCCATGACTTGCATGGTTTTATTAATTTGTCTAAGATCATGTAATAATCGCCATTTTCCTCATTTTTTCTTGATCACAAATATGGGGGAATTCCAGGGAGAGGTGGAAGGTTCTATATGTCCTGCTTCTAATTGTTCCTGAACTAGTAGGTGGGCCGCTTGTAATTTCTCTTTAGATAGGGGCCACTGAGGGACCCACACTGGCTTATCAGAAAGCCATGGTATTTTCAAAATCATTTTCTCAGTGGCCCCGAAGAAAAGTTTCTTTTTCCTATATGATAATGATTTCTTTTAGGGTTAAGCTTACCCTGTACTTTTTGATGATTTCTTTTAGGGTTAAGATTACCCTGTAGATTTTTACATTTAACACCTGCAGGTTTGGTTGCAAGGTGTACTCCCATTTGTTGTAAAATATCTCTTCCCCATAAAGTAACCGGTAGATTAGGTAAAACATAAGGCTGAAACGTGCCTTTATGTCCTTCATCATCCTCCCATTTTAAAATTACCACACTTTTTTCTGGGAGGTTATTATATCCCAAGCCTCTTAAACTGGTTGAAGCTTTTTGCAGAGGCCAGCGTTTGGGCCATTGACGTAAATTAATGATGGAAGAATCAGCTCCAGTATCTATAAGACCCTCCATTTCTATTCCTTGGATTCTTATTTTACACATAGGCCTCCTTGTACAGTCCTGAACCCAGCAAACCATGGGTTTCGAATCAGTGGAACAAAATCCTCTATTGTTCCTATTTAGAGGCATATTCATTTTAAATGAATTATGTAAATTTGGAAGGAGGAGCAGCTGAGCAATTCTATCTCCCTGATTAATAGAACTTATACTTTGGGGTGAGCTAAGCATTATTTTTATTTCCCCTTTGTAGTCTGAGTTTATTACACCTGGGGTCATTTGCAAACCTAATAAGCTTTTAGGACTTCACCTGAGAATAAGTCCTATAGTCCCTGAGGGAAGAGGTCCCCTGACTCCTGTGGGAATCAGTTGAACCCCCATTTCAGGTGTTAACACTATTCGGGCGGTGGAACAGAGGTCTAATCCTGCATTTCCTCTTGTTCCTCTGGCGAGGGACTGGATGGGTAGTAGGGATTATGTCGGGGAAGCATCTGAGTGGATGCTTGAGGATACTCCTTCTGCAATGCCCCGTACATTTGTGGGCCCCGGGGAACTGGGCCCCGTGCCCCGTTTTTTGAATTCCTGAACAAAGGATTTCCATGGATGTCAAATTTTGAATGGCATTTATTGGCCCAATGATTTCCCTTTTTACACCTTGGGCAGCGGCCTGGGGCACGGTATGAGCTTGGTCTTATTTCTCTTTGGGGATTTTGCCTAGAATAGCCTGATTGATTATGATAATTTTGCCTGGAATATCCTGATTGATTATAATGTCTTGGTTGAGCCCTTGTGAAATTTTGAGGGGCAGCATCTCTCATAGCTGCTGCAATCATATTTCCTGTGACAAAGGCGTCATTTATATCTTTACATAGTTGTATATATATGGAAAGATCCTTTTTATTTCTCCATGGCCTGATGGCTTCCTGGCAGTATTGATTAGCATTTTCGTATGCTAATTGAGCAAGTAATGGCATAGCTTGATCAACATCTCCAAACAATCTACCTATTGTTCTCAAAAGTTGATCAGCAAAGTCAGCATACGGCTCATTAGGTCCTTGAATCACTTTTGACAAGCTACCTTGTAGATCCCCAGGTCCTTGTAAAGTTTTCCATGCCTTTAAGTCAGCTGCATATATCTGAGAATATACACCTGGGACATAATACTTTTGAGCCTGTGAGTCTGCGAACTTCCCCTCTCCTGTGAGCATTTCTTTTTTTGTGTGTGTGTGTGTTACCGGGGATTGAACTCAGGGGCACTCGACCATTGGGCCACATCCTCAGCCCTTTTTTGTATTTTATTTAGAGACAGGGTCTCCCTGAGTTGCTAAGTGCCTCGCCATTGCTGAGGCTGGCCTTGAACTCACGATCCTTCTGTCTCAGCCTCCCAAAGTGCTGGGATTACAGGCGTGCGCCACCGCGCCCGGCTCCTGTGAGCATTTCTATATTATGGTCTCCAAACTCTGCAGCTGCGTTTCTTTTAGCTGTTTCTATACAAAGTTCTTGAAATTGCGATCGCCAAACCAAGTATTCCCCCCCACTTAATGCTGCTTTACATAGACTTTTCCAGTCTGAGGGGGTTAAGTTAAAGGTGTTAAGGGACTCCAGCATACTCAACGTGAAAGGAGCTTGGGGTCCATACGTCATTACTGCCTCTTTGATATTTTTTATTGTTTTGAAATCTACTGACTGGTGGACCCTCCGTCCATTTTCATTTTCAAATACTGGCAGTTCCCAATGTATCTGTGAGTTACCCTCGAGAGCGCATAAACGCTCAGAAAGACTTTTTATTTCTGTTTCTTGGGTTTGCAAATGCCTAGTAATACCCTTCATATTTTCTGTAATGAATTCCACCCATGGGGGAGTAGGAGACACAAGTGGTTCCTCTATTTTACTGTCCTTTTTCTTTTTTAATTTCTTTTTGTTCTTTTTACTGGAGACTCTGCTCCCCGAATCACCTTTTGATTTCTCTTCACTACTATCACTTTTACTGGTATCCTGAATTTCAGCTTCTAAGGAGAGTACATATTCTTCAGCTAATTTTAATAAGTTTCTGATGGCTTTTGCAGCTCATACTTTTGAATTTACACCACTACTCTTCTCACTGGTATTAACTGACTCAGAGGCTATGCTTTCTTGATCACTTTCCTCACTATCCACTGAGTCCGTGATATCGAAAAACTCGTCCATGGCTTTTATTATCCGGCTTTTTGTTATTTTCGCTCCCATTTTCAGTTCTTACCTGCCGGCTGAATTCCCTGTGCGGGCCACCACCTGTTGCTGTCTGAAGCGATTGCCACTTGGACTAGCGAAGCCGCGGGAAGAAGTTCAGAGGCAAACTCGAAACAAACAGGCTTTTTCTTCTGATAACTTCTCTCTCCGGCTCCAACAACGACTCCAACACGTACCACACACCACCAAACAACCCACAAACAAAATGGCGCCGACCCGATCCGATCTCGGCTCAAGTCTCACGAGATCCCGGGCCAAGTCTCGTGAGACCATGGAAGGCGACAATGCCCGAACATTTCTATGGCCCGCAGCCAACCACAATCTCAGCCATCTCCCCAATCAGGGCTCCTGCATGGCCCAGTGGTAGAGTGCCCCTTAGTTCAATTCCTGGTACCATAAATAAATAAATAAATAAATAAAAATAAAAAAATTTGTTAATGTGCTACTATTTGAGTTGGACTAAACTGATTAAGTCAAAGGTTTTTGAATCCTGACCTGATTTTAACAACTACAATTAATGCCTGACTTGTCAAGGCCAGCAAATAAAATATTGAATTGTTCCATATGTAAAAGTTCTAGAGAAATGAAACTTTCATTTGAGTGCCAAACTTTTGATAAGAAAAGTGATTGAGGGCTGGGATTGTGGCTCAGCGATAGAGTGCTCACCTAGCACGCGTGTGGTCCAGGGTTCGATCCTCAGCACCACGTAAAAACAAACGCATTGTGTACAACTAAAGCAAATAAATATTTAACAAAAAAGAAAAGAAAAAGAAAAGTGATTGAGAGAGTGGCTCCTGGAGTCAGACTTCATAAGGTCAAATTCTGGCCCTACTACTTACTAACTATGCAGTTTAAATGATTGTGTCTCACCTAAGTCAGATTTTTGTTATGTAAAAAAGGGGAAAGTAATATAACTACCAAATAGGAGGGACATGAAGACCAAAGCCATTTAAAATGTTAACATGGTTTGGGGCACATATTTAATAAATGATAGTCACTATTTTATTATTTATGAAGCCCCTTTTAAGAAAACTTCTAGTGGGGATATTACATAATTAGTGCTTTTGTGGTGAAACAAATTGTTTTTTTTTCTCATCTTGGCACATTACACAAATCATTTTAGCCAACTTTAAAAATTATAAATTTTTTTTTACTAGGTGTTGATGTTATGCATGTGGGTCAAAAAATTGATCACAGAATTCTAGTATTACAGCCTACCCTGGTAACAAAGTTTTCGGTTTAATGGATTGGAACAAACTATAGTAGCTAGAAATACTTTAAACTACCAAGACCTTAATAACTTCATAATACTTAAAATATGCTTCAAACATGAATGTCTTTGTTACCAGGTTTTGGTTTAATGACAATGTCAGTTACAAGCAAGGTCCCATTTTAATCACTAGCTCAATATAATATTATTAGGTAGAAGTTCAGTGTTGCCAAGATGGCAGAGGCAGGGTACAAGAAAAATGCCACTAGAGGACAGGACAGGGAGATGAGCCATCACATCCCTGTTTATGATAAGTCCAGTTACCATAACAACTCCTGCCACAGGTTCAGTATTCTAAAATATCCAATGGGGGTAAAATGGACAGTATTCTAATTAGGTTTTCTAAGATAACTAATGGGAGCAAATGGAGTAAGGTCAGGTCCATATAGGGAAGAGAATGTCACATAGCTCAGCATACAAGACACTAATTTCCAGATCAGATCCTCGAACCACTCTTTCTTGTTCAGCCCATTGTGTTCTGCCTTACAGAATGCTACTTTCACCTTCACTGTCAATAAATCTGTACTTCACCTGTTACTTATGTGTGTCTTACTCAGCTCTTTGTTTGGGACACCAAAGACCTGGACCCCAACTGGACACCCCAGTGATAACAATCTGGCTTTTATCTCATGCTCTCTGTTGTTAAATGTGCTGGAGTTTGACAGTACCTTTTCTGTATTCCATTGACTGATCTTAGGCTCCTCAGTACTGACAGACTGCCAAAGTACCTTTGTGCAGGAGCCCTGTTTGGGGAGATGGCTTGAATTGCGGTTGACTATGAGCCGTGGAGATTTGGGCATTGTCGCCTTCCGTAGCCTCACGGGACTTGTCCCGGGATCTCGAGTGACTTGGCCGAAATTGCTGATCGGGTCAGCGCCATTTTGGTGTGTGTGTGGCGTGTGTTAGTCGTTGTTAGAACCAGAGAGAAAAGTTATCAGAATAAAAAGCTGTTTGTCTCCAGTTTGCCTCTAAACTTCTTCCCGCGGCTCCGTTGCTCCAAGCGCTTCGGGCAGCAACACCTTTGAGAAACATGGAGCATTTCAACGCTGCTGAAGAAACTACTGCTTAGAGTATGGGCCCCAGATAGACTCACTGAATCCTCATAGCAGTCCTGAGTAAATGTTTTTTATCCCTTTTTACACAGGATGAGAAAGGGACTTAGAGAAGCTGAAACTATTTGATCACACACAGGATAAATGGTAAAATGATAATTCAAGCAAGGTTCATCTGCTCCAAAGCCTGTTTTCTTTATGTCCCTTGTCTGTGAAAAGGAAGTAATTCCTCTGAATAATCTGGACTGTCTCTACATGTGTTGAGAATTGACCAATAACAGATTCTGTGAATAAACAGCTGGAAAGTGCTCTTTATGAGCTGTGTGATTAGATGGTCTTGAAGGTGCCTTTCAACCCAAAGTTGTATTATCTGGGATCATTGTAGTTTATTTTTGAAAGCTTAGAAAAGGCATGTTAATTATTTAAAATTGTCTTATTATATAATCCTGATGTAATAAGTAGCCATCGGGGTGTCTTTCTCCCTTTTGATTTTTTAAAAATATATATTTATTTGTTTTAGTTGTACACAATGCCTTTATTCTTGAGTGGAGCTGAGGATCAAACCCGGGCTGCTCACATGCTAGGCGAGTGCTCTACCTCTGAGCCACAACCCCAGCCCCCTCTCCCTTGTGCTTTGAAGCACATATCAGACTGTTCTTATTTGGAAAAAAATGCGAGGGGTGAAAATAATTGGTAAAAAGGTACTTTTTAAAATTGCTAATCTAGAGTAGTCTACGTTTAAGAATAAAATTTTGCTCCAGTAAAAAAAAATGAGCTGAGAAGAAAAATGATTGTCTTCAGAAACAATTGTAACTATCTAATGCGCATGAAAATTTTCGCTAGAAATAAAAGAAGTGCAAATTTAAACGATGAGATATACTTTTGTCTGTCAAATAGGTGAAAACTCTTAAAAAACACTCATTTTTGACAGAAATATTAATAATTAAGCAGTGGGAGTATAAATTGGTACTTTAAGGATATTTATCATGGAGTTGTACAAATTTATTTACAGGGATGCTTGCCATATAAATATATATATGTATATATATATACATATATATATGCTTGCCATATAAAATATATATATATATATACACATATATACATATATACATATATATACATTTATACATATATATACATATATATATTTATAGAAATATATATACATATATATATTTGAATACCATATAAATACATACATATATATATATATACACACACACACATATATATGATGTTACATACATATATATATCTATGGTGTTCAAATCTCTAGGTCATAAGATCATAAATTATTTTAATTTTCTTCTCTGATTTTTGACATTTTCATATTCTCTATATGCAGGCAAGAATTTTCAGTCACAAAATATCTGTTTTTTAGAATGCAAGCTTGGCTTTAACAGTGTATAAAAGTGTTTGTCTTCTTACCTCTTCTATTCAGCACCCCGTTGTTTTTTTTATTTCTGAACAGATCTCCAGGAAAAGCTGGGCTTTCATCATTCAAGGTAAGTTGTGCTTTCTTAAAGATGTGTTTATAGAAATCATACACTTTTCATTTATTTTCCCATTAATGTAATTTGTTATTTTCTTGATTTTGCTTTTTTAAATTTTTTTTATTCAATAATATTGTCATTATAGCCTGCTGAATATAATTAGGTATTCTACAAATACCTAACTAAATATTATTCTGTAAGGGAAGGGTTATAAGTATTTTTTAGATTTTCACTATTTTTTCTTTGGTTTATGATTTTTTAGAATAAAAGAGTGCTTTGTAATACTTCATGAGTATGTTAACTAAAAAAAGTAGTACTTGCATGACAAAAATCATTTGTATACTTCTTGTGGGCTCATGAATTTGTACCACCACTATATATAAAAGTAAATCCCAGCCTTATATTATCCAAGCAGAATAGTTTGGTATTGAGATATTATGCCAGTGAGAGCCTTAATTTTTTTCTTTTGTGATGCCAGAGATCAAACTCAGGGCCTTACACATGCTAATCAAGTGCTCTACTACTATACCCCAGTCCCCATAGAGAGACCCATTTCAAGAACAAGAATATCACCAAACAGAACTATTTACATCAAATAGAGTATGTATTGTATATGTGTGTGTTTGTGTGCATATAATCTCAAGCATGCCCTTTTTTTCAGTTCTAGTATACTTCTTTTGTACATGTCAGATGCCAGTCTCTTTGATAAATTGTGGTATATTTATTTGGAATATTCTACACCAGTAGAAATGAATGAATTACTTATATACAATAACATGAATGAATTTCAGCCCCAGAATGTCAGATGGGAGCAATCCATAGAAAAATATGTACTCTATGATTCCATTTATATTAACGTTCAAAAGCATGCCAAATCAAAGAGATTGTTTAAGGATAGATGGTTTAGAGATACAATCATGCTAAAACTACAAATAATGGATAGGGAATAATAAGCACAAGTTTTAAGCTCTTGTTCATCCCTAAGGACGTGAAATTATAATAGAAATAGAGAACAATACACAGACTTGAAAGTTAATAGTATAAAGTTTGTTGTTTTTAAACAGCACTTAAGGTTATATGATAATTACTTATTCCTTGTAGTTTATAAAAATTATTTAATATTTAATAAAAGTAATATTAAAAGTAATATATGTGTACATGGTTAAAATTTGCTCAAGGCATAGGTATATGGTTGAAAATGCACCTTTTGCCTCCATCCTTCATCCCCCACCTCCCAGTACGCATATCCAGAAACAGTTGCTGTTTATTCTTTTAGGTTTTGAAAGCCACTTAGCTCTAAGTTATATTTAGGTTATAAAAAGAAGTTTGGGAAGTTTATTTTATCCCAGTAATTGAATATTATCCTTTACTTGAATAAAATTAGATAGCAGCCAGGCGCGGTGGCGCACACCTGTAATCCCAGCACTTTGGGAGGCTGAGGCAGGAGGATCGCGAGTTCAGAGCCAGCCTCAGCAATGGTGAGGCACTTAGCAACTCAGTGAGACCCTGTCTCTAAATAAAATACAAAAAAAAAGGGCTGGGGATGTGACCCAGTGGTCGAGTGGCCCTGAGTTCAATCCCCGGTACCACACACACACACAAAAAAAAAAATTAGATAGCAGCTGTACATATTTAGTAAATAAATAAGAAGTTGAATATTGTTCCATTTTTACTTTTTTATGTTGAAATAATTATGGATTCCCAGGAAGCTACAAGGATAGTACAGAGAGGTCCTGTGTATTCTTCATCCAGTTTCCCCAGTGATTATGTCTTAATTATAGTAGAATATCAAAACCAGGATTTTGACATCAGAATAATGTGAGTGCATAGTTCTCTATTAATTTATCATGTGTGTGTCTAGGTAACCACCACCACAACCAAGATGCAGAACTTGGACTACTCTTTGTGCTACTCCTTTAGAGTCACGCCTGTCACCTCCCCAACATCATCCCTAAATCTGTTTTCCATCTCTTTAATTGTGTCATTTTGAGAGTATTTTATAAATGAAATCTCATAGGATGTGTTGTTTTGAGGTCAACTGAAAAGATTAAGATTCATTGAAGTTAGTGCAGATATCAATAGTTCCTTTTTATTGCTAAATAGTATTCTATGCTATGTATATACTGAGCATAGTCAGTATATATTATGTATAACAATTTATCAGTTGATATCTTTTTTTTTTTTTTTTTTGGTACCAGTGAGTGAACCCGGGGCATTTAGCCACTGAGGCATATCCCCAGCCCGTTTTTATATTTTATATAGAGACACAATCTCACTGAGTTATGTAGGAACTCACTAAGTTGCTGAGTCTTGGCTTTGAACTTGGGGTCCTCTTGCCTCAGCCTCCCAACTGAGATTATAGATGCCAGAATTATAGATACACACCACTGCACCAGCATCTGTTGATATCTTAAATAATACAAAGAAAGGGTTCATAGAGTCCTGATTTTTGGTCATTGTATAGTCTTACAGAAGAGACAGTATATGAGATCTTGATGTTTGTAGAGTAGATTAGATGCTGAGTGCTAAAAGAAGGTTTTAGAGAGAAGGTAAAGCTTGGGCTTGGCTTTGAAAATTGGGAGCAGTTTGCATGGGAACATAGAAAACATAGAAAAGCACTGTACAGTAGGAAATAGTATGAGAAGAAATTAATATTGCAAAGTGTGAGATTTACTGGGAGTATTGAAATACTAGTGTAACCAGAGGGAAGGTTTCAGTGGTAGAATGTTGAAAATATATATTGGGACCAGATCATGATGAACCCTAGATAGCAGGTTAAGAAATTTGACCTTTAACCAGGTGCTGTGGCGAACGCCTGTAATCCCAGCTCTTTGGAGGCTGAGGAAAGCAGGATTGCAAGTTTGAGATCAGCCTCAGCAATTTAGGGAAGCCCTAAGCAACTTAGAAAAACCCTGTCTCAAAGAATAAAAAAAAAAGGTTGGGGGGGGGGGCTGTGGATGTGGCTCTGTACTAAACTTGCCTTGGGTTTATTTCCTGGTACAAAAAAAAAAAAAAAAAAAAAAACCTAAACCTTTAAATTTTTGAAGTAAGGCACTTAAAAAGTCCATTTGTACATGACTTACAGTCATGGTGACCCAAGGTATTTTGCTGGGAAATTGAGAAAAAGAAAACTGGTATAAGGTGGAACAGTGGTAAAAGGTGGAAGACAGTTTGAAGGAGAGAAATTTAAGTCAGTGAAAGGAGTTAGGAGGTAGTTAGAACATCAAGATGTGAAATGTTGACAAAGGGAATGATATTGAAAAGAATGAATGGATATGAAAAATGTTTAAGTGTTGTTTCCCTTTTTTATTTTCTCAGCAAAAAAGAGTGGAAGTCACATTTCTAATTTTTTTTTTTTTTTTTTTCGGGGATTGAACTCAGGGGCACTTGTCCACTGGGCCACATCCCCAGCCCTTTTTTGTATTTTATTAGAGACAGGGTCTCACTGAGTTGCTAAGTGCCTTGCCATTGCTGAGGCTGGCTTTGAACTCGCGATCCTCCTGCCTCAGCCTCCCAAGTGCTGGGATTACAAGTGTGCGCCACCGTGCCCAGCTTACATTTCTAATTTTTTAAAATATTTTTTTAGTTGTAGATGGATACAAATATATTTATTTATTTGTTTATTTATTTATTTATTTATCTATTTTTATGTGGTGCTGAGGATTGAACCCAATGCCTCACACATGCAAGGCAAGTGCCGTACCACTGAGCTACAGCCTCAGCCCCACGTTTCAAAATTTTTTAAAAATGTCACTTTAGCACTGTTAATAATTTCCCCGTCCCTCACTGCTAAAAAGGAGAAATGACCTGAATTTTTTATGATTCTTTTAGCTTAATGGTTTTAGTAGATAATAATGAAGATTTCTGTGAGTACAGATCACTTTTTTTTTAACAGTACTATAGATTGAACTCAGGGACTTGTACATGCTAGGCAAGTGATCTACCACTGAGTTACATTTTCCAGTCCTATTTTTTTATTTTTTTTAAATATTTATTTATTTACTTTAGTTGTACACAATGCAATGTATTTATGTTTACGTGGTGCTGAGGATCGAACCCGGGCCGCGCACGTGCAAGGCGAGCCCTCTGCCGCTGAGCCACAACCCCAGCCCTCCCAGTCCTTTTAATTTTTTATTTTGAGACAGTGTCTTATTAAGTTGCTGAGGCTGGCCTCAAACTAACCATCCTCTTGCCTCAGCCTCCTGTGAGGATAGCAGGCATGCGCCATGATGAGCAGCCATTATAGATTGCTTTTGTACAAATTCTTTGTGAAATGAGTTTTCACAAACTAATGTTGGGTGTGCTTATTAAAATTTAAAAAACTCAAATCTTATAGCCAAATGCCATGAGGAAGGTAAGCACATGCTTGGCTTCCATTGCCTTATTCCCTAAAGCCTGATTGAGGTGTTGGAAAAGGGACCTGAACCTTATATATCACAGGAAGCAAATTGTAGTTGACTGTATATACTAAGTTGGGTTTTGCTAAGAAATCTTCTGATTTCTGAAGATCTGGTCATGTGGCAGGTGCCCTATCACTCTTTTTTAAACTTCTATCTTAGCAGTAGTTTACTGTGAGTCCCTTTCATTCAGAGTTCAAAGTTCAAGATGGTTTTGTTAAAGCCAAATAAAACAGAAATCTAATCACTGTCCATTTTGGTCAGTATAAGAATCTTAATCCCAGATCTTCGTAAGTACTTATTAAAGCAAATCAAATTGAGGCCCAGAAATTACTAATGTGTACTTTTGCTTAGCTTGACATAGACAAAGTATCCATAGAATTTTGTTGTAAATGCTTCTCATATTCCTAGTAATGAACAGTTATTGAAGGATAATTTGATTTATATACCTAATTGGTAGAATGGTTGATGGTGTTTCTCTAATGTGCATTAACAGCTCTTAATGATGATCTCCTTTCAAGTTACCATCTTGTCAAGGTTATTTTACTAATTTGTTTTGATTAGATCTTCTTTAGTTGAAAACCAGGAATCAAAAAATATATAACCTTAACATGTATGTTAACTGAAAAACAGCATACATTATTCAACATTCATAGGGCAAATGATTACTTAATGCCAGGTACTGTTATAGGTACTGGGGAAATAGTAGTGAACATAACAAATCAGGTCTCTATTTTTATGGAGCTAACATTCTAGTGGGACAGAGAAGAGACAAAAAACAAGCAGGTAAAAAAATGTCATTTCAGGTGGTGATAAGTCATTTTAAGATGGTCGTTGAAGCCAGGCGCGGTGGTGCACGCCAGTAATCCCAGCACTTTGGGAGGCTGAGTCAGGAGGATCACGAATTCAAAGCCAGCCTCAGCAATGGCGAGGCACTTAGTAACTCAGTGAGACCCTGCCTCTAATAAAATACAAAAAAGGGCTGGGGATGTGGCCCAGTGGTCTAGTGCCCCTGAGTTCAATCCCCGGTACCAAAAAAAAAAAAAAAAAAAAAAAAAAGATGGTCATTGAAGGCCTTTCTGATAAAATAACTCTTGAATCACAAACCTCATGGCAAGGAATGACCCAGTTGGCCAGAGTGTAATTGAGGGGGAAATAGGAGAGCAATATCAGAAGTATAGGGATTGCTGGGCATGATGGTGCATGCCTGTAATCCCAGAATGTCTGGAGGCTGAGGCAGAGGAGGATCACAAGTTCATAGCCAGCCTCAGCAACTTGGTGATTCAAAGTAAAAAATAAAACAGGCTGGGGATGTGGCTCAGTGGTAAAAAGACTCTGAGTTTAATCCTTTATACCAAAAAAAAGTATAGAAGATATCTAAAGGGACATGTAATGACTCATTAGACCTGTAGGCTCTCATTAGCAGTGGTGGAGTTTGGATTTTACCTAGTACCTAAGATTCCATGAAATATTTTTTTTTTTTCTCAATAACGGTTTGTAGGTCGGGCATGGTGGCACATGCCTGTAATCCCAGCACTTGGGAGGCTGAGGCAGGAGGATTGCGAGTTCAAAGCCAGCCTCAGCAATGGCGAGGCACTTAGCAACTCAGTGAGACCCTGTCTCTAATAAAATACAAAAAAGGGCTGGGGATGTGGCCCAGTGGTCCAGTGCCCCTGAGTTCAATCCCTGCTACCCATCCCCCCCGAAAAAAAAGAGTTTGTATAAGATTAGTAGTAATAGCCAGGCGCAGTGGCGCACGCCTGTAATCCCAGCACTTTGGGAGGCTGAGGCAGGAGGATCGTGAGTTCAAAGCCAGCCTCAGCAATGGCAAGGCACTTAGCAACTCAGTGAGACCCTGTCTCTAAATAAAATACAAAAAAGGGCTAGGGATGTGACCCAGTGGTCGAGTGCCCCTGAGTTCAATCCCCAGTACCACACAAAAAAAAAAAAAAGGTTAGTAGTATTGGGGCTGGGGTTGTGGCTCAGTGGTAGAGTGCTTGCCTAGCACGTGCACGGCCCAGGTTCGATCCTCAGCACCATGTACAAATAAACGCATCATGTACAACTAAAGCAAATAAATAAATACTAAAAAAACAAAACAAAAAAAAAAGATTACTAGTGTTCCCCAAATGCTGGGTAGGACTTCAGTGAAACGACTCTGACATTAAGGTTATTGTAAGTTCTCTAGAAATTTCACTACCTCATTAAATCCATAATAGTAATCTGTCAGGCAGTTTTATCTTGGTGCTTAACATGATCATACCTATCACATCCATATTTATGTAAGTACCACCTTAGAGTGACTTATCTGTCAAAAATAATTATAGTGACATTGTAACATGCTCTGGGATGTACGCCATGAATTATGCAATGTTTTCTCAGTATTCAATAGTAGTATTCAAATTGCTGTACTTCTGCTGGGCACATTGGTGCACTCCTGTAATCCCAGTGGCTCAGGAGGCTGAGGCAGGAGGATTTCAAGTTCAAAGCCAGCCTCAGCAACTTAGTGAGGCAATAAGCAACTCAGTGAGACCCTGTCTTTAAATAAAATACAAAAAAGGGCTGGGGATGTGGTTCAGTGGTTGCGAACTCTGGATTCAATCCTCAGTACCAAAAAAAAAAAAAAAAAAAAAAAATGGCTATACTTCTGTAGATATAAAAATAACAAGATGGAAAAGAATATTATGTTAAAATTTGTAACTATATAATTGTCTCATTTTGCCCTGATTTTTTCTAGCAGAAATGAAGATCCATTTATACCTTTCCTAACCTCCCAAATATATATATATATGTACGTATGTGTATATAAATGTATACGTAGATATATATGTATTTTTGGTGGGTTTAATATTTTTCATCTGTTACTATTCTGGGGGCTTCATTTAATTTCTGGTCAAGTCTTGATTTTTTTTTATCTAAAGCATGTAGAATTTTTTTTAAATGTTCTCTGAGGGGCTGAGGCTGTAGCTCAGCAGTAGCACACTTTTGCCTGGCATGTGTGAGGCACTAGGTTTGATTCTCAGCACCACATATAAATAAATAAAATAAAGGTCTATCAGCAACTAAAAACATATTTTAAAAAAAATGTTTTCTGAATGTGTTTTTCTGTATTATATACTTTGTATTTGTGCCTATTTATGGAGCCATATTTTGGGGAAAATAATTCTGATTCAACCCTTTGCTTAAATCTTTAATCATTTTCAGGTACAAAAGTACATAAACATTCTTTTTTATTATTACTAATCTTCAATTACAGTTTTTTGATGTTAAAGAGTTGGGCAGAAATTCACATTTAAATGTAAATATTCTATTGTGTTAGATAAATATAAAATATGTGAGGAAGTGCATGGGGTAAAAAAAAAAAAAAGGTCAACCTTCCTATGCAATTCACATTGGCATAAAATCTGTAGGCATCCATCAGTATAGACATCTAAACCATTTGTGGATCTTTGATTTATTAATGCTATATTTTGTCATTTGCACCCCTTTTAAACAGATTATTTAAAAATATGTCATCATTTGGTCTCTATTTCTTTTCTTTTTAAAACAGGAAACAGAGAATGCTGCATACAAAGTTGGAAATGAGTCCCCTGTACAAGAATTGAAACAAGATGTGTCTAAAAAGGTTGGAAAGATGTGTCAATATTAGTATATAGCAGACATCATATTTACATGGTATATTTAAAACAGGAAATTTCCTGTATTCTTTTAGTATAGTACACTGTTCAGAAAATACATCTTGAATCCATTGAATTTTTAATTGAAGGCACACCAGACTTTTATAGGTCATTTTTACATTCTAACTAATTGGTAATTATCCTTAAAACAGTATCTTATAAAACATTTTTATTTTTTCTGTTTATACTTTATTAGAATAAGCTGTAGCTGCTCTTGAAATTGCTACCGAGCATTACAGGTATTGAAAAACTCAGCACAGCAAATTATGATGTCTTTAGGAATCAGATGTTCACGTTCTTATTCTGATAATATCTTTGATACCTTTTAAAGAATTAGTGCTGCGAGTTTCCAGAAGTTGGTTTCTTAGAAAAGACAGAGCACAAGATAAATATTTTTAGAATAGGCAGTTTTAAGTATCAGGATAAAACTCACAGAGAAAGATTAGATGCGTGTATTTATTCATTTATACAAGTTTTGAGTTCTTTCCTGTGTCCTAGGACTGTTCTAACAAAGGAGTTTCTGGAAGCCAACAAAATGACACATTTACTATTTCTTCAACAGTAGCACTATTAACTTTGTGGGATGGATAATATGTTGTGGTAGAGGGAAGGGAAAACTGTTGTATACATTGTAGGATTATTCTACCCACTGGGATGCCAGTAGCATCTGCACCTCCACCACCTAATCATGACAACCCAAAATGTCTCCAAGCATCACCAAATATGTGGGGAAGTGTATGGGGTAAAATCACCCCCATTGGATTGTTTTCCCCTTACAAGAATTTATAAATTTAGTGGACTACATATTTTAATGTTGGGCATACTTTTTCCTTTAAAAGAAAAAAAAAATCCCTTTTGGAAGAAGTAGTAGTATTGTGTACCAGCATACAAAATAGGGATGTAGGGGTTGGGGTTGTAGCTCAGTGGTAGTGTGCTTGCCTAGCATGTGTGAAGCACTGGGTTCAATTCTCAGCACAGCATATAAATAAATAAAATAAAGATCCAACAACTAAAAAAAATTATTTTTTTAAAAAAAAGGGATGTAACAATTTTTTAAAGAATTTTTCACAGTTCTGCACTGTAACATATCAGTTGTCTTGCTCTTTCAGGATTCCCTTCTGGTTCTCATGACTTGCATACTCTTATATACATGATTGTAGTATAGATAGAATTTTATATTCTATGTTTTACTCTTATCATTTTTTTATTTCCCTCATATTTCTACTGAGTTTTTACTTGATGTATCAGTTTCTATCAAATAAATGTATTACAGTGTATCTAGCCACTTTTGAAATTATTGTTGAAACTTGAAATGTTTATATTTTTTTACTATAGCTTTTCTTTCCCTTTTTTTTTTTTTTTTTTGTGTGTGTGTGTGTGGTACCAGGGACTGAACTCAGGGGCACTCGACCACTGGGTCACATCCCCAGCCCTTTTTTGTATTTTATTTAGAGACAGGGTCTCACTGAGTTGCTAAGTGCCTCACCATTGCTGAGGCTGGCTTTGAACTCACGATCCTCCTGCCTCAGCCTCCCAAAGTGCTGGGATTATAGCACTTTGCGCCACAGCACCCAGCTTTTCTTTCCCTTTTTGAGAATATTTTCTTAGCTACCCGTTTGTAATTTAACCTATCCTATAGTTAGTATCCAAGAAAAATGTGATTTTAATGAGAATTTAGGAGCTGAAAAAGTAGTTAGGGGCTGGGAATATAGCTTAGTTGGTAGAGTGCTTGCCTCACATACACAAGGCCCTGGGTTCAATCCCCAGCACCACAAAAAAAAGAAAAAGAAAGAAAGAAAGAATAAAAGGAAAAAAAGTAGTGAGCAAACACTATGAGACAGTAGAGTGAGGCTTAAGACTTGAGATATCACTTTTTAAGTTGTAGCCTTTTTAATGACGTGTAGAGCACTTATGGTAAAGATTATGATCTGTACTTGGACCAGGTCCCTGAAAATAACTTCCATTTTTGTAGGGGATATTGGATAAACATAAAGCTAAAGGTAATAAGCATTCAGATAAATTTTCAAGCTAGTACAAGAACTCAAAGAAGGGCTGGGGTTGTGGCTCAGCGGTAGAGCGCTCGCGTAGCACGTGCATGGCCCAGGTTCAATCCTCAGCACCACGTAAAAATAAACGCATTGTATACAACTAAAGGAAATACATAAATATTTTTAAAAAAAGAACTCGAAGAAGACTTTACTTCCTAATTGCGGGTAGGAATGGAGAAGCCTTCATGGAGAAAGTAGCATCTAAACTAGTTCTTAATGAATGGATCAGATTTAGGAAGGCAGAGATGAGAGAGGAAAGACGTTACCAAAGGATGGAGATGGGGAATGTGAAGAATGTTTGACTGTAAGTCTAGTAAGGGCCAGATTATGGAAATGCCTTTTGTCATACTAAATATCTGGGATTTATTTTATAATCACTGTGAGCTTTTTGAAGCAAAACAGTGCTTTATGTTGCTCTTGTTGCTTTGTGTTGGTCATGGTTTTTCATTGTTCTTTCCTCTCCCTTTTCATTATCTCCTAAAATCCAGGGCAAGACACCATATATATATATATATATATATATATATATATATATATATATACACACACACATACATATACATATATATATATGTATAATGAGCCTGAAAACATGGGCCTTACTCTCCAGTAACAAATACTTAGTGTGGAGAAAATGAATATGCAGAACTAGCCCATATGCTCCCTGAATTTATATTATTGTTCATACTGTAATGACCAGCAAAAAATGATAAAATTTAGAGGAGAGGGAGAGAGAGATTGTTCCCAGGGGGGCTAGGGAAGACATGACTTTCGAGCTCATTTTGACCCCTCTTATGTAAAGTGCCTTTATATTATGTACAATGATTATTTATAAACCCTTATACTTATCTTGCATGCCCCTCAGCAGATAATCTTGTTTCATGTTACATGTAGACATGACAGGCTAAGAAGGCTGAATCCATTTCTTTTTTTTTTAAATTAATTTATTTTTTAGTTGTAGATAGACACAATACCTTTATTTATTTATTTATTTTTATGTGGTGCCGAGGATTGAATCCAGGGCCTCACACATGCTAGGCAAGTGCTCTACCACTGAGCCACAACCCCAGCCCCTGAATCCATTTCTTTCTATCATCTCTCATTTCCCTCCCCAGCAAACTTATTTTCATCTCTTACCTCTTCTTTTTTTTTTTTTTTTTTTTTTTTTTGGTACTGGGGATTGAACTCAGGGGCACTCGACCACTGGGTCACATCCCCAGCCCTTTTTTGTATTTTATTTAGAGACAGGGTCTCACTGAGTTACTAAGTGCCTCGCCATTGCTGAGGCTGGCTTTGAACTCACGATCCTCCTGCCTCAGCCTCCCAAAGTGCTGGGATTACAGGCGTGCGCCACCGCACCCGGCTTCTTACCTCTTCTTAATGTCATTCATCACTGATCATTTAGGTGGTTTTCTTTGTTTTGTTTTCTGGCACAGAGTATTGAACCCAGGGCACTTAACTACTGAACCACATCCCCAGCCCTTTTTATTTTTTATTTTGAGACAGGGTCTTGCTGAGCCTGACTTTGAACTTGTGATCTTTCTTCCTCAGACTCCTGAGCCGCTGGGATTACAGGCATTCACCATCACAGTAGGCCCATTTAGTATTTTTTTTTCCCATCCAGAGTAGTGTGGTATATTTAAAGAACACTTAATTTTTAAGAAAGACCTGCATTTCAATTTTGTCTTTGTAGCTTGCTAGCTATGGGACATTGTAAAAAATTCTTAATGCCTTTAACTCAGATGCCTGCCTTTGTAGAAGGGAGATAATTCAGCCACCTTACAAGACCTGTGTTAAAATAATTAACAATTAAATGATGGTGTGCATACTGGGTATAGTACACCGTAGGGCTTCTTTCCTCTCCAGAACTTGGCTCAGTTATCTTCATTTCATGACTCCTTCCCTTCAGCTTATAAAAGTGCTAGGTCACTTTCTGACATTCTGTTCCATTTATAGCCAAGCCTTTTTTTCTTTTCCTTTCCTTTCCTTTCATTTCCTCCCCCCCCCCCCCCCCGCTCTCTCTTTTGGGTGCACATATGTAGTACTGAGGATCAAAACCCAGGGCCTCATGCATCAAACATTTTGAAAAAAGAAACCATATCAGCTGTCTATGTCTTCACTTCTTGTTTAATCTTAAACCTATTGTAATCTGACTTTTGTTACACTAAGGTCTTTACCACCTAATTGACAAATGAGTTAGACTCTAGTTAATATTCCTCTGGCAAAAGTGAGTAGTTTCGAGAATTAAAAATTTGAAGATTGAGGAAAAAACTGATATAAGGAATGTGTTGATATTAAAGATAAATATTATCAAGTAGTAGTAATATCCAGTTCATGTTAGCATGACTGGCTGTTTTAAGCCAGATGAGGATGGTTCTGTGACACACTCCATTTACTTGCTGGAACAAAGGAATTGAGAAAGCAGAAGTTATCCATGATTGGGTGTGGTAGAAAAATAGTGGGTTGGGAGATTTAATGTGTTAGTAATCATAAGACTGGGTAGAAAATATATTTCTACTAAATGTTGGTAGAAGACAGACTTTCTATATTTTTCAGCTATAGATAAGAATTGGGGGAGGGTGAGGCAAGATGGGATGGGTGTTTGAACTCTTTTCATAGATGTGTCATCAGTTTGAATAGTGGAGTATTGGGTATAGTTTGTTTAAGAACTTTAATCTCCCTGCGTCTGCTGGCTTTTCTAATATAGGCTTGAGTTTAGACCTAAACAAGTTGAATTCTCGTCCTGGGTAGATTTTTTTTTTCATGGTTTTGTTAAAAAAAGTTCAAACCCAGCAAGCAGTTATTGCAACTAATTTGACACAACTATATAAACAAACTATGACCTTATGAGTCTTAATATAAGTTTAGGCTTGCACTTTATTTTACAGGGTTTATTAAACTTTTGTTTCTATATGCTAATAGATTCTCTATTATAAATATTAAAGAGTGTAGATTCTGGAACCAAAATACCATCTTTATCACTTACTAGCTCTGACCTTGGGCAATTCACTTGATCCCCATATGCCTTAGTTCCCTCATTTGTACATTGATCACAGTAGGAACATAATCTCATAAGGTTGTTGTAAAGATTGAAATATATAAAGTGATAAGAACATTGCCTGATAGAAACTAAGTACTATATAAATGATTAGTTATTAATATGTTTTTATAAGTAAATTCATTTTTGAAAAAAATTGCTTTTTAACCTTTCATTAGATAATTGAAAGTATTATTGAGGAAAGTCAGAAAGTACATCTTGAAGATGACTCTTTGGATTCCAACGAAAAAGGACTCTCTGATCAGGCTACTGCCAGTCCTGTTGTGTCTGGAACAGATCTTAGTAATATACCTGGACTGTTAGGCATAGATCAAGTACTACAGGAAGATTCCACAAAGGCAGAGAGTCAGAATGTATTTGAGGAAACTGAATTAGAATCAAAACAATGTTTTCCATCTGATGATGCCTGTGAGAAGTCAGTAGATGAAACCATAAAATTAAATGAAATAAGTTCAACTGAGCAGCATAATGTGCCTGAAATGGAAATAGAAGTATTGAACAAGGAAGCAATGGAAGTAAAACAAAGTGATGTTGTAGATCCTGCATCCTCAAACTCTTCATCTACTAAAGATTTTGCTGCTGCGGAAGAAGTGGCTCCTGCCAAACCCCCAAGGCACCTTACTCCAGAACCTGATATAGTAGCTAGTACAAAGAAGCCTGTTCCAGCACGCCCACCCCCTCCAACTAATTTCCCACCTCCCAGACCCCCACCTCCATCTCGACCTGCTCCACCACCAAGAAAAAAGAAAAGTGAATTGGAGTTTGAGGCTCTCAAAACATCAGATCTAGATGGCAAGTATTAATTGAGAAGTAACTGTTTTAATGGGGAGAATTGGGAGTTGAAACTGTTTAACTTTCTGCTTTTGCTTCAGTTTGTGATTTTTTAAAACCAGTAAAACCACACTGCTGACCACATTATAGAAAGTGTTTATTTATTACTAGATAAAAAGTGAAAATTTTTCATTGGTGATAAGTTACTATTATTGAACATTTCAGCTAACCTCAAACTTTCACATCTATTACCAGCTGAGAAATAATGTGTCATGGTGAAGTGAACATGGGATTTGTAAACTTAATGTCTGAATTTTAATACTTCACCCCTTAATGTATGAACTGAATAATCTTGAGGAACTTAAATAACTTGTTTGAACCATGGTTTACCTATATAGAAAATGAGAATAATAAAACTACTTTCCTCATGAGCTCGTTTTAGAAACCAAACAAGTGCCAGGCGCAGTGGCACATGCCTGTAATCCCAGTGGCTCAGGAGGTTGAGGCAGGAAGATTGCAAGTTCAAAGCCAGTCTCAGCAACTTAGTGAGGCCCTAAGCAACTTGGTGAGACTCTGTCTCAAAATAAAAATTAGAAAGGGCTGGGGATGTGGCTCAGTGGTTAAGCACCCCTGGGTTCATTTCTCAGTACCAAAAAAAAAAAAAAAAAAAGAGGAATAATATAAAGGTTAAAGCACTTTTAAAATATGTATAAGGGCCTATATAAATGTTAGTTGTTATTATTTTTATCGTTGCAGTACCCAAAGAGAATATTACGTCTGATTCTCTCCTAACTACAACAATGGCTTCAGAAAGTACAGTCAGGGATTCTCAGCCTTCTCTTGATTTGGCAAGTGCTACCAGTGGAGATAAAATAGTTTACTGCCCAGGTTGGTGAATTAGTGTTATATTTGATGTAGGCATATCAGACTTTCCGCAACTGGCTAATTTGTTAATTGTTGAACCCTCTTTCTCCTCCAGGCCAAGTATTTTCTTGTCCCCCCAAACCTAGCCCCATAATTTCCCTTGTGTAGCTCTGTTACTAACTAGCTGGGGTTTGGCATCTGAGTCTCAGCTGCCCCATTGATAAAATAGAAAAAAATGAATGAAGTATCACAGATAGTAGGTCTTCAAAACATGACAGATGCTTATTACTGATTACAACTATACTCTTCATTTACCTAACTATATTGATCAAAATCAGTGGACTTTTTTTTATAATTTCCTAATCATAAAAATCTTTTGTACTAGGCAGTGGCTATACAAAAGACTGGATAACATGAATTTTGCCACAGCCAAATTCTAAGACTTAGGGTTACCTGTGTGGTAGTGGAGGTGGGGCAGGGTAGCAGACTGAGACGTCTGACACTGTAGTCTTGTTATAACCTTAGAGCAGAGGTCAGCAGCAGTTTGTTTTTGTAGGCTAAATGTGATCATTACATTTTTTTTCTTTTAAGCCAAAAATGGTCTTTACCTTTTTAGAGAGTTGTTAGAGAACCTGTGTATAAACAAAAAGTCTTAAAATATTTATTATCTTGTCTTTAACAGAAAAAAGTTTTCAAAATCCTGCCTTTCAGTTATCCACATACAGCCTGATTAGTAGCAATTTTAATAGAGAGCTGCTTTCTGGTCAGATTCAAATAGAACATTTACTCATTTTACGACAAGTAAATTAACAAATAATCGCTGCCATTTTATCATGGGCAGCAATAGTTTTGCTATCTAATGTTTTTCAGCATGCAGGGAACAATAAAAGGCTGAAATGGAATGTTCCATTTAAATTTTCAGTAGACTCCAAGTGTCTAGATTATAGAATTCTTTAGAACTCTAAATGATAATGAATAGTTGAATATATGGATACTGACTCAGTCTACTTTCTGTTTATAAAATTATAATTTCAGGAAAATGGAAAAGCACCTGATGGGCAGACAATAGCAGGTGAAGTGATGGGCCCTAAGAGACCTAGATCCAACTCTGGGAGAGAGCTTACTGATGAGGTAGAATTCAGTTCTTTTTTTTAAACCTTAAGAATATAAACTATAAGTCATGACAGGAAGATAAGAACATTCTGGAAATGGATGATCCTGATAGTTGCCCACCAGTATGAATGTACTTCATGTTATTATAGGTCACCACAGTTAGATGTTTTCTTTTTTATTGACAGTTAACATTTGTAAATATTTATGGGGTACAGCATGATTTAATACATGCTTATAATGTGTACATGTACCAGAGTGGTTAGTATCATCCTTTCAAACATTTACCATTTCTGTGTTGAAAACCTTTGGACTCTTCTAGTTATTTTGAAATATAGAATAAATGACTATTAGTCCATAAAGTTATATTGAAAAATAATGAAAATTGAAGATCATCTTTTTTTTTTTTTTTTTTTTTTGGTGTGCTGAGTCTTGCATTCCCTGACTTAAACTTGGTCATTTTTTTTTGTTTGTTTGTTTGTACCAGGGATTGAACTCAGGGGCACTTTACCCCTGGGCCACATCCCCAGCCCTTTTTTGTATTTTTATTATAGACAGTGTCTCACTGAGTTGCTAAGTGCCTCGCCATTGCTGAGGCTGGCTTTGAACTCGCGATCCTCCTGCCTCAACCTCCCAAGTGCTGGGATTACAGGCGTGTGCCACCATGCCCGGCTTAACTTGCTCTTTTAAGCAGTTATGTAGTAGAATAAATATGTTGAAAGTAGGATCTATATTTTATAAAAAGCAAGTTTGTAGATACATGTTTTTATAAAAACAAAATGGTTTTTATCATTTTAATGGTTTTTACCATTAAAATTTTGTATATATCTATTGACCAATTTATTCAACAGTTTTGAAGCAAAATATTTTTTAGAACAACACATTTTTAAAAAATATGATACTTTGGAAAATAGTTTGGCAGTTCCTCGAAATGTTAAACATGATGTTGCCATGACCCAGCAACTCCATTCCTATACATATACCTAGAAAAAATAAGATATGTCCACACAAAATTATGCATAGTTATACATAGCAGCATTGTTCATAATTGCAAAGAAAAAATGGAAAGAACCCAAATGTACATCACTAATGAGTAGATAAATGAAATATAGTATATCCATACAATGGTGTGTTTTTTAACAATTCAAAAGGAGTGAAATGCTGATACATGCTACATTGGTGGACCTTGTAAACAGCCTACTAAATAAAAGAATCCAGCCACAAAAGGCTACATATCATAAAACTAGATTTACACGAAATGTCTGGAATGGGTAAGCCTATAGAGACAAAATCTAGATCAGTAATTTCCAGGGGCAGGAAAGAAAAGGAAATGAGGTATGACTGCTAATGGTTAGGAAATTTTCTTTTGGAGTGATGAAAATATTCTAGCTTAGTGGTAATGGTAGCACAACTCTGAATATTCTTTTTTTTACTGTGGATTGAACACAGGAGCACTCTTATCACTGATCTGCATCCTTAGCCTTTTTATTTTTTATTTTGAGACAAGGTCTCACCAAATTGCCCTGGGCAGTCTCAAACTTTTCAGTCCTCCTGCCTTAGCCTCCTGTGTAGCTGGGATTACAGGCATGTGCCACCACATCCAACTAACTCTATGAATATACTATAAGCCATTTAATTATATGCTTTAAAGGAGTGTATTTTGTGGTATGTGAATTATATCTCAATAAGAATGTTTAAAAAATATTGCACACAGTATTGAATGTATCTAGAAAGTTCTTAAATTTTTGAGGATTTTGTAGATTCAAAAAGATAATTAAATTGTAGGCCATCTTGGTGTTATTTTTAACCTCAGGAAATTTTAGCCAGTGTAATGATTAAGAACCTAGATACTGGAGAAGAAATACCTTTAAGTCTTGCTGAAGAGAAGCTGCCAACAGGTATTAATCCTCTCACTCTACACATCATGAGAAGGACAAAAGAATATGTAAGGTATGACCTAATGTTGTTATTTATCATTTATAATATTCAGAGTAGTGAAGAATTCTTGAATTATGACAGTCCCTAATTTGGTTTCATTCAATGTTCTTTATTTAATCTGGAAATAAGCTAGAGTTTTGTGTGTGTGTGTGTGTGTGTGTGTGTGTGTGTGTGTGTGTGTGTATATATATATATATATATTCCTTAACTTTGTTCTTTCTTATGACCATATATATATTCTTATATTCTTTCTTATGACCATATATATATTCCTTAACTTTGTTCTTTCTTATGACCATAGAGTTATTTGGGGAAAATAGTATAAATCTTAAATTGTATAGTATTTAGTTTCTCTTCTTTTAAGATAACTTATACTAGAGACAATATAAAAAAGGCTATATGGGATAAATATTTAGTCTTCTGAAACCTTGTTTTAAAGATTACAAATTTTATAATATTTTATTGTTTGGTAGGGCTGGGAAATGGCTTTAGAGTGAGGGGATTGACTTTACTATATAATATATGTAGATCTTAGCAACAATTTCTAGAAAAGCAAGAGCTTTCTATTAAATATAATATATGATATACCTTGATATACCTGATGAGCTGGAATGAAGATATCCACAAGTTATTTTTAACATTTCTGTGCAGTACATTTTGCCTGGTTTAAAAAAAAAAAAACTTTATTTGCAATAGGTTTCTCAGAAGTTACTAAATGGCATTCGCTTTTTATTCTGATAGCTGATTGTATAGTAAGTATAAAGAGATTTTTGAGAAATGTAAGAGAAGTGGTTTCTTTTACAATAACTTCTCCTACTTGTAGTAATGATGCAGCACAGTCAGATGATGAAGAGAAGTTACAATCTCAGCCAACAGATACTGACGGTGGAAGGTTAAAACAGAAAACGTGAGTTATAATATAACCCTTTTCTTTATTTCAAGCATTTGATAGAAAAAATATGAGAACTGCTTTATTCTTTTTTTTTTTTTTTTTTAATTTGGGTACCAGGGATTGAACTCGGGCACTCGACCACTGGGCCATATCCCCAGCCTTTTTTTGTATTTTATTAGAGACAGGGTTTCACTGAGTTGCTAAGTGCCTCGCCATTGCTGAGGCTGGCTTTGAACTCACAATCCTCCTGCCTCAGCCTCCCAAGTGCTGGGATTACAGGTGTGCGCCACCGTGCCCAACGAGAACTGCTGTGTTCTTTTAAATCTACACTCCTATCTAGTTTGGTTGCTACTCCCTGCTTCCAGCTGATTGATTATGAGTTCCTTGAGGTTGTAGTGGTCAGTTTTAAAGTACCTGACAGAGAAAATGACCAGTAAGGTTTATATCATCCCTGTATTATTTTTCTGGTGGTAAGTACCAGAAATATTAGAAGAAAAACATGATTGTCCTTGAATTTGTCTTTCCCCATTCTCTTCATCTTTGCAAATCCTATTAATCTTTCTAAATCCAACTTTGTGATATTTTTCCTTAATGTACCAGTTCATAGCAAATATCTTTTTTTCTCAATTTCAGTAATACCCAGAATTCATATAACTTACTTTTCCCCTTTATGATATATTATCTTAAACTCTTTTCTGATTTAAAAAGCAAAACAAGTACATGTTAAAGTATATTGCAAAAAGGTTGTGTTCATACCATCCTATTGAGATGTCTTGCACAGTAGTTTGCATATGGATTTGGATTGTGCTTGATTTATACACAGGTCCCTTAATTGGTAATGATTTGATCTAAAGTCCAAAGTTAATTCTCCACCTGAGTCTGATCTTTTTTCTAGTATATAACAAAGAAATCATTAATAATTTTTTTAAAAATATGTACTTAAAAGGCAGATATATAGTTCACCTCGGATATATGATACTTGGCTGTCTAGCAATGGCAGCTATCAGGAACCTGAGAATTAGGAATTTTCAGGAGACAGATAAACATCCAGGAAAAATGTTATGTAGTCCATGCACTAAAGCTTGTTTTTCTAAGAGAAAAAGCTCCTCAGGTTTATTCAAAGCCATTATACTTTGCTTTGTGTATAATTTTTAAAACCTGGTCATTTAGTAGTATCTGAGCTCACAGCAGAATAGAAGCAGTAAAACTGTGACAACATGTAAACTGACATGTAAGAATATCAAGTAATCAGATTGTAAGACAATGATAAGGAGATTTATAAAAGGACTCATACATAGCACAACTGTCCTTAGAGCAGTACCTTGCAACATCTCCTCATGCCACAACACATAAAATGTGTTAATATTTGCACTGAATGTTAGGTAAAACTGATGAGGCAGCTGATGGCCAGAAGAGATTGGCCTAGAGATATGGCTTCCATTGACCCTGTCCATTGCCCTTGAAGTCCAAGGGGAAACCAGTAGTATGGCTGAACAAGCAACCCCTTGGAAAGGCTCTATGTGTATTAAAGAACAGTAAAAATGGTAACAGTGGGACTACACATCAAGGAAGGAGCCGGGCGTGGTGGTGCACACCTATAATCCCAGTGGCTTGGGAGGCTGAGGGAGGAGGATCGTGAGTTCAAAGACAGTCTCAGCAACTTAGTGAGGCCCTAAGCAACTTAGCAAGACCCTATCTCAAAATAAAATATAAAAAAGGGTGAGGGATGTTGCTCAGTGTTTAAGCACCCCTGGGTTCAATTCCAGGTACCAAAAAATAAAAGGGCGGCAGGTGGGGGGGAGAGGGAGAGAGAGAGAAAGAAAATTAAACTGAACATTACATACCATTTTAAGAATGCATGGAAGTATATATTTTAGAGATATTCTCAAAGCAGTATGGAGATTCCTTGGAAAACTGGGAATGGATCCACCTTAAGACCCATATACCCCACTCCTTGGTCTATACCCAAAAACAGCATACTACAGGGACACAGCCACATCAATGTTTAGCAGCACAATTCACAATAGCTAAACTGTGGAACCAACCTAGATGCCTTTCAGTAGATGAATGGATAAAGAAAATGTGATATATATACACAATGGAATATTACTCAGCAATAAAAGAGAATAAAATAATGGCATTTGCAAGTAAATGGATGAAGTTGGAGAATATAATGCTAATTGAAGTTAGCCAATCCCAAAAATCCAAATGCTGAATGTTTTCTCTGATAAAAGTAGGCTGAATCACAGTGGGGTTGGGATGGGGAGCATAGGAGGATTAGAGGAACACTAGAAAGGCCAATGGGGAGGGAGGAGAAGGAAGGGAGGAAAAGGGTAAATAAAAAAAAAAAGATGGTAGAATGAAATGGATATCATTATCCTAAGTGCATGTGTGAAGACACAAATGGTGTGAATATACTTTGTATACAACCAGAGATATGTAAAATGTGCTCTATAAGTATAATATGAATTGTAATGCATTCTGCTGTCATATATAACAACTTAGAATAAAAGAAAAGAAAAAAAAAAAGAAATATTCTCATCTGAAATGGTTAATATGTTTTCTTGTCTTTTAAAGTAGCAAACCTATTGTTATCCAGAGGATATAACTTTAGGGTTAGAGGTAGTGGAGACTTATGGTTTTAGAAGTGGTTTGTCTTCTATTTGTCTGGTTATCAAAAGTAATAATAGAAATGCATAAAATAGAAAATCAAAGTTTCTTATAATCTCATCCCCAGAAATAATCAATACAATAGTTTGGCATATTCTCCATAGAATTTTTTTCACAATATTGAGATTTATACTGTGTTTAATAGTTTGTCAACTTGCTTTTTTAAATTTTTTTAAATATTTATTTATTTGCTTTTAGTTGTACACAATGTGTTTTTACGTGGTGCTGAGGATCGAACCCAGGCCACACACATGCTACGCGAGCGCTCTACCGCTGAGCCACAACCCCAGCCCCCAAAGTCAACTTGCTTTTTTTAAAATATCTAATATATTATAAATATTTCTATATTGGTACCAGTAATAAATATATTGCAATCTTCCTATGAGCCAGGCATGGGAGTTAGGTGCTGGGTATAATCAGTTAAGAAGACAGTTTACATTCTCATAGAGCTTCAAGTTAAATGGGAGAGACAGACGTAAACATGAAACTACACAGATAAATCTAGCTCAATATGTACTGATGTCTAGAAAACTGAGGGTAGGGGGATGCTGTGGGTGTATGTAATAGGAACACTGGTCCTAAAGTCAAGGAAGATCTTTTTGAAAGAGAATTATTTGATCTGAGGCCTGAAAGGTGAATAGGAATTAGCCAGGGGAAGACTATTATAGGTTGAAACAACCACAGTACAGAGGCTTTGAAGTGCTGGGAGCTTGGAACATTTAAGGAAATGAGGTTTGGGCACTGGGAAAGGGAATACACACTGTAATCCCAGCGGCTCGGGAGGCGGAGGCAGGAGGATCACAAGTTCAAAGCCACCCTCAGCAACTTACTGAGACCATTTCAAAATTTAAAAACGTTAAAATTAAGTGGGCTGGGGATGTGGCTCAGTGAGTGTTTAAGAACCCCTGGGTTCAATCCCTCATACCAAAATAAAAAGAAGAAGAAGAATGAACTGAGGTTTTCCTCATCACAAGTTCAAAGCCACCCTCAGCAACTTACTGAGACCATTTCAAAATTTAAAAACGTTAAAATTAAGTGGGCTGGGGATGTGGCTCAGTGAGTGTTTAAGAACCCCTGGGTTCAATCCCTCATACCAAAATAAAAAGAAGAAGAAGAATGAACTGAGGTTTTCCTCCATTCATTTATTATATTCCATCCCAGCACTTATATCCATTCCTCTGTTGATTAAAATTTATTTCTGTATCTTGCCTATTCTAAACAGCTTGATGGTGAACATATCTTTTTTTTAATATTTATTTATTTGCTTTTAGTTGTACACAATGCGTTCATTTGTACGTGGTGCTGAGGATCGAACCCGGGCCGCGCACATGCTAGGCGAGCGCTCTACCGCTGAGCCACAATCCCAGCCCCGAACATATCTTTTTTAAAACCAGTAACATACAGGCATTTATTATCATTATTCCATTTTATGTACTATACATAATTATATATTCTATACTTCTTTTCCCACATTTTTATTGGTACAGTTATAGTTGTATATAATGGTGGGATTTGTAGTTACACTATTGTACATGTACATAAATATAACAATATAGTTTGACCAATATCTTTCCACAGTATTTCCCCCTCCCTCCCCTCCTGCCACCCAGCTCCCTTTCCTCTATTCTACTCATCTCCCTTTGTTTTTCATAAGATTGAACATCTTGTGTGTATGCATATGAGTTATCAATTTCTATTTAGTTTTTAAAATTTTAATGCATTATAGTTACACATAATAATAGGATTCATTTTGGCATATTCATAAATGCATGTTACATAGTTTCTTCTATTTCAATCCACAGTACTATTCCTTCCCCCCACCCCCTTATCCCTTTCCTGTACTCTCTTGGACTTCCTACTATTAATTTTTTTTTTTTTTTTTTGGTACTGGGGATTGAATGCAAGGGCACTTAAACACTGAGCCACATCCCCAGCCTTGTTTGTTTGTTTTGAGACAGGTTCTCACTAAGTTGCTTAGGGCCTCTCTAAACTGCTGAGGCTGGCTTTGGACTTGTGATCCTCCTCCCGAGCTCCTGGGATTACAGGTGTACACCACCACAACTGGTTTACTCATTTATTTTTAATTGATACATGATAGTTATATATAAAATTCGGATGCTGGGGCTGGGATTGTGTCTCAGTGGTAGAGCGCTCGCCTAGCACGTGCACAGCCTGGGTTTGATCCTCAGCACCACGTACAAATAAACACATTGTGTACAACTAAAACAAATAAATATTTTTTTAAAAAATCAGATTCATTGTGGTATATTCATATGAATATAGCATAATTTGGTCAACTTCATTTCCCAGTTCTTCCCCTTTCCTTCCCTCCTTCCTTCCCCTAGGTCTGCCTTTTCTAATGTGCTGATCTCCCTTCTTTTGTTTTGTTGTTGTTGTTGTTTGTTTGTTTGCTTTTGGTACCAGAAATTAAAACTCAGGGGCACTCAACCACTGAGCCACATCCCCATCCCTATTTTGTTTTTATTTAGAGACAGGGTCTCACTGAGCTATTCAGTTCCTCTCCATTGAGGCTGGCTTTGAACTTGCAATCCTCCTGTCTCAGCCTCCTGAGTTGCTGGGATTTCAGGCATGCACTACCATGCTCAGCTTATTTGTTTTTTTTTTTTTGTTTGTTTGTTTGTTTGTTTTGTTTGTTTTTGTTTTTGTTTTTGTGGTGCTGGCTATTAGAACCCAGGGCCTCATGCATTCAAGGCAAGTACTCTACCAACTGAGCTATATCCCCAGCCCTCCCTTCCATTTATGTAAGATAACTTTTTTTCCCTTTTTTTCTCTTTAGTTTCTTCAAAAAGTTAGCTACTTTTAAAAATAGTATCATAAATATCATACGAAATTCCATGGATTGGTAAAAATTACCCTTGATTAAAAATTATTTTTGTTTTAAATATTACATAATGGGATTTGTTTCTTAATACATGAAATTTGAAACAGACTATGGAAAAATCAATGATTATGTCCTACTCGAAGAAGCTTAAAATACATATTGTGTTAACATTCTGTTTTGGAGTATCTGCCAGGAAAGCTTAGTCCAATTTTATTATATGGACACACCTAGACTGAAAGAGAATGGGCAAAGGACCATCTTAGTCTACTTAAGCGTGCTTTTCTCTAAGTAAATACCCCCTTACCATTTCTTTTTATTGACAAAATATGTTTTAAAGGACTACTTTCTAAAACAGTCTTCTCAAAGTGATTGTCTCCACATATCCATGGCTTCACCCCAGACTCCAGATCAGATTATCTGGGTGTGGGGCACAAGTACCTGGATTTTAAATACTCCCTTCCCCACCCAACACCTGCTAATCAATTATTCACCATATAAAGCTGATGCCCTTAAATATATGATACTATAAATTGGGCAAAACTGCCTATATTTCCTTGGTAACATGTTGACTAGAATATATTTATTCCAGGGCTGGGATTATAGCTCAGTTGGTAGAGTGCTTGCCTCACATGCACAAGGCCCTAGGTTCTAATCCTCAGCACCACACACACACAAACAGAATATATTTATTCCAATGAACATGAAACTATTATGTGAAAAATTCATTTCAAAGTAATGTACTTTACAAGCCATAGCTAATGTGTTTATCTGTGAATTGTTAAACTTTAACAATTAGTTGAGTTAATAAATGTATTTTATATTTTCGTTAAGGACTCAACTAAAAAAGTTCCTTGGAAAATCAGTAAAGAGAGCAAAGCATCTTGCTGAGGAATATGGTGAACGTGCTATAAATAAAGTTAAAAGTGTAAGAGATGAAGGTAAATAATACAAGACTATTTCAACTGAATGTTCGATAAATTGGCAATCATCTCAATTTAGCCTATAATTTATAAGAAACACTATTTTAGTGAATGTAATAAGCCTTTTTGCTAATATCTTAGTATTTCAGTAAATTATGAGTTACTATATCACTTAATTTTTATAAGTGCAAAGGTAAATGAATATATATAATTATTATGTCTACATTTGGTGATTATGACAACCTGGAAAGGTTGATCATTCAATAATAAGTTGTAAATTAATTTTGTAAGGCTATTTAGTTTTTATAAATATTTTCAAAATTTGGTATGTTTTCTAAATTTGCACAAATATTAACCTCCTGTGCCTTTTCCACTATTACATTTATTTGTTTTATTTAATAAATACTTATATTGTAATTATTTTGTGCCAGATAGTTTCTAAGCACTTTTATCTGTATTCATCCATTTAATTTCATAAAAATCCCATGAGATAAATACCATCATTATTCCCATTTCATAGTTGAGAGAAGTGGGAGGCATAGAACGTTCACATAGACAATAAATAACAGAATTGGATTTGAACCCAGGTTACCTGGCACTAAGATTTCATGTTCTTCATCAATGTTATATAGCAGTAGCTAAATTTTCTTCTCTATTTAATGAATTTTCTTGAAAAGCAGTAGATATGAAAGTAGCTATATGTTTATTAGCTAGTAATGGTTTCTGTTGCTTTTCTCTTCAGTGTTTCATACTGATCAAGATGATCCTTCATCAAGTGATGATGAAGGGATGCCATATACAAGACCAGTTAAATTCAAAGCAGCACATGGTTTCAAAGGACCTTATGATTTTGATCAGATCAAAGTGGTGCAAGATCTTAGTGGAGAGCATATGGTAACCAACCTTTTCATTTTTCAGGATTGATACTGTTTTTGTTAAGAGAAATACTTTGGGTTTATAAAACTGATCTCTAGTTATTTATACGCATGCACACACATATATACTTTTGCTAGCCTGACTCAAGAAAAATACATTTGTATTACTATGATTTAATGAATAGGTGATACAGAATCTATCTCTGAATTATGGGTCAAGAAGTAAAGTATTCAATATGTAAACTCTAAGCTCCTATCCTTAATAAAATTATGCCAAGGTATCAAATTTTAAAGCAGTAAAATTAGAGTCTGATCTGTCACTATGAGAAATTTAAGATATTTCCCAATGTATTTTAAATAATTTTAACAAATATTTCATAAGTCCAACATATATTTTAAAGTGAGACACTCAGCTAAAACAAGGAGAAAAGTAGAAGTTTACATTCCATCAGAATTCAAGTATATCAACATAGATGAAAGTATATCAATAGCATTACAGTGATCCTTTGAAAATCTAGGAACACAAAGAAGACAGCAGTAGAACTCAGAGATGAATAAGTGATACTGTGTTCTTGATCAGGGAATCTATTTAGATTTTAAATCTAAAAGTTGGCTTAACTAGAAGGAAGCAACCATAAACAACAGATGGCAACAAGATTGGAACTTAAATTTAGGTGCTTATAATCTACACATGAAATGTTTGAGTTGATTAAAGTACCTTCATTAAGGGACATGATGAATTTTCTTGTACTATTTTGACTTCCTTGTTGTTTGCTATTTTAAATAAAATCCCATTGTAGTAGACTCCAAATGACGTTTTTATTACACTTGAACTTAATAGAAATAAATGTTATTGCAGTAAATGAGCTGTTGCATTTATCTTGGGTAATCTTTTTGATACATCTAGATGTGTATTATAGAATTGTTGTCATAGGATTTGCCTCTTCCAATTTAAGGATTTGTGTTCTTTAGCATCCCTCTCCCGTCCCCCATATGTTACAGAACCTTGTTTCTAGGGAAAAAAAGCAGTATGAGACCACACTATTCTGATATTTCTTCCCAAGTACCCAATGCCATTAGGTTTGTGGACAAGGTGGGCTTTATTTTTCCTCAGCCGTGGTTAGGGAGGCTGTTTGGAAGAGAGAGCTCTCTCTTCCCACTTCATGTTCAGCTAGGCGACAAAGATCCCAAACTAGGACTTTCTAACTAAGATATCTGGCTACCTCAGAATGCTTATTTTCATTATTATGTGGAAACGGTTTTGGATCCTGAACTTGTAAATTATGGGAAACTACAACTCTCTTATCCTGCCTTTCCTCTGAAAGTCTCCCTTTGTGGTATTATCACACCTTTGAACTTTTGGCCATAAAGGTCATTAATAATGTGAGCATTATCTTCTTTATTTTTTTAATATTTATTTTTTAGTTATAGGTAGACACAGTATCTTTATTTTTATGTGGTGCTGAGGATTGAACCCAGTGCCTCATGCTAGGTGAGTGCTCTACCTCTGAGCCACAACCCCAGCTCTGAACATTATCTTTTTTGTTTCTTTGTTTTTGCATTTTATTTAGAGACAGGGTCTCACTGAGTTGCTAAGTGCCTCGCCATTGCTGAGGCTGGCTTTGAACTCACGATCCTCCTGCCTCAGCCTCCCAAGTGCTGGGATTACAGGCGTGCACCACCGCGCCCAGCAAGAACATTATCTTTTCTAAAAAAATATTTTTAGTTGGCGCTGGGGTTGTGGCTCAGCCGTAGAATGCTCGCCTAGCACGTGCAAGGCACTGGGTTTGACCCTCAGCACCACATAAAAAATTGAATTAATTAATTAAATGAAGGTATTGTGCCCAACTACAACAATACAATACCTTTATTATTTATTTTTGTGTTAAGGATTGCACCCAGTGCCACACACATGATAGGCAAGCTCTCTACCATAGCATTAGCCCATGAGCATTATCTTAGATATGTATAATTTGGCATAATTTTAAACTTGGACTTAAAGTTGCATCTCTAAACTTTAAAAATAACAATTTGAACCTTTTTTTGTTTTCATAGGGAGCTGTTTGGACCATGAAATTTTCTCACTGTGGCCGGTTACTTGCCTCAGCTGGACAAGACAATGTAGTGAGAATATGGGCTTTAAAAAATGCTTTTGATTATTTCAACAATATGCGAATGAAATACAATACTGAAGGTATTTTTCATTTGTTTAAAAATCTACAGAAATCTGGAATTTTTACATTTTAGGTACAGTATAGGTTGAGCATCCCTAATCCGAAACTCCAAAATCCAGAATGCTCTCTACACTTGTTGAACACTGGAATCATGCTCAACAAATTTTTAATTTTAGAGCATTTCAGGTTTTAGATTTTTAGATTGGGGATGCTAAACTGATAAATTATATGCAAATATTTCACAATCTGAACAACTCCAGAATTTGATAAGGGATATTCAATCTACAGTGCCCTCCTCATCTGTCTGTCATTTGGTTACTTAGAAATAAGACAGAAGTCAGCAACTAAAAGCCTCTAAACCCAAATGAAAAGAACTATCACAAAGCTTTTTTGATTTATTCCTTTTCAAGCATCAATCATTAAGAACAGTTATTTGGTTCCCCATGACAACCTTCAAATCTATCCTATGTTAAAAGAAAGGAAAGATCTCATTAAAAACTGGAAAAAGAATGAAAACAGTATGTACACCTTAAATGTAAAGAATGATTAAGGAAATAGCCATGAAAAGTAGGCCAAGACTGTCAGTATATCAAGGAGTATATGAAAAAATGTTAAGTGGAAAAAAAAAACCCTCAGAATATTATGTATGTAAACACCTATGTTTATATATAGATATATAGCTATTCACCTATGTAAAAATGTTTGTCTTGCAGTAAGTTATCAGGAAATGTAAAATTGATGTAAATAGGGGCTTTTCATTCATGGGATTCTTATAATTATTTAACAGTATAATGAATTTTCTCCATAAACCTCCCCCTCCCAGTCATCTAAAGCTGAAAACAAAAAGTTAAGAATAGGGAAAGGAGAATAGAGGTGGCCATTGATGAGAATATAGAGTACATTCTAAGCATCAATTTAAGGAATGTAGAAGTCTAGAGAGATTCATTAAACTGGCACGCTAGGACTAATGTTTTTTAGAAAACCTTTGTTAATTTCCTTGCATTGTGTTATAATATATAATTGGAGGTAATGATGAGTTTGGCAAGAAATTAAACTGTTTTTACAGTATAGTGAGGTTTTTTTAGTTTAGTTGTTTATCATTTATTTAATTGCCCTTCCTAAAGCAAAAAGACTATTTCAGTGGCCCTTGAGACATAGCTACAGTCTTTACCCTCCCTTGCCCCTTTCTTGTTCCTCCTGCTATATGTTATAATTAACAAGAATGTATTCACTATGAATACTGAGTATTTAACAATATTTTCTTTACTAATATAGGGAAATGGTTAAGCAAGTTTACAAGTGTTATTTAAAAATGATAATGAGGCGGGCATGGTGGCACATACCTATAATGCCAAGCCTGCCTCAGGAGGATTGCAAGTTCCAGGCCAGCCTATACTGTCTGAAAATAAAAATCACTAATCAGTAGTAAAGTGCCCCTGGGTTCAATTCCCATTACCAAAAAGAAAAAAAATAAATTTTTATATATATATATAAAAATATAATTTATATATATATATATATTTGTTTTTGGTGCTTATATGGTAGGGTAATACTTTACTCGTTTAAAAAGTATGTTTTTCCAGAACATTGTATCCTATGATTATTAGGCATTACTGTGTTATTATTTATGATTATTTTTGTTTGGGTGGGTATGTATACATATATGCCTTTTTACAATTATTATGCTGTTTTTAGGACGTGTGTCCCCGTCACCTTCTCAGGAAAGTCTAAATTCATCAAAATCTGATACAGATACAGGGGTATGTTCATTGTTTTATGGTTACTATTGTGAAATTCTATGATTTGTTTGCCATAAAGTACCTTTTGTTAATCAGAAATTGCAGTTGTTTGAAGGCACTTAAAGTATTATATAGAATTTATAGCAAGATTTTCTCATTCTTGAGAATATTCTAAAACATCTGTTGCTTATATAAATACATTCATACCCTATCCATTAGTAAGTGTCCTTAATTCTTAATTGTTTGAGAGTAATAATTCCAGTTGGGAAATTTTATATTTTCATATCATTTGTCTCTTTCTTTTTTAATTTTAAATCGCTTTATTTTATTATTTTTCCACATTTTTACTTGGTGCATTATAGTTGTACATAATGACAGAATTTTGGGTTACATATTTATACGGGCACATAATGTAACAATATAATTTGGTCAATATTACTCCCCGGCATTTCCCCTTTCCCTCCCTATCTCCCACCCCCTGTTTCCTTTCCTCTACTTTTCTCCCTTTGATTATCATGAAATCTGCCCCCACCTTTCTTTTCCTTTTTCCTCTCTAAGTTCCACATATAAGAGAAAGCATATGACCCTTGACATTCTGAGTTTGACTTATTTTGTTTAACGTAAGGGAGTCTAGTTCCATCCATTTTCCTCCAAATGACATAAGTTCATTTTTCTTTATGAGTGAATAAAATTCCATTGTGTATATATGCCACATTTTTTATCCATTCATCTTTTCATGAACTCCTAGACTCATTCCATATACTGGCTATTGTGAATTGTGCTGCTATAAATGTGTATGCATGTATCACCATAGTATGATAACTTTAATTTTTCAGGATAAATACCAAGATATGGTATAGGTAAATCATATGGTGGTTGCCTAGTCTTTTCAGGAACCTCCATCCAGATTTCCATAGTGGTTGGACTAATTATGTAGGCACTCATACCTATAAACTTCCCTCTTAGAACTGCCTTCCTAGTTTCCCAAAGGTTATGGTATGTTGTATCACTATTCTTATTTGAGTCTAAGAATTTTCAGATTTCTCCCTTGATTTCTCCTATCACCCATTCAACTTTCAGAAATGTATTCTTCAATCTCCATGTGTTTATATAGTTTTTTTTTTTTTTTTTTTTTGTACTGTGGATTGAACCCAGGACCTTGTGCATATAAGGCAAGCACTCTACCAACTGAGCTACGTCCCCAGCCCCTCCATGTGTTTATATATGTAGTTTCTTTAGTGTTTTGTTGATTTCAAATTTCATTCCATTATGACCTGGTAAGATGCAAGGAATTATATAAAAAATATTTTTTTATTTGCTAAGAGTTGATTTGGGGCCGAAAATATGGTCTATTTTGGAGAAGATTCCATGAGCCACTGGGAAGAAAGTGTATTCAGCTGTTGTTGAATGTTGTTGAATGTTTCTATAGATATCTGTTAAGACTATTTGATTTATAATAATTTTCAGGTCAAAATAGTTTTTACTGAGTTTATGTCTGGATGACCTATCTAATGGTGAGAGAGGTGTGTTGAAATCACCTGGTATTATTTTAGTGGTATCTGAGTTTCAATTTGTGTGGTGTCTCCTTTATGTAAATTAGTTAGACTAATGGTTAAGCATAAATATTTATTATTATTATATCTTCTTGTTGGATTGTTCCCTTTACCAGTATGAAGTGAAATTTTTGTCTCTTCTGATTAATTTTGGTTTGAAATCTACTTTGAAATATGAGAGCTATTTCTACTTGTTTTCAGGCTCCATTTGAATAGTATATCAATCTCTGTCCTTTCACTTTCAGCCTGTGGCTATTTTTGCCTATAAGTTGCATTTTTTGCACCTTTTGCATCTTTTGTAGTTGGGTCTTGCTTTTTTTAAATATTTATTTATTTATTTCAGTTGTACACAATACCTTTATTTATTTTTATGTGGTGCTGAGGATTGAACCCGGCTGCGCATGTGCTAGGCAAGCGCTCTACTGCTGAGCTACAACCCCCGCACTGGGTCTTGCTTTTTAATCCATTCTGCCAGCCTATATCTTTCAGTTGGAGAATTGGTACCATTTACATTCAATGTTATTATCGAGAGATGTTTATTAATTCCTGCTGTTTTGATTTATTTATGGTGTTTAATTTGGCCCTGTTTCTCATTTGCTTGGATATTCTCCAAATGAGATTTGTTCATTTGTAAGCTCTGAAGTTTGTTTTTATTCCTTCTGTGTGGAGTATTTCTTTAAGTTCTGTAGTGATGGTTTAGTAGTCATGAATTCTTTTAGTTTCTACTCATATTTGGAAGGCTTTTATTTCCTTTTCAAATTTGAAGGATAGCTTTGCTGGATATAGCAATCTTGGCTGACAGTTTTTTTTTTCCCCCCAGAACATGGAACACATCATTATGAGCTCTCCTGGGTTTTAGAGTTTGTACAGTGAAATTGGAAATTATTCTGATTGGCTTGCCTCTAAATGTGACCTGACATTTTTCTCTTGAGGCCTTTAAAATTCTATCCTTGTTCTTCTGTATTTGAGACATTTTAATTATAATGTTTTTGTGGAGAGGTTATTTTTTATCTTGTATGTGGATATCTACCTCATTCTAAAGGTTTAGAATATTTTCTGTTGTTATTTCCTGAAGAGGTTATCCATTCCATTAGCCTGCGTCCCACAACCCTCCTCAGTTCCAATGATTCTTAAATTTGGTCTGTTTATGTTGTCCCAGAGTTCTTGTATATTCTGATCATGGGTACTTATTTTATTTTCTTTAATGCTGAGTGTTCAAGGCTGGTGACTTTGTCTTCCTTTTTTGAGATGCTGTCTTCAGCATGGCCAACTCTATTAGAGATACTTTCAACTGAATATTTCAGTTGATTTATTATGACTTTAATTTCCAATATTTGTTTTGTTCTTTTTCAGTATCTCTTTCTGTTGAATTTCTCATTCATATACTGTATTGACTTCCATAATTCATTCAGTTGTCTTACTATGTTCTCTGGGAATTCTTTCATCATCTTTATAATCTATAATCATTCTTTTGAATTCTTTATCTGATATTTCATCTACTTCAGTATCTTTGGGGTCAGTTGCTAGTGAATAATGAACTTTAGGTGTCGTGCTACCTTGTTTTTTTTTTTTTTTTTTTTTTTTTTGTATTCCTATGTTGGATTTTATGCATCTCTTAGAAGGGATTTCTCTTCCACTCTTTTTTTAAATACCTTTATTTTATTTATGTGGTGCTGAGGATCGAACCTAGGGCCTCACACATGCAAGATGAGTACTCTACCGCTGAGTCATAGCCCCAGCCCCTCTCTTCCAAGGTGTCCTAGAGCAATCTAGGTTGAGATCTCCCTACTAGTAGGTCTGTTATCCTTTGTGTTAATTCTGTTTTTGTTTCTGTTTTTGTTTTTGTTTTACTGTAGTAGTGTATGTCCATGAGTGGAACCTGAGGGCCCACCCTTGCCATTTCTACTTGGGGCCTGGTTGTTAGTCTGGGTTTTTGTCTTTTCTATTTTTTTAATATTTATTCTTTAGTTGTAGTTGAACACAATACCTTTATTATTTATTTATTTTTATATGGTGCTGAGGATCGAACCCAGGGTCGCGCACGTGCTAGGTGAGTGCTCTACCACTGAGCCATTCTTTGTGTTAAAGTACAGCTGAAGTTTGGGTATTGTTAATTTGTTTGTTGCAATGTCTTATGGTTGAATGTAGTTCAGCAAAAGTCTCTACTTTGTGTACTTGTAGTATCCCCATAGGTTCCCAGCACCTCACAGAATAGGGAGAAACAAATAATAGTAACAACGAATGCAAGCAATTCACAGCATTAAAATAAATACCTCGGGTTGGGGTTGTGGCTCAGTGGTAGAGCGCTTGTCTAGCATGTGTGACACACTGGGTTCAATTCTTAGCACTGCATATAAATAAATAAAAGTAAAGGTCCATTGAAAATAAAGGCCGGGCACGGTGGTGCATGCCTGTAATCTCAGTGGCTCAAGAGGTGGAGGCAGGAGGATCACAAGTTCAAAACCAGCCTCAGCAATTTAGCAAGGTGCTGAGCAACTCAGTGAGACCCTGTCTCTAATAAAATACAAAATTGGGCAGGGGATGTGGCTCAGTGATCAAGTGCCCCTGAGTTCATTCCTTGGTACCCCCAAAAAATAAAAATAAAATAAATACCTGGTTCCTACTATGACATCTATAAGGTTAATTACCACAAAACCCAGAAATGGTGGGGTCAGCAATTGTCAACAGCAAAAAAGAAAAAAGTAACCATAAACTAGATCTGGCATTAAAGAAAACAGTAGGTGTCAGCTGTGTCATCTATAGCAGTAATAATTGCAACAGCATGATTGATGGGGACAGGAGTTATATAAACCAATTAGTTCTAAAATATCGTCAAAATTACAGTTAATTAAGGGAAAAGGTGATAAGAAGGGAGAAAAGATGTTTACAATTTTAAAAAGTGAACAAAAAGGGGCTGGGGTTGTGGCTCAGCGCTACAGCACTTGCCTAGCACATGCGTGGCCCAGGTTTGATCCTCAGCAACACGTAAATATAAATGCATTGTGTACAACTAAAGCAAATAAATAAATATTTTTAAAAATATATCTTTACAATACTTTAAAAAAAGTGAGCAAAGAATGGAGAAGAGATATATCAGATGATGGTTATAAAAAAGGAGAAGAAAAATCTGAAAAACAAAGTAAAAGGAGAGAGAACAAGAGAATTTGGCTGTTGGGAGGAAAAGAAAAGAGAGAGACAAATATGTGTGGAAGGATATATAGATATGTACATATCTCCATGAACCAATCAACACAGCAAGAATTTAAAAATAAAGAAAAGAAAAATATTCTTAATGAAAAATGAAGGAATCCTCTCTACTGATGTGGTCAAGGTAATCAACAAAAATGGATGGTCACTCTCTAGCCCAACTGTCTTTCTTTCCATTTCTTCTTAGGCCATGTACTAAGACAGAGAAAGGAAGGGCTGGTGGTAGTGAACCCCTTCTTTTTGTATTGCTCTCCGAGCTGCCAGTTGGAGTGTCCTAAGACTGAAGCTGGTTGAAATAAGTCTCACCTTCCCTTCTCACCAGTATAAGGTAGTATGGAATGGGAAGTACTGTCAGTTGGAGTTTTGTTTGCACAGACCAGTTGGATGCAATCTCAGGATGGGGCTACTGCAGAATTCTATGAGTAGAGTTCCTTTGGCTGGGGCTTAGGTCTAATCAGGGCCTATGGACTTTGTTGGGTGGTACCACCTGCTCTGGAGAAATTAGATCAATACACCCCTAGGGACTGGTAGTTGCCAATCTCTGTCGGGAGTCTGGATCTCAGGAGCCTCCCAAGAATTCTACTTAAGGGGCAGTGGAGTCAATCCTCCACACACTCTGCTGCCCACAGCATTCACCCTCGCTTCTTCAGATTCCTGACTTGCTTCAGCTGGTCATGTGAGCCACCAGACTCAAAGGAAAAGCAAGTTGGGTTCCCCTTTGCTTTTCTGACTTGAATCCGCCTGGGTACGTTCTCCTCTGTGCCTGTTTCATTCCCATTCTGCTATGTATACCCTAGGCCACTTGGTATACCTGCCCACTTTGGCTGGGGCTTAGGTCTAATCAAGGCCTATGGGCTTTGTTGGGTGGTACCTGCTCTGGAGAAATTAGATCAACACACCTCTAGGGCCTGGTGGTTGCCAATCTCTGTCGGGAGTCTGGATCTCAGGGTATGGCAGGCACTTGCTGAAACAACATGGCAGTGTTTGCTATGATCTCCTGGTTCCACATCAGTAGCTGCAGTGTGGCTCCACCTCAGCTCTCCATGGCCAGTTGGGAAACATAGGACAGTTTTCAAACACTAGTACTCTTTCTTCTTTGTTTAATATATCCAAATTTCTGAGTCTCTAAGACACTGTGTCCAATATTGAATTTTAGTGAAATTCCTCTTTCACCCACCTTGCTGAGAAGCTGCTTAAATCCCTAGCCACAGAGCAAGTAAATGCAGCCTTCTTCTAATCCACCATCTTGAATCCTCCTCTTTCTCTTTCTTGTTATCCATGAGAAGACCTAGAAAATAAAAGGAGTAGAATCCATTAGAGTTGAATCATGAAATTTTTTTTTTTTTTTGGTACCGGGGATTGAACTCAGGGGCACTCGACCACTGGGTCACATCCCCAGCCCATTTTTGTATTTTATTAGAGACAGGGTCTCACTGAGTTGCTAAGTGCCTCGCCATGGCTGAGGCTGGCTTTGAACTCTCGATCCTCCTGCCTCAGCCTCCCAAGTACTGGGATTACAGGCGTGCGCCACCGCGCCTGGCTCGAAATATTTTTGATATTTAAAGATCGCCAGATAGTGAATGATATTACTCAAGGTACCAAACTACTAATGTAAGTTTAATTTTTTAAAAATCTCCCTCCCTCAAATTCATTTTAGATATTTTTTTAAATAATAATAATGAATGCCATTTTATGGTTTATATTTTTCTAAGGGCTCTGTATCACCTCCAGAATAAGGTTTGTCCTAACATAGCCTAATCTTACTTTTGAACTTACTTCTAATTCCCCAGTGCCTATGCAGCCTACTTACCATGCTGGATATAAGTCTGTATCCTAAATACTCTTTCATGGTTTTATTTTATTTTTTTAATATTTATTTATTTGCTTTTAGTTGTACACAGTGTGTTTATTTTTACGTGGTGCTGAGGATCGAACCCGGGCCACGCACATGCTACGCGAGCGCTCTACCGCTGAGCCACATCCCCAGCCCTTATTTTTTTTTTTAACATACTGTTTGCTTCACCTGGATTGTATTTTCTGTCCCCTTTCCTCACAGTGCAAACCTGTATTCATCCTTCAAGATTCAGCTCAAATATCTTACTTTCTCTAAGTATTTTTCCTAATCCAGCATGCAAAATTGTTCTTTATCTGTGTTCTGATAGTGCATATGCACTTTTATATTGATATTGCTTGTATATCTTCCTTGTCTCCCTGATAGGCTGCTGGCTAATTTGAGCTACAGAGCTGTACTTCACAGGTTTTAGTATCCTTGTAATCTAATTCAATGGTCACTGTAATAGGATTGCCATCAGTGTTGAATTTCTGCCTGTATGCCTTTATTCCCATTGTTGCCCCTATCTGGGTGCCTTTAGTCTCCATTCTTTCAATTCCAACCCTGCCTAATTTTTGTGGCCTATTTCTTCCATAAAACCTTCACTGACTAATGTAGTGGTAGAAATTTTAACTGTTTGGCTTCAGAGAAATGAGTTTGCCTTTAAAAGTTTAGTTTACCTTTAAGTTTATTTTAACTGTTTGGCTTCAGAGAAATGAGTTTGCCTTTAAAAGTTTAGTTTACCTTTAAGTTTCCAAGCACTGATTACTATTAAAAATGGGGGCTATGTGTTCCACCTTGTATTATGCTTATTTCAGCAATCCTACCTAGAAATTCTTCACAGCTTCCTTCTACTCCTACCCCCCACAAACTAAAGTACTACAATCTTTATTGAATACAAGGCCTTTCAAAATGAGGACTGTCATATATTTTGACATAAAAATTAGTGGTCCTTTCTGGAATACTGTGATTTTTTTTTTTTCTGGAATAGTTTAATAACTTTTACCTGCTATTTCAAGTAAAAGATCGCTTGGAATTTCTTTCATTTCTCCATTCTGTTTGGGGAGAGTTTAAAAAGGCCTCTATTTCATATGCCATTGAGTTTGGTATTTGGAATTATCTTTTAACTTAGCTTTAGGTGCAGTGAGGCATAGTGAGCACAATGGATTTTATTTTCCTGATGTATGTGAGATTTTTTTCCCCATCTCTTTTGAAATACAAACTCACTCTTTTGTTTTCTCATTGTCCATATAAAATAGAGAATATATAAATATACCTTTTTTTTTTTTTTTTTGTTACCCAGATTGAACTCAGGGGCACTCAACCACTGGGCTACATCCCCAGCCCTTTTTCGTATTTTATTAGAGACAGGGTCTCACTGAGTTGCTAAGTGCCTCGCCATTGCTGAGGCTGGCTTTGAACTCGCGATCCTCCTCTTGCCTCAGCCTCCCAAGTGCTGGGATTACAGGTGTGTGCCACCACGCCCGGCTAAATATACCTTTTATACAGTTGAGCAAAAAGTGATATATCCAAGATCACTCACCCACTTACTTGAAGTGCGAAGCCTAGAATTCTGGGTATTATTCTATTCCTCTTGATTTTTTAAAGTAGCTCAATAAATGTAAAAAAGGAAGAGGTACATGCTTAGTTCTCTCTGTTATTCTATGGACTAATAAATTAGAGATTTTTTTATAGTTGGCTATAGCTTAGACTTTTGACTTCATGGTTTCTAAGAATTCATAATTAAGCCAGATTACAAATATGGATATTTTGTATAAAATTTTCTTCCTAACACTACAAGTTTTAAGTATGCTTTTTTTACCTAGAAATTAATTCTTTGCTAGGGTAAATTTATGTTTAGTGTGTTTACAGTAAAAATATCAATGTATTTTAAGCAGCATTTAACTGCTACTTAAAATTTGAGGGAATAGATTGTTAGAATCTGGAACTTGAGTGAAGGAAATAAGAGAATTGAGAGATAATTTCTATGAAATATAGGTGTATACCATTTCATAAAACAATGCCTTGCAGCCTTGACAGGCTGAGGCAGGAGGATCATGAGTTCAAACCCAGCCTCAGCAACTTAGCAGGCCCTAAGCAACTCAGTGAGACCCTGTCTCTAAATAAAATATAAAAAATGGCTGGGGATGTGGCTTGGCAGTTAAGCACCCCTGGGTTCAATCCCTGGTACCAAAAAAAAAACAATGCCTTGGTACTATTATAATTATAAGTCCCATTTTACAGCCAGGCACAGTGGTACACACCTATAATCCCAGTAACTCAGGAAGCTGAGGCAAGAGGGCTTGACAACTTAGCAAGACCTGTCTCAAATATAATAAAAAACAAATAAAAAGGGCTAATACTCAGACCTATATCTCCAATACCATTAATTAAGAACTCTATTTTACAAATAAAAAAACTCTTAAAAGGGCTAGTGGTAATAGGAAAGACAGTAGAATGAATTGGACATAACTTTCCTAGGTTCATATATGAATACATGACCAGTATAACTCCATCCACATCACATACAACCACAAGAATGGAAAAGTTTTAATCAGTATGAGACAAAAATCAGGTGCCAACTGATAGGATGCAATGAAAAGAACAAAGAATCTGTGTGATTCCTGAAGAAACAAAATCCAAATATGATCATGATGGACTGTTAAGACTAACAGAAGGAGCCGGGCACACGCCTATAATCCCAGCACGTGGGAGGCTGAGGCAGGAGGATCGCAAGTTCAAAGCCAGCCTCAGCAATGGCAAGGCACTTAGCAACTCAGTGAGACCCTGTCTCTAAATAAAATACAAAAAAGGGCTGGGGATGTGGCCTAGTGGTCTAGTGCCCCTGAGTTCAATCCCTGGTACCAAAAAAAGGGCTAGGGATGTAGCTCAGTGGTAGAGCTCCTGCCTAACATTTGCAGAGGTCTAGTTCATTCTCCACTGCTACATACAGAAAAAGAAGAAGAAGAGGAAGAATCTTGGAAATACTAAGTAACTCACTAGTTTCTCACAGTGAGTAGATATAGTAATGTCCAAATTAGTACCCAACTACATCCTGGCACTAGAACTTACACTGTTAACCATTATGTTCCACTAGTTGGCATCTTGAGATCTAGGACTTTGTTTTCATTCAATCCAAAAATATTGATTGCGTACTTACTATATATTAGTCACTGTTCTGAGAATCAGAGATATTTAAATGAACAAAGGAAGCAAATCTATCTGTTATTATAAAGCCTACATTATTGTGAAAGAAGCTAAAATAAGTAAATTTTATAACATTACAAGGCAATTTTTTTTTTTTTTTTTTTTTTTTGGTACCAGGTATTGAACTCAGGGGCACTTGACCACTGGACCACATCCCCAGCCCTTTTTTGTTGTATTTTTTTTAAATATTTACTTATTTACTTTAGTTGTACACAATGCAGTGCATTTATGTTTACGTGGTGCTGAGGATCAAACCTGGGCCGTGCACATGCGAGGCAAGCGCTCTGCCGCTGAGCCACAACCCCCGCCCTTTTGTTGTATTTTATTAGAGACAGGGTCTTACTGAGTTGCTAAGTGCCTCGCCATTGCTGAGGCTGGCTTTTCTTTTTTTTCTTTTTTAGTTGTATTTGGACACAATACCTTTACTTTATTTATTTTTATATGGTGCTGAGGATTGAACCCAGGGCTGTGCACGTGCTAGGCGAGTGCTCTACCACTGAGCCACAATCCCAACCCTGAGGCTGGCTTTGAACTCGTGATCCTCCTGCCTCAGCCTCCCAAATGCTAGGATTACAGGCGTGTGCCACCATGCCCGGCTACAAGACAATTTTTTTTTATTTTATTTCATTTATTTATTTATTTATTTATTTATTTTTGGTACCGGGGATTGAACTCAGGGGCACTCGACCACTGGGCCACATCCCCAGCCCTTTTTTGTATTTTATTAGAGACAGGGTCTCACTGAATTACTAAGTGCCTCGCTATTGCTGAGGCTGGCTTTGAACTCGCGATCCTCCTGCCTCAGCCTCCCAAAGTGCTGGGATTACAGGTGTGCGCCACCGCGCCCGGCTACAAGACAATTTTTAAAACCACTGTACTCATGTATGATTGACACTCAAAAATCAATACACATTTAATACACAATTTGATGAGTTCAGAGATAAGTATACAACCATGAAACCATCACCACAGTGTACGTAGTAAACCTATACATTGACTCCAGAAGTTTCCCCCTACTCTCTCATTTACTATTTTTTTATTATAACACACTTAAAATTACTAAAGATCAACACTCAGGGGCTGGGGATGTGGCTCAGCAGTAGAGCGCTCGCCTAACACATGCGCGGCCCGGGTTTGATCCTCAGCACCACGTAAAAATAAAGGCATTGTGTACAATTAAAGCAAATAAATAAATATTTTTTTAAAAAAAGATCAACACTCAGTATTTTAATGCATTTTTATTAGTGCATTATAGTTATACATAATATCAGGGTTCATCTAGAAATAATCATATATGCATGGAATATAATTTGCTTCATTTCAGTTCCTAGTACGTCCTCTTTCCCTCCCCTCCTCCTTCCCCCTGTTCCTCTTCCTCTACTCTACTGGTCTTCCTTCTGTTTATTTGTAGTTTTTTAATTGGTGCTTTATAGATGTACATAAATGTACATATAGATGTTCACTGTGTTATATTCATATATGTACGTAGCATAATTTGGTCAATTTCATTCCAAATTATGTTCCTCTTTGCCTGTCCCTCCTCCCTCCTTCTTTACTTCCTTCCTTTCCTGCACTGATCTCGCTTCTGTTTTCATGGGATTTCTGCTCCCGCCTCCCTCCCCCCCCCCCCCCCACACACACACACACCTTTTTTCCCTTATTTTACTCTAGCTTCCACATATCAGAGAAAACATTCGACCCTTGACTTTCTGGGTCTGACTTCACTACTTCATTTAGTACTATGTTCTCCATTTCCATCCTTTTATCAACAAATGCCATATTTCACTCTTTTTTTGGCTGAGTAATACTCCATTGTGTATATATACCACATTTTCCTCATCTACTCATCAGTTGTCAGGCACCTGGGCTGTTTCCATAACTTGGTTATTGTGAATTGTGATGTTATAAACATGGATATGGCTATATCATTATACTATGCTGATTTTAGATTTTTGGGGTATATACTGAGTAGTGTAATAGCTGGGTCATATGTTGATTCCTTTCCTAGTCTCTTGAGGAATCTTCATATTGCTTTCTAAAGTATAAGTTTTACTAATTTGTAGTTCCACCAACAATGTATGAACATTCAGCAAATTCTTAAGTATACAATACAGTATTAACCATAGTCATTATGCTATACAGTAGATCTCTGGGACTTATTCAGTTTGTATAACTGAAACTTTGTACTTTTTGACTAATATTGTCCTGTTTCCTCCTCCCCCAGCACTTGGCAACCACCATTCTACTCTCTGCTTTTATATCATGTAGTATTTGTCCTTCCATATTGAATTTATTTTACTTAGCATAAAGAAAATGAAAGCATTTTCTTTTTTAAGACTGAATAATAATCTATCATGTATATACAACATCTTTTAAGCTATTCATCCATTGATGGACATTTTGGTTACTTCTGTAATCTGACTATTGTAAATAATACTGCAGTGAATGTGAGAGTACGGATAACTCTTTGAGATCCAGACTTCAATTCCTTTATATTTATATCAGGAAGTGGTTCAATTGTTAGTTCTGTTTGTAAATTTTTGAGGAATTTCCATGCTATTCTCCATAGTAGCACCAATTTACATCCCCAACAATAGTATACAAGAGTTACTTTTTCTCCATATTCATGCCAACACCCATTTTTTAATAATAGCATTCTAACATGTGTTGGAAGATATATCATCATACAGCTGATGACTAGTGATGTTGAATGCCTTTTCATCTATCTTTTGACCATTTGTATATCTTCTTTGGAAAAATATCTGTTCAGTCCCTTTGCCCATTTTTAATTGTTTTTTTTTTTCCTTTTTATTTTGTGGTATTGGGAATTGAACACATGGGTGCTCTACTGCTAAATTGCAGTACTGTATTTGCACACATTTTTGTTTGTTTTTTATATTGAGACAGGTTCTCACTGAGTTGCACAGGCTGTCCTCCAACTTGCAATCCTCTTGCCTCAGCCTCCTGAGTTGCTAGGATTACAGGCATGCAGTACATGCCCTGTTTTAATTGGGTTATTTGATTTGGGTTTGGTTTATTTTATTTATTTATTTATTTTGCTTTCATTTGTAGGAGTTCCTTATATATTTTTGATATTAACCTTTATAAGATATTTGGTTTGTAAATATTTCCCCCATTCCATAATTGTCTTTTCATTTGAATGATTGTTTACACTTTGTGCAGAAAACTCTTTAGTTTGATGTGCAGTAGTCATCCGTTATCCATTGGGAATATCTTCCAATACCCCCAGTTGGTGCCTGAAACCCTGGATATATCAAGTATTTTTGTATGTACAAACCTATGATAAAGTTTAATTTACAAATTATACACAGGCCAGGCACATTGACACATACTTATAATCCCAGCAACTCAGAAGACAGAGACAGGAGGATGGCAAGTTCAAGGCCAGCCTAAGCAACTTGGTGAGACCCTGTCTCAAAATAAAAAACAAAAATTACTAAGGATGTAGCTCAGTGGTAAAGCATCCCTGGGTTAAATCACCAGTACAATCAATCAATAAGACACAGTAAGATTAACAAAAATAATAATAATAAAACAGAACAGTTACAACAATACACTGTAAGAAAGCTTATATAAATGTGGTATTTCTCTCTTGAAAGAGTCAAAATAAACAAATACGTTTGAACCACTGCTGCTAAGCGAAACTGCTGAAAGCAAAACTAAGAATGAGGACTACTGTAGCTCTGCTGTTTTTACTTTTGTTGTGTGTGCTTTTGTTGTCATCCAAGAGATCATTGCCAAGCCCGATGTCAAGAAGTTCTTTCATTGTTTTTTCTAGGCCTTATATTTAAGTATTTAATCCATTTTGAGTTGATTTTTGTGAAAGGCATAGAATAAGGGTCCAAGTTCATTATTTTGTATGTGGATATGAGAAGGTAATAAGTTTTATGGAGGAAAAATAAAGCCACTAAAGTAGGGTGGCAAGGGGCAAATAAGGAGGGCAAACAAAGCTTCGCCCAGAGGTTGTCATTTGAGCAAAACAAGAAAGAGGTGAGGAAATGATCATGTGGCTGTCTGAAAAAGAAGACCATTCCAGGTAAAGGAGGCAACAAGCAAAACTTCCATAAAGCAGAAGTTCTGGTGTGTTCAACAAACAGGGGCATGGCCTGGGTAACTGGAGTCAGTGAGCAAGAGGGAGAGAAACAGCAGATGAAGTCACAGAGATGTTGATCAGGTTAGGGATCAGAACATGTAGGCCATTGCAAGGGCTTGGCTTTTGCTCTGAGAAAGGTGAGAGCCAATGGAGGGTTTTTTTAAAAACCAAATGACATAATCTGACATTTTACAAGGATCATTCTGGCTTCTAAACTGAGACTAGACCATAAGAGTAAGAAATGTCTTATTCATTTTGGTACCCCACATAATCAAAACAGTATGTGGTATATAGTAAGTCTAATAAATATCAAAAGCTCTATAATTTTTCACAACAGTCCAACTTTAGACCACTTAGCAACACTACCAAGTAGCAGAACAGTCCAACTTTAAAATGACATTTTTAAATAATCAAGAGACAGGTTTAGCATCCCTAATCTGAAAATCTAAAATATGAAATATTCTAAAATCCAAAACATTTTCAGCATGAACATTATGCCACAAGTGGAAAATTCCATGTCATTAAACTATATTTCATGCACAAAATTATTTAAAATATTGAGGAGATGGGGGTTGTAGCTTAGTGGTAGAGCACGTGCTAAGCATGCACAAGGCCCTGGATTTAATAACCAGCACCCACCAAAAATGTTATATATGGAGGGGGGTAAAAATTACCTTCAGACTATATAATAGTAGGGTATATGTGAAACACAAATTAATTTTATGTTTAAACTTGGTTTCCATCCCCAAGATAATCTCAAATATTCAAAACACTTCTGGTCCCAAGCATTTCTGATAAGGGATAGTCAACCTATACTTAAATATGTATTTGGTACTAGATGATATAAATGGTGTTTTTTAGGTGTGATAATGACATGGTAGTTATATTTAAAAGAGGGCATATCAATTAGAGATGTGTGTGTGTGTGTGTGTGTGTGTGTGTGTGTGTGTGTGTGTGTTTACTGGTAAAATAATTAATGTTAGGTTCTTGATTTAAATACTCCACCAAAAATGAATAAAAATGAAGGATTGATGGCACAAGATTGTTGAAATGTTGATAATTGTTAAATCCAGTGATGGATGCATGGTGTTGATCATATTATTATATGGGGCTTATTTGTTTGCTGGCATAATGAATATAAGCTTTTTTATATTCATTCACATTTTTGTATATATTGGATATGTCTACAATGAAGCTTTACATATATTTTTATGATCTCAATCTCTCCCTACTTCCTTCATTTGTTGAATATTATATGTATATGCATATATAGAAAACATAACATTTTACTTTATATTTCTACCTTTAATAATTTATCATGAGGAAATAATTAGATATGGCCAAAGATATAAGTAAAATATGTTCATCTTGGTGTTCTCATAATAGATAACATTTGAAAAAGCTAAATTTCTAACAATTAAAAAATAAACTGTAGTATAATCCATACAGCAGAATATTATGCAGCCCCTAAATTGTTTTTAAAGGCTGTGTAATGACATTAAAAATCTTCACAATAAAATAAAGTGGAAAATTATATACAATGTTACCCTGATTTTGGAAAAAAAAAAGATATAAAGAAATATGCTGAATTATTAATAGTATTATCTCTAGGTAGTAGGATTTTAGGTCATTTTAATTTGGTTTGTCTATTTCTTAAAATTTCTTAATAAACTTATCTACTTTTATTAAGACAAACAGTAGATACTTTTATTTAAAGTCTCAACTTTTTAAACTTTTGACCCAGCATTACTCCTTATATAAGGATAAAGAAATAGTCAAGTTAGAATAAACATTCATGTTCCAGGACATTCAAGAATTGCTGTTCATATTAACAAAAGAATTGGAAATGTCTAGGTGACCAAAAAAACAGAGAATGGTTAAATTATGGTGCATTCATGTTGTGTAGCCAGTAAGTGTTTTCAAGGTATGAAATGCAGAAAATTCTCATGGTCCAAAAAAAGGGAAGATATCAAATTGTGTATACAATATGATTTTAGTTACAATTTTAAAAAATGAAAGATTCAAATAAATATGTAAGCAGATTGTGAGTAATATTGTTTTTTTTTTTGTTTTGTTTTGTTTTTTTTTTTTTTTTTTGGTACCGGGGATTGAACTCAGGGGCACTCGACCACTGGGCCACATCCCCAGCCCTTTTTTGTATTTTATTAGAGACAGGGTCTCACTGAGTTGCTAAGTGCCTCACCATTGCTGAGGCTGGCTTTGAACTCGCGATCCTCCTGCCTCAGCCTCCCAAAGTGCTGGGATTACAGGCGTGAGCCACTGCGCCCGGCTTGGTTTTATTTTTTTTTAATATTTTTATTAGTTGTTGATGGACCTTTATTTTATTTGCTTATTTACATGTGGTGCTAAGAATCGAACCCAGTGCCTCACACATGCTAGGCAAGTGCTCTGCCGCTGAGCCACAATCCCAGCCCCAGTAATATTGGTTTTAGCTTTTGTACTTTCTTAGATTTTCTAAACTGTCTATACTGATCATCTACTACTTTATAATAAAAACCTTTTAAAAAATAATCGGGGGGGGGCTGGGTTTGTGGCTCCACGGTAGAGCTCTCGCCTAGCACATGCGAGGCCCGGGTTCGATCCTCAGCACCACGTAAAAATAAAGGCATTGTGTACAACTAAAATAAATAAATATTTAAAAATAAATAAATAAGCCGGGCACAGTGGCACACACCTGTAATCCCAGCACTTGGGAGGCTGAGGCAGGAGGATCGTGAGTTCAAAGCCAGCCTCAGCAATAGCAAGGCACTTAGCAACTCAGTGAAACCCTGTCTCTAATAAAATACAAAAAAGGGCTGGGGATGTGGCCCAGTGGTTGAGTGCCCCTGAGTTCAATCCCTGGTACAAAAAAAAAAATCTTTTCACCGGGCACGGTGGCGCACGCCTGTAATCCCAGCACTTTGGGAGGCTGAGGCAGGAGGATTGCGAGTTCAAAGCCAGCCTCAGCAATGGCGAGGCACTTAGCAACTCAGTGAGACCCTATCTCTAAATAAAATACAAAAAAGGGCTGGGGATGTGATCCAGTGGTCAAGTGCCCCTGAGTTCAATCCCCGGTAACCACACAAAAAAAAAATCTTTTAAAAAATATTTTGAAAAAAGGTAGAGTGCAGGGAGAAGAAAATGGGTATTTGAGGAGAAAGAAAGAGACTTGGAATCACTTCTACGGAAAATATGCTAAGAAGTTAATGAAAAGTAAATGATAGTTAAACAGGAAGTTGACTTTTTGTAATGGGGCAAGACCTTTTTGTTTTCTCTTGATAGTGCTCACTAATCTGGCATCAAAATTAGAGGTGAAGTTTTAGTTATAGTCTAGGATTAGGAGAGCTTGATAAAAGGTCCCCATGTTACTGGGCTACTTCCATAGTTGATGTGAAAATATTTTTATAAATGGTAAAGTTCTAGACAGGGCTGGGTGTGTAGCTCAGTGGTAGAGCACTTGCCTAGCATGCATGAAGCCCTGAGTTTGAACCCCTGCACCACAAACAAGCAAACAACTAGACAAAGAATAGTGGTCATTTTTATCTATCCCATGGCCCCTATCCTTTTTCAAGCCTCATTATTCTTATTATTTATTGTTCTTCCTGCTCCACTGGCTCTCTCCAAACTGTCTTTGTCATTGTCCAGAGTTCTCTTTCTAAAGCACTAGTGAAATCATGTTATTTATTCCTTTTCAAAACCTTGTGTTGGCTCTCCATTGTCTTAGAATGTCCGAACTTTTAAGCCACAAATTCAAGATGTGGTCTTTACGATGTGGTCTCAAAGTAGCTTTCTACCCTAATTCCTTACTGTATCTCAGTGAACTTTTTCTATCCTCACTCTACCCACACTTCTATAAATATGCAAGGCTTAACTAGCACTCAATGGTTGTGCTCATACTACATATCCTCTAGAACAGCTGAGGGACAAATCTGGACTTAGAATTAGATGACTTATATTCCTGCTTTGCTTCTGCTGTTCACAGTTGGCTGTGTGATGTTTACTGTTATTTTAACCTCTTTGAAACTCAGTTTCTTTCCTAATTTCTTCATCTTCATAGTGTTAATATCTACCTCAGGCCGGGCGCAGTGGCTCACGCCTGTAATCCCAGCACTTGGGAGGCTGAGGCAGAAGGATCACGAGTTCAAAGGCAGCCTCAGCAATGGCGAGGCACTTAGCAACTCAGTGAGACCCTGTCTCTAATAAAATACAAAAAAGGGCTGGGGATGTGGCCCAGGGGTCGAGTGCCCCAGAGTTCAGTCCCTGGTACCAAAAAAAAAAAAAAAAAAAAAAACAACCTCAGGGAGTTGCTATGATTCAATTCAGATAAGCATGTTATAGCTAAATGCATGGCACACGTGTATGGCATTGTTTTCTACCTGGCTCTATCAATAGGCTTTTGACTTCAGATAACTTAAACCAACTGAAAAAAGCTTAAACAATGAGGAAGCAAGTCCAGAGTTAAGGCTATTCCAGGTGGTTGGTTAATTCAGCAACTCAGTAGTGTCATCAGGGACATAAGATCCTACCATCTTCCTGCTTTTTACTCTGTTGTTTTATTCTCTTGGACTTTTTTCCCTCGTGGTCCCAAGATGGCTGCTACATTCTTAGGTGTTACATGCACACAACAATGTTCAGAGACAGGAAAGGGGAAAGTCCCTTAAGTATGCTTCTTTTATAGGAGTGAGAAAATCCCTCTAGATGAGACTCCCTTTATTCTCACTATCCCCATAATCTTTCCCTTATGTCTAATTGATGAAATATGTAGTATGTGCCCATGCCTAAACCCACCATCATTAGGAAAACTAATCTTAATTAACTTAAACCAGTTATGACCCATTGCCTGGTGCTGGACCCTATCTTTCCTGAAGAAACAGATGCTCACAAAAGGAAAAAGTAGGGACTTTGTTAGGGAGGGAGAAGATTGTGATAGCAAGGTATATATAGAGATATAGATATATACATATATTGATATAGATAGATCTATCTAGAATTATCTATCTTCTGTCTTAAGGAATGGTCCTGGTTTATTAGGGCAAGGAGCTGAAAAGAAGAGGCCATAAGTAGTGGATTAATATAAAATGGAGTTTGATTTTGGTGGCTTATGATTCATTTTAGGCACCTTACTAACTGATGACAAAACAGGTGGGGTAGGGAGAGTAAGAAGCCTTGGTTTTGCTAGTTCTACACCTCTGTTTTAAAGTTTCTCTTTACATTTAAATAGGTATGCAGTGGAACTGAGGAAGACCCAGATGACAAAAACGCACCCTTTCGCCAACGGCCATTTTGCAAATACAAAGGACACACTGCTGATCTCCTTGATCTTTCATGGTCTAAAGTAAGAAATTATTATTTGAATTGTATATTAATTCTATGTAACCCTGAATTTAAGATAAAAACAGTTTTATTTGTATCATTATCAGACTGTCAAGTGTCTGGATATTCATATATCCTTTGTGGGAGTTATCTAAAAGTTAAGTTTAAAAAAAGAGAGCTATCAGGTTGAGCTAATAAGTAAATGTTTATATTAATGGTTTCTATCTAGATCTATCTACACATTTGTTACCTTTTGCTTTTTTTTAATATTTATTTATTTACTTTTAGTTGTACACAATGCAATGCATTTATGTTTACGTGGTGCTGAGGATCGAACCCGGGCCGCGCACGTGCGAGGCGAGCGCTCTGCCGCTGAGCCACAATCCCAGCCCCTTTTGCTTTTATCATAAGCAGTAACTTTGCAAAATAAGTTTCCTCAGCAAAATGAATATGATTTTGACTACAAAGATGAAGTCCAAAATATCTATCAAGACTGTTAGGGGGGACTGGGGTTGTGGCTCAGTGGTCGAGCGCTCACCTAGCACGTGCACAGCCCGGGTTCGATCCTTAGCACCACGTACAAATAAACGCATTGTGTATAACTAAAGCAAATAAATAAATATTTTAAAAAAGACTGTTAGGGGGTTAATTGGTGAACATTCATGAAATTATTAATTTTTGTTTAACAGTTTGTGATTTTTTCCTTAAAGGAAAATTATTTCCAAAGTAAAGAGGCTCTTTTGCCACAAAATATCTTAAAAGTCTTGTGAAAATTTAAAGAGATGTTTCTAACCAGGCACGGTGTCGCACGCCTGTAATCCCAGCACTTGGGAGGCTGAGGCAGGAGGATCGCAAGTTCAAAGCCAGCCTCAGCAATGGCGAGACACTTAGCAACTCAGTGAGACCCTGTCTCTAATAAAATACAAAAAGGGCTGGGGATGTGGCCCAATGGTCAAGTGTCCCTGAGTTCAATCCCCAGTACCAAAAAGAAAAAGAAAGAAAGAAAAAGAAGAGGTGTTTTAAATTTTATATAAGGTATTTGAAGCGTGAAAACTTAGAATTTTTACATGACACACTTTCTTCATATTAAAATTTGTCACTAATCAAAATCTACAATATATTAAGAATTTAGGGAAGAAAATAATATTTAAAAGCTTCGACTTGAGGGCTGGGGTTGTGGCTCAGCGGTAGAGCGCTTGCCTAGCACGTGCGCGGCCTGGGTTCGATCCTCAGCACCACGTAAAAATAAACACATTGTGTACAACTAAAGCAAATAAATAAATATTTTTTTTAAAAAAAGCTTCGACTTGAGGAAAATGAACTGAGTTAACCAAATAATATCAGGCATACCACTTCTGCCCATATATTTTAACTATGTCAGGAGAACTTCATGTGGCACAAAGATTCCAATGGTATATATTGGCAAGTCAGGCTTTTTCTGAGCTCCAGCTTTGTTCTTGTCATACCTATTTAGATGTTCTAGGTACTTTTTTAAATTTTTTTTAATATTTATTTATTTGCTTTAGTTGTACACAATGCAATGCATTTATATTTACGTGGTGCTGAGGATCGAACCCAGGCCGCGCACATGCGAGGCGAGTGCTCTACTGCTGAGCCACATCCCCAGCCCTATTCTAGGTACTTTTAATTACACATGTGTCCTAGCATCTCTCTCAACCTCTCAAAACAAGCTTATGTTTCACCTGGTAGTTGATTTTTAAACTAAGTTTTTCCTACCCTGAGTTGTCAGAAGATGGAAATCTGAGATATCCTTAATCTGATAATCATATTCATCTATAATAAGTACAAATCAAATATTTAGAATCTTTGCTTTCATTTTGCTTTTTAAAAGCAAACCATATTTTTTCTGAAATGTAATACTAACTGAAAGAATTTTTTTTTTTAATTTTTAAAAAATATTTGTCGGATACAATGTGATGATATATGCATATAATATGTAATGATCAAATCAGGGTAATTTTAGCACTTCCATCTCCTTAAATATTTTAAAATATTTTTTAGTTGTAGATCAACACAATACCTTTATTTATTTATTTATTTTAATGTGGTGCTGAGTATCAAACACAGTGCCTTGCACATGCTAGGTAAGCTTTCTACCATTGAGCTACAACCCCAGCCCCTCCAGATCCTTAAACATTTATCACTTTTTGTGTGTGTCAGGTGCTTCTGAACGCTTCTGTAGTTCCTTATAAAGTATGTAATAAATTGTTGAAAATTATAGACACCCTATATAAAGCTGGGTACTATACCCTACGTAGAATGACACATAAAATTAACCATCATAGGGGCTGGGGGTGTAGCTCAGTGGCAGAGTGCTTGCTTAGCATGTGTAAGGCACTGGGTTTGATCCTCAGCACCACCTACAAATAAATAAATAAAATAAAGGTATTGTATCAATCTACAAATAAAAATACTTATAAAAAATTACTCTCTCTTGGTTCTTTTGTCACCATGTTCCTTGAGAGCCTTCCACTATGTTAATCCCTGGATTTTCTTATATCTTCTAAGATTGCTACTATAAATCAGAGCCAAGTGACTCCCCCCAAAAAAAATTAACCGTCATAGCTTGAAGGAGCCCTAATTAGGAAGGGCTGTTGTAGCTAGCTGGAAGCCATAGGTTCCACCTGATATGTATGTGACGCACCTGTAGGCACCCGCAAACCTGAAGGTATATAACCGGGTGAAAGTGGTCCGAGTTAGGAGAACGAATTCATTCGGTCCGTCGGGCAGTCACTCGGTCGGTCAGAAGAATCAGAGTGGCCAGAACATAGGCAGAGCGGTTAAACCAGATAGAAGACAGAAGAGAAACCAGATAGAAGAAGTAATGACTGGTCAGAGTTAGGCCGAGGCTCCTGAGGAAGACAGAAGACAGAAGACAGAAGAAAGAAGAAAGAAGAAGGAAGAAAGAAGAGAGAAGAAAGAAGCTCTAAAAAATAATCTTTCTCTAAGCTCTTTTTTTCTCTCTAAGACTCTAAGCTAAGAATCTTTCTCTAAGCTAAGCTCTATCTTTCTCTACTCTAAGCTAAGAAGCTTTCTCTAACTCTAAGAAGACAAGAAGAAAAGCTCGCTTTAATCTTTCTCTCTAAAAATCTTTCTTTCCCTCTCTCTAAGCTCTAAGAAAGTAGAAGTAAAAGTAGTAAAAGCTTAACTCTGCCTCCGAGAGTTTTTCCTCCCGGTTTTCGGTACCAGGTAGCTTACAATAGCTATTTTTTTTTTTTTTTTTTTTGGTGGTGCAGGGGATTGAACTCAGGGGCACTCGACCACTGGATCACATCCCCAGCCCTTTTTTGCATTTTTATTAGAGACAGGGTCTCACTGAGTTGCTAAGTGCCTCGCCATTGCTGAGGCTGGCTTTGAACTCGCGATCCTCCTGCCTCAGCCTCCCAAAGTGCTGGGATTTCAGGCGTGCGCCACCGCGCCCGGCTCATAGCTATCTTTTGATCAAAATTAATACCTTTTCTTTGAATTAATTCTCCTTAACCTTTCTCTAGCACTTGATCATTTGATGTTATTAATCTTTTTTTAAATAATCTTCTTGGTTCTGGAACCTTATACTTTCTTGATATCCTCCCTGTCTCATTGACCATCCCCCCTTTTTCCTTCACAAAAGAAATAGTAAAAAGAACATTACTTAGAACCTATGCAAATATACCTATATAAATGTCAGTACTTTACACTTACTCGAAACATATCTGTTTATCACTGTACCATCTAATTAATAACATGAACTCTAGAGTCAGACTCCTGGGTTCATAACCTACCTAGTCTAACCCTTAAAATTTTGTAACCTTGGATATGTTCCTTAACTTCAGCATGCCTCATTTACAAAATAAGCATAATAAAAGTAGCTTCCTCAAAAAGTTATAGGGGAAAATTAATTGCCTAGAATATAGTAAATGCTCAATTAATATTATTTATTAAGGTGTTCAGGTAGCAGTTTAGGCATTGAGGACACAGGCAAAATGTAAATACATATGCTCTCTATTTGTATTTTCAAATCATATGATGTCATTGATGTTTCCTTATCAATAATTTTTTTTGGTACCAGGGATTGAACTCAGGGGCATTCAACCACTGAGCCACATCCCCAGCCCTTTTTTGTATTTTATTAAAGACAGGGTCTCACTGAGTTGCTAAGTGCCTCTCCATTGCTGAGGCTGGCTTTGAACTCACAGTCATACTGCCTCAGCCTCCCAAGTGCTGGGATTACAGGTATGCACCACTGCGCCCAGCTCCTTATCAATAATTTTTAAAAAACTGAAGTTTGTGCAAGTTAACTAGCATGCCTAAAGCTGCATATCCAAGGAGTAAAGAAAGGAGGTAGGGTTCAACTCTCATGGCTTTTGAGCATTCCACTGTAACCCATTCCTGTATAATAACAGCTAATCACCACATGGACACAGAATTACAAAAATAACAAATTTTCTGTACATTACAAAGACTTAAGAAGTCAAAATTCTTATACACTTTCTTCCCTGGTGTTCTTTCCAAATCTCTTGGAGGCAGCAGACATATGCTATCTACTTATTTCCAGTGAAAATATATGCATTTTTAAGGACTGGTGGCAGTTTATGAACTGGTCCTTCCTGGGTTTTTTTTTTTGTTTTTTTTTTTTTTTTTTTTTTTTTTTTGCTCACAGGGATTGAATTCAGTGGTACTTAACCACTAAACCACATCCCCAGCCCCACCCCCCCCCCTTTTTTTTTTTTTTTTTTTTTGGTACCAGGGATTGAACTCAGGGGCACTCGACCACTGGGCCACATCCCCAGCCCTTTTTAGTATTTTATTAGAGACAGGGTCTCACTGAGTTGCTAAGTGCCTCACCATTGCTGAGGCTGGCTTTGAACTTGTGATCCTCCTGCCTCAGCCTCCCAAGTGCTGGGATTACAGGCGTGCATCACCGCGCCCGGCCCACCCCCCTTTTTTTTAAATTTTAAGGCAGGGTCATGCTAAGTTACTGAGGCTGGCTTTAAACTTGAGATCCTCCTGCGTCAGCATGCAACAATGTGCCCAACTCTTCCTGGTCCTTGATAGTAGGAATACTACTCCATGAAGAGATAAATACAAAAACCAAAATGAAGCCATTTTGAAATGTTACTGGGAGTTTTCAGAGTAATTTTATGACTGTTGACTCTAATATTTTTTAAAATTGGGCTTCTGCCAGGCACAGTGATGCACACCTGTAATCCCAGCAACTCAGAAGTCTGAGTCAGGAGGAGTGGAAGTTCAAAGCCAGCGACAACAATTTAATGAGGCCTTAAGCAAATTAATGAGACCCTGTCTCAGAAAAATTTTTTTAAAGGGTTGAGGATGGGGCTCAGTGGTTAAGCAGCCCTGGGTTCAATCCCTGGTACAAAAAAAAAAAAAAATTAAACCTTATATAATAAAAATCGGTTTGTGTTTTACATTTCTTTTATTTCATACTAGTAGTTGTTTTCTGTACTTTTAGTAGTTATGGCCTGTGATTCACTGGAAATTAAAAACAAAAACAGTCCTTTACCACAAATATTTTGGTAAGCATTGGTCCAGATGAGTTATTTGAATGGGATTTCATCCCATATCAGAATGATCACTGAGACAAGGAAAAGATGGGGAGAAAACTCACCAGTCTCTGATTACTTTATTAGGATAGTGGAAAAATTAATAATCATTTGAGACCAGGGGCAGTGTCGTACACCTGCAATCCCAGTGACTAAGAAGGCTGAGGCAAGAGAATTGCAAGTTTGAAGCCAGCCTGCGCAACTTAGAAAGACTATCTCAAAATAAAAAATAAATAGGACTGGGGATGAGACTCAGTAGTACAGTATCCCTGGGCTCAACCTCCAGTACTGCAAAATCATCATCATCATTATCATCATCATCATCATCATTGAATGTTCCAGGTGTTTCCTCTGTGTAAGCAGGTACGAAAGATGCAGCTGGATCCCAGGATTAAAGATCAGTGAGGAGAAGAGGGAAAAAGCAGGGCTGAGCCTTAAAAGGACATGTGTCAATTCTATTATATCTGTATGCACCCAACTCTTCCTGGTCCTATGGCCAAAATTGACTTGGGTTTGTTGATGTCCCTGCTGTATCTATTTTTAAATATTTTGAAATATTTTAAGAGTTAATAACTCTTAAAACTCGTAAGCAGTTTTCCATCTTTAGAAATGCAGACTTTGAGGACTTACCATTTCAGTTAGGAGGAAGAAGTTCAAAAGCTCTATTGTACAACATGGTGACTATAGTGAATATTCACGTTTTGCATTCTTGAAACATGCTATGAGAGTAGATTTTACATGTTCTCACCACAAAAAAATAAGTACACAGATAATGCATGTGTTAATTAACTTGATATAGCTATTTCACAATGTATACATATTTCAAAACAACTTGTTAATAACAATGTAAACATATGCAATATTTATGTGTCAATTAAAATCAAATAATAAATTGTAAAAGTGGGGGATGAATGGTCCCCAAGGGCTTATCATCTCCCTAACTCCCCAACCCCAGAGGAAAAGAACAAAATTTTTTGTCTTCTAACCCCACGCATAGAGTGCCTTTCTTTTTTTCTTCTCCACTAACCAAGAATGTATTCATTCTTTTTTAAAAAAATTGTAGATGAATAACATGCCTTTATTTTATTTGTTTATTAAGGATGGAACCCAGTGCCTCACATGTGCTAGGCAAATGCTCTGCCACTGAGCTACAGCCCCAGCCCAAAAATATATTCCTTCTTTAATCTCATCTACTTTGTAAGGCATTCCGTGACAATGAAGATAAATGTTGACCTGTTTTACTGAATTTTTATAACACCTATCTTGTTCTTTTTTCATGAATTTTCTTTTTTTTAATATTTTTTAGTTGCCAATGGGCCTTAATTTTATATATTTATATGCAGTGCTGAGAATCAAACCCAGTGCCTCACACATGCTAGGCAAGCACTCAGCCTCTGAGCCACAACCCCAGCCCTACGAATTTTCTTTTTACTTAACTCTTACCTACATAACTTTCTGGGTCTTGTTTGCAACAAGATTGTAAATCCCTCAAGGTTAGAGGCCTAATCATCTTTCACTGTTGTTTTTCTTCAATATCTGTAACAATCAGTATTTATAGTGGGTTTTCTATTTGTCGAAGACTTATTTTATGCCAGGTAGTAAGAACTATCTATCTTATTAATTGTTAGAATAGCAACCCCCACATTGTGGACAGTCTTTCATTTTATAGATGAGGGGACTGGGCTCTGTGATACATCTAAGATAACAAAACTAGCTGTGGGTAGAATTTGATTTTCATCTAATTTCTTTGACTCCCAGAATCAATGCTTAGTTTAAGAAATTTCTCTAATTCTATTTATTCAGTAAGTATTAAGTAGAAACCTCTTGACATAGAACAAATCATAACATGTCTTCATCTTTACTGAATATTTTAGGAATGTCTTCATATCTGTTTCATATGTTTATACTACCTCTTTTAGTTATAATACTACTTCCAGCTTAAAGCAAGAACTAAATGAAGACAAATTTTATTTGGAATGTTTTATTTTAGGTTTTGTGCTAGGGATTAAACTCAGGGCCTAGCACATGCAAAGCATATGCTCTACTACTAAACCACATACCCTTAATCCTGAATAAAGCCAGTTTTAATGAGCAGTGTTCCATAGCTTTAGTTTTTATATAGTTGTTATTAGCCAACAGAAAATAATAATGAAAACTACATATACTCTTTTAAACTTTTCTGGAACTGAGTGGATCTGCAAAGTAAAAATAATGGTTGGGCTGGGATTGTGGCTTTGGAGTGCTCACCTAGCACATGCAAGGCCCTGGGTTCGATCCTCAGCACCACGTAAAAAATAAATAAATAAAAGTATTGTGTCCAACTACAACTAAATAAATATTTTAAAAAATAGTACTGGTGCGCTGGGGCAGTGGCTCAGTCGCAGAGTACTTGCCTTGCATATGTGAGGCACTGGGTTCTATCCTCAACACCACATAAAAATAAACAAATAGAATAAAGGCATGCTCTCCATCTACAACTACAAAAGAAGATAATAGATAATTACGTTCAAAAGATAATAATGGTTATTAGATGTTTCAAAGAATATTGTAAGTCTTCCAAATTCTGTTTATTTGTGGTACTAGGGATTGAACCCAAGGCCTCACACATGCTAAGCAAGTGATTTATCACTGAGCTACATGCCCCACCCCCAAATTCTGTTTTTTTTTTTTTTTAATTGTAAAGTATGCCATCTAAAAACGGTTTTGCTACATAAATGTATACTTTTGGGGGGACTGGGGTTGTTGCTCAGCAGTAGAGCACTCGCCTAGCCACATGCACTACCCAGGTTTGATCCTCAGCACCACATAAAAATAAAGGTATTGTGCCACCTACAACTAAAAATAAATGTTTTTTAAAAATGTATACTTTTTGGAAGAGTCAAAAATAACATTTATATCTGTATAATTACATATCCAAATCCATATTTGCAATTAATGTTTTTACAAAGAGTAAAATTATTAATTACAATTAGCAAATAACAAAGTTATCATGGTACTTTTCAGAACATGTCTTCTACTTAAGCAAGCTGCAAACAATGTAGTGATTAGAGCCTGGACCTTAAGCCAGAACATCTGAGCTCAAATCCTAGCTATGGCACTGATGAGCTATATATTCTTAGGCAAGTTGTTTACCCTCTCTGTGCCTTACTATTCTCATTTGTATAAAAGGATAATAATATTCCTACCTCACAGAGTTGCTATAAGTACTAAGAATAATGTATAGACAAATTGTATGTACTCAAAAATATTATTGCTTTGATTTGTTTAGCACCTTTAAGCATACCAGAGAATATTAGGGTCTCATTTGAATTTCCTCATTCAGTATCACTTAAATTCATCACCCTTAAATAGATTGTTTAGAAGTTAATGAGCTTCTACCAGCTGGATCATTTTGACAGATAGATGTTTGGTTCCTTGGTGATGGGGCCATCACAGTGCCTCGGTCAGTTATACTACCTCTTAAAGCTTTGAAAGTTCTGTGATCTATTATGAAAGATTTGACAATTTGTACTCTCTATTTTTCTTGCCTAGAGTGTGACAGGTGAATAATAACTTTTCATTTCCATGCTGCATGATAAAGTAATTTTTGAAGACTTTAAGTGACAATTAGGATCCATGTGAGTTAAAATTCACCAGTATTATCAATGTGAAAAATAACTGAACTGAAATGACAACCAAGTGAGTAAATGCCTTGTATTTATAGCTAAGTAAGTGTCAGTGTGTACAAGGTATACCAACTAAGGTACACCTTAGTCTTCTGCTGGTGCCTGGAAGATTTCTTTGGACATAGATCATAAGATTCATGCTAATTTCAGAAAAGGTAATGTGAATTGATGAACTCTGATATTTAAGTGTTTAAGAACAATGAGATCTTTCAAGCAAATTGGATAATCTGGTGCTGCATATAACAGTAACAACACTGGAGGTATATAAAACTGAAAGTTCACTTCTGTTGTACAAATAGGGTTTTTTTTCATATGGTCATAATCAATATCATTTTCTTCATAGAACTACTTTCTGCTGTCTTCTTCAATGGATAAAACAGTCAGGTTATGGCACATTTCTAGAAGAGAATGCCTTTGCTGTTTTCAACATATAGATTTTGTCACTGCTATTGCTTTCCATCCGAGAGTAAGTAGTTGTTTATATACTTTGTGTCATATTAAAAGGAAAGTGAGGGAATTTGGTTTCTTTGGAGGGCAGATGGACTATGGAAAAAATAATTATAACTACACAGATTGAATCAGTTTAAATTAGTGTTCCATTTGGCTTTAAAAATGGGATGGGGGGGGACTGGGGTTGTGGCTCAGTGGTAGAGCGCTCGCCTAGCACGTGCACGGTCCAGGTTCGATCCTCAGCACCACGTAAACATAAATGCATTGCATTGTGTACAACTAAAGTAAATAAATAAATATTTTTTTAAAAAATGGGATGGGAAATAAATACTCTGTTACTCTGCATTACAAGTGGGAATATTTTATTCTTAATGTAATAGTAAATAAGCATTCCAGATATTTTATAAAACATGTAAGGTGTAAATAAAATATCCTGTTAAAGATGAGAGCTGTTACAGATGGAAGGAAAAACCAGCAAATTTATAAAATGAGAAAGGGAAGTGTATAGGAACGAATTGCAGGAGGATTAGAGAGGAAAAAGAGAAAGTGGAAAAGACTGAAAGAAGCAAAGACCAAAATTCATTATAAGATATACAAAATTGGGCTGGGATTGTGGCTCAGTGGTAGAGTGCTAGCCTAGCACGTGCGCGGCCTGAGTTCAATCCTCAGCACCACGTACAAATAAACGCATTGTGTACAACTAAAGCAACTAAATAAATAAATATTTTTTTAAAAAAATTAAGAAAAAAAAGATATACAAAATTGTGCCAGGCACGGTGGCACACACCTATAATCCCAGCAGCTCAAGAGGCTGAGGCAGGAGGATTGCAAGTTCAAAGCCAGCCTCAGCAACTTAGCAAGACCCTGTCTCAAAATAAACCATAAAAAGGGCTGGGGATGTGGCTCAGTGGTTGAGCACCCCATGGTTCAATCTCTCACACCCCCCAAAAAATACACACACACACACACACACACACACACATAACACACATACACCAAATTCCTACTGAATGTCTGGAAACTGTTAATCCTTTATTGTTGTTGTTATTTATTTATTTATTTATTTATTTATTATTATTATTTTTTTTGTGGTACTGGGGATTTAACTCAGGGGCACTCGACCACTGGGTCACATCCGCAGACCTTTTTTTTGTATTTTATTAGAGACAGGGTCTCATTGAGTTGCAAAGTGCCTCGCCATTGCTGAGGCTGGCTTTGAACTCGCGATCCTCCTGCCTCAGCCTCCCAAAGTGCTGGGATTACAGGCGCGCGCCACCGCACCCGGCTATTTATTGTTTTTGAGACAGTGTCTTGCTTTGTTGCCCAGGCTGTCCTCAAATTCCTGGGCTCAAGTGATCCTTCTGCTTTAGACTCCCAAGTACCTGGGACCACAGGCATTTGCCACCTTGCCTGATATATGTTGTTAATCTTGATGTGCCTTCTTATTCATTTTCAATATAGAAATTTTTTTAATATTTATTTATTTGCTTTAGTTGTACACAGTTTGTTTATTTGTACGTGGTGCTGAGGATCGAACCCGGGCCGCGCACGTTCTAGGCGAGCGCTCTACCGCTGAGCCACAATCCCAGCCCTCAATACAGAAATTTTTAAAATATCTTTCCCCTTTAAAGAAAGTACTTCATATTATTCCAACCAAAGTAGAAAAATCTGCTTTAATGGAATTGTTGTCTATTGTATGCCCTTGAAGGACAGAGACACCAAATACTTAAAGCTAAATTGATTTTTAAGGTTATTTTTGCAACTGTAAGCACAAGGGAAATTACATGTTGGTGCCGATTCTACTGCCTAGACCTATAATAATTGGAGTCACCCTATGTTGACTTTAACTCCCCTGTGTTGACATATGGTTACATTTCCATTTCCAATCATGACCCTATCTCAATTTGTTTAACAATCATTGTCTTTTTTTTTTTTTTTTTTTTTTTTTTTTTTTTGTACTGGGGATTGAATCCAGGGGCACTTTACCACTGAGCCGCATCCCCAGCACTTTTTAATTTTTCATTTGAGACAGGGTCTCCCTAAGTTGCTGAGGGTGTCCTTGAACTTGAGATCTTCCTGCCTTAGCTTCTCCAGTTACTAGAATTACAGGCCTGTGCTATTATACCCAGCAACCATTGTCTTTTTTTAAATATTTTTTTTTAGTTGTAGATGGACACGATATCTTGCCTCACATGTGCGAGGCAGGTGTTCTACCACTGAGCTACAGCCCCAGTCCAACCATTGTCTTTTGAATGTAACATTTCAATCATATTCACATTTCTTTCTCTTTTCACCCATATTAGAACACTGGCTTTTTTCCCCTCAATATACTTGGAATATGACTGGAAGGAAGGTAGCAGAATTATAAGCAAACAGCAAATTAGAAACATACATACACACGTATTTAAGTAAAATTTTGAATTAGAATGCCAAGATAAAGGGCCTAGGGATATAGCTCAGTTGGTAGAGTGCTTGCCTCACATGCACAAGGCCCTAGGTTCAATCCCCAGCACCACAAAAAAAGAAAAGAAAAAGGAATGCCAAGATGAAGTTATTTTGTTTGTTTTTTGGTTTGTTTTTGTAGTACTAGGGATTGAACCCATGACATGCGTGCTAGACAAGTGCTGTACCACTGAGCTACATCCCCAATCCCCAAGATGAAGTATTTTTACTTGTTCAGCTCTTCTAGTATACATTGAGTAGTACTGATTAAACCATAGTCATAAAAATGCCCATTATTCGTTGATTGTCCTTGACAGGCATCTTAAGTAGGTAAGAACAATAATCTTAAGCAGAGAAGAGAATTGCCTCCTTGTTTTGGTGCCCCAATTATTTAATCTTTAATTCTTATGTTTCCAAAGATTAGACCAGCTTGGTGGTAGGACTGATTTAGTTTACAGCAGGATTTCTCAACCTTGGTACTATTGACATTCTTTGTTATAGGGGGAGGGAAGGCTCTCCTGTGTATTGTAAGATGTTTAACAGCATTCCTAGCCTCTGCCTACTAGTTGCTGGTAGTATCCCAACCCACAGCAGGCTGTGACAACCCAAAATGACTTCAGACAGTGATAGATGTCTGTAGGGCCAGATTGCCCCAGTCCAAGAATTCCTGATCTGAGATTGAATCATGGGGTGATTCTCTGCTGACAAGGTATTAGAGTTAAAAAAAAAAGAAAGAAAGAAAAAGAAGAAAAATACTGGTTCTGTAAGCCACTGACCCATATTCCATTTATCCCAATGTTATGTGTATCTCAGAGGAGAATATAGTGTAGGATAGTGTTTCCTAAAACATGGTTCTTGAAGGTATTAGCCCTATTAGATGTTCCTTCTTGACTCCCCCATCTGCCCCCCAAAAAGTATGTGGTTAGATAAGTTGGAAAACACTACCTGCTTTATCCTCTTTTTAGAGATTCAAATCATGGATTAGCTGAGAATACTGTTTAACATTTTGCAACCCAGAATTTCTCCAAATTTCTTGATCACGGAACTTTTTTTCATGCAATACATACTCAAAACACATTTTCTATTAGTATACATACCTTGAGAAAAGCAGTTCAAGAATAGGATAAAATGATTAAAATGTTATTTCTTCAGAATGAAGACTGAGGTTTCTAATTGTTATTGTTTTGATGCATGAACTAATGCTTGCTTAAAGAATAATGATTTAGGACTGGAGGTATGGTTCAAGGATAGAAACATGCCATTTGCCTGGCATGTTTGAGGCCCCAGGTTCCATCCCTAACATCCAAAATAAAAGATGAAGAAGAAGAAGAATGATTCTACAATGAGATTTGCATTTAAAACGTTATTTCTAATAGACCTAATGGTTTGATTTGCCAAGTATTTCTTCATGTGGTAAACATAAAGCTTTTCTTTTGCCACCTTTTTAGGATGACAGGTATTTTCTAAGCGGGTCACTGGATGGAAAGCTTCGCCTTTGGAACATACCTGACAAAAAAGTGGCTTTGTGGAATGAAGTAGATGGTCAAACAAAATTGATCACAGCTGCAAATTTCTGTCAGAATGGCAAATATGCAGTAATTGGGACATATGATGGGAGATGTATTTTCTATGATACAGAGGTAAATGATTATTTTGTGTGAATAATGTAATTGAATACTTAATAAAACACTTTTGTGGTTTTGGACAAGTCATTAATCCCCTGCCTTACCTGTAAAGTAGGACAAATAATACCATATCTGTCTAAGAATTGGATTAAGTGATCTTTGAGATTTGTTCTAATTCTGATATTTTTAATTTGTCATTTCTTTTTAGCATTTGAAATACCATACACAAATACATGTCCGATCTACTAGAGGGCGCAACAAGGTTGGAAGGAAAATTACTGGCATTGAGCCTTTACCTGGAGAAAATAAGGTACTGTACTATTCAAAACCAGCTTTCTCTGCACTACATATAAATTTGAAGTTAGTTTTAATATCTGGACAAAGAATGTATTCCCTTTCGTATGGAATATTCCTATTTCTAATTTGAAGTCTGTTTTATATGTGTTTAATGCCCATTTTTTGGTCATAGCTTAACTTAGATTAAAAGATAATATTTTTAACTTTTCCTTTTATTTATTTTTAGATACTGGTAACCTCCAATGACTCTAGAATCAGACTATATGATCTGAGAGATTTGTCACTATCCATGAAGTATAAGGGTTATGTCAATAGCAGCAGCCAGATCAAAGCAAGTTTCAGGTAAGTGGACATTGAGAAATGCCCAAAAGAGATCAAAACATTTCTTCCTTATTCCCATTTGTTTCATTGATCTATGCCTTATTTTTATGTGAGGGTTTTAGTTTCTTTGTACTTTGTAACTGACATCTCATATCATCATGCAGTACTTACCTTATCTGCCTATATGGTAGATAAGACTTAGAATTGCCCCTATTCTACAGATGAAGAAACCAACCCCCCCCAAAAAAAAAATTGATTGGTCAAAGTCACAGTTGCAGAGTCAGAATTATAAGATTTAGCTCCAAAATTTTTGCTTTCATATTGTTATGTAAGATTTTTTAAAATATTTATTTAAGCCGGGTGCTGTGGCGCACGCCTGTAATCCCAGCACTTTGGGAGGCTGAGGCAGGAGGATCGCGAGTTCAAAGCCAGCCTCAGCAATGGCGAGGCACTTAGCAACTCAGTGAGACCCTATCTCTAAATAAAATACAAAAAAGGGCTGGGGATGTGGTCCAGTGGTCGAGTGCCCCTGAGTTCAATCCCCGGTACCACAAAAAATAATATTTATTTATTTGTTTTAGTTGTACACAATGCAATGCATTTATGTTTACATGGTGCTGAGGATCGAACCCAGGCCGTGCACTTGCTAGGCGAGCGCTCTACCACTGAGCCACAACCCCAGCCCATTATGTAAGCTTTTAACAGGAAGATTACCCCAATACCACCACCATTGTTTTTTTCCTTTTAGGTACCGTAAAGCAAAGTACCCTATGTTTACACCTTTACTTATCATTTTTTGACCCTTTCTTTTTTTTTTTTTTTTTTTTTTTTTTTTTTTGTACCAGGGATTGATCCCAGGGGCACTTAACCAAGTGAGCCTCATCCTCAGCTTTTTTTGTATTTTATTTAGAGACAGGGTCTGACTGAGTTGCTTAGGGCCTCGCTGAGTTGCTTAAGCTGACTTTGAACTCACAATCCTCTTCCCTCAGCCTGCTGAGCCTCTGGGATTACAGGCATACACCACAGGCTTTGTTGTTTGAACTCTTAATTTGGGATCTGCAAACTCTCCTTTTGAAATAGGATTACCAGCTTGCCTTTTCTTTTTCCTAGCCATATTTCTTTCAGCTCTTTTCTTATCAGTTGTTCTTTAAGTTCCCTAGTAATTAACTGGTAAAAGTATTCTGCTGCTCTCATCCCTTAAGTCATTGTTTGTTCCAGTGTGAGTTAACTGGCATCACAGTGACCAGAGCTTTGATGAAAATACAGATGCCAGGATGGGGGGGGTGTTAGCTCAGTAATAAACCATTTGCCTAGCGTGTGTGAGGCCCTAATTCGATCTTTAGTAAGCGTGCATGTGCACATGTGCGCGTGCACACACACACACACAATGTCTAGCACCCACATGAGACCTACCCACTGAGAACTTCCAGAATGAGACAATGAGTCTAGTTTTCAATAAGCTCCTTCAGGTGTATCTTAGGTATTTTAAATTAGGAAGTACTGATAGAAAGAAACCTTAATATTTTTTCTTTTCTTTTTTATTTTTTTTTTAACCTTTTCCTCAAAATTTAGCCATGATTTTACTTACCTCGTTAGTGGTTCAGAAGATAAATATGTTTATATCTGGAGTACTTATCATGACTTAAGCAAGTTTACTTCAGTCAGGAGAGATCGTAATGACTTCTGGGAAGGCATTAAAGGTAAGCAAATGCCTATTTGTATGTTTCTTTTAAGTGAATAAAGTGGAGATTTATCAGAATAAACTTGTATCAATGTTATTTAAGAAGTTTATCAGTTATGACTGCTTTAGATCCTGTTTGGCTTTGTTTGTTTGATTTTTCTATGCCAAGGAAGAATTTGTCCTGGTCTAAATTTAAAAAGTTATGGAATCTTAGAACTTGTATGTGTTTCATTTTTTGGTTTTTGTTTTGTTTTGTTTTGGAAAATACTTCTAGGTTTTAAATTGCTTTTAGTTACTTTGTTTGATTGATTGATTGATTGCCTTTTGACAATACTGGGATTAAACCCAGGGATGCTCTACCACTGAGCAACATCACCAGCCCATCTAAACAGGGACTTGCTAAGTTGCCCAGGCTGGCCTCTAACTTGTGATCTTCCTCCCTTGGCCTTCTGAGTGGCTAGGACTATAGGTGTGTGCCACTGGGCCCAGCTCTTTTGTTGGTTTTTAAGGATGTTTGGCATACAACATACACGTATGTTAGTTTCTTTGCCCTATCTTACACATTGGGAATTGAACCAGGAGTGCTTTACCACTGAGCTATGTCCCCAGCCCTTTTAAAAAATTTTAGTTTGAGTCTTGCTCAGTTGCCCACACTGGCCTCCAACTAGCAATCCTCCTACCTCAACCTCCCAACTAGCTGGGATTACAGGCATGCACCATCACACCCAGCTTGTATGTTAGTTTTTTTTTAATATTTATTTATTTGCTTTTAGTTGTACACAATGCATTTTTATTTTTACGTGGTGCTGAGGATTGAACCGGGGCCGCGCACGTGCTAGGCGAGCGCGCTCTACCGCTGAGCCACATCTCCAGCCCTTGTATGTTAGTTTTAAAAGATATTTTGCATATTACCTTTTTTGTCTTGATGTTTAATATCAAATTTATTAGTTATCCTGAAGCGATTTTTTTTTCCAGCACATAATGCAGTTGTTACATCAGCCATTTTTGCTCCAAATCCAAGTTTGATGTTATCTTTGGATATGCAATCTGAAAAATCAGAAGGGAGTGATAAAGGTGAAGATGCTGAAATTTTAGATACCACATCAACTGGTAAGTACATATATTTTATTTGCCCTAAATTTTTTTCTTGTCAGTACTTAGAAGCCTCACTAACCTATTGTTGACTGTGATATTTTTTTAATACTCAGTTGTAGATTGACACAGTACTCCCATTTTATTTATTTATGTGGTGCTGAGGATCGAACCCAGTGCCCCCACGCATGTGAGGCAAGCTCTCCACCACTGAGCCACAATTCCAGCCCATGTGATGATATTTTATTTATTTATTTTTTTCCCGTACCAAGGATTGAACTCAGGGGCACTCGACTACTAGGCCACATCCCCAGCCCTTTTTTTGTATTTTATTAAAGACAGGGTCTCACTGAGTTGCTAAGTGCCTCGCCATTGCTGAGGCTTTGAACTCGAAATCCTCCTGCCTCAGCCTCCCAAGTGCTGGGATTACAGGCATGCGCCACCGCACCCGGCATGTGATGATATTTTAATGGGTATAAAGAGTATTTGTTTACAGTATAATTCTTGTCAGATATCCATTTTGGAACATTTTAGTAAGATTATTTGCAAGTTTTGCTTTTTTTAAATTCATCTAGGAATTAATGAAAATTTTGAAAGTTCATAGCTTTTATAGGCAACCATTTTCCTCAAAGAAATGCAAATATAAGACATGTAAGTACAAAGCTTCTTTATTATGTCTTTTCCACTAAACTGTAATCTCTAGAATAGAGACTCTGTGATATTTATTGTCTCATTACCAGTGCCTAGCAAAGTGCTTGCCTATGTATTTTGTTGACTAAATGAATTAAATTCAAATGAAAGCAAGCTTATTTTCTACTTGCCACAGATTTACAGCTTCTTGAGATAGGTAGCTATTTACAAGCCAGTAATTTCTTACATGTGGTAATACTTTGAGAATGAGTAGTGATTCCAATTATATATATATATTTGTGTGTGTGTGTGTGGTACCAAGGATTGAACTCAGGGGCACTCGACACTGGGTCACATCCCCAGCCCTTTTTTGTATTTTATTTAGAGACAGGGTCTCACTGAGTTGCTAAGTGCCTCGCCATTGCTGAGGCTGGCTTTGAACTCGAAATCCTCCTGCCTCAGCCTCCCAAGTGCTGGGATTACAGGCATGCGCCACCGCACCCGGCATGTGATGATATTTTAATGGGTATAAAGAGTATTTGTTTACAGTATAATTCTTGTCAGATATCCATTTTGGAACATTTTAGTAAGATTATTTGCAAGTTTTGCTTTTTTTAAATTCATCTAGGAATTAATGAAAATTTTGAAAGTTCATAGCTTTTATAGGCAACCATTTTCCTCAAAGAAATGCAAATATAAGACATGTAAGTACAAAGCTTCTTTATTATGTCTTTTCCACTAAACTGTAATCTCTAGAATAGAGACTCTGTGATATTTATTGTCTCATTACCAGTGCCTAGCAAAGTGCTTGCCTATGTATTTTGTTGACTAAATGAATTAAATTCAAATGAAAGCAAGCTTATTTTCTACTTGCCACAGATTTACAGCTTCTTGAGATAGGTAGCTATTTACAAGCCAGTAATTTCTTACATGTGGTAATACTTTGAGAATGAGTAGTGATTCCAATTATATATATATTTTTGTGTGTGTGTGTGTGGTACCAGGGAATGAACTCAGGGGCACTCGACCACTGGGTCACATCCCCAGCCCTTTTTTGTATTTTATTTAGAGACAGGGTCTCACTGAGTTGCTAAGTGCCTCACCATTGCTGAGGCTGGCTTTGAACTCGCAATCCTCCTGCCTCAGCCTCCCAAAGTGCTGGGATTACAGGCGTGCGCCACCGCGCCCGGCTTGATTCCAATTATATTTTAAAAATTCAGATTAGGAAGTGAAAAGAAACTGTCAACAAGTAGTATTGAGTGCCAGCCAATTATGTAAAAATAGGCCCCCTCTAGTCCTAAGAGAATGGTAAGACCATGCAAAGTTGAGCCAGTTGTTAGTAGAAATAGGTCTGTATTATGAAAATCTGTAGCAGAAAAGTTTATTAAACGTGTTTTCTCACTCTACAGACTACAAGCCAGCCTTTTAGAAAGTCTTAAAGTCAAAGCAACAGAATGTACAGAGGGTGCTTCTTAAAGATTTTGAATGCTGGAAAGTTCTTAAGTGTAGGAGTCTTGCGGCAACACTTAAGCACTTTACTCTCAAGAAATTACTTTTGGGGCTGGGGTTGTAGCTCAGCAGTAGAGCACTTGCCTAGCATGAGCATGGCCCGGGTTCGATCCTCAGTACTATGTAAAAATAAAATGCATTGTGTACAACTAAAGCAAATAAATGAATATTTTTTAAAAAGAAATTACTCTTGTAGTAGTATTTACACTCTCCACACACTATTCTTGGTGAAGAAAATTTTTGATAACAAAGGTGAACTTCAGTCTAGTATGTCTTTCAGTTGCAAGATTTAAAAGCCAAACCAAGTTAGAATTATTAAACCTTTACTTGAATACATATTTAGAAATACTTACCTCTATTTTTTTTTGTTTTTTGCATTTTTTCCCCTTTTGCTTTCCTTCTAAGAATTAAATCCCATTTCTTTCTTCTAACTTAAGTGATTTGGGATGTTTTCTTTTTCTTTTTTTGTTCCCACACATTTATACCTTTCTACACTGTGTATGTTTCCCATTCATTTGCTACAGGTAATCCTAGCTATGGACTATGCTCACATTTGTTTTGTTTTGTTTTTTTAATTTTTCTTAGGTGTTGATAGACCTTTATTTTATTCATTTATTAATATGTGGTACTGAGAATCGAACCCAGGGCCTCACACATGCTAGGCAAGTGCTCTTACCACTGAGCCACAACTCCAGCCCCTGTTTTTCTTTTTAATATTTATTTTTTAGTTGTAGTTGGACATAATACCTTTCTTTCTTTCTTTCTTTATTTCTTTCTTTATTTATTTATTTTATTTATTTATTTGTAATGTGGTACTGAGGATCGAACCCAGGGCCTCACACATGTTAGCCGAGCACTCTACCACTTAGCCACAACCCCAGCCCTCAGATTTGTTTTTGTTGCTTTCCGCCTATGTTGGTGTAATCTAAGATTTTTCTTTTCCAGTACTGGGAAATAAAGCCAGGGACACTCAACCACTGAGCTACATTCCCCACACTTTATACACACACACACACACACACACACACACACACACACACACACATTTTTTTTTACATTTTATTTTATTCTAAGATGTTATAAATGACAGCAGAATGCATTACATTTCATATTACACATACAGAGCACTTTTTTACAAATCTCTGGTTGTATGCAAAGTATATTCACACCATTTGTGACTTCATACATGCACTTAGGGTAATGATATCCATCTCATTCTACCATCTTTTTTTTTCCTTCACCATTTTGCCCCCTCCCCTCCCTCCCCATTGGCCATTCTAGTAGAATGCATTACGGTTCATAATACACATAGAGCCTCTTTTCACATAACACTGTTTGTATACAAAGTATATTCATACTATTCAAGTCTTCAATCATGCATTTGGATAACGATATCCATCTTATTATGCCTCCCCCTTTGTTTTCACCACCCCATACCCCCCTATCTCCCTCCCTTCTCCTCTCTCCCCCTTTGACCACTCTAGTGCTCCTCTAATCTTCCTAAGTACCCCGACACCCAACACCGCTGTGACTCTGACTCCTCATATCAGAGAAAACATTTGGTACTTGGACTTTTGAGACTGACTAACTTCACTTAGCATTATGTCCTCCAACATCATCCATTTTACCTGTGAATGCCATTATTTTATTTTCTTTTATTGCTGAATAAAATTCCATTGTATGTATATACCACATTTTCTTAATCCACTCATCTACTGAGGGACATCTAGGTTGGTTCCACAACCTAGCTATTGTGAATTGTGCAGCTACAAACATTGAGATAGCTGTGTCACTGTAATATGCTGTTTTTAAGTCCTTTGGGAATAGACCCAGGAGTGGGATGGCTGGGTCATAGGGTGGTTCCATTCCCAGTTTTCCAAGAAATCTCCATACTGCTTTCCATAATGGTTGCACCATTTTGCAGTCCCACCAGCAATGCATGAGCGTGCCTTTTTCTCCACATCCTCTCCAACATTTATTGTTGTTTGTGTTCTTAATAGCTGCCATTCTGACTGGTGTGAAATGATATCTTAGGGTAGTTTTGATTTGCATCTCTCTAATTGCCAGTGATGTTGAGCATTTTTTCATGTATTTGTTGATTGATTGTATATCGTCTTCTGAGAAGTGTCTGTTCATTTCTTTGGCCCATTTATTTATTGGGATATTTGTTTTTTGGTGTTGAGTTTTTTTTTTTTAATATGTACAACTCATAGTGCATATATTTAGTATCTTTTTACATACAACTGTTTGTATACAAAGTATATTCGTACAATTCAGGTCTTCAATCGTGCATTAAGGAAAATGATGTCCATCTCATTCAACCACCTTTTTTTTTCTTTTCTCCCCCTCCCTCCCCTCTTGCTCCCTCCCTTACTGTCCCTTCCCTTGACCATTCTAGTGTTCCTCTAATCCTCCTATGTACCCCCATCTAACAATACTTTGAAATAGCCTCCTTATATCAGAGAAAACATTTGGTACTTGGATTGGTGTTGAGTTTTTTGAGTTCTTTATACATTCTAGAAATTAGTGCTCTATCTGATGTGCATGTATTAAATATTTGTTCCCAGTTAGTTGGCTCTCTATTTACCTCATTGATTGTTTCTTTTGCTGAGAAGAAGCTTTTTAGTTTGAATCTATCCCATTCATTAATTCTTGATACTAATTCTTGTGCTACAGGATTCTTATTAAGGAACTTGGGGCCTAATCCGACATGTTGGAAATTGGAGCTTACTTTTTCTTCTATTAGGCGTATTGTGTCTGGTCTAATTCCTAGGTCCTTGATCCACTTTGAATTAAATTTTGTGCATGGTGAGAGATAGGGGTTTAATTTCATTTTGTTGCATATGGATTTCCAGCTTTCCCAGCACCATTTGTTGAAGAGGCTGTCCTTTCTCCACTGTACATATTTTGTCCAATATAAGATAGCTGAAATTATATGTATTAGTCTCTGTGTCCTCAATTCTGTACCATTGGTCTACCCGTCTGTTTTGGTGCCAATACCATGCTATTTTTGTTACTATTGCTCTATAGTATAATTTAAAATCTGGCATGGTGATACCACCTGCTTCACTTTTCTTACTAAGGATTGCTTTAGCTATTCTGGGTCTCTTGTTTTTCCAGATGAATTTCATGACTGCTTTATCTATTTCTTCGAGGAATGTCATTGGGATTTTGATTGGAATTGCATTAAATCTGTATAATGCTTTTGGTAGTATGGACATTTTGACAATATTTATTCTGCCTATCCAGGAACAAGGAAGGTCTTTCCATCTTCTGAGGTCTTCTATAATTTCTTTCTTTAGTGTTCTATAATTTTTTTTTAAAGAGGTCTTTCACTTCTTTCATTAAGTTGTTTCCTAGGTATTTTATTTTTTTTTTATGCTATTGTAAATGGGGTAGTTTTCATCATTTCCCTTTCAGAGGGTTTGTCACTGATGTATAAAAATGCCTTTGACTTATGGGTATTGATTTTGTATCCTGCCACTTTGCCGAATTCATTTACTAGTTGTAAAAGTTTTCTGGTAGAGTTTTTTGGGTCTTCTAGGTATAGTATCATGTCATCAGCAAATAGTGCTAATTTGAGCTCTTCCTTTCCTATATGGATCCCTTTAATTTCTTTCATCTGTCTGATTGCTCTGGCCAGAGTTTCAAGTACTATGTTAAATAACAGCAGTGAAAGGGGGCACCCCTGTCTTGTTCCAGTTTTTAGAGGGAATGCTTTCAATTTTTATCCATTTAAGATAATGTTAGCCTGGGGTTTTGTATAAATAGCTTTTATAATGTTGAGATATGTTCCTGTTATTCCTAGTTTTTCTAGCATTTTGAACATAAAGGGGTGTTGTATTTTGTCAAATGCTTTCTCTGCATCTATTGAGATGATCATATGGTTTTTATTTTTGAGTCTATTTATGTGATGTATTATGTTAATTGATTTCCGTATGTTGAACCAACCTTGCATCCCTGGGATAAACCCCACTTGATCATGGTACACTATCTTTTTGATATCTTTTTGTATCCGATTTGCCAGTATTTTGTTGAGAATTTTTGCATCTATGTTCATTAAAGATATTGGCCTGAAGTTTTCCTTTTTGGCTGTGTCTTTGCCTGGCTTTGGAATCAATGTAATATTGGCCTCATAGAAAGAGTCTGGGAGAGCTCCCTCTTTTTCTATTTCTTGAAATAAGTTGAAGAGCAGTGGTATTAGTTCTTCTTTGAAGGTCTTGTAGAACTCTGCTATAAAGCCATCTGGCCCTGGGCTTTTTCTAGCTGGTAGTTTTTTGATGGCATCTTCTATTTCCTCACTTGAAATTGATCTATTTAAATTGTGTATATCCTCCAGATCCAATTTGGGCAATTCGTACGACTCTAGGAATCTGTCAATGTCTTCAGTATTTTCTATTTTATTAGAGTACAAGTTTTCAAAGTAATTTCTAATTATTCTCTGTATATCTGAGGTGTTTGTTGTGATATTTCCTTTTTCATCACGGATGTTAGTGATTTGAGTTTTTTCTCTCCTTCTTTTCGTTAGCATCGCTAAGGGTCTGTCAATTTTATTTATTTTTCAAAGAACCAACTTTTAGTTTTGTCAGTTCTTTGAATTGTTTCTTTAGACTCAATTTCATTAATTTCAGCTCTGATTTTAATTATTTCCTGTCTTCTACTGCTCTTGGTGTTGGTCTGTTCTTCTTTTTCTAGTGCTTTGAGGTGCGATGTTAAGTCATTTATTTGTTGTTGTTTTTTTTCTCCTTTTGAGGAATGAACTCAATGCAATGAATTTTCCTCTTACTACTGCCTTCATAGTGTCCCAGAGATTTCTATACAATGTATCTGTGTTTTCATTTACCTCTCGGAATTTTTTAATCTCCTTCTTGATGTCTTCTTCAACCCCTTGTTCGTTCAGTATGATGTTGTTTAGCTTCCAGTTGTTGGAGTAATTTATTTTATTTCTTGTTTTATCATTGATTTCCAATTTCATCCCATTATGGTCTGATAGAATGCAGGGAATTATCTCTGCTTTTTTATATTTGCTGAGGGTTGCCTTGTGGCATAATATATGGTCTATTTTGGAGAAGGAGCCATGTGCTGCTGAGAAGAAGGTGTATTCACTTACTGAGGGATGAAATATTCTATATATGTCCGTTAGGTCTAAGTTATTAATTATTTTAATGAGGCCTAAAGTTTCTTTATTAAGCTTTTGTTTGGATGAACTATCCAGTGACACACACATTTTTGTTTGTTTTGAGACAGGTTCTCACGATGTTGCTGAGGCTGGCCTCAAAATTGTGAGCCTCCTACCTCAGCCTCCCAAGTTATACCACCACATTTGGCAGGAATAAACTTTTAACCCCAGGGTATGGGGATCATAAAATGTATCTGATTGTTCTCTCTTTCTTCCTGACATATTTGACAGTTTGAGCCTGTCAGCAGAGTGTGTAAAATGGTGGTGATAACCTGCTTTACAGGGTTGTTGTGTTTTTGTTTGTTTGTTTGTTTGTTTGTTTGTTTGTTGGCACCGGGGATTGAACTCAGGGGCACTCAACCACCTGGCCACATCCACAGCCCTTTTTTCTATTTTGTTAGAGACAGGGTCTCACTTAGTTGCTAAGTGCCTTGCCATTGCTGAGGCTGGCTTTGAAACTTTACAGGGTTGATAAGAATTAAAGATAACATTGTGGAGTATCTAGCATAATGCCCGGTATATAGTAAATGTTATCATTATCGTCTTCCGTTACTATGTAGTCTCAGTGCATTTGTATATTATGAAATTTTTTCTTCTGTAGCCTTTCTCATATACCTAAGTCCTTTGCTACTGCTGCACAGCATGACTTTGGATATACCAAAGGGTGATAAGGAATGCTCAAAGACAGAATATGTTCTTAGCACATCTAAGTGAAACCATTTTGTCTGACTCATCCTGTATACGACTTTCCGATCACAGTTCAGATTATTCTGTTCCTTATTAATCAGTCCTTCTTACATCTATAATCTTTACCTATTTATAATAGAATTAGTTAACACTGAATTTGTTCTGTTTTTACACAATTGGCAATTGTTAGAGGTGTTTTTGCCATTTGGCATAGCCATATAGATCTTCATATGGAATGTAAAAGCAAAAAGTGCTGTCAGCATTCATAGAACTAAGGTGTTTACTTCATTTCGTGGCAGTTTCAGTATGTCTGTAGTACAGTACACCTTACTGTCACCATCATTTGCCCAGCTGGTCCCATTCAGCCAGCATTCCAGTCCTGCTGCTGAATCACACACTAACCTATTGCCATGAAATGGAAGCATTCGATGACTTAGAGGCCTGGGATCCTGAGAGCAAATCTTGGCCTCCAGGCCCCAAGAAAAAATAATATCCTCAAGCCAGGGAAAGAAGAGCTAACACAAAGTTAGTGGAAGCAAACCTCAGAGAGGAAGAAGGTACAGCAAGATGAAGAAGTTACAGGAACAAGCCAGAAAAGACTGTGGGGATAAGATCTTCCCCCACAAAGGTCAAGTGTCATGGGCATATGATAATTGTGGCAGCAGTGCCGGGCGTAGTGGCGCACATCTGTAATCCCAGCACTTGGGAGACTGAGGCAGGAGGATAGCGAGTTCAAAGCCAGCCTCAGCAATGGCGAGGCACTTAGCAACTCAGTGAGACCCTGTCTCTAATAAAATAACAAAAAAGGGCTGGGGATGTGGCCCAGTGGTTGAGTGCCCCTGAGTTGAATCCCTGGTACCAAAAAAAAAAAAAAAATGTGGCAGCAGCCTGCATATTCCTTTCAAATTCACTGAAACTCTTTTTTCTATGCTTTTAAGGTATTGCGAAGACAGAAAACACAGAAGTTCTACTCTCTGCTGACTTCACTGGAGCAATCAAAGTGTTTATTAACAAAAGGAAAAATGTATCTTAATTTAATTTGACATTTAAAATAAACATATCAGTAAGTTTCTATATGTATCAGAACTGGAAAAATATATAGTGTTTCAGGCTAACATCCTTTTTTAATTTTTATTGAAAGTTTTTCAAATATAATATATTTTTTGAGAGGCAATGTTAATGATCTAGGAAATCCTGGACTTGTAGACTAGAGAAGAATGTGGCTAGATTAACATTGCCGGACATTAGGCTTTATGTTTTGTTATGTTTGTGTTTTTGTTATATAATTATGAACATGCACAAGTTTCTGCATGGAAAGATATTAATATATTAATCACATGTGTGTGCCTTTTGGTTACATGCACTAAATCTAACAAAGTTAAATTATTTCAGTGGCTCTTTTAGCCTCTTACTGGAGTATAGTCTTGTTTCTAGCTTAAATTTCTTTTGCACAAAATTTCATTTTAAAGAAAAGTGGTCTCCCCGGGTGCAGTGGTGCACGCCTATAATCCCAGCAACTCGGGAGGCTGAGGCTAGAGGATCCCAAGTTCAAGGCCAGCCTCAACAACTTAGTGAGACGTTGTCTCAAAATGAAACATAAAAAGGTCTGGGGATGTGGCTCAGTGGTAAAGCACCCCTTGGTTCAATCCTCAGTACCAAAGAAAAAAGAAAAAGAGGTCTCTTAGTTGATTGAGTTATTGTTTTGAAAATGTTATATAGATTTTCAATAGGTCAATAACCATGGGTAAATGGTTTTTATAAATTTCTGAATGTGGGGACAAGATTTTTTTGTGTGTGGTCTAAATTGTGGACTTAAGATTATTTTCTTTGTGTGTGTGTATGTGTATGTGTGTGTGTGTGTGTGTGTACACACACACAATTTCTTTCTTTGCCACACTGGAGCACAATGTTTCTGTGTAAAGAATTCTTTTCATTCTTTATCCATGAGCACCAGGCTTTGCTCACTTAAAAAAAAATAAGCCGCATTAAGGAGTGAGTCTTCTTTTTTACAATATTGTAAAATTGAACTGTTTACATTTTTTTTAAAGCATTGTAGATTTTAAAAATTTAAGCTGTTTTGTGTTGTTGAATTTGAAAGCCTTTGTAAATATCAATATAATGTACCAATGAAATAACATCTAGGGCAGTGGAACCCTGACCATGTTGTTGATGGTTAGCATATGTTTCTGAAAATTAAATATGTATTATTAAAAGTTGGTCGCCAATACTTGTTGAATGTGACTTATTTTCAGATGACTTCAGTAAATGGAGGAATGCAAGGAAAACTCTGATTTCAGTAATTTTGATTTTTAGTAAACAGAGGGCCAAACTTTAGACCCCTAAATGATAATGAATGAGCTACATGCCTTTGAAAAATGTTTAAGTCTAGCCCGGTGTGGTGGCCTACACATGTAATCCCAGCAGCTCAGGAGGCTGAAGCAGAAGGATCACAAGTTCAAAGCCAGCCTCAGCAACTTAGTGAGGCCCTAAACAACTCAGTGAGACTTTGTTTCTAAATAAAATATAAAAAAGGGCTGAGGCTCAGTAGTCAAGTACCCCTGGGTTCAATCCCTGGCACTAAAAAAAAGAAGAAAACATTAAAAAAAGTGTTTAAGTCTTATTCTTAAAGGAACACTGGTAGGAGTTCATCTCTATGCTCATATGTTCTTTACTGCGTTTGTTTTCAGTATGTGAGTGAGAAGCTGGGGAGCCAAGGTCATAGCCTTGTTAATTAGCATGGTCTTAGAGTGTTCTGGACTTTCTGGCTAACTGTATTTTGTTTGCATTGGTTTCTCCTCCATACTGCTTTCTTCCTCTTCCCTTTTCCTTCTCCTCTCTCCCCTTTCCCCTATGTTCATCTCTCTGCTTTGGTACACTGATTCTTCTGTATTTTACCTGTAAAATTGAATTGCTATGTCATTGGCTCTCTAACTAATCGCAGTTCCTTTATGCCCAGGATCTGTGGCAGTGTGATTAAATGCAGAACTCAATGTCTTCAAATTTTTGAGGCAGCTTGACTTTGACTGACTTCTACCCAAGCATTGTAGTCTGCCATGGTGCTGGTTGTTTCAACTGTAAATAACTGGATGTTGCCATATGAATATTTCCTGATAGGTGTTATGTGACTGCTTGAACAAAAAGACAAAAATAGTTGGGATACAAGCTTAAAGCTTAATACTGACACTTGCTGTCACTATATAAATACACTGAAAAGTTACAAGTCAGAAAGTGAATTTGAAGAGGTAACATTAAAAGATATAATTGAACACTATTTGCCCCTAAAATTAGTGTTAGAAACTATAATAAGTGTTTCAGTCAGCTTTTTCACCAATGTGACTAAAAGACCTGACAAGAACAATTTTAGGGGAGGAAAAGTTAGTTTGGGGCTCACAATTTCAGAGGTCTCGGTCCACAGACAGCTGGCTCCATTCCTCGCTGCTCAAGATGAAGCACAACACCATGGTGGAAGAATGTGGTAGGGGGAAGCAGCTCATATGATGATCAGGAAATAGAGACTTCACTCACCAGATACAAAATATATACCCCAAAGCCATGTTCCCAGTGACTCACCTCCTCCAGCCACACCCTGCTCAACTTCAGTTACCACTCAGTTAATCCCATCAGGGGATTCATTCACTGATTGGGTTAAGACTCATAGCCCAATCATTTGTCCTCTAAGCTTTCCTGCACTGTCTCCCATACAAGCTTTTGGGGGACACCTTACATCCAAACCATAATAAGTAATGTGGTGGTATAAGAAAGCACAGAATTTAGACTCAAATAAACTTGAGTTACTTTCCCTCTATTAACACATTCCTTGGGCAAGTTATTTATCCTGTGTTTACTTTGGTTTTTTTATATATAACGTAGGAATACCTAAACCCTAAAATTTTAAAATTTGCTGAGAAATTATGTCTATGTAAAGCTTGGTGACTAGCCAGTAGGTGTATTCAACAAACATGCATTTCTCATTGCCTCTTCAAAATCCCTGAGTGCCCTCCCAGACCCCACCCCACAAAAAAAAAAAAAAAAAAAAAAAAAAAAAATATATATATATATATATATATATGTATGTATGTATATGTGTGTGTGTGTGTGTGTGTGTGTGTGTGTGTGTAAACACTTTCTAGATGCAGGGATTTCATGGACACACAGCACTTTAGGGATTAACATATGGCTTTTTTTGTTTCCGACTCAGGACACTTGTTTTTGTGGTGCTAGGGATTGAACCCAGGGGCTCACACATGCTAAACAATCACTCTCCCACTGAGCTACATCCCTAATCTGTCATATATATAATGTCTTTTGAGACAGGGTCTCACTAAGTTGCTCAGGCAGTCCTCAAACTTGTGATCCTCCTGCCTCTACCTCCTAAGTAGTTGAGATTACAGGTATGTGCCACCACACCCAGCAAGATATGTTTTTTAAACTGCCACCATCTATTATCACCTCTTCATAAAAGGGAGAATATTTTAATAGTAAAAAAAAATTCTCAAGCATAATTTCATAACCTTAGAGCAATAATCTACTAAAGTTATTAAACTTAGCTTTTGAAAAAAGTAATTATATTCCCTTATTTCTTAATTTCTTCAGGGAAAACCTCATCATTGACTTGCTGTGGCAGGCCAAGAGCCACTGTACTAGATAAACAAGTTTTAATTTTTTCTCAGAGCTCTTTGAAGACTCCTATTGAGCTTTCTCCTCACCCCTTGTCTTGTTTACCTTAATTAGTATGAAAATATTAATGGCTCAACATAATTTAGCATGCCATTTTTCACTGATTTCCAAATCATATAGCTGGGCAGTGGCTTTTATTCTTTGAAATGAGTTTAACATAAGATATCCACCCCTCAAATTCTATTTTGAATTGTATAATTTTAAGAGTCACACCTCATATCTCCCATTGGAGTGAAAACTTGAACTAGCAAAAATATTTTTAATTATTCCAGAAACTTGGGGAGGCTGAGGCAGGAAGATCAGAAGTTCAAGGCCAGCCTTGGCAACTTAGCAACACCCTGTCTCAAAATCCCCAATACCAAAAAAAATTATTTTAATTGTTTTAAGTACTCTGGGAACTAAAGGTGAAGATATGTTTGGGATTTAATGTTTTCTCTTAGGTTTTCAAAAGAAAAATGTTCCCAGTTGCACTGGTTTCTAGCTTCCTTCCTTACTTATTCATTAAATGGATGTGTGTTGAACACCTACTATGTACAGAACACTGCTGAGCCTATAGGAGAATAAGGTAACATCCTCATGCCAGAGGATTTCCCAGTCTGGTGAAGAAGTTGGTCACAAACACAAGAGGTTTGGAACTGTATCGTAGCTATGGCCCTGGATGTCCCTTTTTCTCCCTTTCCCTTTCTATTCTACCCTTCCTAGTAACTCATGGCACCCATTTGATTCTTGGACCAGTCTTTATACAAGCAGCAATGATAATATGCATAAAAGAGGTTGTAAGTCATAGGTAAAGCAGAAAAAGTGGAGTGCCAATCATATCAATATTTTCCTTGGCCTCTGGCCTTCCCCCTGTCCCAACTAAGAATCATTGTCTCATTTCCTGAAAAATCAACTGTCTTCTGCTTTGAGCTAACTCCACAGTTAACAGATCCCATCCTCCCAACTGTGCTCTTGTTCCTTTCACTTTTAAAGCTTGTCCCTTTTTTGTTTTGTTTCCTAGATTTGAGTCATCTAATTTCTAGTAATTGACTTAAGGAATAGATCCTTAAAATGGAAGTATAAAGCACTAAACTATTTTTTAAACATTTTTTTTTAGTTGTAGTTGGACGCGATACCCTTATTTTATTTATTTTCATTTATCTATTATTTGCTTATTTACATGTGGTGCTGAGGATTGAACTCAGTGCCTTGCACATGCTAGGCGCACATGCTAGGTGAGCTGGCTATGGCTGAGCCACAACCTCAGCCCCTAAAGCATGAACTATGAAGAATAAGCAGCTGAGAATGGTGATGCATGCCTGTAATTGCAGCATCTCAGGAGGCTGAGGCTAGAGGATCACAAGTCAAGGCCAGCAGTAACAGTGGTCCCTTTACCTTCTGAATATAGCCCTCAAGGCTCAAAGGATTCTTTTTTTTTTTTTTTTCCCCTCTGCTAACAAGATTAGGGAGAGTGGTTTTGTTGTTGTTGTTGTTGGGTTTTGTTTTTGGTTTTGTTTTTTTCCTTCCCCTAGTTAACTGCCCTTGAACACACCCACTACAGGAAGGAGGTGCCTGCTGAGGATCTGGGAAGTGAATATCTCCCTAATGAACAAAGAATCCTAACACAGGCCATCTGGGCACCCTAGAACCCCCTACCAGAGCATGCCTGGAATGTAATCCTTGAAGTTCCTTTAAACCACCCTGCCTACCTTGGAGCTGGGGATATAGCTCAGTTGGTAGAGCACTTGGCTCATGTGCACAAGGTCCTGGGTTCTGAGGGAGGAAAAAAAAAATCCCCCTGTCCCTCCTGATCAAGAGAGTCCTAGCCTTTGGGACAGGAGTCCCTGTGTTTTTCCTTTGCTAGCAAAGCAATAAACCTTTTTTTTCAAAACCATGTCCTCATTATTACATTGGCATTGGTTGGCATTGGGGACAGGGACTTAGCTTTCGGTTACACAGCCTCAAGGACTTAGCAAGCCCCTAAGCAACTTAGCAAGACAGTGTCTCAAAACACTCAGTACAATCCTTGGTTAAAAAAAAAAAAGCAGTATCATAGATTACATGAAACCTGCTTAGTAATTGGGAGCTCTGGCCTAGGGATGGAGAGCCTAATTTTTAAAAAATGGCATTTGGACTAAGACTTCTGACTCTGATCATCCATATACCTGTCAGCAATCCTTCGGAGGCAGTGTAGCCAAGGATTTGCTCACTTTCTTGTTCATTTCATTCATATCCCAACTGACAGTATAAATTGAGATCTTTCATACAATCAGAATGGCACATCAGTGACCAAGTTCTACCCCTAGAATTTCCAATTGCAAGTGACCATGCCCCCCAAAAGCATCTTTTTTTAGTATAGTTGTTTTAGTTGTAGATGGACACAATACCTTTATTTTATTTATTTTTATGTGATGCTGAGGATTGAACCCAGTTCCTTGCACATTCTAGGCAAATGTTCTGCCACTGAGCTACAACCACAGCCTCGAATAGCATCTTGAGAATTATTTCCCCCGATTTTTTTCTCCAAATATGTTTATCAACTGGATCAGCAAATATTGTCTCTGCTAGATGATACTTAATATTTAAAGCATTACAGTACATATTCATTATCTGGTTAGGAAGGTCAAAACCATTATTTATTTATTTATGTATTTATTTTTGGTGGTTCTGGGGATAGAACTCAGAATCCAGGGCCTTGTGCATGCAAGGCAAGCACTCTACCAACTGAGCTATATCCCTAGCTACGTATAATTTAAGATTTCTAGGGCAAAAAAATGCATTAGATTTTCACCATCCCTAGTTGGGAGGCAGTGAGAAGGTGAGGGGAAAACATTTGGGCAGATGTTGGTGCTGGGTTTTAGAACCAAACAGAAAGGTAACCAAAAAGCAAAAGTGCATAGCTTCTATCTGTTGAACACACAAACAGATTTCAATTATTAAGTTTTTAGTAAACCATGAAACTAACCTTATTTACAAACCAAAGTGTTTAATAATGCAGTGTAAATCAGTATTGAGCCTGTTTTCTAACGTGTTGAACATGAATAAAACTCAACTATTAAATTTATGGCCAAAGCTGGATGCTGTGGTGCATGCCTATAAATAATCCCAGCAACTCAGGGGGCCATAGCTGGTATCCTGGTATCCTCAGAAGACACGTGTTCTGCCCTTTTCTGTCCTAGGCTTCCTTTGTTCTCCTTTCCTCTTCCCCTCATCTTTGCCCAGGAATGCTCGGTGGGATGGCCAAAAAGTGGGAAACGGGTGGGCTGAAGGGGGAAGGGCAGGATGGAGCAGCCCAGGACACATTAATTAACAACTGTGTATCTCCCTGTAGACAGGGGCAAGTCCTGGGACAGGTTGCCTTGGCAACAGGTTGGAGCCGGGGCAGGTTCTTGATAAGGGTGGAGGAAGGGCTCTAAAGGAATTAACATTTCAATTCCTCAGTGTACAGTCTCCAATTTCCCAGACTCAAAAAATCTGACCTGACTCGATTTACCTATCTATGCTGACTGCCTATCTAATTCTAGATTCAAAGTGAGGAAGGAAAAATATGGGGGAAGGCATTGTTTAGGGATGGATTTGGCTAGAAACCAACATGCAGGAAGAGATATTCCTGTGTTCGTGCCCTGGGGCATGAGTGGGCACATATAAAACCAACTAGGGTGGCTGGGGCTGGGTCTCAGTGGTTAAGTGCTTGCCTAGCACGTGTGAGGCACTGGGTTCGATCCTCAGCACCACATAAAAATAAATAAATAAAGGTATCATGTCCATCTACAACTTAAAAAAAATAAAAATAACAACAACTAGGCAGCCACCTTAACCTCATTCAGAGGCCTGCATTAGACCTTAAGCTAAGAAAAAAAAGGCCACACAGGTGGTTGGGCCTGCATGCAAGTTAGCACCCTGCAGGTAAATTTAAATAAGCTCTTCTGCAATCAAATGGACCTTTTAAAATAAATAGAAAGTTTTTCAGGAATTTCTTTCATATGATAGTGCATACTTGTAAACAGTGTGTCTTTTGGCTCAGTCCCTATGCCCCTTTCCCCTACCCCACCTCCTGCTTCAGTTTCCCTATCTGAATAATAAGGTGTTGGACACAAAGATATTTCAAGTCCTTCCAGCTGTAACTGGAGAGCTCTTCTCGAATTAGGAGAATTACTTGTTTCTTTTTACTTGTTACTTTGTTAGAATTATTGTTTATTTGTTAGAATTACTTGTTACTTTGTTAGAATTAATTGTTACTTTGTTAGAATTACTTGTTTCTTCCCCGCCCTCACTATTTGTAGGCCATTGTATAATTTCAGTTCACTTCCACTAGAGGGTAGCCAGGGAAAGGAGATGAGGCCCAAATAATTTCTTTAATTCTTCAGTTAGTGAAGTGGTGCATACAGCCCCTAATCCCAGTGATTTGGGAGGCTGAGATGGGAGGACCGCAAATTCAAGACCAGTGTCAGCAAATTAGTGAGACCCTGTCTCAAAACAAAAAATGAAAAGGACTAGGGATGTAGTTTAGTGGTAAAACACCCCTGAGTTTAATCCCCAGAACCAAAAAGAGAAAAAAGAAAAAGAAAAGAAGGAAATAAATGGCTGAGTCCAGGGCTGGACAAGGTAGGCAACAGGAATCAGTTTGAAGTGACCATAGGCCAAATTTGGTATAAGCGGAAAACCAAAACATCTAAGTACAGCAATGAAGCAATGAATTAGGGAATATAGAAAGGAAAAAAAAAAAAAAAAAAACAGAAGTCCAGGCACAGTGGCTCATGCCTCTGATGACTCCAGAGGCTGAGGCAGGAGGATCATAAGTTCAAAGTCAGCCTCAACAACTTAGCAAAACTCTGTCTCTAAATAAGAAAATAAGAAATAAAAAGAGGCTGGGCCCAATGGTGTACTCCTGTAATCCCAGCAGCTCAGGAGGCTGAAACAGGAGGATTGCAAGATCAAAGCCAATCTCAGCAACTTGGTGAGGCTCTGAGCAAGTTAGCAAGACCCTATCTCAAAATAAAAAGGGCTGTGGATGTGGCTCAGTGGCAAAGCACCCCTGGGTTCAATCCCTGGTACCAACAAATAAAAAAAATAAAAAGGGCTGGGGATGTGGCTCAGTGGTTAAGTGCCCCTGGGTTCAAGCCCCAGCACCAAAAAGAAAAAGAAAAAAACCAAAGCCATGAGTCCCTGCCAATAATAAGCAGATAGATAAATACATAAATAGATGATAGATAGATAGATAGATAAAATGGGATTAGGAGGGATCTTCTTTACAATAGAGTCCAATTGGTAAATGTGGAAGAAGCACCAGATTTGGAAAGCCAGCATTTTGCAACCTGCATAGTAAATATTGGTTCAGACAAGAATCAGTGGATTTTGATTAGGAGTGGGACATTTGCATGGTCTTGAAGTATTAACCCACAGACTGCTTGTTAATTGCATAGCAAAAAGAATTACAATACAGAGAAGAAACTGGACATAAGCTTGGCCAAATGATCAAAATTAACATCACCAAATGAGGGGCAGGTGGATAACTCATTTTTCAGTTGGAAACCTTGAGAAAGACCCATCATTACCTGTGTAGTATTCCAGCTGAGAATGAATGTGTCACCTGAATCTAATCATCAGGAAACACCAAAGAAACCCCAAATAAGAAACCAACTACTATGTATAACTACAATGCTATAATAATAATAAAAAGAAACTCCAAGTAAGGAACATTTTTAAAATATTTATTTTTTAGTTGCAGTTGAACACAATACCTTTATTTTCTTTGTTTTTTTAAAATATTTTATTAGTTGTTGATGAATTTTTTATTTTATTTATTTATTTGTATTTGTTGCTGAGGATCAAACCCAGGGCCTTGCACATGCTATGCGAACAGTCCACCACTGAGCCACAACCCCAGCCCCACAGAACATTTTATTGGAAGGAAAACAAGAGGAAGGTGGGAACTGTATTTTTCAAAAATGTCAAAGTCAGGGCTGGGGTTGTGGCTCAGCGGTAGAGTGCTTGCCTAGCACGTGCACGGCCCAGGTTCAATCCTCAGCACCATGTAAAAATAAAAGCATTGTGTACAACTAGATCAAATAAATAAGTATTCTTTTAATGTCAAAGTCAGGGTTGGGGATTTAGCTTAGTGGCAGAGTGCTTGCCTAGCACTCACAAGGCCCTAAGTTCAGTCCTCAGCCCTGGAGGGGGAAAAAAGCTGAAAAAGGATAAGAAATACCAAAAAAAGGTCAATGTCATAAAATACAAAGCATGTGGAAATGTTATCAGATTAAAGAAGATTAAAGTGACATGACAATTATGTGCTTACCCAATCCTGGACTGGATTCTGTAAGGGAGGAGGGGGATAATGTTATAAAGGACATTATTGGGTCAACAGACAAAATTGGAAGGTAGATTAAATAAAATTACTGTCTCAGTATTAAATTTCCCAAGTTGACAACTGTACTGTGGTTATGTAAAAAAAATCCCCCTTCCTACAAAATGTATACTAAAGTATTTAGAGGTCATGAATAATGTAACTCTCAATGGTTCAGAAAAATAGGAATATGTATACAGAGAGAAATGCAGAAATGATCTATAGTGATAATTATAGATGGACCTGGACAAAGAGTTTATGGTGTTCTTTGTATCGTTTTTATTATTGCAACTTTTCAGTAATTTTGAAATTATCTCCAAATTTAAAAGTTTAAAATAAGAAAGAATGCCAGGCGTGTTGGCACATGCCTGTAATCCCAGCTGCTCAGGAGGCTGAGGCAGGAGGATCACAAGTTCAAAGGCTAGCCTCAGCAATTCAGTGAAACCCTAAACAACTTAGCAAGACCCTATCTCAAAATATAAAAAGGGCTGGGGATGTGGCTCAGTGACTAAGTGCCCCTGAGTTTACTCTCTGGTACCCACAATATAAATAGATGAATGAATGAATAAATGAAATAAGAAGGAAGATGTGGTTGCAAATTGTGGCCCTACCCCTTAGATCCCTATGAGCACAGGCAACATGTATGACTTCATTACAGAAATGGTTACCAATTATTGAGCACTTACCATGAGTCAGTTACTGTGGTAGGTTTTAACCTACATTATTATAATCCCTCACAACTTTTCTCCTGGTTTTATAAATAAGGAAGCTAAGACTCAAAGAAGTTAAATAATTTGCCCAAGATTACCTAAGTCATTAAGTTACAGGGTTGAGATTTAAATTCAGATCTGATATCAATACACTATTGCTAGGTAGCATAATACTTAGCCATAGTTGGTTTTTCTTTTTACTAGAATTTACCATATTCTGAAATACTATTTCATTAGTTGATTTAACATTAGAACAATTTCTTTTCTGTCTTCCTCCACAAGGGTAGAGATCTTTGTCTACTTTGTTCAATGTTACAGGAATCTGGAATAGTGTCCAGTACATAGTAGCTGCTTAGTAATTTTTTTCAGTTATATGTTTAATGAAGGATTATGCCATAGGAATGTGGGATGGATTACACAAGATGATTTAGATAACACTTTTGGTATTCTTTACTGTAACTTCTGAATGACTATAAGATAGACAGTATAATCAGTTCTGCCAGCAGTTCAAAGCTTTGGGGAGCAATGAACCTCTATTCCTCATAGAACCCTTTGCATGCTTATAATTACATTGAACTTTCAGATTGAAAATAAAGCATACTGTTTTTGGGGGGATACCAGGGATTGAACCCAAGGGCCCTTAACTACTGAACAACATCCCCAGTCCTTTTTTTTTTTTTTTTTTTTTTTCAGAGTCTCACTAAATTGCTTAGGGTGTCACTAAATTGCTGAGGCTGACTTTGAACTTGCAATCCTCCTGCCTCAGCCTCCCGAGTTGCTCAGATTACAGGCCTGCCCCATATCCAAACATGCTGTATTTGAATCTATGAAGTATTATCATATTTTCACTTTCAATGGCATGGGAAATTCTGTCTCCTTTGGGAAAAGCAGTGTTTCCTTGCTGGTGTCCAATAGTCAAAACAGATTGGTAGTGGCACACACCTGTAATCCCAGTTACTTGGGAGTCTGAAGAAGGAGGATCACAAGTTTGAGGCCAGCCTAGGCAATTTAGCCAGACCCTGTCTCAAAATTACAAAGGGGCTGGGGATGCAGCTCTGAAATAGAGTGAAGATTTTTCTGTGCCATTGGAAACGAAAATATGATAGTAACACCTTGGTTTTGGAAATCCAAGAGAGACCCAAAACGGAGGGATGGATTGTTAGAAGGTGAGAACTGAAAACGGGACTAAACAACACTGAGATCTTACACAGGATCCTAGTGCGTGTGGGCGGCCCCACAGTAAAGGAGACATAAAAAGAAATAATAAGATAAAATGTGTCAGCCAAATCAAAGTTAAAAGGTAGTCTGTGATTTTCATATGAATAGTATCTGTTTTTGCTATCTGCTTAATTCCAGCTGCTAGCTCAGTGCTTGACATACAGTAGGTACTCAAGAATTTTCTTTTTTTGGTACTGGGGATTGAACTCAGGGGCACTCAACCACTGAGCCACATTCCCAGCCCTGTTTTGTATTTTATTGAGAGACAGGGTCTCACTGAGTTGTTTAGCACCTTGCTTTTGCTGAGGCTGGCTTTGAATTCACGATCTTCCTGCCTTAGCCTCCCAAGCTGGTGGGATTACAGATGTGTGCCACCATGCCTGGCCCCAACATATTTGACAGTAAGTAACTAGTATGCGTTAGGCAATTAATAAATGTTAAAGTCACTCACAGCAGTTCACACCTGTAATCCCAGGGACTCAGGAGGCAGAAGCAGGAACATCACAAGTTCAAGGCCAGCTTCAGCAACTTAGTGAGACCCAGTCTCAAAATAGGAAAAATAAAAAGGGGTGGGAATATGGCTCAGTGGTAGAGTACCCGTGGTTCAATCCCTGGTACCACAAAAAAAAATAAAATAAAATAAATGTTGAAATAATAGATGAAAAAATCGATCTCAATTTTTCTGTTACAGTGTTATAATACCCATCTCTCTTTCTAGAACCTCAGAGTGTTTCAGTTCTGTCAGAAATGCCCTGTTAAAAATGCTTTGGAGAACAGAGGTCACCCTTAGGGTTTGGAAGAAAATATTACAAAAAGATAAATGCTTATTTTCAGAGAATCTGGAAGAGGAACCTACAAGTGGAATTGAGGTCTGACTCTGTAGTCACAGTCCGGACTGGGAAAGTCTTGATAAGATAGGCCTCTTTGATAACACTTGATTTCTGGCATCATCAAGTGAAGTTGAATAGCAACACATTACCCAGTCTTGCACAAAAACTCTAGGATGCAAACCAAATAGGCAAAGGAGAAAACTCATTACACAAGCTTTGAAGACCAAAAAAGAAATCATTACTGTCCATTTACTTAGTCACATTGAATAAATCTTGAATTGTTAAATAAAATGGGCCTTATTCTCAGTTAACCACTCAGGGGCTCACTGGGCAGGCAGACAGAGATGTTCTATGATGAACCCAATTGTTCAGATGCAGGGGAAACATTGAATCCCTACCTAATGGAGAAGCAATGATATGCCCTTGTGTGCTTCCCACATTTCCCCATAGAAGTATTCCAAACACAGGCATAAGAGTGTTGTAAGCACAAAATTTCATTGAAGTCTCAGGTTTTATTTTAAAAGTTGACGCAAAATTTGCCTTCACTTCATATTATATCCAAGTTTTGTTTTTTGTTTTTTCTTTTTTTCTCCCTCTCCCCACATCCCCCCAGCTGGGGTCAGAATTCAGGACCTTGCAAGTGCTAGGCAACTGTTCTTCCACTGCCCTAGCTCCCAGCCCCTAAGTTTGTTTCAACATAGAAATGCCATTTACAATTACCCATCAACTAATATTATAGACACTCCAAGAAGAGGCGCCTTGTTCTTTTACAAATGGCCCTCTTCCCTGTTCTATTCTTTCCCAGGGCTCACTTATCTCTATTCTACAAATAGGCCTTTTTATCATCCTGCTGAACCTGTTAACCAGATTCCTGAATTTAGATTAGTCTGAGGGGAGATTGCCACTTTATTCAAGAGACATTCCCAAAATGGATGCCAGAAGCAAATTGGGGGGGGGGGGGTGAAAAACAAAAAGAATTTGCAAGAGCAACTGATGCCCCAAAAGGCTTTGGGGCATTTCTCCACCCTTTCATGAAAGTTGCAGAAAGGAGCAGGGAAGGGTATTGTGGGTTTTATTATGTTCCCCACCATAATCTAAAACCTTACAGTTCTAGAATTCCCACCCCTACAGAAATCACCCAGGGTTTGCACAATGGAAATGACTGGTGGGGTATAGGTCGTCCAACAGAATTACAGAAGTTTTTTATGGCTGCTAGAGTAATTCTTATTCATCGAATAACAAATGAAAAATAAGCAGATGACCCAGGGCAACCCTGTTTGGGAACATTTTCTTCCAGCTTTTTATGCAACTTTTTAAAAACATAGTAGAGACCATACTACATATATAAGTTGTTTTTTGTTTGTTTGTTTGTTTGTTTGGTACTGGGGATTGAATCCAGGGGCACTAAACCACTGAGCCACATCCCCAGACCTTTTTATATTTTATTTAGAGAAAGGGTCTCGCTAAGTTCCTTAGGGCCTCGCTAAATTTCTGAGGCTGGCTTTGAACTCGTGATTCTCCTGCCTCAACCTACCAGCCGCTGGGATTACAGGTGTGTGACACCATGCCCAGCTCATATATAAATTTTTAATCTTGATTATCTCATTTAATAATGTAGCATTTTATCATGTCTTTAAATATTCCTCTAATGATTCTGTTTAATGACTATAGTGTCCCAATATCTAGATACACCAAAATTTACTCAACCATTCTCTTCATGTTAGAAGTTTAAATTTTTAAATTTTCTCCAAATTTTCAGTTTTCTGAATAAAAATAAAAATTTTATGTTGTTGAATTTTTTTTTTTTTTTTGTACTGGAGAATGAACACAAGTATGCTTTAGCACTGAGCCACATCCCCAGCCCTTTTTATTTTATTTTATTTTATTTTATTTTATTTTTTTGATTGAGATAGGATCTCACTAAGTTACTTAGAGCCTCACTAAATTGCTGAGATGAGTCTTGAATTTGGCAATCCTTCTTCCTTAGCCTCCCAAATCGCTAGAATTACAGGTGTAAACCACTGTACCCTGCTGATAAACGTTTTTTTGTGTACAAAATTTTGTCCGTGGTATGGAGTGCACACTTAGGTAAGTGTCTTTAAATAGGGAATCAAAAGATTTATACAATTTTAAGAATCTTTTTTTAAAATATTTATTTATTTGCTTTAGTTGTACACAATTCGTTTATTTGTATGTGGTGCTGAGGATTGAACCCGGGCCGCACACGCGCCAGGCTAGTGCTCTACCGCTGAGCCACAACCCCAGCCCAAGAATCTTGATACTATGTATCTGTCAGTGTTCTTAGTCCCAAGCAAGAGAAACATTATGGGAGATTGAACAGAATGGCTATTTATTAAAGGATATTGAGTTTTTCACAGAATTGTTGGGAGAACTGAATAACCAAAACTAAGTTTCCAGAAATTATACCCCAAACCAGGCCACAAAACAAGCTTGATGGAAAAGCAATCAAAGTCTATGTAAATGACACTCCCTAGATTAATATATGTAGTACCCTTGAATCTCAGTATAAAAATTCACTGCCTTGCACTACAGCCTAAAAAAAAACCCAAACCAGTTAAGCCGGGTGCGGTGGCACACGCCTGTAATCCCAGCACTTTGGGAGGCTGAGGCAGGAGGATCGCGAGTTCAAAGCCAGCCTCAGCAATGGCGAGGCACTTAGCAACTCAGTGAGACCCTGTCTCTAAATAAAATACAAAAAAGGGCTGGGGATGTGGCCCAGTGGTCAAGTGCCCCTGAGTTTAATCCCTGGTACCAAAAAAAAAAAAAAAAAAAAAAAAAAAAAAAAAACCAAACCAAACAACTGGACCCCTCCTTTCATCGCCTGAATCACTACAAATGGAAACTCCATGCAGAGCCTGGTTTATTCATCAGCTTCTCTGATTAAGTCTCCTGAAAGCAAAGCTGTGGTCACATGCTTGCAAGCTAGCTGCAAAGAACTTTGAGAATGTGAGAGGAGCCCTGTAAACTAGGAATTTCCACAAATATAGATAGTTACGTTGCCAGATAAAATACAGGATGCTTGGGGCTGGGGGTGTAGCTCAATGGCAGATCATTTGCATAGCATAAGCGAGGCCCCCTCAGTTTGATCCCCAGCATAAAAAACAACAACAACAACAACAAAAGCCTAGTTAAGTTTGAATTTCAGATAAGGAGTCAATTTTCTTTTTGGTACAGGGGATTGAACCCAGGGGTGCTCAACCACTGAGCCACATCCCCAGCCCATTTTTATATCTTATTTACAGACAGGGTCTCCCAAATTGCATAGGGCCTCACTAAGTTGCTGAGGCTGGACTTGGACTTGCAATCCTCCTGTCTCAACTTCCTGAACTACTGGGATTATAGGCGTGTACCACCACGCCCAGCTGGAGTAAATTTTAAATATAAGTATATCCCAAATATTCATGGAGCATATAGCAAAAATGGTTGTTTATCTAAAATGCAAATGTTATCATGCATTATATATTATTTGTTAAATCTGGCAGCCCTAATGGAAATGCTATTCCAAATATGATGGGAAGGTATGAGGGAATATTTCAAATATCCACACTATCACGTTGCCTTGGCAAAAAGAAGTACCAGCAATGAACAGGAGTTTCTAATTCACCAATCATATCACTTCAAAAAAAGTTTGCTAATTTGAGAGGCAAGAGATAACTAATTTTCATTTTAATTTATCTTTCTTTGACTTTTTGTGAGACTGAACAATTTTTCTAACCTTCATTATTTATCATCTCCCCCTTTATGAACAGGTCATTGAAGTGCCAAACATTTGTCTATTGGGCCTTTCTGTGTCCACTGTCAAAGAGCTTAGCTTTGCCCTCAATAAACACCTTATTCCTTTGCTTAGTTTATTATTTATCTTTTAATTCATGATCCATTTGTTTACAGAGATTTTACTGAATCAAATGTTTCACTTTTCCCCATATTAGAATGTTTCCCCACCTAGAGATCAAATAAATATTCATTTATATTTTATTCTAGTTTTTACTTTTTTTTTTTTTTTTTTTTTGGTACCAGAGATTGAACTCAGCAGCACTAGACCGCTGGGCCACATCCCCAGCCCTTTTTTTTTGTATTTTATTAGAGACAGGGTCTCACTGAGTTGCTAAGTGCCTCGCCATTGCTGAGGCTGGCTTTGAACTCGCAATCCTCCTGCCTCAGCCTCCCAAAGTGCTGGGATTACAGGCGTGCGCCACCGCGCCCGGCTTATTCTAGTTTTTAAGGTTTGATTTTTTCCTAATTTTTAATGTGCATGGAATAGGGTGTTGGTGAAATAGAACTTTTTCTAAGTGATTAACCAACTATCCTTGTAGGATTCATTTAGCTATTCAAAGATTTTCTTTTTCAAAATATCTGTTAGTGTAGTTAGTTTCACTCTTTCATTTCCCAACATCACCAGGCCCTTCCTTCTTTTAACATATTCTTGCGCTTTAAAACCAACACACACCAATAGTAACAAGAATTTCACTTGGTACATTTGGATTTGTAAGTAAAGACATTCAATTTAAAAAAATCTATGATTCTTACTCCTAAGAATCATACCTCAGCTGGGCGCGGTGGCGCACGCCTGTAATTCCAGCTGAGGCAGGAGGATCACAAGTTCAAAGCCAGCCTCAGCAATGGTGAGGCACTTAGCAACTCAGTGAGACCCTGTCTCTAATAAAATACAAAAAAGGGCTGGGGAGGTGTCCCAGTGGTCAAGTGCTCCTGAGTTCAATCCCTGATGCAAAAAAAAAAAAAAAAAAAAAAAAACATACCTCAAGTGACTTGAATGATGATGGGATTATATCTTTGGTGCCAGATGGTCCTTGTCTATATAGATGTAGACAGTTGGGTCAAAGAATATGAATGAGGGGTTGTGGCTCAGCGATAGAGCACTGGCCTAGCACGTGCGCGGCCCGGGGTCAATCCTCAGCACCATGTACAAATAAATGCATTGTGTACAACTAAAGCAAATAAATAAATATTTTTAAAAAAGAATATGAATGATTTCTTACGCAAGTTTGATTTCTCTCTAAAATATAGCCTTTGCCGCCGAACGCGGTGATGCACACCTATAATCCCAGGGGGCTCTGGAGGCCGAAGTAGGATGATTGCAAATTCATAGCCAGCCTCAGCCATTTAATGAGTCTCTAAGCAACTCAGTGAGACCCTGTCTCAAAATAAAATATAAGGGGCTGAGGTGGTGGCTCAGTGGTAGAGCACTTGCCTAGCATGTGTGAGGCACTGGGTTTGATTCTCAGCACTGCATATAAATAAATAAAACAAAGGTCTGTTGACAACTTTATATATATATATATATGTATACATATATATATATACACACATATATGTGTGTGTGTGTATACATACATATATATGTATACGTATAAAAGGGCTAGAGATGTGGTCAGTGTAATCCTTGGTATCAAAAATATACATATATAGCCTTTATTATAATAAAATATTATTAATAATGATTTACTCTATTTAGAAAGTCAGTAGAAAATTTGCAGCAAGATTTAAAGAAATATATATGCCTAAGTACAATACAGTAGTTCCTTCATTCAATCTCAAGCCTCATCTAACAAGCTTCATCTAACACTGCTATTCCCTCTTCTTTTCACACATGATGTTTAGGATATTCTTCACCAAAGAACCTCATCTGTAATACTGTCTACCAGTCTCATAAAACATTTGAATTGCTTTTTTTTCCCTTTTATGCCCTATTAGCTTAGCTGTCTGTATCTTTTCCCTTCCATTACCCAAAATAGATGAAATAAAGCTCACTGTTGTATTATTCTTGTACATAGGCTCTGCTTTTCTGTGCCTGGATTGTTTCAATCATGAAAAAAAAATTATTTCTCTACCAAATCCACTTATCCTTTCACTTGAAATATAGGCTGGTATAAAATCACAATTTGCATAATTTCCTCAAAGCTATCTCTCTTTTGGAATCTTCCCAGACTTTCTAAAACAAAATTTTAAATATTTTTTAGTTGTAGATGGCCAGCCCTTCAGACTTTTTTCCTTATGGGGTCTTGCTATGTTACCATGTTGCCCAGGCTGTCATTGAATTCATGGGCTCAAGAGTCACTGGGATGGGCTGGGGCTGGGGCTCAGTGGTAGAGCACTTGCCTAGCATGTGTGAGGCCCTGGGTTCAATCCCCGGCACTACATAAAAAATAAACAAATAAAATAAAGGTATTGTGTCCATCTACAACTAAAAAAATATATAAAAACACATTTGCTAGCCGGGCGCGGTGGCGCACGCCTGTAATCCCAGCACTTTGGGAGGCTGAGGCAGGAGGATCACGAGTTCAAAGCCAGCCTCAGCAATGGTGAGGCACTTAGCAACTCAGTGAGACCCTGTCTCCAAATAAAATACACAAAAGGGCTGGGGATGTGGCCCAGTGGTCGAGTGCCCCTGAGTTCACTCCCCTGTACCACAAAAAAAAAAAAAAAAAAAAAAAAAAAAAAAACACATTTGTTGGGGCTGGGGTTATGGCTCAGCAATAGAGTGCTCGCCTAGCATGTGCGCAGCCCTAGGTTTGATCCTCAGCACCGCACCACGTAAAAATAAAGGCTTTGTGCACAACTAACACAAATAAATAAACATTTAAAAAACACATTTGTGAACTTTTTAATTAAAAGTTCAGATTTATGCTGGTGCGGTGGCGCACGCCTGTAATCCCAGCACTTGGGAGGCTGAGGCAGGAGAATCGCGAGTTCAAAGCCAGCCTCAGCAATGGCAAGGCACTTAACAACTCAGTGAGACCCTGTCTCTAATAAAATACAAAAAAGGGCTGGGGATGTGGCCCAGTGGTCGAGTGCCCCTGAGTTCAATCCCCAGTACCAAAAAAAAAAAAAAGTTCAGATTTATTAGCAATAGACTGACCATGGAAAATAAAATTTAAGAAAAATCAACTGAATGCATGTTACTACTTCTTTTATGTTGACTGCCAAGGCACAATCTTTACATTTTAATAGCATTTATTACTTTATCTTTTACAGTTTTAATAGTATTTACTATTTTTCCAATATGTTCTTTGTACAAATTTTTAGGAAATAGAGAGAAAATATATAAATAATAAAATATATCACCTCTGATCCTTTCATTTAATGATTACCACAGTTACCGTTTTGGGTGCATTTCCTTACTATTTTTCCTGCCTATGTATTAATTCATTCACAAATATTTATTGAGCAAACATTATGTTCCAGGTGAAGTTCTAGGTGCTAGAGACAGCAAAAAAGATAAAGTCTCTCTCAGTATAATAAGGGGATCAATTTCTTCTCAATTAACTTATAAACTCTATGCAATAAATCAAAATCCCTGTAGTGTTTTTGTGAAATTTGATAAGTGAATCCTCCAATTCATATACAAGAGAAAATTCTCAATAACCAATATATTTTGAAGAAGAATAATACGGGGGGGGTTCATTACCAGATATTACTTATTATAAAACATATAGTATAATGGCACTGCCTCCTCCACAGAAAATCTTAACTAAGCTTCTCCAGAAATCTTCACCATGGCTGATTTTAGGACTGTCAGCGAAAGAGTCTCTACAAAAATGTTCAGTGTAGATAAACTTCCTATTTTCCTATTGATCTATTACTTGGCCACTGGCCTGAAAAAATTCAGCCTCCAGGTGCTGGATACCCCTTTACTTGTTTTTCACAAACATGTATCCAGTATAATAGTTTGTAGAAGTTTATTTTCAAATGCAAAATGTGATAGTAAAAGGACAAATTCTTTAAACAAGGCCTCTGGCCTTGAGCTGGAGCTTCACAGAGATGTCTACATTTCTAAGAGAAGTTACCAAAACCAGTCACGGTGGTGCACGCCTGTAATCCCAACACTTGGGTGGCTGAGGCAGGAGGATTGCAAGTTCAAAGCTTGCCTCAGCAATGGCAAGACACTTAGCAACTCAGTAAGACCCTGTCTCTAATAAAATACAAAAAGGGCTGGGGATGTGGCCCAGTGGTCAAGTGCCCCTGAGTTCAATCCCTGGTACCAAAAAAAAAAAAAAAAAAAAAAAAAAAAAAAATATATATATATATATATATATATATATATATACACACACACATATATATATATGTGTGTGTGTGTGTGTGTGTGTGTGTGTGTGCTTTAGTTGCACACAATGCAATGCATTTATATTTACGTGGTGCTGAGGATCGAACCTGGGCCGCATACATGCTAGGCTGAGCCACAACCCCAGCCCTTTTTATTTTATTTTTTTATTTTTAATTTTTTTAATATTTATTTATTTGCTTTAGTTGTACACAATGCATTTTTATTTTTACGTGGTGCTGAGGATCGAACGCGGGCCGCACACGTGCTAGGCGAGTGCTCTACTGCTAAGCCACAACCCCAGCCCCTTATTTTTTTATTTTGAGTCAGGGTGTCACTAAATTGCTTTGAGCCTCACTAAGTTGCTGAGGCTAACTTTGAAATCTGAATCCTCCTGTCTCAGCCTCCCGAGTCACTGGGATTATAGGTATGTGCCACAATGCTCAGCTATGATGATAAGATTTTGTCCAGCAACTATGAGAAGCCAGGTGGCAGGCAGCTCAGGAACAAATAATAAGTGGTAAGGAAGGGAAGCCATGGTAGAACAATCATTTCAGAAGGTGGGCAATGAAAGGGCAGGAAGATACTATATATTGTTTTTTGTTTGGGGGCATTGCTGGGGATTGAACCCCAAAGTGTTGTATCACTGAGCTACATCCTCAGCCCTTTTTATTTTTTGAGACAAGGTCTCTCTAAGTTACTGAGGCTGGCTCCAAATTTGCCATCCTCCTTCCTCAGCTTCCTGAGTTGCTTGGATTACAGGCCTGTACCACTTCACCCAGCTATATATTATTTACAGATTAGTAAATATGCAGCAAAAGTACAAAAACTAGTAACGAAAAGTATATTAGACTTTATTTGTGTTCACATATGTATGTGTATATAAATATATGTAGATTTATGTACATGTACATAGTGGAGCATATTTCAGTGGTTTACAATACTAATTAACAAACTTCAGACTCTCACAGTGAACAAATATATAAGTATACATGCAGAAATATGATATATCCATTAATATATACACACAAATATATATAATATATGTGTAAATTTGTAACTTGTACAAAAAGGGCATGAGGAAAAATTTTAGCATTTAGGATGGTCCCAGGCCCAAAGTTTTCAAATGAACTGCCATTCAAGATTGAAGAAAAAGATAATCTCAGAAAGCTCTTTGCCTGGAGTACTGTGAGTAGGACAAGAAATTTTTTAAAAAATTGACAGAGATTTTCAGTAATTTCAAGAGAAATATGAAACCAAGGTCAATAGCCATTAGATACAAAAAGAATCCTCTAAGAGGAGAAAATTGAAAATTGTTCCCTTACTAGCAAAAAAGCAACACAATGGCAAAGGACACGATGTGGAGAGACTTGGGCTCTTTCACATTCACAAATCAGGAGAAGAGCATAGGCTACATGAGGTGCCTTGAGCTGCTGAAGACCACACAACTAAGGTCCAAGGAGGTGGAGTACTTTCCACAATAACAGAGTCAGCATTCCCCATATGTATTTGACCAAGGGACACCCTTCCCAATTTGTATTGGGGTGCCAAGTATCAAACCTAGGCCTTCTCAGATGCTACATGAAGGTTCTACCTCTCAGGTATATCCCAGACCTGAAAAGACACTTTATTTTTATTTGGGGGGGGTACCGGGGACTAAAACTCAGGGGCACTCGACCACTGGGCCACATCCCCAGCCCTTTTTTGTATTTTGTTAGACACAGGGTCTCACTGAGTTGCTAAGTGCCTCGCCATTGCTAAGGCTGGCTTTGAACTCGCGATCCTCCTTCCTCAGCCTCCCAAATGCTGGGATTACAGGCGTGCGCCACCACACCCAGCTTGACACTTTATTTTTGTGCCAGGAATTGAACCTAGGAGTGCTTCACCACTGAATCGCATCCCCAGCCCATTTTTATATTTTATTTAGAGACAGGGTATCACTGAGTTGCTTAGGGCCTTGCTAAAGTGCTGAGGTTGGCTTTGAACTTGCAATCCTCCTGCCTTGGGCTTCCGCACCACTGGAATTACAGGTGTGCATCACCACACCTACTGAAGGGACACTCTTAAAATTAATGTGGCTGGAATATTCCACCAGGAGCTCAAGATATAATGCTCAGTTGAATTAAAATAGACAACTAAACAACAAAAGTGCTTTAAAGTTTGATGACTTAGATGATTCAGGCTACATATGCCAAGTCTAAGAGTAATGTCACCCAACAAGCAATTTTGCATCTGTTGAGCATGTATTCCCCTCCAAAGCATGTCACCTATGAATCACATGGTAATTATGAAGTAAATGTTGAACACTACTAAAATGAAAATAAAGAAATCAGTTTTAAATTTTAAAAAGTGCTTTAATAGCAAACTAATTGCCCAAGAAATTATCATGATTTGATTCATGTGCTTCAAAATTATTATCAGGCATCAAAATACCTAAAAGATTGGATTATTTTATTTTATTAAGAAAATGTAGGGCTGGGATTGTGGCTCAGCGGTAGAGCGCTCACCTAGCATGTGCGTGGCCTGGGTTCAATCCTCAGCACCACATAAGAATAAAGGCATTGTGTACAACTAAAACAAATAAATAATTTTTTGTGTGTGTGTGTGTGGTACTGGGGATTGAACTCAGGGGCACTCGACCAGCGGGCCACATCCCCAGCCCTTTTTTGTATTTTATTTAGAGACAGGGTCTCACTGAGTTGCTAAGCGCCTCGCCATTGCTGAGGCTGGCTTTGAACTCGCGATCCTCCTGCCTCAGCCTCCCAAAGTGCTGGGATTACAGGCGTGTGCCACCCGCGCCCGGCGTAGATATCTTGTATTTTTATACAAGATGTTTTATTGTCCTAAAATAGGATAGACAAGAAGCAATGTTTGGCCGGGGATGGTGGTGCAGATCTGTAATGCCAGGTACTAGGGAGACTGAGGCAGGAGGATCACAAGTTTGAGGCCAGCCTTGGCAACTTAGCAAGATCCTGTCTCAAAATTAAAAAAAAAAAAAAAAAAAAAAGCCGGGCACGGTGGCGCACGCCTGTAATCCCAGCACTTTGGGAGGCTGAGGCAGGAGAATTGTGAGTTCAAAGCCAGCCTCAGCAATGGCAAGGCACTTAGCAACTCAGTGAGACCCTGTCTCTAAATAAAATACCAAAAAGGGCTGGGGATGTGGCCCAGTGGTCGAGTGCCCCTGAGTTCAATCCCTGGTACCACAAAAAAAAAAAAAAAAAAAAAAAAAAAAAATTTAAAAAAAATTTAAAAAAGAAAAGGACAGGGGATTAGTTCAGTGATAAATCACCCCTGGGTTCAATCCCAAGTATTCCTCCCCCACAAAAATAGAAAGAAAAAGAAGTAATGTTTAAAAATGAGAACAAAATGAGAACAGTAGTTTGGTGTCTTCTCAGCATGCACGAGCACGCACACGTGCACACACACGCTCACATTCACATACACACACACTTTTTTTTCCATGCTGGGGATCAAACCTAGGGCCTCACACATGCTAGGCAAGCATTCTACCACTGAGCTATTCACCTAGCCCCAGATGTATTCTTTTTTTTTTTTTTTTTTTTTGGTACCAGGGATTGAACTCAGGGGCACTTGACCACTGGGCCACATGCCCAGCCCTGTTTTGTATTTTATTAGAGACAGGGTCTCACTGAGTTGCTAAGTGCCTCACCATTGCTGAGGCTAGTTTTGAACTTGTGATCCTCCTGCCTCAGCCTCCCAAGTGCTGGGATTACAGGCATGTGCCACCACGCCCGGCTCTATATTCTTTTTTTTTAATATTTATTTATTTACTTTAGTTGTACACAATGCAATGCATTTTATGTTTACCTGCTGCTGAGGATCGAACCCGGGCCGCACACGTGAGAGGCGAGTGCTCTGCCGCTGAGCCACAACCCCCGCCCATATATTCTTAATATTATAAACAATTATGCTGAATGTGAATTTCATATGATAAAAGCTATTCAACAGTGCTGGGGTTGTGGCTCAGTGGTAGAGTACTTGCCTAGCATGTGTGAGGCACTGGGTTCAATCCTCAGCACCACATAAAAATAATAATAATAAAGAAATAAAATAAAGGCATGCTGTCCATCTACAACTAAAAAAAAGTCATTCAACAAAGTTCTATTGAGCACCTACTATGTGCCAAGCATTGTGCTCGGTGCTATAGATATGTGACGAACAAAACAGACAGAAAGCTCTGTTAACTCAGAGCTTATACTCTACTAGGAAGAGACAAACATTAAACAAAATATGAAGGTAATAAGTACTATGGTAATAGATAAAACAGGGCAGGGGGAAAATGGGGAGTCTGGGATGTGGGAGTGGATTGCAATTTTAAATAGGATGTTCACCTCACCATAGGTGCAATTTGAGCAAAGACTGCAAGGAGGGGTGAGAAGGAGCCACGTGGCTCTCTGGAGTAACAGCATTCCAGACTGGGAGGACAGCAAGTGCAAATGCCTGGAGGCTGGAGCATGCCTGACATATTTGAGAAAGAGCAAAGAAGCTGGTTAGTCTGATGTGAATAAAACAGAGGGGAGGAGAGGAGGGCACAGAGATCATTTGAGGTGCAACTATTGAAAGGACTCTAGCATTTTTTTTTTTTTTTTTTTGGTAAAAGGGATTAAACCAGGGGCACATAACCACTGAGCCACATCCCCAGTCCTTTTATATTTTATTTAGAGATAGGGTCTTGCTGAGTTGCTTAGGGCCTCACTGAGTTGCTGAGACTGGCTTTGAACTTATAACCCTCCTGCCTCAGCCTCCCAAGCTGTTGGGATTACAGGTGTGTGCCACCACCTACTGAACTTTAGTTTTTGTGGAGTGAAATGGGGAGCCAGTGGAGAGTTTTGAGCAGATTGTTATGATCCTTCATTTTAAGAGAATCACTCTGGCTGCTCTGTTGTAAACTCATCCAAGGGGCAAGGCTGCTTGCAAATAAGGAGACTATTAGGAGGCTGGTACACTCTCAGTAAAAAATGGTGGTGCTTTGGCCCCTGGTATTAGTGGAGGTGGTGAGAAGCCGTCTTGTATTTTGAAAGGAGAGCCACAAGGATCTGTTGATGGATTGGATGCAGGAGGTGAAAGATTACGGGGGCTCTAATGTTTGGGGCATAAGCAAGTGGAAAAATTGACTTTCCATTAACTGAGATGTGGCAGCCTCTAGAAGGGGATCTTAGGGAGGATGAGCAACTTTGTTTCAGATATTGCCTACACTAAAACTGGGTAGGGCAGTTGAGTAAATGGTCAGATTGGATGAGTCTGCAGTTCAGTGAAGAGATCTGGGCTAGAGGAATAAATTTGGAAGTTGTGGACATATGGATATGTGTTGTTTGATACAATAGCTGCCAGCCACATGACTCTATTGAGCACTTGAAGCATGGTTAGTCTGAATCGATATGTTGTAAGTATAAAATACTCACCTGATTTCAAAGACTTCACACAGCAAAAAAAAAAGAAATTGAAATATCTTATTACTAATTTTTATATTTATCTCATATTGAAATTGTAATATTTTGGACATATTGGGTTAAAGAAAATGTATTATTAAAATTAATAGCAGCTAGGGAGGCCGAAGCAGGAGGATCGAGAGTTCAAAGCAAGCCTCAGCAACTTAGCAAGGCCCTAAGAAATTCCCCCCAGACCCTGTCTTTAAATAAAAAATAAACAAGGGGTCTGTGGTTGTGGCTCAGTGGTAGAGCGCAAGCCTAGCATGAGTGAGGCATTGGGTTCGATCCTCAGCACCACATAAAAATAAAATAAAGATATTGTGTACACCTACAATAATTTTAAAAGAATAAGAATTTTAAAAAATAAAATATAGCCTGGCATGGTGGTGCACGCCTGTAATCCCAGCACTAGGGAGGCTGAGGCAGGAGGATCACAAGTTGAAAGCCAGCCTCAGCAATGGCAAGGCACTTAGCAACTCAGTGAGACCCTGTCTCTAATAAAATACAAAAAAGGGCCGGGGAGGTGACCCAGTGGTCAAGTGCCTCTGAGTTCACTCCCCAGTACCCAAAAAAATAAATAAATAAATAAATAAAATAATAATAATAAATATATATAAGCCGGGCGCGGTGGCACACACCTGTAATCCCAGCACTTTGGGAGGCTGAGGCAGGAGGATTGCGAGTTCAAAGCCAGCCTCAGCAATGGGAAGGCACTTAGCAACTCAGTGAGACCCTGGTCTCTAATAAAAACACAAAAAAGGGCTGGGGGGCTGGGATTGTGGCTCAGCGGTAGAGCGCTCGCCTAGCAAGTGCGCGGCCTGGGTTCGATCCTCAGCACCACGTACAAATAAACGCATTGTATACAACTAAAAGCAAATAAATAAATATTAAAAAAAAAAGGGCTGGGGATGTGGCCCAGTGGTCAAGTGCCCCTGAGTTCAATCCCCGGTACCACCAAAAAAAAAAAAAAAAAAAAAAAAATATATATATATATATATATATATGTATATATATGCACATATATATATATATATATGGCTGTGGATGTTACTCAGTGGTTAAGCACCCCTGGTACATTAAAAAAATTAATATCACCTGTTTCTTTTTACCTTTTCAATGTGGTTACTAGCATATTTAAAATACATATTTAGCTCACATTATATTTCTTTTTTAAAATATTTTTTTAGTTGTATGTGGACACAATACCTTTATTTTATTTATGTGGTGCCAAGGATTGAACCCAGGGCCTCACACATGCAAGACGTGCACTCTACCTCCGAGCCATAGCCCCAGCCCTTCACATTATATTTCTATCAGACTGCACTGATATAGATGGACATAAAGCCATAAACACTGGATAAGAGATCTAAAGATTAAGCCTCATTGAGAAGATATACACATACACATTATACACACAAACACATACACAGAAACACCCACTCTCGTAGCTCAACTTTATTAAGCTATAACTGTAAACATGAAAGCACACTCATTCTCTCTATATCTGCATGTAACCTTCACCCCACTATATTTTAAGTGCAACTTAATATAAACCACATTGAACAAATTCATTGGAACAAAGAGGAACACAAATATCTTGTTTTATAATATTTAGGTACTCTTTAATTTGGCTGTTTCAGAAATCATTATTATTTCATTCTAGATGACTCACCTCCTGAATTTTGAGACATCAAAGGCTATAATCATTTACATTTGCTTTTAATTATTCCATGTCTTTGTTAGATTCACATACAATGTGAGTCTCATAAAACCAGGTTTTGTTTGCGGATGACTTTTGTTTCAACTAAATATCCCTGGAGAACGAAGAGAATGAGCTTCCATAGCACAGGACCACTTGTATATGGCTCCACAGCTCCAGAGGGGTAGCATTCACATAGTCTATGATGCAATTAGCATTCTCTAGAATTGTTCAATGTGGCAGTCCACATGGTATGTATGTTGATTACATAATTCTGAATAATGTCACAGAAACTGCAACCGTTGGGGAGAAAAACATATTTCAGCATGACATTGAGCTGGTAAATGCTGGCTATACATTAGTTTCCTGATTATCATGTTTTTATTCTCCTGGTAGTCTTTTTTGAACTGCCAGTAGTTATTGGGCACAGACAGCACACCATTTTTTTTTTTTTTTTGTGGTACCAGGGATTGAACTCAGGGGCACTTGACCACTGGACCACATCCCCAGCCCTTTTTTGTATTTTATTTAGAGACAGGGTCTCACTGAGTTGCTAAGTGCCTCGCCATTGCTGAGGCTGGCTTTGAACTCGCGATCCTCCTGACTCAGCCTTCCAAAGTGCTGGGATTACAGGCGTGCGCCACCGCGCCCGGCTGACAGCACACCATTTTAACAGCCAGATTATTATATAATAACAACAACTATATGAATGTTCCCTTAGACCTCATTGTCCTTAACACTTTCTGGCTTCCTTAGCAGTCTTCCCCCACCCCATCCACTCCACACCAGCATATGTAAACAATTGGTCAGGGCATGATTAAGTTTAAGACTTTCAGAGGAAGGAAATTTGTGAATATGGACCATATAGATCATATTACTACCATTTTATAAGCACAACTCCTCCGTTTACTTTTTTAAAATAATTTTAAATATTTATTTATTTGCTTTAGTTGTACACAATGCATTTATTTTTATGTGGTGCTGAGGATGGAACCTGGGCCGCACACATGCTATGCAAGCACTCTACTGCTAAGCCACAACCCCAGCCCCCTCTGTTAACATTTTTTTAAAATATTTATTTACTTTAGTTGTACACAATGCAATTGCATTTATGTTTACATGGTACTGAGGATCAAACCCGGGCCACGCACGTGCGAGGCGAGCGCTCTGCCGCTGAGCCACAACCCCAGCCCTGTTTACATTTTATTATAAAATTTTTGTTGGTTTTTGCCTTCTGGAGATGAACCCAGAGCCTCATGTATGCCTGGCAAGTGAGCTACTATTGAACTACATTCCTGGCCCATTATCATAAAAATTTTTATGTACAATATACACAAGTAAAAAATACAGTTTAATTAAACCTCATGTATCCATTATCCAGCTCAAATAATTATTGGGTTTTGTATATTTGGGTGATGGAATTGAACCCAGGGGTGGTCTGCCACTGAGCAACATCCCAAGCCCTTTTTATTTTTTATTTTGAGGCAGAGTCTCATCTTAGCCCAGGCTGGCCTTGAGATCCTCTTCCCTCAGCCTCCCAAGAGTCTGGGGTTATAGTCGTGCACCAATTATCTGAGTGATTTCTTTTCTACATTTGTTAAATCGCTTGGATTTTTATCACAAATTTACCTGCCACATTAACACTATCCTAATTGAACTCAAGACACAAGTATTAAAACATCATTGAACCCTTTGACCTAGAAAATCCACTTGGATGAATCCATGCCAATAAAACCTCTCACCTATAAACAGAGATGCTGTATAAGGATTACTATTGCATCACTGTTTCTAATAATAAAATAATAGAAACAATCGAAATACCCATCTGTAGGGAACTGATTTATCCTAAGTCTCTAGACCAGTGCCTGGCACAAATTAGGTGCTTAAAAATATTTATTCAGTTATTGAATAAATGAATTAACATGATTCACTCAAGCTAAGGAATTCTCTTCTGCTATTAAGATAAATGAGGTATATATGTATATACTCACATTGAAAAAAAAATTCTGAAAGATACCAATTGATAAAAATAAGTTGCAGAACAATTCTACTTATGAAAAAATATGTGTGCATCTATATCCCTATGTACGAACTAATAATGGGGATCTCACGGGTGGGAAGTGGAAGTGGAGCACAAGGGGACTTTTACATTTTATCATCTAAATGGAACTACATGTGCATGCCACCATAACTGGCAACAGTTTTTATATTTATGTATGTATTACTTTAAACAAAATTACAAATTTAGTTCTCCAGTTACGTGAATCACATTTCACGTGCTCAATAGCCAGATTTGGCTAGTGCCTATTCTGTTGGACAGGGAAGGCCTAAAACAGTGCCCAGTACAAAAGGGTCACTCAATACAAATTGTGTGAGGCTTTTCTAATGAGAACATAGTCATGATTATGTGAACAAGACAGATAAAATAGAAGCAACAGAAAAATGACAAATGTTGGGCCAGATATACATGAATTGGAACCCTTGTACATTGCTGGTGGAAATATGAAATAGTGCAGCTGCTGTGGAAAACGGTTTAGCAGTTCCTCAGAAAGTTAAGTATAGAATTACCATATGATCTAGCAATTCTACTTCTAGGTACATATCCAAATGAAAACATATGTCCACACAGAAACTTGTAGATGAATGTTTATAGTAGCATTATTCATAAGTAGCCAAAAGGTGGAAATGAGCCAAATGTCCATCAGTGGATGAACAGAAAAATAAAGTTGATATATCTATGTGATGGGACACTATAGCCATAAATAGGAATGCATTACTGATACATGCAACAACTTGGATAAATCTCCAAAACATGTTAAATGAAAGAAGCCAGGCACACACAAAAATCAAACATGGGGCTGAAGATGTAGCTCAGTGACAACTTACCTAGCATGCCTGAGGCCCTGGGTTCAATCCCCAGTATCATGAAAAAAAACATCAAACATGATTTCTTTTATATGAAATATTCAGTATAGGCAAATCTATAGCAAAAGAGAGCAGATTGGTAGTTGCCAGGAGGGAGATGGGGAAATGGGAGTAATTTCTTAATGGATACAGGTGTTCTACTGGGGGGATGAGAAAATTTTAAACTAGAGAGAGGTAGTTGTTGCACATCATTTTGAATGCATTAGATACAACTGAATTATACACTTTAAAATGGGTAACTGTGCCGGGCGCGGTGGCGCACGCCTGTAATCCCAGCACTTTGGGAGGCTGAGGCAGGAGGATTGCGAGTTCAAAGCCAGCCTCAGCAATGGCGAGGCACTTAGCAACTCAGTGAGACCCTGTCTCTAAATAAAATACAAAAAGGGCCAGGGATGTGGCCCAGTGGTCAAGTGCCCCTGAGTTCAATCCCTGGTACCACAAAAAAAAAAAAAAAAAAGGGTAACTGTGCTCTGTGCAGATTTCAGCTTAATAAAAATTTATGGCAAGAAATTGATGTTGTGGTGTGGTTGTTGGATTCCGGGCAGGGAAGGCACGCCTCTCGGGTAGCTCAACTAGCCACACCCCCAAGCGCCTTAAGACTCCCAAGCACCCCAGGTCGGCCACACTGCTGGCCACGCCTCAGGTTGACCATGCCACTGACCACTCCCCAAGTGCCTTACTGAGCCAATAACGACATATGGGCTTGCCTTCTGAAAGGCAAGAAATCACTCAATAAAATGCCCTCTTGGAGGCTATAGAATTGCCCCTACAGTTTCTCTTGCTATGAGTGTAGTCATGTTCAGATCCTCATTCCTCCATGTCCTGCTGAAATGTCCCCTCCTTCAGGAAGCCTCCCAAAGATTCTAATCAGATATGATCTCTCTTTCATCTCTCTTTACCTTGAGTATTGTTCTTATCACATACTATTTTGTATCATATTATTCTCTCTCTCTCTCTTTTTTTTTTTTTTTTTTTTTTTTTTTTTTTTTTTTTTTTGTAGCAGGGATTGAACCCAGGGACACTTAACCACTGAGCCACATCTCTAGCCTTTTTTATTTTGAGACAGGGCCTCACTAAATTGCTGAGGCTGGCTTTGAACTTGGGATCCTCTTGCCTCAGCCTCCCAAGTCACTGAGATTACAGGCATGGGCCACAATGCCTGGCTCTAAATCCATTCCTTTGTGAACTTCCATTTATTTCCTGAATGGGATGGATGGTGTCTTTAATTCATATTCATTCTCCCTCAGTGCAGAGCACCATGCTCAATGTTGATGTAATTAAACAGAAGACCTAAAGCAGAAAAAGTAAAACCTACACCGTCGGGAATGAGTGTGGAGCCTACACAATGGCCAGATGGTGTTTGTGTACCATAAGTGTAACATATGCTTCCCATGGCTCACAAAACTCTGCTGAAAATTGCCTACTTCTTCAACTTCATCTCATATGTACCATTCCTCTTCCTTTTATGCTCTACCCTCATGGGCCTTTTTTTTCTGGTCTTTGAACACACCAAGACTGTTCCCAATTCATTCCTGCTACCTGCACTGCTCTACTTGTGACTTCTTTTCAAGACACAGCTCAATTTTCACCTCCTCAAAGAAGTTTTTCTTGACCACATTTCTAAATTATGTCCTCAACTCCAGTTACTCTCAATTATATCACCCTAATTCTCTGAATGACATTTATCTCTTTCTGAAATGTTTGCATGGGAATATAAGCTCCAGGAGAGGAGGGACCTTGGCTGTCTTATTAAATGATGCCTAACTTCTATAATTGCAATAGAATCTAAAGATGCTTTTGGCTGAAAGTAACAGAATATTTGACTAAAAGCAGTATAAAATACAAGGATTTATTTTCCTCACATGAAAAAGAATTCAGAGGTAGGCAGTACTAGGGTTGGTTCAATACTGTCAGATTCTGGATTTGCATCTCTTAAGATTGTCTTGTTCTTCCCTCCTGGTTCCAACATAGCTGCCCAGGGCCCAGGCTTCACAAGGAAACACTTGTCTCAGGAAGAATGGTGGGCAGAGGTCTCCTTTCTCATCTCTTTTCACCAAGGCAGAAAACATTTTCCAGGATCCTGCCTTTTACCCACTCATCTTATATCCCATTGGCCCAAACTGAGTGGAAGTCCAGGCTATTCCACTAATTAAGGAGCACGAGAGTATCATGGTTTTTTTCTTTTTTCCAGTCATGATTTATAGCACCTGCAGCTGGGCCTTTCTTGCCTAAAACCCGTGGCTCTGCCTTGTACCTGAAGCATCAAATTTGGGCTCACAAAGCAAGGAAAATTTATTATGGCTGTTGTGGAGGTCACTCCAAGTACAAGCCACACGGGTATTCCTGTAACTGAGAGCATGAATTTATGCTGATCTACCTGTATGCAACAATTAAATTTTACATGTGCATGCACACAGTACAAAGCCATGATTTATGACACAATGCCTTTGCTTTTAGAGACTCCTAGGTCTCAGGTCCTCTAGGACTCCTCCATCTGTGTTTTATTGGGAGTAACGGTGATGGCTGCTGAACAGGCTTGCTGCTAAGAGACTTGGCATTTTTTGGATTCACAGAAACCATCAGGCATACCCTTGTTTCCATAACAAAGTTCCCTATATAGGTGTCACCATTTGCTCTTTGAAGTTGGGAAAAGTGGGTGAAGTGCCAGATGGGCAGTAGTAGGAATCCTCTTAGAGGGATGCTTGGCTTCCCATATTAGCAGTCATTTTCAAACTCTCAACAAATGAAGTAACCAAATAGAAAACTGCCAGATCAGTGGGGCCTCCCACTTTGCACTCGGGGACGTTTGATGGGGACACCAGTACTTCAATTTTCCAGTTAAGAGCATGTGTGTTTTACACCTAGTCAGATGTTCTTTGATTCTTGGAAAAACAATTTCTTGGAAGCTGGTGAGGATAAGGAAAGGAGTAGGAAATGGAAAGTGGTTGTTTAAGCACACATGTAATAAGCTTCTACAAGAATGGTAGATCCTTCTAGAAGATTGGAAGCCCAGAACTTGGCCTTCCCAGTGCCACTGTACCTCGCTCCTGGAGCAGTCACTGTTGGACTACACAACCTGCCACTGGCTCAGGCCCCAAAACCCAACTCTCTCATGCCTTGGCGAAGGGGTGCCACCAGAGCAGGTCACACTTCCCAAAGCCTGCTTCCTTCCCTGGGGTTGCCCCTGAGAGGTGGACGCCTCGAAAAAACCTGTGTGGTTGCGAAGGAGGACCCAGGCGAACCTCTCAGGCCAGAGAACTTGCTCTCCCTCCTTCGACATCTGCATGACCCTACCCCAGTGGCGCACACAACAGGCAGCTGCTTCACGTAGTTTCCCAGTCCCTTGCCGCAAGGGCCCGGGGACTAGTGGGGTGGGGGATGTGAGTGTCCTCCAGCCCTCCCGCTGGCACGGTAGCCTCGGGGAATGGAGGGAGCCCAGGGGCAGGGGACGCCCAGGTCTGGGAGATAGTTCATCACCTCCCTCCGACTTCCCTCCAACCCCACACACTCGAAAAAAGAAGCAGTCTCATCTCGCCTCCCGGATGCGGCTGCACCAGCAACAGCAGCTGCAGGCGGAGCCCGAGTGGTTGCCACTTCCCCGCTCTTCCCTCGTGACCCTCGCCCCCACCTCCAGGACTCCCTCCCCCTCCACACGCCCTTCCCCGCCAGATACACCCTCCTTCTCTGGCTGCAGGCGAGCGAAGCACGGGCTCTCGAAGGGAAGGAGCTGCCGCCGCCGCGGGGCAGGACAGTGAAAGAGCCTAGCGAGCGAGAAAAGGAGAGAAGGAGGGAACCAGGGAGGAGCAGCGGGTGGGAGGGAGGAGCTGCGGGAGCCGCGCCGCCACCGAGCTGAGAGGTGGCCGGCCGGCGTGTAAACACTGGGAGCCACAGCGGCCCCGGCCGCGCCGGCCGGGGCAGTGAGTACGCTCGCCGAGACTTGCCCGCCGCCTCTGCCATGGCCGAAGTGCGCAAATTTACCAAGCGGCTCAGCAAGCCGGGCACCGCGGCTGAGCTCCGGCAGAGCGTGTCGGAGGCCGTGAGGGGCTCCGTGGTGCTGGTGAGTGACCGAGGGACTGGGCATCCCGGGGGAAGCGCTCCTGCTGGGAGCCACATTGTGGCTTCCCGCGCGCGGGGCCCCGGGTAGGAAAGGCGCTGCAACGGCAGCCGGGTGCGCAGAGAGCTCTTTCTTCGCTCCAGTAAGTTTTCGCACCGGCAGCCGCTTTCTGGGGTCCGAGTCCTAGGCGCCCGCTGACAGCGCTCAAGCTGCCCTGCGCGGCGGAGGCGTGCGCTGGGATGGAAGCCGACGGGCAAAGCCGGGCTCGGACGGTTGCGGGGGAAGTGCGGGCTTCCAGCTTGGGCTGGGGCCTGGGGTGTGAACAGTAGAGCGGACCTCGCGCTGCCTTGCACCCGGCACAAAGAGCTGAGGACGAGGGCAATGGTGAGATCCCGAAATCCTCTTGAGAACACCTGAGGCAGCTGAGGCGGAAGGATGCGATGAGCCTTTTGCACACACACTCTCTCGCGCGCACACACACCGTGTGTACACACACAAAAAGAACCCCACCCAAAAAGCCCCGGGCGCCCAAGCTCTGACTGGCGGTGAGAACAGAGGAAGCAGAGCGACTTCCTCCTGCTACTGAAAGAGAGAGGGTGGTGATGGGTGTTGAAGGGGTGCTGCCGCCGCGGAGAGAGTGGATTGAAAACAACGGGGTTCGGTGGGCGGGTGGGCGCGGGCTCGAGCTCTGCTGCCTGAGGGTGTCCCCTGAGACCCGCGAGCGCTACAGAGGCATGGGGACAGGGTTTTAGGGGAAATCGCGGTGTGCTAGTCCAAGGATGAAGGACCTGGTGTCAGACCCACCACTCAGGGCTGGAGGTGTTTTCTAGGCGGCATGGCTGGGGGATGGGGATTGGAAAACGCGCTGACCCCCTGGGAGCCCTCCCGGCGCACCCTCAGCCTCATCCGGATTGTCTGACTCCGGAGGGAAGCCGATGGTGCTAAGGGGCACCTTCTCCTCTTTTCAAGACACTGGTGGCCAATTTCCTGGACTAGCGAACAAACCCTAAAATAAGCAATTGGACTGGTTAATTAGCGTGTGTTTTGTTACTTTGTTTGTGTTGTTTTGGGTTTTTTGTTTCATTGTTTTTGTCTCCAATCCCACAATCTTACAGTGTGTCCTTTGCTGTGTTTAAATTTCACCATTTAGGACAGGATTTTTTTTTTTTTAAACACAACTTGTCGCGGGAAGGGAACTTCACAGCTTTTCCTTGTAATTTCTCTGTTGATCTTGTAGAATCAGCAATAAAACCAACATTAAAGGGAGGCCAGGGGCCTGATCCCAACAGTGGAGAAAGTTGACATTACTGGGAGTTCTGGAGGAGGATCAAAGGCAAAACATGTACCTTTGAGATAAAAATCTGATCCCTAATAGGTACAACTGTGCAAAGCCAAGTGACTTTAAAGAAATCTCTTTATCATGGCTAGACCCTTGAAAGTTTAATCCTGCTGTTTAGTGAAGTCAAACCCAGACCTTTAATGTTGTTTTTAATGGATTTGTCTTTTTGTGTACTTCACTCAGATTTTGGGGTGAGGACCTGTTGAGGTCAGATCCAAACCTAGCTTGTCATCACAGCCAGTTTTGAGAGGAAGACAAGCTGTGTGCAGGGCATTTATACCAGGGCTCTCATCTTTGGTGATTATTAACAAGTGATTCAATCTGCCTAGCACAGGGAATGCTTTCCTAAATTCAGGAAGAAAGAAAACCTTCTCTGAGCAGGGATGGCTAGCCTTCTACCACATCATGTGAAGGGAACTGTGGAGTGGACAACTGTGGTCTTACCAGGATAAATGGGACACCACAAACCTCCCCTGGGATATGACTAATGTTTGACCTGCTATCTTCAGCTGCAAAAAGTTAACATTCTTTCCCAGATTTTTTAGGTTTTAAAAAGAATTTTGTGCAGCACAGGTGCAGTGCTGCTTCTTAACCACTGGAAAAAAGCTGTTAATGGGAGGACACTCTTCTTGAAGCTATTGCTAGTAGCTATGGTTTCCTCATCAGCCTAGCTAACTTGGGACCAAGGCCACTGATTTTTTGTCATTTATACCAGACCACGCAGAATGACATTTATGCACTACTTTATATGTGACCCACAATGAGATTTTGGGAGCCAGGAGAACAGATTCTAGGAATGTAAAATATTCATTGAGCCCTTACTATGTGCAAATCACAGTGCTAGCTAGATACTCTGTAATTGCAAGGGAATGAGGATGGCATTTTCTTCATTTATTTTCATTAGTTCCTACGTGGGGTGTGTGTGTGTGTGTGTGTGTGTGTGTGTGTGTGTGTGTGTGTTTGTCAAGCAGATACCCAGATTATGCCCAGGAATCAATTTTACGTTCTTCGTAGCACCACTGTGAATGCTATTTGTAAGCAGTGCGGTCAATTAAGAAAGAAACAGCCTGAAATGGAGTGTATATTCCTAAATGACACTCTCTCTCTCCCTCTCTCCCCCCCTCCCTCTCCCTCCCCTCTCTCTCCCCCTCTCTCCCCCTCTCTCCCCCCCTCTGTTCCTTCTCCAACTCTCTCCCTGCTTTTCTGACACAAAGAGCCCTTAACCAAAGTTCATAAAGGCAAGGGTGGCTGGAGAGCAAGTCACCATGTTGCAGCTGCCTTGCTAACTTCTGGCTCTTTTCTGATTTAAGCCCCAAGTGTTTATTAAGGGACAGCTGAGGTAGGATTTACACTTGCTGCTATAAACCCAAGACACTTCAATATGAGTCCCAGTCATTAGCACAGCAGGTCAAGTTTTCCTCTGGTGTGTCTCTCTCAGAACTGGAAAACCCACCAAGCTGCACAAATATATAGTATTTCCGGTGTAGATTTTTTCTTTCTTTCTTTTTCTTTTTTTTCTTTTTTTTTTTTTTTTACAGTTACACCCTTGTTGGCATGTTGCTAACATCATTCAGTTTTGTTCACTGTTTGAAAAATTCAGAAGGTCTAGACCCAGGCTATATATAGCATGTTGTTGTGTATTCAAACCCTCATTCAGTTATTAGTACTTTCATGAATCTATTAACCACATAATGAAGCACACAGAAAGAGAGGCTGTTTTGCTGCTTCATTTTCCTGTAAGTTCAGCATTTTTATGAAGGTCAGTTTTAACCCAGGGAAAGGGATAATTACAGAATCTCCATTGACAGAGATTTCTCCAGGGGCTTGGGAAGGAACATTATAACCTGCAAGTGTTACTGGAGTAGTGTTTGCATATATACCTGTTTAAAATGCAGAGTTGTAATGGTGCTCTTGTTATAATTCAGGATATAGCTGTTTGTGCCTCAAGGGGAACAAAGGCATTTGATAAACCTGTTGTATTTTAGCTGCTCTTAAGAGGAGCCCCGTGTCAGCCTGGGAAAGTCACACAGTAGGTGTTTAAATAGTGGCTGCTGCACAGTTTACCCTCAATTCCTTCTGAACCAAAGGATCAGGAAAGAATTGCTAGATATTACTGGTTGTAGCCCCTTGAGGCAGAGCAACTGCACGCATCAGCCCCTGACCGGCATCAGCCAGATCTCATTCTCAGAGAAACTCTCCAGGACTGAGAATGGCTGAAAAGGGTCTGCAGCTGTTGACTCCCCCACAACCCGCCACTCACAACTACCTCCACTAGAATGTTTGTTTTGTTTGAATTTCGGAAAAAAAACGCAGCAGATCCCGTGATCCCGCTTCCCTGGAGGATTTGTGGAAAGTACTTAACATAGGACAAAACCCACAGCCTCATTTGTAAGGAGGTGAGAAGGTATACTGTGGAATAAAAGTCAGTCTTGGGCTGGGCATATAGCTCAGTTGTCAGTTGGTAGAGTGCTTTCTTCACATGCAACAAAGCCTTGGGTTCAATCCCCAGCACCACACACAAAAAAGAAAAAAAAAAAGTCTAAACTTGGGCAGTTTTTTAATTTTTTTTTTTTTTGCAGTGCTGGTGATTGAACCCAGAGTCTTGTGTACATGCTTTACTGCTGAGCTCCACACCCCCAGACCAACATGGGCTTCTTTTTTTTTTTAAATTATTTTTTGGTTATACATGGACACAATGTTCTTATTTTGTTTATTTACTTTTATGTGGTGCTGAGGATCAGCAGGTCTGATCAGGCAAGTGCTCTGCCACTGAGCCACAGCCCCAGCCTCAACATGGGCTTCTTGACCAAGACTTTCCAGTCCAGAGACTTATGAGGAAAATTAATGAAAGTGTTGGTACCTAGACATAACATTTTGTCTCATTACTCCTTTTATTGGCTTCTCTAGGTTAGAAGGGCTTGGAGCAAGCCACTGCCAGAAGGATCTGTCCAAAGGACCTGTTCAGTTTGCTGTGAAAGGAGAGGCTTTCTTTTCTTTCTTTCTTTTTTTTTTTTTTTTTTTTTTTTTTTTTTTTTGGTATGGGGGATTGAACCCAAGGGTGCTTAACCACTAAGCCACATGCCCAGCCCTTTTTAATGTTTTAATTCAAGGCAGTGTCTCCCAAGTTGCTTAGGGCCTCACTAAATTGGGGCTGGCTTTGAACTTGTGATCCTCCTGCCTCAGCCTCCCGAGTCACTTGGGATTACAGGCATGCGCCACCATGACCAGCTCAGAGGCCTCTTGCTGAACCTGTATACTTAAACACCAAATAGAATAATTTATTTTCTTAGACTAATGTGTGAAAAGATTCCTATTCTTATCACCAGCAAACCCTTTAAATTTTGATTGCTTTTTACATACTAAATGAATGTTTATTATAAAAAAAATTGAAAAACAAAAGACTGAGTCATCCCCATCTCATTAATCAGAAGGAACTGTTAATATTCTAGTGTATATATTTCAAGAGTCTGTATATATATGAAAATATATGAATCAACACAAATAAAACTTAAATCAGTTTTTCACTTATTAATATCTAACAAACATTTTTATGTCAGTAAATATAAATTTGCATAATCATGTTTAGCAACATTGCCAAGAAATACATCATGGGTATACCATAGATTAGTCATCCTTTATTGTTATTTATTTTGATAGTTTCTAGTTTTATGCTGTTATGAACGTGGGCTGTCCAATACCTTAGCTACTGGAAATATATGACTATTATTCAAATATAAATTAATTAAAATCAGTTCCTAAATCGTACTTGCTACAGTCCAAGTGCTCTATGTGTGGCTACCATATTGGACAGAGCAGGTATGGAGCATTTCCATCATTGCAGAATGTTCTCTTGGACAGTGCTGCTCTAAACACTGAGTGAACATATTTAAGAAGACATTTAAAACTTGCTAGATTGTCTTCTTAGGATAAATTTCCAGCAATGGAATTGTCTGCTCAAAGACTATATGAATTTCTTCCTTCCTTCCTTCCTTCCTACTTACCTACCTACCAACCAGGGGTTGCACCCAGGAGGCTTAACCACTGAGCCACATCCCCTGTCTTTTTAATTTATGTGTTTTTGTTTTGAGACAGGGTCTCGCTAAGTTGCCGAGGCTGGCTTTGAACTCTAAATCCACCGGCTTCAGCCTCCCAAGCCACTGGGATTAGAGGTTTATGCCACCACACCCAGCATGAATTTCTGATATTAAAAAAATTTCTCTTCAGTCTAGGTATAGTGATCCATGCCTGTAACACCATTGATTTAGGAGACGCTGAGGCAGAAGGAGTACAAGTTTGAGGTCAGCCTGGGCAACTCAGCAAGACCCTGTCTAAAAAGTATGAAGGGCTGGGGATATAGCTCAGTGGTAGAGTGCCCCTGGATTCAACCCCTACTACCTCAAAAAAAAAGAAAGAAAAAAGAAAAAAAATCCTTTTAGGGCTGGGCATGTATGTAGCTCAATGGCAGAGCATCTGCCTTGGCATGCATGCACAAAGCCCTGGGTTCTGTTCCTAGCCAAAAAAAAAAAAAAAAAAAAAAAAAACACAATCTTAAATGTACTGTTAAATTGCTCTCCAGAAAGTTGTTCCAGTGTACTACTCTTTCACTAACAGAATATGAGGGTATTCATTTTCCCTCTCCTTTGCCAACACTGGTTAGTAATTCATTCATTCCTTCTTACCTTACTTCCTTCTTTCCCTCCCTCCTTACCTCCTTCCCTGCAGTGCAGGGATTGAACCCAGGGCCTCACACATGCTAGGCAAGCACTTTGCCACTGAACTCTATCCCCAGCCCAGTAATTCTATCTTTGCACTCAGATAGGACATAAATAGTATGTTGGTGTTTTAATTTTCTTTTAGTAGTCTCGAACAGTTTTTCATATGTTGATTGGCCATTTTTGTTTCCTTTGAGGATTGAAGTGAACCTTCTTACAGACTTACTTCCTTGTTCTTGATTCTTACAGTAAGGGTCTCCATGCCCCAAGATTCTGTTTCACTGAGTCAGGGATGGGGCCAGGCATCTATATTCTTTAAAACCACCCAAGTAATTCTGATGTGCACAGAAACACTGATATAGACCACTCATCCTTTCAAGGCAGGAATGTCCCCTAGACATATCTCTGACAGTGATTATTTAGCTTCTCCTTAAACACTTTCTGCCTGTTAGAGTGCTATGTTTGAAAACGTTCATGAGCTAAAATTTACTCTCTGTAAGTTCCACTATGGGCTGGGCCTAGCTCAGTTGTTTTGAGATGCATAGAATGTTTGCTTCCTCTTTCACATGACAACCCTTCAAATATTTGGGACAGCCACTATGTCATTTAAAAATTAACCCTTCCCAAAGCCAAAGAGCCTTCCTCTCTTGTTTTCATTCCTCATGTGGTTTGTTTTCAAGATTCTTCCTATCATGATCATTCCATTTGGGCTCTTTTCCAAGTTTTCAGTGTCCTATTTCAAATGTGAGAGGCAGAGCACCAGCTCAAGAGTCAGGCCTGGTCTTGAATCTGACCTCTGTCACCTACTTGCATTGTGAAGTGAGGCAAGTAACATGTTCTCATTTTCCTTTCATCTGTGAAATGGCATACATGGTAGTACCTCCCTTGAGTTCTTGTGAGGAGTAGAGAAGGAAACATGAAAAGTGTTTGATGTGTAAGTGTAAAGGGTAAAAAGAGAGAAAAAAACTTCAGTATTCTAGAAGGGCCTACCACAGAATGTTTCTTGCCCATTTTGGATGTAAGCCAGTAAATTAGGGACTATCTATTCTCTGTTTAAGTACTTCACATGGTGCCTAGAATTTAGCAGGTAATCAGTATGTGTTTTATGGGAAAAACCAGGGCAACAATCTGTGGGATGTTCTCAGTGTTGGGAGAAGAGCCTGGAGGTCAGGAAACTAGTTAAATATATAGTTCAGGATAAAGATAACAAAGGCTTTAATTGAGGCATTTAGAATGGAGATAAGGGAGAAGATGTGAGAGACATTTCAGTGATAAAATCAATAGGATTTGGTGATTCTTGAAGGGGGAGGAGAAGGTTGGGAGAGAAGGGGATGAAGACAGAGGAAGAGGAGGTGGAGTCATGATGATTTTGAGGTTTCATAGCTTGGGTGAACAGCAGGAAAAATGTGTTTGGTGATAGGGGAAGGAGAACAAAAATGAGCATCGTCTATTCAAGAGAGTTGTTAGGGCAAAGCCAGGTTTCCCTTAAGCAAGGCAGCAGAGAACATTCTAGGGGAAGGGTGAGCTTGTAGGGTTGTGTTTTGGCAGAAGGCTGGGGTTCTTGAGGGCAAAGAGGAAAGTGTTCCAAGTACAATCAGGAAAGGGTGGAAGAGCCAGGGCCACAGAGACCCAGAGGAGATTGCAGAGGAGATAAACCAATTGAAGAGACTTGCACCTTTGGGGGTGATTAGGAAGTGGGAGGCAGGGCATGGAGGAATAATCTGGAAGCCAGCCCCAGACTTCCAGTTAGAATGATGATGGGAAGTTAGTCCACATCCTTACTCCAGGGCAGATCCAGCTCCCAGGGTCTGAGCAGCAATTGCATAGGGATAAGGGACTGACCAGCCTCCTCCTGGTGCCCAGGGAGGCTAATAAAATAGTTCCTGCCCTTAAGGGACTCACAAACCAGAAAGGAAGATTAGATACATGAAAATAACTAAAATAGACAAGATAGAAATTAGATAGGATGCTAGTGGTTCGTTCTACTGTTGGATTGTTACATCATCCCTCTTGATGCCCTTGCCACCCCTGCTTACCTTCTCCATCTTTCTTTATTTTCCTTTTTAAAAATATTTTTAGTTGTAGATGGACACAATATATTTATTTATTTTTATGTGGTGCTGAGGATCGAACCCAGTGCCTCATGTGTGCAAGGCAAGTGCTCTACCACTGAACCACAAGCCCAGCTATCTGTCTTTTCTTCTCTCCCCTCCCTCCCCCCCACCCTCTCCCACCTCTCCTCCCCTTCTCCCTTCCTTCCTTTCTTTTCTTTCTTTCTTTCTTTCTGAGGCTGGCTTTGAACTCGCGATCCTTGTGCCTCAGCATCCCAAGTGCTGGGATTACAGGCGTGTGCCACCGTGCCTGGCCAAAATATATTTATATTTTAAAAAAGGGCTGGAAATGTGGCTCAGTGGTTAAGCACCCCTGGTTTCAATCCCCAGTATAATAATAATAATAATACCACCAACACCACCATGGGAAACCATGGTGAGGGAGAAGGAGCTTGAGCAGTTTCTCTTTTCTGTAAATCCTAAGGGTACTTTTAGAATACATTTTCCCTTTGCATTTAGATCTCTTGATTTCTCTTAACTTTTTAATATTTATTTATTTGTTTTAGTTGTATACAATGTCTTTGTTTTTACGTGGTGCTGAGGATCGAACCTGGGTCTCACACGTCCTAGGCAAGCGCTCTACCGCTGAGCCACAACCCCAGCCGCCCCTCTTTTAACTTTTGTCAGGAATGCAGAGGAGTTTGTGGGTAACATATGTCTGTCATTTATATCAGCCTAGAACCAGATGACTTTTAATTCTTTGTAGGGGCCCACCCTGGAGGCTCTCAGAGCAGTAACTGGAGAGGGGGAAAGGGACAGTCTCAGCTGCTGTTGCCTGTCAGCTCATGCTTCTTAGGGCAGACTGGTTAAGAGTATGTGTTTCAGAAGCATGCTACCTGGGTTCAAAGTTCAACTCAGCCACTTACTAGCTGGATGATACTGGGCCAGATATTTAAACATCTTGGTAACCTCCTCCTGGGCTTGTTGGAAGACTTAAAAGAGTCCTTGCATTTAGAAGCACTTAGAGTAGGGTTTGGCACAATGGTAGGCATTATCATTCTTAGTCTTTATGGAGAGCAGGAGAAAGAAGCCTTCTGTGTGTTTCAAGTCATCACACAAAAGTAAACTGGAACAAGGGTAACAGGTACCCTTGCTTCCTTATTTCCTTGCTCCAAAGTGGTGAACTACATGTCTAAGTCAAGACTTGGACCCTTCCTGGAAGGATAAACTGACAGACCCCTCTTCATTTGGTTCTTGGTAATATTCATTTCCAGTCTGATTTAGTCATATTGAAAAGTGTTGTGGGAATGAGCTAGGGCTCTGTCTCCAGAACAGTCTGATGAGTGACTGGCAGGGCCAGCACTGAGTGGGGAGGGCATTCTCTGCTATACTTTGGGGAAGGTTCTCCAGCCTGGAGCCTACATGTGTACTCATTGGCAGAAACATTCACCTTTCTATCAGTTTGGTGTATATGAAGGAATGAATAGAGGAGAATTGGCTCCATGTGGGAAAATAGATTTGACACTCTTTCCTTTCCCTCTCAAACTTTATTGATATTCCTTTCACTCATTCGTCCTCACTTTTAAAAATCAAATGGATATTGAAATTCAAATGCCTTTAAAAATCTATTTTGGAGTTGGGTGTGGTGGCTCATGCCTATAATGCCAGAGACTTGGGAGGCTGAGGCAGGAGGATTGGAGTTCAAAGCCAGCCTCAGCAACTTAGCAAGGCCCTAAACAACTCTGTGAGACCCTGTATCTTAATAAAATACAAAAAAAGGCTGGGGTGTGGCTCAGTGGTTGAGTGTCCCTGGGTTCAATTCCATGGACCACACACACACAAAAAAGACCTATTTTGGAAATATGTATTTTAGTGAAAAAACTGAAAGCTTAAAGGACTCCTAAGAAATGAATATCTTTTTATATATTTATTTATTTGTGGAGCCAGGGATTGAACCCAAGACCTCATGTATGCCAAGCATATCTCCTACCACTGGGCTTCACCCCTGACCCTTAATGTCCCTTTATATTCAGCTATTATGGTTTTGTGACAGCAGGATGTTCTGTTAAAAATCATGTGTACATGAAGGAGCCCTAATTAGGAAGGGCTGTTGCAGCTAGCTGGAAGCCATAAGTTCCACCTGATATGTATGTGACGCACCTGTAGGCACCCGCAAACCTGAAGGTATATAACCGGGTGAAAGCGGTCCGAGTTAGGAGAACGGAGAATTCAGTCAGCCGGGCAGTCACTCGGTCGGTCAGAAGAATCAGAGCGGCCAGAACGTAGGCAGAGCGGTTACAGAAGAGAAACCAGATAGAAGACAGAAGAGAAGCTGAAGAAAAGCTCGCTTTAATCTTTCTCTCTAAAAATCTTTCTTTCCCTCTCTAAGCTCTAAGAAAGTAGAAGTAAAAGTAAAAATCTTTCTTTCCCTCTCTAAGAAAAATCTTTCTTTCCCTCTCTAAGCTCTAAGAAAGTAGAAGTAAAAGTAGTAAAAGCTTAACTCTGCCTCCGAGATTTTTTCCTGGTTTCGGTATCAGGCAGCTTACATGTACAGGTTCCTGGCAGAGTCACTGCTGTGGAAAACATGCCAACTGTTCCAGCTACACGTGGTTTCTCTGTTGTCTATGTGCAAACTCTCACAATCATGAGCAAATTGCTATTAATGATTTCCTCCAATTTTTTTCCACTTTATTTTTATTGCCCATGGAGTTTTTCATGGGAAGTTACATGTTCTTGCCTTTCTTTCTTTCTTTTTTTCTTTGTCGTGTTGGGTATTGAACCCAGGACCTCACACGTGCTGGGTGAGTGCTCTACCACTGAGCTATTCCTCCAGCCCATGTTTTGCCTTTCTTGACAGCTTATGTTGGACTGTCCATGTTTCAAGCTGCCAAGAAGTATTTGAAGATATTCTGATATTTCAGCTTTCTCATCACATGGCTTTCCCTAATGACTAGAAGTATTTTACTGTGTGAGATTTAACTAAGAAGTCAAGTGTTCTTCCAACTCTCTAAGACAGAATATCTTTATTTGAAGTGTTTTGGTGAAGTGTGTCAAAAGGCTGGGGAATTCATTTCTATGAGATGTTTTTTAAATGATGACAAGACCTTGTATTCTTATAGCCCCCATCTTAAGAAGAATTAACAATGCTGTTATGTCTATGATCTCATATGACTACAGGTCTCTGTTGAATACATATCACATTGTCATCACCCTTCTTCTCTAAGTGGGGAAACAGAGGCCTGGTTTCCACTGAGACAGGCCATAGGTCATCCATATTTGCTAAATGACAGAACAGGTAATGAACTCCAGGTGTGTCTATTCTTTCAGAGTAAGAAGTACTAGTATGTATGCCAGATTCTACAAGGAATCAGGTGGGGGAAGCTCTTGTGTGGTTTCAGTGATGATGTATTGCAAATAATGTTTATTTCTTTTTTTAATATTTATTTGTTTTAGATGTGCACAATGCCTTTATTCTTTTTTTTAATATTTATTTACTTTAGTTGTACACAATGCAATGCAATCATGTTTACGTGGTGCTGAGGATCGAACCCGGGCCGCGCACGTGCGAGGCGAGCGCTCTGCCACTGAGCCACAACCCCAGCCCAATGCCTTTATTGTTATGTGGTGCTGAGGATTGAACCCCGGGCCATGCATGTGCTAGGGGAGCGCTCTACCACTAAGCCACAATCCCAGCCCCAATAATGTTTATTTCCAAACAAGCTTAGGTCTCTCTTGTGGGAAAGTAGAAGGTAAGGACCAAAACTAAAGAGGGGTGTGGTTGTGTCTGAGAAATGTGGGCAAAATTGGTATAAGAATTTTCCTTCCTGAAGCAAGCCTAAGGATTTTAAAAACTGTTAGCAACTGACCATTATTTCTTTCTTTGCTATTTGATTAACTATATGGAAAAAACCTCCACAACACTGGCTTTGCAGAGGTACCTGGGATCATTTTCATGGAACTGTTTTTATGATTTTTTTTCAAGTGGGTTAGCATTGTCCAAAAATAACACCACATATGTTTCTTTCCATGCGTTTTATATTATAGTTTAGTTTTCCCTCTTGAGAAATGGCCAGCTTTGTGCCTTGCAGGGCCTGTTCTCACAGTGTTCATGGTGTGAGTGGAAGAGTGCTATTGGCACAACCAGTTTATTTTCATAAGTTAACAAGTTCCTAATGCTTCATGCGTTAAATGGTTTCCTAGAGACCTGTAGAAGGGCATGCTACCTTCTAAGGTACCTACTTTACCACCAAGAAATAACTTAAGTCCAAGAAGTCTCTTAAGAAACTGTTGCATAAATTGAACTAAATCGTTATTTAAAAGCTCGCAAGGGACCAGTAGTTCTCATTTGTGCCCGATAGAGTGTTTATGACATGCTCTATTGCTTGTGGAGCAAAGAAAAGTTCTCCCTGCTAACTTGACCCTGGGGAGACTTGTTGCTTCACTACTAGTGACCAACATGACTGCTTGCAGAGGAAATTGGCCTGTCTGTCCCTTCCAAACAGTCTGGCAGAATTCTCACCAGGAGAGCCAGAGAAGAATTCTATAAGGCTTCACACTTCAATTCTGTAATAACAAACCCAGCACTCTCATTCTCTCTTTCCCTGCCTCCCTTTCTCCCTCCTCTCTACTTGTAGCTGGAACCACTTCATGCACTGCCTGCTCAGACATCAGGGGCTTCTCACATTCAGAGCCCAGGTTCTTGGCCTCAAATTGTGTAGGCTGCTGGTTATACCCTATCTTTTTAAAAATATTTTATTTATTTGCTTTAGTTGTACATGATGCGTTTATTTGTATGTGGTGCTGAGGATCGAACCCGGGCCGTGCACGCGCTAGGTGAGTGCTCTACCGCTGAGCCACAACCCCAGCCCCTATACCCTATCTTAAATTCATTTCTAGTCACCGGATTTTGGTCTTATTCATTGTCCCCTTTGTGTCATTGTTCCATATGTCCTTGTCCTTCTCCCCCCCCCCCCCCGTCTTTCTACTAGGGCCTTGAACATACTAAGCAAGCACTCTACTACTGAGTTATACCCCCAGCACCTATATCCCTGTCTTGATTCCGTAGTCCATCCATAGTTAAACCTCTCTCTTGGTTTTCTGGCTACTTGCCCAGCTCCTCCACATGTGAGTTCAGGTTTTGTTGCTGGTCTTCCTGAGGAAGGGTGCCATACCCTCACCATGACAATATAATAGCTTGTGCTGAGCCCAGTGGAATTGTGGACTGAGGGAGTGAGTACTTAAAGAACTCAGAGGAGGCCCGGCCAGTGGCCCTGCTCAGGGTTGGACTATATTGTATTAGTTTCCCATTGCTGCTATAGCAAATTGCCCCAAACTTAGTGTCTTAAAAGAACACAGATTTATTTATATATTTATCATAGTTATAGAGGCGAGAAATCTGAAATGGGTTTCACTGGGCTACAACCAAGGTTTTGCAAGGTTGCACTCCCTCCAGGAGCTGTAGAAGAGAATCCCTTACCTTGCCTCCTTTTCCACTTTGTAGAGGCTTCCTGTGTTACTTGGCTCACAGCCCCTTCTTCCATCCTTAAGCCAGCAATAGCTGGTTCAGTCTTTTTCACATCATTTCAATCTGACTCTGCTTCTATCTTCACACCTTCTCTTTAGATTCTGCCTCTACTGCCTCCTTTGTTCACTTGTGAGAACACTTGTTTCATTTTATGTTATTTTATTATTCAATTTTATTTTATTTTGTTTGCAGTGCTGGGGATTGAACGCAGGGCCTTATACATACTAGGCAAGTAAGTACTCTACCACTGAATTATACCCCCAGCCCAAACTAGACATCATTTTATTTTCAATGCTGGGAATAAAACCAGGGTCTCATGTGTGCTAGGTAAGTGTTCTACCATAGAGTTATATTCCCAGCCATTTATAAGAACCCTTATGAGATAACCTAGGATAATCTCCCCATCCCCAAATCCTTAATTTAATCACATATGTGAAGTCCCCTTTGCCATGTAAAGTGACATACTCACTGGTTTCAGGGATTGAGATGTGGCCAATTTGGGGGAAATTTGTAAGCTACCTGGTACCGAAAACCGGGAGGAAAACTCTCGGAGGCAGAGTAAAGCTTTTACTACTTTTACTTCTACTTTCTTAGAGAGAGCTTTTTTCTTAGAGCTTAGAGAGGGAAAGAAAGATTTTTAGAGAGAAAGATTAAAGCGAGCTTTTCTTCTTGTCTTCTTAGCTTAGAGTCTTAGAAAGAAAGATAGAGCTTCTTCTTAGCTTAGAGTCTTAGAGAGAAAGAAAGATAGAGCTTCTTCTTAGCTTAGAGTCTTAGAGAGAAAGAAAGATAGAGCTTAGCTTAGAGAAAGATTAGAGCTTCTTTCTTCTCTCTTCTTTCTTCCTTCTTCTTTCTTCTGTCTTCTGTCTTCCTTGGGAGCCTCGGCCTAACTCTGACCAGTCATTACTTCTTCTATCTGGTTTCTCTTCTGTAACCACTCTGCCTACGTTCTGGCCGCTCTGATTCTTCTGACCGACCGAGTGACTGCCCGACTGACTGAATTCTCCGTTCTCCTAACTCGGACCGCTTTCACCCGGTTATATACCTTCAGGTTTGCGGGTGCCTACAGGTGCGTCACATACATATCAGGTGGAACTTATGGCTTCCAGCTAGCTGCAACAGCCCTTCCTAATTAGGGCTCCTTCATATTCCTCCCCTTTAGTTTAAAAAGGTGCTTTAATTCTATTTTCTCTATTTTCTTTTATTTTCTTGTCCCTACCTAGCTTTTCACCTTTTGTTTTTAAAAGGGTGGATATTTGAGCCCTTTTTGAGAAGGTGCTGCGGCTTTAAGGAAGCCTACTGCTGAGGAGCAGCTAACGCACTTAGTTAAGCACAATTGCATAAGCGGCTTTGACTTTTTTTTTTTTTTTTTTTTTTTTTTTTTTTTGGTCTCTTCTTTATTTTTATGGCTTTTTTCTTTATGGCTTTCTTGCCAAAGCTCAATGGCTTTTTCTCTGCATGGTTTTTACCATGCTATTTAATTCTCTATTTTCTTTTAAGCTCATGGCTTTTTTCTTTATGGCTTTTTTGCTAAAGCTCAAGGCTTTTTCTTCTTTATTTTTTATGGCTTTTGGCCGGCTACTATGCTTCGGCTTTTGGCCGGCTACTCTGCTTCGGCTTAATTCTTAACTGGCCTCAACTGAGTCAGAGGCTATGCTCTCTTGTTTCTACTAACCACTCTGCCTACGTTCTGGCCGCTCTGATTCTTCTGACCGACCGAGTGACTGCCCGACTGACTGAATTCTCCGTTCTCCTAACTCGGACCGCTTTCACCCGGTTATATACCTTCAGCTTTGCGGGTGCCTACAGGTGCGTCACATACATATCAGGTGGAACTTATGGCTTCCAGCTAGCTGCAACAGCCCTTCCTAATTAGGGCTCCTTCAGAAATTAATATTTTGCATACCACATGAGGCATTGCTAGAGGTTGAGGGGTGGTGGGATTCTGGGGTCAGATGGATTCCCAGCAGGGTCCCTGACCTTGTGATGGAAGAGGAACAGGGATCTGAGAGAACAGGCAAACTGTAAGCCAGGTGCAGAAGTCTTCACAGAATTCCAATGAGGAAGTACAATCCATTTTGAGAATTTGGGCTGAAAGAAAGCAATATAGGTTTGTAGTCTGCAATTTCAATTCAGATGTTTTCTTAAATTCTTGATAATTAAAATTTTTTCCCCATGGAGGACTCCCTCCATCTGGAGTTCTTGTAGTGGGCACTGCTTTCAGACTTGAGGTGTTTCAGGATATAAGCTGGCAAGACACTTAGCAGGCACCTAGCCAGTTCAGGCCTGTGGAATTTTCCACCCTCAGCTAAAGAAAAAAACAAAATAAAGAGGTGGGGGTGATGTGCATATGGAGGGGGGCTGTTAAAAGAGAAAGGGATGGTTTCACATCACAGAGAATATAACTCTGGCTGAAAAGTTCAAGATCTCTCATATGTCCTGAGTAAGAGATTCTTTATCCTGCCTGAAGGTTAAGTTAGATGGGGCACTGAATTTTCAAGGTAATCACAGGACCTTTTCCCAGAGATGGGTTTCTAAAATACATGGTTGGAGAAGACAGAAGGAAAGACCTGAAAATCTTTCCAAGTTTCTTTGGGATTCATGGTAATTTCAATTGAGAGATAAATGGAAATTTCCTTTCTTTACTAAATCTAGTCCCTGCCATCCTAGAGAGGCACACCACAAAAGCTTCCTGGCTGATCACATTTACACCAGCCCTCCTTATTGCTGGCCAGTATAATATTCATGATGCTCTGATGGCACAGAGCCTTACTGCTTTGAAGAAACACTCAATCATAGATGTGGATTGCATTTTCTATTTTTATATCAATTCTAATTGGCCATGACTGTATTTCTCCAAGGCACAAACTATCTTTTTACAGGCTCTTGGGTAACAGACCTGGCTGTAATGCATTGAAAATCATTATGTAAGAGGTTGGGGAAACTCTTAGATATTGTTTCAAAATACATACAGACAAAATATACATCAACTATTTTTACTTTCTCATATTCCATTCCCCTTCCATCCTCAGTGGGTTAATAGCTCCAATTCTCTGTATAAGCTAATTCAAGTTAAAAATTCAGATATTTTCAGTGGATTATGTTCATTTTTTCTAATCCATGTAGATAAGAGTAATTACTAATTTTTAAACATGGAAGGGTATTAACTGTAGTCCTATTGAAATCTTCTTTAAAAATGGATGTTCATTTTCTCAAAATTTATGAGTTCTTTTCCTTCAACCTGACTTATTTTATTTTGCTTTGCTGATTTCGATTTTCTCCTTTTTTACTTGCCCTCAACTGAATTACATGGTTGTATCATCACATCAGTGAGCTTTATCACAAATGATAAATGATAAAGCTCATTTATCAGCTCACTGATGTAATGATTTCTTAGAAGCCTCTGGAACTTCTGGTAGTATGGTGTATAACACAAGGAACTAGACAGTGATGTGGTGTTGGACAGAGAAAGGTGCGTTGAGCTGTGAAAGATGGCTGCCTTGGCTGAGGAAAACGATAGACACTTTCATTTGTGCTAAAATCCCAAGGGAAATGCTTTGAGAGCTGTTACTGGAATTGAACAGAAACAGAGAATCTATTTCCACTGGTTTCTTTTTAATGGATTAAATCTACTTAGGACAACAAGGCAGTGGGGGTAATGGGAGAAGGCAAAACAAGGGTTTAATCTGAGAGAACTGAAGAATTTTTTTCTTGATCACAATAGACCAAGAGAACAGAGATTAAAATATTAACAATATTTAATAAGGGTATCAGTATATTTTTAGACTCAGGAAGAAATCAAGCCCTTCAGCCATTGTACTAGGTAAATAGAATGGTTTTACCCAGTAGCAAAGAGGTGAGTAGACATTTATTCAGGCCTGGAGGCAGTGCATGCTGTCAACCTACATAATTCAAGACCCTAGATCAGTCAGGTAAGGAATTTAGAAAGTAATTTTATGCAGTTTTCCACTGTATATGATAGTTGGGACCAAATTCTCCAGCTTAAATGAGTTAGAGGTCAGAGATGTGTGACCACTAGATGCTTATAGAGTACAGATTTCTTTTGGGAACCAAGGGTAGAGGGACTAGGGGCCAGGCCTGCCTGCCTGCCTGCCTGCCTGCCCGCCCGCCCGCCCTCCTTTCCTCCATCCTAACCCTTGTCAGGGTGTAAGATGGGGACAGCATCTCATGCCTATTCTAGATCTGTATTTCTCAAAGCAGCAAACCCTGCTTCACAGGAATGGTAGCAAATGGAGGCTGCCCCTCTGAGCATTTGTGACCCCCCAATGGGCCTGGCCTCCTTTAATTAATTTTCCCTTCAAGCCACTTTCTCCCCCTTTCTATTTTCTGCTACCCTAACTGTTCTTCTTCCTTCTTATTTTTTGTGATGCCAGGAACTTTGCATACTAGGTAGGTGTTTGTGATGCAGGAACTTTGCATACTCTACCCTGGAGCTACACCCTCAGCCTTGCCTCATTCTGATTTTCCTCAACTCACGTTCCTGGAGTTAATGTCTCTGTACTGCCACCTTCTAGGCAAGTCTTCTGTGTGTCTGGTTTCCATAGCCAGCTCCTCTGCTTCTCCTTTCCACCATGCACTGGAAACGCCATCTCTTGTCAACTTTTTCTCACCTCTTCTTTTCCTCTTTCTGCTATTTGACTAAAAACTGTTCACCATGGGACAGAGCCATTACTGTGTTTATTTTTTTTAACCTTTTATTTAGCCAAGGATGGAAAATTCCAAAGGCCTGAGTTAGTGTGGCTGGGTGCCTTTTCTGGAAATCCAGTGGCCTGAGTGGCAAGGGAATATCATGGAACTGCACATCTGACAGGGCTGTTCCCTAAAATGTTCTGACTTTGGATCTAGTTCCAACTGAAAGAGGAGGAGGTTCTATCTGTGGAATTATGGAATCAGAAAGAAGAGTTTAAGATATAAATACAGAGCCATTTGATATTGCTTTGTGATTTTTCTGCTGGATTTAAAAGGGAAAGAGTGGCCTTTGGCTGAGTAGACCTTCCAAAAGTGAAACCTTTTTTTTTTTTGTCTTTGTTTTTTTTTTTTTTTTTTTTTTTTTTTTTGGTACCGGGGATTGAACTCAGGGGCACTTGACCACTGGGCCACATCTGCAGACCTTTTTTGTATTTTATTAGAGACAGGGTCTCACTGAGTTGCTAAGTGCCTCGCCACGGCTGAGGCTGGCTTTGAACTCGCGATCCTCCTGCCTCAGCCTCCCAAGTGCTGGGATTACAGGCGTGCACCACCGTGCCCGGCTGTGAAACCTTTTATATGAGGAACAAAAGAAGTTCCTGAAGCTCAATTTAATTGAGGATTTCACTTTGTTGGGGTTATTATTTGGCAGAGTTCAGATAAGTTTTCAAGCAGATCCTCTGACTATTCCTGCATTAGTAGAGGTTTGGGGGGTGGATATCTCATATCCAAACCCTAATACCTGCTAAAGATAGTCCTCTGTGTCCTGTAGGACTTAGGTCAAATGGCCATTTTTCCCATAACCAACTCATTTGGGGTGAATTGTTGCTTCTTCAGGCTTACAATCTACTACTTGTCATTGATTTCCTGTGGCTGCCATCACATGTTGCCATAAACTGGGTAACTTGAAACAACAAATTTATTCTCTCATAGTTCCAGAGGCTAGAAGCCAGAAATCAGAATCACTGGGCCACATTCCCTTAGGAGACTTTAAGAAAGGATCCATTCCTTGACTCTCTCAGCTTTGGTAGCTCTTCCAAAGCATTCCTTGGCTTGTGGTGGTGTCACTTCAGTCTCTATCAATAGGTGACGTTGTCTTCTCTTTGACCTATTTCAAATCTTCCTCTACTTTTTTTTTTTTTTTTTTTTTTTTTTTGGTACCAGGGAATTGAACTCAGGGGCACTCGACCCCTGGGTCACATCCCCAGCCATTTTTGGTATTTTATTTAGAGACAGGGTCTCACTGAGTTGCTAAGTGCCTCGCCATTGCTGAGGCTGGCTTTGAACTCGCGATCCTCCTGCCTCAGCCTCCCAAAGTGCTGGGATTACAGGCGTGGGCCACCATGCCCGGCTCTTTTTTTTTTTTTAATATTTATTTATTTGCTTTAGTTGTACACAATGCGTTTATTTGTACGTGGTGCTGAGGATCGAACCCGGGCTGCGCACGTTCTAGGCGAGCGCTCTACTGCTGAGCCACAATCCCAGCCCACTCTACTTTCTTATGTAGAAGGACACTTGTGATAGCATTTAGGGCCCACACTGATAATCCAGGATGACCTCCTTATTTCAAGTTCCTGAATCACTGCTATAAAAACCCTTTTGCCATAAGGTAATATTTCCAGGCTCTAGGCATTAGGATAGGGATGTATCTTTGGTAGGGGGTGGGGCAGGGTGGAGTATGGGAGCATTTTTCAGCCTATCTTGCTAGTTCTTTGGTTTTAGAGAGAATTGATTTCATTCTGACTCATAGTTGTAGTGTTGATAGCTTCTTTCATTAGAATGTGAATGCCTTAAAGGGCTGGCAGGAAACCTAGTGCTTAGTAGTCAGAGTGCCAGAAGGGCCCACCAGTTCCACTGACAATTTATGTCACCTTGGGCAGGCTATTTAACTTTTTGGGACCTCCTTATGCTTATTTGTAATAGGGAAATAACTACACTGTCTTTGATTGGCCTTGCAGACTTGTTTAATTTTTATTTTGTTAGTACAAGGCATTGAATGCAGGGGAACTTAACCTCTGAGTCACATCTATAGCCCAGTTGATTGATTGATTGCACCCTGGTGGTCTTAACCATTGAACCACTTCTCCAGACCTTTTTTTATAATTTAGAGACAGGGTCTCACCAAATTGCTTAGGGCCTTGCTAAGTTGCTGAGGCTGGCTTTGCCTCCTGAAATGCTGGGAGTACAGGTGTACACCACCACACAGGCTTGCAGAGTTGTTTATAATATTAAAAAAAAAAAAACAACATAAAAGTTCAAAAGTGAGGGGCTGGGCTGGGATTGTGGCTCAGTGGTAGAGCACTTGCCTAGCATGTGTGAGGCACTAGGTTCCATTCTCAACACTGCATACAAATAAATTAAATGAAGGTCCATTGACAAAACTATATATATAAAAAAAGTGAGGGAGCTGGGCATGGTGGCACATGCCTGTAATCCCAGCACTTGGGAGGCAGAGGCAGGAGGATCGCGAGTTCAAAGCCAGCCTCAGCAATGGCGAGGCACTTAGCAACTCAGTGAGACCCTGTCTCTAATAAAAATACAAAAAGGGCTGGGGATGTGGCCCAGTGGTCAAGTGCCTCTGAGTTCAATCTTTGGTACCAAAAAAAAAAAAAAAAAAAAAAAAAAAAAAAAAGTGAGGGGCTGGGCAAATAAATATGCATTCATATACCAGAAAACCATGCAGTCATTAAAATAGCCTCTCTCTATATATATTATTATTATGGGGAAAAGTTTAGGTGATGAGACAGTATGCAAGGTATGAACCTGTTTTGTAGAATGATGCATATGTGATCTATGTGAATTTAGTTACCTACTCACTCCATGTGTTAGCTTCCTCTTCTGTAAAATGAAGATAATGATAGTACTAACCTCACAGGATTGTAAGTAAAACCAAGCAATAAAGCACTTAAAACAATGCTTGGGATAGAAGAAGTCTGAATACTTACAGCTATTAGCATTACTGTTTTAGTCAGAGAAAATAGTCTCAAAGGGAGTATGGTATGTGTGTTCATAATGCATATGTGTGTATGTATATAATAGTAAGATTGCATGCATACATTGTATTATTTGTATTTTCTGTTTTTAAAACATTTATTTTACATTGAATATAATTATTTTAGAAGCTGAATAAGTAAAACATACTTAACCTTCTGGTGTTGCTTTATTTATAAAACACACATGACAAATACTATCTGTATAGTGCTTAGCTATTATTATTATTATTATTATTATTATTATTATTATTATTGGTACCGGGGATTGAACTCAGCAGCACTAGACCACTGGGCCACATCCCCAGCCCTTTTTTGTATTTTTATTAGAGACAGGGTCTCACTGAGTTGCTAAGTGCCTCGCCATTGCTGAGGCTGGCTTTGAACTCGCGATCCTCCTGCCTCAGCCTCCCAAAGTGCTGGGATTACAGGCATGCACCACCGCGCCCGGCTTTAGCTATTATTAGTAAGATAATGTCTACTATAATCCTGAAGCTCCTTGCCCATTGCTTTGTACATCTCAAATTCTGTCTGTTGAACCAATAAAATTAGGATGTTTTAGAAATTAGACTTCAGTTCCTATGTCCATTTCATTACTATGATTAAATATTCTCTGAATTTTGGTCTGTTTTTTATATTGTTATTGTATTTTTATACCTTTATTTATTTTTTTAAATATTTATTTATTTACTTTAGTTGTACACAATGCAATGCATTTATGTTTACGTGGTGCTAAGGATTGAACCTGGGCCGCGCATGTGCGAGGCGAGCACTGTGCCACTGAGCCACAACCCCAGCCGCTATACCTTTATTTATTTTTTAAAAACATTATTTTTTATAATTTTTTTTTATGTGGTGCTGAGGATTGAACCCAGTGCCTCACACGTGCTAGGCAGGTGCTTTACCACTGAGCTAAAACCCCAGCCCGTGAACTTTGGCCTTAATGTATTTTCTATAAAGTGAAGTTTTAAAAGATATAAGTGTATGTATATACACTCACAAACACACTCCCCCCTCTGTGTGTGTGTGTATGTAATATCCCTGTAAATTTACATATATTTATGTAATATTTTCTATTATCTTTATTTAATTTTTCAGTACTGGGGCTTGAGCCCAGGGCTTAGTGCATGCTAGGCAAACAATCTGCCACTGAGATACATCACCAGCCTCTTTATAATTTTTTTATTTTTAGTTGTAGATGGACACAATACCTTTATTTTATTTATGTGGTTCTCAGGATTGAACCCAGTGCTCCATGCATACAAGACAAGCACTCTACTACTGAGAGGTAGAAACACCTATCCTGAATTTTCTGAAAGGTAAATTAAAATAGCTCCCATCTTTCTTGTGTGTGTGTTTCAGGTTGTAGATACTAGAATTACCCTTCACTGCCATTAGGAAAATTAATCACTAGAGGGACTTAAATTTCAAGTAAAACTAATTAATAGGCTGTATGTATGATTATTGCAAGGATTTCTGGTCATAGCATCCTGATTTTGAATATGTTGTATCTTTTTTTTAATTTAAAATAATCTTTAGACTTGTCAATTTAAAAACAGGGATGGGAGAAATACTGATGAATTCGGAGCTTTGAAATGGAAGTTTTGCCTCTGACATTTAAGCAATTAGATTATGGTGAATAATTTTGGTGACCAGGATCTCTCTTTCCCTCTGCACTGTGTACTTTTTTTTCCCATCAGCAAACACAAAACACGTCTTGAGTTCTCTCTCTCTCTCTCTCTCTCTCTCTCTCTCTCTCTCTCTCTCTCTCCCACTCTCTCCCAGTGGTGCCAAGGAGTGAACCCAGGGCCTCACCTGTGCTAGACAAGTGAAGTGTTCTACAACTGAACTACACCTCCAGGCACCTTGAATTCCTTTCTTTCATCTCACTTCTGTTCTCCTGTCTTTCTCCACTGCATCATCTCTTTTCCTTTTCAATGACCACTCTGATTATAATATAAAATTGACATATGAAATGACCTTTTGTATTTAAGCTGTTTTTGAGTACTTTTCATAGCTTAAAAAGTTGAGGGTAAGGGAGAGATGAATAGGTAGAATACAGAGGATTTTTAGTGATACTGTAATGGTAGATACATGTCATTGTACATTTAGCCAAACCCATAGTATGTGAACCACCAAGAATGATCCTTAATGTACACTGTGAACTTTGAGTGTTATGATACAATAATATGGGTTTATCAATTGTAATGAATGTTGTACTTTTTTTTTTCTACTGGGAATTGAACCTAGGGGGTGCTTAACCACTGAGCCACATCCCTTTTTTTTGGTACCAGGGATTGAACTCAGGGGCAGTCTACCACAGGGCCACATCCCCAGCCCTTTTTTGTGTTTTATTAGAGACAGGGTCTCACTGAGTTGCTAAGTGCCTCACCATTGCTGAAGCTGGCTTTGAACTCGCGATCCTCCTGCCTCAGCCTCCCAAGTGCTGGGATTACAGGCGTGCGCCACCGCGCCCAGCTCCCAACCCCCCCCCTTTTTTTTTTGGTACTGGGGATTGAACTCAGGGGCACTCGACCACTGGGTCACATCCCCAGCTCTTTTTTGTATTTTATTTAGAGACAGGGTCTCACTGAGTTGCTAAGTGCCTTGCCATTGCTGAGGCTGGCTTTGAAGTCGCGATCCTCCTGCCTCAGCCTCCCAAGTGCAAGGATTACAGGTGTGTACCACCGCGCCTGGCTCCAACCCTTTTTTATATTTTATTTAGAGACAAGGTCTTGCTGAGTTACTTAGGGCCTCACTAAATTGCTGGCTTTGACCTCACTATCCTCCTGCCTCAGCCTTCCAAGCCACTGGGACTATGGGCATACGCCATTATGCTGGGTATGAATGTTGTACTTTGTTGCCAGATATTGATAATGGAGGGAGGCTCTACAGTACATGAGAACTGAACTCTCCTTTCTGCTCAGTTTTGCTGTGAACCTATAATTGCTCTAAAAATAATCTATTAAAAAGTAAGGTGCATGAAATTTTTATCTTTCACTTTGTAAAACAAAATGTAGTGCTTTTGTGTTTATGTAGCCCTTTTAGTTTTTCTGCTGTTAATGGTGTTAAATAATTACGTAAATTTTTTTGTCCCATTGCTGGCAGTTTGGAAGGTTGTGTTCCCAGTCTTGCTGACTTGTTTGGTATAATTATGAAGACTAGCTAGAGAATGTAGATGGAACACTTTGAAGGCTTTGGATGAAAGGTGCTAGGTAAAAGCCAGGCAATTTTATTGTTAGAGTTAAGTGATTATGAGTCAGAAATTTTAAGGTCTACTCTTCATTGTGTGGCCCTGGAGGTAACACATCCATGAAATGGGTATGTGAGCCACCCAATCATGGTGTTGAGGTACTTGCTAATGAAATTTAGGCTTTTATACAGCTGTGTCTGCTCAATGCAGCCTCTGTATAAATCAAATCTGGACAAATCAAATCATTTAGCATATACCAGGATAATCTGATTTTTAAAATATTATTTATTTTTTGTGGTACTGGGGATTGAACCCAGGGGCACTTTACCACAGAATTGTATCCCAAGCCTGGGAATCTGATTTTTGAATAAAGTTTGTTGAAATCCCTTGGCAAACCAAAGAATCCTTTTGTAATACAAATGACCACCCACTAATTTATACCTTTTTTAGGTAAGTTCTTTTAACAAAGGGACTCTCCTATCCTATTTAAAATCAGATTATTCCAGTGTCTGGGAGAGAAGAATCACTCTGGAAAGTTGTTTTAACTCCTTCAGACCTGTAGAAACCATGTAAAGTCCATTAGTGTTTCTGGGAACTAAATAATACCCTTATCACCTGAAAGATTTAAAATCGCCTTTTTAATTGCCTCCTTAGTCTTGGATTTCTTTCAGGTTACAATTAAGACTATCAGAAAAAATCAAGAAATGAACTTAAGTTATGCTTCTAAACATCAGTTCTAGAAGTCTTAAATATTTGGAAACCAATATCGTGTGGGTTAAAAGTTGATGGATGGAGTCACTGTATTAAGTTGTGGCTGAAAGGGCAAGGGGTGGAATGGCAGTCCTTTCTAGAATTTTCCTTGGGGAAATTCTTGCTGGTAGCCTTGAGGTCTGGCTCGACTGTATCATAGGTTTCTCTCTCTCTCTCTCTCAAATTTTTTAGTTGTAGATGGACACAATATATTTATTTATTTATTTATAAATATTTATTTATTTACTTTAGTTGTACACAATGGAATGCATTTACGTTTACGTGGTGCTGAGGATCGAACCCGGGCCGTGCACGTGCTAGGCGAGCGCTCCACAACCCCAGCCCATCTTTATTTATTTTTATGTGGTGCCGAAGATCAAACCCAATGCCTCACAAGTACAAGGCAAGCGCTCTACCAGTGAGCTACAGCCCCAACCAGCCCAGTTTTCTCTTTTTTTGTTATCATTATTTTTTGTCTGGGGAGCCCACCCCATCCTTATCCCCTATATTTTTGAGTGCTGTATGTTTATACATGGCTCCATAGAGTGTTTCTTCTCCTAGCCTTATTTACAGTTGTTCTCCCCTTAAGCATCTTTTGGATCCAACTTCTTTTTTTTTAATTTTTAAAAATATTTATTTGTTTGCTTTAGTTGTACACAATGCGTTTTATTTGTACGTGGTGCTGAAGATCAAACCCGGGCTGTGCACGTGCTGGGCGAGCACTCTACCGATGAGCCACAATCCCAGCCCCCCAACTTCTGTATATGACCAGTGAAAGGAAACTAAGGGTATTAGGAGACATCTTGCATTAATGCTGGGAGATAGATTTCATTTCTGTACCTCTTAAAAAACTTGTTCTTGACATTATGAAATGGGACTATGGAATGGGATATTCTCCAGGTCTGGGTCAGCTTTTGCCTTTTGTTGACCTCAGTGGATGCCACTTGATGGAAAAATATGATCAGGGTTCACCCTATGGAATCATTGTTTAATATTGTAGATGACTCATTGGAATTAGTGTGTTAGAAAATCACTTCCAGATGTGTAGCAGAAACTTTTCCAAAAAGAAAAAATAACACTCTGGAAAACTGGGTTAGTTTTCCCTTTTTTTTTTTCAAATGATGTTAGAGCCAGAATCAAATCTTGCATGTGGTTAGTCATCATAATTTTGGAGTTCTAAGTAATATGACTGGCATCCACATAAGTGTGGAGCTGCCTCCAACCTACCCCCTTTTCCCATATCACCTTCTGCCCTCTTCACATCTCCCATCTTCCCACAGTGATGAATGATCTGAAAGCTTTACCTACTCCCTCAGTCTCTGGCCTCATTCCTTATCATCAGCAAACATTTACTGAGCATTCTTATGTGAAAGCACCTTGCTAGGGACTGTGATGGATGGAAGAAATACCCAGTTTGAGAGCAGGAGAATAGATAATATAGCAAAGCAACTGAGACGGGAGCTTCCATGTTTGGGTCTGTGTTGAAATGTTGTTTTCTGGCTGTGGAGTATTAGGAAAGTTATTTTGCCATTTTAAGTCTCAATTTCTTTGTTTATAAGATGGGAACTATGGTAATACTAATAGGTACTTAAAAAAGTTAGCCTACACCAGGCATGGTGGTGCATGCTTGTAATCCCAGTGACTTGGGAGACTGAGACAGGATGATGGCAAGTTTAAGGTCAACCTCATTAAATGAGCAAAACACTGACTCAATAAAAAGGGCTGGGGGTGTAGCTCACGGGTAAAGTACCCCTGGATTAGATTCTCAGTACTGGAAAAAGAAAAGTTAGCCTAAAGGTAAAAATTTGATCTAGGATGTTAGCTATTGTTAGTCATCTAATTTGCCTCTGTGGTTTGTATGTGAAGGAATAACATGAGACATGAGTTGTAGACTGAGGCTGTCCAAGAAGCAATCACAGTGTTTGATGCTTGGAATTCTAAGTTTGCAGTACTTCTCTCCAGCAGAAAATTCACTGGCTCTTCATATTCAGTGAATTTTCAGTTGAGCCTTATTAAAAGAGGTACTGTGTTGTCATCTCCTTGGAAGTACCAGATGACAGATTTTGTAGTTCATGCAATAGTCAGAAGGAAAGTATTTGTAAGTAGCATAGCCTAGAGCACTAAAAAAGCCAAGTCTTCTCTAATAAGGTGTTTTTGGTAAACAAAATTTATGTTTTCTATACAATTTATTATTTATGATTTACCTATTATCATGTTGTATTTGAGTAGTTTTCTACTGAATGTGTATTCTCTTTCCAAATCTCAAATATAACCTCAAGAAGTGTTTCTTTTCCTTCCTTCCTTCTTTCCTTCCTCTCTTTTTCTCTTTCATTCTCTCTGTCTCTCTCCCTCCCTTTCTCCCTCTCTCCTTTTTCTTTTTTTAGTACAAGGGATTGAACTCAGGGGCACTTAACCACAGAGCCACATCCCCAGCCTTTTAATGTGGAGCCAGGGTATCCCTTAGTGGCTTAGGACCTTGCTAAGCTGCTGAGGCTGGCTTTTGAACCTGTGATTGTCCTGCCTCAGCCTCCTGAGTCACTGGGATTACAAGTATGCACTACCACGCCTGGCAAAGAAGTGTGTTTCTATGCTAGAATATGGTAAAAAAAATTCTAAAACGTGAAAACTGCATCAGAAGAGGAAAAGATGATAACTATTATTATTCCATGGAATTTTATTGTCTACTTTTTTTTTTTTTTTGTAGTGTTGTGGGTAGAACCCCGGGGCCTCATATATGCTAGTCAAGTGCTCTACCACTGAGCTACATCCTCAGACCTTCCATTCTTTTTAAAGAATTAAAAATACTTAGGAATTTATTAAACTGTTGCAGAGATTTCTGCAGTGGTTAAGAGCCTGTACTCCCAAAGTTAAACAGCCCTGGCTTTGAATCCTGACGGTATTAGTTTTCTATTGCTGCATGACAAATTACCACAAATTTAGCAGCTTAAAATAACATACACATTTATTATTTGACAGTTTCCTTGGGTCATAACCATGGGCAGGACTTAGCTGGACTCTCTACTGAGGGTTTCACAGGTGTTGGCAGGACTATTTTCTCATTTGTAGGCTCAGGGACCTTTTCCTAGCTTATTCAAGTTCGCACAATTCAGTTCCTTTTGGTTGTAGAACTGGTCCCATTTCCTTGCTGGTTGTCAGCTGGAGGTTCTGTCAACTCCTAGAGAACATTCTTAGGTCTTTGCCAGGTGAGTCTATTTTTCTCATGGCAGTTTATTTCTTCAAAGCCAGTAGGTGAGTCTCTCTCTTTAGGATAGGCCCAGTCCTCTCCTCTGGAATCACCTGATTAGATCAGGCCCACCTGGAATAATTTCCCTTTTGATGAATTGGTTAGTAACCTGATTGGGAGGGTGATATTTCATAATAGTCACAGGCCCCACTTACATTTAATATAGGAATAGACCAGGAAGCAGGGGGCGTCTTAGAATTCTCCCTGCTATGCTAACTGTATTACTCACTTGGGTAAGTTGCCTAAGCTCTCTTTTTTTCTCTGTTTTTTTCATTGCAAAATGTAAGCAATGGTAGTATTGCTAGAATTACAGGAGATAACACATGCAATGCATATAGTACAGCACCTGGTACTTAGTGAGCTTTCAATAAGTGTTAGAATCATAGCACAAAAGAGCTGCTTTTCTTGCTTTCTTACTACTTTATCTACTTTTTTTTGTTGTTGTTTTTTGGTACCATGGATGGAACCCAGGGGTGCTTAACCATTGAGAAACATCTCCAGCCCCTTTTTAAAAATATATTTTTTTACAACATGAATCAATACAAAAATTGGAACATTCAATCAACAAAGCTGATTCTCATGACCTGTGCTTTTTATTAACTTCTTAGTCTTAGAACCAACCTTTTCCTTTATCAATATCCCATCACTTTAAGCTATCTTAGGTATAATATTCCTGCTTATATGTATCAAAACTCATACTGAACAATGAGTTCAGGGTTGCAAAAGAGGATTTATTTTTTGCACTTGTCTATAAGTCTTTGTCCACAAGTTAAACAAAAAACACACACAAGTGCTATAATTTTTTTTTTAAGTTGGATACAGTACCTTTTATTTATTTATTTTTATGTGGTGCTGAGGATTGAACCCAGGACCTTGCATGTGCTAAGTGAGCACTCTACCATTGAGCCACAACCCCAGCCATGTCTCCGGCCCTTTTTATTTTTTGAGATGGGGTCTTTCTAAGTGGTTCGAGGCCTTGCTAAGTTGCTGAGGCTGGCTTTGAACTCATGATCCTCCTGCCTCAGCCTCCTAGCCCCTGGGATTATAGGCATGCTCCACTGAGCCCAGATCCTACTTTGTCTTTAGCCACCCCATAATGAAATGTTTTTTTGTTTGTATGTTTAGTTGTAGATGAACACAATACCTTGTGGTGCTGAGGATTGAACCCAGTGCTTTACACATTGCTAGGCAAGCACTCTACCACTGAGTTACAACTCCAGCCCAAGAAATGATTTTGAAGGTGGAGTATGCAATCACATGCTAAAGAAGTTGAGGGATTTTTCCTTAATGACTTGTGTTAAGAAAAAAAGGGGTCTGGAGTTGTAGCTCAGTGATAGAGCACTTTGAGGCACTGAATTTGATCTCAGCACTGCATATGAATAAATAAAGTGCCCATTGACAACTAAAATATATATATAATTATAAAAATGAATTCCCTATTCATACAAATTATTTAACACTGAGACTTCTAAGGCATATGTTTTAGGATAGCTAGGTGAAAGCCTTTCTAGATATATCCTAACAATTTGATTCTTTATTAAATGAATGAATGGGCAGAACTTGATTCATGATCTCCCCTGACCTGAGACTGGAGGTAGGTGTGTCTCCAAGGTAAAGGAAATGTTTCAGATATTAGCCTACTTATTAAAAAACAGTTTGGTAGGTAACTAATTGACAGTAACTTTGAATAATAAGTCAGAATGCTCTGTAGAATAAGAAATATCAATTTATAAACACTGCATGGGTTTCTAACCTTCAACCTAAGGATAGTCAATAGTTTAGCTACACAGTAGTTCTAAGATTTCGACTCAATTTTTTCACATGAACTACTGAGACAAAGCCATTTCAGGGCCATTTTTAGAGGAAAATGAGTATAAGTTGCTTCTTCTCATCGTGACTATGTTTCAATGATGCTTAGAAAATAAACTCCCATATGACAAATAGTTATTTATTTAGAAGTCCCATTTTGCAGGTGGAAATATTGAGGGGGTTGGGGAAGAAGCAAGAAGGCAGAAAGACAAAAAAAGGGAATGTCTTCAATTCTTCGATTTAAAAATGGGAAAATGATTCTGGAGAATTTGATTCTTTGTTTGTTTTTTGGTCCCTGGGATGATTGAACCCAGGGACAATTAACCACTTAGCAACATCCCTAGCCCTTTTTTTAGTTGTTGATGGAACTTTATTTTATTTGCTTGTTTATATGTGGTGCTGAGAATCAAATGCAGTGCCTCACACATGGGAGGCAAGCTAAGCTACAACTCTAGCCCCCCAGCCCTTTTTATTTAGAAACGGGGATCTCCCTAAGTTGCTAAGGCCATCTTTGAACTTCTGATCCTCCTGCCTCAGCCTCCCTAGCAGCTGGGATTACAGGCATGCGTCACCATGCCTGGTGAGTTTGATTCATCGTGGTGGAAATAAACTTGGCTATCACTTGTCACAATAATTAATCATTCCACTCTCTAGTGGTTAAAAACTTGTATGTTTACTTTCCATGTGATAATTTTCAAAGTTCGTGTATTTAAGAAAGAGCTAGAAAAAGGAGCTGGTGGAGCTGGGGAAATTTACAAAATTTCATGTCTCCACCATTCTGCTGGCCCCCATTGGGTTCACTGCCACACCCAGTATGGGTTCCCTTTCTGTGACTCTTACTAGTTAGTACACAAGTGTCCTACAACATCAGCTTCCTCAGGAAGTTGGTGGGGGAGGAGTCATGAGTTTGTGACCTCATTGAAAAGAATTTAGTTCTTGTTACTTTACCTACATAAGGCTTCCCTTGCATATATACGCTGAAAATAATGGAAATTAATGTCCACAGGTTGTCTGCCTGCCCCCTAAAGTTTTTACTTATACTTTTTTTGGGGGCGGAGGGGCGGTGCTGGGTATTGCGAGCAAGGCAAGTGCATTCTACCAATTGAGCTATATCCCCAGCCCTACTCATACCTTCTTTTAAAAATAAAGTTGAGCCAGGTACAGTGGTACATGCCTTTAATCCCAGTGGCTTGGGAGGCTGGGGCAGGAGGATTGCAATTTCACAGCCAGCCTCAGCAACTTGGCAAGGCCCTGAGCAGTTTAGTGAGACACTATCTAAAACAAAACATGGGGCTGGGGTTGTGGCTCAGTGGTAGAGCGCTCGCCTAGCATATGCACAGCCCAGGTTCGATCCTTAGCGCCACTCAAAAATAAACACATTGTGTACAGCTAAAAGCAAATAAATATTTAAAAAAACATAATAATAAGGGCTGGGGATGGGGCTCAGTGGTTGAGTGCTCCTGGGTTCAATCCCCAGTACCAAATAAATAAGTAAAGTTGATTAAAGACTGTGCTCACATCAGACATCACTGTCAAGAGAGTTGAACAGGCAACCCACAGAATGTGTAAAAATATTTGCAAAGCATATATCTGATAAGGGGTTACCTATCTAGAATATATGAGGAGATCCTACAACTCAACAGCAAAGAAACATTATTTAAAATCAGGCCAAGTACTTAAATAGACATTTATCCTAAGAAGATAAATAAGTGGCCAATAAGCACATTGAAAGATGTCCATCTTTAGTCATTCAGGCAATTCAAATCAAAATCTCAGTGAGAGCCAGGTGTGGTGGCACAGGCATAAGCAGGCCTATAATCCCAGGGGCTCAGGAGGATTGGGAGTTCAAAGCCAGCCTCATCAATTTGGCAAGACCCTGTCTCTAAATAAAATATAAAATGGGGCTGGGATGTGGCTCCATGATCGAGTGCCCCTGAATTCAATCCCTGGTACCATCCCCCATCCCCCATACAGTGAGCTACTACATCACACCTATTTGGATGGTCATCATCCAGAAAACTAGAAAATAACTAGTGCTGGGGGAGAGAAGCTGGAACCTGAGTGCATTGCTGGTGGGAATTGAAAGTGGTCCAATTGCTGTGGAAAACAGTTTGGTGGTTCCTCAAACAGTTAAGTATAGAATTACCATATAATGTAGCAATTCTACTTCTAGGTTTCACCATACTAAAGTGTTTAATGTTTTAATTGGACCATATTTACTTATGGCTACCTTGCCCTTTTCAGTAAAGATGATGGTCACATTCTTCCACTTCCTGTGTAAGTGGTATAGTAGCACCTATTTATTTCCTGGTGAAATTTCTTTCCTTTTTTTTTTGTACCGGGGATTGAACTCTGGGACCCTTAACCGTTGAGCCATATCCCCAGCCCTTTTTTTTTTTTTTTTTTTTAAATCTATTTATTCGCTTTAGCTGTACACAATGCGTTTGTTTTTTACATGGTGCTGAGGATCGAACCCGGGCCGCCCACGCGCTAGGCGAGCGCTCCACCACTGAGCCACAATCCCAGCCCCATCCCCAGCCCTTTTTTTGTTGTTATTTTTTAAATTTACAAAAAATATTAGCCGGGCGCGGTGGCGCACGCCTGTAATCCCAGCACTTTGGGAGGCTGAGGCAGGAGGATTGCGAGTTCAAAGCCAGCCTCAGCAATGGCGAGGCACTTAGCAACTCAGTGAGACCCTGTCTCTAAATAAAATACAAAAAGGGCTGGGGATGTGACCCAGTGGTCGAGTGCCCCTGAGTTCAATCCCTGGTACCACAAAAAAAAAAAAAAAAAAAAAAAAAAAAAATATATATATATATATATATATATTGTTGCAGATGGATATAGTACCTTTATTTTATTTGTTTATTTATTTATTTTTTTTTTTTAAATCTTTTTTTTTTTTTTTTTTTTTTTTGGTACCAGGGATTGAACTCAGGGGCACTCGACCTCTGGGCCACATCCCAGCCCTTTTTTGTATTTTATTTAGAGACAGGGTCTCACTGAGTTGCTAAGTGCCTCGCCATTGCTGAGGCTGGCTTTGAACTCGCGATCCTCCTGCCTCAGCCTCCCAAAGTGCTGGGATTACAGGCGTGCGCCACCGCGCCGGCTTATTTGTTTATTTTTATGTGGTGCTGGGGAACTCCCCAGCCCTTTTTATATTTTTAAAAATATTTGTCTATTTTAGTTGTACACAATGCCTTTTTTTTTTTTACGTGGTGCTGAGGGTTGAACCTGGGCTGCCCACGTGCTAGGCGAGCACTTTACCGCTGAGCCACAATCCCAGCCCCGCCAGCCCTTTTTTTAAAATAATATTTTTAGTTCTAGATGGACATAATACCTTTATTTTATTTATTTTTTTATGTCGTTGAGGATCGAACCCAGTGCCTCACATGTGCTAGGCAAGTGCTCTACCACTGAGCCATACCACAGCCTCCCGAATAGCCCTTTTTATTTCTTTTTGTTGAGGCTAAGTTTGCTAAGTTGTTGAGTTTGACCTTTAACTTGCAATCCTCCTCTCTCAGCCTCCCAAATTACTGGGATCATAGGCATAGACCACTGTACCCACCATCTTTCTCCTTAAACACAATTGGATTTTACATGCAAATAAGTGATGTTCTTTGAATAGTCACTTAGCATAGGAGGCCACATGATCACTCCCTAATGTTATTAGTATTGAATCATTGCTCAAAACACAGGGAATTTCCCTCAGAATACTAGAACCCTTACTATATATTCACATTTCATTTCCTATGTATATTTTTATCAAGTGTCTGTGTTTTGTTAGTAAAGGAAAATTATCATTTTTGAAAATTGACTTCTAATGATTTAATTGCATTTCTCCAAGTCTATAATGACATCATTGATGCCATCTGCCTTTGTTTTTTTTTTTCCCCCTAGTTGATATAAGTCCAGTCATTTTAAGTGAAAAGATTTCCTTTCTTAGGCTGGGGATTGACATTGCCTAATGAAATCCCTAGGAATTTTAAATCCCTTTTGCAAGATCTTAGATAAGGTAATTTACACCTTTTATTTTGGAACATTGTTCATGCACATAGCAGGTGCTCAGTAAGTATTTGCTGGTAGATGTGTCATGAAAATCAGAGGGATTTTTGAAAACTCGTCTCCATTTCCTCATATTCTGAAGTGTCTCTTACATTATTTGGAACACTGTAACTATCAGAAATCAGCTTAGGGCTGGGGTTGTGGCTCAGCGGCAGAGCGCTCGCCTTGCACGTGCGCGGCCCGGGTTCGAGCCTCAGCACCACGTAAACATAAATGCATTGCATTGTGTACAACTAAAGTAAATAAATAAATATTAAAAAAAAATCAGCTTAATCAATAGTATAAATCCAATTTGGAATAAAGATGGTAGAACATCAAATATTAACAATGGTCATCTATGGTTGGTGGGTTTCTAAGTAACTTTTGTTTTCTTGATTCCATTTTTGGATTAAGAATTTTTCATTGAGAGCTGGGGCTATAGCTCAGTGGCAGAGCACTTGCCTAGCACAGTGAGGCACTGGGTTCCATGCTTAGCACTGCATTTAAAAAAGGCATTACAAAAAGAATTATTCATGTAATATGAAAGGAATGGCACTATAAAAGCATGCATAACAAATTAAATAAAAAAAAGAATTAGCCAATGAACACGTATTGATTTTATAATTGTACAAAACTGATAAATCCTGTATAAAAAAGGCAACTTTTTATATGAAGCTAGTTAGGCAGTTGATCTTAACCTTTCTTGGGTCACATACTTCTTTGAGATCCTGGAAAGTTCTGAACATTTTTCCCAGAAAGATACACTTGCAGCATTTTCCACATAATTTCAGAGTTTCGTAGATCTCATGTAGCCCATCCAAGTAACACTTAAAACCCTGGACTGGGGACTAGTTTAGGAAGTAGATAAAATGGCACCCCCAAAAGAAGTTGACTGCCAAATAAGTGTGGAGGGATGTAGAGTTATAGGCATGTTGTTGATATCATTGAAAGGCATCTGATTCAAAGCACAGCCCTTGAATCAGGCTATGCAAATTAGACAAGTAGCCATTGTAAATGAGCTTTTTCACTTGTAAAACCTCTACTGTCCTGTTCTTCCTCGGGCCAGGGTACTGGGGACTGCCTTGAGGGTGGGGCTGAGAGCTTAGCTGAGCCTAGGACTTGTATCTGTGTAAATGAAAGCCAGGAAACGCCCAGTTGGAATTTTCTCCAGCTGCAGCAACGACTGGAAGCCTCTTGGGGCAGCTGCAGGAAAAGCTGAGCTGGGGTTTGATCCAGGGTCAAAGAGCAACAGTGGATGTGGTTCAAAATTACAAGGGTTAGAAAGAACACTGTTAGCCTTTGAATCCCAGTTGAACTGAAAATGAAAGCAGGACAGAAATGCCCTGTCACATTGAGAAAATGGGAAGGGTTATGCTGGTCTAGCTGAAGAATGTACTGGGGAAAAAGTGCAGAGATTCTTTTCTAGGAAAGACATCATTTTATCATTATGTCATTATGGCAATGGTTCAATTAAGTGCTATAATAGGTAGAAGCCAGGTTGCTGTTAGTCTGAGGTCTCAGAGAAGCATTTGCAGGGGCTGAGGGTCAGCACTGCAAATTGTGGATGCTTAGGTAAGGATGTGTGGGAATGCTTCTCACTAGTGCATCTTTTTTTTTTTTTTGGGGGGGGGGTGTACCAGTGATTGAACTCAGTGTGCTTTACCACTGAGCCATATCCCCAGCCCTTTTTTAGCTTTTGAGACAGGGTCTTGCTAAGTTGTGTAGGGCTGCACTAAGTTCCCGAGGCTGGCTTTGAACTTGTGATCCTCCTGCCTCAGCCTCCCAAGCTTCTGGGATCATAGGGTTGCTTCACAACACCTGACTAAGAGAAAAAAGAAATCAGTGCTCATGGTTAAGATGATGAAAACTAGACCTGTAGTTTGCTCATCCAATCATTTATGATATAACATGGGGAGCCAGGAACAGAGCAGTGAGTAAGACAGTCTCCAATCACAAAACTTTCTTTTTGGTGGGAGTAGGGGTCCAAGAAAAGGAAACAAACAAGCACTGACTGCATCTAGGTACTTCAGATGTGGGTTTGCATGGGGAAGGAAGCAAAATACTACCTGTGGGTTTGAGAAGGTCAGTAGAACTGGATAGGGGAGAGTGGACACTTGTAATTGAATAGATCAGGCAACTTTTGAGGGTCTCAGATTGGTTTTGGGGAGAGGACCAGACAGGGCATTGGCAAAGGTGGGATAATGTGCCCTATTAAGAATTCTGCCCCACCATGGTTGGAGGGCATAGGCTGGAGGTGGAGGCCAGGTCACAAGGGGTCTTAGAAGCCTTGCTGAACAGTTTGGGCTTTATTCTGCAGGCTCTGGTGAGTCATTGAAGGGATTTAAAGAAAGGAATATTGTGATCTAACTTACTTCTCATTAAACATTAACCATTTTGGATCAAATTAGCCATTGTAAAGGTGTTGGGAACAAATTAAGTAAAGATTGACAGTTGATCTTTTCAAAATGAAATGTTCAGGTTAATTTAATGTCTTGTCACACGGGAGACCAAGCAGTCTTCCTCCTTTTAAAGAAAAACTCTTCACACAAACAGTTCTCATGTTCTTTTCCTCAATTGTTTTGTATGCAATTCTAATGAGTAGTTTTCCATAATTTAGTTTATTGCTCCTGGAAAATATAGACAAAGAGGCAAATTTTCAGCCTATGTTGTCATTTTATGGATTAATTTCCATTAGTGCTGACCTTCTGGCTTTCAGTGCATAAGTACGAGTAAAACATCTGTTCCAGTCATTGCCTTGCTTAAAAACCTCTGCTGGCTCCCCATTGTCTACACTAGGAAATAGTCCAAACTCATTGCCTTGGCATACGGGCCCTCTATAAATGGGCCTTTCCAGCTCATCTTACCCATTTTCCTCCTTTGTATTACATCCCCAGACTCATTGAACACAGACCTTTAGTTTTTCATGCTACTTTGTTCTTTCCTTTGTCTGTACTACCTTTATTCATCTTGCCTGCCATGGGAATTACGTCATTCATCAAGGCTCAGTTCAAATGCTGCTGCTTTTTTTTTTTAAATATTTATTTTTTTGTTTTATAGTTGTACACAATGTCTTTACGTGGTGCTGAGAATCTGAGCGATCTACCACTGAGCCACAACCCCAGCCCTCAAATGCTGCTTCTTTTGAGCCCCTTTACCAGTGGAATGAATCACTCTCATTACCTGTGTTCATATAGCACTCTCTGCACTCTCCTGCCTAGCACTTGTCCCATCCTTTGTAACTCTCTGTGTAAGGGGCTGTCTCTCCCTCTAGAACTTAGGTTCATTCAGAGCAGGACCTGTGGTGAGGCACACCTGTAATCTCAGTGACTTGGGAGACTGAGGCAGGAGGATCGGGAGTTGAAAGTACCCTCAGCAATTTAGCAAGGGTCTGAGGAAGTTAGTGAGGCCCTCTCTCTAAATTAAAAAGGGCTGAGGATGTGGTTCAGTGGTTAGGAGCCACTGGGTTTAATCCCCAGTACCAAAAAAAAAAAAAAAAAAGGGAGGGGGAAGGACGACAGCAGAGTTCACATCTTGGCCTATGTTTCTTTTCCCAGCTTGGTAACCCACTCCTAGCAAATGACTGATACTTAGTGAATGTACAGAACTTAAGTTATATGTTTTGTATTTCTTTTTTATGTGCTCCAGAAGAGCTCTCAGATCATGACAGAACAGTGAACTTCACTTTTGTAGCCAGCTGGTCAATGAAATCTCTGGCTGTAGTGTAGGATCATCAGACATTGAAACCAAAGCATTCTAATGAGAAGCAACAGGGTTTCTGTACTGGGAACCCATCTCTTACTAAATACTGGAGGTTTTTTTTCTTTTTTGTGTGTATAAGGAAGTGAAACTGGGTAGCTTATTTTTTTTTCGGTGTAGTTTTCTTAACAGCTTTATTGGGATACAGTTCACATACCATACAACTCAGTTATCTGAAGTAAGGCTTTCAGTGGTTGTTAGTATATTCACAGGAAGATGCAATCGTTGGCCACAATCAAATTTGGAACATTTTCATGCCTGAAGGTTATTTATTTAAGATAGTTCAAAAACCCTTCACAGGGGTCAGTCCCTATTTATAGATAGTGCATTTGTCACAGGGGAGGACATTGGTTTAAAGAAGGAAACAAAGATTATAGATAAGGCAAACTTTTTTGTTTCAGAGAAAGATGAATAAAAATGCTGAATACCCAAGGGATAGTACCCAAGGGATGCTTGTCTGATTTAATACACTTCCTAAGGGTAGTGACAGGCTAAGCAATAGGAGCAGTGAGACCTCCTAAAGCTTGTGTAATGTAGATAAGAAAGTGAGAGATGAGTTTCTGGATGGACAAGAGTTGGGGAAACAAATCAAACTTATTAGAAGGAGAGTAAGCTCTGAGCTTAATTAAACCAGATAAATCAACATGGGAGTGATGTAGATTGGTCACTAAGAACCATCAACCTAGGGTGTGTTTGGGCCAATAGGAAAGTAAATTGCAGGGCATGATCAGGAAGGGTTTAGTAGCCATCTCTAGATACCTGCCTCACTTCAGAAAACAGAACTAAGCTGGAAAAGATGCACCTATTGAGTCACATGTGGAATAGATAGAATAAATGTGGATTAACCACTGAGCTGCATTCACAGTCCTTTTTTGTATTTTATTTAGAGACACGGTTTCGCTGAGTTGCTTAGCACCTTGCTTTTGCTGAGGCTGGCTTTGAACTCTCAATCCTGCCTCAGCCTCCCGGGCCACTGGGATTACAGGTGTGCACCTCCAGCCCCCAGTCCTTTTTTTTAATTTTTATTTTGAGATGGAGTCTTGCTAAGTTGCTGAGGTTGGCCTTGAACTTGCGATCCTCCAGCCTCAGTCTCCTGAGTTGCTAGGATTACAGGCGTGCACCATAGTGCCTAGCTCCTGACATATTCTTTAAAATTATCCACTTTAAATACCTCTAGAATATATTATCTTACACAGTGGTAGAGGGTTAAAACATTGGTGGATCCAAAAAAGGTAAAGGTAATTTCAGTTAGTGGGGAGAGCCAATATGACTAATTATAGGAAACCAAAATATTTATAGAAAGGTGCATTTTTCCCCCTGTCAAGGTTAATTTTCAAAATGGGGTATTTTGCTTTACTTCATTGTTAGGAGCAAATTGATGAAATAGGTAGACCAATGTCAAATTGAGTGTGGAAAATGATGTGCAACTGTTTTGTAGATGACTGAGCTTTTGTAGTTGAGTAAGTTAATGCTGCAATGTTCAAGTGACACAAATAGGACCTTTAGGTGTTTTCATTGAATGTAAGTAATTTAACTGGCTAAATCCACATACTTATAGGACGTCTGTGCAGTTTACATTTCTTTACATTTTTTTTCTGCTTAAGAATGCTAAGTATGTTATAGTTCTGTTTATAAAACTTAGGAAAAAGTCAGTGAGATTTTTTTTTTTTGGAGACAGAATTGCACTGGGTTGCCAGGCTGTTCTTGAGCTCCTGGATTCAAGCAATCCTTCCACCTCAGCCTCTTTTGAGTTGCTGGAGCCACAGAAGTGTATGCCACTGCACCCAGTGAAGAATTATTATTATTATTATTATTATTATTGTTATATTTCGGTACTGGGGATTGAACCTGGGGGGTGCTCAATCACTGAGCTATATCCCCAGTCCATTCTTTTTTTTTTTTTTTTTTTTTTTTGGTACCGGGGGTTGAACTCAGCAGCACTCGACCACTGGGTCACATCCCCAGACCTTTTTTGTATTTTATTAGAGACAGGGTCTCACTGAGTTGCTAAGTGCCTCGCCATTGCTGAGGCTGGCTTTGAACTCGCGATCCTCCTGCCTCAGCCTCCCAAAATGCTGGGATTACAGGCGTGCGCCACCGCGCCCGGCTCCCAGTCCATTCCATTTTTTATTTTTTTCACTAAGTTTTTTTGAGATTTTTTTTTTTTGGAGACAGAATTGCACTGGGTTGCCAGGCTGTTCTTGAGCTCCTGGATTCAAGCAATCCTTCCACCTCAGCCTCTTTGAGTTGCTGGAGCCACAGAAGTGTATGCCACTGCATCCCAGTGAAGAATTATTATTATTATTATTATTATTATTGTTATATTTCGGTACTGGGGATTGAACCTGGGGGTGCTCAATCACGGGTTGAACTCAGCAGCACTCGACCACTGGGTCACATCCCCAGACCTTTTTTGTATTTTATTAGAGACAGGGGTCTCACTGAGTTGCTAAGTGCCTCGCCATTGCTGAGGCTGGCTTTGAACTCGCGATCCTCCTGCCTCAGCCTCCCAAAGTGCTGGGATTACAGGCGTGCGCCACCGCCCCAGCCCCTCCCAGTCCATTCTTATTTTTTATTTTGAGATAGGGTCTCACTAAGTTGATTAGAGCCTTGCTTGGTAGGCACAGAACAGGTACAATTTAATTTTTCCTTGCATAAATTAATTATTTGTAATAATTGTTTATGCCTATGAGAATTTGTTAAGTTCTCTGATTTACTCAGAAGTCATTGTGTATAACCAAAGTGTGTTTTTTTCTTTCTGTCAATAATGGTATGCTAAAGAATAGTAACAGTATTCTCCCAAGTTCAAAATGGTACTGTTCCATTCTCTCAATTTATTCAAGCTGCTCTTTTTATTTTTTGCCTCTTTTTACTTGAGTCAGTTAAATGCTTATTAGCAGAAAATGAACACAAAGCCAAGAGGAATTGAATTCAAATCAGTTTTTCTACCCGTCAGCTAGCATGCTGAGTAAAGTTATAATTATTGGCTAAATTGAAGTTGGGGTTAGGGAGTCCATCAAAATTTTATTTACTCTTGTAGATAATCTGGATGATTTGCATAATATTTGGGTTGCCTGTAAGGAAAAAAACATTTGTTAACCAAGTGTGAAGTAATCATAGCCAGTATATAGTCTTGTTTATTTCTTGATTAAAAAATAAATTCTTTGTCAGTTTTTTAAAAGAGTTCTTGAGTTTATGTAACTAGCTAAGAAGACTTGGAAAAGGGAAATAGTTTGGCATTTAAAATAATGTCTTCCTTATGGCAAGGCTCTAAAAAGGAAAAAAAAAAATGGGTTTTAGTTTTCCTCAATTCATTTTCCTTAAATACCTTTGAAATCTCATTTTGCTGATTCTTAGAACAATATGTTGTCATTCCTAAATTAAAGCTGGAAACTGAAAATTAATTCTGAAAGCCTTAGCAATGACTTGCCCTTCTCTGTGTGCTGCCATTTTGGCTTGGAAGGCATATGTGTAAGATCAGTATCTCTGTATTATTCAGCTGGTTATCCCTAGGAACCACAAAAGCTTCTGGCTTTTTAGTTCTCACGGCTTTCTGCTAGGTTCTGTGGAGGATATTGAAATGAATTAGACATAGTTCCTTGACAATATCTTACTGTTGTTTTTTTGAAATTTGATTCTTACCCACTTGAAGTTGAATCTGCCAACTCCTTTCCCCAAAGTAAAAGACCTAAGGTGCTAATCCCTACCCATTGATGGCAAACGGTAGATTGGAAGCAACAGCTTAGAAATGCAAAACTCCCTATCCAATTACATTACGAATTCTCTAAGCCAGCTATATGAAGCATCATCAGGGGAATGGGAAGGCAAGATGATAAGATGATAGCATAGTTTCAAGTTTTAGAAAATCCTAAAGTGCAAAGTCCTTCCAAAGAAATAAAACATGGTAGAAGTGAGGGCGAGGAAATATTTTGTTTTTGTTAAATTCAGTACAGATAGGTTCATGTGTAACATGGCTAAGTGTTCTGATGCTGGAGTCCACCAGATACAGATTTGAATCCCATCTCTAGGTATGTGTGACACTGAATCTGCCTTAGCCTCAATTTCCTCATTTGCAAATCTATAAATTAATTATAATAAAAGCACTTCCATTATGTGTTTTTTTTTTTTTTTTTTGTTGTTTGTTTTTGGGATTTTTTTTTTTTTTTTTTTTTTTTTTTTTTGTTTTGGGTACTCAGGGGGACCACTGGGCCACATCCCTTTTTTTAAAAAATATAAGTTATTTATTTGCTTTAGTTGGGATTACACAATGCCTTTATACACAATGCCTTACATGGTGCTGAGGATCGAACCCAGGCCGCTCACGTGCTAGGCGAGCGCTCTACCTCTGAGCCACAACCTCAGCCCGGGTACTGGGATTTTTTAAAAAAATATTTATTTATTTACTTTAGTTGTACACAATGCAATGCATTTTATGTTTACGTGGTGCTGGGGATCGAACCCAGGCCGCGCACATTCAAGGCGAGCACTCTGCCGCTGAACCACAACCCCAGCCCCTGGGTACTGGGATTTTAACCCAGGGTGCTCTACCACATCCCCAGCCCTTTGTAAAATATTTTATTTAGAGACAGGGTCTTGCTGAGTTGATAAGTGCCTCACTGAGTTGCTGAGGCTGGCTTTGAACTTGCGATCTTCCTGCCTCAGCCTCCCTAGCCACTGGGATTACAGGTGTACACTACTGTGCCTGGCCCTTTTTACTTTTGTCTTTTGAGATAGTATCTTACTAAGTTGGTGCAGCTGGCCTCACACTTGTGATCCTCCTGCCTCAGCCTCCCATATTGGTGGGATTACAGGCATGCACCAGTATACCTCGCCATTGTGGGGGTTTTGAGATAATTAAATGAGATAACAATTGTAACCTGGTATACAGTGATGCTTAATGTTAGTGATAAGGCAAATCAAAGATTTCTCTCCCCATTGGGTGTTTAAGATCCTGTTGAGGAAAATGAATAAACCACCCACAAAGCAGTCAAGTGACAAAACAAGGTTATATATGAGTAAATGCTAGTGAATGACAAAGGCAGTAAGGCACTATAGGTGAGAGAAGTGGGAGGAATATCTCAAGAATAATGTGAGTCATGGTGTGGATTAGGAAAAAGCATGATCCAGTGGTCTTGTGAAAAGTAATATTCTTCTTTAGCTATTTGCTTTAAGAAAGGTCAGTGTCTTGAATGCTATTTGTATTTGTGTTCTTATGCCAAGATTTGCCCTGAAAAACAACATTTATAAAAATATGGCCGTGGCTATTTTGCCAAGTTGTGTTGTACTAAATTGAAAAGATGGCATGCCCTCCCCATGTATCATCATTAGATTATAGTAATTCAAAGCTCCTTCAGTACTTGGAGTTCCCATTGGAGAAGAGGGAAGGAAATGAGCTGGTAAGAGGTAGTGATATTTAGAAAACACAGGCTCATAACAAAATCAAGTACTCTTTATTTGAACATATGAAACCATTCCTTATGCTTATGTTCCTTGATTGCCATGCTGTGGAGAATTCCCCCTCGAGAAGTGTCTAGACTCTGGTGGTGGCATCTTTTACTTCTGTCAATCCCAGCACAACTTTTGCTGTTCCTCAACTTCACACAGGACTCTTGACAGTTTCCTAGTCTCTGAACTTAGAGAATTGAAGAATGAAAGTAGAAGAAAAGATGAGATGATCTGTGACCACATATGCCCATATAGTGAAATTCTTCTACTCATATAAATGGGAATAGATGGATTCATACACTTTAGCATGCAAAAAGACTTGTGCAGTTTCCTTGCTGGAAGAATACATGGCTGTTGGAGAGCACTATGGATGTGTGGGAAGCCATGTGGTACTTTAAGGTCTGATGGGTCCTGTGATCAACTCAAATATCTGGGGTTTACTGCCTTCTCCACTAGGCTTTGAGCTTCTTGAGGGCAAGATCTGGTTCTTTTCATCTCTGTATCACCAGGGGCTAGCACAGGTCCTGTACCTTAGTAGGTACTCAATAAACGTGTTTATGTTTTTTTCTTTTTTGGGTGCCAGGGATTAAACTCAGGGGCACTCGACTACTGGGCCACATCCCCAGCCCTTTTTTGTGTTTTATTAGAGACAGGGTCTCACTGAGTTGCTAAGTTCCTCGCCATTGCTGAGGCTGGCTTTGAACTCGTGATCCTCCTGCCTCAGCCTCCCAAGTGCTGGGATTACAGGTGTGCGCCACCATGCCCAGCTATGGTTACACTTCTAATGATGGTATAAATAGGCTTACTAGTCATGTGTACTTTTGAATACACAAGTGGTTGTATGGTTGACTTTATGTACCCATGTTCATATTTTTGTATTTATTTTAGTCATGTTGTACAGTGGATGTAGAGGAACCACCACAAAATGGTAAAATCAAAGTTCTGATGCTGTTAGGAACTTTCTTTTCTATCTATGAACCAAGAAGCAGGCTTCAATTGGATCTGTACTGTCCTTTTTTGATGTCTGTCCTTTCCCCCATGCTATGAATCAAAAAGTTTTCTCAGTTTGTGGGATTGCACATTTCTTCCCAGTTCTAGGGTTTTACACATGGAAGTCTATGGAGATTTGGACCTTAATAGCCAGAGTAAACATGGGAGCATGAACTGTGTCCTAAACTAGGGCCCAAAAATAGTATTTAAAATTTTTATTTTACTAGGGCTTAGGAAAATGCTGATTTATTTGCCTTCATGGCAGTTATAGAAGGCTTTCTTTTTTCCATCAGTGTATTTCAATGAAGATACTTGCTTTGAAGACAAATACTAAGTGATAGTACAGAAGGTGTGGCAAAAATCTGAGGATACATACAAATAAGTCCAGTTTGTGAAACACTGAAAAAAGAATGGGGAGTTAGAAGATCTGGGTTTGGGGCCAGGGATGTGGCTCAGTGATAGAATGATTGCTTAGCATGTGCAAGGTCCTGGATTCTAGCTCAAGCACAGAAAAAAGTTTTAAAAAATTCAAAATTTTAAGATCTGGGTTCAAATCCTAATTCTGCTGTTAATAATGTAGGTAGATAAACTTAAGCCTCTGAGCTAGTTTCCTCATGTGTAAAGTTGAAATGGTGGTATTTTCCTTGTGTACTTGACATATTTTTGTTAAGAAGCAGGCAGAATATATATGAAAGTGTTTTCTTAGAACTATAGAGTGATTTTTTTTTTAATTATCTATTTGCTTTAGTTGTACACAATGCAATGCATTTATGTTTACGTGGTGCTGAGGATCAAACCCGGGCCGTGCACATGCTAGGTGAGCGCTCCACTGCTGAGCCACAACCCCAGCCCCTAGAGTGATTTTTTTTAATTAACCAGAAGATACTGATACTATTACTAGCAAGTTATTCACTCAGCGAATGAGAACTTTCAAAGGCAGATCATTTTGTTTTGTTTTCCCCATGGTGGAAACTGAGTAGGTTCCAAATTTAGGTTGATGGTTTTCCTGTCACTACTTGGGGAAAAAAAAAGGCTGAAACATATGCTCCCTTCTTTCCAGATTGTATAAATGATTTTGCCTTTTACTTAACATCGCTACAGAACAGTATGGAAGTGCATAGTGGGACCTTGCTATTTGAATGAGTATAAATGCCCACTCATGAGATGGACATCATTAAAGTACATGCATGAAGACATGAATAGTGTGAATATACTTTTTTTTTTTTTTTTTTTTTTTTTTTTTTTTTTTTTTTGGTACTGGGGATTGAACTCAGGGGCACGTCGACCACTGGGCCACATCCCCAGCCCTTTTTTGTATTTTATTAGAGACAGGGTCTCACTGAGTTGCTATACTCGCCATTGCTTGGCTTTGAACTCGCGATCCTCCTGCCTCAGCCTCCCAAAGTGCTGGGATTACAGGCAACCACCGCGCCCAGCTTGTGTGAATATACTTTGTATACAACCAGAGTTATGAAAAATTGCGCTCTACATATGTAATGCAAATTGTAATGCATTCTGCTGTCATATATAACAAATTAGAATAAAAAAATAATGGACAGAAAAAAAATAAAGGCCCATTTATTATAACATGGTTCTCTGGACTTAAATACCTTTGCAGGCCAATCATTGCATAAACTGGGAGAAACGATACATCAAAAACCTGAGTGAAAAATCCTAAGTGTGGTAGAGCTTTATTTAGGGTAACTGTATTAGTCTAATAATAGAATAGTAAAGCTGAATAGAAAAGTTAAATAATGAATATGCTCCAGACTGCTGGGAAGAGCCACTATTAAACCATAATAATTCTACAAGTCAAAGGTTTTTCTTGTCTCTGCTCTTAGCGTTTTATAACTGAATCCTACTGGAAGGAAAATATAGGGCTTCAGTCCGTTCTTCTTTTTCTTCTCATAAGATGAAGCCAGATTTACAGGTCTAGGTCTTCTAAAAGGGGAAGTTTAATTTGCTTTAAATGAAAAGTGAAACCTTGTTTTGTGTATAACATGAATATATGACCATCAAAATACATGGGGAACTAGTAAGTTTCATTTTTAGAAGACATATACTGTACATTTAAATAAGTGATTCATTTTGATATCTGCTTTTCCATATTAATTTGACAGCTACTTTAGAAAATTGAAGGAGGATTTTTTTGGTTTTGTTTTTCAAAGTTACTTAAAACAGATACTCATGAAATTATTGTACAGAGAGGTTAACAGATGCCAATTCAACAGGTTAAACATTGAATTTGAGAACTGTTTTGCAGTCTGTATTGGGAAAACAGTTGGCACCAAAAGCAAGACTTTAAAATTACTTTCTGTACCTAAAGCTTGCTTTGTTACATAGGGCTTTATTCAGTCAACTTCTCTGAGAAATTGATCACAGACTCCAAGTGTCAGACTTGGGTGATGCAGTCGGTTTCCTTTTGTTTGGGTCCATGGTAGGTAGAGCACAAGGGGGTTAGGTTTTCCTATCAGAAAAACTCCAAGTTTTTTAAATCTGATTTTTCCTTCTATTTCAACCCATTTTACATTAGTACTCACAGACATCCTAGGGATGATTGGCTTGTTTTCATCATGTATGCAAATTAAATTTGAAATAAAGTATGTCTTTGTCAAGATCTTTTAGATTTGTTGAACACTGATTCTCATTGGTTAGGGTAGTTTAATTTTTCTAAGTAATCTTTTTTTCTTTGTTCTTTTTAGATATACATGATAGTAGAGTATATTTTGACATATTACACATACATGGAGTGTAACTTATTCTAATTAGGATCCCATTCTTGTGGTTGTACATGATGTGGGGTTTCACTGATCGTGTATTCATATATGAACCTAGGAAAGTTATGTATGGTTAATATTTCTAAGTAATTTTATATGGGAAACTCTGAGATGCCTTTCAGATGTGGAACTTGGATAATGACTGTGACCAGAGGTGAACCATGTATATATATATCATTCTCAAGAGGATTGTATGGACTGTCTATGTTGGACACTACCTCAAACACTGTATACAAATATAAATTTAACACCTGTTCCATTATATTGTTTTAACATATGTTATTAAAAATTAAAATTTTAGCTGATAAACAAAAAAATAGAACTTATTCATGTTATAAGGGTACCATGAAATATTTGGTACATGTATACATTGCATAATGTCTATATCAGATTAAATGTATTTATTTCTTCAAACACTATTTCTCTGGTGAAGTTTTGGCATATCTTAAATTTGAGTTTTCTTTTTCTTAAAAATATTTTTAGTTGTAGATGGTCACAATACATTTATTTTATTTATTTATTTTTATGTGTGGCTGAGGATTGAACCCAGTGCCTCTCACATGCTAGGCAAGTGCTCTACCACTGAGGTATAACATACCCAGTCCCTTGAATTTTCTTCATGCAGTTTTTCTTACGAAATTTTAGTAATTTTGTTTAAATAAAACATCACTGGTAGAAATCACTAATAGATGCCCAACTTGGTTTAGCATAACATGTCAAGTGGTTCCTATTGAATCTGAATATTTCAACGTTCATTCTACAATTAATGATTGGATGTCCACCAAGTGCCAGATACTATTCTAGGTGCTAGGGTTACAGCAGTAAGCAAATACAGGAAGGTCCTTGGCCTCAAATGAGCAGAGTGGTAAATAGATGTTAGATCATGGTACCTTCCATGAAGGAGAAAATGATAGGAGGGTTAAGTAGTGGGATCTTTTTTATTTATTTATTTATTTTTTTTTGTGGTACCGGGGATTGAACTCAGGGGCACTCGACCACTGGGTCACATCCCCAGCCCTTTTTTGTATTTTTTTTTATTTATTTAGAGACAGGGTCTTACTGAGTTGCTAAGTGCCTTGCCATTGCTGAGGCTGGCTTTAAACTCGCGATCCTCCTGCCTCAGCCTCCCAAAGTGCTGGGATTACAGGCGTGCGCCACCACGCCCGGCTATGTAGTGGGATCTTATTCAGAGTTCAGTACCTTGTACATTAATATCTTTGTGTATTTCTGAATGGAGGAATGGCCATGTGGAGGAGAAAGACTAGCTCCTTTGTAGCCAGACCTGGATTTGAATTCTAGCTCTGAAGGGGGGCAAGTTACTTGACCTGAGTTAAGAACTTCCTTATCTGTAAGATGGGGATAATGATTAAACATTTTTCATAGGGTTATTATGAGTATTAGATGCAAAAATGTTCAGAAAGCACTTAGCACAATGCCTAACATGTTAAAAAGGGCTAATAAAAGCTAGATTTCTCAGCTTCACTGACCCTGCTTCTTGTAACATTAACCTAATGCTGGAGCCTGCTATCAATGACCAGCTCAACTAGAAGTCTACCATGGGCCCCTTGACTGAGCCACCTGAACCTCACCCTTAATGCCCTGCTCACAGGATTAAGCATCTCTAATATTAATGCTTGCGCCAGCTATATTGGAACTTGGTACAGTCTTTGGACTGTGTACCTCGTACAGAGAAGGCATGTGAATGTTGACACTTTCTTTTCTAGTTACCCAGTGAATAGTGCATGCTCAGTAAATGTCAACTCACAGGCTTCCAAATCTTACCTTTTTTGTTTTTTTTTTTTTTTTTTTTTTTTTTTTTTTTTTTTTTTTTTGTGGTACCGGGGATTGAACTCAGGGGCACTCGACCACTGGGCCACATCCCCAGACCTTTTTTTTGTATTTTTTATTAGAGACAGGGTCTCACTGAGTTGCTGAGTGCCTCGCCATTGCTGAGGCTGGCTTTGAACTCGCGATCCTCCTGCCTCAGCCTCCCAAGTGCTGGGATTACAGGCGTGCGCCACCGCGCCCGGCTTGTTGTTGTTTTATTAAAGTTCATGGGCTGGGGGTATAGCTCAGTGGTAGAGTGCTTGCCTACAAAGTGTGAGGCATTTGGCTTGATCTTTAGCACCATATAAAAATAAATAAATAAATAAATAGACAAATAAGTAAATGTATTATGTCCATCTACACCTAAAACAATTTTTTAGAAAGTTCAAAAATATTTTGTAAGGCATAGAGATGAATCATAGGAAGGTGTTATTTTCTCTAGAACCCTCTTTAGCAAGGGGGACTCTCTTGGCATGTGTTTGGTGTATGTGTGTGCAGTCATAGAGACTATGTATCTTGTGAAAATGTCTCCTTTAAATACTTACTAGTATTAATAATTTCTTCTTTTGTAAAATAATGTATCTTTAGAGATGAGTTTCCCTCTTCTAAATTTGTCCACAATAACTTTATTTTGTCTCTCATAAAGGAAAAGGCCAAAGTTGTAGAGCCCCTGGACTATGAGAATATTATCACTCAAAGGAAAACCCAGATTTACAGTGACCCCCTCAGAGACCTGCTTATGTTCCCAATGGAAGATATATCTGTGAGTTCACAAGCACTTTTTTTAAAGAACAAAAACTGCAGTATCCAAGCCAGTTCTTATAGCAAAAATGTTCTTTGTCTTCCAGATCTCAGTAATAGGTCGTCAGCGCCGAACAGTGCAGTCTACTGTACCAGAAGATGCTGAAAAGAGAGCCCAGAGCTTATTTGTCAAAGAGGTAAGGTGTTTAACAGCCACAGAAAAACATTTATCTCACATGTATATATACTTTTTCAAATTGAAGTTTATTTACATAAAATATTTTAGATATCTTTCCTTCGATGTAAATAAAATGACTAAACTTAATTGATCTACATCACAAGTCTGTATGATGTGATTCAGAGAATATGGTTTAAACGTTTTCACAAGTAGCACACATTCTTAGTATTTTTTTTTTCTTTTGGATTTAAGTTCTCCCTGGACTTGAAGTCAGAGTATTCAAAAAACCCATAGGAATTGGGATTTGTTATTAACTGGTTGAGTTAGAGAAATATAGTTGATCCCCGTGGGAAGATCCCAACACCAATCTTTCCCAAGTGGTTTTAAAAGCCTATCAGTATATTATCTACTACTACTTTTAAAAAAGTAGATATATTGCAGTTTTCCTATATTATAAATTAAATATTTCCATTTTCTTTTAGTGCATTAAAACTTATAGCACAGATTGGCATGTGGTAAATTACAAGTATGAAGACTTTTCTGGGGACTTTCGAATGTTGCCCTGGTAAGTTTGGAATTCAGGGAAAACCAGCATGAGAATTTGTAAACTTTTTACCTTTCTTAACCACTTCTGAAACTTCTCAGCGATAATAATAAAGCAAAACTTCGAATGTTTGGTAAATACAATATTGACTAATTGAATATGTTCTAACTTTTCTCATCAAAATTCTTTCCAAAAATGTTTGAGTTCACTTTTTGGCTTTGGTGTGTCTGTATTGATCATAAGATGACCTTTGGTTGATTCTGGATGATGTGAGCATTTTCCAGTGATGTCAGTGAAAAAGCTAGAAGATATTGGCTCAATTTGATGAGCTCCTTGAAAAAAGTACATCTTTGTTAAGTCAGTTGAAGAAATGGCATAAGTACACTGCTCTAGGAGTCCAGATTGTCATAGTTCAAATCATTTATGAGATAGGTGACCTTGGACCAGTCACTCAACCTATTCAAATACTCCCTTTTCTTTCATTTATCATTTGTACTACTACTAATCTCACAAGATATCATATAGAAAATGTTTTAGGAAAAAATACAAGAAATAAGATATTTATGTAACTTTTTGCAGTTTTCAAGAACTTTCCTAGAAAAGAAAACAATACTAAGATAACTGGTCCATGTTCACAAAGCAAACTAATGGAAGAGCCCGAATTACACTATGTTGTTGCTTTCTGACTTGGGGAAAGATTCGGTCCTGTCACTGCAAAGAGCTCTAGCATATATTGCTTTTAGCAACTTTTGCCTTCCCTAAGTATCTGGGCTTAGTTATATCTTTGCTGCTGGCTGCACAAGTGGGATTATTATATAAAAAGTAATGCAGGCCAGGTATGGTGGCACATGCCTATAATCCCAGTGACTTCAGAGGCTAAGGCTGGAGGGTTGCAAGTTTGAAGCCAGCCTCAAAATAAAAAAATAATAAGGGCTGGAGATGTAACTCCTTGGGAAAGTGCCCCTGGGTAAAAAAGTAATGCAGGTGTATGGTAGTGTCACAGTGAAATTCATTAATTGTACAATTAATATGTGTTAATAATTTTGAATAAGTAAATGCAGGGACTGGGGTTGTGGCTCAGTGTTAAGAGCACTCAACTGGCACTGAGTTTGATCCTCAGCACCACATAAAAATAAAATAAAGGGGGCCTGGGGTTGTGGCTCAGTGGTAGAATGCTCGCCTAGCATGCATGAGGCACGGGGGTTCAATCCTTAGCACCACATAAATGTAAAATAAAGATATTGTGTCCACCTAAAACTAAAAAATAAAGAAATATTTTTAAAATAATAAAATAAAGGTATTATGTCCACCT